>OU342746.1:185632772-187005076 GCA_910589775.1 Avena eriantha | reverse complement strand
TTAGAGAAACGCCTGGGCCGCTAGCCTAAGCCATGCCTAATCATGGTGGAAACTTGTAGCATCACCATAATGAGCACTCTATTAAGCATCCTCAATAAAAACCTATGCAAATAGCAAATAAAAAGATCGCTGAGATGCTCATTGTCTGCTTGCCTTGTCATTTTGATTATGGCAAAGCTCCCGTATCATGTGCAAGGGGTAACCCATTGGCGGTTATTAATGATACACATGTACTTACAATGACAAGAGTTACTCGTGACTGAAGTTGAGTAGCATGAGGATCGGTCTTCGTAAGTAAGGGGCATGAAATTTCGATTTATAACTTGGCAAGCATATCCTCTTAGTTGTGTCACTTTAACCTTAATCACCTTCAATATGCTTATGATAGGGACAATGAGAGATGAAAGCTACAAGTACCATAATTTTTGGAAGCTCTTTATGTGACTTGAATCCCTACTTCCTTTTACAAAGGCCTTTCTTCCACCATTATATTGAGTCTCCACCTTCTATCTTTATGCACCTACTTTGAGAGCATAGTGGCCATTCTTAGTTCTATGTGCATTGTCCCAAGACTAGTTGATTGATGCATAACTTGATATTGCTTGTTTTAAACTATTGTATCTAGTCACTCTTATGAACTTTTATGGTGTCCTATGCATTTATATTTGCTACTCTATTGAGGGACAAGCTGAATACTATTATGCTATGTTTTCTTTATGTGAAACAAACAAACGTCTTGCAAAGCATTGTTATTCATGAATCTTTTGTTTTTGCCTTTTCATGTTGCATCATAGTTTCTTTGTCTTATTGCTAGAACTTTGTCTTTCATGTTATGATTGAAGTATTATGATCCTAGCTATCAATGTTTTACAAATACTTTGATCAAGTTTATGATGGTGCATGTCACCTCAAAAATTATTCTTTCTTTTTATCACTTACCTACTCGAGGACGAGCATGAGTTAAGCTTGGGGATGTTGATACATTGCAAATGTATCTATAATTTTTGATGTTCCATGCTTGGTTTTATCTACTTTCTTATGTTTTGTTCCATCTTTGGAGTACTTTTCATATGATTTCTTGGACTAACCTATTAACAAGACGCCATAGTGCCAGTTGCCTGTTTTCTGCTGTTTTTGGTTCCAGGAAAGTCAGAAAATGAATATTATCAGAATTGGACGGGACAAAAGCCAAAGTTCCTATTTTACCGGAAGACTCACGGAGCCAGAATACGAGATGGAGGAGGGCCAGGGCCTGGCCACAACCCCCCCAGGCGCGGGTCACCCCAGGCCGCGCCAGGGCATGGTGTGGTGGCCCCTGGCACCCCCTCAGTCTTCCTTCTCTCCTATAAGAGCCTCCCGATGCCAAAACCCTAGATCATCAAGCCTCCAGCCACGAAAAGTTCCGCAGCGCCGCCGCCACCGAAAAGGAGATTCGGGGGACAGAAAGTCTCTGTTCTGGCAGCCTGCCGGGACTAGGAAGTGCCCCCGGAGCCATCTCCATCGATTTCCACCGCCATCTCCATCACCATTGCTGATTCCCATGATAAGGAGGGAGTAGTTCTCTCTCGAGGCTAAGGGTTCCACCGGTAGCTATGAGATCATGAGCTTGTAATCTATAGATCTACCTTGCTACTCAAGTGCTTTAATGAATCTCTCCTCTCCCCATGTGTGTGAAAGTGATAGCGTGCTCACCATGGTGGCACTTAGGCTAGAGATTACAAATACTTGTTATGAGTTATATTTGGAGTTGGATGTCTTTAGGAAATTGTGGTGTTTCTTGGAACCGTCTAGTGCTCAAGGTGACAGTGTGGGGTTTTCTAGATGGGAAAGGCTTACTTTGAGGTGTGCTGTTATAGCCCTACCATCGATTAGAGTGTTCAACCGGAGAGTAGTTAAGAGTAGTATCATAAAGAGAGGATATATTTATGAGAGAGTGTTCACTAGTGAAAGTATGATCCCTAGACCTTGTTTCTAAACTTTGAAACACCGTTTGCTATTAGATCTGTTACATGTTTGCTTGCTTCTATCTTTATTTCAGTTTTACTTTAGTCTTTTCCACTCCACCAAGCTATTTTCTATCACCGTTGTCTTATATCCATACCACTTGTATTTCACTATCTCTTTGCCGAACTAGTGCACCTATACACCTGACAAGTGTATTGGGTGTGTTGGGGACACAACAGACTTATTGCATCTTGATTGCAGGGTTGCTTGAGAGGGGATACCTTTGACCACTTCCTCCCTGAGTTTGATAAACCTTGGGTGATCCACTTAAGGGAAAACTTGTTGTTGTTCTACAAACCTCTGCACTTGGAGGCCCAACAACTGTCTACAAGAATAGAAGTGCGTAGACATCAAGAACACACATGCAATGACACCGGTGGATCCATGGGTGGATTGTGAAAAGAACACACATGCAATGACACTGGTGGATCCATAGGTGGTATGTGAAAAGAACACACATGCAAAATGACTCTGGTTGTTGTTACTAAAAAGAACACACATGCAATGACACTGGTGGATCCATGTGTGGTCTCTATAGAGAACACACATTTCAATCACACTGGTGGATCCATATGTAGTATGTGAAAAGAACACACATGCAATGACTCTGGTTGTTGTTAGTGAAAATAACACACATGCAATGACTCTGGTTGTTGTTAGTGAAAAGAACACACATGCAATGATACTGGTGGATCCATGTGTGGTCTCTGAAGAGAGCACACATTTCAATGACTCTTGTTGTTGTTAGTAAAAAAGACCACACATGCAATGACACTGGTGGATCCATGTGTGGTCTCTAAAGAGAACACACATGCAATGACACTGGTTGCTGTTACAAAAAAGAACACACATCCAATGGCACTGGTGGATCCATGTGTGGATTGTGAAAAGAGCACACATGCAATGACACTGGTAGATCCATATGTGGTATGTGAAAAGAACACACATGCAAAATGACTCTGGTTGTTGTTAGAGAAAAGAACACACATGCAATGACACTGGTGGATCCATAGGTGGTATGTGAAAAGAACACACATGCAAAATGACTCTGGTTGCTGTTATTAAAAAGAACACACATGAAATGACACTGGTGGATCCATTGGTGGATTGTGAAAAGAGCACACATGCAATGACACTGGTGGATCCATATGTGGTATGTGAAAAGAACACACATGCAATGACTCTGGTTGTTTTAGTGAAAAGAACACACATGCAATGACACTAGTGGATCCATGTGTGGTCTCTGAAGAGAGCACAAATTTCAATGACTCTTGTAGTTGTTAGTAAAAAGAACACACATGCAATGAAACTGGTGGATCCATATGTGGTCTCTGAAGAAAACACACATGCAATGACACTAGTTGTTGTTACTAAAAAGAACACACATGCAATGACACTAGTTGTTGTTAGTAAAAAGAACACACATGCAATGACACTGGTGGATCCATGTGTGGATTGTGAAGAGAACACACATGCAATGACTCCAGTTGTTGTTAGTGAAAAGAACATACATGCAATGACACCGGTGGATCCATGTGTGGTCTCTGTAGAGAACACACATTTCAATGACACTTGTGAATCCATATGTGGTATGTGAAAAGAACACACATGCAAAATGACTCTAGTTATAGTTAGTGAAAAGAACACACATGCAATGACACTGGTGGATCCATAGGTGGTATGTGAAAACAACACACATGCAAAATGACTCTGGTTGTTGTTACTAAAAAGAACACACATGCAATGACACTGGTGGATCCATGTGTGGTCTTTGAAGAGAGCACACATTTCAATGACTCTGGTTGTTGTTAGTAAAAATAACACACATTCAATGACTCTAGTTGTTGTTAGTGAAAAGAACACACATGCAATGACACCGGTGGATCCATGGGTGGATTGTGAAAAGAACACACATGCAATGACACTGTTGGATCCATAGGTGGTATGTGAGAAGAACACACATTTCAATGACTCTGGTTGTTGTTACTAAAAAGAACACACATGCAATGACACTGGTGGATCCATAGGTGGATTGTGAAAAGAGCACACATGCAATGACACTAGTGCATCCATAGGTGGTATGTGAAAAGAACACACATCCAAATGACTCTGGTTGTTGTTACTAAAAAGAACACACATTCAATGACTCTGGTTGTTGATAGTGAATAGAACACACATGCAATGACACTGGTGGATCCATTGGTGGTATGTGAAAAGAACACACATGCAAAATGAGTCTGGTTGTTTTTACTAAAGAGAACACACATGCAATGACACTAGTGGATCCATAGGTGGATTATGAAATGAACACACATGCAATGACACTGGTGGATACATAGGTGGTATGTGAGAAGAACACACTTGCAAAATGACTGGTTGTTGTTACTAAAAAGAACACACATGCAATGACACTGGTGGATCCATGTGTGGTCTATATAGAGAACACACATTTCAATGACACTGGTGGATCCATATGTGGTATGTAAAAAGAACACACATGCAATGACTCTGGTTGTTGTTAGTGGAAAGAACACACATGAATGACACTGGTGGATCCATAGGTGGTATGTGAGAAGAACACACATGCAAAATGACTCTGGTTGTTGTTACTAAAAAGAACACACATGCAATGACACTAGTGGATCCATAGGTGGATTATGAAATGAACACACATGCAATGACACTGGTGGATCCATAGGTGGTATGTGAGAAGAACACACATTTTAATGACTCTCGTTGTTGTTACCAAAAAGAACACACATGCAATGACACTGGTGGATCCATAGGTGGTATGTGAAGAGTACACACATGCAAAATGACTCTGGTTGTTGTTACTAAAAAGAACACACATGCAATGACACTGTTGGATCCATGGGTGGATAGTGGAAAGAACACACATGCAATGACACTGGTGGATCCATAGGTGGTATGTGAAAAGAACACACATGCAAAATGACTCTGGTTGTTGTTACTAAAAAGAACACACATACAATGACACTGGTGGATCCATAGGTGGTTTGTGAAGAGAACACACATGCAAAATGACTCTGGTTGTTGTTACTAAAAAGAACACACATGCAATGACACTGGTGGATCCATGGGTGGATTGTGAAAAGAACACACATGCAATGACACTGGTGGATCCATAGGTGGTATGTGAAAAGAACACACATGCAAAATGACTGTGGTTGTTGTTACTAAAAAGAACACACGTGCAATGAAACTGGCGGATCCATGTGTGGTCTCTGTAGAGAACACACATTTCAATCACACTGCTGGATCCATATGTGGTATGTGAAAAGAACACACATGCAAGGACTCTGGTTGTTGTTAGTGAAAAGACCACACATGCAATGACACTGGTGGATTCATGTATGGTCTCTAAGGAGAGCACATATTTCAATGATTGTTGTTGTTGTTAGTGAAAAGAACACACATGCAATGACACCGGTGGATCCATGGGTGGATTATGAAAAGAACATACATGCAATGACACTGGTGGCTCCATATGTGGTCTGCGAAAAGAACACACATGGAATGACTCCAGTTGTTGTTAGTGAAATGAACACACGTGCAATGACACTGGTGGATCCATAGGTGGATTGTGAAAAGAGCACACATGCAATGACACTGGTGGATCCATATGTGGTATGTGAAAAGAACACACATGGAATGACTCTGGTTGTTGTTAGTAAAAAGAACACACATGTAATGACACTAGTGGATCCATAGGTGGATTGTGAAAAGAGCACAAATCCAATGACATTTGAATGGTACGGGTGGATCCATAGGCGGATTGTGAAAAGAGATTTTCCCTCGCTCTCTCTCTCTGTGTCACAAATCTCACAAAAGCCCAAACGTGTGGATATCCCAAACATGTGCTCACTCTGGGTGCTATGCCCTGATTGGCTGACACAGATGTCACGCGGATCGTCTCCACCAACCGTTGATCCCATGTGATCCAACAGGCAGGATAAGCCCTCCCTTCTCCACTTCTTTTATGCATGGTCAATCCGTGTCACCTCTCTATCCGTGCCACCGATACTAAACCCCCATAAACAAGTGAAAATCCATCTATCTAACTAAAATGAATAAAATAAATGATTATATTTCGAAGAAGCCATCGTCTTCGTCTTCCGGTTCGTCCTCATCTTCGTCAACGCCATGGTCCCCGCTATCGCCGCCGTTGGTGCCCTCCTCTGACGACTCGACACCGCCCCCTTCCTCGAATAAGCGCGCTATCTCCTCGTCGGAGTCCTCCTCCTTCTCCTCTTTGTAGTCCCACGGGTCCACGTCACTCTCCTCCGCTTCTGCCTCCAACTGATCGATGAATGCCTCCTCATTGGCCGAGTCGGACTCGTCCAAATAGCTATCTCCTCTCTTCTTCCTGGTCTTGTTCTCATTCCTCTTCTTGTCCGTACTCGCCGGTGCAACACGCGCCCCTGTCCTGGCTGCTACTTTGCACTCATCCGACGCTGTAGGTACCCCACACTCCTCCCGCACGGCCGGTACGAGCTTTGACGTCGCGGTGTCCTGGAGTGGCAATGTCGATGGATCCTGGCGCGGTCAGACATGACGTGTTGCCTCAGCAGGCGACTCGCGAGCGCGGAGGATGCAGCGAAGAGCCAGGGACGCAGGACGGTCACTGGACGGCTTGGACCAGCCATTGCCAGGGCGAGGGGGCATCGTGCTCGAGGTACGTCCTCTGAATGGTCGATGGCAGGTACACAGAGTAGGGTGCCGATCTGATCAAGGATGAGCAGCGGTTTCGTGCGTCGTGTCCACGCGTGCATTTGTCGATTATCAAAAAAAAGTAATATCTCGCGTACTGAACATAATTTGATCACAACTAAAGTGGCACAGCGTATTCTAGACTCGTAAATATCCCGTGCATGCCTGTCACGTGGAGTTCGATGGAGTTGGACGTGATCATGCAGCAGTTGCGCGCGTTATTGCCCCATCAACACGTGACACATGCACGCGGGATGTGCGTGCCGATTCCCGTGACGACCACCCGATTCGCACTCCCCTTATTATATACTGGATTTTGGGCGGTGCCGAAGACCATTGAAGTGTCCATCGCAATAAAGACAAGTCCCATCGATTCCCTACCCCTGCCTCCCTGGCTTCTTTGAGAAGGTAGACCGTACACGGTGGTCTTGTATATTAGTACTAGTACTACTGGACCACGGCCTGTACTCTTTACTCTTCTCCCACACTAATAATCACTATCTCCTTCCTCCTGCCTCCACCACACTCACCCTGCAAGCCATGGCTCCACTGAGGAGGGGAGAGGCCGGTCGACGATCCTCGTGGAGAAAAGGGAGAGAAATCACCCCGAGGCACTTCTTGCTCTACCAGCTGCTCAAGCCCACACTCTCATTGAGGCCCAATCTCCCCCGACAATGGCGCTGAATGTTGTAGCAAGCGACGGCTCCTCCCGGTACGGTCTCCTTATTCTACTTCTTCTCCATCTCCCTCTCCATCATGATCTTAATCAGCTTCTTCTTGTTTTTGTTCTTCTTCTGACTCTTCCTCTTCTACGTATTACAGGTCGGCCGTGGAGCCTGAATCCACCATGACGGAGGCGTTGCAGGACCCGTTCGGCCCCGTTCCATGTCTCAGCGAGGTAGCAAATCTCCACGCTGTTATTTCTCCGAGTTATGATGTGGATTTCTTAGATGTTGTCCACCCCACATTGGTTTTTCTTCTTCTTTTGCGAGTTGTATTTGTTTTCATGAATATGACTAGATCTCTTGGTCTTTCCTTAATACCGCTGTTCATAGATTCACTCTGGATTTTTTGTGATTATGATTAGTTTATCGTGGTCATGAATAGATCTCCAGGTCCATTTTTTAACACTGAGGCCAATAGATTCAACGGGGATTTTTTTGATCTGTATTAGTATTCACCTAGGACCTGGAGTGTAATTGTAGAATTCCTATTTCAATTAACATGAACAATCCAGTGATTGAAGGCCGAGTACCGTGAGAAGGTGGCCGCGATCAGTTCCAAGATTGCCAACCAACATGAGCTTGTGCGCTCCCAAGCTAATGAGAGCCTACGCAAGCAATTATCTGTGCAGAAGGAGATCTCGCTAGATTTTGCATGTGACATCGTTAGGCTGCAGAAAGTGCTCGACCGTAACTTGATCAGGCAAGAACAGGCCATCAAGATAATCAACGAGCTCACGGAGGAGAATAAGAATCTCGTGGAAAGGTGCATTCTCCTGCAGGACGAAGTTAGCGAGGCACTCGGAGGACGTGTCGAGGAAACCAAGGCTACCATCCGAGCCTACCATGACAGGAACCGTTGCCTGAATGCAGTCAAGGAGATGAAGGTGGACATGAGCAGAGGGATCACCGTACTCGAGGGTGTTCGGAAAGAGAACGAGGAGCTAAGGCCATGTCTAGAGGCGTACCGGAGCAATGCCCAAGTCTGATTCCCGTTAGCGGGGACACGAATACCAGTTCGTCCTCCCCTCCTTTTGTAATGTTTAGGGTTCAGGGAGCAATGCCCATGTCTGCTTCCCATTATAGGGTGCAATAAGAATCCTAGGGCAACTCCTTATCTATCTGGACATGTGTTGGTGTTCATGTTCATGAATGGACACCATGTTCTCTTTCCATATGTATCTGGACATGGGTTTCTGCATTATGAGTTTGCCACTCTCCCACTACTATTTGGTGATATTGGGAAAAACCCACAACACACTAAACTGCTGATAAATCTTATTTCTCTTCGAAATTGAAATTATGACAGTGCCACTAGTCGATTCATAAAATGTTGATTAGTCCTAGATTGTTTCTTCCTTGAAATTATGACAGTGCCACTAGTCGATTCAGTTAATTATGGAAACTAACCAGCTTGTCCTGGTGAACTGAACAAACCATACTATGTATTTTTGTTGCAGGGAAAGAGGCGAAAGATCGACCAGGACCTGGCGACCTGGCTAAATGACAAGATAGCAATCCAAAGGGAGAAGCGGAATTCCCAGAAACTGGCCTTTGACCAACTGCGCGCTGAATTCGCGGTCCTTTCTGACAAGTGCCAGAAACTGAAGGAGTTAAACGCTGACTAGGCGAAGCTACACAGTGAAGGTCGCGCCTTGGCTAGGAAGCAGACGGAGATCATGAAAGGGGTCTGGAAGGAAAATCGTATGGCTATGGACAAAATTCTCCAATCCATGACGGAGCGCTGGAACCTACAGCTGAAGCACGACATAGTACTGAAGGAGCTGGCCAATCTTAGGGAGGAAAACAGGCAGCTCCGGGCCAGGCTCGCTTGAACACAACATATGTCTATTTAGTACTGAACTGCCTGGTTTATCCTCTGCAGTGGTGATTTTGTAAGCGTGAACTTAACTCTATGCACGATATGTGTGTTTGTCTGAAATTAGTTTGCTTGAGGATTGAGTTTGGCTTAGTTTAGAAAGAGCAACTGCAAGTCTTACAATTAACTAGTTTCAGGCATTGGTACAACATAAATTATTCATCTCAAATTTCCTTTATCCTCTATAGTCTGTCCTTGTTCACCCTCGCGCGCCTTCTTTAGTTCCTTCAACAGATCCGCAATGCAACACTCTAGCTTCTTCTTGTCTTCCCTGAGCTGATCCCTCTCCTTTTCTGCATTATGAATCAGCAACCTGTGACTATCCTGAAGCTTCTTTGCAGTTCCAACAACCAAGCTCCCATCGATTCCGTCAGTTAGCTTTGACTGCAAATTCTCGATTTCTTGTTCCAGCTCCTTATTTCGTACCGATAGCTTATAATTTTTTTCAGCTGCATCACTTACATCAGTAAATCTCCCCGACCTTTCCAACTCATACATCTCCCATAACTGTGCCAAACATTTCTTAAGTGCATCTAGCCACTCAAGATCCACCCACTCTACTGCTTTACACACCGGGCCAACCTAAAAACACACACACTATAGTGTTATGAACATGCACGATACATTTTACTTCATGTCATAGTTGCACATAATGTAAACAAACCTGATTTGTACAGCCCAAAAACCTTCTCCCAGTGTTACTGCCTTCGAATGCAACATATCTCCTCAGTTTTAGCCCATGGTCACATGGCACTTCTCCATCGAGATCTAGGCCCTCCCATTCGGAGTCGTAGATCATCCTTGGTACCTATAGGTAAACCCAAAGCTGAAATCGAACACGATTGCATGCACATATGGAGCTCAGATCGAGTGATTTACCATTGCCTAACCCTAGCCCGAGAAAACAGAGGAACTCACATCGTGGAAGGAATACTCGATGTCGGAGAGAAGGTTGCCGCTGCTCGACTGGTCGTCCTCGCCATTCAAGGACATCATGGCGAATGCGACGGCGACGGTGACGGCGTCGACAAGAGAGAGAGAGAGAGAGAGAGAGAGAGAGAGAGAGAGAGAGAGAGAGTAGCCCTTCTACCGCTGCAATGATGACTAAATTGGCATGTTACAATAGTTTAATGGATACCATGCCCTTTCCCTGGATTACTGTCTCCTGCCTGATATGGATTCTCTTCACACATTATCATTTCAAATATTAAACATGCACTCCGTCCATCCCAATTTCATTGCCTAACGAAAACATACCAGTATATTACATCATCCAAAGAAACAAAATCATGTCAACTACAAGGTACTTATGCATCACTTCTTTAGTCATGGTTTCACAAAACATTACATTATAATATCCCAACAAACATAACCACAACATGGTTTCACAAAACATCACATTACAATCTCTCAACAAACGTAATCACAGAAACAAGTATATTACATCAACTCAAGAAACAAAATCATGTCGACTACAAGGTACTTACACATCACTTGTCCTGTCATGGTTTCGTAAAACATTACATTACAGTCTCTCAACAAACAAAATAACAGAAACAAGTATAGTATATCATCTCAAGAAACATAATCATGTCAACTACAATGTATTTATGCATCACTAGTCCAGTCATGGTTTCACAAAACATTATATTACAATGTCCCAACAAACATAATAACTGAAACAAGTACGGTACGTCATCTTAAGAAACATAATTATGTCAACTACAATGTACTTATGTCTTATTACAACAACGATGGTTTTAGTGAGTGACATGTCCGAAAATCTCAACAGCTCGCACAGCATTATATCGCAATCTCTCAACAAACATAATCACAGAAGCACGCTCTAAATGCAACAACAGTCAATATTAAAAATACAGCCAGGGAAACCCCGCGGTCCATATGACAAGCCCAGGGTAGCAGCTCTCATCGGATCTCATCAACGTCGACCACCTCATTCTGTTCAGCCACTACATGGGAATCTACATCCACTATAACATGTTCAACAACATCAGAAATGGTACCAAGGAAGAACACCTTCCTGGTTCGCTTCTTTCGCCGCATAATCTGCATAAGATCTTCAGTATCCAAAACATCTATGAATTGTTGCTTCTTATGATGCCACCACCAGATTTTTGCCATCTTCTTAGGGCCAATACTGATTTCCTTACCGATCATCTCTCTCATTTCATCAAGAGTTATGTTTTTGGAATCGACAGTGATCTCCACAGTACATGACGAAACTGGCTTATTAACTCCCTCATCAAGTTTTGCCATGTATGAATCCACCTCTATGCGTATACTGAACTTATCTAGATCAGCATCTATTGGTCCGTATTCTCTAGGAGCAGAAGCTCTGGCAGCAAGATCTGCAGCATCTGCATACATATCATCAATCATCGCTTCAACTTTCACCTTACGATCAGCTGCACAACACTCCCAAACCATCTGAAGCTCGTGGGAGTGATCAATTTGCTGATAGATATCATTCATGTTGCGCCACACCAATTTTGTCATCTGTCTAGAACCCCAGGGAATTCTAGCGGCAAGCATATCTACCAGCCACGAAACAGACACAACCTCTTTGCAATTCACAAGCAGATGCACATCTTGCCCGAACACTACCCTCTCGCAACCAAAATCAAGCTTTGAAGTGTACTACCGAGCATGAACTATGAACTCATATAGGTCACTTGTATCAAAACTGTGCCTAATTTGATTAAAAAGGGGAACATTTCAGTTCATTCGATTCTATTATGCCGTAACTAATCTACTTGCAAGATAAGGCACAGATAAGAAAAATTCACCTCTCGCTCTTCTCCCGGGTTTTTTTCTTCGAGATCTGAGTGCTGCATCTGCCCACCGGAGCCGAACAATCCGCCGCCGGCCTTGCTTTTCTCTTCAACCCGCTGCTCGTAGGTACCTTGGGAGCAGAATCCTTGCTGGCCTCCTCGCTAATCGGGGCTGAAGACCTCGCCGCTGCTATGCCTTGAGCCCCAGACTTGGGCCCCGACGGACCCTTTTCAGTCGGCGACGTAGCTACAACCTTCGCCTTGCAAGACATGCTGGGCCACCGCCGTCGGATTCAGTGTCGGGGGAGGGAGAAAAAAGGTCCTCCGCCGCCGGCAGATTTAGGGTCGGGGAAGGGAAGAAAAGGGGTCGCCGCCACCGTCGCAGCAAGATTCTGTGTCGAGAGTTAGTAAAGTACAACAATGGATTTGCCCCTACGACACGTGTAGGGTGGCTAAGAATAGTGACCAGCGAAGGAGGGGCACAACAGGAACTAGTGTAACGGAATATCCTCACTTAACGGGCGCGATTTGAAAATATTGGGTTTGGCCATCATTCACTCGAAAGCCCCTCTCAGCAATTGGCGCCCCAACTTTTCGAATCGCGGTGATAAAAATCAACTTGGGTACCGTGTTGCCTGGCTACCCCCAACTTTCGGGCCGCAAAATGATATTCTCATTAAAAATGGTAGTCGTTCCAATCTCCTTTGCAGGTACATGTCATAAATATTTATTGAGCATTTTGTATAACATCTCAAAAATATTAAACAAGCTTATCAAGATCTAATCACCCAAGTTTAGGGGTAACAAAAACTTTTACCTTTAAATTTGATATGAATGCATGTGTGATTTGTAGTAATGTATGAATACTTGCATTTTCCATGTTTGATTGCTACAAAGGTTAAGGATTAGTTTAAATAGGTTTACCACATCATCTAGATCAATTATAAACAAAATCAAATGAAAAGAAAGTCAAATATGGATCATATGATAATATGGTCATTTTGGCAAAAGTTAACCACTAGACCACTTTGGATGTCTCTAGTGAAAGATTTTCAGCAGAAACAATTCCAATTCTTTTCACCCGTTGCTAGACTAAGTAAAAGTGAATCCAAGCAAACTTTACAAAATGGCAGAAACTATTTTCAAATCTATTTAAGAGGCAATTCAAAATTGAATCAACTTCATATACCTAGATCATCACTTTTCAAAAACCACTCAAACAACTTCCACTTGGCAAATCCCAGCAACCATAGACTACCAAGCATATGATCAGATCACTCACCAAAAATCTTTCAAAAATTCAAAAGATGAATTCATGCGGCCATTAAGTCGAACACCTCACAGACGGAGTACAACCTCAACCACTATACACTGTTTTAATCTATCAATTGCTCACAAATTGTACTACAATCAACTCCATATCTTACCCATGATCATTCCTGGTACTTGGCCGTGCAGTGGAGGAGCTCATCTCTACCATTGCACTAGTGGCATGCTCGTACCAAGCCAGCCATGCCGGTCGACCATGAACTAGTCGCTGTGCGCCGTGCCGCCCTCCCCCACGACGCCTAGCTGCTAGACGTGACCTCACCGCCACCCCCTGTCCACCACTTGACCAACGGCGAGGCGAGGAGGAGCCAGAACATCCGTGCCCATTTAATCCCCGCCATGCCGAGAGCACGACAGAGCGCCGCAGCCGCCTCGCGCAAACACGCCGCGCCTCGCTCTCTCCGCTTGTACCCGCGGTCGCCGTGGCACCAGTGACCTCCCAGACACGATGGTTCACCGCCGTGCGCCCCGTGACCACCGTACCAAGTGACGAACACCTGCGTACCTGAACAGAGCGCCGACGTCGCCCGACCAACCGAGACCGCCCCTTGCCATGCCGTCACACGCGTGATGATCGCCACAGTGCCCCGCATTGACCCATGCCCTCCGCCATGCTTAGAGAGACATGTAGCAACGTCGCCGGAGGAGCCTGACCATGCCGCGCTGCCGCCGACGCTGGTGTATAAATAGAGGCCACCCCAGACCTCACTATGCACACCATTCCACTCCCCACTCACCCAGGAACCTCACTGACCTTTCCCCGGATAAAGGCGAGCACCACGACGCCGGAATTGGGCCGAAGTCTGGCGCTGCAGTCGAGGAAGGAAGCTAGCGATTGGAGCCACCCCAGGAGCCGCCGTGACCACCGTTCTAACCGCCGTCGTCTACAACGTCGTTCGCCCCCATCGCCGACCTTAGCTGGAGCCTCGGTGAGTCCCCAACGACCCCCACCACCATGTTAGGGTTAGAATTTCGCCGGAGTTGTTCATCGTAGACGATGAACCTCAGTCGTAGATCCTATTCTAATCGTAGGGATAGTATTGATTGATACCGTTTCGGTTTAGATGAGCCGCTAATGTGTGGGACCGTTCTGTCAGCAGCCCGCTGCGCTAGCGCTGTGCATTTGGGCCGGTCCAATTCTTTTCCAGTGCAGAGCCCAACAGTTTAAATAAGAATTTTGCTATTTAGTTAAAACCCTATTCTGTCAGTAGATTCAAAATTCAATTCAAAGAGATGTACTAATTCAAATCGCATGATTCCAATTTTGTTAGAAAGGTATTGAAAATATCTATTTACTCCCGTTGGATTCAAACAAATTGAAACTATAGATCACCTATACAAAAAATAACAAGACAGATACTTTTCCACTTCAAATATTTTTATAAAATAAACTATAAATGCTTTTGAGTTGATTCCAACTCTCAAAAATCACATTTTCCATGCTCTACATGAATATGTAAAAATATTTGGTTTTACAGATATGAAACATGGTTAGTATTAAAAGAAGGATATATAGGCATTTCTAGTCACTTAAATATTATTAAATAGTAATATTAAATCTTTTAATACATGATCACCATTTTAAATCACATTTCCAAGTATTGGAGTATGTGGTGATGACATGTGTCAACAGGATCCACTATTTTAATTGGAGAATATTAAATCTTAAGCATTTTCAATGAGTAGAAATTACTTTTCTCAAATAAGATAAATAAGAATGTGCCATTATTACATGTGATAATTGAGATGATGCTAGATCATCTAATATGAGCCCTTGTGTGCTAGATAGAAGTAGTTAAGTATTGTTTGGTGATTGTGTATGTTGTATGTATTTATAGACGCTAGTATCGACCCGGGCTACGATGAGGAGGAGTACTTCGAGGAAGAAGAAGAGAACTTCAACGACTACACCCAACAAGGCAAGCCCACTATGTAAGCTATCAGTGCAAGCTAGAACTATGCATGCTATCTATGAAAGCCCCCTGTACCAAATGCACTAGGCATGCTTGGTTATGCACCTTGAATTATACCGTTCCCAATTTTACTTCAAGCTTGGATTTTCCCTTTTATTAAAGTTTCTTACTTAGTTAATAAACTATGATTAGTGGAAAATAGGATGGATACGATCAAGATCATAGAACTAGCCATGGATACTTATACTTGGTTAGCACACCTCAGTAGTGATATCCTCAACATTAGCGGCTAGTGCTAAGCTAAAACTTGATCACTTTAGATGGGAATACTTGGTGAATATGATTATGAAAAGCTTGAAATGAGGATTCATTCTATTGAAATGTTTTTACATGTGTTATGAAACACAATGGTTTGACGATGAAACTGAATTGAGGCATGAGCCTTGACTTTGACAAAAACTGATGGTTAGGTTCGGATGCGATACCATTCTAATTTTAACGTATAACCACATTGCCTGCGTTGGGTAGGGCTTGACTAGAAGTTTATATGTCTTAGTATGGGTTCCCTTGCGGAAGAGGTTGAGTTGAGGCTACCTCGTGATGAATGTCCACCTACGTAGTGCTCAGGATGGCAGATAGCCATGGCTGGGAGGCCAAACTCATAGGGGAGGTGCCTATACTAGGGTGTGTAATTGAAAGGTTAGGATTGATTATCCACATACTAAGTATGATGATTCAGGGTTATTCCTGATGGATGTATTGAATTTTGTGGTGAAAGTGTACAATCTCTGCAGAGTTTCAAACTATTCGAATAGCCGCATCCACGGTTATGGACAGTTGGAGTGGCCATACTGTTCCGTTGTCAGATGTTTTCAAAATGATTTGTGACTTAAAAGATGACTTTGACTTGACCACCACAGAGTGGTGGATATGAAAACTAGTTTCCCCCTTAAGTGATATAGAGAACTAAACTTAGGTCTTTTACTCTTAAGCCTCTATGAAATAAACCTGGCTTTTTGCAAACAAAACTAGAGCTTAAGGTTCCTACAATTTTTACCTTACTCATGCTAGTGTTAGTTTGCGAGTACTTAAAGAGTACTCATGGCTTTGTCCCTGGCTATTCCCATGGCCAGACTATGAGGAGGATTACCCGGAAGATGGACAGCAGGAGGTCTATGACAACTAGGACAACATTGCCTGTGATCATGAAGATGGAGCCTACTATGTTTACTTTCTACTGCTTTGATTGTATTAAGACTAGATCATGAGATCGTTTATTTGTAAAACCTTTAATATGGTTTGTAATGGATGATGTATTGTGGTACCAATTCAGTTATGTCTCGCAAAAATGGTAATCCTAGGATTGTGATGTACGGCATAACAGGCATCTGGACTTAAAAATCCGGGTGTTGACAAGTTGGTATCAGAGCCATCCTGACCATAGGAGACCCTAGTTAGAATGGACGCCTGAAAAACCTAGTTTCAAAACAAAGAAAGTGAGTATTTACCAAAAAACTATTCTCATTGTTATCCTTGAGATTCTTTCAAAAAGAGATCACTTGTTCCTCAAAACTCTTACAATTATACATAAAATTTGACACACTTGATCACCCCCACTAACTTACTCATCTTAATTGCTTGTAGATGGAGGTTAAATATAGCAAGTTTTACAAGTTGGGCAATGGAGGACAGCTTATCTTTGAGAGGGATCTAGACCAGCACTCTGAGTATCTTGGACGCCCGCACCCAGAGTTCTTCGGAGCATAGCTCAACAACCAATCTGGAGGGGAGCTACAGTGGCTGATTGTTGCCGAGCTGAGAGGCAAGATGGAGCCACCTCTTTTTGATAAGATTCAGTTTAGCGTAAGGGAGAACAGCTGGCTAGATGGATTAGCTAGGACAATGCAAGAAGCTCTTGCACGCGTATGTGCACAAAACATCAACCAGATCATCGGCACCCATTTTGCCCACTATGCAAGATGTGACTGTATCGGACAGCCTTTGGCCATGTCGGCACATCTAGAGTTGAAGCATCACGTGGACCACATGGCCTTCATGCTGCATGAGACGCAGAAAGAGTTAGACAATTCCCATGCTTATGCCAACCAGAACCATGCCGAAGTTGTAGAAAGGAAGCAAACCATTGCCATTCCCGCCAAGGACCGCAAGTCATTTTGCAGCCAGCACAACAAAAAGGATAGCACCATCGCCCGTCTTCGTCAGAAGATAGCCACCCTGGAGGAGACCATCATCGGCCAGGAGATCCAGCTAGAGGAGAAGGATGAGGAAGGTGAAGATATCCGTGGTGATATTCACTCTTACCTCAGTGATGACAATGACTATCTGGAGGACGCTGCCATGGAGGACAACACTGATGAGGATGATGCTGACTTCATTGATGATGATGATACCGACACCCCCGATGATGAGTAGTCGTACCTGAGCACTATCGTAGGTGTGAGTGGTACCCGGTCCCATTGTATCGTAGCTGAAATGGATCGTACGGACACCTAGAGGGGGGGGTGAATAGGTGCTACTTCAAATTTTAATGCTTTTTCAATTTTAGGCTTAACACAAAGGGTAAATTCTCTAGATAAACTATTAGGTGGAATTTCCCTATATGCAAACCTATCTACTAGCGAGTAAAGAGTGAGTGGAAGAGGATCGGGTGAACCATAGTGAAGCACGCGGAGACACCGGATTTATTTGACCGCAGTGATACATTGCAAATGTATCTATAATTTTTGATGTTCCATGCTTGGTTTTATCTACTTTCTTGTGTTTTGTCCACACTTTGGAGTACTTTTCATATGATTTCTTAGACTAACCTATTAACAAGAGCCACAGTGCCAGCTGCCTGTTTTCTGCTATTTTTGGTTCCAGGAAAGTCAGAAAATGAATATTCTCAGAATTGCACAGGACAAAAGCGAAAGTCGCTATTTTACTAGAAGGCATCTAGAGCCATAATACAAGACGGAGAAGGGCTAGGGCCTGACCACACCACCTGACCGTGTGGTCAGGCTTGGCCCACGCCAGGGGGTGGTCTGGTCGACCCTAGCACCCCCTCGGCCTCTCCTTCTGCCTATATTTCGCCCTCGGGACCAAAACCCTAAGTACCCGATCAAAAATCCACGAAAGAGTCTGTAGCCGCCGTCATCTCCATCCCTAGATCGGGAGGGATCTGAAGCTCTTCCCGGCACCCTACCGGAGAGGGGAATTCACCCTGGAGGCCTTCTTCATCATCATGCAAGCCTCCGGTGTGATGCGTGAGTAGTTCATCTCTAGACTACGGGTCCATGTAGTAGCTATATGGTTGGTTCTCCTCCTTTGTGCTATCATGTTTAGATCTTGTGAGCTCCGTTCATGATCAAGATCATATATTTGTAATTTTGTATGTTGTGTTTGCAGGGATCCGATGGATATTGAGATGCTATTTCAGATTGATTATTGATTCTATCATGTCTTTATTATTTGTGATCTTGCATGCTTTCCATTGTTAGTAGCTATCTTGGCCAAGTAGATGCTAGCAACTCCAAGAGTTAGTATTTATGCTCGATAGTGGGTTCATGCCTCTGGTAATCTGGGGAAGTGACAGAAATCTCTACGGTACTAGATGTGTTGTTGCTACTAGGGAGAAAACAACAATCCTTTGTTCATAGAACAATCGTATTGTTTACATTACACGCAATTCGTAAAGCAATAATCTGTTGCTTGCAACTTAATACTGGAGGGGGTTCGGATGATAACCTGAAGGTGGATTATTAGTCATAGATGCAGTTGGATGGCGGTCTATGTATAATGTTGTAATGCCCAATCAAGTCTCAAAGGAGTCAAGATGATTAGTATATGCTTGTATGCTTTCTCGATGTTTGTCAATTGCCCCGCTGTAATTTGGTCACCCAGCATGTTATCTATCTTAAGGCGAGCCACCTCTAGTGAACTATGGACATCGGTCCTTTCTTTTACATACAATCTACAAACTGTTTACTGCTTTGTGTTTACTTTCTGCAAACTATTACTTCCTTCCATTCGATACGTTTAATCCTTTGTTCTCAGCAAAACCGGTGAGATTGACAACCTCATCGCAAGTTGGGGACAGAGTTCTGTGGCTGTGTTGTGCAGGTCTCCACGTTGCTGCTGGCACCAGTAGTGCGCCCTGCCAACGTTCAGTTTGCTACACCTTTGGGGTGTTTCCTTCCTCCTACTGGATTGATAACCTTGGTTTCATAACTGAGGGAAACTTACTGCTGTGCTTTTCGTACCTTCCTCTTGGGGTTCCCCAACAAGCTCGTTAGTACACGAGTCAGCAATTATTTTTTTGGCGCCATTGCCGGGGAACTAAAGTAGAAGAAGCTCCCACGTCAACCACACGCCATCAAAAGTATTTTTCTGGCGCCGTTGCCAGGGAGTCAAGGACATCTTCACAAGGGGAGTCCCTCATAACCAATCTCTTTACTTTGTTATTTTTGTTTTGCTTAGTTTCTTTTGCTTTGTTTGCTTGTTTCTTTATCAGAAAACACACAAAAAAATAGTTTTACTAGTTTGCTTTCTTTATAAAAAATACAAAAAAATGACCACTGTTGAAAACACTAAGTTGTGTGACTTCACTAGCACAAACAACGATGATTTTATGAGCACACGTATTGCTCCACCTGTCCCTGAAGCTACTTTCTTTGAGATAAAACCTGCTTTACTCAATCTTGTTATGAGAGAACAATTTTCTTGTAATGGTAATGAAGATGCTGCTGCCCATCTAAATAACTTTGTTGAACTTTGTGAGATGCAAAAGCATAGGGATATAGATGGTGATATTATTAAGCTGAAATTGTTTCCTTTCTCTTTGAGAGGAAACGCTAAAGAATGGTTGAATTCCTTAACTAGGAATAGTATTGATTCTTGGACTAAATGCAAAGATGCTTTCATTGGAAAGTACTATCCTCCTGCTAAGATTATATCTATGAGAAGTGAAATAATGAAGTTTAAACAATTTGATAATGAACATGTTGCTCAAGCTTCTGAAAGAATGAAATCTTTGGTTAAGAATTGTCCCACTCATGGACTGACTACTTGGATGATAATCCAAACTTTTTATGCAGGATTGAACTATTCTTCAAGGAACCTGTTGCATTCTGCTATTGGAGGTACCTTTATGACCATTACTTTGGGTGCTGCAACAAAGCTTCTGGATAATATGATGGTTAACTATTTTGAATGGCATACTGAAAGAGCTCCACACGGTAAGAAGGTAAATTTTGTTGAGGAAACCTCCTCGTTGAGTGATAAGATTGATATTACTATGTCTATGCTTGTGAATGGGAAAGCCCATATTGATCCAAATAATGTTCCTTTAGCCTCTTTGGTTGCTCAATAAGAGCAAGTTGATGTGAACTTCATAAGAAATAACAATTTTGGCAATAATGCTTATAGGAATAATTTTGGTAACAACAATTATAAGCCATATCCTCCCAACAATGGTAATGCTTATGGAAATTCTTACAACAACAATAGGAGTGCTCCCTCTGAACTTGAAGTTATGCTTAAGGACTTTATTAGTAAACAAACTGCTTTCAATAAAACTATTGAGGAAAAACTCTCTAATGCTGAAAGAAATATAGCATCTTTGGCTGAAGCTCAATCTTCTTTGAATAAAAAGGCTGCTAAACCTGAAACTATTGATAATCCCTTTGCAGCTACTAATGCTATACAAGTAAGAATTGATGAAAATGTTAGACTATTAGCTGAATTAAATGCTAAGTGGGAAAGAGAAGATGAAATTGCTAGAAACATTAGTGTTTCTACTATAACCACCACTAGTGTTGAGGCAAGTAATAGTTCTACTACTTTAGATGATAATTTTGATTTTGATCTTGATGGTTGCAATATCTCTTAAGTTATTAAGTTCCTACAAAAGCTTGCTAAAAGTCATAATGCTAGTGCTATGAATATGGCCTTTACAAAACACATTACTAATGCTCTCATAAAGATTAAAGAAGAAAAGATGAAACATAAAGCTTCTATTCCTATAAAACAAGAAGATGATTGGGAACCCATCATTATTATGAAAGTGAATAACTTTGATTTCAAAGCTTTATGTGATCTTGATAGTAGTGTTTCTATTATGCCTAGATGGATTTATGATATGCTTGATTTGCCTCCACTTAAAGATTGTTATTTGAATGTCCCACTTAATGATAATGCAAAAAAGAAACTCATGGAGAGTATTAATGATGTTCTTATTATGGTTAACAATGCCTATGTCCCCATTGATTTCTATGTTTTAGATGTTGAATACAATGCTTCTTGTCCTATTACTTTGGGAAGACCTTTTCTTAGAACTGTTGGTGCCATTATTGATATGAAAGAAGGCACCATTAAATATCAACTCCCACTCAAGAAAGGTATAGAACACTTCCCTAAGAAGAGAGAGAAGATTTCGTTTTCCTCTCCTATGAAAACAAAATTTGGTTTTAATGCTTCTTCATTTGAGAACACTTCATTCTTTTTCTTGGTTCTTATGCCTAACTTAAAGGCGTTAAAGAAAAGTACTTATTGGGAGATAACCCAAAAGTTTTAGATGATTCTTGGAAGTTATTAATTCTGTAATAACCGCTCCTTATCCTTTTTATTTTCTTTTTGTGCCAAGAGTAACCTCTAATGAGAGAGAAGTAATGATTGGGAAAGTTGCTATCCCGAATCAGATTTCCGTGCTTCATCGTAAAAATTCGTGTAAAATCTGAACGTACTTTTTAGGCATGAATTTTTGTGCGTCTGCCCCAGGTTGTTATGTAACTTTAGTTAGTTTAACACTTTTTGATTTGAGCAACAGAAGGTCTTTGAAAAAATTGTATTTACCTGCTGGTCTGTTTTGACGGATTTCTGCCATTTTCTGCATTTGCTTCTTGTTGGTTCCTTTTTGAGTTCTTTTGGGGAATTGAGCTTTTTGAGGGAAGTGCTTCAGTAGCTTGTGTTTTAATGGAAGTTTATTGGTGTTGTAACAGAACCTAAAAGACTTATTATTTTGAGTGCACTAATGTTGCTAATAAAGATTGTGTGAAGTTTTGTATGAAGGAAAAATTTCAGGTGTATGGAAGGAATGAGTAATGAGATGAAGGATGCACTAAAGCTCAAGCTTGGGGATGCCACGTGTGTCACCCCAAGAAATATCCAAGAAGTACAAGCGTCAAATCTTGGGTATGCCCAAGGCATCCCCTTCTTCATCAATAAAAATCCCAGGTTTCTTCCAAATGCTTCATTTTTATTGTTTCATGCATAGTTGTGTTGTTCTTGGAGCGTCTTCTTTTCATTTTCATTTTGTTTTTTCGTTTGCTTTTGTTAGCTTAGGTTGCTGAATAAATTGGTTGGACCCCCTCTTTCATACATTGGTTTTCAAATAGTTTGGTTTGGTTTGGAAAAGAGTAGGAAAAGCTCATGCTTAAGTGGTAAAGGGAGCTTGTTTTTGACTGTGGATTATGCTTTGTCATGCCATGCTTGATATTTTTTGGCTTTATGCTTAGTATTCTTTGCTGTAGCATGACTTGTTATAAAAAATTGAGATTGCTTAATGTGCCTTGGATGAATCATGCGTTGTTTTAGCATATTAAAGCATAGTATAGTGGTATTCTCCTTTGATGCTTTATTTGGGTTGACTTGGCGCATGCTCACACCATGTTATGACTATCTCAAGTCACCATAATCCTTTATGATCCTTTAGTTTTCAACTTGTAGTATCACTTTATGCTTTGATCAATGATGTTTTGTCGCTCTGCATGATTATGGCCATTATTGCTCTCTTAGTTTGTCGCTCCCAGTCTTTTGCTAGCCTCCACAACCAAGTATGAGTTCCACTCATGCATCCAACTCCCTAAACCAAGTTATTCCAAAGAGTCCACCATACCTACCTACTATCTTATGCTATTCCAAGTATATTCATGCTTTTGTTTACCTTCCAAATTAAACTTGTTATGAGAAAACTAGTGATTAAAGCTCTCACGAACTTGATGGCACACTTTACTTTTCTTGCCCTTAATAAACTTGAACCATTGTGTCGTCTATGTTGTATATGCTTGCACTTATTTGTTGGGGATTAGCAGAACCATGTTGTCATGGAGAACGCTTTCAACATTGCACTTGGTACTTTGTACCTAGTTGATATCATGCTCTTTTGTCTATGGATGTCGTCGGTGTGAAATGAAAGGGGATCTTGTAAGTCCATGGAGTTATGTATATGTGTTAGAGAAATGCCTGGGCCGCTGGTCTAATCCATGCTGACATGGTGGAAACCTGCAGCGTAACCATAATGAGCTGTCTATGAAGCATTCTTCTTATAAAAAAAGAGTCCTATATTGAGAAAAAAGAGAAAAAGAAAAAAAAGAGATTATGAAAAGAGGAAAGAGAGAAAAAAGCACCATATTCCCATGGTAAATAAGAAGATTGCTGAGTTGCTCGTTGTCTGCTTGCCTTGTCATTTTGATATGGGGATTCTTCCGTATCATCGGGCAAGGGGTACCCCGTTGGCGGATCTCTATGATACACATGTAATTACGATGACAAGAACTTACCGGTGACTAAACTTGAGTAGCATGAGGAGCGGCCCTCATATTCATGGAACATGAGATTTATAACTTATACTTCGTCAAACATGTACACCATAGTTTGTTCACTTTAACCTTAATCACCTTCAAGATGCTTATGATAGGGGCAATGAGAGCTAAAAGCTATTAAGTACCATAATTTTTGGAAGCTCTTTATGAGACTTGAATCCCTACTTCCTTCTATGAAGGCCTTTCTTCCACCATTATATTGAGTCTCCACCTTCTATCTTTCTGCACTTACTTTGAGAGCATAGTGGCCATTCTTAGTTCTATGTGCATTGTCCCAAGACTAGTTGATTGATGCATAACTTGATATTGCTGGTTTTAAACTATTTGTATCTAGTCACTCTTATGAAATTTGAAGGTGTCCTATGCATTTATATTTGCTACTCTATGAGGGACAAGCTGAATACTATTATGCTATGTTTTTCTTTATGTGAAACAAACAAACGTCTTGCAAAGCATTGTTATTCATGAATCTTTTGTTTGTGCCTTTTCATGTTGCATCCTAGTTTCTTTGTCTTATTGCTAGAACTTTGTCTTTCATGTTATGATTGAAGTACTATGATCCCAGCTTTGTGTTTACTTTCTGCAAACTATTTACTGCTTTGTGTTTACTTTCTGCAAACTATTACTTCCTTCCATTCGTTACGTTTAATCCTTTGTTTTCAGAAAAAACCGGTGAGATTGACAACCTCATCGCAAGTTGGGGACAGAGTTATGTGGTTGTGTTGTGCAAGTCTCCATGTTGCTGCTAGCACCGGTAGTGCGCCCTGCCAACGTTCAGCTAGCTACACCTTTGGGGTGTTTCCTTGCTCCTACTGGATTGATAACCTTGGTTTCATAACTAAGGGAAACTTACTGTTGTTCTCATCATACCTTCCTCTTGGGGTTCCCCAAGGAGCTCGTTAGTACACGAGTCAGCACGCAGTTCCTTCCTTGTTAAGGGAAGTACGTCTGCGTTGGAGGGGTGGGCGGTACTAAGACCACCACGCCACATTAGGCCTCACCCTGTTCTCCGATAGATCCCGCCACCAAAGGCCTGATCCACCTTTCCACCATAGGAACCCTTCGAGGCGGGTACCGATGCCTTTACACAACTAGCGGGGCACAACTCCACAATCAACTTGGAGTCTCCCATAATGACAACAAGCTGCCACAAGAACAAGTTATCAATAACAAAGAACAAGATCTAGATATTGACAAGAATACTAGATCAGGGATTTCTCCAAATGAATGGAGAGGAGTTGATGCGCTTGATTCGTGATGACGATGATGATTCTCTCCTCCTTCAATTCCCCCAAAGATCGAAGCCTTCAGGTGTTGAAGTGGGAGATCTAGAATGGGAGCTCTTGCAAAGGGTCTGAACAATTTCAAGTGAATCAAGAGTTCTGCTCGTTAGGGAAGAAGGGGTATTTATACCCCTTCCAAAACCAAGCCGTTGGAGCTTTCGGGGGCCGGATTATCCGACCTAGGGGAGGGCCGGATTATCCGGATACTCGGATTATCCGGCACAAAAACCGGCCATGGACAGAAGCTCATGCAGACTTGCCCTTCACACTTTCTTCTGGGGACCGGATTATCCGGCCTAGGGGAGGGCCGGATTATCCGGCTGGGGGGAAAATCCGCCCTAGCTACGGAATATCCGGGGGAAATTCCGCCCCCAGACAGAAGCTTGCACAGGAGCTCTCTTGGGCGATTTCCCTGGGGCCGGATTATCCGCCCCAACAAGAGGGCCGGATTATCCGGTCCAGGGAGAAAATCCGCCCCAGAGCCAGAATTTTCTGGGGGGAAATCCGCCCCCAGATAGAGACTTGCATAGAGACATCCTTGCCCAAGGTGGTCTGGCCGGATTATCCGGCCCATGATGGGGGCGGATAATCCGGCCCCCAAAACTCTCAAAACTTCCTGCAACACTTAGTACACATTAGAATAATCCATGGTATTGTTATCTAACACACAAAACCTGGGAAATCATGAAATGTTCTTTCAATCTCCCCCTTTTTGGTGTTAGATGACAATACTAGGATTTGCAAGAAGGATTAAAAGACCACCAACACAACATGGAAGAGACTCCCCCTCAATGTGTGCATATTTGAGATTTGCATTTGAATACAAATGCACACAAGTAGGTGAAAGTCTATTCCATTGAAATAAAAACAACATAATCATACCACCGAGATAATGAGAGAGGCGTCCTTGAAATATCCACAATTATCAACGTGATAACTAATATACGCGCCTTCCTTGAGATAGATTACCAGCATAGTAAATGAATCGATTGGCATAATTCATGAGATAAATCCAGACGTCCACTGACACAAAGTCTCAAACACTCCACAAACCACAAATGAAGTTTAACGCTAAATGGACACAAGCAAGAAAACAACGAATGAAAAAGTGCAAATGCTTGTGCCCGACCCATGCAAATCCTCGAAGTCCTAATAGAAATACGTCTCCCCCTTTGGCATCGAGACGCCAAAAAGGAAGAAGAGCGATTATCCGTCCTACACTTGGGCCGGATTATTCGGCCTCAAATCTGAATTTCAGTTGTACACAGATTTAGGCCCACGCCGCCCCAAACAACACCCCCACAAGGTGTACAAGGGACTTGTGTGCAAGAATAGATGGCTTAGGGGTAGGGGACGGCTTAGGATTAAGAGAGCCAAACTGAGATGGTACTATAGACTCAAAATTGCAAGAACCAAATCCAATAAGAGCCAAAATTGAGTGTGATTCCCATAAGAACATGAGATGAGCAAAAACAACCAAAAAGATCCACAAAAATCCAATTCTCCTCTAGGGAGAGGGCGGTGGCCGAAGCCACCTTGTTGGAGTGTATGGTGTGACACCGCGAAGATATATCTTGGGTTCACGACCAATACTCATCAATAAGCTCACATATCACAAAATGATATTAAGAGAAATGATTTATCTTGCTTTTGACATTATGGGGGGAGGGTTAGCCCAATTAATTAGGACCACACTCCCCCTATATCCATGCTCATATCTAGACCAAATACGACTAAGATGTATGAGTGAGTGCATGGGTAATCAAGACAAACTCCTGGAATCAATGTTATTTAGCTCATTCCTCAAGCAGCAGAATCTTTGTTCATCAAGTGGCTTCGTGAAAATATCAGCAAGTTGGTTCTTCGTGCTCACAAAAGATAGATCAATATCGCCTCGAGCAACATGGTCTCGAATAAAATGATTGTGAATCTCAATATGCTTTGTCCTTGTGTGATGTACCGGATTGTACGCAATTTTGATTGCACTTTCATTATCACATAAAAGAGGCACTTTGTCACAATTGACACCGTATTCCTTTAAAGTTTGCCTCATCCATAATAACTGAGTGCAAGCACTAGCAGCAGCAACATATTTAGCTTCAGCATTGGAGAGAGAGATACAATTCTGCTTTTTAGATGACCAATACACTAGAGATCTTCCCAAGAATTAACAAGCTCCAGAAGTGGATTTCCGATCATCCTTATCACCAGCCCAATCTGAATCAGTATAACCACATAGAGAGAAATTGGAGCCCTTGGCATACCATAGACCAAAGTTAGGGGAATGAACCAAATATCGAAAGATCCTCTTGACCGCCACTAAGTGGCTTTCTTTAGGAGCTTCTTGATACCTTGCACACACCCCCACACTCAACACAATATCAGGTCTAGATGCACAGAGGTAAAGAACAGAGTCGATCATGGACTGGTATACCTTTTTGTCCACATCTTTACCATGGGGGTTAAGTTCAAGGTGACATTTTGTTTGCATCGGAGTGGCGACACCATTAAGATCCGTCATCTTGAATCTCTTGAGCATGTCTTGGATGTACTTTGCTTGATTGATGAAGGTTCCTTTTCTAAGTTGCTTGATCTCGAATCCAAGAAAGAACCGTAATTCCCCCATCATAGACATCTCAAACCTGTCAGTCATAAGCTTTGAAAATTCATCATTAAAATCTTTATTAGTAGAACCAAAGATAATATCGTCTATATATAGTTGGCATACAAAGATCTCCCCCTTAACCTTCTTAGCAAAAAGAGTGGGATCGATTTTCCCAACTTCAAAGCCACGGTCTAGCAAAAGCTCTTTAAGGTGCTCATACCACGCACGTGGGGCTTGTTTAAGGCCATAGAGTGCCTTATCGAGTTTGTAGACATGGTTCGGGAAGTTAGGATCCTCAAATCCCAGGGGTTGCTTTACATATACCAACTCATGTAGAGTACCATTAAGGAAAGCACTCTTGACATCCATTTGCTGCAATTTAAAATTGTTATGGGTGGCATAAGCAAGAAGGATACAGATGGACTCAAGTTGAGCCACAGGAGCATAGGTCTCGCCGAAGTCAATGCCCTCAACTTGAGAGTAGCCTTGTGCCACAAGTCTCGCCTTGTTCCTCACAATAATGGCATTCTCATCTTCTTGTTTTTAAATATCAATTTAGTGCCGATAACATTGCGGCAATCTTTGGGCTTCTTGATGGCTCGTGGTTGATGTAGAGCTCGTTGGGAACCCCAAGAGGAAGGTATGATCAGCACAGCAGCAAGGTTCCCTCAGTTATGAAACCAAGGTTTAATCGAGCCAGTAGGAGCAAGGAAACACCCCAAAGGTGTTGCTAGCTGAGCCTTGGCAGGGCGCACTACCGGTGCTAGTAGCAACATGGAGACCTGCACAACACAACCACATAACTATGTCCCCAACTTGCGATGAGGTTGTCAATCTCACCGTGTTTTGCTGAAAACAAAGGATTAAACATATCGAATGGAAGGAAGTAATAGTTTGCAGAAAGTAAACACAAAATAGTAAACAGTTTGTAGATTGTATGTAAAAGAAAGGACCGGGATCCATAGTTCACTAGAGGTGGCTCTCCTTAAGATACATAACATGCTGGGTGAACAAATTACAGCGGGGCAATTGACAAACGTCGAGAAAGCAATACATGCATATACTAATCATCTTGACTCCTTTGAGACTTGATTGGGCATTACAACATTATACATAGACCGCCATCCAACTGCATCTATGACTAATAATCCACCTTCAGGTTATCATCCGAACCCCTTCCAGTATTAAGTTGCAAGCAACAGATTATTGCTTTACGAATTGCGTGTAATGTAAACAATACAATTGTTCTATGAACAAAGGATTGTTGTTTTCTCCCTAGTAGCAACAGCACATCTAGTACCTTAGAGATTTATGTCACTTCCCCAGATTACCAGAGGCATGAACCCACTATCGAGCATAAATACTAACTCTTGGAGTTGCTAGCATCTACTTGGCCAAGATAGCTACTAACAACAGAAAGCATGCAAGATCACAAATAACAAAGACATGATAGAATCAACAATCAATCTGAAATAGCATCTCAATATCCATCGGATCCCCACAAACACAACATGCAGAATTACAAATAGATGATCTTGATCATGAACGGAGCTCACAAGATCTAGACATGAAAGCACAAAGGAGGATAACCAGCCATCTAGCTACTACATGGATCCGTAGTCCAAGGATGAACTACTCACGCATCACACCGAAGCCTTGCATGGTGATGAAGAAGGCCTCCAGGGTGAATACCCCTCTCCGGTAGGATGCCGGGAAGAGCTTTAGATCCCTCCCGATCGAGGGACAGAGACGACGGTGGCTACAGACTCTTTCATGGATTTTTGATCGGGTACTTAGGGTTTTCGTCCCAAGGGCATCTTATAGGCGGAAGGGGAGGCCGAGGGGGTGCCGGAGGCAGCCAGACCACCCCCTGGCATGGGCCAGGCTAGGCCGCACAGCCAGGTGGTGTGGTGGCCCCTGGCCCCTTTCCGTCTCTTACTCTGGCATCTGATGACTTCCGGAAAAATAGGCACTTTGGCTTTTGTCTCGTCCAATTCCGAGAATATTCATTTTCTGACTTTCCTGGAACCAAAAACAACAACTGTGGCTCTTGTTAATAGGTTAGTCCAAGAAATCATATGAAAAGTACTCCAAAGTGTGGACAAAACACAAGAAAGTGGATAAAACCAAGCATGGAACATCAAAAATTATAGATGCATTTGCAATGTATCACTTCTCCACGATTTTCCAGACCTTGTTGCGCTCGAAATTATTCAATTCTTCATGCATAGCAACAACCCAGTCCGGATCTTCAAGAGCTTCAAATACTTTCTTGGGTTCCACCATTGAGATGTGAGCTTGATGCTCACCAAAACTGACCAATTCCCTTCTTGTAGAATCCCTTCGTCGAAGGTCACCTACAACCTTGTCGAGGGTGTGACCCCTTAACTCAAGGTTCCGATCAGCACGAGCCTTGCGACGAAGTTCAGTAAGTTTGTTGTCTCTTGGTGGAATAGTTTCATCACTTGAATCTTCATTGGAATCATTTGCTCGACCTTGATTACAATCTGGGTTAACAGAAGTAGGAGGTGATGAAGCATGTCCTCGAGGAGGGCCAGCAGTCGTAACAGGAGGCTGCCGAACAACTGGTGATTCAGGGCCAGATAATCTGGCCGAGGGTGAGGCCGGATAATCTGGCCTAGGAGAACTTGTTGCAGCTTCATCAGGTTGCCTGGGATTTTCTTAAGCTGGCGAGGGCCCGGATAATCCGGGATCAGCCGGAAAATCTGGCCTGGAGCTTGCAGCGATTTCTTCAACACCAGGGGCAGGCCGTTCATCAGGATGGGTGGCCGGATAATCCGGTGTGGACCGGATAATCTGGCCTAGAGCTTTCTGGAAGATCTTGACCTTCAGCAGATGATGGAGATGGTGTAGAAGTTACTCCCGTGGTTGGAACATGATGAGTATGTGTAGATGAGGGCTCTTCATGAGTAGAGCATTGTCCTTCCCGATCCGCCACAAGGGGTTCCTCAATGGGTCCCACGCCCATTCTTTTTATGGCATCTTGGGGTATTTCAACATCTGCATCACAAACATCAACTTGCCCCGCACAGGAGCCGTTATTTTATTTGAACACCACACTACAAGATTCTACAACAGTTCCGGAGAGCTTATTGTAGACTCTATAAGTGTGGGATTCGGCACCATAACCAACAAAAATACCTTCTAGAGCCTTAGATTCAAACTTAGATAAACGAACTCCCTTGATGAGAAAGAAACACTTACACCCGAATACCCGAAAGTATAAGATGTTTGGCTTGTTACCGGTAAGTATTTCATATGTAGTCTTGTCCAAGATTTTACGGAGGTATAACCGATTGGATGAATGACACACGGTTGAGATTGCTTCAGCCCAAAAGTTGTATGGAGACTTGAATTTGGCTAGCATTGACCTTGCCATATCCATTAAAGTCTGGTTCTTCCTCTCGGCTGCACCATTTTGTTGAGGGGTGTACGCAGCGGAATATTGATTTCTTATCCCCTCTTCACTTAGGAACTCATTTAAGGTGTAGTTCTTTAATTCGGAGCCGTTATCACTTCTTATAGCCAGAATAGGGACGTTGTGTTGACGTTGAACCTCGTTGGCGAAGTCGATGACCGTTTGTTGAGTTTCACTCTTCAACTTGAAGAAATAAACCTAAGTGTATCTTGAATAATCATCAATGATCACAAGACAGTACTTCTTCCCACCGAGGCTTGCATGAGATGGAGGTCCGAAGAGGTCCACATGAAGGAGCTCTAAGATCCTTTTTGACGAGATAATAGTCTTCCTTCGATGAGGAGAGTCATGCATTTTCCCTTCAACACAAGCCTTGCAAACACGATCTTTGGCAAAGGAGACATTTTCTTTTAGTCCAAGGATGTGGCCACCCTTGTGGATACTTTGCAAAGTTCTCATATTGACGTGGGCTAGTCGGAGATGCCATAACCAACCCACGTCAGGCTTTCCGAAAAACACATCGGGCTTGTAGTGGTTTTCCCCAAAAAGTCCACCACATACAGGTCATTTTCAACATATCCCACGAAAGCGACTTTTAGAGACTTGCTCCACAAGAGTACCACCAAATCAGCATCAATAAAAACTACAAAGCCCATCTTACCAAGGGCGTGAACTGGAAGTAAATTGTACCCAAGGGTCTCAACAAGCATGATGTCCATGAGAGAGATATCGTGATCCACCACGACTTTGCCGAGACCCAATACCTCAGATTTTGACTTGTCACCATAGGAGACGGTTATATGATCATGATTTGGCTGCATCTCCGTGATGATCTCCTTGCTTCCGGTCATGTGACTCGTGCATCCGCTATCGAGTACCCATTTAGACCCACCAGAAGCATAGCCCTACAAGAAAGTTACTTCTTGTTTTTAGGTACCCATTTCTCAATGGGTCCTCTCATGTTAGTGACAAGGGTCTTGGGGACCCAAATAGACCAAGGAATGTAACAATCATAAGGACCTACATAACTAGCATAAACATCACCATAATAATCGCAATATAACTCAAAGTTAGGATTGTTAGCCCCTGCAAAACCATCATGATTAGACTTGTCATTGGTGATGTTGCTAGTCTTTGGTTGAGCAGTCTTGCTCTTCTTCTTGTTGTTGTTTTTCTTGTTCTTTGTCTTGGGAATGTAACCCAAGACCTTCTTTTCTATTGTTTGTCCTTTGTTTGCTCGGTGTCTCATCAAGAACTTCTTTACCTTTGTGTTGAGAACCTCTTGCAAGATCTTCTTTTCCATAAGATGATGTGGAGGTACTTGGCACATCATTCAGCTTCAATTGAGTTTGGAGCTGATCATGAGACTCATTTAGAGTAGAGTGATCACTCTCCAATGCCTTGTGAGCACTGTAAAGTTTATCAAACTTCTCCGAGAGTCTAGCATGAGCAGCCCCAAATTCAACCTTTTCTTTCTTAGTTTATTTACCTTGGCAAGAGCATTGTCATGTTCTTTGATGAGCTGAGCCACAACTTCTTCATGTGACTCCTCAATCGATTCGAGTCTCTCTTCCAAAGACACTCTAGCTTCCTCTTCTTCTTCCAAAGCATTCTTCAAAGAAGCTATCTCCAGGGCATCTTCTCTTTCAATTCTGCCCTTTTCTTCAAGAAGATCTTCGGCTTGAGCAAGTTGACTCATAAGAGTATCAAAATCAAGTTTGTGCTCACCTTGCAGGTTAGTGAAAAAGTTGTCCAAAGAAATCACTTCTTCTTTCATTTTAAGACTAGTATGATCATCCATATCCAAGTTTATGTTAGTCTTAGGAAATGAAGAGCTAGAACTTGATACCTTGGACCATCTTGCCATCAGGCAAGTGGCGTTGTTGTTGATGATGTTCTCGTTTGGTGATTCAAAGAGAGATGATGGAGTCGATGTGGTGGCTATAGTAGCCACCTCATGAGAACTATCTTCATCCTCTTCATCTTCACTTGCGGAGGAGTATTCTCCTTGTGCCACAAATACAATCTTAGGTTGCTTCTTATAGGGACCATTCTTTTTGATAAATGGCTTCTTCTTAGGTGCCTTGGATTTTTATTTAAGGATGAGCCTGCCACCATTGTATTCTCTATTTTGATATGGACATTCAGCTGCGAAGTGCAGCCTATCTCCACAATTGTAGCATGTCCTCAGTTTTGGGCCACTTTCTCTTCTTCCACTTGACCCATTCTTGCGCTCGAGTTCTGCCTTGGCCTTGGCAAGATCCTTCCAAAAGTTCCTCTCGTAAAATGCCATGTACTCACCATGAGCACGTTTGACTTCATTGGGGAAATCCATGGAGCCCCCCTCAAAAGTTCTTACATCCTCCTCTTGCTCAACAACATTAGCCTTTAGAGCAACATTGACCCCCTTTTGCATTCCAATGGCACGGGCACAGGCATCTTCAGCGTTCTCTGCAGCAAATTTTAATGATGCCATTTCTTGCATGACTTCATTGGATGTCATTTGATGATAGTTGTGTCTACCTTGCAAGCTCTTCAAGTCCGTTGGCTCGAAAGGCATTAAGGCACTCACATATTTTCTCTTTATCCATGCATCATCAATGTGAGTCGCTCCATGCTTTCTAAATGTTGTTACAATGCCCTTGAGTCTTCTATACATGTCTTCATGGTTTTCACCATCCAACATGTAGAATCCTTCAGCTTCATTACTGAGGGCATCATACCTATTCCTTCTCATGCTTTCATTCCCAATAAAGAGATCGGTGAGGGCATCCCAAGCTTCTTTAGCTGTGTTGAGATGTTCAATGTGGGGCATGTCCTTGGGACCCACACTGAGCTATATCATGTGGAGAGCCATAGCATTCAATTGGCTATCCACAACTTCTCTTCTTGTCAGGTTGATATGATCGCCAATATGAAGACCCTCTTCAATAATCCTCCAAAGTTCAATAGAGGAGCTGCAAACATGAGACTTCATTAAGAATTGCCATTGATTAAAGGAGGATGCAATAAGCTTGGGTGGATCACCCCTATTGTTTATATGAGGATGAGGGATAGGTGGGTCGGGGGAATATACGTGACGAACCTCACTATATTCCTCCTTACCACTTCCCTTCTTGGAGATGAACCATTATGTTTTTCACCTACCACCTCATCATCCTTGGATCCGGTGTTAGCCTTATCCTTGGATGATGGTGTGGCGGCCTCAGAGGAGGATGGAGATGGAGCTATGGATGATGTGAGGCGAGCAATCATTTGATTCATCTCCTCCATTTTGGCCTCAAAGGATTTCAACAAGGTTGTTTCCAACATCTTGAGATCATCCATTGTGACCTTATCCACAGCCTCATCCCCATCTCCCTTGGTACCCATACTTCTCTTAGGCGGTTAAGCCCGAATAAAGAGCCGGGGCTCTGATACCAATTGAATTGGATCGTACGGGCACCTAGAGGGGGGTGAATAGGTGCTACTTCAAATTTTAATGCTTTTTCAATTTTAGGCTTAACACAAAGGGTAAATTCTCTAGACAAACTATTAGGTGGAATTTCCCTATATGCAAACCTATCTACTAACGAGTAAAGAGTGAGTGGAAGAGGAACGGGTGAATCATAGTGAAGCACGCGGAGACACAGGATTTGGTTCACCGCAGTTCCTTCCTTGTTAAGGGAAGTACGTCTGTGTTGGAGGGGTGGGCGGTACTAAGACCACCACGCCACAATAGGCCTCACCTTGTTCTCCGATGGATCCCGCCACCAAAGGCCTGATCCACCATTCCACTATAGGAACCCTTCGAGGCGGGTACCTATGCCTTTACACAACCAGCGGAGCACAACTCCACAATCAACTTGGAGGCTCCCGTAATGACAACAAGCTGCCACAAGAACAAGTTATCAACAACAAAGAACAAGATCTAGATATTGACAAGAATACTAGATCAGGGATTTCTCCAAATGTATGGAGATGAGTTGATGTGCTTGATTCCTGATGACGATGATGATTCTCTCCTCCTTCAATTCCCCCAAATATCAAAGCCGTCGGGTGGTTGAAGTGGGAGATCTAGAATGGGAGCTCTTGCAAAGGGTCTGAACAATTTCGAGTGAATCAAGAGTTCTGCTTGTTAGGGAAGAAGGGATATTTTTACCCCTTCCAAAACCAAGTCGTTGGGGCTTTCGGGGGCCGGATTATCTGGCATAGGGAAAACTCCGCCTCTGACTCGGATTATCCGGCATAAAAACCGGCCACGGACAGAAGCTCTTGCAGACTTGCCCTTCACACTTTCTTCTTGGGACCAGATTATCCGGCCTAGGGGAGGGCCGGATTATCCGGCTAGGGGAAAAATCCGCCCCAGCCACAGAATATTCGGGGGAAATTCTGCCCCCAGACAGAAGCTTGCTCAGGAGCTCTCTTGGGCGATTTCCCTGGGGCCGGATTATCCGCCCCAACAAGAGGGTCGGATTATCCGGTCCAGGGAGAAAATACGCCCTAGAGCCAGAATTTTCCGGGGGGAAATCCGCCCCTAGACAGAGACTTGCGCAGAGCCATCCTTGCCCATGGTGGTCTGGACGGATTATCTGGCCCATGATGGGGGCGGATAATCCGGCCCCCAAAACTCTCAAAACTTCCTGCAACACTTAGTGCACATTAGAATAATCCATGGTATTGTTATCTAACACACGAAACCTGGGAAATCATGAAATGTTCTTTCAGTAGCTTCACAGGATGGTCCTTAAGACCATCTATTTACTAGTTGTGGTGTGTGTTTGTATTGTGTGCTTGGAATGAATGAATGAGAAGAAGTTGTTAGTTTTCAAACCTGAGTCATACTCAAAGTTTAAAGCTTTTTGAAACAAGCCCATGAACCATAGAAATTTCCCTCTTGTCTCATTATCTATCTCAATCTTCAGATGACTCGCGGAAACCCTGGAGGAAGCAGTTCATCTCAGGACCGAATGCTACAGATTTTGCAAATGTTAGTTTCTGATCATGAAGCTGGTAGAGCTGAATGTCAAGCCAACTTAGCCACTCTTCAACAGATAGCCTAGATGGCTCACAATAATCAAGGCCATGGAAACCAAGATCAACATGGATCCAAGCTTAAAAACTTCCAGAATACCAATCCCCCTATGTTCAGCAAGTCAGAAGAATCCTTAGATGCTGATGATTGGCTGCAAACAATGTAAAATAATCTAGAAGTCGCTAGAGTAGATGCTAATGAGAAGGTGTTGTTTGCCACTCACTATCTGTCTGCCTATGCGAGATCTTGGTGGAATAGCACTCGTACCATGAATGGAGGTCAAATGATGACTTGGAAAGAATTCAAGCTCAAGTTCAGTAGGACCCATGTGCCCCGGGTCTGATCAAGAGGGTGAGGGATGACTTCAGAGAGTTGAAGCAAGGCAGGATGATTGTGGTTGAGTACAGTGACAAATTCCTATCACTAGCTAGGTATGCCCTTGATGAGATTGACAATGAAGCAAAGAAGAAGGAGAGATTCTTGAATGGTCTACATGATGAGATGCAGACAGTGCTAGTCAACATTCCCTTTGATGACCTTGAAGCCTTAGTGGATTCTGCAATCTAGATGGAAGGCAAGATCAACCAAGCTAGTGAGAACCGCAAGCGTAGGATGATGCACCAACCAGGACCCCACCATATCCCGAAGTATCGCCCCAACCCGTCTGTAGGATATGCACCCAGAAACAACATGCCCCCAATGAACCGTCCGAACTACCCCAACCGTGGTGGAGGAAACCTAAGGCCCGGAGGCCATCATAACAACAACCCCGGCAACCCCAATAACTTCAACTGTGCACCGCCAAAGTCCAACAACAACAATACTGCCCCAAGGACTGGAAGCAATGTTGTGTCTGTCGTAGGGAAATACAAGTCAATGATCACTTTCTTTGAATGCGGAGTCACGGGTCACTACTCTAACGAGTGCCCCAAGAAGCTTGCCGCAACAACTAATGTGACTGCTCTTGCCCAACAGAAACACCGTGTCCAGCCTAGAAAGAGATTTGCCCCAGGAAACCCGCACAACCGTAATGGTTGCTTGTTCCACATGAATGCTGAAGAAGCCCAAGGAAACGCCAGATGTCGTGTTGGGTATGTTTTCTGTTAACTCAGTATTAGCAAGAGTGTTGTTTTATTCTGGATCATCGCACTTGTTTGTTACAGAAGAATTTGCATGCACTAGTAAGATTCTGTTGGGTCCGCAACATAGAAAACAAAAAATTTCCTACGATGAGAACTATACGCCAAGATCTATCTACTAGATACAGAGCAACGGGTGGACATACATCCATGGAGAACTTACCCTCGAAGACAACGAGTTTTGTTAACGAGTAGGAACTCGTGGTTGATGTAGTCGTACGCTCGCCGATCTCAAGATCGTGTGGAAGTCCGAGCGCCGCAAATCAGCAGCGCATCCGTCCTCGCACACACGTTCAAGCCACCGGACAACCTCCACCTCCTCGCTCTAGCGAATCAGCGGAAGCAGTAACTCCTTCCAGACGCAAGGCCACCGGGAACATGTATCTCGCTAATCCGAGACCATGGGGGAATATCTAGAGGGGGAGAGAGATCCTTCACGAGGAGGTGTGTGGATGAAGGAGGGAATGGGTGGCCTTTTATAGGAGGAGGGGGGTGCCCCCTCTCTCCATGGCCGGCGCATGGGGGGTGACCCCTCACCTCCCTCATTCATGTGGTGGTAACCCCTCCACATTAAAATGCCCCTTAACATTGTCTTTTAAAGTCTCCACTTTAAATGCATTAAATTTCTCCAAATTTAATGCTCTCTCATTTAATAAAACTCTTTTATTTATTTTATTCAGAATTTTGTTAATTACTTTAATTAACAAACATTCACATAAAACCCCTTGCAACATTTCAATATTACATGCAGAACCACTTTCTGCAATTTCACCCGAAACAATTCCGGTTTCTATCGAAACATTTCCTGCGCTTTGCAAACCTTTTGTCTGGAACATATGTGCTCCTAAATGGTGTCCGGCAACCCTTAAGTGTGTCACCCTACGGTTCGCGAATAATGCAGACATGATTGAGACTCCTCCCAGATCAATAATCAGAGGCGGGACCTGGAGATCCATACTGATTCCTACACATTCAACGATGACTTCTGTGATTGTGAGAACCTTTAACTCTAGTAACTAAATCCCTTTGTCTCATGATATATTACATGTCCGAGATTCGATCATCGGTATCTCCATACCTATTTTGATCTCGTTACCGACATGCACTCTTTTCTCGTTCCTGTGATATAACATTCTAGTGATCACATCACTTGCTTGCAAGCTATCTTAATGTGATATCACCGAGAGGGCCCAGAGTATACCTATCCGTCATCGGGATTGACAAATTCCACTCTTGATCCATGAGCCTCAACATAACACCTTTGTAGCACTGAACCCATCTTTATAGTCACCCTGTTACGGTGTGACATTTGATGTTATCAAGATACTCTTCCGGTGTTAGCAATTAACATGATCTCATGGTCTAAGGATAAAGATTACTTCGTATAGTGTTATAGTAATATAAACATAATGACTTTGATTGTAATGCTATACTTCAGATGAATGTTCATCACATCATTCAACTAATGTTGTGACCTTGGTATTAACAACATCCAATGTCTATGATCAGGAAACCTTGATCATCTTGTTAATCAACAAGCTAGTCTATAAGAGAGGCATAACTAGGAACCCTTTTTGTTTATTAAACACACATGTATTAATGTTTCCGATCAATACAATTATAGCATGCAAAATAAACATTTATCATAAACATGGAATAAGATAATAACCACTTTATTATTGCCTCTCGGGCATATTCCCTTCATAAGGATCTAACCTATCGTGAAGTGCCCATCCGTATTTTGGAAGAAGCATTCAGAACCACTCGGACCAGGAGTATCAAGTTTCTCAAGATCCAGTGGAGTAACCATACCGAAGAAGAAGCCACCTGGGAACGAGAAGATTATATTAGGACTGAGTTTCCCAATCCCTTTAGTTCCTAGTTTTTCCTGAATCTCCGGATGAGATTCTGTTTAAGGGGGGAAGTTTTGTAACATCTCAAAAATATTAAACAAGCTTAGCAAGATCTAATCACCCAAGTTTAGGGTTAACAAAAACTTTTATCTTTAATCTTGATATGAATGCATGTGTGATTTGTAGTAATGTATGAATACTTGCATTTGCCATGTTTGATTGCTACAAAGGTTAAAGATTAGTTTAAAAAGGTTTACCACATCATCGAGATCAATTATAAACAAAATCAAATGAAAAGAAAGTCAAATATGGATCATATGATCATATGGTCATTTTGGAAAAAGTTAACCACTAGACCACTTTGGATGTCTCTAGTGAAAGATTTTCAACAGAAACAATTCCAATTCTTTTCACCCCTTGCTAGACAAAGTAAAAGTGAATCCAAGCAAACTTTACAAAATGGCAGAAACTATTTTCAAATATATTTAAGAGGCAATTCAAAATTGAATCAAGTTCATATACCTAGATCATCACTTTTCAAAAACCACTCAAACAACTTCCACTTGGCAAATTCTAGCAACCATAGACTACCAAGCATATGATCAGATCACTCACCAAAAATCTTTCAAAAATTCAAAAGATGAATTCATGCGGCCATTAAGTCGAACACCTCATAGACAGAGTACAACCTCAATCACTATACACTGTTTTGATCTATCAATTGCTCACAAATTGTACTGCAATCAACTCTATATCTTACCCATGATCATTCCTAGTACTTGGCCATGCAGTGGAGGAGCGTATTTCCATCGTTGCACCAGTGGCATGCTCGTACCAAGCCAGCCATGCCGGTCGACCACGAACCAGTCGTTGCGTGCCGTGCCACCCTCCCCCACGATGCCTAGATGCTAGACGTGACCTCACCGCCACCCCCTATCCACCCCTTGACCAACCGCGAGGCGAGGAGGAGCTAGAACAACCGCGCCCATTTAATCCCCGGCCATGCCGAGAGCACGACGGAGCGCCACAACCGCCTCGCGCACACACGCTGTGCCTCACTCTCTTCGCTCGTACGTGCAATCGTCATGGCACCATTGACCTCCTAGACACGATGGTTCACCACCACGCGCCCCGTGACAACCGTACCAAGTGACGAACACCTGCGTACCTGAACAGAGCGCCGACGTCGCCCGACCAACCGAGACCGCCCCTTGTTGTGCCGTCACGCGGAGGAGCCTGACCATGCCGCACTGATGATCGCCGCAGTGCCCCGCATCGACCCATGCCCTCCTCCATGCTTAGAGAGACATCTAGCAACGTCGCCGGAGGAGCCTGACCATGCCGCACTGCCGCCGCCGCTGGTGTATAAATAGAGGCCACCCCAGACCTCATTATGCACACCATTCCACTCCCCACTCACCCAGGAACCTCACTAACCTTTCCTCGGAGAAAGGCGAGCACCACGACGCTGGAATTTGACCGGAGTCCACCGCTGCAGTCGAGGAAGGAAGCCAGCGATTGAAGCCACACGAGGAGCCGTAGTGACCACCGTTCTAACCGCCGTCGTCTATGACGTCGTTCTCCCCCATCGCCGACCTTAGCTGGAGCCCCGGTGAGTCCCCAGCGACCCCCACCACTGCGTTAGGGTTAGAATCTCGCCGGATCTGTTTGTCGTAGACGATGAACCTCAGCCGTAGATCATGTTCTAATCGTAGGGCTAGTATTGATCGATACCATTTCGGTTTAGATGAGCTGCTGACGCGTGGGACCATTCTGTCAGCAGCCCGCTGCGTCAGTGTTGTGTAATTGGGCCGGCCCAATTCTTTTCCCGCGCAGAGCCCAACAGTTTAAATAATAATTTTTCTATTTAGTTAAAACCCTATTCTGTCAGTAGATTCAAAATTCAATTCAAAGAGATGTACTAATCCAAATTTCATAATTGCAATTTTGTTAGAAAGTTATTGAAAATATCTATTCACTCCCGTTGGATTCAAACAAATTGAACTATAGATCACCTATACTAAAAATAACAAGACAGAGACTTTTTCCACTTCAAACATTTTTATAAAATAAACTATAAATGCTTTTCAGTTGATTCCAACTCTCAAAAATCATATTGGCCATGCTCTACATGAATATGTAAAAAGATTTGGTTTTACAGATATGAAACATGGTTAGTATTAAAAGGAGGATATATATAGGAATTTCTAGTCACTTAAATATTATTAAATAGTAATATTAAATCTTGTAATTCATGATCACCATTTTAAATCACATTTCCAAGTATTGGAATATGTGGTGATGACATGTGTCAACCGGATCCACTATTTTAATTGGAGAATATTAAATCTTAAGCATTTTCAATGAGTAGAAATTACTTTTCTCAAATAAGATAAATAAGAATGTGCCATTCTTACATGTGATAATTGAGATGATGCTAGATCATCTAATATGAGCCCTTGTGTGCTAGATAGAAGTATTTAAGTATTGTTTGGTGATTGTGTATATTGTATGTATTTATGGACGCTAGTACCGACCCGGGCTATGACGAGGAGGAGTACTTCGAGGAAGAAGAAGGGAACTTCAACGACTGCACCCAACAAGGCAAGCCCACTATGCAAGCTATCAGTGCAATCTAGAACTATGCATGCTATCTATGCAAGCCCCCTATACCAAATACACTAGGCATGCTTGGTTATGCACCTTGAATTATAGCATTCCCAGTTTTACTTCAAGCTTTGCTTTTCCCTTTTATTAAAGTTTCTTACTTAGTTAATAAACTGTGATTAGTGGAAAATAGGATGGATACCATCAAGATCATAGTGTTGGGTTCTGTAGTAGAAAACAAAAAAAATTCTATCTACTTGAACACTAATACCAGAATCTATACTATGTAGACATAAGTAACGGAGAAGGGATTCGATATTCATACCTTTGAAGAACGAGGCACGCCTTACGCAGGAAGGCGTATATTGATGAAGACGAGCAGCACCCCAAGTGTGGTGCCTCTGAAGTTCGTCACACGTTCGGTGTAGGAGACGTCAACCGGACTCCGATCTAGCCGAGCAGCGGAAGAAGTAGATGTCGGATCGCAGATCACACTGTGGTGGTGTGAAGGTGGAGAACTCACCCACGAGGTCCTCCCCAATATTACGGAGAAGTCCTCGGTGGATAAGAGAGAGACAATGAGTGGGAATGTGATGATTCCAAAAGGGGAGACCCCTATATATAGTGGGAGGGGCGCACCACCTAGGGGCCAGGCGGTGTGGGACTAAACCCCACACCCGTGGGCCACCTAGGGGTAGCCGCCGGCCCTAGATGGGCCCCATTGGGGTGGCCCACCAAGCCTAGGCCAGCTGGCCCCCACTCCCTAGGCGCCATGCCCTATTGGGCCTCCCTTTGGGTGAGGCCCATTAGCATTAAGATGCCTTTAATAATAAAATAAAATATATATTTAATATTAATTCTCCAATTAACATTCAAATACACATATTATATTATTCCTTTACTCCGGAACACCTTTCGGACCCCTTCCGATCTCCATTGGATGTTACCCGGAACTATTCTGGTTTCTCTTTCTCTATTTCTCCTACGATACCTCATCTACCCTAAGCGTCCCTACCCTTAAGCGTGACATCACTTGGTTCGAAAACAATCCGAACATGATTGACACTACTCTCACATGAATGATCAACAGAGGGACCTGGATGGCCATGTGACCCCTGTGCGTTTCACGAATACAATCGCTCGAACCGTGAGATAGTCGTTTCCCGTTCCCTTTATCATTCGATACCTAATTCATCCGAGACTTGATCTTCGGTATCTCCATACCTTAGTTCGATCTCGTTACTGATGAACTTGTTTTCTCATTCTCATGTCGTTGCATTCCGTGACCTAGTCACATGCTTGCAAACTTCATTAATGCAATGTCACCGTGATGGCCACATGTATCTTTCCGTTACATGGACTAGACAAATCCTGGTCTTGATATGTACTCCTCTACGCATCCCTTCGGAAAACCTGAGTGGCACCTTTTGATCACCCTGTTACGAGATGATTCTTGATAACCATCTAAGCTTCTTCCGGAATGGTGATTTGCATTACCTCACAGTCAAAGGATCAGGTTGCGAGGTTCTCTGTGTTTTATCATCAATGGTGAACTTTGTAACTAGATCTCATTAAGATATGATGGTCGGATGTTTGTCTATCATGTTATTCAACTAATAACATAACCTCATTGTCAGTTTGCATAAATGCCCATGATCTTGAAACCCAGACCATCCTCGTGACCAATGAACTAGTTCACTAGAGGTAACTAGAGACACGGTTTGTTTGCATACAACACATGTATTAACGTTTTGTATTAACACAGTTATAGCACAGTATGAAACGTATTATGAACATATAGGAGATATATCAAATAATACACTTTATTATTTGCCTCTAGGGCATAACTCCTTCACACTCCCACTTGCACTAGAGTATAAACAAAACTAGTTTACAATAGGTAGGAACCTAACACCAATGGAATCTCGGTGTTGTTCATGCTTTTCCTAATGGAGAGCTTTAGTCAAAGGATCTGCCACATTCAGTTCTGTATCTACTTTGAAAATCTTGACTTCACCTTCATCAATGTTCTATCGGATGACGTGAAATCTAAGCTTGATGTGTTTGGCCATGGAATGAGTCCTTGGTTCCTTTGCGTTTGTAGTAGCTCCCATGTTATCACAATAGATCGTCACAGGGTCTTGCACATTTGGAAAAACTCCCAGTTCGATTACGAAATTCCTTAGCCAAATAGCTTCATTTGCTACATCAGTCGCAGCAATATATTCAGACTCCATTGAAGATTGCGCCACTGATACGTCCAAAACGTATCTACTTTCCTGAACACTTTTTCTATTGTTTTTCCTCTAAACTTGTGTGAATTGGATACAACTAACATGGACTGACGCTATTTTCAGCAGAATTACCTTGGTGTCTAGTTTTTGTGCAGAAAATCAACTACCAGGAAAAATCCCGGAAAATATGCCAAAAATCCTATTTCACCAGAAGACTCCCGGAGCCAGAATATGAGATGGAGTGGGGCCCAGCCACACCACCTGGCCGCGCGAGCTAGGCCTGGCTGCGTCAGGGGTGGTCTGGCCACCCTAGACACCCCCTCGGTCTCCCTCTTCGCCTATAAGTTGCCTTCTGACCTAAAAACTCAAGGGGGTCGACGTTTTTCCCGAAAGAGTTCCGCTCCGCCGCCACCACCAGATTCCACGATTCGGAACCAGAAACTCTGTTCTGGCACCCTGCCGGGACGGGAATTGGAGGAGATCATCGCCATCATCATCACCATCGCTTCTCCATTGACCATCCATGTTTCCCCCATCTATGAGTGAGTAATCCCCCGCTGTAGGCTATGGGGATGGTAGGGATTGGATGAGATCATTCATGTAATGGCATCAGATTGTTAGGGCATGGTGCCTAGTATCTTCTATTAGTGATTTTTGACTTTGTTGCGACTTTTTATGCTTAATGCTTGTCACTAGGGCCCGAGTGCCATGATTTTAGATCTGAACATGTTATTGATTCATTATGATAGTATTGTTTATGGTCTTACCTGCAAGTTTATACACACATTATTGTCGAGAACCAATGGCCCCGAAGTGACAAAAATCGGGATAACCGGAGGGAATGGCTTTGATGTGAGGATCACATGTGTTCACAGAGTGTTAATGCTTTGCTCCGGTGCTCTATTAAAAGGAGCACCTTAATTGCCAGTAGTTCCCTTGAGGCCCCGCTGCAAACGGGCTGGCAGGACAAAAGATGTTGTGCAAGTTCTCGTTGCGAGCACGTATGACTATATATGGAACACATGCCTAGGATTATCTAGTACTTGGATGCTTTATCTTATTTATCTGCAACTGCCCTATGTTTTGATTGCCATGTGAATTGTCTTGTTCATGCAACGCCCGTCCATCCATCCCTATGCCTACCGCACTCGAATCCTACTGTTTACTGCAATTGTTACTACTGTCTTTACTTTACTACTGTTGCTACTCTACTATTCCTACTACAAAACTGTTGCTACTGATAAACTGTTGTGAGCAAGATTGTTTCCAGGTGCAGCTGAATTGACAACTCAGTTGTTAATGCTTATAAATATTCTTTGGCTCCCCTTGTGTCGAATCAATAAATTGGGTTTCACTTCCCTCGAAAATACTGCGATACACCCCCTATAGTTGTGGGTCATCAAGACTATTTTTTGGCACCGTTGCCGGGGAGCATAGCTTTATTTATCAAGTCCACTTGGATTCTCTATTGTTCACTGCTATCCATCCATCATGGGTAAGTCTCCTGATGGCAAGGTTCCTATTTTACCATCCACTACAAGAAGAGGTACGGTTCTGAACACCTTTGTTGCTCTTGATTCACCATCTGTTATGAGTAAGCTCGTTACACCACCACATACACATGTTACACACACTGCTACTACTGCTGAATCTGAAACTTCTGATACTTATGATGATGCTTCTACTATGCCTGATAAGAGTGGTTCATTAGGTCCTTTCCTGGATGTTATGATTGCTAGAACTATAGCTGGAAATACTGAAACTAGAGAAAGCTATGATATTGAAGATGGTCATGTTGAGATGATCGATGAATTTATTAAAGGATGTCAAAACACCCATGATAGGAGTGCTGCTAAGAGTCTCCTTGCGAGGCGTACTATCAGACCCAAATTGTCTCCTAATGCTAAGTTTGCTGCTTCTCCCATAAACATTAAAGATAAATATTATGATTTCTCTCTTGAACTGTCTTATATAGCTATTGTTGAGAAATAACCTTTTTGTGGGACTAAGAATGAAAGTGCGGTAGCACATATGACTGAGCTTTCTACCATGAGTGGCCTGTTTTCTGATGATATTAAGATGCGTACCTACTTTGTTGCTAAAATCTTCCCTTTTTCACTGAAAGGAGAAGCTAAAACTTGGTTTGGTAATTTACCTCCTGGATCTATTGATAGCCCTGATTGCTTGATTAGTACTTTCCTGCAGAAATATTTTCCTCCTAGTGCTAGACATGCTATTTTGCAGGAACTTTTTGATTTTAAACATGGAGAAAAAGAGATATTGCCTGAATCATGGGAAAGGTTTTGTGCTTTGATTCATGCATAGGCTGGATGTCCATTACCGAAGAATGAGCTTCTTGATATATTTTATAATGGACTAACAGAAGAATCTAGGACATACCTGGATAGTTGTGCTGATTGTGTTTTCAGGAATAGGACTCCCAAGGAAGCTGAGGAATTAATGGCTAAAATAAGCAAGAATTATGAAGATTGGGCTCCTCCTAAACCAACTATACCTGAAATAATTATACCTGCACCAGCTATACCAGCACCTATACCATCATCTAAGAAGAGGGGAGTTATTGAATTGAATGATGAAGTGATGAAGGAAGCTAAGAAATGTCTTAAGGGGAAGGGAATTAATGCTGCAGATGTCAAGAAATTACCTCCTATAGAAGAATTATGTAAGCCAATTCCCCATTCATCCACTATTGAGGTACACTCTCTCCAACACTTTGATGAAGGTAATATCCCTTACTCTAAACCTCCTGATCAATGCTTAGAAGAATTCGATATTTTTATTGTTAAGCAAGATAATTTTAATAAAAGGGTGCAAAATCATCTAATGGAAAACTCTAGAGCTATTGTTGAGTTGAAGGATATTGTGGAAAGAACCTCTAATGATGTTAAAATGCTTGTTAAACATTTCCAAATTGTTCAAACTCAAATAGATCAACTAATTAAAGTGCAAAAAGACTTGCTAGTTAATGCTTCCAAAGAAAAACATGCTTATGAAATTAGAACTAGAAGGGGTGCTGCTACCCAGGATCCTCTATATCCTGAGGGGCATCCCAAAAGAATTGAGCAGGATTCTCAACAAGCTGAAAATAGTGGCACTACACGTAAGAAAATAAAAAAGAAACATAAAACTATTGTAGAACCCTCTGAACCTGCTAAAGATCCTAATAGTATATCTATCTCTGATGCTGAAACTGAAAGTGGTAATGAAGAAAATGATGTTCCTGATCAAGAAAAAGTTGAAGAAGAACATGAAAATCACACTAAGAATACAAAATACACTAAATAATATTTTGTTGCTAAGAAACATGGTAGTGAAAGAGAGCCTTGGGTCCAAAAACCTATGCCTTTCCTTGATAAGAAACACAAGTCAAAAGAGGATGAACACTATAACAAGTTTTGTGAGTGGATGAAACCTTTATTCTTGCAAATTCCTTTGACTGATGCTATTAAATTGCCTCCTTATTCAAAGTATATGAAGGATATTGTCTTGAATAAAAGGAAGATCCCTAATGAAGAAATTTCTACTTTGCTTGCTAATTATTCCTTTAATGGTAAGGTTCCAAAGAAACTTGGAGACCTAGGAATTCCAACTATTCCTTGCTCTATTAAAAATAGTTATGTTAGAACTGCTTTGTGTGATTTGGGAGCTGGAGTTAGTGTTATGCCTTTTTCTCTCTACAAGAGACTTCAACTAGAAAAACTAATACCGACTGATATATCTTTGCAAATGGCTGATAAATCTACCACTATTCCTGTTGGTATATGTGAGGATGTACCTATTCAAGTGGATCATAATTGCTTGATATTAACTGATTTTAATGTGCTTGAAATGCCTGAAGATGATAATATGTCTATTATTCTTGGGAGACCTTTTCTTAATACTGCAGGAGCTGTTATTAATTGTAATCAAGGAAAGGTGACTTTCAATGTTAATGACAAGGAACATACTGTCTATTTCGCCAAGAAGATTGATAGGACTTATGGGTTGAATTCAATTGAACATGTTGAGGGCATTCAAGTTGGAGAAATATATTGTCCCATACCACGAGAAAATTTTGAAACTATTATTATTGGGACCATTGCTATCAAGGTTGAGGTAACATAATCATTAGTGGAATACAAAGTTTTGTTTCATATAAAATTGTTTTGGTAACAAGACCTGATCAACCTTGTTAACAAAAGGATTTCATTGAACAAAACAATGTTTTCACCATGATTATCTCCGCTTACTTCTATTCTATCTATTTTAGTTTTTTGCTTTCATTTAGTTTACCTTTCTGTTGTTAGTTGCTTGCATGTTAGAGTGTCTTTGAACTTTTGAAGTCCTAGCCTTGTTTTGTCTTTACATCATTCCAAAGAAATCTTTCTGTCAGAAAATCATTCATCTATACCTGAAAATTGCTCAAAAATAAAGTGTCTCGAAAAATTCCAGAAAATTCATATTAAATTTTTATGTGAAAAAAGGGGCAGAGAAGTGCCTGGAAGGTACCAGGGGGACCCACCAGGCAGGCACACCACCTGGTAGCGCGGCCAGCCTAGGGGCGCGCCTGACTATGGTATGGGCCACCCCTAGCCCTCCACTCACTTTCCACTTTCTTCTCTCTCCCGATTAAACACCAGTTCATTGATCGAAATCGCGTTCTTGCTATGCTTGCCCTCGATTTTTCGATCTCCTTGCTCAGCCCATCTTTGCTGCTGAAATTTGGAGCATTTGTTCTTTGGTATGTGACTCCTCCGCTTGTCCAAGTAGATTTGTGTTTAGTGGTTTATATCTTGAGTATTTTGCTACTATAGGTGACAGGTTATGAGAGCGTGTAAGCTTGTTTAATGCTTAGAGATATAGTTTTGATGCATGTTTAGGCCTCTTACAAGTCCCTATGAGTAGTGCCCTTCATTATATTCACTTTGCAATCACTTGTTTAATAGATGTTTAAATTTCAGAATATCAAACATGAACGACCATACCTTGGGAGAAATATTTGAGAGGGATGCACCAAGGAGGTCAAGGCCCTCAAGATCAGCCTCTCAGTTTAGGCCATCATACAACGAAGATCTCATTGCACCTCGTATTGGTAATGAAGGAGATGATGGGGATGCTCACCCATCTACTTTTCCTTGTTTTACTTTCTTACAAGCTGCAAGGATTCTTGATGATTTCTTGCTACTGATTCAGAGGGTTGGTTTGACCTCATACATGCAAGACGAGAGTGAGCAATACGCTATGCTCACCAAAACTTTTGTGGAGAGTTTTGTTTTCACCAAGACCCCCTATCAGTCAACTGCCTCTTTCAGAATTTATAATCTTCCCTTTACCATGCCATTGGAGAGATTTTGCAGTATTGTAGGTGTGGGCATGATGGGGACCGTGAAGAAGATTCAAGGGCGACCCGCTGCTTTGCTGGAGCTCTATTGAGGGGTGACCAATGACGATGACCGCGTAGCTCAGCGCGGGAAGATAAGAAACATCCAACTCCCTGCTCTTAGATACTTTGCATATTATCTTGCTACTAGCACTCTGGGTTGGGAGAATACGAGTAATATCTGCAACTATCATTTGGCCTTCCTCGCTACTGCGCTTAAAAATGATACTCGGTACAATGTTGGCTCTCTTATTGCTCGCCGCCTAGCTGCTAGGGGACCTATCTATGGGGGCATCATCGCTTCACGTATGGTCAATGCATTAGAGCTTTCGGTGGACCCCAATGATACTATATTGGCACCACAAAGGCTTGACCTTGCTGCCATGAAAACACATCACTTTGTCACTGATGATTCTGATATGGACAGTTTAGTATATAGGATGTTGTTAACTGACGGGGATGAAAGATAGTTTCCCTTGACGCAATCTACTTTGTTTAGTGTTCACAGGAGGCCGTGGTCGCGCTCCAAGGAGGAGGTGGACGAGCAGCTCCGCTTGCTGGGTTTCCATAGGCAGCACCAGGAGGATGTGCCCTCCTACAATTACTCTGCGCATTATGGTGGGGCGTCCTTGAGGTCGCACAAGGACGAGGGTACCTCCTCACCGTACTACGGAGGCGCTCCATCCTGGCTAGCTTGGGATTGATACCCACTTAGGCCAAAAGCCTAAGATTGGGGGGAGGTACACCGACATCACACTCATCTCCATATCATGTTTTGTCAGTACTTTGTATATTCATGTTTCGTTCTTTTTTTAGTTTTTGTTCTTTCTTTGCTTTTGCTTTCTAAAACACCAAAGGACCAAAAATATTTCTGTTGTTTCTCTTTGTTTGCTTCTTCTTCTTTTTGCCTTGGTTTGCTTTTCCCTTTTTGCTTTGTTCGAACTATTCAAAAAACCCAAAAAGATTTTCCTTTGCTTGTTCTTCCTTTTTGGTTCTTGTTTTAAAAAAAATCAAAAACACCAAAAATATTTGTTGTTCTTCTTTGGTTTTGTGAGTTTGTTGCAGGGTTCAGCAGTCCTTAGTGGAATTTGGTTTCATATTATTATTCAAGCCACACAAGTGAAGGGCAATAATGAGGATTAATGACAACTTGAGGTGTGGTAAGAGGCTGGTAATGAACTCTATTTGTTTTCATTTTTGTACATATACTCATCATTGTGGGCATGCTTAGTCTGTTCATGTAGGGCATATGTTATTTATGGATGCTTAGTAGTTATTGCTTTCATATGATTAGTTCCAGCTTGCTAATAGTTTGTAGCATGTCATATGAATGTTTGCTTGCATTACTCTATTCATAACTTGGTATAACACTGTGGTATCCTCCTCTGAATGTTTCATTTGAATTGACTTGGCACATGCTCACGCATGCATATGACTGAAATAATCAGTTAAGCCTCGATGAATAATTCTGCCTTAAGGTTCTTGAATCACTTTCATGCCATGATTAGTCCTGTTTTGCTGCAAGCATGATTATGATAGTTATTGCTCTCTCGTTTGTCGCTCCCTTACTATTGCTACCCTTCACTTACACTGAGTATGTTTTACTCATGTTTCCAACTCCCTAAAACCAAATATTGCCAAAAGTGTCCACCATACCTCCGTGCATATTCAATATGCCTTGTTTTCTTCCGAATAAAATGTTTGCTTGTTATGAGAAAGTTAGTTAGTAAAGCTCTCACGAACTTGATGGCACACTTTATTTCCTACACTTAATAAACCTGAACCATTGTGACTGTCCATGAAAGTTATATGCTTGCAAATTATAGGCTAGGGATTAGTAGAACCGTGTTGTCACAAGGAACGCTTTCAACACTTGTAAGTATATACCCAGTTGATATCATGCTCTTTTGTTTGCGGATGTCGTCGGTGTGAAATAAAAGGGGAGCTTGTAAGTCCATGGAGTTATGTATGTGTGTTAGAGAAATGCCTGGGCCGCCAGTCTAATCCATGCCTAATCATGGTGGAGATAGCCACCTGCAGCGTAACCATAATGAGTATCTATGAAGCATTCTTCTTATAAAAAAAGGAGATAGCTATTGAGAAAAAGAAAAAAAATATGAGAAAAGACGAAAGAGAGAAAAAGCACCATTTTCCCATGGTAAATAAGAAGATTGCTGAGATACTCGTTGTCTGCTTGCCTTGTCATTTTGATATGGGGATTCTTCCGTATCATTGGGCAAGGGGTACCCCGTTGGTAATTCTCTATGATACGCACGTATTTACGATGACAAGAACTTACCGGTAACTAAAGTTGAGTAGCATGAGGAGCGGCCCTCGTACTCAAGGGACATGAGATTTCCAGTTTATAATCTGACAAGCATATAACTCAGATTGGACCTCACTTTCACCTTTACCATATTAAAGATTCTTATGTTAGGGGCAATGAGAGATCAAAGCTAATGAGTACCATACTTTCAGCATTTGGAAGCCTTTCAAACTATTCAAAACCATTTTCATTTCTTTGTTGAGTCTCCACATATTCTATGAGCACCTTCTTGAGAGCATAGTTGTCATTCTTAGTGTAATGTGCTTGTCTCAAAACTTGATTATTTGTGTTATGACTTTGATGCTTGTATATTTGATATATTTACTTCTAGTCTTCACCTGAACTTCAGAGGTGCCTTGGCATTCACAATCAAAGGCAAGCGGGATACTACTCTATCATACCTTGTTATGAGCATTGTAATGTTGCTTATGTTTATGTTTCATGCTACTTATTATTTTTGAGTTGGAATCTCTTCATAGCTTGCAATGCCTATTAAGTAAACCTAGTTGCACACTCCTTATTATGAGTTGTCTAAGTAGTTGATCACATGCTGAGAATATTTACATCATATGAAGCAAATGTGTTCATGAAAGTTTCTTTTAACGCACTCAGTTTTCAACTGAATTGCTTGAGGACAAGCAATAAGCTAAGATTGGGGGAGTTGATACGTCCAAAACGCATCTACTTACCCGAACACTTTTGCTATTGTTTTTCCTCTAAACTTGTGTGAATTGGATACAACTAACATGGACTGACGCTGTTTTCAGCAGAATTACCTTGGTGTCTAGTTTTTGTGCAAAAAATCAACTATCAGGAAAAATCCCGGAAAATATGCCAAAAATCCTATTTCACTAGAAGACTCCCGGTGCCAGAATACGAGACGGAGTGGGGCTGGGGCCCAGCCACACCACCTGGCCGCGCCAGGGGGTGGTGGCCGCCCCAGACACCCCCTCGGTCTCCCTCTTCGCCTATAAGTTGCCTTCTGACCTAAAAACACAGGGGGGTTTGATGTTTTTCCAGAAAGAGTTTCGCTCTGCCACCACCACCAGATTCCACGATTCGGAACCAGAAACTCCGTTCTGGCACCCTGCCAGGACGGGGAATTCGAGGAGATCATCGCCAGCATCATCACCGTCGCTTCTCCATCGACCATCCATGTTTCCCCCATCTATGAGTGAGTAATCCCCTGCTGTAGGCTATGGGGATGGTACGGATTGGATGAGATCGTTCATGTAATGGCATCAGATTGTTAGGGCATGGTGCTTAGTATCTTCTATTAGTGCTTTTTAACTTTGTTGCGACTTGTTATGCTTAATACTTGTCACTAGGGCCCGAGTGCCATGATTTTAGATCTGAACATGTTATTGATTCATTATGATAGTATTGTTTATGGTCTTACCTGCAAGTTTATACACACATTATTGTCGAGAACCAATGGCCCCGAAGTGACAAAAATCGGGATAACCGGAGGGAATGGCTTTGATGTGAGGATCACATGTGTTCACGGAGTGTTAATGCTTTGCTCCGGTGCTCTATTAAAAGGAGCACCTTAATTGCCAGTAGTTCCCTTGAGGCCCCACTGCAAACGGGCTGGCAGGACAAAAGATGTTGTGCAAGTTCTCGTTGCGAGCATGTATGACTATATATGGAACACATGCCTAGGATTATCTAGTACTTGGATGCTTTATCTTCTTTATCTGCAATTGCCCTATGTTCTGATTGCCATGTGAATTGTCTTGTCCATGCAACGCCCATCCATCCATATGCCTATCGCACTCGAATCCTACTGTTTACTGCAATTGTTAGTACTATCTTTACTTTACTACTACTGCTACTCTACTATTCCTACTACAAAATTGTTGCTACTAATAAAATGTTGTGATCAAGATTGTTTCCAGGTGCAGCTGAATTGACAACTCAGTTGTTAAGGCTTATAAATATTCTTTGGCTCCCCTTGTGTTGATTCAATAAATTGGGTTTCACTTCCCTCGAAAATACTGCGATACACCCCCTATACGTGTGGGTCATCAGCCACCACTGGTTGCTTCTTGCTCTTCTAGCTTACCACCCCACCATTCACCAAGAAGACAAATCTTATTTGAGACTTCGAGTCATCATGATCTGAATTCCAGCTCGCATCTATGTAACCCGTTATGTTTAGAGCTTTATCATTTCATCCATAGATTAGGAACATATCATTTGTTCTTCTCACATACTTTAGGATATTCTTCACAGTTGTCCAGTGATTCGGTCCTGGATTACTTTGATATCGGCTCGTCAAACTAAGAGCCAATGCCACATCAGGTTGTGTACTTAGAATTTCATACATGATAGATCCTATGGCTGAAGCATAGGGGATGTAAGACATCTTATCTCTATCATCATCCGTTACAGGACATTGAGTCATACTCATTTTGCAATTCTTCATCATAGGTGTAAAACCCCGTTTGGTGTTTCCATTTTGAACCTCTTCAAAATCTTTTCTATGTAAGTACTCTAACTCAACACTATTAGGTGCCTTTATCTATCTCTCTAGATCTTGATTCCTAATATGTATGCAACTTCACCTAGATCCTTCATGGAAAATTGGTTACTCAAATATGCTTTCACGCTTTTCATAAGATCCACATCGTTTCCCATGAGTAATATGTCATCCACATATAATACAAAGAAAACAACTGAGCTCCCACTCGCTTTCTTGTAAACATAGAACTCTTGTTGATTTTGGACAAATCCAAAACTCTTGATCACTTGATCAAAACATTGGTTCTGGCTCCAAGATGCTTGTTTCAATCCATAAATGGACCGTTGAAGCTTGCATACCTTTCCAGCATCCTTAGGATTAACAAAACCTTCCGGTTGCATCATATACAACTCTTCATCAATGTGACCATTGAGGAATGCGGTCTTAACATCCATCTGCCATATTTCATAGTCGAAATGTGCAGCAATTGCTATTAAAATCCTGACAGCCTTAAGCATCACTACGGGAGAGTAAGTCTTGTCGTAGTCAACTCCTTGAATTTGTCGAAACCCCTTTGTGACAAGTCGAGCTTTGTGAATGGTCACATTACCATTCGCATCTGTCTTTTTCTTAAAGATCCATTTATTTTCCACGGCCTTGCGGGCTTCTGGAAGATCCACCAAGGTCCAAACTTGGTTCTCATGCATGGATCCTATTTTGGATTTCATGGCTTCTAGCCATTTCTCGGAGTCAGCACTACCCATAGCTTCTTTGTAGTTTGCAGGTTCTTCTTGTTCATCTAGGATGACAGACATTACAAGGCTACTATACCAATCAGGAGTGGCACGGACCCTTGTAGACCTGCGAACCTCAGGAGTCTCGACATCATTGTTTTGATCATCATCAATGGGCTCTTCCTCCATGTTAGAGAGCGGTTTCAGAATAGCTTCTATTGCGCTACTCGGAATTTGGAGAGAAGGGTTAACAATTTCATCAAATTCAATTTTCCTTCCACTCACTCCTTTTGCAAGAAACTCTTTCTCAAGAAAGGTGCCGGTTTTTGCAACAAGCGTCTTGCCCTTGGCTTGATTGTAGAAGGTTTATCCAATGGTTTCCCTTGGATATCCTACAAAGATACATTTTTCTGATTTGGGTTCGAGTTTGTCAGGCTGCAGTTTCTTAATGTACGCCTCACAACACCAAACTTTTAGAAATATAAACTTCGGCTTCTGCCCATACCATATCTCATATGAGGTTGTCTCCACGGATTTGGATGGTGCTTGGTTTAAAATAAAAGTGGCGTTTTCTAATGCGTATCCCCAAAAAGACACAGACAAATCAGTTAAAGACATCATGGACCGTACACTATCCAATAGGGTTCGGTTACGACGTTCCGACACACCATTACGTTGTGGTGTTCCGGCTGGCGTAAGCTGTGGGATAATCCCATAGTCCTTTAAGTGCATGTTAAACTCATAACTCAAATACTCGCCTCCTCGATCCGATCGAAGGTGCTTGATTTTCTTGTTAAGTTGATTCTCTACCTCTTTCTGAAATTCCTTGAACTTTTCAAAGGTTTCAGACTTGTGCTTCATTAAGTAGATATATCCATATTTGCTTAAGTCATCAGTAAAGGTAACAAAGTAATGATAACCATTGCATGTGAGACACTCATTGGTCCACATACATCCGTATGTATGATCCTAAGTAGGTATGCAGCTCTCTCCACTATGCAGGAGAATGGTGTCCTAGTCAGCTTGCCAATGAGGCATGGCTCACGTGTATCAAGGGATTCGAAATCCAATGATCCCAGAAGCTTCTTCATGTGCTTTATGCCAATGTGACCAAGACGGCAATGCCACATGAACATGGAATTATCGTCACTGTGCTTACAACGTTTAGCATCAACACTATGGATGTGTGTATCACAATCAAGATCAAGTAAGAATAAACCATCACACACAGGAGCATGAACATAGAAAACAACATTCATATAAATTGAACAACCATTTATTCCTGATTTAAACGAATAATGGTCTTGCAACAAGAAAGATCCACTCACAATATTCATACTCAACGCGGGTACATAACAGCATTTATTCAAAACCAATAATAATCCTGACGGCAAACAGAGATGCAGGGTGTCAGCGGCCATCACTTTGACTCTCGAGCCATTGCCGACGCGCATCGTCACCTCGTCCTTCCTCGGGCGCCTCCTACTCTACAGGCCCTGCTGAGAGTTACAAATGTGAGCAACAGATCTGGTATAAAATACCTAGGTGTTACTCCTGGCGCTTGTAAGGAATACATCAATAACATGTATATCATATATACCTTTGTCCTGGGCGGCTATCTTGCCGGCTTGCTTGTCTTCAAGGTACTTGGGCAGTTGTGTTTCCAGTGTCCATCCCCTTTGCAGTAGAAGCACGAAGTGCCGGGCTTAGGGCCAGGCTTGGCAGTCTTTGAGGTGCTAGGAACAAACCTGCCATCCCTCTTAGACTTATTACCCTTGCCTTTCCCTTTTTGTCCCGATTTCTTAAAGTTGGTGGTCTTGTTGACCATCAACACCGTGTGCTCCTTCTTGATTTCAACCTCAGTAGTTTTCAGCATGGCGAACACCTCAGCAAGGGTCTTAGTCATCCCTTGCATGTTGTAGTTCATCACAAAGCTCTTATAGCTAGGGCAGCGAGTGCAACATCATATCAATCGCGAGATCCTCTGGGATCTTGCAATCTAGGGCGTTTAAGCGCTTAACGTAGCTAGACATTTTGATCACGTGCTCACTAATACTGCTATGCTCTTCCATTTTAGCAGAGAAGAAGAGCTCGGAAGCATCACACCTCTCTGCACGAGCCTGTGGAGCAAAGACGGCCTTGAGATCCTCAATGATCTCAAAGGCATTCATCTTCTCAAAACACTTTTGAAGCTCCGGCTCCATGGCATAGAGCATTCCACTCTAGATGAGGGAGAAATCGTCCGCCTTGGACTGCCAGACATTCTTTTCGTCCTGGGAGGCGGAATCTGCAGGCTTAGCCGGAAGCTCAGCCTCGATGACATAAGTCAACTTGTAGGGGACTAGGAGGATCCTAAGATTGCGGAACCATGCGGTGAAGTTGGTTCCATTAGTTTTCAGCTTGTCCTTCTCGAGGAAAGTGCTAAGGTTGAAGGTGGGTGGGTGAGACATCTACAAAGGATTTGCAAAGTGTTTAGACTATGTTCATAATAATGAGTTCAAGTTTTAACCAAAATAACTCCCACTTAAACGAACATCCCTCTACTCGTTTAGTGATCACATGATCCCTATCCCCTGCACCTCCCACGATCAGCACGGCCATCAGTGCGGTATCAAAGGTGGACATTCCCTAATGTCGAACACATCAACTATGTGATTCATGCTCGACCTTTCGATCTCCTGTATTCCGAGGCCATGTCTGTATGTGCTAGGCTCGCCAGTTCTAACTCGTGTGTATTCGCAATGCAACATGGCTTGCACCCACTTTATGCGAACATAGATATGTCTGACCCATGATCATCACGGCTGGCCTCATACCGAAGAACTTTCTTGGTGGTGCACACACAAGGGGAATACTATAACTAGAATACCGTGAGGGATTATCTTATCATGCTACCGTCGAATATAAGTATGTATCAGCATAATAAGTAATACTTTGAACGTAAAGTGTTATGACATGGTTATAGCTTTATGATCATCATCAATAGCTTCAATGAGAGTTTCACAAACTTGTCATTGTCATGTTATAATACTTGCCCCTATGCAATAATAAAGATAGACACTTCTATATTATCTATTGCATGTTTTACGCGACTTTAGGGCTTTCACAGTAGAACCCCTTCCCACCTACGAACGTCGAGCCACAACATGGATTCAATGATTGCCGTTCTTCTTCCCTTTTCAGGGCCCTCCAGTGTTAATGCCATATCAAGTACTGCAGAGAAACAGACACCCCCCTAAGCCACTTTGCTTTGTGTACCAGTCTCGTGAATCACCACGTGAGGTTGGTTGGGGACCGCTTCATCAAACAGTGCCATGATATGAACAATAACATTAAAGAGGGTAGCAACTAGAGAATCAATGCCCACATATTGCTATGTGTTCTATCCGTACGACATGTCTACCCATAGACCTGCTCTGATACCACTGTTGGGTTCTGACGAGGGTTTAACTCATCAATGCCCATTATTATGGACTTGGGTTTTGGAGAAGGAGGGAGCGCTGGAGACTGATACATTGCAAATGTATCTATAATTTTTGATGTTACATGCTTGATTTTATCCACTTTCTTCTGTTTTGTCCACACTTTGGAGTACTTTTCATATGATTTCTTGGACTAACCTATTAACAAGAGCCACAGTGCTAGCTGCCTGTTTTCTGCTGTTTTTGGTTCCAGGAAAGTCAGAAAATGAATATTCTCGGAATTGGACAGGACAAAAGCCAAAGTGCCTATTTTTCCGGAAGTCATCAGATGCCAGAATACAAGACGCAGAGGGGCCAGAGAGCGGCCACACCACCTGGCCGCGCGGCCAGGCTTGACGCGTGCCAGGGGGTGGTGTGGCTAGCCCAGGAACCCCCTCGGCCTCACCTTCCGCCTATATATTGCCCTCGGGACGAAAACCCTAAGTACCCGATCAAAAAATCCATGAAAGAGTCTGTAGCCGCCGTCATATCCATCCCTAGATCGGGAGGGATCTGAAGCTCTTCCCGGCACCCTGCCGGAGAGGGGAATTCACCCTGGAGGCCTTCTTCATCACCATGCAAGCCTCCGGTGTGATACGTGAGTAGTTCATCCTTGGACTACGGATCCATGTAGTAGCTAGATGGCTGGTTCTCCTCCTTTGTGCTTTCATGTCTAGGTCTTGTGAGCTCCGTTCATGATCAAGATCATCTATTTGTAATTATGTATGTTGTGTTTGCGGGGATCCGATGGATATTGAGACGCTATTTCAGATTGATTATTGATTCTATCATGTCTTTGTTATTTGTGATCTTGCATTCTTTCCGTTGTTAGTAGCTATCTTGGCCAAGTAGATGCTAGCAACTCCAAGAGATAGTATTTATGCTCGATAGTGGGTTCATGCCTCTGGTAATCTGGGGAAGTGACAGAAATCTCTAAGGTACTAGATGTGTTGTTGCTACTAGGGAGAAAACAACAATCCTTTGTTCATAGAACAATCGTACTGTTTACTTTACATGCAGTTCGTAAAGCAATAATCTATTGCTTGCAACTTAATACTGGAGGGGGTTCGGATGATAACCTGAAGGTGGATTATTAGTCATAGATGCAGTTGGATGGCGGTCTATGTATAATGTTGTAATGCCCAATCAAGTCTTAGAGGTGTCAAGATGATTAGTATATGCATGTATTGCTTTCTCGATGTTTGTCAATTGCCCCGCTGTAATTTGTTCACCCAGCATGTTATCTATCTTAAGGAGAGCCACCTCTAGTGAACTATGGATCCCGGTCCTTTTTCTTTACATACAATCTATAAATTGTTTACTGCTTTGTGTTTACTTTCTTCAAACTATTACTTACTTCCATTCGATACGTTTAATCCTTTGTTTTCCGCAAAACACGGTGAGATTGACAACCTCATCGCAAGTTGGGGACAAAGTTCTGTGGTTGTGTTGTGCAGGTCTCCACGTTGCTACTAGCACCGGTAGTGCGCCATGCCAAGGCTCAGCTAGCAACACCTTTGGGGTGTTTCCTTGCTCCTACTGGTTCGATTAAACCTTGGTTTCATAACTGAGGGAAACTTGCTGTTGTGCTCTTCATACCTTCCTCTTGGGGTTCCCAACGAGCTCTACATCAACACCGCACCAGCACTTTTCTGGCGCTGTACACTGAGCCATCAAGCATTTTTCTGGTGCCATTGCTGGGGAGTCAAGGACATCTTCACAAGGGGAGTCCCTCATAACCAATCTCTTTACTTTGTTATTTTTGTTTTGCTTGGTTTATTTTTGCTTTGTTTGCTTGTTTCTTATTCAAAAACAAACAAAAAATCGGTGTACTAGTTTGCTTTCTTATTTGAAAACACAAAAAAATGACTACTCTTGAAAACACTAAGTTGTGTGACTTCACTAGCACCAACAACAATGATTTTATGAGCACACCTATTGCTCCACATGTGCCTGAAGATACTTTCTTTGAGATAAAACCTGCTTTGCTCAATCTTGTTGTGAGAGAACAATTTTCTGGTATTGGTAATGAAGATGTTGCTGCCCATCTAAATAACTTTGTTGAACTTTGTGAGATGCAAAAGCATAGGGATATAGAAGGTGATATTATTAAGCTAAAATTGTTTCCTTTCTCTTTGAGAGGAAAAGCTAAAGAATGGTTGAATTCCTTAACTAGGAATAATATTGATTCTTGGACTAAGTGCAAAGATGTTTTCATTGGAAAGTACTATCCTCCTGCTAAGATTATATCTATGAGAAGTGAAATAATGAAGTTTAAACAATCTGATAATGAGCATGTTGCTCAAGCTTGGGAAAGAATGAAATCTTTGGTAAAGAATTGTCCCACTCATGGACTGACTGCTTGGATGATCATCCAAACTTTTTATGCAGGATTGAACTATTCTTCAAGGAACCTATTGGATTCTGCTACCGGAGGTACCTTTATGACCATCACTTTGGGTGCTGCAACAAAACTTCTGGACAATATGATGGTTAATTATTCTGAATGGCATACTAAGAGAGCTCCACAAGGTAGGAAGGTAAATTCTGTTGAGGAAACCTCCTCCTTGAGTGATAAGATTGATATTATTATGTCTATACTTGTAAACAGGAAAGCCCATATTGATCCAAATAATGTTCCTTTAGCTTCTTTGGTTGCTCAAAAAGAGCAAGTTGATGTGAACTTCATAAAAAATAACAATTTTGGCAATAATGCTTATAGGAATAATTTTGGTAACAACAATTATAAGCCATATCCTCCCAACAATGGTAATGCTTATGGAAATTCTTACAACAATAATAGGAGTGCTCCCTCTGAACTTGAAGTTATGCTTAAAGACTTTATTAGTAAACAAACTACTTTCAATAAAACTATTGAGGAAAAACTCTCTAATGCTGAAAGAAATATATCATCTTTGTCTGAAGCTCAATCTTCTTTGATTAATAAAATGGATACTAAACCTGAAACTAATGATAATCCCTTTGCAGCTACTAATGCTATACAAGTAAGAATTGATGAAAATGTTAGACTATTAGCTGAATTACATGCTAAGTGGGAAAGAGAAGATGAAATTGCTAGAAACATTAGTGTTTCTACTATTACCACCACTAGTGTTGAGGCTAGTAATAGTTCTACTACTTTAAATGATAATTATGATTTTGATCTTGATGGTTGCAACTTCTCTGAAGTTATTAAGTTCCTACAAAAGCTTGCTAAAAGTCCTAATGCTAGTGCTATGAACATGGCCTTTACAAAACACATTACTGATGCTCTCATAAAGATTAAAGAAGAAAAGATGAAACATAAAACTTCTATTCCTATAAAACAAGAAGATGGTTGGGAACCCATCATTAATATGAAAGTGAATGACTTTGATTTCAAAGCTTTATGTGAACTTGATAGTAGTGTTTCTATTATGCCTAGAAGGATTTATGATAAGCTTGATTTGCCTCCACTTGAAGATTGTTATTTGAATGTCCCACTTGATGATAATGCTAAAAATAAACTCATGGGGAGTCTTAATGATGTTCTTATTATGGTTAACAATGCCTATGGCCCCGTTGATTTCTATGTTTTGGATGTTGAATGCAATGCTTCTTGTCATATTACTTTGTAAAGACCTTTTCTTAGAACTGTTGGTGCCATTATTGATATGAAAGAAGGCACCATTAAATATCAACTCCCACTCAAGAAAGGTATAGAACACTTACCTAAAGAGAGAGAAGATTTCTTTTGATTCTCCTATGAAAACAAAATTTGGTCTTAATGCTTCTTCATTTGAGAACATTTGATTCTTTCTTGCTTCTTATGTCTAACTTAAAGGCGTTAAAGAAAAGTACTTATTGGGAGATAACCCAAAAGTTTTAGATGAGTCTTGGAAGTTATTACCTCTGTAATAACCGCTCCTTATCCTTTTTATTTGCTTTTTGTGCCAAGAGTAACCTCTAATGAGAGAGAAGTAATGATTGGGAAAGTTGCTGTCCTGAAACAGATTTCTGCGCTTCACCGTAAAAATTCGTGTAAAATCTCGGAACGTCTTTTTGAGGCGTGAATTTTTGTGCTTCTGCCCCAGGTTCTTATCTAATTTTCGTTAGTTCAACACTTTTTGATTTGATTAACATACGGTCTTCGAAAAAATTCGTCTTTACCTACTGGTCTGTTTTGACAGATTTCTGCCATTTTCTGCATTCTTCTTGTTGGTTCCTTTTTGAGTTCTTTTGGGAAACTGAGCTTTTTGAGGGAAGTGTTACAGTAGCTAGTGTTTTAATGGAAGTTTATTTGGTGTCAGAACTGAACCTTAAGACTTATTTATCTTGAGTGCACTAATTTTGCTAATAAAGATTGTGTGAAGTTTTGTATGAAGGAAAAATTCCAGGTGTATGGAAGGAATGAGTAATGAGATGAAGAATAGACTAAAGCTCAAGCTTGGGGATGTCGCGCGTGTCACCCTAAGAACTATCCAAGAAGTACAAGCGTCAAAGCTTGGGGATGCCCAAGGCATCCCCTTCTTCATCAATAAAAATTCCAGCTTTCTTCCAAACGCTTCATTTTTATTGTTTCATGCACAGTTGTGTTGTTCTTGGAGTGTCTTCTTTTTCGTTTTTGTTTTGGTTTTCGTTTGCTTTGGTTTTCTTAGTTTTCTGAATAAATTGGTTGGACCCCCTCTTTCTTACATTGGTTTGCAAATAGTTTGGTTTGGTTTGGAAAAGAGTAGGAAAGTTCATGCTTGTGTGGTAAAAAGAGCTTGTTTTTGACTGTGGCCTATGCTTTGTCATGCCATGCTTGATATTGTTTTGGCTTTATGCTTAGTATTATTTGTTGTAGCATGACTTGTTATAAACAATTGAGATTTCTTAATGTGCCTTGGATGAATCATGCGTTGTTTAGCATATTAAAGCATAGTATGGTGGTATTCTCCTTTGATGCTTTATTTAGGTTGACTTGGCGCATGCTCACACCATGTTATGACTATCTCAAGTCACCATAGCTTTTATGATCCTTTAGTTTTCAACTTGTTGTATCACTTTATGCTTTGATCAATGATGTTTTGTCGCTCTACATGATTATGGCCATTATTGCTCTCTTAGTTTGTCGCTCCCAATCTTTTGCTAGCCTCCACAACCAAGTATGAGTTCCACTCATGCATCCAACTCCCTTAACCAAGTTATTCCAAAGAGTCCACCATACCTACCTACTAGCTTATTCTATTCCAACTATATTCATGCTTTTGTTTACCTTCCAAATTAAATTTGTTATGAGAAAACTAGTGATTAAAGCTCTCACGAACTTGATGGCACACTTTACTTTTTTGCATCTAATAAACTTGAACCATTGGGCCCTTCTTTGTTGCGTATATGCTTGCGCTTTATAAGTTGAAATTAGCAGAACCATGTTTTATGGGGAACGCTTTCAACATTGCACTTGTACTTTGTACCCCGTTGATATCATGTTCTTTTGCTTACGGATCCCGGCGGTGTGAAACAAAAGTGGAACTTGTAAGATCATAGAGTTTGTATGTGTGTTAGAGAAACGCCTGGGCCGCTAGCCTAAGCCATGCCTAATCATGGTGAAAACTTGCAACATCACCATAATGAGCACTCTATGAAGCATCCTCAATAAAAACCTATGCAAATATCAACTACTGCAGAGAGACAGACACCCCCCTAAGCCACTTTGATTTGTGGACCAGTCTCGTGAATCACCACGTGAGGTCGGTTGGGGACCGCTTCATCAAACAGTGCCACGATATGAACAATAACATTAAAGAGGGTAGCAACTAGAGAATCAATGCCCACATATTGCTATCTGTTATATCCGTACGACATGTCTACCCATAGACCTGCTCTGATACCACTGTTGGGTTCTGATGAGGGTTTAACTCATCAATGCCCATTGTTATGGACTTGGGTTTTGGAGAAGGAGGGAGCGCTGGAGACTGATACATTGCAAATGTATCTATATGTTTTGATGTTCCATGCTTGGTTTTATCCACTTTCTTGTGTTTTGTCCACACTTTGGAGTACTTTTCATATGATTTCTTGTACTAACCTATTAACAAGAGCCAAAGTGCCAGCTGCCTGTTTTCTGCTGTTTTTGGTTCCAGGAAAGTTAGAAAATGAATATTCTCAGAATTGGACGGGACAAAAGCCAGAGTGCCTATTTTTCCGGAAGTCATCAGATGCCAGAATACGAGACGGAGAGGGGCCAGAGGGCGGCCACACCACCTGGCCGCGCGGCCAGGCTTGGCCTGCGCCAGGGGATGGTGTGGCCAGCCTAGGCACCCCCTCGGCCTCCCCTTCCGCCTATATATTTCCCGTGGGACAAAAACCCTAAGTACCCGATCAGAAAATCCACGAAAGAGTCTGTAGCCGCCGTCATATCCATCCCTAGCTCAGGAGGGATCTGAAGCTCTTCCCGGCACCCTGCCGGAGAGGGGAATTCACCCTGGAGGCCTTCTTCATCACCATGCAAGCCTCCGGTGTGATACGTGAGTAGTTCATCCTTGGACTACGGATCCATGTAGTAGCTAGATGGCTGATTCTCCTCCTTTGTGCTTTCATGTCTAGATATTGTGAGCTCCGTTCATGATCAAGGTCATCTATTTGTAATTCTGCATGTTGTGTTTGCGGGGATCCGATGGATATTGAGATGCTATTTCAGATTGATTATTGATTCTATCATGTCTTTGTTATTTGTGATCTTGCATGCTTTCCGTTGTTAGTAGCTATCTTGGCCAAGTAGATGCTAGCAACTCCAAGAGTTAGTGTTTATGCTCGATAGTGGGTTCATGCCTCTGGTAATCTGGGAAGTGACAGAAATCTCTAAGGTACTAGATGTGATGTTGCTACTAGGGAGAAAACAGGAATCCTTTGTTCATAGAACAATCATATTGTTTACTTTACACGCAGTTCGTAAAGCAATAATATGTTGCTTGCAAGTTAATACTGGAGGGGGTTCAGATGATAACCTGAAGGTGGATTTTAGTCATAGATGCAGTTGGATGGCGGTCTATGTATAATGTTGTAATGCCCAATCAAGTCTCAAAGGAGTCAAGATGATTAGTATATGAATGTATTGCTTTCTCGATGTTTGTCAATTGCCCCGCTATAATTTGTTCACCCAGCATGTTGTCTATCTTAAGGAGAGCCACCTCTAGTGAACTATGGATCCCGGTCCTTTTTCTTTACATACAATCTATAAACTGTTTACTGCTTTGTGTTTACTTTCTGCAAACTATTACTTCCTTCCATTCGATACGCTTAATCCTTTGTTTTCCGCAAAACATGGTGATATTGACAACCTCATCGCAAGTTGGGGACAAAGTTCTGTGGTTGTGTTGTGCATGTCTCCATGTTGCTACTAGCACCGGTAGTGCGTGTTGGAGATATGCCCAAGAGGCAATAATAAAGTGGTTATTATTATATCTTTATGTTTATGATAAATGTTTACATCCCATGCTATAATTGTATTATTAGGAAACGCTGATACATGTGTGTTTTGTAAACATAAAAGAGTCCCTAGTAAGCCTCTTATTGAACTAGCTTGTTGATTAAATTGATGATCATGGTTTCCTGATCATGGACATTGGATGTGATTAATAACAAGGTTATATCATTAGGAGAATGATGTAATGGACACACACCCATAGTAAGCGTAGCATAAGATCAAGTCATTTAAGTTCGTATTGCTATAAGCTTTCAAATGCATAGTAACCTAATCCTTCGACCATGAGGTTATGTTAATCACCATCACCGGATGGATACTTTGATGACATCAAACACCGCTTCGTAACTGGGTGGTCATAAAGGTGTCATTGGGTATTCTGAAAGTATGTGTTGAAGCGCATGAACCAAGATTGGGATTTGTCCATCCATATGACGGATAGATATGCTATGGGCCCTCTCGGTGGAATGTCATCTAGTTAGCTTGCAAGCATGTGACTAGGTCACAAGGGATGACATATCACGGAACGAGTAAAGAGTACTTATCAGTAACGAGGTAGAACTAGGTATGGAGATGCTGACGATCAAACCTCGGATAAGTATAGTATCACGTGACAAAGGGAATTGGTTTCGTATGTAAATGGTTCAATCGATCACGAAGTCATCGTTGAGTATGTGGGAGCCATTATGGATCTCCAGGTCCCGCTGATAGTTATTGATAGGAGATGTGTCTCTATCATGTCTACATATTCACGAACCGTAGGGTGACACACTTAAGGTTCGAAGTTGTTTTAAGTAGATATGGAATGTGCGTTGGAGACCGAATGTTGTTCGGAGTCTCGGAATGAATCCGGGACATCACGAGGAGATACGGAATTGTCCGGAGAATGAGATTCATATATTGGGGATAATTTTCTAAGTTAGGAAATGTTCCGGAGTGTTTGGATGGAGATTCTAGAAGGTTCTAGAGGATTTCTTGGAGTTTGCTTGAAAACCAAGAAAGGGTCAAAGGAAACCTAGTGGGGCAAGACACGGATTCATGGGGGAGGAGGATTCCTCCCCCCTTCCCACCGCCGGCCATAGGAGGGGAGTCCTACTAGGACTCCCCCTCCCCAGGCACGCCTCCCCCCCTTAAATAGAAGGGCAGGGGCGCCCCCTCTTGCCCCTCTCCCATAACTCCAATCTCTGCCGCCTCTCTCCTCCTCCTTTCTTCTACACAGGCATAGACGAAGCCCTGCAGAATTCTCTACTCCACCACCACAACCATGCCGTCGTGCTGCTAGGATTCCGTGGAGAAGATCTACTACCTCCGCTGCTCGCTGGAACGAGGAGAGGAAGGTCTGCTTCGACTCCGCACGTGTGACCGACTGCGGAAGCGCTGCCGAAACGCGGCGCCGGAAGGATCGTACACTTGACCGACTGCGGAAGCGCTGCCGGAACGCGACGCCTGAAGGATCGTCCACACGATCTTGAGATCGGCAAGTGATCGACTACATCAACCACGAGATCTAATCTCGTTAACACTTTCGGATCTACAAGGGTAATTCCCATCTATCTCGTTGCTCATGTCTAATAGATTAGATCTTGGCTTTTATCTAGATTAGATCTGGGTTTTGTTCGTTCTTGCGGTAGAAAATTTTTGTTTTCCATGCTACGAACCCATCAGTGGTATCAGAGCCGTATCTATGCGTAGATCTGTTGCACGAGTAGAACACAATGTTTTTGTGGGCGTTGATGCTTTTGTTGTCAGAGTCTTAGCGTGTACTTTGCATCTTGCGGCATGGTGGGATGAAGCGGCTCGGGCTAACATTACATGTCATCGCACATGAGACTTGCTCCACGCTTGACGTGCAACTTGCTTTGCACAAGTGGCTTTGCGGGTGTCTGTCTCTCCCACCATAGTTAAGATTCAATTTACAATGAGCATCTGACAACACTTGTATCAACGTTGTGGTTCATGTTCGTAGGTAAGATCCGTTCTTATTTGAAAGCCCCAAGCCACGTAAAACATGCAAAGAAAATTAGAGGCGTCTAACTCGTTTTTGCAGGGGTTTTGTGATGTGATATGGCCATTATGTGATTGTGATTATATTTGATGTATGCAATGATCCTTATTGTAATATGGCAACCGGCAGGAGCCTAATGGTTGTCTTTAAATTTTGTTTAAGACCCGCGTGTCTATTCATCATGTAATAGCTTTATTCCAAGTAGTTGTAATGAACATGTTGATTGTTCGCCTTTAAAGCTACATCATCTCACGTGATGATCGGACTTGGTGTAGTGGATTTGGTTCATGTAATCACTAAAACAACTTGAGGGATGTTGTTTTGAGTGGGAGTTCATTTGTAATTTGGATTAGTCAAACTCAATTTATCATAAACATAATCCAAGTGAATTTTCATAGTTTGTTGTAGTCATTGGCATCCGTTCACCACCTTACGCTTAGTTATAGTTGAGATAGTGGAACTATAGAAATTCTGGATATTTACTTTACGAACTGGTATCGTATTGTTTTTAATGTCAATTTAAAGTTTATAAGTCCTATTGCAAACTTTCAGCAAACTCTATTTGATCCATGAAGTTTAATAAGTAGTATTAAATCAAGAGTAACAATTCCAGTGTTAGTATCTAATGTATCATGTTTGCCTCCATGATTCTTGATACTCAAAAGATTGTTTTTAATATCAAGTTTATCTAAAGAGCTGAAAGCAATGTTTCAGAAACCATCATATGTGAAAGGTATTGCGATATCTAAAACAATGTGTTGGTTACAACATGATAGAGTATACGTCCTCATATTTGATGAGAATTTGTGAAGGTTGGAGACGCTAGTCGTCCTAATCCTCCAAAAGGTTTCGAAAAAGAAACATTATACTCACAATTCACCTTTATAAGCTATAGCAGCTTGATCATGAAAGTTGTCATGATAAGGATGAATAGAATATGTAAGTAAAATGTTTACTACACTAAAAGATTACTAAAGAATGGAATTTTGAAAGAATGCCAAAACATTTGATGATGGTGATCCACCTCAAAGTGCAAGTCCAAAGGTATTAGTGGTTGACTATATACGCTTTGTACCATGTGTCATGTTGATGACACCACTATTGATGTTGAAAGATTCTTTTAAAAGAAAAGGAATTGCTGAAAGAGAATCTATAAAATATTTGGCAGAAAATAAAAGGTTGGATATGTCCAACTTAGGCATATAGAAGATATACATGTTATGGTTGTATTCCTTGCTTGTTAAACAATGTGGTTCTCCGGTATTGAATACCGTATTGGTTGGTATGAATTGTCATACAGGACAACACAATTCATGAACTATAATGGCCTAAGTAACTAGCAAGAGAAAATGTGATGATGTTCATCGAAAACAAACAAAGGGTTGTTGTGTTGCTCGTTAACATCAAAGCTTGCCTTCAAGATTTGTTTCAATAATTGTTATTTTGATCAGGTATTATGACGACAAAAGGTTATTCAAATAATTACCGTATTCCATAATAGATGGGTAGTATACAAGTCTGGTAGGAGAAATAATGACCATAAAACTAATGCTAAAATGTCGCAAGACAAATGATTGAAAGATCACTTGCGAAGTGACATCGCCGTTTAAATTATATTGAGAGGGATACATGAAGAAACTCCATGTTGATGGATTTTTGGAGTCTTTGATTTTGATCAAATGACGCTTGTGATACTTTCCTAGATATAATTAAAACTCCGTTCGTAGGCCAAAAGAGGAACGGACGACTAACTGATTGGAATTTGTACATATTGATGTATATAGTCCATTATGTGTAGTCGTGGGCGATGGATTTCAACTTCATATGCTTTCTCCAAAGATTTGAGTGAGTATATGTATATACTTACTCAATAAGGAACAAGTATGAAACATTTGAAAAATGTTCAAAGACTTTCAAGATGAAGTAGAAAATCATTGTAACAAGAAAATAAAAGAGTTTATGATTGGATCATAAAGAAAGATGTTTGAGTTACAAGTTTATCAAAACACCTAAGATTTGAGGAATCGTTCCATGGATTTGCATTTCCCAAAACACCATAGGGGTATGGAGTGTTCGAGATATGTAATGAAACCTTGTTTTACATGGTAAGATCAAAGGTGTCATTTATAAAACTGCCATTATATTTTAAAGATTAAAGCTTTAAGTGACTACCGCGTTTACACTGAAAAGAGCTCCATCATGATCCGTTGAAATGACACCATATAAGTCATGGTTTGGGATAAAACCCGAATTGTCCTTTCTTAAATTATGGTATGTTATGCATAAGTAAAATGTTTACAACCAAAGTCGGATAAGCACGTCTTTGTAGGTTATCCCAAAGAATTTGTTGGGAATTTCTCCATAACACTGAGGACAAAAGAGTTTGTCACTTGGAACGTCAAGTTTCTTGAGAAGGAATTTTTTGTGAAAAGTTAAGTGGGAGGACAATATAACTTTGATAAGGTTGTTGAACCTTAGCTATATGTGCTAAGTAGCGCAGCGCCGGAAAGTGTCCCGGTGACGGCCACAATGCTCATGGCTCTCGTGATTACAAAAGGTGTGATCTCGGAGATTAGAGTTCCTATAGAACCGTGTGGGTCGGTAAAAATCAAATAGTAAGATTTAATAAGCAAGTCGTTATTGTTTTGACAATGATGAACCGACTACATGCAAAGAAGCGATGATGGGCCCTGACTCCATAAAATGACTAGAAGTCATAGAATCCGTGATAGTATCCATACACGAGAAATCAAGTTTCTGAACTTGGAAGACCCTCCGGAAAGGCGTGAAGCCTATCGGTCGTGTTTGGATTTATAAAGAAATAATACATGGATGTTTAACATATATGAAATAGTCGACATGTCAGAAAGAAGTTTACGACAATGTTCAAGGAATTGACTATGATAAGATTTGATCTTTCATAGCGATATTTAGTCTGGACGGATTAATGTAGCAACCACTACATATATTTTGGTATATGGTAGTTGAACAAACAAAACAAGTTCTTCTAATATAATGGTTACCTAGGACGTGTACATGACACGATCCAAAGGGTTTTGTTAATTCAAAGGATGCTAAAAGAGTATGCTAAACTTCAATAGTTGAAGTAAGCATAGCGGAGTTGGAATCTTCACTATGATGAAACTGTTAAAAGAGTTTAAATTCATCAGAGATGATGAAGATGCTTGCATTTGCAAGAAATTAAGTGGGAGCGCTGAGACATATTTCTAATACATTATGTAGAGGACATATTGTTGATTAGAAATAATGTATTTTTTATTGACACAGGTTAAGAATTTCATTTTGATGAAAGACTTAGGCATAACTCGAGAATTAGGCATCAATGTCTATATGAATAGATTGAGGCGCTAATATGGTTTTGCCAAATGTACATAGATAAGATGTTGAATGAGTTCAATATGGAAACAACAAGAAAGGTTCTTGACGCACGGAAAGGACTGAATCAAGATTCAAGTGTGTTGACACAAGATTCAAGTGTTTTGACACTTGGTGAAATCACAAAAATATTTTGATCAATCATTCTTTGAGATGTACACATCCAGATATGTCATATGCTCTAAATGTTATGAGCATATACCAGAATGATTCATAAGATAATCATTGGACAATAGTAAAGATATTCTTATGAGCTTTGGAAAAACTAAGAATATACCATATATAAGTGACAAATAGTTAAAGGTAGTTCATTGTAAAGTGTTACATTGATACTAGTGTTGTCACAAGATACAAATTAAATTTATCTCAATTTAGACTATGGGTAGCACAATATAATGGAAAGGATGTTCCATGATGGATTTGGATGAGTTCCAAAGTTGAGATATTGTGACGGATACTACAACAAAAGGCTAAGTATATAACTGCTATAGTAGCAGTAAAGGAGGGCATTTGTGTCAAGTAGTTTGTTATCAAACTAGGTGTGGTTCATAGCGAGATAATACTATGAAGATACATTGTACGACAATTGTATCAACATGATTTAATCCCAAGGAACTAAAGGTCTCACCAAAGGACCAAATTTATACAATGCCATCTCATTGGAGAATGAGTAATGCGTAGAGACACAAGGACATGCAAATACACACGGACCTGGAAGTGTCAGATCCGAAGATTATGTTTACCACTAGCAATAGTGTCTATACAATACCAAAAGCCATAGGTGTTGAATGCACAAGTTTTTAACTAGATTATTGACTCTAGTGCAAGTGGGAGACTGTTGGAGATATGCCCAAGAGGCAATAATAAAGTGGTTATTATTATATCTTTATGTTTATGATAAATGTTTACATCCCATGCTATAATTGTATTATTAGGAAACGCTAATACATGTGTGTTTTGTAAACATAAAAGAGTCCCTAGTAAGCCTCTTATTGAACTAGCTTGTTGATTAAATTCATGATCATGGTTTCCTGATCATGGACATTGGATGTGATTAATAACAAGGTTATATCATTAGGAGAATGATGTAATGGACACACACCCATAGTAAGCGTAGCATAAGATCAAGCCATTTAAGTTCGTATTGCTATAAGCTTTCAAATGCATAGTAACCTAATCCTTCGACCATGAGGTTATGTTAATCACCATCACCGGATGGATACTTTGATGACATCAAACACTGCTTCGTAACTGGGTGGTCATAAAGGTGTCATTGGGTATTCTGAAAGTATGTGTTGAAGCGCATGAACCAAGAATGGGATTTGTCCATCCATATGACGGATAGATATGCTCTGGGCCCTCTCGGTGGAATGTCATCTAGTTAGCTTGCAAGCATGTGACTAGGTCACAAGGGATGACATATCACGGAACGAGTAAAGAGTACTTATCAGTAACGAGGTAGAACTAGGTATGGAGATGCTGACGATCAAACCTCGGATAAGTATAGTATCGCGTGACAAAGGGAATTGGTTTCGTATGTAAATGGTTCAATCGATCACGAAGTCATCGTTGAGTATGTGGGAGCCATTATGGATCTCCAGGTCCCGCTGATAGTTATTGATAGGAGATGTGTCTCTATCATGTCTACATATTCACGAACCGTAGGGTGACACACTTAAGGTTCGAAGTTGTTTTAAGTAGATATGGAATGTGCGTTGGAGACCGAATGTTGTTCGGAGTCTCGGAATGAATCCGGGACATCACGAGGAGATCCGGAATTGTCCGGAGAATGAGATTCATATATTGGGGATCATTTTCTAAGTTAGGAAATGTTCCGGAGTGCTTGTATGGAGATTCTAGAAGGTTTCAGAATGTTCTGGAAGGTTCTAGAGGATTTCTTGGAGTTTTCTTGAAAACCAAGAAAGGGTCAAAGGAAACCTAGTGGGGCAAGACACGGATTCGTGGGGGAGGAGGATTCCTCCCTCCTTCCCACCGCCGGCCATAGGAGGGGAGTCCTACTAGGACTCCCCCTCCCCAGGCGCGCCTCCCCCCCTAAAATAGAAGGGCAGGGGCGCCCCTCTTGCCCCTCTCCCATAACTCCAATCTCTGTCGCCTCTCTCCTCCTCCTTTCTTCTGCACAGGCATAGGCGAAGCCCTGCAGAATTCTCTACTCCACCACCACCACCACGCCGTCGTGCTGCTGGGATTCCGTGGAGAAGATCTACTACCTCCGCTGCTCGCTGGAACAAGGAGAGGAAGGTCTGCTTCGACTCCGCACGTGTGACCGACTGCGGAAGCGCTGCCGAAACGCGGCACCGGAAGGATCGTACACTTGACCGAGTGCGGAAGCGCTGCCGGAACGCGACGCCGGAAGGATCATCCACACGATCTTGAGATCGGCAAGTGATCGACTACATCAACCACGAGATCTAATCTTGTTAACGCTTTCGGATCTACAAGGGTTAGTTTCCATCTATCTCGTTGCTCATGTCTAATAGATTAGATCTTGGCTTTTATCTAGATTAGATCTGGGTTTTGTTCGTTCTTGCGGTAGAATTTTTTTGTTTTCCATGCTACGAACCCATCAGTGCGCCCTGCCAAGGCTCAGCTAGCAACACCTTTGGGGTGTTTCCTTGCTCCTAGTGGTTCGATTAAACCTTGGTTTCATAACTGAGGGAAACTTGCTGCTGTGCTCATCATACCTTCCTCTTGTGGTTCCCAACGAGCTCTACATCAACACCGCACTAGCACATTTCTGGCATTGTACACTGAGCCATCAGAGACATCTATCGGCTAGCAAACAAGCACACAAGAGACTCGAAGATTTACCCAGGTTCAGGCCTTGGAGAGGTCCCTACTCTTGCTTGTCTGCTCGTGGAATTATCGAAGGAATTGAGGATTACAATGGTGCGCAGATGCAATCTGGCGAGGGTTGTGGAAACTAGGGTTGTGTGTGTCTTCCTCGCCGCCCCTCCTAGCCTTTATATAGATAGGCTAGGTCTCGGGTAGCAGGTCGAGTCGGTTACAGGTTAGGGTTTTCCCCTTTGAACTTTCTATCTTTAGCTTCTTCTTGTTCTTCAAGCAATCGAGAGTCCATAGGTTACTCGAAGTCTTCATTTGGGCCTTGGCAACACCGTGGGCCTTTATGTATTCGAGCCGTATATACCAAGCTCGAGTACCTATAGGGTATACCCATGTCAGTAGCCCCCGAGTGTCCAGTGGAATCGCAGATTCGACTGGGGACTTTATGAATCCTTTTGAGTGCATGACCGAGTATGTTTTTCGACTGCCTTGTTTGTGTCGTAGGGATTGTTGATGTGCGTGCCTGATTTAACCGATGTATAGGTATCAGTTAACTACCTTAGGATAAAACAACACCATCTACTCGAACTCGAGTCCCCGGACTCGAATCCGGAAAAGTGCTGGTGTAATTCGACTCAAGTCGCGGAGGTCTTACAGGAGTCGAATTCTAGTATATGGGTGTGAGCACTCGACGCGTCCATCAAGGCATGTTCATCATACCTGTTGGCACGGGTATATTTCTGGTAGTGCGCAGAAAATGCGTTGCCATGCCTTATTCAGGTCTTATCTTCACGCTGCAAGCGCGGCATCCAAAATTTGTCATCGCGGAGATGATTCGAGAGACCCAGGAGACGCAATCTCTTTGTAGGGCAATGTCATGAGGCGGTGTCGCCGTAAGCTTTGAGTGTGGATGTCATCAACGCATAGTATAATGTACAAATAATCATAGGGCGCGACCAGCGCTCCCTATGGGAGTAGCCCCCGAGTGCCTGGTTGAGTCGAAGACTCAGGCAGGGACTAAAGAACTTTTGCAACTGCTGTCGTCTTTTGTTTGCTTGTTTCAGTCGAATTTGCTTCCGGCACTCCCTATGGGAGTAACCTACGTCCATAGTCGAATTGTGCTTCGAGTGGTTGGGTTTGCTTTGATTGTCCATGTTCCTGAAAAAAGAAGGAGAAAAAATCGTAGGGTGCGCGACCAGCGCTCCCTATGGGAGTAGCCCCCAAGTGCTTGGTGGAGTCAAAGACTCGAGCAAGGACTGAAGTAGTTGAAGTCTTTTGTTGCATAGTTTTTGATGACGTCAGTGCTGACGATCCATGACCTTAGTTGCCTGCGTGAGCGAGTTTGACGAGACGTGACGAGCGGTGGGTCCCATTTCTTGACTCTGATTTGACCGGGCATGCGTAATCTTTGTTTTAACTGCGCCTCCTTGATTTCTACGCGTAATAGGGGTAGTGGGGGACGGTTCGCGCTTCAGGTCCTCCACATGTCGAGCACGATGAATGCCACGCATCTGATAGGGTTTTCTTAGCCGTTGGATTGCATCTTCCAGGGGGTTAAGTAGCGATGCGGCGACGGTTGTTGGGGGATACCCCCGGGTAGGGTCACGCCGGGGTATAAAGGCTGAGTTAGCCAAGGTTCGGCAAGGCCAAAGCGAATGCTGGTCGGGTCACCTCAAGGCGGGCCGAATCACGGTGTAACCCGGACCTGGGGGCGTTCGCCTAACTAAGTCTCGATCGGCCTAAGAAGTAAGTCGGAAGTAGATGTTTGCTTGTATGCAGGAACAGGGGTGCCCGGGTCAGCTGTGATTCGGGTCATGTTTGGCTTCTAGGAGAAGGAAGGAATCTTGCTGGTCAAAAAGAGGGTCCGGTACGCACTGCATGAGCGAAGCGGACAAGAGCGGGACCACCGGGTCATGGCCGACAGGGGTGCCGAAGCCCATGTCGGCTGACGCGGGCGCCGCAGAGGCTCACGTAGCTAAAGCAAGCATGACGCGGGGGAAAAAGCACCCCGGTCGGCTTACCCCTTTGGGAGGAGGCATATTCTTAGAAATATGCCTCCACGTATGCCCTAGGCAGGAACCGAGCCTCCTCTATAAAAGGGGGGCTAGGGCTTCTGTAGGAGGGGTTGGTCTCTCTGCTATTCTATTTTGGGCTAGGGTTTCAGGTGTGATCTGTGGGTGAGAGTAAGAGAGCACCTTCTTCCTCCTCTCGCCAGTACAGCTCTAGGAGCACTTGTAACCTTGGAAGGAAATCAATACAAACTTCTGTGTGGAGAATCACTTCACTATCCCTCCCTGGATTCCCCTAGCGTGTATTAGTCCCCACCTTTAGTCTATCCATGGCATCTGCCGTGACACCACCATGATAGTTGGCGCCCACCGTGGGGCTAGCGGCGCTAGCAGGGGTCAAGATCCGGACGGGAAACCTCATTGCCACCAGCGAACGCATCGTCGCCGGGCTCGTTCAGCGCTTTGGAGCGCGCGATTTCATCAGCAACAACGCAGGCTGCTTCGGCACGCGCCCTCTTCCGCGCAACGGCATCTTCGTCAAGCTCGGCGCGCACAAGGTCTACGTTGCGGTGGACGTGTCTTGCGTTCATCCACGCCATGTCGTCGAAGCAGGCGAACCGCCCCTCACTGTGGTTCGCGGGGCGCGTATCGCTCGTTCCCCGGACCATGCAGAGGTGATGATGACTGCGCCAGGTGCGGGCGCAAGCAAGGATCCGGCGCCAGATCCGGAGGTAACGCCCAAGGCACCGAGGAAAGGTAGAGGTCCTCCGCTGGAGAGGCTGGAAAATTTGTTGAGAGAGGCGATGGACAGCTTGGCAAACCCTGTAGTAGCAGTGGTAGATCCGGCTCATGCACAGGCCGAGCTGGAAGAAACTAGGCAGAAAATACTAGAGGGCGCAAAGAAAATATCCGCGGCCCAGCAGTCGTTGAACATGACGCTGCGTGAGTACGCTAAGGCGAACAAAGTTGATAATGTAAAAGTGAAAGGGAGAAATCTCATGAGCAAAATGAACAGAGAGGGTGATGCTGGAATTGAGGAATCAGAAAACTGTTTGTCCGTGGGGTTGCCGAGGTATAGTACCCTGGCCAAGAACCTCAGAGCAGTGGATGCAACTGCGTCCGAGTTAGAGGGACTGACGGGTGAAGCCCGGCAAAGACAGCAAGATAGGGTTAACGAGCTGGTTCGGATTGCAAATAGGCAAAACGAGGAACTGCTCAGGGCAAACCCGGAGAGAGCTGGAGCCTCCAAGATCGTCCATTCAGCGGTGGGTAACCCGGAGAAATCCGCTGGAGCCGCATCGTCCCGTCATGGTGGTCCAAGGAGAGAAGAGGTGGTAACCTCGGCTAGACAGAACAAACAGATCGTCCCGTATGACCCGACGCGGGCAGGGAAAGGAAAAGAAGCGCAGAAAAATGATGATCGACGGAGTGTAAGCCGAGGCGAAGCTGGCCGAGGTAACCACCAACCAAGGCAATGCCGGTCAAGGGAACATTGTCAACGGCAATGCCGGACATCGAAATTCGGCTGGAGCAGGACAATCGCAGCAGCGGAACATACCAAGGCAAGAGCACAGTGCCGGCCGAGGTATGCAACAGAAAGGTGCGCCACAAGAGCAAAACCGGTACAACGACGGTGATTCGGAGATGGCTAACGCCGGATACCCAAGACCGGACTATCATGTGATAGGGTCGAGATTGGGAAGCAGGGATTTGATGCTAGATGATGCAAGGTTGAAACTGGATCGACTATATAGGTCAGAACAGATTGAATGCCAAGGTCCACCGGGTCCAGCATGTTTTGGACCCCGGATCATGAAAGAGCCACCAGTACCAAACTTTCAACTGCCCAGGGGCACAAAGACGTATGACGGTAGTACCAAGCCGGAGGATTGGCTGATAAACTATGCTACAGCCGTGAAAATTGCCACTGGCAACTTGAGATGGGCAGTACGATACGTACCCCAGATGTTGGAAGGCCCGGCAAGGGTATGGCTGAACAAATTGCCACCAGGGAGCATCAACTGCTGGATAGACTTTGAGGAAATGTTCATCAGCAATTTCTCGAGTACATATCAGAGGCCAAATAAACCATAGACCCTAGCTATGTGCAAGCAAAGGCCTAATGAGACAGACCGAGAGTTCTTGACCCGGTGGTGTACCGTGAGAAACTCATGTGAGGGCGTGATAGAATCACAGGACATAGCGTGGTTTGCACAGGGGTGCAGATATGGAAGCGCGCTGTGGATGAAGTTGCAAAGGAAAATGCCAGCTATGTTGGCAGAAATGATCCGGATTGCAGATTCGTATGCGTTGGGTGATCCGACCCAACCAAGGCTGGCGTCAAACGAGTCAAGCGATGAGTACTATCAGAGGGATGGATCTAGATCATCCCGGAGGAATGACTACAGAGGAAAAAGGAGAGATGATAGACCGGACCACCGGTACAGTTCGCACCAAGTTGCAGCTGTGAATCAAGATCAACCCGGAGCAGGGGGTAGCGAGCGCCAGAAAACTGGAGGGCAATGGACTCCAAGGAACGATGGCAAGAAAACTTGGACACCGGAGCAAAAGAAGTAGTGGCAAGAAAGGAAAGACCATCTGAGGTATACTTATGAGTCGATGTTGGACCAGCCATGTAAGTTTCACACGCCAAATCCGAACAACCCAGCGGGTCATACCACGAGACAATGTGAGTGGCTACGCAAGATTGAACAAGGTGGTTCGGGGAATGCTCAGGCACCCCGAAATGATCAGCCTCGGCAGGAGTTACCCCGGCAGCAACTGCTCTCCGGAGCGAACACGCAACAGCTAATGTTGCCTCCCCCTCCACCGAGGTATGATAACAATGAGAGGAGGGATGCAGTGCATCAGGTAGAAAATCAGCATCAGCCGGATCAGAGGCACTCCGGAAATGAGGGGAGAAACGAGTACAGGGAGCATCACCAGAGCTACTGTGTATTCACCACCGAGGAAACTGATAGAAAAAGCTTGCAGCGTAGGCATATGGAGGTGAATGCAGTAATGCCTGCAGTGACGAGGTACATGCCTTGGTCCGATCAGGAAATCACCTAGAGCATCAGGGATCATCCCAAGCTCATGCCAAGCCCTGGTACGTATGCGTTGGTGCTGGATCCTACATTCATTGGACCTAGCATTAACGTAAGATTCTCAAAGGTGTTGATCGACAATGGCAGTAGCATAAATATCATGTATGCGGACACAATGCGCAAGTTGGGTATCTCGGAGAACATGCTCCAGGCCACGAGGACAACTTTCCATGGCATTGTGCCCGGCATTTCTTGTGAGCCCACAGGCAAAGTCCGGGTTGACGTGTTGTTCGGCACAAGAGACAACTGCCGAACTGAAAATCTGGAGTTCGAAGTGGTGAACTTAGAAAGCGCCTATCATGCGTTACTCGGAAGACCAGCCCTGAGCAAGTTTATGGCAAGCTGTCACGTTAGCTACTTGAAGATGAAATTGCCCGGACCAAACAGAGTGGTTACCATTGCTGGGGACTTCCGACGTTCCATGGAGTGTGCGTCGGCCGGATCAAACTTAGCCGAGTCGCTTGTGATTGCGCAGGAAAAAAGGAAAATTCAAGAAGTGGCAGCTTTGGCTCAGTCCACGCAGCAGTATATGCCGGCGCTGAGTAACCCGCATGGATCCGTTTCCTTCCAGGCCACGAAAGATACCAAGAAGGTTCCTGTTGATGACATGTTCCCAGAGCGCACCGTAACAATTGGTGTCGGGCTAAGTGATAAATAGGAAAGCGAGCTCGTCAGCTTCCTCCGTGAGAATCGGGACATTTTTGCTTGGTCCACATAGGACTTACAAGGTGTTCCGAGGGAGTTGGCCGAGCACTCTTTAAATGTGAGGCCCGGAGCTAAGACGGTGAAGCAACCACTCCGCTGCTTCGCCGAAGATAGGAGGAAAGTCATTGGGGATGAGATAGCTCGGTTGCTAGCCGCAGGATTTATCGTGGAGGTTCTTTACTCAGATTGGCTGTCTAATCCGGTGCCGGTGGAGAAGAAGAAGGATGACCCGAACGTGGCAGTGGTTTGGCGCATGTGTATTGATTACACGAACCTGAACAAGGCGTGTCCGAAAGATCCATTTCCGCTACCAAGAATAGATCAAGTCATAGACTCAACTGCTGGATGTGAACTGTTGTCATTCATTGATGCGTATTCTGGTTTCCACCAGATACCTCTGAATCCGGATGATCAAATAAAGACTGTGTTTATTACCCCATATGGGGCTTATTGCTATCGCACCATGCCGTTTGGTTTACGTAATGCAGGGGCAACGTACCAGAGATGTATGCAAAAATGTTTGCACGACCAAATAGGTCAAAATGTACAGGTGTACGTGGATGATGTGGTTATCAAGACCAAGGAAAGCAAAACGCTCCTTGATGATATCAGGTAAACATTTGTGAACCTAAGAAGGTTCCGGATGAAACTTAACCCGAAAAAATGCACCTTTGGTGTCCCGGCTAGAAAATTGCTCGGCTTTCTTGTTTCCAGCCGAGGTATCGAGGTTAATCCAACCAAAATCCAGGCCATCGAACGAATGGAACTGCCGAAGTGTCTTAACGATGTCCAGGGTTGCCTGGCCTCGTTAAGTTGGTTTGTATGTCGGTTGGGAGAAAAGGCATTGCCTCTTTACCAACTCATGAAAAAGTCGGATAAGTTCATTTGGACACCGCAGGCCGATGAAGCCTTTACCCACCTGAAGAAGATGTTAGCCACGGCACCAGTGCTAGCCTCACCACTATCAAAGGAGCCAATGTTACTCTATATAGCCGCAACCAACCGAGTTGTAAGTGCAGTGATAGTGGTGGAGCGCGATGAGGAAGGTAAGTCGGTTCAAAGGCCGGTGTATTATTTGAGTGAAGTGTTGTCAGCCTCAAAGCAGAACTACCCACATTATCAAAAAGTGGCATATGGCGTGTACATGGCCGCCAAGAAACTGAAGCACTACTTTGAGGAGCATCCCATCCGGGTCATATGTGAGGCCCCCATATCCGAGATAATGAGTAACAAGGATGCGAGTGGCAGAATTGCAAAATGGGAAATTGAGCTAGCTCCTTATGCTCCGCAATATGACAGAAGAGAAGCCATCAAATCTCAAGCTGTGGCGGACTTTTTCGTGGACTGGGCCGAGGTGCAGTATGAACCACCACTTCCTGATCCAAACTATTGGCGAATGCACTTTGACGGATCAAAAACCAAAACCAGGCTAGGTGTCGGAGTGGTACTCACGTCGCCAAAAAAGGACCAGTTGAAATATGTGCTGCAGATCCATTTCACGGCATCAAACAATGTCGCTGAGTATGAAGCACTTGTGCATGGGCTCAAGGTAGCAAAATAAATTGGCATACGCCGGATCATATGCTTTGGCGACTCGGATTTGGTGGTGCAGCAAGTGTCCGGAGTATGGGACGCCCTTGATCCAAACATGGCACTATACAGATTTCATGTGCAGAAGATATCTAGTTACTTTGAGGGATGCGAATTTCATCATGTACCCCGGGTGGAAAATGAGGCTGCCGACATGCTGTCAAAGCTCGGGTCAACTCGACAAGCAATTCCACCGGGTGTAGCATTAGAGCACCTCAGGAAACCATCCATCAGACCATCCCTAGAATCTGAGTCAATCTATGTTCCGGAGGACACCGAATCCGGAGCTGTGCCCATGGACATTGACACAGGAAGTGGTGCGCGAAACCCGGGGACTGCCTCGGCAGACCCGGGGACTGCTCAGCGTGATTTGGTTGAAGTTATGCCGTTGGATCAGATGGAGATAGACGGGGATGTGTTCCCCGTGCGACCAATACCGGCTTGGGCACTACCTATATTTCAATTCCTAAAAGATGGAACGTTACCCACTGAGGAGGGCAAAGGCCTACACGATCATCAATTCCGAGCTATACAAAAGAAGTGTGACCAATGTCCTCCAGCGGTGTGTTGACCCGGAAGAAGGGCTTGAAATCATCCGAGATATACATCAGGGGGAGTGCGGGCATCATGCCTCATCCCGAGCCTTGGTAGCAAAAGCTTTCCGACACGGATTCTACTGGCCAAATGCCTTAGAGCAAGCAGAAGATCTGGTGAGAAAATGTAATGGTTGTCAGAGGTACGCTACCAAGACACATATGCCAATGTCAGAACTCAAGACCATCCCAATCACTTGGCCATTTGCCGTATGGTGCTTGGATATGGTTGGCCCGTTCAAACCAGCAAGGGGAAATATGACTCACATTCTGGTAATGGTGGACAAGTTTACGAAGTGGATTGAGGTTAAGCCTATAAGAAAATGTGATGGAGCTACGGCCGTAACGTTTCTCAAAGATATCATCTTGAGATACGGCTACCCTCACAGTATCATAACTGATAATGGCACGAATTTTGCGGAAGGAGCATTTGCGCGTTTCTGCAGGGATAAGAGGATCCGGCTGGACGTAGCCTCGGTAGCCCACCCCGCATCGAACAGACAAGTGTAAAGATCCAACAGATTAGTATTATCAGGGATAAAACCCCGGCTCATTGAGCCGCTACAAAGATCAGCGGGGTGCTGGATAGAAGAACTACCAGCGGTACTGTGGAGGTTAAGAACAACTCTGAATCGATCAACAGGCTATACACCATTCTTTCTGGTATATGGGGCAGAAGCTGTATTACCAGCCGACATAGAGCATGATTCGCCTAGGGTCACCCAATACACAAAAGCCGAAGTGCAAGAAGCCCGGCAAAATGATGTTGATCTGCTGGAAGAAGCGAGAGAACTGGCACTGTCCAGATACGCCATATATCAGCAAAATCTTCGACGCTATCATAGCCGGAAAGTGTGCCCCTGAGTCTTTCGGGAAGGCGATCTGGTGCTCCGGTTGGTACAGCGTACTACTAGAATGCATAAATTATCCCCCCCATGGGAAGGGCCATTCATCATGAGCAAAGCATTGCACAACGACTCTTACTATCTTATAGATGCAAAGCCACAGGAAAAGAACAAGGCGGACAGGTCTGGAGAGGAATCTAAGCGACCATGGAATATAGCTCTACTTCGTCCTTTCTACACTTAACTAAAGAGTGTATGTATCCGAGTTATCTCATATGTTGGTATGTATGTCGGCAATGAGTTTATCAATGGCATGTTGGCACCTCAAGCAGTAACTCGGGGACTTCCTTAATAATGTTTGCTGTTTTCTGCGCGTCGGCTGGAATAAGTTATTCTACTTAACTCGGATTAGTAGTGTGTGAGCACCAAAAACCCTTGGCTTGCTGCTGTCCAACAAGAATTGGCTTCATGGCAAGCAAGAGAACAAGTTTGGAATTGCGTAGCACATGAAAAACGACTAAGGAAAAGAATTTATTCGAGCCGACGTTTGTGTTTCGGACTAACCCCGTATTCATTTTCAAGTTGTTATACAGTTTTATTTTTGAGCTAAGTCTAAAAGTTTCCCAGTATTGGCTCGGATTCGTAAGTTGTAAAACCAAATCAAGGTAGACACAATCCGAGCCAAAAGATTGAACGAACAAGAAAAAGGAACTCGGGGACTACGCCCAAGTTACTCCGGCATAAGTACTTAGTAGCAAAATATCACATGTGTTTGGAATACAATTCCACCTGGCATACCAGGGATCTCATAAATTTTCAAGTGTTTTTACTTAAGGAGCAGCGGGAGGAAGTTTGGCATCATCGTCGCCCTCTTCGATATCCGAGGCAGTGTCCTCATCGTCCTCACCCGAATCATCTTCAATGTTCTCAACTTCTTCTTCGCCAGCGACTTCCAGGAAGCTCGGACCCTCGGTCCATTCGTGAATGGGGGCATATTCGATGAGGCTATGGGCGCAAGCCTGGCGCCGAGCTACCCACTCCGGGTCGTCTGTCCATTTGGATCCTGTGCACAGGCGTGTGAGGAGGCTGAGATCTATCTTCTCATACCACGTCAGAATGTGGTGAAGGATGGTATCAGCTGCGGCACATCCAGCGGACTCTCTCCAGAGGTCGAGCTGGGTCTCGATTTCCAAAAGATTTTCAGCGAGATGTGTAACTCTCTCCGGAGCGTCATCAGCGGGCCAGAAAGTGTTGAAGACTCGGACTGAAACATCAAGGAGATCTTTGCCGTAGTTCTTAATGATTTCCATGCGAGACGACAGGCTGACCAATAGGTCCTCCATGTCAAAGGGAATGCTCTCACCGTCAGGAGCGACGGGAGTACCCCTTTCTCGGCGGAAATTGGCAACAGCAGCACTTGCAATAGCAGTACCCTCTGGAAAGTGGCCTGGGAAACAAGGCAAAGGACAAAGTTGAGAAAACAAGAAGTATGAAGTAACCCGGGGAAATAAGGCAGATAAGGGAAAAGAAATTACGTGAGATGTGGCTGTGAATCCGGGTCAGTTCCTTGGTACAAGCATCACGCCTCTTTCGAAGCTGCTCAAGCTCAGCATTCGCCGACTCAAGTTTGACCTCGGCTTCCTGAAGAAGCTCACGGTCCTTAGCATTTTGGAGTTTGAGGCGCTCACGTTCTTTGGTGTAGTCCTGGCCAGCCTTTTTTAGCTCGGTTTGGTGTTGCGCCTTCATCTTAGCCATCTCAGCCTTGAGCTTGGCTATCTCATCGTCTTTGGTCCGGAGGAGGGCGAGCTCATCATCTTTCTTCTTTAGCTCGGCTTGGTGCTGCCCTGCTGGTTCGAGAAAATGCAGCATCATATCAGGCACGGGCACAATATCTTCAAGCGATGCTGAAATAGTGTGTTGGCCCGGCAGTACCGAGGTATGAATGTTTGCCGAGCCAAGGAGGAAAAGCCGATGGAAAGCACGGTAAAGACAGACAAAAAGGACGTACCCTTGATCTGCTCCAAGTTCTTCCGCATTATCTTGTTCTCAGCGTCCACCCCAGCTACGGAAATCGAGCAATCAGATTAGTCTGGCAAAGGAAAATGAAGCAAAACGAAGGAGCGTTAAGGAAGAAATTTACACCTCTTCTCGTATTCCGCAATAAGTGCAGCCTGCTTTGTGCGTAGATTCTTGTGGGTATCCAACAAGCGTTGGAATTCAGCACTCCGGCGGTTGGTGGTCACCTAAAAGAGATACAGAAACTTAACTCAGCTTGGTGCATATTCTAAGTGTACTAAAATCCGGGCCAAGTGGAACTTAACCCGGCTCTAGGTGTGTGCATATTCGAAGTGTACTAAAATCCGGGCCAAGTGGAACTTAACCCGGCTCTAGGTGTGTGCATATTTGAAGTGTACTAAAATCCGGGCCAAGTGGAACTTAACCCGGCTCTAGGTGTGTGCATATTTGAAGTGTACTAAAATCCGGGCCAAGTGGAACTTAACCCGGCTCTAGGTGTGTGCATATTCAAAGTGTACTAAAATCCGGGCCAAGTGGAACTTAACTCGGCTATAGGTGTGTGCATATTCGAAGTGTACTAAAATCCGGGCGAAGAGGAACTTAACCCGGCTCTAGGTGTGTGCATATTCGAAGTGTACTAAAATCCGGATCAAGTGGAACTGAACCCGGCTCTAGGTGTGTGCATATTCGAAGTGTACTAAAATCCGGGCCAAGTGGAACTTAACCCGGCTCTAGGTGTGTGCATATTTGAAGTTCTCATGGAGCTATGTTAGTTTACTAAAAGAGCATCTGGCCGAGTAACAAGTTACTCCCCCGGAGGCTCGGGGACTAATGGTTATTATCTACAACTTGTAAAGGGGAAGTGACGTACCTCCATCATTTGCCCAGCGAGGTTAATTGCCTTTGCGGTTGTGTTCATCTGAGTGGAAAACTTGGCAAGACCGAACTTTTCCGGGAGATCAGAATCCTGAACTATCTCTGCCTTGTTCCAATTCATAACAAATTCCATCAGGCTCGGAGGGTACCGTTCACCGGTGGGCATATGGGGCGTCACCAAGCCCTTTGCATGCGCTTCTTTCCTCTCCACCAAGGCAAGGGCGGGGCTGGTGTGTAGAACCAACTGTTGGGCATCGGTTGGCTCGCCAGGCGCGTCCTTTGCTGCTGATGTTTTCTTGGGGAGCATTGACACAAGGGTGCGCTGCCCAGACTCGACGGCAGTGGGCTTGGCAGCATCTGGAGCCTTCTTGCCCTTGTCTTGCTGGGTAGAGGAAGTCGTAGCAGCGGTTTTCCCCTTAGAAATTGCCGGGGTAGTTCCTTGCCGAGGTTGAGAAGACTCGGAAGATGCAGAGGAACTAGGCGCTGGTACTCTCGCTGCTGGACTTGGTGCCGGCGCTGAAGCTTTCGCTGCCGGAGTTGGTGCTGATGCCGAGGTTGGAGTTGGTGCTGGTCTGGTTGATGGTCTGGTTGCTGGTACTGGAACTGGTGTTGGAGCTGAAGTAGCCTCAGTGGCTGATGGTTGAGGCGTTGTCGAGGCGGTGGATGTCGTTGCTCCGGCTGGGCCGGTCTCCCCTGCTCCAAGGTTACCCTCCTCTTGCCGAGGTGGAGCTGAACCCGGAGCGGCCGTAGAACCCTCTGGAATAGGGCTCAGCGGGCGTGACTCGTTGTCACGGCGGGGAGAAGGGCTAGGTCGGAGAGGTGAAGAGATGCTAGATCCACTTTGAGGGACCTCCACCGGAGCCCTGTAAAATCAAATAATGTCAGAAGAAAAATTACGACGAAGTAAGGAAGAACAAGTTACAGAAGAAAGAATGACTTACGCATCCGAGGTTTCGGCCTCCTTGGGTTTCCGCGCCCTTCATGCTGGGGCCTTGCCTGCTGGTTTGGAGGCAGTCTTGTCCCCGGACTTCTTTCGCCTTTTAACGGGCTGGGAAGGTCTGGAGGAAGAACTTGAAGAAGTCCCGCGTTTCTTCTTCGATGCCACCAGAACAGGTTCGCCCGTAGCGAGAGGGGGATCCTCATGGATATGACCGTCGGGGTGAGCTGATGGCGGAAAGCAAAAGAAAGGGGGACAGCCTCAAAAGGTTCAATCCGAGTCATCTTCATCATCGGGCCAATCTCTAATAGAAGAGGATTTACCCGTGGGTCGTTTCGTGGCGTCAGTCATGGGGAGGAACATCTTCTGGTCCGGCTCTTCCTCATCCGGATCCCGGTCCGGCGCCCACTTAAGGGTCGGATCAGTGCCGTCCTCGAGGGTCTGCTGAAGGAATTGCTGAGGAAAAGAACGAACAAAAGAGTCAAAAAATGCAACAATAACTGACATGTAGTTAGTCCGGGTTAAGTTTGCAACATGAAACTTACCATGGGAGGAAGCCGGTCACGGCAGAAATGCTCAATCCCCCAAGTCCACTCAGTGGAGAAGTCCTTGTGAGTGGTGAAGAGAGCCTTAACCCGGCGATAAATCTCCGTGTTGCTGAGCTCGAAGGATGAGGTCCGGTTAGGATCACGGCCGAAGCTCATGTGGCACACCGTGTGGGTGCGCTTTTGGAGGGGTGAGATTCGGTTACGCACAAAAGTGATCATGGCATCCTCGTTGCGTAGCTCGAGCTCCTTCAGCTCCGCGAACCTTTTGTTCACTTGGTTGGCCAAGGCTGTGGGCTTCTTGGGGATCTCATCCCATAGATCTGGGTTAGGTGGACCCGGAGTGTAGGGAAGCAACCGGATCAAGTCTTCAGTGCCCGTATTCCGGACATAGAAGAAGGTCCGGGCCCATCCTTTGCAGGACTCTATCCCGGTGACCCGGGGAAAGACGGAAAACCTCCGGGGTGAAATGGAGGCCGCTCTGAATTGAGTGAGCTGCTTGTCCTCCGGATCAGCGTGGATGTTGGGAATGACAATGCGACGAAGGCCGAAGAACCGGATCCATAGCTCCTTCGTGGGCCATAGTCCGGCGTAGCCTTCGATCGTAGAAGCAAAGGTAGAGAGAGAGGTGATGGCGTTGGCTGGAAGGTGGTGCGGCTGGAGTTAGTACGTACCGAGCCAGTCCCGGAAAAAATCACTCACCGGCAAGCCGAAGCCCCGTTGGAAATGGGACAAGAACACGACGAACTCGCCCGGATTGGGTGAGGGGGCCAGTTCGTTAGAAGGAAGGCGAGCGGCGACGCCGGCGGGGATGCGTCTGGTCCGGTAGAGCCAGTCCAGGTCGTCCTGGCAGACCCAGGAGCCGGCCCATGCACCGCGGTCCGCCGCCGCGGCGTCCTCCTCCATCTCTTGTTCAGCAAAGATGAGTTCTTCTTCCGTCATCTGGTCCTCGAGGCCCTCGCTGGCGCTAGAGGCGGCGGGGGACAAAGGCCGAGATTGACGAGGACCGGTAGCGAGAAATTTGCGTCGCGGTGGTGGCGACGCGGAGGTGCGACGGAGAAGCGCGGTGGCGACGCTGCTATTTGGCAGTGCTGGTGGCAGCGCGGTCGCGAGGAAGACGGAGAAGAATAGCAACGGGAAGAAGGGTGCGGAGGAGGAAAAATCCTAAGGGATACACCCCTCCGCTATTTAACCACTCCCACCAGGGGTGAGTGGGATCGCGTCCTGTGGACCGGCCACACGCAGTGGCCGTGTATCACCAGTCTAGACCAATCAGTGGGGAGCCACACGGAGGACCACAGGGCGGAGAGAATCCTGTGACGCGACGCGCTGATGCGGTAAACGAGGAGGCAGGCATGACGTGACCCGCGCACAGTGATAACTGACAATTACTGCGGCGGTTACTGTGCAGGCCCTTAAAATAAGACGACATAATGATTACCCTTCACATGGGTTAGCGTACGAGAGAAGGAAGCAAGACCTGGATGGAACTGTGGTAACCCGGCCGGCAAGTGAAAACTTGAAATGTGCGAAGGGAATGTAAATCCATACAATCCGAGGTAAAGAGGTAACTCGGCAACAACGACCGGAGCACAAGATTGAACCTGATGTGGCCTCAGCGGCCAAGGCAGTTGAGACCGCACCAGCTTCGGGGACTAATGTTGGGGGATACCCCCGGGTAGGGTCACGCCGGGGTATAAAGGCCGAGTTAACCAAGGTTCGGCAAGGCCAAAGCGAATGCTGGCCGGGTCACCTCAAGGCGGGCCGAATCACGGTGTAACCCGGACCTGGGGGCGTCCGCCTAACTAAGTCTCGACCGGCCTAAGAAGTAAGTCGGAAGTAGATGTTTGCTTGTATGCAGGAACAGGGGTGCCCGGGTCAGCTGTGATCCGGGTCATGTTTGGCTTCTAGGAAAAGGAAGGAATCTTGCTGGTCAAAAAGAGGGTCCGGTACGCACTGCATGAGCGAAGCGGACAAGAGCGGGACCACCAGGTCATGGCCGACAGGCGTGACGAAGCCCATGTCGGCTGACGCGGGCGCCGCAGAGGCTCAGGGGAAAAAGCACCCCGGTCGGCTTACCCCTTTGGGAGGAGGCATATTCTTAGGAATATGCCTCCACGTATGCCCTAGGCAGGAACCGAGCCTCCTCTATAAAAGGGGGGCTAGGGATTCTGTAGGAGGGGTTGGTCTCTCTGCTATTCTATTTTGGTCTAGGGTTTCAGGTGTGATCTGTGGGTGAGAGTAAGAGAGCTCCTTCTTCCTCCTCTCGCCAATACAGCTCTAGGAGCACTTGTAACCTTGGAAGGAAATCAATACAAACTTCTGTGAAGAGAATCACTTCACTATCCCTCCCTGGATTCCCCTAGCGTGTATTAGTCCCCACCTTTAGCCTATCCATGGCATCTGCCGTGACACCACCATGACAACGGTAAAATTGACATTTGCTTCTTTTCTTCCTTTGCCTCTGTCACCATTGGTGCTGCTTCTCTGCTTCTTTGTGCTCCTTTCCTTCACGGCACTGGACCAGCTCCGCGTATTTCCTAGCTACTTCCTCTGGTCACACCGCCTCCGCGGAATGGGGAAGAAGAAGGGAGGTGCTGCGGCCGATTCCGCTGCTGTCGCGGCTGCCATGAAGAAGAAGGGTGGCTCCGCCGCTGCGGGCACCAGCACCGCCGCTGCCGTAAAGAAGAAGGGCACGGGCACTCGCGTCACCAATGGCGTGTGGCGCGCGTCCGTGATAAAGTCTTCTAAGCTTCGTCTGCTGTGCCAGGACGGAGTTTTGTCTTCCGTAGTCGCGGACGCGCACGTCCCTGGCAGCGAGGTAATCCCCTCTCCTCCTACCGGCTTTTGGGTGATGTTCTCAGCGTTCATCATCCGTGGTCTTTCGTTGCCCCTGCATCCTTTCTTCTGGGGTCTTCTCTGCTTTTACGTGCTCCAGCTCCATCAGCTGTCCCCAAACTCCATCCTCCATGTAGCTTTCTACATTACCCTTTGCGAGTGCTGGCTCGGAATCGAGCCGCACTTCGGCCTCTTCAAGCGCCTCTTCAAGTTGAAGCGCCAATCGGCGTCTGGCTCCATAGTCTACGATGTAGGCGGCTGCGGTATCCACGTCGATCCCTCCGCCACGTACTTCAACATCAAGCTGATGATGTCCGTCCAAGGGTGGAGGGACAAGTGGTTCTACGTCTTTGACCAGAAGGCCGACGGATAACACTACAGACTCGCGCCCTTCAACCCCGTGACGCCGTGCAAGAGGAGGCGTTCCTGGAAGAACGCAATTATGCACGGCAAGTCCGCGGAGACAGATATGCTATACGCGCGCATCTGCGACCTCGAGAGTCGCATGGGCAAAGAGGAGGGAGGCTGCGCCCTCATTCACACATGGCTGCGCTGTCGCGTCTAGCCCCTGCAAGCCAGAGTCCACCCCATGTTCCAGTGGGCTGGCGCGGACGATGTCACTCGCGTGTCTGCCGATGGCATGTCCGCAAGTGAGATAGACAAAAGGGTGCGACTGGTCACCAAGTACACCATCAAGGATGTGCTCCCCAGTGAACCAGTCGTTCCTCCGTTCGATGCTGCTAACCCTCCTCCTGAGGTACAGTTGTGCTACGTAGTAGCTTTGTTTGTCGATTGCTTCTTTGTTGTTTCTTGACTTTGTGCTAAATTATTTTTGTATGCAGGATTGGGCGGTGTCGCCATGTATGCCCCCTCTTCCCGAGGGGGTTATTCCTCGTGAAGACTTGGAAGAGGATGAGTCGGAGTCGACCGTCCCATCTGATGTGGAGGAGGAAGCCTCCGAGTCGAGTAGTCCGGATACTCGCAAGCGTTCGTGCAGCGAGGATTCGGATGCGTCGTCTCCTTCGACTCTAGAAGGTGCAGAGTCTCCGATCCCTACCGTTCTTGTGAGTGCCATGGCGCCATCCTCTCGCAAGAATATGCGGCTGCCAAAGGAATCGTCGTCAGAGTCGGGGGATCAAACCTTCAACTTTGATAAGTTTGATTGGTAAGTATTTGAGTCTTCCCGTTTGGTTCTTCTTTGGGGTTGCCTTTTCTTGATATTGGTTTTGTTTTGCAGCCAACAAGCATCGTCATCTACTGACGACGTACAATTTTTGAAAGAATCTGGAGTCGCGACCTCCAAAGCCAAGAAAGTGGTTGAGCGCACTCCTTCTCCTCCATTGGCGGCCCACTCCGGCCATAATTCATCGAGTTCTCCACATGATGTGGAGCACCAGATGGTTATCCGGACGACTATGAGTCCATCGGCTTTAGAGTCTTTGGAGGATCATGTAAGTGTGGTATTTTGTTTCCTCTATTTTTGCAGTCGAATGTACCATCTTCTATCATCTTGCTTATCCTTTGCTGTTTTTTCCTGTCGCAGCTTATTGTGAAGGAGGTTGCTCGCTTAGCGGAGCAAGTTCTTGCGATGGGTCGCCAGCATGCAATGCTGGATACTTGCCATCGCGTGGTCGAAAGTAAGTGTCTTGCTTCTTCTTCGTCCTCCTTGTGATATATTCGACTGGTAACCTATATTTGTTTGTTTCGCAGCTGAGCATAATGCACTCCTCCGCGACGCCACTTCCCTTGAAAAGGCGCTTGCCGCAGCGGTAAAGAGCCGCGATGAGGCAATCGCGGCGCGTGACGAGTCGCGGAAACGCGAGGAGGATCTGCGTGCCTCTGTCACGGCTAGGGAGAAGTTGTTCGAGGAGCAGCTTTTCTCGATTGCCAAGGCTCTCTTAGGTACCTTGTCTGGATATCATTATTGTTCTCTGTTCGAATTTGTCATTGGTGCTGACTTTCATGCCCATGTGTGGGTTCTGTACAGATGCTAGTGATTTGAGCTTCGACCCTCAGGCCCTCCGCCATGACGATGCCTTGGCGGGTGCTCTTTTAGTAGTCGAGGAACGCAGCACCGCCGTTCAAGAGATGCTCTCCAAGGCCAAGGGCGTGCTCAGTCGCCTCCGGGAAGAGCTGGCGCCCAAGGCTGAGCTGATCGAGAACATGGACGAGCTGGTGGAGTCTCTTGCCGGGGGCGTCCCTGCAAGCTTCAAGAACTCGCTCCGTGCGGTAGGCGCTTCGATGTCACTCGCCATGGTTCAAGCCCATGGAGTCGAAGTTGATCCCGCGGCGGTCTCCAAGGCAATACCTGTCGGCGCTGATGGCCAGTAGGTAGTCTTTGCTCCCTTCGCAACTGCTTGTGGCAAGTACGGCCCACAGCTGATCAATACAGTTGCGAAGTACTCTGAGGAGCTTCAGCGCACCAAGAAAGCTGCGAGGGCTGCGACGTCAGGGGCCGGCAGGAAGTCTGTGGCATCCGATACTGCCACAGACTCGATGAGGCCCCCGAAACCGAAGTCAAAATCGAAGAAGCCAGTCGCTCCTCAGTAGTTGCAACTTGTAATAGTTAAATAGATTATGTCTTTCGTCAAGAACATGCCTATTGGCAAGTGTATCTGTTGATACCTTTGTTAAGATTGAATGCACTCGAATCTTTTGTTTATGCCTCGTCTTAGTCCTCTTATTTTCTCTTGCTTGACTTGTGGTAGGGCACGTCGAGTGATCCTTTGAGGGAGCCTTAGGATTCGCCGTCCCTTGATGACACTTTGGCACCACCGCGTTCAAGGGTGGATGAGCTTTCTCTACTCTCGTGACTCCGTGACCGCGTGAAGCAATTGGAACGTGAATTGCCCATACTCCGCGGAAATGAGGACGTATGGAAGTCGAAAGCGGAAAAAGCCGTCGCCCGAGAGCAGTATCTGCTAGGGGAGGTGACGCAGTTGGGCGACCAGTTCAAATGTCAATCTTCTTCCCTCCTGTCGTTTCCTTGTAGCCACTCGCAGTAGTTCGTTGTCCTCATATTTTGCCTTAGCCTTCTATAGTTGTCAGCGCGCGCCATCCACAGGATGAGAAGGATCGAATTGCCATTCGTATGAATGACTTGACCCAAGAGAAGCTTCAGACGAGTGGGTACTTCTGGGTAGATTATGATCGCGCGATCGCGTTGGTGACCCTGCAGGATTGTGCGTCGCGAGTGCTTCATTTCTTGAAGAAGTTGCAGTCATGCTTGAAGAATATTTACCAGACGATGTTCCCGTTGGACGTCGTTCCATCGAGCCTGCTGGCCCTTCTCGCTAGATTCTAGGATTTGAGTGCGGTCCGTGAGTGTGTGTGGCAACAATTAGTGGCTGGTGCCAAAGCTGCTCTGTCACTGGTGCGATTGCATAGCCCTGATGTGGACGTTGCGGCTATTGGGGGATACCCCCGAGTAGGGTCACGCCGGGGTATAAAGGCCGAGTTAGCCGAGGTTCGGCAAGGCCAAAGCGGATGCTGGCCGGGCCACCTCAAGGCAGGCCGAATCACGGGGTAACCCGGACCTGGGGGTGTCCACCTAACTTGGTCTCAACCGACTTAAGCTGTAAGTCAGTGAGATCTATCTAACTTGTATGCAGGAACAGGTGTGGCCAGATCAACTATGTTGGATCCGGGTTATATCAAGCTTGTAAGAGAAGGAAGGTATCTCGCTGGTCAAAAGGTGGCTACTGTACGCGGAGCATGAGCGAGGCGGACAGAGGCTGGACCACCGAGGCGTGGCCGACAAAGGTGACGAAGCCAGTGTCGGCTGACGTGGGCGCCGCAGAGGCTCACGTAGCCTCTGCATGGGTGACACGGGCGAAAAGTGACCTGGTCTGCTTGCTATTTTGGGAGGAGGCATATTCCAGGGAATATGCCTCCACGTATGCCCTAACTGGAGACCTAGACACCCCTATATAAGGAGGGTTAGGGCCTCTGTAGGAGGGGTTGAGATCTGTAGGGTTGGTTGATTCTTGACGGATTGGTTTGTAGGAGATAGCTCTGAGGGCTAGCTAGTGGCGAGAGTAAGAGAGTTCCTTCTTCCTCCTCTCCCCAATATAGCTCTAGGAGCACTTGTAACTTGTGAAGGTGAATCAAATATAAAGCTTCTGTGTGTGGAATCACCACACTATCCCTCCCTGGATTCCCCTAGTGCATTTAGTCCCCACATTTAGCCTATCCATGGTATCTGTCGTAACACCACCATGATAGTTGGCGCCCACCGTGGGGCTAGCGGCGCTAGCAGGGGTCAAGATCCGGACAGGAAACCTCATCGGCACCGGCGAACGCATCGTCTCCGGGCTCGTTCAGCGCTTTGGAGCGTTAGATTTCGTCAGCGACAACGCTGGCTACTTCAGCACGCGCCCTCTTCCATGCAACGGCCTCTTCATCAAGATCGGCATGCACAAGGTCTACGTTGTTGTGGATGTGTCATGCGTTCATCCGCGCCACGTCGTCGAGGCTGGCGAGCCACCCCTTAGCGTGGTTCACGGGGCGCGTACCACTCGCTCCCCAGACCACGCAGAAGTGATGATGACTGCGCCTGGCACTGGCACAAGCAAAGATCCGGCACCAGATCCGGAAGCAACGCCCAAGGCACCAAGGAAAGTTAGAGGTCCTCCACTAGAGAGGCCAGAGAATGTGTTGCGGGAAGCGATGGATAGCTTGGCAAACCCTGTAGCAGCAGCAGTAGATCCGGCTCAGGCACAGGCCGAGCTAGAGGAAACTAGGCAAAAAATACTAGAGGGTGCGAAAAAGATAGTCGTGGCTCAGCAGTCGTTGAACATGACGTTGCGTGAGTACGCAAAGGCAAATAAAGTTGATGCTGTAAAAGTAAAGGGCAGAAATCTCATGAGTGAAATGAACAAGGAGGGAGATACTAGGATTGAGGAGTCAGAGAACTGTTTGTTCGTGGGGCTGCCGAAGTATAGTACCCCGGCAAAGAACCTCAGGGTGGCAGATGCAGCCGCATCCGAGTTAGAGGGTCTAACGGGTGAAGCCCGTCAGAGACAGCAAGATAGGGTTAATGAGTTGGTTCGGATCGCGAATAGGAAAAACAAGGAATTGCTCAGGGCAAACCCGGAAAGAGCTGGGGCCTCCAAGATCGTTCATTCGGCGGTAGGCAACCCGGAGAAATCCGCTGGAGCCGCATTGTCTCCTCATGGAGGTCCTAGGAGAGAAGAGGTGGTAACCTCGGCCAGGAGGAACAAACAGATTGTCCCGTATAACCCGACAAGGGCAGGGAAAGGAAAAGAAGTACAGAGAAATGACGATCGAGGAAGTGTGAGCCGAGGAGAGGCTGGCCGAGGTAACCATGACCAAGGCAACGCCGGTCAAGGAAATGCTGTAAATGGCAATGCTGGACAGCGAAACTCAGCAGGAGCAGGACAACCGCAGCAACGGAATATACCAAGGCAAGAGCAAAGTGCCGGCCGAGGTATGCAACAGAGAGGTGCTCCACAAGAGCAGGATCGGTACAACGATGGAGATTCAGAAATGGTGAACGCATGATACCCAAGGCCAGACTATCATGTGATAGGGTCCAGATTGGGAAACAGGGATTTGATGCCTGATGATGCCAGATTAAAACTGGATCGGCTGTATAGGTCGGAACAGATTGAATGTTAAGGTCCGCCGGGTCCTGCGTGTTTTGGGCCCCGGATCATGAAGGAGCCGCCAGTACCCAACTTCCAGTTACCCAGAGGAACAAAGACGTATGACGGCAGCACTAAGCCGGAGGATTGGTTGATAAACTATGCTACGGCTGTGAAAATTTCTATAGGCAACTTGAGATGGGCTGTGAGATACGTACCTCAGATGTTGGAGGGGCCAGCGAGGGTATGGTTAAACAATTTGCCGCCCGGAAGTATTAACTGCTGGATCGATTTTGAGGAAATGTTTATCAACAATTTCTCAAGTACGTATCAGAGGCCAAATAGGCCACAGACCCTGGCTATGTGTAAGCAGAGACCGAACAAGACGGACCGGGAGTTTTTAACCCGGTGGTGTACTGTGAGAAACTTGTGTGAGGGTGTGATAGAGTCACAGGCCATAGCATGGTTTGCGCAAGGGTGTCGATATGCAAGCGAGTTGTGGTAGAAGTTGCAAAGGAAAATGCCAACTACATTGGCAGAGATGATCCGGATTGCTGATTCGTATGCTTTGGGTGATCCGACTCAACCCAGGCTCGTGTCAAACGAGTCAAATGAGGAGTACTACCAGAGAGATGGAGCCGGATCATCCCGGAGGAATGACTACAGAGGTAAAAGAAGAGATGATAGACCGGATCACTGGTATAGTTCGCAACAAGTCGCTGTTGTGAATCAAGATCAGCCCGGAGCCGGGGGGCAGTCAACGTCAGAAAACTGGAGGGCATCAATGGACACCGAGGAATGATGGCAAGAAAACTTGGGCGCCAGAGCAAAAGAAACAATGGCAAGAAAAGAAGGATCGTCCGAGGTATACATATGAGTCAATGTTGGATCAACCGTGTAAATTTCACACGCCAAATCCAAGTAACCTAGCGGGTCATACAACAAGGCAATGTGAGTGGATGCGCAAAATAGAACAAGGTGGTTCGGGGAATGCTCAGGCACCCCGGAATGATCAACCTCGGCAGGAGTTACCCCGGCAGCAATTGCTCTCTAGAGCGAACATGCAACAGCTAATGTTGCCTCCCCCTCCACCGAGGTATGTTAACCATGAGAGAAGGGATGTAGTGCATCAAGTAGAAAACAAGCATCAGCCGGATCAGAGGTACCCCGGAAATGAGGGGAGAAATGAGTACAGAGAGCATCATCAGAGTTACTGTGTGTTTACCACTGAAGAAACAGACAGAAAAAGCTTGCAGCGCCGACATATGGAGGTGAATGCGGTAATGCCAGCAGTGACAAGGTATGTGCCTTGGTCGGACCAGGAAATTACCTAGAGCATCAAAGATCATCCCAAGCTTATGCCGAGTCCTGGTTCGTATGCGTTAGTGCTAGATCCGACATTCGGCCAAACATCAACGTGAGGTTCTCAAAGGTATTGATTGACAATGGCAGTAGCATTAACATCATGTATGCGGATACAATGCGCAAGTTGGGTATCTCGGAGAACATGCTCCAGGCTACAAGGACAACTTTCCATGGTATTGTGCCAAGCATTTCTTGTGAGCCCATAGGCAAGGTCCGGGTTGACGTCTTGTTTGGCACGAGAGATAATTGCCGAACTGAGAATTTGGAGTTTGAAGTGGTGAACTTAGAAAGTGTGTATCACGCATTACTCGGAAGACCAGCATTGAACAAGTTCATGGCAAGTTGTCACATCAGTTACTTGAAGATGAAGTTGCCCGGGCTGGACGGAGTGATTACCATTGCTGGAGATTTCCGATGTTCCATTGAGTGTGCGTCAGCCGGGTATAACCTAGCCGAGTCACTTGTGATTGCGCAAGAGAAAAGAAAAATCCAAGAGGTGGCGGCATTGGCTCAGTCCGCACAGCAGTATATGTTGGCGCTAAGTAACCCGCATGGAAGTGTCTCATTCCAAGCCACGAAAGATACCAAGAAGGTGCCTGTTGATGATATGTTCCCAGAGCGCACCGTAACAATTGGTGCCGGGTTAAATGACAAATAGGAAAGCGAGCTCGTCAACTTCCTCCGTGAGAATCAGGACATTTTTGCTTGGTTCACACAGGACTTGCAAGGTGTTCCGAGGGAGTTGGCCGAGCACTCTTTGAATGTGAGACCCGGGGCAAAGCCGGTGAAGCAACCTCTCCGCCGCTTCGCCGAAGATAGGAGGAAAGTCATCGGAGATGAGATAGCTCGTTTGTTGGCCGCAGGATTTATCATGGAAGTTCTTTACCCGGATTGGCTGTCTAATCCGGTGCTGGTGGAAAAGAAGAAAGATGATCCGAATGTGGCAGTGGTTTGGCGTATGTGTATCGATTACACGAACCTGAATAAGGCGTGTCCAAAAGATCCATTTCCACTGCCCAGAATAGATCAGGTCGTAGACTCAACTGCTGGATGTGAACTATTGTCATTCATTGATGCATATTTTGGTTTCCACCAGATACCTCTGAATCCGGATGATCAAATAAAAACTGCATTTATCACCCCGTATGGGCTTATTGCTATCGCACCATGCCATTTGGTTTACGTAATGCAGGGGCAACGTACCAAAGATGTATGCAAAATGTTTGCACGACCAAATTGGTCAAAATGTACAAGTGTATGTGGATGATGTGGTTATCAAGACCAAGGAAAGCAAAACGCTCCTTGACGATATCAGGCAGACATTCGTGAACCTAAGAAGGTTCCGGATGAAGCTTAACCCGGAAAAATGTACCTTCGGTGTCCCGGCTGGAAATTTACTCGGATTTCTTGTCTCCAGCCGAGGTATCGAAGTTAATCCAACTAAAATCCCGGCCATTGAGTGAATGGAACTTCCGAAGTGTCTTAACGATGTCCAGAAGTTCACTGGATGCCTGGCATCATTAAGTCGGTTCGTGTGTCGGTTGGGAGAAAAGGCATTGCCTCTCTATCAACTCATGAAAAAGTCGGATAAGTTCATTTGGACGCCGCAAGCCAATGAAGCCTTTGCCCACTTCAAGAAGATGTTAGCCACTGCACCAGTGTTAGCCTCTCCACTATCAAAGGAGCCAATGTTGCTCTACATAGCCGCAACCAACCGAGTTGTAAGTGCAGTGATTGTGGTAGAGCGCGACGAAGAGGGTAAGTCGGTGCAAAGGCCAATGTATTATCTGAGCGAGGTATTATCTGCCTCAAAGCAGAACTACCCACACTATCAGAAAGTGGCATATGGGGTGTATATGGCAGCTAAGAAGCTGAAACATTATTTTGAGGAGCATCCCATCAGGGTAATATGTGAGGCTCCCATATTTTGAGATAATGAGTAACAAGGATGCGAGTGGTAGGATTGCAAAATGGGCAATTGAACTAGCTCCCTATGCGCCACAATATGACAGAAGAGAAGCAATAAAGTCTCAGGTTGTAGCTGACTTTATTGTGGATTGGGTCGAGGTGCAATATCAGCCGCCACTGCCAGATCCGAACTACTGGAGAATGCACTTTGACAGGTCGAAAACAAAAACCGGGCTAGGTGCCGGAGTTGTACTTACCTCGCCAAAGAAAGACTAGCTGAAACATGTGTTGCAGATCCATTTCGCGGCATCAAACAATGTCACTGAGTATGAAGCACTTGTGCATGGGCTCAAAGTGGCAAAAGAAATTGGGATACGTCGGATCCTATGCTTTGGCGACTCGGATTTGGTAGTACAACAAGTGTCGGGACTGTGGGACGCCCTTGATCCAAACATGGCGTTGTACAGATTTCATGTGCAGAAGATATCTGGTTACTTTGAGGGATGTGAATTTCACCATGTACCTCGGGTGGAAAACGAGGCAGCCGACGTATTGTCAAAGCTCGGATCAACCCGACAAGCAATTCCACCGGGTGTACCATTGGAACACCTCAGAAAACCATCTATCACGCCATCCGTAGAAACCGACTCAATTTACGTCCTGGAGGATACAGAATCCGGAGCTGTGCCCATGGACATTGACATGGGAGGTGGAGCACAAGACCCAAGGACTGCCTTGGCAAACCCGGGGACTGCCTCGGCAAACCCTGTTGAAGTTATGCTGGTGGATCGGATGGAAATTGATGAAGAAGTGTTCCCTGTGCAAGCAATACTAGCTTGGGCACTACCTATATTTCAATTCTTGAAAGATGGGACTTTACCCACTTAGGAGGTGCTACCTAGGCAAACTCAGAGGAGAGCAAAGGCATACAAGATCATCAATTCTGAGCTATACAAAAGGAGTGTGACTAATGTCCTTCAGCGATGTGTTGACCCGGAAGAGGGGCTGGACATCCTCCGAGATATACATCAAGGGGAGTGCGGGCATCATGCCTCGTCCCGAGCCTTGGTGGCAAAGGCTTTCCGGCATGGATTCTATTGGCCAAGTGCCTTAGAACAAGCAGAAGATCTAGTGAGAAAGTGCAATGGTTGTCAGAGGTATGCTACCAAGACACATATACCAATGTCGGAGCTCAAGACCATACCAATCACCTGGCCATTTGCCGTGTGGTGTTTGGACATGGTTGGCCCGTTTAAACCAGCAATAGGAAATATGACTCACATTTTGGTCATGGTGGACAAATTTACAAAGTGGATCGAAGTGAAGCCAATAAGAAAATGTGATGGAGCTACGGCCGTGACATTTCTCAAAGACATCATCTTGAGATACGATTATCCTCACAGTATCATAACTGATAATGGCACAAACTTTGCGAAAGGAGCATTTGCGTGTTTCTGCCGAGATAAGAAGATCCGGCTGGACGTTGCCTCGGTAGCCCACCCCGCTTCGAACGGACAAGTGGAAAGATCCAACGGATTGGTATTATCCGGGATAAAACCCCGGCTCATTGAGTCGCTGCAAAGATCAGCGGGGTGCTGGATAGAAGAACTACCAGCAGTATTGTGGAGTTTAAGAACAACTCCGAATCGATCAACAGCCTATACGCCATTCTTTCTGGTATATGGGGCAGAAGCTGTATTACCAGCCGACATAGAGCATGACTCGCCTAGGGTCACCCAATACATAGAAGTCGAAGTGCAAGAAGCCTGGAAAAATGATGTTGATCTGCTGGAAGAAGCGAGAGAATTGGCATTGTCCAGATCCGCCATATATCAGGAAAATCTCCGACGCTATCATAGCCGGAAAGTAAGCCCCCGAGTTTTCCGCGAAGGCGATCTGGTACTTCGGTTGGTACAACGTACCGCTAGCATGCATAAGGTATCCCCCCCATGGGAAGGGCCATTCATTGTGAGCAAAGCATTGCACAATGATTCTTATTATCTTATAGATGCAAAGCCATAGGAAAAGAACAAGGCGGACATGTCCGGCAAGAAATCTAACCGTCCATGGAATGTAGCTCTACTTCATCCTTTCTACACTTAGCAAAGAAGTGTATGTATCCGAATCTTCTCATATGTCGGTATGTATGCCGGCAATAGGATTATCAATGAAGTATTGGCACCTCGAGCAGTAACTCGGGGACTGCCTTAATAATAAGTATTGTCTTATGTATTTATTATTTATACGTCGGCTGGCAAAAGTTGTTCTACTTAGGCCGGATTAGTAATGTGTGAGCACCAAGAACCCAACTCTTCGACTTGCCGCTGTCCAACAAGAATTGGCTTCATGGCAAGCAAGAGAACAAGTTTGGAATTGTGTAGCACATGAAAAATGACTAAGGAAAAGAACTTAAACGAGCCGACGTTTGTTTTTCGATCTAACCTTATGTGTACTTTAAATTTACTATGCTGAGTTACTTTGAGCTAATCCTAAAGTTTCCAAGTATTGTTAAGACAATTTTTGAAACTCGGACTCGTAAGTCATAAAACCGAACCAAGGTAGACGCGAGCCGAGCCAAAAGATTGGAAAAACGAGAAAACGAAACTCGGGGACTACGCCCAAGTCAATCCAGCATAGAAACTTGGTAGCAAAATATTACTTGTGCACTTGATACAACTGCACCCGGCATACCGGGGATCTGATGAAATTTAAAAGTTTTTTTGATCAAGGGGCAGCAGGAGGAAGTTCGGCGTCATCTTCGCCCTCCTCAACGTCAAAAGCCTCGTCATCTTCGTCTTCATCCGAGCCATCTTCAACATTTTCAGCATTCTCATCATCGCCAGCATCTAGAAAGCTTGGTCCTTCGTTCCACTGGTGAATGGGGGCGTATTGGATAAAGCTGTGAGCGCAAGGCTTGCGCCGAGCCACCCAATCCGGGTCAGTAGACCACTTTGATCTCGTGTGCATGCGTGCAAGGAGATTGAGGTCAATCTTCTCGTACCACGTGAGCACGTAGTGGAGAACGATATCAGCTGTGGCGCGCCTAGCAGATTCTCTCCGGAGATCGAGCTGAGTCTCATAGTCCATAAGCCTGGCAAAGAGAACAGACAGATTCTCCGGAGTATCCTCTTCAGGCCAAAAGGCGTTGAAGATCCGGATTACCACGTCCATAACATCATTGCCATAATTCCTCACGGTCTCAACTCTAGAGGACAAGCTGACTATCAGATCTTCGAGATCAAGAGGAATGGAGCTAGGACCAGATGGAGTACCCCTCTGCTGGCGGAACTTGGTAACAGCCTTGGACGCAATAACATCGCTCTCTGGGAACTTGTCTGGGAAAAATAACACAGGTGGAATGAGTAAATGAAGCAGGCCCGGAGAGATCAATGTCAGTTGAAGGGAAAGAACTTACGGGAGATATGGATGTGAACCCGGGACAGCTCTTGGATGCAGTTGTCATGTCTTTCCCGGAGTTGCACAAGCTCAGCATTCACCGACTCAAGCTTGATGTCAGCCTCCTTGAGTAAGTCATAGTCCTTGGAAATCTGAAGATTGAGGCGCTCGCGCTCTTCAGTGTAGTCCTGGCCGGCCTTTTGGAGCTCGGATTAGTGTTGTGCTTTCATTTTCTTCATCCCGGCCTTAAGCTTGGAGATCTCATCATCCTTGGTCCAGAGGAGGGCGAGCTCATCATCTTTCTTTTTGAGCTCGGCCTGATGCTGTCCTGCTTGTTGGAGAAAATGCAGCATCATATCAGGCACGGGCACACTATCTTCAGGAGATGCTGAAATAGTTTATTGACCCGGCAGATCTGAGGTATGAATGTTCGCCGAGCCAAGGAGGAAAGGAGATGGAAAGCATAGCAAGGTAGAGCAAACATAACTTACCCTTGATCTGATCCAGATTCTTCCTCATAACCGTGTTCTCAGTCTCCACCCCAGCTGCGAAAACCGAGTGATGGATTAGTTCGGCAGATGAAGATGAAGGAAAATGGAAAATGCTGAGGAGAAACTTACCCCTCTTATCATGATCAGCGAGAAGTGCGTTATGCTTGGCGCGCAGCATTTTATGAGTGTCCAGGAGACGCTGAAACTCAGCGCTTCGGCGGTTAGGGGTCACCTAAAAAGTGTACAAAAATACAACTTAGTCTTGTGCATATTCGAAGTGTACAAAATCTAGGCCAAGTGGAACTTAACCCGGCTCTAGGTGTGTGCATATTCGAAATGTACAAAATCCGGGCCAAGTGGAACTTAACCCGGCTCTAGGTGTGTGCATATTCGAAGTGTACAAAATCCAGGCCAAGTGGAACTTAACCCGGCTCTAGGTGTGTGCATATTCGAAGTGTACAAAATCCGGGCCAAGTGGAACTTAACCCAGCTCTAGGTGTGTGCATATTCGAAGTGTACAAAATCCGGGCCAAGTGGAATTTAACCCGGCTCTAGGTGTGTGCATATTCGAAGTGTACAAAATCCAGGCCAAGTGGAACTTAACCTGGCTCTAGGTGTGGGCATATTCGAAGTGTACAAAATCCGGGCCAAGTGGAACTTAACCCGGCTCTAGGTGTGTCATTATTCGAAGTGTACAAAATCCGGGCCAAGTGGAACTTAACCCGGCTCTAGGTGTGTGCATCTTCGAAGTGTATAGAATCCGGGCCAAGTGGAACTTAACCCGGCTCTAGGTGTGTGCGTATTCGAAGTTATCAAGGAGCTCCATTAGTTTTCTAAGGAGCATCCGGCCAAGTAACAAGTTACTCCCCCGGAGGCTCGGGGACTAATGGTTATATCACTAATATCTACAACATGCTAAGGAAAAGGGGAAGTAACGTACCTCCATCCGACCCGCGAGGTTAATTGCCTTAGCGGCTGTGTTCATTTGAGCAGAAAATTCAGCAGGGCCGAACTTCTTCGGAAGATCGTCGTTGTGAACGAACTCCGCCTTGTTCCAATTGTTGACAAATTCAATCAGGGTCGGAGGGTATCGCTCTCCGCTGGGCATATAGGGCGCCACTAAGCCCTCCGCATGCGCCTCCCTCCTCTCAACCAGGGCGAGGGCCGGGCTGGTGTGCAAAACAAGTTGTTGCGCACTAGCTGGCTCGGCAGGGGCATCCTTCGGTGCTAGAGGCTTCTTGGAAAGCATGGACGCGAGAGTGCGCTGTCCGGCCTCGACGGACGCTGCCCTAGAGGCGTCAGGGGCCTTTTTTCCCTTGGGCTGCTGAGAGGAGGAAGTGGTTGCAGCAGATTTACCCTTGGGAGCTGCCTGGGTGCTTTCTCACCGAGACTGGGAAGTCTCGGACGAGGCGGAGGAGCTTGGCGCTGCTGCTGTTGCTTTTGGTGTTGCTGCTGTTGCTCTTGCTGCTGGAGTTGGTGCTGGTGTCGGTGCTAGAGTTGGTGTTGGTGCTGGTGCTGGTACTGGTTTCTTCTTCGGTGGAGGTGTTGAGGTAGTCTCGGTAGTAGCTGGTTGCGGCGAAGCCAAAGTGGTGGATGCCGCTGCCTCGGCAGGGCCTGTCTCCCCCGCTCCAAGGTTGCCCCCCTCTTGACGAGGTGAAGTGGAACCTGGAGCAGCCGCTGAACCCTCCGGAATAGGGCTCAGCGGGCGTGGATCGTTGCCACGAGGGGGAGAAGGGATGTGTCAGAGCGGCGAAGCAATGCTAGATCCACTCTGGGGGACCTCCACCGTGGCCCTGCCGAATCAAACAGTGTCGGATGAGAAACTATAACAATAGAAGAACAAGTAAGTGGCAAAGGGAAAAGAGGCTTACTCATCCGAGGTCAGGGGCTCCTTGGGCTTCCGAGCCCTTCGTGCTGGGGCCTTGGTTGCAGGCTTGGAGGCAGTTTTTTCCCCGGACTTCTTTCGCCTTTTGGCTGTCTGAGAAGGTCCGGAGGCAGAAGTTGATGCAGCTCCCCGCTTCTTCTTCAGTGCAACCGGAACAAGGTCACCCATGGCAAGGGGAGGGTCCTCATGGATCTGCCCACCGGGGTTAGCTGATGCCGGAAAAGCATAAGAAAGGGGGACAGCGTCAAATGCTTCCATCACCTCGACATCTGAGTCATCTTCATCGTCGGGCCAATCTCTAATGGAAGAGAGTTTACCGGTGGGTCACTTCGTCGCGTCGGTCATTGGAAGGAACATCTCCTGATCCGGTTCTTCCTCGTCCGAGGTATCCCGGTCAGGCGCCCATTTGAGGGAGGGATCTGTGCCATCCTCGATAGTTTGCTGAAGGAATTGCTAAGGGAGAAAAAAGACGACAGAGTTAAATATACAACAGCAACCGACATAAGATTTAATTCGGAGAAAGTTTACAACACGAATCTTACCAGCGGAGGAAGCCTATCTCGGCAATAATGCTCAATTCCCCACGTCCACTCAGAGGAGAAGTCCTTGTGGGTGGTGAAGAGGGCCTTGACCCGGCGGTAAATCTCTGTGTTGCTCAACTCGAAAGACGAGGTACGGTTGGGGTCACAGCCCCAACTCATGTGGCACACTTTGTGAGTGCGCTTCTGGAGGGGGGAGATCCGGTTGCGGACGAATGTGATCATGGCGTCCTCGTTGCGCAACCCAAGCTCCTTCAGCTCCGCGAACCTTTTGTTGACCTGGTTGGCCAAGACCGTGGGCTTCTTGGGGATGACGTCCCACAACTCTGGGTTAGGAGGACCCAGAGTATAGGGGCGCGGCCAGATCAGGTCTTCTGTGCCGTTGTTTTGAACATAAAAGAAAGTCCGGGCCCATCCCTTGCAGGAGTCCAGCCCGGTAACTCGGGGGAAGACGGATAGCCTCCGGGGAGAGATTGACGTAGCCCCGAACTGCGTAAGCTGCTTATCCTCCGGATCAAGATCAACATTTGGAATTACGTTCCGACGAAGGCCGAAGAACCGGATCCATAGCTCCTTTGTGGGCCATAATCCGGCATAGCCTTCGATCATGAAGGCGAAAGTAGAGAGAGGTGATAGCATTGGCAGGAAGGTGGTGCAGCTGGAGTTCGTAGGTGTTCAACCAGTCATGGAAAAAATCGCTGACTGGCAAGCCAAATCCCCGCTGGAAATGTGATAGGAACACCACATACTCACCCGGATTGGGTGAGGGGGCGAGTTCGGCGGAGGCGAGGCGTGCAGTGAAGCCTGCAGGGATGCGTCTGGTGCGGTAGAGCCAGTCCAGATCATCCTGGCAGACCCAGGATCCGGCCCACACACCGCGGTCCGCCGTCACAGCATCCTCTTCCATCTCCTGCTCGGCGATGATGAGTTCTTCTTCTGTCATCTTGAGGTCACTGCCCTCGCTGGCGCTAGCGGCGGAGGGTGGCAGCGGCCTAGACAGACGAGGACCCGTGGTGGAGGAGGTGCGCACCGGCGGCGGCGACGCAGATGTGTGTGGAAGCAGTGCGGCGGCGGCGTTGCTACTCAAACGCGGTGGCGGCGGCGCTGTCGCGGGGGAAGACGAGGAAGAAGAAAGGGCAGAGGGGTACGGAACTGGGGAAAGGACCCAAGCGGCGCACCCCTCCCCTATTTAACCGCTCCCTCAGGGAGGTAGTGGGATCGTGTTTGCGCGCAGGCCACATCATGTGGCCGTGTACCAACCGGATCGACCAATAAGCATCGAGCCACACGGAAGGCCACAGAGCGCAGCGGATCCCATGACGTGACGTTATGATACAGTTAACGAGGAGGCAGACACGATGTGACGTGCGCTACAGTGATAACTGACAATTACTATGGCGGTTATTGTGGCTGGCCCTTAAAATGAGGCGATGTGATGATTAGTTTCCACGTGGGGAAGCGTACGAGAGAAGGAAGAGCAACCCGGATGAGAATGTGGTAACCTGGCCAGCAAGTGAAAACTTGGAATGTGCCAAGGGAAAGTAAATCCATAGAATCCGAGATAAGGAGGTAACTCGGAAATAAGGCCCAGAGATCAGTGAAACTGAACCTGTTGTGGCCTTAGCGGCCAAGGCAGCTAAGACCGCACCAGCTTCGGGGACTAATGTTGGGGGATACCCCCGGGTAGGGTCGCGCCAGGGTATAAAGGCCGAGTTAGCCGAGGTTCGGCAAGGCCAAAGCGGATGTTGGCCAGGTCACCTCAAGGCAGGCCGAATCACGAGGTAACCCGGACCTGGGGGCGTCCACCTAACTTGGTCTCAACCGACTTAAGCTGTAAGTCACTGAGATGTATCTAACTTGTATGCAGGAACAGGTGTGGCCGGATCAACTATGTAGGATCTGGGTTATATCAAGCTTGTAAGAGAAGGAAGGTATCTCGCTGGTCAAAAGGTGGTTGCTGTACGCGGAGCATGAGCGAGGTGGACAGAGGCCAGACCACCGAGGCGTGGCTAACAAAGGTGACGAAGCTAGTGTCGGCTGACGCGGGCGCCGCAGAGGCTCACGTAGCCTCTGCATGGGTGACGCGGGGGAAAAGTGACCCGGTGTGCTTGCTATTTTGGGAGGAGGCATATTCCAGGGAATATGCCTCCACGTATGGCCTAAGTGGAGACCTAGCCACCCCTATATAAGGAGGGCTAGGGCCTCTCTAGGAGGGGTTGAGATCTAGAGGGTTGGTTGATTCTTGACGGATTGGTTTCTAGGAGATAGCTCTGACGGCTAGCTAGTGGCGAGAGTAAGAGAGTTGCTTCTTCCTCCTCTCCCCAATACAGCTCTAGGAGCACTTCTAACTTGTGAAGGTGAATCAAATATAAAGCTTTTGTGTGTGGAATCACCACACTATCCCTCCCTGGATTCCCCTAGTGCATGTAGTCCCCACATTTAGCCTATCCATGGCATCTGCCGTGACACCACCACGACAGCGGCAATTGCGGCTGGGCCACCTGCGCCTCCAGCAGGTTCTTCTTGGAACATGGTGCCGCACTATCAGGCAGTGGACTGCCTGGCAGAGGAGATCGTCGATTTCTTCGAGGAGCAGACCAATGTTCTCTTGCTGCAACAGTAGTTTAGTTTGTATCCTGCACATAGTTGTACCAATGTTGTAAAGTTCGTATATATGCTGTGTATAATTGATGGATGATGATGTATAAAAGAGCTTGTTAGCGTGTATGTTTTGTGAGTGCGTTGCACTATGCGATTCCTTTTCGTTAGCCTGGCTTTGCGTTTATCTCAGTCCCTTGTCAACCTATCAGGTGCGTTGCAACTGGGTTGATGTTTTGTCAAGGGTTTCGATTGGTGTGCCAGCTACTCAGGGTATCGCGTTTGATTTCGTAGAACAAATGTGTACAGGGTGGCACAGCCCCCGAGTGGATAATTTGCGAGAAATGAAAGAAAAACACAGAGTTTCGGGGCACTTAGCTTTATTTATTTCCGGGGTAGTACGAAGTGCAATGTGTGGCTAAGTAGCTTTGGCTGAGTAGCCTTATTTGTAACGTAAAAGTAAAAAACGACTAAGGGTAGAAGCGTCGCAGCTGCGCGACGTTCCAGGGGTTGGAGTATGTGACTCCTGTCTCTAAATCTTGAAGGCGATAGGCGCCACCCAGGATTACTTCTGTAATCACGTATGGTCCTTCCCAGGGGGACTCGAGCTTGAGATGCCCTTGCTGCTTCAGTCGCAGCACCAGGTCACCTTCAACGAAGGATCTGGGGCATAGCCTCCTACTGTTGTAGTTGCGCAGGTTCTGCTGGTAGATCGTTGATCTCTCCGCGGCGATTTCCCTTGCCTCGTCAAGGAGTTCTACGGAGTCTTCGAGTGCGAGAGTTGATTCATGCTCGCTGTAAGCGACCACACGCGGTGCTTTGTATCATACTTCGGCGGGTAGCACCGCTTCAGCCCCGTGCACCATGAAGAATGGGGTGTACCCTGTAGCACTGTTTGGAGTTGTGCGTAGGATCCAGAGTACTGATTGTAGTTCGTCTGGCCAGCAACCCGCGGCTTGTTCCAGTGGCCGGAGGAGTCGCTTCTTGATGCCGCCGCGGACAAGCCCATTAGCTGTTTCGACCTGACTGTTGGTCTGTGGATGTGCTACTGAGGCAAAGCTGACGTTGATTCCCAGTTTCTCGCAGAATTCTTGGAACTCCTTGGATGTGAAGTTCATCCCGTTGTCTGTGATGATGTTGTGTGGCACTCCGAAGCGGTAGACGATGGACTCGAAGAACTTGACTGCGTTGTGCCCTAATTGATTGGTCACTGGCATGGCCTCTATCCACTTGGTGAATTTGTCGACTGCGACCAGGAGGTAGACGTATCCTCCTCGCGAGGACTTTGGGAGCTTGCCGACCATGTTGAGTCCCCATTGCACGAAGGGGCAGGCCAATGGAATTGGCCGGAGCTCTGCACCAGGTGCGTGCGGCTTGTCTGCGAATCGATGGCACGTGTTGCATTTCTGGACGATATCCTTGGCATCGTGCATGGCCGTAGGCCAGTAGAATCCAGCTCGTAGAGCTTTGGCGAAGAGGGCGCGGCTGCCGCGTGGTGCCCGCAGGTCCCCTCATGGATGTTGAGGAGAACAGCTCTTCCATCGGCCGTGGAGACGCATCATTGGAGCACTCCTGTGATGATGCGCTTATATAGTTCGCCGTTGATAACGGCAAATGCCTTGGATCGCCGCGCGATGTGCCGTGCATCAGTCGGACCGTCCGGTAACCTCTTGCTGAGAAGGTACGTGATGTACGGTTGAGTCCAGGATGGCTCAATCATCATGACGCCCATTGGTCCTTCGAGTCTTGTTTCCATCTCCAAGTCGTTGAGTGCCATTGGCTCATTGGGAGGCATAGCCCCCGAGTCTGTTGCTGTGCTTGTTTTCTTCTCTACGGCCTTTGGCTTGATGGAGCGTTCACAGATGCGCTCGAGAAATACCCCAGGTGGTATGGGGGCACAGGTAGAGCCTATGTTGGCGAGTGCGTCCGCCTCTTCATTGCTTTCGCGACCTATGTGTCATAGCTCATAGCCGTCAAAGTCTCCTTCAAGTGTGTCGTAGAGGTCGCGGTAGGCGATCATGTTGTCATTCAGTGCGTCGCACTCGTGCATTGTCTGGTTAACCACCAGCTTGGAGTCGCCATATATTATGAGCCTTTTGGCGCCACAGGCTTTTGCCATCCTCATCCCGTGGAGCAGGGCCTCGTATTCAGCTTCATTGTTGGAGGCGGTGAACTACATTCGCATGATATATTTCAGCTTGTCTCCCTAGGGCGATGTCAGTATGACACCTGCACCAGCTCTGTCCTTCCGCTTGGATCCGTCAAAGTGCATTGTCCAGAGGTAGGACATATCTAGTTTTTCGGGGAGCTGGTTCTCCATCCAGTGCACGAGGAAGTCAGGGAGAACTTGTGACTTGATTGCGCGCGTTTTTCATATGTGATGTCTCGTGGAGACAGTTTGATTCCCCAAAGTGCGACTCGTCCGGTGGCGTCAGGGTTGTTGAGGATGTGCCCAAGCGGGGCGTCGTTGACTACCACGATTGGGTGTTCCTGGAAGTAGTGGCGCAGTTTGCCGAGCCGTCATGAAGACGTCGTACGCCAGTTTCTGGTAGTGCGGGTACCGCTGTTTGTTGGCGTAAGTACCTCGCTGAGGTAGTAGACTGGGCGCTGTACCCCGTGGACCTTGTTTTCTTCGGCTCGTTTGACTACAAGCACTGTGTTGACCACCTGGTTGGTGGCGGCGATGTATAGCAACAATGGTTCCCTTTCGCGTGGGGTCACCAGTACCGGCGAGGTGGATAGCAGGTGCTTGAGGTCTTCGAATGCTTCCTGCGCCTCATTGGTCCATTTGAATTTGTCAGCTTTACGGAGGACTTGGTAGAAGGGCAGTGCCTTTTCACCCATCCGACTGATGAATCGACTGAGAGCCGTGATTCGCCCAGCCAGCTGCTGGACGCCTCTTATGTTTTTCTTTGGGTTTGCTTTGATCCCTCTCGCAGAGATGAGATACCTGAGTAGTTGCCCAGATGGTACGCCGAAGGCGCACTTGTCCGGATTGAGCTTGATCCGGTAGCGATCGAGGTTGTCAAAGGTTTCGCGCAAATCGTCGATTAGTGCGGCTTCCTCTTTGGTATTGATTACTATGTCGTCGACATAGACTTGAATGTTGTGACCTAGCTGGTTCTTGAGGCAAGCCTGCATGCACCGCTGGTAGGTGGCCCCTGCGTTCTTTAGCCCGAAGGGCATTGTGTTGTAGCTGAACACACCAAAAGGTGTTGTAAACGCTGTTTTTTCTTGGTCTTCCTCCTTCATTCGAATCTGATTATAGCCTAAGTAGGCATCGAGGAAACAGAGGCGCTTGCATCCCGTGGTGGAGTTGATGATCTGGTCGATTCGCGGTAGCGGGAAGTGATCCTTTGGACAGTGCTTATTCAAAGAGGTGAAGTCCACGCACATCCGCAGGATATCCGTGTCCTTTTTTGGTACTAGCACCATGTTGACGAGCCAAGTGCTTTCCTTGATCTCGCGTATAAATTTGGCGTCGGGAGTTTGTTGATCTCCATTCCAACTATCTTTGCCCTTGGTTCAGACAATCACCGAATTGTTTGTTTGACCGGCCTTGCATCTGGATTGACATTGAGTGCGTGCTTGCCGAATTCCCTGGGAACTCCTGGCATGTCCACTGGACACCAGGCGAAAATTTCCCAGTGCTCACGGAGGAATTCGACGAGCGTGAGTTCCTATGCGGGACTCAAGTTGTTGGCGATGATGGCCGTCTTGGCAGGATCCAATGGGTGGACCTGGACTTTCTTCGTGTGCACTGATGAGTCGAAGGAGAAGTCGGGTGAGCTTGGCCGGCTTAGGGGAGGCAGACTGTTGTCTGTCGACTCTTTTAGTCTCACGAGTTCTTCTTGCATGCTGAAGGACTAGGAGATTCTATTGAATTCCCTGTCGCAACTGTCAGATCTCTCAAAGCTCCCGTTGACTGTGATGACACCATTAGGGCCTGGCATCTTCATCTGCAGATAGGCGTAGTGTGGCACTACCATGAACCTAGAGAACGCGACACGTCCGAGGATGCAGTGGTACTGCGAGGGCCAGTCGATGCGCTCTCGCCAAAAGTTTTTCGGCATGCCGAAGATGACGTCGAGGTTGATTTTACCCAGGGGATATACGCCCTTGCTTGGGACGATGTCGTGGAATGTTGTATCTGAGGCCTCTAGGCAGGTCAGAGGGATCCTCATTGCTCGCAAGGTACTCGCGAACATAAGGTTGATGCCACTTCCGCCGTACATAAAGACGCGACTCATGTCGAAGCCTCCAATTTGTGCCTCGAGGACAAGGGCACAATGGCCTGGGCGAGGTACTTGGCGCGGGTGGTCATGCTTGTCGAAGGTGATGCAGGACTTGCTCCCACTGAGGTACTCAGTGGTAGATGGTGGTGAATTTGTGGCCAAGTTGACTTGGCGAGTGATGGCCTTCTACACCCGATTCGAGGGGCGCCCCTTTTGGATCATCATGGTACCCATGGCCCATGGGTATGGTTCGCCTCCGTGGTGTTGGTCCGGCGCAGCTGCATTTGGGGGTGGCCCAGGCGGTGGTGGCGGAGCTCCATGTGCCACGGCGCCTGGGGCGGTTCCATTGCCCCTTTCGACTGCGTTGCGATTCATCTGAGCCACTCCTTCATGAAGCTTGAGGAACTCGCGGCAATCCTTGAGGAGGTGACTGGTCTTCTTTTTTCTGTCGTGTTTGTCGATGTAGAAGTGCACAGTGCATGGCCCGGACAACTTGTCCTCGATGGACGTTGCGGGTGCTTCATCGCGATTGCGGCATTGCCATACTTGTGTGGTTTTTCCGGAGTCACGGTATCCGCCGTTGCGGTAGCTGCTGTTGCGGTTGTCATCGCATCTGTCGGCGTAGCCAGCTGCGACCATGTTGACATTGTCACGGTCATCGTAGATGCGCATGCGACGTTTGCTTCGGCGTCGCGTCTTCGCTCGAGTTCTGCCTCGTCGTCAGAGTGAACGCGATTTTTATCGAATCTTCTCCATCTTCCCAGCGGTTCGCCATTTCCATTAGGTGGTCGATGGTTTTGGGCTTCGAGCGGCCTAGCTCCTCCCTTAGCTCTATGAGACGTACGCCGCCGTTGAATGCGTCAATCGCACGATCCTCTGAGATGTTCTTTGCAGAGTTCTTGATGATGGACCACCTCTGGATGTAAGAGCGTAGCGACTCGCCCGATCTTTGCTGGCAGCATCTTAGCTCTTCGATTGATGCGGGCCGTTTGTATGTGCCCTTGAAGTTGCACACGAAGCTGTATACTAGTTCTTCCCAACTGCGAATGGATCCGCGTGGGAGGTTGTTGAGCCATGCTCGGGCGGCGCCTTGCAGCTATAGCTGCAGGCATTGCATGGCCGTGCTTCGACTCCCGCCATGGAGCCTGACGGAGGAGATGTGGTCTTCCAACCAGATTTTCGGGTCCTGCAGGTCGTCAAACTTCGGGTTCTCCGATGGGAGCTTAAACCCCTTGGGCATTCGCTTTTTCCCGATGGCTCTGCTGAAGCACCTAACGCCACAGAGCTCCACATCTTCGTCTTCTGAGTCAGTCGAACGGGCACGTCGCGCCCTAGATTTGTCAATCTTGTGCTGCGTGAGGTCATCGGGAGCATCATAGTCGTGGTCGTGTCGCCGTGAGCGGCGATGTTGAGACAGATCATGACTGTCGTCATTGGATGAGGGTGAGGAGTAGCGTTTTGCCAGAGCCTTGCCTTTCTTCGGCTCTGGTGTTGGCTCTTTATCCAGGGCGGCCTCGACTAGTCCCAAGCCTGCGATCGTAGATCGGTGCATGCGGCTCGGGGATCTCCAGCTGGCGGCTGGTTGTTCAGGAGGTACATGGTGGCTGCCGTCACTGCAGCTTGCGGCGTCTTCGGGACCACGTTACCCCGTGTGTCGACTGTCATAGAGCTGAAGTCGAGGACCTTTGCAGCTTCTATGCGTTCTTGCTCGGTGAGATGGGCCATCCGGGATCGCCTCTTGTTTGCGATGTTCTCGTTGCCCTTTGAGGAGGATCCTCCGTGGGAGGAGAGCCCAGCACGTCGAAGACTCGACTCATCTGCCGCCTTTTTGCGCGCCTTGAGTTGCGCGATTGTAGCCCATTAGCAGCTCTTGCGTGGAGCCAAAGGGTAGAGGGTTACCCCGTAGGGCCTCGCGGCAGCGAGCCCACTCGAGTTCATTGAGCCTGATTACGACGCGTTCGCTAGTCGGCTCGTTAATTATGGTTGGAGGCTCGACTGCTCCCCTGTTGTTGACGGGGGCGCCGTTTGGCGATGGTCCGCCGCTTGGTGGTGGTCCGCCATTGGGTATGCCACCGTTTGGCGGGTCAGCCCCATGGCCGTCGTTGCCCATGTTATCGTAATTAGCGGAGGTGTCACCTGTGTTGATGACGGCGCACATGAAGTGGTTGGAGAAGCTGCTGCTCCCGTAACTTTCAGATCCGGAGCCATAGGCTCCATCTTCAGTTGCCAGATCACTCAGATCAGATTCGCGACTGATGTCGCTGATCGTATTCTCGACTGTTGTCGGGGCGTTGAGCTCACTGAGGGTGCCGATCGGTGGAGGGAACCATGATGTTGGAGCAATCGATGGTACCGTCGGCTGGTCAGGCATGCGAAGCGTGCCCATCTGACCAACTTGGAAGCGGAAGCTCCCGATCGCCAGGCTGATTCCGTCGCCCACAGACTCGAAAGCCGGGCGAGTGGCCAGCGTGTGGACGGTGAAGTCGAACGCGCCGAAGAGCTGGCGGATCTCCGCTGTTGCGGAGTTGTAGATCGCAGTTGATGGGGCCGAAGAAGCCGTAACATCAGCACTCCCACTTCCCACGGACGACGCCAATTGACGAGGGTTTAACTCATCAATGCCCATTGTTATGGACTTGGGTTTTGGAGATGGAGGGAGCGCTGGAGACATCTATCGGCTAGCAAACAAGCACACAGGGGACTCGAAGATTTACCCAGGTTCAGGCCTCGGAGAGTTCCCTACTCCTGCTTGTCTTCTTGTAGAATTATTGAAGGAATCGAGGATTACAATGGTGCATAGATGCAATCTGGCGAGGGTTGTGGAAACTAGGGTTGCATGTGTCTTCCTAGCCGCCCCATCCTAGCTTTTATATAGATAGGCTAGGTCTCGGGTAGCAGGTCGAGTCGGTTACAGGTTAGGGTTTTCCCCTTTGAACTTTCTATGTTTAGCTTCTTCTTGTTCTTCAAGCAATCGAGAGTCCATAGGTTACTCGAATTCTTCATTTGGGCCTTGGCGACACCATGGGCCTTTATGTATTCAGGCCATATATACCAAGCTCGAGTACCTGTAGGGTATACCCATGTCAGGTTCCGTAGCAGAAAACAAAAAATTTCTATCTACTCGAACACTAATACCAGGATCTATACTATGTAGACATAAGTAACAGAAAAGGGATTCGATATTCATACCTTTGAAGACCGAGGCACGCCTTACGCAGGAAGGCATATATTGCTGAAGACGAGCAGCACCCTAAGTGTGGTGCCTCCGAAGTTCGTCACACGTCCGGTGTAGGAGACGTCAACCGGACTCTGATCCAGCCGAGCAGCGGAAGAAGTAGATGCCGGATCACAGATCACACGACGGTGGTGTGAAGGTGGAGAACTCACCCACGAGGTCCTCCCCAATATTACGGAGAAGTCCTTAGTGGATAAGAGGGAGAATGAGAGGGAATGGGATGATTCCAAAGGGGTAGGGGAGAACCCTATATATAGTAGGAGGGGGCACACCACCTAGGGGCCAGGCGGTGTGGGACTAAACCCCACACCCGCCGGCCACCTAGGGGCAGCCGCTGGCCCTAGGTTGGCCCCATTGGGGCGACCCACCAAGCCTAGGCCGGCTGGCCCCCACTCCCTAGGCGCCATGCCCGATTGGGCCTCCCTTCGGGTGAGGCCCATTAGCATTAAGATGCCTTTAATAATAAAATAAAATATATATTTAATATTAAATCTCCAATTAACATTCAAATACACATATTATATTATTCCTTTACTCTGGAACACCTTCCGGACCCCTTCCGATCTCCATCGGATGTTACCCGAAACTGTTCCGGTTTCTCTTTCTCTATTTCTCCGACGATACCTCATCTACCCTAAGCGTCCCTACCCTTAAGCGTGACATCCTTCGGTTCGGAAATACTCCGGACATGATTGATACTACTCTCACACCAATGATCAACAGAGGGACATGGATGGCCATGTGACCCCCGTGCGTTTCACGAATACAATCGCTCGAACCGTGAGATAGTCGTTTCTCGTTCCCTTTGTCATTCGATACCTAATTCATCCGAGACTTGATCTTCAGTATCTCCATACCTTAGTTCGATCTCGTTACCAATGAACTTGTTTTCTCGTTCTCATGTCGTTGCATTCCGTGACCTAGTCACATGCTTGCAAGCTTCATTAATGCAACATCACCGAGATGGCACATGTATCTGTCTGTTACATGGACTAGACAAATCCTGGTCTTGATATGTACTCCTCTACGCATCCCTTCGGAAAACCTGAGTGGCACCTTTTTGATCACCCTGTTACGAGATGATTCTTGATAACCATCTAAGCTTCTTCCGGAATGGTGATTTGCATTACCTCACAGTCAAAGGATCAGGTTGCGAGGTTCTCTGTGTTTTATCATCAATGGTGAACTTTGTAACTAGATCTCATTAAGATATAATGGCCGGATGTTTTTCTATCATGTTATTCAACTAATAACATGACCTCATTGTCAGTTGGCATAAATGCCCATGATCTTGAAACCTAGACCATCCTCATGACCAATGAACTAGTTCACTAGAGGTAACCAGAGACACGGTTTGTTTACATACCACACGTGTATTAATGTTTCATATTAACATAGTTATAGCACAGTATGAAACGTATTATGAACATATAGGAGATATATCAAATAATACACTCTATTATTTGCCTCTAGGGCATAACTCCTTCACATAGAACTAGCCATGGATACTTATACTTGGTTAGCACACCTCAATAGTGATGCCCTCAACATTAGTGGCTAGTGCTAAGCTAAAACTTGATCACTTTAGATGGGAATACTTGGTGAATATGATTATGAAAACCTGGGAATAAAGATTCATTCTATTGAAATGTTTTGACATGTGTTATGAAACACAATGGTTTGACGATGAAACTGAATTTAGGCGTGAAGCCTTGACTTTGACAAAAACGGATGGTTGGGTTCAGATGCGATACCATTCCAATTTTACTGTACAACCACATTACCTGAGTTGGGTAGGGCTTGACTGGAAGTTTATATGTCTTAGTATGGGTTCCCTTGCGGAAGAGGTTGAGTTGAGGCTATCTCGTGATGAATGTCCACCTATGCAGTGCCCAGGATGGCAGATGGCCATGGCTGGGAGGCCAAACTCATAGGGGAGGTGCCTATACTAGGGTGTGTAATTGAAAGGTTGGGATTGATTATCCGCATACTAAGTATGATGATTCAGGGTTATTCTTGACGGATGTATCGAATTTTGTGGTTAAAGTGTACAATCTCTGCAGAGTGTCAAACTATTCGAATAGCCGTGTCCGCGATTATGGATAGTTGGAGTGGCCATACTATTCCGTTGTCAGATGTTTTCAAAATAATTTGCGACTTAAAAGATGACTTTGACTTGACCACCACAGAGTGGTGGATATAAAAACTAGTTTCCCCCTTAAGTGATATAGAGAACTAAACTTAGGTCTTTTACTCTTAAGCCTCTATGAAATAAACCTGGCTTTTTGCAAACAAAACTAGATCTTAAGGTTCCTACAACTTTTACCTTACTCATGCTAGTGTTAATTTGCGAGTACTTAAAGAGTACTCATGGCTTTGTCCCTGGCTATTCCCATGGCCAGACTATGAGGAGGATTACCCGAAAGATGGACAACATGAGGTCTATGATAACTAGGATCATCTCCCATCGTCAGCATTGCCTGTGATCATGAAGACGGAGCCTACTACGTTTACTTTCCGCTGGTTTGATTGTATTAAAACTGGATCATGAGATCCTTTATTTGTAAGATCTTTAATATGGTTTGTAATGGATGATGTACTGTGGTACCAATTCTGTTATGTCTCGCAAAAATGGTAATCCTGGGATTGTGATGTACTACATAATAGGCATTTGGATTTAAAAATCCGGGTGTTGACATTTTGCCACCACCTAGTTTTTACAAAATTTGCTAAGTTGCTCTCTGAATTTGCAAGGCACAATCTGCATTACATGTAGCATTAGGAAAAGGAACAAACTCAAGCAATTCAGTATAAAGAAGTATAATATGATATGTTGGAATGCTATTATATAAATTTTGTTAGGATCACAATAATATAATTCTTCACTTGTTAAATTCAGATACATTCAAGTAATATGCAACACTTTTATATAAAACTCAAATACAAAGAAGTATAATAATCCAAACTTTGTTTGCGAATTGCATTGGTAACTACATGAACACCATGTTGATGGCTAGTTACTCAATACCTTGGTAACTTGTAACACCCTCGAATCGGCCCTATGCAAGTTTTAGCCCTTTCCGCCAAACCCGCATAGAAACGATTCAAGGACGCCCACCAGGCACTTTCGTGCGGGTGGAAAACGAAGTAATACCATTACACAACAGTCCTCGATGGGACCCACAGAACAGATATATATACAACACGACTCCAAGAGTCAAGAATACAGATATACACTACAAAGATCCAAATCACCTTGAAAACGATACAGCGTCTGAGTACGGACAAGATGCAAATGGGGCTAAGATCCCTGAAGAATAACCAATGGCGTCCATAACCCTGCCCAGGCTAAGCCGGAAGGGTAACCCTGCTAACGACGTCGAACTCGTACCTGCTAAACAAAAGGGGTGCCGACAAAGGGCGAAGGAAAAAAGAGGAGCGTCAGTACTGAAGCCAGTACACGGCGAGGCTAGAATTCGGCGGCTCTCGCCTACATAGGTATGGTGGACTGAAGCGGCAGCGCAGCATGCACTAAACAACCTATAGAGACTCGATATCACTGGCGGCTATTAGAGAGGGATAAGAAAGACCTATTTGGATCCTACCTGATACTAACACCAAACATACCCATCCTGGTATTTCCCCCTCGAGACCAAACGAGGAAGTCGGACCAAGGAACTCACATAGTTGGCAGTTTTACTCATTCCATTATAGTTGCAGCATTTACTAGTCAGTTATATAGCATGAGTCATCCTGATAGCATAAGTAGTGGGCAGTTTTAGTTAACATTCCATTGTAGTTGGAACATTTACTAGTCAGATATAATTGTCCTGAGGAATCCCAAAACCCCGCAATTGTTGGCACTTTTATCACTTTCCATTGGAGTTGCAATACTTATTAGGCAGGTACAGCATGACACGATACACACCAGTTCCACCAGTTGTTGGCACTTTTATTATCCATTCCGTTATAGTGAAGCTGATTACTAGTCACATATTAAGTCAAATTTATAGCACTACTTTAGTTATTCTTGTCTATGATCGAGATACTATGCTCCAAGTCGTCCATAACCGCGGACATGGCTTTCAGAAAGATTTACCCTGCAGGGGTGCACAAATAGCAACACACACACGATCAACCTCGGAAAAACCAACTCAAAACCCAACGAGGCTTTCACGACAAAGCAATCACAGGATTCATAAATTATTTCAGGGGGCCACCCCATTAAGCTACCCGCAACGAAGTTGGCCGGCTCCGAGACGGACCCAAGGTTTGCGCCAATGGCTGTAAACGACTGGGAACCCGATAGTGTGACTGGGCTTGTCGATAGCGCGAAAACACTCCGCAATCCTAAACAGTACAGGTGCTCCATGCACAATTGTAAATAAAGCAGTAAAGCATGGCATAAGTACAGGATAGTAATGAAACCCCAAACTAGTTTGTGGCCCCAAGAAATAAGAAATGAATCAAGCTCTGGCTAAGGGATATTCATAGAGTCTCCCGTATGTGGATAGTGCGAATAGTCAAGGAACATGTATCAAGTACTCGGGACCTACGTGACACAAGTGGACATGAAAAACCAAATAGCATATAATTGTCCACCGGTGCCACTTTCATTAGTTATCACAGCAATTTAATAGTTGTATTTGAAGTCATGATCAACTCCACCGTAAACATCTGCCAGCATTCCAACAACGGTGGTACTTGACAACACGAGATCGCACCTGAGCAAGCAACTACGACTCGCAAGGCCAGCTATCTACCAAACACAGGTAATAGGAGGTGTCCAAGGCAATATAGAGGCTGCACGGGATATAATTGGTGTACGGAAACTAAAGCATCGCGACACGGATAGCAATAGATCAATAGGAGGAAATAAAGACTATAAATGCAAAATAGGTAGAAGGGGAAGAGATGCTCGCCTGGGAAACACTGCCGAAGATTCATATCCGGAGAACTTGTCGATACTCGCATCCACTCAACGGCCTAATCCGCGAAGAAGCAAAGCACTAAAAGAAACACCAGATGCAATATTTAATACTACGACAGAAGATCCGGCATGCTTATGATATTATGCATGGCATGGCATAGATGCGGTGCAATTAGGCAATATTAAGAGGAACCGGGGTCCCGACATTTAATTATAAGGTTCAAGTTGTTTAGCTACCCTGCAATTTAAATGTTGTCTTAACAAGGCAAAACATGGCATCAGTTCGCTATACAAATTTAAATGGAGCTAATATAAGACTAGAAAAGCCCGCATATAGACTCCATATTTAATCATGCGGTGAATCGGCATAATGCCCCCATACCCACAAACATGTATGCAAGCATGATCAATTTATATGCTACGGATTTTATATATAGCATTTATAAAATAGGGCTTGGGAAAAAGGTTCACACATCTGGGTTCGGGAGATCTTGGATTCCGGGGGGTTTGGGGTTCCGACAGGGTTGACGGGGTCGGCGAGGTTCGGATACAAGATGGAGAACTTGTCGGGCCGTGAAGGAGAACTTGGGTTCCAAACAGTCGATCTTGCCGTCGATGGCGAACTTGAGTGGATCGGGTACCGGGGGTCTTCGGATCCGTGAAGGAGGTCTTGTCAAAACAGAAGCGAGCTAGTGGATGACAGAGGCGTGACCATGAATATCTCAGGGCTTCAGGTGGCCTTTGCCGTAGGGAGGTTCCTGGTTTGCTGCACGGGTTCAGCAAAACAAGAGCGAGCCGGAAAGCGGCCAGATCACAGCAGATTGAAGGACTAGCACCCCGTGGTACTGAACACAACAAGAAACAACACAGGTAGAGCTTGCGGCAGGTGGCTCAAATGGAGCTTTCGGTCATACGGCGGGTGGATTCTAGAATAGGAACGTAGGGCGACGCGGGGTCCTGCGCGCACAACAGGCAAAGCCTGGATAGCGGCAACGGTCGACCATGGTAGCGGAGTTGAGCACGGCCTGCGCACGGCCTGACGGAGATGGAGCGGGCGCGACAGAGCGTGTGACGTGCGTCCAGGAGAGTTTGTGCAGGCGAGGTGACGGGGAGGAAGAGGCAGAGGAGCGGCAGATGGTGAAGGAGGGCGCGACAGCTTGCGGGGGCCACGATGAAGACACGCGCGCGAGGGCGCATCCGTGCAGGAAGAGGCCGCCGACGGCGACGCTGTGGGCGTGGCTTCGGGGCAAGCGTCGAGCCGTTGGTGAGGTCGGAGATGGGGGGTCGCGCAGGCAGAGCTCCGGCGACGCGGGTCTTGGCGGAGGAAGCGGCGACGGGCGTCGCAGCGGTACATGGCAACGGCCGGAGAACGGAGGGAGCAACGAGCGGGGCGAGGGGAACCGTGGCAGCGGCGGTCATGTGAGCAGGGGCGAGGGCTCTAGGCGGCGGTGGGGTTGGCGACAAAGGGCGGCGGCGTTCGACAGAGATGAGGGCAAGGAGCGACGGCGGCGGGGAGAGACGAGGGAGGCGCAGGCGGCAGCGGCCTTGCCCACGCGCAACGAAGGGAGAGGAGGTGAGCTTGGCCGGGTCGCGGGAGATGAGGACGACGAGGGTGAGGTGGAACCTGAGGGAGACGCGGCGGTGGACACCTGGGAGGAGGCGGGGTCGGCGGCCAGAGCGGGCGGTGGAGGAGGGGTTGGTGACGGGAGAGCGAGGAAGGAGAAGCTGGGATGGAGAAAAATGCGTGCGGGAGGAGGTGGGTGGTGGGCCACTGCGGGCCAGGCAGCGGGTGAGGTGGCAGGGTTGGTGGAGGAGCGTGCGGTTGGTGGGTGTCGATCGCGCGGGCATGCGGCGATGGTGGCCTGCAGGGAGATGACCAGGCGGGGGAGGTGGACCTGGGGAGAAGGGGGTGGTGGGAGCTGGCGACGTGGCTAGCGGTGATAGGACGGAGTGAGGTGGTGAGCAGCCCAGGTGGCGGCGGGGTGGGAGTTTTGGGCAGGTGTGGGGCTGGTCGGAGGGGTGGCTGTGTGGATAGGGTAGGGTGAGGTAAGAGAGGGGTTAGGGTAGGACAGGGTTAGGATAGACTGGTTTTATTTATTGGGGGTGGCCGGCTGGGTCGGTGCGGCCCGGTTCGGCTGACCCCTAAAAATAATACAAATATTTTATTTGTTTTAAACGGAGCGTTTGAAATTTGTTTGAAGACGAAATAAAATAATCCGGAGATTCAGTTTTTAATATGAAATAAAGACGGGGCGTTTAGAAAACAAAACCAGACTTTTCGAAAATAGTTTCGAGACAAACCATGCATGATGATGACGATGCTCAAATGCAATGTGGCATGATGACATGAGCATGCAGTCATGATGATGCAATGCACAAAAATACAGCGATTTTCTAGTAGTGGTTTTTGCGGGATGCCACATAACTCATAGTTAAACATGTTGATAGCTAGTTGACTCGGTATCTTGGTAACTTCACAGTAAAACATGTTGGTAAGTACATCATACACATCTAGATAACTTTGTCACCAATACTTTGGTAACGGTAACATAATCATGTTGGTAATTGCATAAATAATCACATATCTAAAATGCCAATCGATTACTATGAACGTTTACTTAGATATGAGTTTTTACTAGCTAGCATTTTAAGAGAAAAACATGCAGACTAGTATCGAGAGTGGGAAAATGTAAATAGAATTATGCACAATAGATAGCGCATTGAAGCATTTTACTAATTTGAATTCAAAATATATTGAAGTAATAGGCAAACACTTCTATATTGAATACAAAAAATATTAAAGTAATAAGCAACAACATTATGTTAAATTCAGAAACAATCGAGTAAAAGAACAGTTTGTAGCTAAAAATGCCTTGATAACTAATCCTCCGGTTTTAGATTATAAGATGTTTTGGCTTTTTTCTTAATCGGGTGTATCTAGACGCCTTTTAGTGTGTAGGTTCAGAATAAAATGAGTGAACCTACGCACTAAAATGCGTCTAGATACATATGTTTCAGAAAAAGTCTAACATCTTATATTTTTAAATGGAGGGAGTACATGAACACCATATTGGTGACTATTTACTTAAATACCTTGGTTACTTGATAGTAAACATGCTTGTAAATAAATCATAAAAACCTAGGAAAATATGTCACCAACATTTTAACATAACCATGGTGGTAATCAGAATAACAACACATTTGTACCAATGCCAAATCATAAATTTTTAATGGTTATAATATTTTACGAGAAAAAATGCATTCTACTAGTATTCAAGAGGAATATGTATATGAAATTATGTTTAAAAATTGGGGCAAAAGAACTTACAACACCAGCTTTGAATCCACGCATCATTGCTACTTCAGAGCAGGAGACGTAGGGGAGGGCAGTCGTTAGGCTTGTCGGCGGGAGGTGGTGATCTGGTTGAGAGAGTGAAAAGCTGGGACACGACGGCAGGAGAAAGGTTCATACGCTCTAGTATAGGTTTACTCTTTAAGTTGCATATAAGTTGCATGTGAACACTTGTTGCATCTAAGTACGGAGAAAGTTTAGTGCATCGTAAGAAAAACACACTTTTAATTCTTAAGGAAGAGAAAAATTTATGTCCATGCTCAAAAAAAATTACGAAACAAAAATGCATGTGAAAAATGGATATAGGTATCTATATCTATATATCTATCTATATACCTAATAATAAATGACGGATTGTTAGTCCAACATTTTTTTTAGACAGTCCTTCGCCGGACTGCTCTTTCTCTTTACTCTAGCTCCCAACTTATTTTCCACGTTGGCTAGAAAACCTGGTGTCCTACGTATTCCCGGTCGTTTTGCCCACTGTAAACCATCTACAAATTAAGACCTAAGGAAACCTACGCCGTCATGATCGAGATCCAAGCTCTCAGCCCAACTTTCCTAGCGCTGGTAAGCGCATAGCCGCCCTGGATCCTTCCCGGACGATACGCTCTAGAACGACATCGCCGACACCATCATGTTCTATTCTAGGACGAGCGAGTTGAGACGAGATCGTACAACCGTACAAGGAAAGGACGCGCTCTCGAACGACATTGCCGACGACATCATGTTCTCCGCGGAACGAATCCTCCCATACTTGAATTGCAACACCAGTCGATGTAAAGCCCGTGGCTTCAGATCTTGGGCGCGTGGACAGCGGCGACAAACCCGGGAAATTACCGGAGCAAGAACGCAGACGAGAACAGCGTAGCAGCTGGGCCAGGCCAGCCGAAATCCTCGGTGGCCGCACGGCTACTCTGGCCAATCAAGCGTCTCCTGCGCTGCCTAGAAAATAGCATCGGATCTCAACGGCCACTAGTGGTGGAGGGCTGCAGCCTAGACGTTGCTCCGATGTGGCCGGTCGAACTCTCGACGAGTACGGAGGACCGGCCTTGGTCAGTCAGCGCGGAGCCGAGCTGGTCTTCACCGCTGAAGTCTGAGCATGCCGCATCCTCGCTGGCAACATGTCGTTCAGAGGCCTCCCATTCAACTCATCATATGGCCATCTGCCTTCTTGCGATCTGCACATCCCTCTCCGGCCGGCTGCAATGCATGTCGGTTTCTACACGTCGACTTGAATTGTTTATTTTTTTCTTAAGATCACTTTTACTGCAATTGGACCAATAATCTGTGATTAATGAAACAATTTTTGTCCGCTGTATTCTTTGTGATTTGCAGAATCAGCAACGCACCTTACAATTGGAGGCCTCCTTTATTTTTCAGTTCAGATAGTTAACCATAGAAGCCCCACAAATTGGATTTATCCCCTAATGTGTAATGTATATAAAATTAAATCAATATTGTATGTCCATTGCTCAGCAATACTGCCATAGAAAGGTTTATGAGCTATTGGGGCGAAAGATATTTGATCTGCATTGCGCTCAGCTGTTCTCTGCATCAAAAAACAAGTCAAACATGGAACAACAAGGTCACTAATCGAGGTATCCTATGGAAAGAATTTGGTTGTTCTGTGATGTTTGCCGTGGAGATTTCACAAGTAGATTGGGTCAAATGGATCATTTATTTAGCGAGCATACAAATTTGAAGAAACATATTACAGAGAAGCGCTCCCATGCGATCTTTCTGAATCGTGCCACTCCAACAAATCACCACGCTACCGCATTCCTAAATGCGACGCCGGAATCGTGGTGCCATCCTTCATGACTTATGCTGATGTGCTCATCTTAGATTGTCGCCGCTGCCCATATCCATCTGGTACATGGACAAGGTCAGATCGTCAGAGGACACTTGGCTAGGCCTGTGGTCGCTACCTGGCCACCACGAAGTCGCGACGACCGCCTCCATGCTTGCATTATGGAGCTCGGCATGCTCCTTTCCTGGGAGTATGGGTTCCTGTTGGAGATATGTCCAAGAGGCAATAATAAAAGTGGTTATTATTATATCTTTGTGTTTATGATGAATGTTTACATCCCATGCTATAATTGTATTATTAGGAAACACTAATACTTGTGTGTTTTGTAAACATATAAGAGTCCCTAGTAAGCCTCTTGTTGAACTAGCTTGTTGATTAATTGATGATCATGGTTTCCTGATCATGGACATTAGGATGTGATTAATAACAAGGTTATGTCATTAGGAGAATGATGTGATGGACACACAACCATAGTAAGCGTAGCATAAGATCAAGTCATTAAGTTTGTATTGCTATAAGCTTTCAAATACATAGTAACCTAATCCTTCGACCATGAGGTTATGTTAATCACCATCACCGGATGGATACTTTGATGACATCAAACGCCGCTTCGTAACTGGGTGGTTATAAAGGTGCCATTGGGTATTCTGAAAGTATGTGTTGAAGCGCATGAACCAAGATTGGGATTTGTCCATCCATATGACGGATAGATATGCTCTGGGCCCTCTCGGTGGAATGTCATCTAGTTAGCTTGCAAGCATGTGACTGGGTCACAAGGGATGACATATCACGGAACGAGTAAAGAGTACTTATCAGTAACGAGGTAGAACTAGGTATGGAGATACCGACGATCAAACCTCGGATAAGTATAGTATCGCGAGACAAAGGGAATTGGTTTCGCATGTAAATGGTTCTATCGATCACGAAGTCATCGTTGAGTATGTGGGAGCCATTATAGATCTCCAGGTCCCGCTGATGGTTATTGATAGGAGATGTGTCTCTGTCATGTCTACATATTCACAAACCGTAGGGTGACACACTTAAGGTTCGAAGTTGTTTTAAGTAGATATGGAATGTGCGTTGGAGACCGAATGTTGTTCGGAGTCTCGGATTGGATCCGGGACATCACGAGGAGATCCGGAATTGTCCGGAGAATAAGATTCATATATTGGGGATCATTTTCTGAGTTAGGAAATATTCCGGAGTATTTGTATGAGGATTCTAGAAGGTTTCGAAATGTTCCGGAAGGTTCTGGAAGGTTTCTTGGAGTTTGCTTGAAAACCAAGAAAGGGATCAAGGAGTCCTAGTGGGTCAAGACAAGGAGTCGTGGGGGAGGAGGACTCCTCCCCCCCTTCCCAATCCGCCGGCCAAGGAGGTGGGGAGTCCTACTAGGACTCCCCCTCCCAAGGCGCCCTCCCCCCTTTAAATAGAGGGGTAGGGGCGCCACCTCCAAGCCTTCCTACACAACTCCAAATCTCCGCCACCTCTCTCCTCCTCCTTTCTTCTGCACAGGCATAGGCGAAGCCCTGCAGAATTCTCTACTCCACCACCACCACCATGCCGTCGTGCTGCTGGGATTCCGTGGAGAAGATCTACTACCTCTGCTGCTCGCTGGAACGAGGAGAGGAAGGTCTGCTTTGACTCCGCATGTGTGACCGACTGTGGAAGCGCTGCCGGAACGCGGCGCCGGAAGGATCGTCCACACGATCTTGAGATCGGCAAGTGATCGACTACATCAACCACGAGATCCAATCTCGTAACACTTTCGGATCTCAAAGGGTTAGTACAGATCTATCTCGTTGCACATGTCTAATAGATTAGATCTTGGCTTTTATCTAGATTAGATCTGGGTTTTGTTCGTTCTTGCGGTAGAAATTTTTTGTTTTCCATGCTACGAACCCATCAGTGGTATCAGAGCCGTATCTATGCGTAGATCTGTTGCACGAGTAGAACACAATGTTTTTGTGGGCGTTGATGCTTTTGTTGTCGGTGTCTTAGCGTGTACTTTGCATCTTGCGGCATGGTGGGATGAAGCGGCTCGGGTTAACCTTACATGTCATCGCACATGAGACTTGCTCCATGCTTGACGTGCAACTTGCTTTGCACAAGTGGCTTTGCGGGTGTCTGTCTCTCCCACCATAGTTAAGATTCAATTTACAATGAGCATCTGACAACACTTGTATCAACGTTGTGGTTCTTGTTCATAGGTAAGATCGGTCTTATGCGAAAGCCCCAAACCACGTAAAACATGCAAAGAAAATTAGAGGCGTCTAACTTGTTTTTGCAGGGGGTTTTGTGATGTGATATGGCCATCATGTGATTGTGATTGTATTTGATGTATGCAATGATCCTTGTTGTAATATGGCAACCGGCAGGAGCCTAATGGTTGTCTTTAATTCTATTAAGACCTGCGTGTCTATTCATCTTGTAATAGCTTTATTCCAAGTAGTTGTAATAGTTGCTAGTGATAATGGACAACCATGAAGCGGTGCCACTGACCTTGACGCAATGCTAGTGATGATGGAGATCATGTTCGTGCTTTGGAGATGGAGATCAAAGGCGCAAGAAGAAAAGGCCATATCATATCGCACTAATTATGAATTGCCTGTGATGTTCCTTTATGCATCTTGTATTGCTTAGATCGCGACGGTAGCATTATAAGATGATCCCTCTCACTAAATATCAAGTAATAAAGTGTTCACCCTTAGTTGGCACCATTGCTAAGACTCGTCGTTTCGAAGCATCTCGTGATGATCGGATGTGATAGATTCTACGTGTGCATACAACGGGTGCAAGCCAGATTTGCACATGCGGAAACTAAGGTTATCTTGACGAGCCTAGCATGTACAGACATGGTCTCGGAACACGGAATACCGAAAGGTAGAGCATGAGTCATATGAATGATATGATGAACATGAAGATTGTTCGCCGATGAAACTACATCTTCTCTTGTGAAGATCGGACTTGGTGTAGTGGACTTGGTTCGTGTAATCACTAAGACAATGTGAGGGATGTTGTTTTGAGTGGGAGTTCACCTAGTTAACCTAAGTATTTAATTTGAACTCAATTCATCATAAACTTAGTCTAAACTACTTGCAAATTTGTTGTAGATTATGGCGACCCCCTCCATCAATTTCAATGCGTTCCTAGAGAAAGAAAAGCTTAAGAACAATGGAAGCAATTTACGGACTGGTTCCGTGGACTGAAGATCGTCCTCAGGGCTGGTCAGTTGACCTATGTGCTCGAAGCACCGCTAGGTGACCCACCTGCAGATGATGCCACCGATGACGTAAACAATGTTTACGCCACTCGGAAAAATCATTACTCCACAGTTCAGTGTGCCATCCTGTACGGTTTAGAAGCGGAGCTCCAAAAGCGTTTTGAGCACCACGACCCGTTCGAGATCATTAAGGAGCTCAGGCTAATTTTTGAGACTCACGCGGCCATGGAGAGCTATGAGGCCTCCAAAAAGTTCTTTAACTGTAAGATGGAAGAGGGAAGCTCCGTTAGCGAGCACGTGCTCACCATGTCTGGGTACGCAAACAAGCTCCAAGAATTGGGGATATCGATTCCTAATGAATTGGGGATTCACCGTCTCCTCCAATCACTGCCACCAAGTTATAAGAACTTTGTGATGAACTACAAGATGCACTGCATGAACAAGACGTTGCCTGAACTATCGTCCATGCTGAAAACTGCTGAAGTGGAGATCAAGAAGGAGCACCAAGTGTTGATGGTCAATAAGACCACCAATTTCAAGAGACAGGGCAAGCCTAAGAACAAGGGCAACTTCAAGAAGGACAGCAAGAAAGCTGCCGCACCTGCTAAGAAGCCCAAGGCTGGTCCCAAGCCTGAAACTGAGTGCTTCTACTGCAAGGGTGCTGGTCACTGAAAGCGTAACTGCCCCAAGTACCTGGCGGATCTGAAGAACGGCAACATCAATAAGAAAAGGTATATTTGATATATATGTTATAGATGTGTATCTTACTAGTAATCGTAGTAGTGCCTGGGTATTTGATACTGGTTCAGTTGCTCATATTTGTAACTCGAAACAGGAGCTGCGGAATAAACGAAGACTGGCAAGAGACGAGGTGACGATGCGCGTTGGAAATGGCTCCAAGGTTGATGTGATCGCCGTCGGCACGCTCCCTCTACATCTACCTTCGGGATTAGTTTTAAATTTGAATAATTGTTATTTGGTGCCTGTGTTAAGCATGAACATTATATCTGGATCCTGTTTATTGCGAGACGGTTACTCTTTTAAGTCCGAGAATAAAGGTTGTTCGATTTATATGAGTAATATCTTTCATGGTAATGCACCTGAGATGAATGGTTTATTCTTATTGAATCTCGATAGTAGTGATACACATGTTCACAACATAGATGCTAAACGAATAAAATTTAATGATAATTCTACATACATGTGGCACTGTCGTCTTGGTCACATTGGAGTGAAGCGTATGAAGAAACTCCATTCAGATGGACTTCTTTAATCACTTGATTTTGAATCATTTGAAAGATGCGAAGCATGTCTAATGGGAAAAATGACTAAGACTCCATTCTCTGGAATAATGGAGCGAGCTACAGACTTATTGGAAATTATACATACCGATGTCTGCGGTCCAATGAGTGTAGCATCGCGTGGTGGATATCGTTATGTTCTCACTTTCACGGATGACTTAAGTAGATATGGGTATGTCTACTTTATGAAACATAAATCCAAAACTTTCGAGAAGTTTAAGGAGTTTCAAAGTGAAGTGGAAAATCATCGTAACAAGAAGATTAAGTTTCTGCGTTCGGACCGCGGAGGTGAATATCTGAGTTATGAGTTTGGCATGCATTTAAAGAAATGTGGAATACTTTCGCAGTTGACACCGCCGGGAACACCACAGCGTAATGGTGTGTCCGAACGTCGTAATCGAACTCTCTTAGATATGGTTCGGTCTATGATGTCTCTTACAGATTTACCGCTATCGTTTTGGGGCTATGCATTAGAGACAGCCGCATTCACTTTAAATAGGGCACCATCTAAATCCGTTGAAACGACACCGTACGAATTGTGGTTTGGTAAGAAACCTAAGTTGTCGTTCCTTAAAGTTTGGGGTTGCGAAGCATATGTAAAGAAGTTACAACCTGATAAGCTAGAACCCAAAGCGGAGAAATGCGTCTTCATAGGATACCCTAAAGAAACAATTGGCTATACCTTCTATCATAGATCCGAAGGCAAAGTTTTCGTTGCCAAGAATGTATCCTTTCTTGAGAAGGAGTTTCTCTCGAAGGAGGTGACTGGAAGGAAAGTAGAACTCGATGAGGTTATTGAACCTTCTCTCGGATTTGAGAGTAGCGCAGCACCGGAAGATGTTTTTGTGCCGCCTGCACCAATTGGAGAGGAAGCTAATGATAATGATCATGAAACTTCAAACGAAGTTGCTACTGAACCTCGCAGGTCAACGAGGGTTCGTACCACTCCTGATTGGTATGACTCTGCCTTGAACGTCATGTTGGTGGACAACACTGATGACCCTGCGACGTATGAAGAAGCTATGGTGAGCCCAGATTCCGACAAATGGCTAGAAGCCATGAAACCCGAAATGGGATCCATGTACGAAAACCAAGTGTGGACTTTGGTGGACTTACCGGATGGCCGTAAGGCTGTCGAGAACAAATGGATTTTCAAGAGAAAAACAGATGCTGATGGTAATGTTATCATCTATAAAGCTCGACTTGTCACAAAAGGGTTCCGACAAATTCAAGGAGTTGACTATGATGAGACATTCTCACCAGTAGCGAAGCTAAAGTCTGTGAGGATTTTGTTAGCAATTGTTGCACATTTCGATTATGAGATTTGGCAGATGGATGTCAAAACGGCGTTCCTTAATGGTGACATTGAGGAAGAGTTGTATATGGTACAACCCAAGGGTTTTGTCGGTCCTAAAGATGCTGACAAGGTATGCAAACTTCAGCGCTCCACTTATGGACTGAAGTAAGCATCCCGGAGTTGGAATCAATATTTTGATAAAGTAATCAAAAACTTTGGGTCTATACAAACTTATGGAGAAGCTTGTATTTACAAGAAAGTGAGTGGGAGCTCTATAGCATTCCTAGTACTATATGTAGATGACATATTGTTGATTGGGAATGATATAGAACTTCTTAATAGCGTCAAAACCTATTTGAACAATAGTTTTTCAATGAAGGATCTTGGCGAAGCGGCATATATTCTAGGCATCAAGATTTATAGAGATAGATCAAGACGCCTAATAGCGCTTTCATAAAGTACATACTTAGACAAAGTTCTAAAGAAGTTTAGAATGGAAGAGAGCAAGAAAGGGTTCGTGCCCATGTTGTCAGGTAAGACCTTGAGTAAGACTCAAAGTCCAGCTACGGCAGAAGATAGAGAGAAAATGAATAATATCCCCTATGCCTCGGCCATAGGTTCTATCATGTATGCCATGTTGTGTACACGACCGGATATAGCACATGCTGTTAGTTTGACTAGCAGATATCAAAGTGATCCTGGAATGGAGCACTGGACAGCGGTCAAGAATATCCTAAAGTACCTAAATAGGACTAAGGATATGGTTCTTTCTTATGGAGGTGATGAACAGCTTGTTGTAAACGGTTACACCGATGCTAGTTGAAACACCGATCCGGATGACTCGAAGTCACAGTCGGGATACGTATTTATTTTGAATGGTGCTGCAGTGAGCTAGAGGAGTGCAAAGCAAAGCGTTGTGGCGAAATCTTCAACTGAATCGGAATACATAGCTGCTTCGGAGGCTGCACAAGAAGCCGTGTGGATGAAGAAATTCATTACTGAACTTGGCGTGGTTCCCAGTGCGTTGGACCCGATGGCCATCTACTGTGACAACACAGGTGCCATAGCTAATGCGCAGGAGCCAAGGTCACATAGCAAGCTGAAGCACATCAAGCTACGTTTCCACGCTATTCGCGAGTATGTCCGAGATGGTGACATAAAGATTTGCAAAGTACACACTGATCTGAATGTGACAGATCCGTTGACTAAATCTCTCTCTAGGGCAAAGCATGACCAACACCAGAACGCCATGGGTGAAGCTTATCCTTCAAATTTTGTTCAGCATTTGAACTATTTATTTATTGCCTATTTGCAGTGCTTATCTTGTTCAGAGATCTTATTAAATAGTTAAATCTCATCGACCAATTGGGGCCTGTCGTACTATGTGTACATTACTAGATTCTGCTTATAGACTGATTCTCAACGACATGAATTAGAGGATAGTGCCTAATATATGTACTTTTACCCATGGTGTTATAATCAGTGGGATATCGCAGGCAATGTCCATGGCATATTGGTTGACGTACCATCCAATTGCTCCTTTCGTCAGCATCCACCATGTGGGGTTTGTGGATCCTATATATCCTGGTTTGAACCCTCTTGAGAGCTTGGAGCTCTTTACAAAGGCTATGAAAACAGAACCCATGAACTTCTTACAGCGCTCATTTTGTTATGATAAAAGGCAGAAGCTCACATTTGCCATCATTTTGGGTTATGTTGTTCAAGTGTACCCCAGTGTTCTTCCTCCTGAATTGGAGCGATCCGAGCGGACTTATAATGTATTGATAGGTGAGACAGAGAACTGAATTCGATTTCGACAATAAAGAAATTCACAAGTCTATGTGCAAGAAGCCAGTCTTGTTCTTCTTCTCTAAGGATGTTTGGAAGGACCGGAACAATACAAGAGGCTCTTATATACGATCAGTTGATCGGGATGACCCCAAAAGGAAGGTGTCCTGTTTCAGGTCATCTCCTTTACCTGACTTAGATGATATTAAAGTTTCAACGTCCCCATTAACCAAAACATGGCATGGCAGATGATGCTTTCAAGGACCGGTTCCGTCTCCAGCGGGTCACCCGTTCATCAACATGTATGATATGGCATTGTGCTCATGTTAGACTAAAATATTCAGTAAATAGACCCATAATAATGCCCGGACAAATTTGCTATGTACCCCCTCCGTTTTAAAATATAAGATATTTTAGCTTTGTGAACGAACTGTATCTAGACGTCTTTTAGTGTGAAGGTTCATTAGAGTGAACCTAAACACTAAAATGAATCTAGATACACTTCCTTCACAAAGCTAAAACGACTTATATTTTGAAACGGAGGGAGTACCTTTTAAGATTTGATTTCACCAACAGTTAAGATTATTAGGATAGCTGGTGTGATTTGAGAGATCAGTATATATTATTATATTATAAATTAATAAACATATACTGCTGTCTTTTTCGGCCCGTAGCCACGAGGCACGGATTTTGTGCTAGTAGATGTATTAAGTTTGAAACTTAAATGTAACCGTTTGTGATATGTACACAAATTACATAAAAATGGATGCCTAATAGTAGTACTCCCTCCGGAGAAAGTACGTTTTAAAATTTGTAATTTTTAACACAAAAATGTGTTATTTTGTGATGTTTGCACGGTTTGCAAATTTTAAGGAGAGAGAAATTAGCAGGTCCATGATTGTCGCCACTCAATTCGCTCCCGCGCGCTGCCGTCACGCAGCTGATTCCTCTCCGTGTGGATCCCACGAGCAAAATCAGGAGGAAGAGTTCATACGGGTACGCGCCTAGAAGTCTCGTTAGGCGTGCCTGAAAGCGAAGAAACTTCGGCCGAAAAAGGAGTTTGAAGGAGTCGACGAAGAAGAAGAAGAAGTCCGCGCCGCGCCGCGCCTGCCGCCCACCCCACCCCACTAACCGCGCCGCACGACTTCCTCGTCAACTGCCTCGCAGTTCTGATTTCCTCGTCAGAGCCCCAGATCCCGCAAAACAACCACCTCTGCTCCGATTCGTCGGAGAATGGGGGCGCGGCCGTGGAGGCTGCTGTGCTGCTGTTGTTGCTTCCGCGAGTCTGATCGTACTGGGGTCGATGACGTCAAGCTCAGACCCGACTCTGCCGGTGCGCTCCCATTCGATTTTGATCTTGAATCTCCTATCCGTCGGTTGAATGCGCTGCGCTGATTGAGGATTTTTTTTTTTGCAGATGGGGAGGAGGCGGCGGCGGACCGGTACGCCCTCCCGCCATTCCAGGAGTTCACCTTCCAGGAGCTGCGCCTCGCCACCGCGGGCTTCGCCGCAGAGCACATCATCTCTGAAGGCGGCGACAAGGCGCCCAACGTCGTCTACAAGGGTAAGATCGACGCCCAGCGCCGTATCGCCGTCAAGCGCTTCCACCGCAACGCCTGGCCGGACGCGCGCCAGTTCCTGGTGGGTATCCCCCACTCTGTCTATTAGACATTAGACACCAAACTACCAAAGGATCTCAAGTGTTAAATACTAAGGATTAGTTTTCTCACTATTTATAGGTACCACCAATGTATGCACTGCAATACTTTGTTGCCAAATATCTTCATTCACAGCTTTCACTCCTAAAATGGTGTTTTTCAGCATAACCAAAATGTGCCTTCTCTGTCCTTTTTGGTATCGACCAACGCTCCTTGCTATATTTATACACATGCATCAGCTGCAATATTGGACCACTGATTTTGTCTTACTCCGCATTGGTGAACTGAACTCCAACCCAAAGGGCGTTCATAATAATATTAAATTGTTTCCTTTTGTCTAGAGTAGAATGTTTCTTTAAATTTTGTAACTGGCCTGGTAAAATATTTAGAACCGATCAGTGAACCCCCCCTTGGAAATGTTTCTGTGCTTTCAGGAAGAAGCTAAGTCTGTTGGCAAGCTCCGGAACAAAAGATTGGTAAATTTGCTTGGCTGTTGCTGCGAAGCTGATGAAAGATTGCTTGTTGCTGAGTACATGCCCAATGACACACTAGCAAAGCATCTGTTCCATTGTGAGTTGATCTCTTGATTCTGTAGTTATACTAACATGAAGAAAGTTTGTTAATTTCATCTATTTTTCCCTTTCTCTCCACCAAAGCTGTGGTTCAGAATGTTTCTGTATGGGGCTATGATTATGATTTCAGATTCTGCCACGAGTAAATTTTGCAGTTTGCACATATTCTTGTGTTGAAAATGTACTTAAATTGAACATGTGCATAACAATCAGAAGCTTTATTGCAGTAGATGGAAGTGATTATGCTTACTCTCTGTTTTTGTGTCTAAAACATTTCTCGTTGCAATAATATGCTCATTAGAAGGAAGCACTGTTTTCATTCCGAACTGCATAACTTCTTAACAACACGCTATTTACCCACACGTCTTTCATTATCTCTGTAAGCTGCAAAGCTGAACCAAATACCCAGAGCAATCCATTCACAATCGACAGTATGGTGCTATTATACAGTACTACTTATCTGTGCCTCAGTTATTCCTTTTATGATTATAAATATGCAATTCTTTTCTCATCACATTTTCCATTTCACAGGGGAATCACAGGCAATGGTATGGCCCATGAGATTACGGGTTCTTCTGTATCTCGTTGACGCTTTAGACTACTGCATAAGCATGGGCCGGGATCTCTATCATGATCTTAATGCCTACAGAGTGTTGTTTGATGATGTGAGTATCATGTAGTATATTGTTATTGAAATGTTGACATCACCTGCTACTCTCAGCATGATTTGTACTTTGTAGATTGTTAACACGTGACACCCTGCAGGACTGCAACCCTAGGCTTTCATGTTTTGGCCTAATGAAGAACAGTCGGGATGGCAAAAGTTACAGCACCAATTTGGCATTTACTCCTCCTGAATATATGAGGACTGGTTAGTCCTTTATTTCCAGAACGTGCTAAAAATAGCTAACTGAGACTTTTAGTGTGATGTTTTAAAGTCTGGGTATACTCTTGTTATCAGGCTTTGTTTCCACGAAGATATGATTAGCAACTAATTATGTGCTATCTTCTTATTAGAATTACATTTAAGATGTCAGGATTATCAGAAACTTCGTGTCTTTGCACCTGGATTAGTCTATTCCACCGTAGCCCGTAGGTCACTCATATATCTAATGATTGTATGAAATTCACTTACCCAGTATGTGATGTTTACACATAGAACGGAGGCACAACATATAACCTGGTTATGGCCTTTTTTTAATCTTGGGGATTGATGCATGCCTTCAACTATACAATACCATTTTGCTCTTATTATGGATTGAACTTTTTACTATTACAATATAGACCAGAGACTGCAATGAATGGTGTTCCCATTTTCTAACTTGTATTGTCTTGGCCTAGTGCACACATGAAGATCCAATTTAGTTGCTGAGCTCTTAAAGCTACAGTTTGCCTTACACTTCCATTTTACCTGCAGGAAGAATAACTCCAGAAAGTGTCATATACAGCTTTGGCACATTATTGTTGGATGTTCTCAGTGGGAAGCATATTCCTCCTAGCCATGTAAAGTTTCTTGGTTTTATTTGTTGATCAGTATATCTATGCGTCGTAGTTCTGTCATAAACACATAATCATGTATTTTTCTGCCCTACATTAATGAGATAGGAAGAGTTATAGCAGTTATATATAGAGTGAACTTGCTTGCTGCTGCCTATTTACTTCATTGAGCAATGCGAAATACATTAAATGTATTATGCTTGCACAGTTGCTACTGAGTTACGACTCTTCACAAGTAGGATGCTATAGTGATGGATCTATGTGGGATAAATGAACAAAGCAGCATTCTACTTTAAACATTACAGCATCAATATACAATTCAGCTTGTATAATCTAGAAAAACAAAAGTTGGATGGAGTGGAAATATTAAATAATTTGATAAACATAAAGAACAAGCAGAATTTTATATTTTGTATGATACGATTATTTCAACTGATTTACTGCAAATATGTCCAGGCACTTGATCTGATTCGTGATCGAAACTTCAGTATGCTCATAGACTCCTGTTTAGAGGGCCAAATTTCTAATGAGGAAGGAACCGAACTGCTGCGTTTATCTTCAAGGTGCCTGCATTATGAACCACGAGAAAGGCCTAATGTGAGATCTTTGGTTCTTGCACTGGTTTCTCTTCAGAAGGATGTCGAGGTGAATGTATATCTTATCATATATCTCCAGTATGCATTGAAGCATGTTCCTGTTCATTTATTTGTGTCCTTACATTTTGTAGTCGAGATGATTCATCTTGTGAATATTTTTTGGTAATACTGATATGCTTTGCAGTCTCCATCTTACGATCTGATGGATAAGCCCCGTGGTGATGCATTTAACCTGCAATCGATCCATCTTTCACCTCTTGCTGAAGCTTGCTCCAGAAAGGACCTCACTGCAATACATGAAATTCTAGAGTCAGCTGGCTATAAAGATGACGAGGGAACAGCAAATGAGGTACTTGATCTGTACTTAAATTGAACCACCAGGTGTATGCTGTATGTTGTTACTAGCGAAATTTTTGGGTGTTAAATAAATAGATAGCAATGTTTTATTTTCTGTTAAACAGAATTTAGTGTTTTCTTATTTTCTGTTAAAGCGCTTCGCTTAACTTGTTTCTTCTTGGTGGCAGCTCTCATTTCAGATGTGGACTAATCAAATGCAAACTACGATAGACTCAAAGAAGAAGGGAGATAGTGCATTTCGACAAAAAGATTTTAGCATGGCCATCGATTGCTACTCTCAGGTTGCCTTTCATCTGCCTATTCTGCTTCTCTTAAGTTGTCATTTGTTCCAATTGGGTCATAATTAATCCATGAGACCATGTATGTATGAAACAGCTTTAATTTGGTGTTTTCCATCTTCTGAAACAACCTTAAATAAGTTGCTTGACCATATATCTTCTGGACAAATGTAGCTTTATCTGTTTGTATTGGATCAGCAATTTTCTGTTCTTGACAGTCAATTTTGATTATTATTTTAATTGTTGTGCAGTTCATTGATGTTGGTACCATGAATTCGCCAACAATCTATGCCAGGCGTTGCTTGTCATATCTCATGGATGACAAGCCACTACAAGCTCTGAATGATGCCGTGCAAGCTCTGGCGATATTTCCTACATGGCCGACTGCATTTTATCTTCAGGCTGCAGCCCTGTTTTCACTGGGAAAAGAAAAGGAAGCTCGAGAAGCACTCAAGGATGGTTCAGCTATAGAGACAAGGAGTAAGGGGCATTAAAGATGGATAGATGAACATCAGGTATCCCACCTCCCTCAGAAAATAAGGCTACCACCTACTTGTACTCCCTCTGACCCATATTAGTTGACTTGGATTTGTCTAGATTCGGATGTATCTACTAAAACATGTCTAGATACATCCGAATTTAGACAAATTCAAGTCAAGTAATATGGGTCGGAGGGAGTACATAGCATGGTAACTTAGGTCCTCCCTCTGTTCCAAATTGTAAGATGTTTTAGCCTTTTTGTGAAACACATATATCTAGACGCCTTTTAGTGTGTAGGTTTGGAGAAAAGTTAGTGAACCTACACTACGCACTAAAAGACGTCTAGATGTGTTTCAGAAAAAGGCTAAAGTATCTTATATATTTTGAAATGGAGAGTACATGATGAAAAATAAGAAAACACACCGCGGATTCTAAAAAATGGTTAGGTAATTAGGGAACTTACATCTAATTTTGGTACCATTTTGTTGAATTACAGTTTGAGGTTGGCATATAAAATCAAATCTTAGTTAACAAATTGCTTTTGTTAGGATTGAAACAGAGACAAACATATGCGCCAGTGCTTGTGTTTTGGAAAAAAGGAACTTCGAAAGGCGTATAATCTTTTGGATATTGAGTTCCTAATAATTATTCTACTGAAAATCTTACGCGTTATTGTCCAGGTGCTCTTCACTTGTTGGAAACTGCAGCAGGTGTGATTTGGATTAGGAGCACAAGGGGACTGTCAGTTAGCCTTGTGATACATATATGATTTTTTATGTATATATGAAAACACACATAGTTAGAATAGACCGCAGAGAGGGCAAGAGAGAGCCTGCTCATCCAGGTCACTCTGCCGCATAAAAGAGTAGATAGACATGAAGAAAGGTGCTGCGATGCATCTGATCATGTTATGGTGTGGTCACGGATTGTAGGGTTTGTAGAGCAAGCGTTGTTTGGTCTTTTTGCTCTTGTCTTGGTTCTAAGCCCAGCTGGGCACAGTGGTTTGAGAGTGATGTGTTATTAGAGTGCAGTTGAGCGAAGATTTGCTGAATTTCTCCTGTAATGATTCAGTTTTGTGTACAGTGTGATCTTTGCATGTATGCGAGAAGGCTCTATTCGGAACAGATCACGTGCTATCCTATTGGTCCCGTACGCCATGAACTGATAGCTAGCATAGTGTGTTTTCTGGTCTGTTGTGATCAGTTAGGGGATCTTGTTATTTCTCTTGTGCTGCTGCAAAATAGACGAATGAACTACTTCCTTTCGTCCATATTTATGTTCTCAACTTTGTCTAGATTCGTATGTATTTAGTTAAGTATTTGGACTAGGTGCATTCATATCTAGACAAAGTTGAGAACATTAATATGGACCGGAGGGAGTAATAAAATGATCGCTCCTCATTCCATGATTTAGAAACAAATAAATCAGCAATTTTTATTTTGCACTTTTTTTTTGGGTAAGTTGCTTTGTCTTTTATTAGTTGACAAACGTAGTTACTCTGCTTCTAAACCACCATGGATTTCAAGGTTAAAAATCCAACGAACAACGTAATCAATGTGTTGTTATTCACCCCACGGTCATTTTTGTGTCATATGATGTCCACTCAATTGATTTGGTTGTCGTGAAACTTAAATTTTAAATATGCGATAGCCCGTAGTTGTTTTTCTAATGGTTTTATCTTCATCATGCTGCATTGTGGCCTCTATGTCATCACTTCCTAGGCTAGCCATAGTGGTAGTATCATGCATGACACCTTAACAAAACGATGATGTGGCACCAATTAATAAAAAGAGATGTGCTAGTGGTATCATAAGAGCAAGTATAATAGAATACAGTCAGCTGACTATAAGAAATAAAATAGTATAGTTTGGATGAGGTGGAGGAATAAGAAGAAGAGAGAGAATGTAAGCGAGCAGTAAGTTAAGAGCCAGCTCTAGCACGTGCTCCTAGACATGTTATGAGAGTGACATGTGGGGCACGTATTGATTAAGTAGTACATTTTTATAGTCAACTATTATACATATTGGCTATAGATGACATGTCACTTTCTTATAAACAACAACCGACTATATTATTGAACTTGCTCTAATATGATAGGGTATCATAGCACATGTAACAAAAAAAATTAATACCAAATACATCTTGTAGATCAAATTGCATTGAGATTCTACAAATAATTAAATATCATGAGACTATGATACAACTAGATGATACTAAGCACTATAGGGATATTATGATACGCTAGTATTAGATGCATGATAAGTATATGATAATTCCCACTCTGACCAGCCTTAGGGATATCAAATTTTTTCTATTTGGTTGGAAGGATGAGATACGGTAAGGGATAACCAGTTTTTTTGCTTGGTTGGAGGGATGATATGTGAGTAGTTGGTTGTGATGACTCTCTTGGTGAATTCAAATGCGTTACAAATATATGGTGTTCCACATTTGGGATTTCGAGGCGAGTAAAAGTAAACACTTCTATAAAAAAATCACCAAACAAAAAACCTAACATATTCCTCTTGATTAACCGCCTCTCCCCTCTGCTTCTAGTCATTGATTCCATGGCGTGGGACAAAGGAGATTGGGATTCTCGATTGTCGTCTGTTGTGTAGAAAATATCTCTATTCCCAGTGATGCTGCTAAGATGGACATGCATTGGTGCCTCAAAAAAAATATCCTCTAGCCCTAATCATATAGTGGCGCTTGGTCGGGCGTTATAGAGGAGCATGGAAGTTTTTGTCTCTCGTTGTACTTCATGGATGACCAATTTGTGTCTCTGTGTTGCCTATGTTTATGAGTGGTGTCCATCGCGGACACGAGCTATGGAGACACAACAACTCTAAAGGCCTTTTTGTTTGGTCTTTTATAGTCTTTTCACCAAAATAAGCCACCGATTCCAAAACAAAGGGCTTGACTTCCTTGATGACTTTCCCAAAGCCAAAGCACCTAAGAGCATGTACAATGCAAGATGCTTAGGACAGTGCTTAGAAAAATAAACCAGTTTTTTAAGCACCGGGGCTTATTTGGACTAGATAAATGGCTAATTAGATACCTCTTCTATAGAAATAAGCATCACTACTTAACAAATTGGTTGGTTTATTTTTCTAAACACTCATCTAAGCACCTCCCATTGCATATATGCTCTAATAGGCGAGGCGAGCGAAGCACGCCATGAGGTGCTTCCGGCACCTTCCCCACTTATAGTTCAACTGGTACATCTCTTTGCCCCTAATCTTGTGGTTATAGTCAGTGAACCTTTATCGTGCCCTAATCTTGTGGTAGCTGCCCTAGTGAGATCCTTGTATTTAGGGAAAAAAGTATAAATTATTTTGTGTGCATATTCTTGTGTATTCATGGTATTTTATAATGATCCATATGTTCAAACATTAAAACTCAAAACTGCAGCTTTTCGACAATAACTTTTCATGCACAATAGCACGGATAGCCACACCCAGCCCAAACAAAGAGGTAATTGCCACACAAAAAAAACTCCATACACATGGGTGGACCCAACATCCCTCCCGGCCGGGCAGCCGTCCAGACTTGCTGACGGCGCAAAGCTTGTAGTTTTATAGATTTTTATAGCGATTTTGTCTGAAAAATTCACATCTTAAACTCGTTCGTCCAGACTTCCGAAAGTTTCTAGATCCGCCACTCTCATCCATACTATCTTGAGTGTACCTTTGTTTATGCCTTGGTCCATTTATCCATTATTATCTTTCTTTTGAGGGATGTCTATTATTATCTGGTTGTATCCAACACTTCTAGTATTTTGAACACTTTAGTCTGGCACATCATGATACACGGTGAGAGGGGAGGAAAAAAAAGATTAGTCGAGAAAACCGTGAATAGAGAAAGCAGTAGTCGACGGCAGTACGGCACGGCGCCGCTCGAAATCTCCAAACCCCCACTCCCCCCAATCATACGCCTCCCTCCTTCCTCTTCCTCAACCCACATATCAGATCAGGCCGCCACCGCTTCCAGATTCCAATTTCGATTCTCACCTCGGTGCTTTCGCCCTAAGCCAGGCGAGAGGATGGCGATCGTGTACGCCCTCGTGGCGCGGGGCACGGTGGTGCTGGCCGAGTTCGCCGCCGTGTCGGGCAACGCCGGCGCGGTCGCCCGCCGCATCCTCGAGAAGCTCCCCTCCGAGGCCGAGGCGCGCCTCTGCTTCGCGCAGGACCGCTACATCTTCCACGTCCTCCGCTCCGCTGCCGACGGGCTCACCTTCCTCTGCATGGCCAACGACACATTCGGAAGTCAGTTTCCCCTTTGCTCCTCTTTCAGTCTGTCCTGCTTGCTCAGCCAGCTCTACTTAGATTGTTTTCTTTCTCTCCGTGACATACATGTTCTCAGATGCTGGGATAGAATTGCATACTTGGTTCGTTATAGATACTTAGTGCTATCGATGTTGTATACTGAAGCCACCGGTTGCAGATAATTATATCTTGGCATCATCTAGCAGTGTATCTCTAATCATCCTGCCCAAGCCCAAGTGCCTGCTGTTAACATTGTACATGCAATTTGTTCATGATGCAGGGAGAATTCCCTTCATATACCTCGAGGACATCCAGATGAGGTTCATGAAGAACTATGGAAGGGTGGCCCACTCCGCGCTGGCCTATGCCATGAACGACGAGTTCTCCAGGGTGCTCCACCAGCAGATGGAGTTCTTCTCCAGCAACCCCAGCGCTGACACGCTCAACCGCCTCCGCGGCGAAGTCAGCGAGGCGAGTAGCACAAAGTGTTTGCATCCAGGACAGTTCCATTTTATGGCAGTAGCTTGATGAGCTTACCGTGTGTGTGTGTGTGCTTTCAAACATCTGCAGATACACACTGTCATGGTTGACAACATAGACAAGATTCTGGACAGAGGCGACCGCATCTCGCTTCTTGTGGACAAGACCTCCACCATGCAGGACAGTGCTTTCCACTTCCGCAAGCAATCAAAGAGGCTCAGGAGAGCTCTTTGGATGAAGAATGCCAAGCTTCTGTAAGTCTTGCACATCTCCATCTTCCATAATTTATGTTCTTTTCATTCCCGTTGATTTTGAGGACACTAGCCATCAATCATGGATCAGTCGCATGGTCATCGACTTTTAAGATTCTTTTACAGCAATTTACTATACAGTGAAGTCTCTTTTGCTACCACAAAACAACACTTCCAGATCTGTTTTCTGCCAGTTATAATTTTCCATGTCCCTAGATTCAATCTGGCTGGAAAATTGTCATTTCTGAACAAAAGAAGAACTGTTATTGTTATGAGAATGCGAGAGGGTGAATTATGTGCTTTTGTTAAGGCGCACTTTTAGATGAGCTATGGTAATTTGAACTAAATATCAAAACCCCCAAAGAAATACCCCCTCATACAAACACCTCCTAACTCATTTATAATGGCTTAAGTAAAATGTTGAAACCCCTGCTCTTTTGACTGGGAAATCTAGTAAGTAGTGGTCGTCTAACATTAAGAGTTATATTTTTTGTGATTTCTACATGTCGATTTAACTTGTTTGGCAGCTTCTGAGATGTTTCTTATGCTGGGTTTATTGCAGAGCGGTGTTGACTGTTGTTATTGTGCTGCTACTTTACTTGCTCATTGCTGCTTTCTGCGGAGGCCTATCCCTTTCATCATGCAGAGCATAGAACACTGTGGGTGCACCTCAATTGGAGCTCCTGCTCAGCCTCCAGAGCTAAAACCTGATGTTTTGAGCAAACGGATGCGAAGCTGAGCTGTCCGTAGAGTGTTCTAGTCATACAAGTCAATATGAAATGTTTGTACAGGACAGGGTCTGCATGTAAAGTATGTCGTTTGTTGTTTCGGGTACCTGAACAACAAGGTGCGGGTTTACACTTCGCTGTAGTTATCTTTTTGATGCGGTGGTTATGTGCATGAATTGCGTATCTTCATTCTCTCTTGCTGCCATTGTGTTTATGGATCTTGTGGCACTGGTTATGAATGCTCAATGCACATGTTCACAGAAATTTAGGTCGTTCTGGAAAAGATGCTTCTCTGCCTTTTTTACCTGTTTTTCGATTATGTATCTTGTAGTACTTAACATTTTTTCCCATTACTTGTTCTACTCCGGTGTTAAGGAAGTTATAAAATACTGATATAATGGGATGGGATTTCAGAGCTAACAACAAATTTAGGAGTAACGTTGTACATGACAGATCGAAATACTTATGTGTGCATTAACCGTTGAAGTTTCGAAACATTGATTGCACACATTCTAGAATGAAAAAAAAAGAACACAGGGAGTAGCTATTCGTCTGAAAAAATCAGGCCGGTTGACTATCTTGATCCGAAAGCAGATTCCGTGCTTTATCTGAATGTGGTCAGTTTTGGAATGTATGGAGAGTGTGGGAACTGTATTAGGTCTTAGAGTGAAATTCTGACGGGTTACTGGGGTTGTTGATGGCCTTGATGGATGTCTCTGCTATTCTAATCCAGTTGCTGGAAGCTGTAGGAGCTGTGGTACATCCTTGCAATGCCAATCAACTTCTTTGGCGATTTGTTTTGCTATAGATTTGCAAGGATACATGTTTGTCCTTCTAGTTCAACTGCTCTTGGTTGTGTGCAGTTCCCTTACCTGTGAAATGCAGAGCAGTTGGAAAGCAAACCAAGCAACCACTCCTGCAAACCAAACCATTGCTCTCAACTTCTTCAGAATGAATGTCCTCACTTATTCATCCAACAATTCCATTACCTCCAAACTTGAGCTGCATATATGTATATATACTGCATTGCATGATGATCTCTATGCAACAAGTATTCTCCCTCTTAATCTCCTATCCCAGGCAGGAGTGCTAAGCAGCAACTGAGCAGAGCAGCTAGCTTTCGTAGCCAACATGAGCAGCACCAACGAGGCCACTGTCATCCACGTCGACGACACCGCCGGCAAGGCCCCGGTCGCATCTGCGGCGCCACCGCCAGCAACAGCAGCCCCGACCGCGCCGGTGCAGCAGCAGCAGCGCAAGGGTGGCGGTGTGCCTTTCCTCCTGCGCAGCGGCGCCGAGGGCTTCCGTCGCTGCATGGCCTTCGTGGACCTGCTGCTGAGGGTTCTCGCCTTTGGGCCGACGCTCGCGGCCGCCATCGCCACGGGCACCTCCGACGAGACGCTCTCCGTCTTCACCGAGCACTTCCAGTTCCGGGCCAGGTTCGACGACTTCCCGACCTTCGTTTTCTTCGTGGCCGCCAACGCGGTCGCGGCGGGGTACCTGGTGCTGTCCCTCCCCTTCTCCGTCGTGGGGATCTTCCGGCCCAAGGCGACGGTCGTCAGGCTGCTGCTGCTCATCGGCGACACGGTGATGGTGGTGCTCGTGACGGCGGCGGCGTCCGCCGCGGCGGCAATCGTGTACGTGGCGCACGACGGGAATATGCGCGCCAACTGGGTGCCCATCTGCATGAACTTCCACGGCTTCTGCGAGCGCACCAGCGGCGCCGTGGTCGCCTCCTTCCTCGCCGTCCTCGTCTTCATCCTCCTCGTCCTCCTCTCCGCGTGCGCCATCCGCCGCCGACAATGCTAGGCTGCTACTACAACCCATCGGTCGACCGCGCTCAGTGCTTTGGAATGTCGTGATTGTGCTCTCTACTTTTTACTCTGGTTTGGTCGTGCGTCATCTCATATGGAGTACTATTCCTGTTATCTGGTGTAAGGTGTTCGATCGTCAATCAATTGTTCGTCGATCACTCTGTGATGTAAGTTGTATTAATCAATTTCAACATTTTCGATCAATCCCCAACTGGTGCCGAGCAAACCAGGAAGAAAAACAAAAAGAAAGAAAAGAAATGCACAGCACAGCACAGATGGATGAAGGATCACTGTGCAGTCTTCTGGTTTTGCTGCCTGCTGCGGTAGTACGCCATGCCCCGGATGCCGTCGGGGTCCATGGCGAACCCGAGCGGGCGGTAGAACCCCACCACCCGAGGCTCGGCGTAGAGCGCGATGTTGTTGACGCCCTTGAGCCGGAGCTCTGCCACGAGCCGCTCCATGACGGCGCGGCCGAGCCCGAGGCCCTGGCACGACGGCTCCACCACCACGTCCCACACCACCGCGTTGAACACCCCGTCCCCAGCCGCGCGCGCGAACGCCACGGGGCGGCCCGTCGCCGCCGACGCCAGCCACGCCACCTCGCTGTGCTCCAGCGCGCGCCGGAGCCGCTCCTCCTGCCGCTGCGGGAACCCCACGCGCGCGAACACCTGGTTGAGGGCGGCGACGTCCAGACCCTCCGCGGTGCGCCGTACGGCGAAGCCGCGGGATGCTAGCTCGGAGTCGGAAACCGTCAGCTGGACGCCGGGGACGGCTCCAGGGGCGGACGCGGCCGGAGGGTGCAGGAGGGATGGGTTTCTGGGCTTGAATGTGACGGCGGTGCGGAGGAAGCCGCGCGCGTGGAGGCGGGGCTGCAGCTGTGGGTGTTGCATGGCTGGTGTGATGATGGCTTCAGACTCCAGTGGCCATGGATTGCTTGCTTATCCTTTCCATCTCTTTCTTCCCGCCACTAGTTCACTTGCGCAAATTGTCGAGATTCTGTGGAAACATTTGCGAATACCGGCAATTAACGCAACTATTAGTAGTAGTCTCATTTTTTGAATCAGGACGGTTTCAGTTTTCCTGGCGAAATGTTTGAGTTGTTATAATCACCAGTTTTTTTTGACAAATCTAAAAAACAAGGAGGCTACACTACAAACCCGAAGAGTTTATCAATTTCATAGAAGAAATGACAAGATGACCGGTATAACGCCAAGAAGGCTACATGATACAAACCTGGCGCCACACGGCTTACAACAACCAAATAACAAGGATCCTCCTTGCACCGTCTCCACCACAAATGGTGGGGAGGAGGAAACCCCAGGAGAACGAATCTACCAAAGATGGCGGAAACAAGGAACCGTCCACCCTTAAGCGCCTAAGAGTCGGAGAGTGAGTGGTTGGACCGGACCAACCGGTGGATGTCGACTGAGAGGTGCCACTGACGATGTACATTGCGCCCCAAAACCCATGCTCAGGACGGGCGCCAACCTGGACTTCATCATGCCTCTCTAGGACTCCACGAGAGGCCTAGACAACGCCTCCAAAGAGGGGACGACACTGTGGTGCCTCCGTTATCCGCTCTGGCAAGCCGAATTGAGGGTTTCCCAAACACTCGAGGTGGGACAACATAGGTGATGCATGTAAAATGTATTGTTGGGGATATACTTTCCGGGTATCCTCGCAGTTCCTCACTGACCAAGGTGGCCCACTTCGGGTTAGAGCTTTGCTTCACGAGCGGCTCAGTCAGGGAGAAGAGACGGAGTCCAATCCGGCTACGGGAAGGCCCAGAAGACTTACCGACATAGGCCCATAGTGTTACTTGTAGTTCAAGATGTACTCTATAACCAACTCTTAGTCGTAGCCGGATAGATCTCTCCTGTAAACCCTAGGCCGGATATCTATATAAGCCGTCCTAGGGAGAGCCTTTAGGGTAACACAATAGTCTACAATCTCAACTCGCACAGGCGAACCCTTGTAACCCATATTCCGGCTCTGCCGTATTACTGGATTGCTAGCAGGAGTAGGATCCGTCCAAAGCCGGCGGATTTGAACCTGGGTAAACTTGTGTGCTCACCGCCCCGGAACACCGTACGTCTCACACCCCTCTCTTCCGCACGCCTCGAGGACCCCCTCATGGCGTACTTGTCATTAATCCGACGACAGTTGGCGCCCACCGTGGGGCAAGTGAGCTTTGGATCTGCGTTCCGAGCGGAATCTGCAAGAATCGGAATCGGCGAGACTATCGCTGTCGGTCGCATCCTCTACGCCAACGACATCCCTCTCATTGTTCTCGACGAGACTTGGATTCCGACTAGGGAAGCCGTGACCACCTACACCATCATGTCTTTTGCCGAGATCGACGTTTTACATCGGCTTTGCTGAACCTGCCCCACCCACCCCAGCGGTGATGATAGAGGCAGAAGAAATTTCTGGGTCCCCTTTGTCTGCGGAGACGGCAGAGTTCTGGATCTCAGAAACCCCTAATCCCACCCAGCCCGCACCAATCGCGGAGATAGTGGAGAAAGTTGAACCTGAAGCAGATCGTGCGGTTCAAGTCGAATCTGGAGTGGATCTCCTGGGTGAGGTCAAATCCTAGATCGATCTGACTGCTGAGGTCGAGATCCAGGAGGAGCATAGTAACAACCATGGTTCTGGCTCTGCCAATGCCGGAATAGATCGACCGTTCCTGAGGCATACGTTGAGGCGCATGATACTGCAAGACGCAAGCGTGGATGAGGTCCTTGAAACCGTCAGGATCTTCGAGGAATCCCACGAGGAAAGCCGCAACTACCTCAGGACCCACACGTAACACTTCGTCGGGTATGTTGGATCCAGATCTGGCTCAGCCAATGCTGGAGAAAACACCAACTCAGTTCTGGAGGCGATCAGAACAAACGTCGACGTACCCGCATCCTCGGATGATTCGATGACGTCAGCAGATTTTCGAAAGTTCTCCACGGAGTATGAAGAGGAGTGTAACTCCAAAGCCGCAGAGGAAGAAGAAGCCATGGATGAATGATCCAGGGAAAACTCTCCCAAAGCACATGATGACATGGAAACCGAAGATAATCTCGAGGTCCAGATGTCCGAAAGTACCGATCAGAGCTTGACTCCGGGAAACGGACCCAAAGCCGTCTTTGCTACCGGCGCTGCCAAGAAGGCAAAGAAGAAGAACAAGAAGAACAAGACCCCGACAAAAGATCTTTTGCTAGAGGAAGTGATTGCCGAGGAATACGAGGAAGACTCAGATGGAGCACTTATCCCAGGATGAGCCCAAAGAAGAGTCGGTGGATGGACACATGATCACTGAAGGTGCACGTAAACTCATCGATGCTGCATTAACCACACCTATCCCTACAACTGCAGAACTTACTGCCGAAGAACTGGACGAAAGGGCCCAAGCCCTAGAAGCGCGTCATCAAGAACTCCTAGATGAAGCCAAAAACATCGAGGAGGAGAAGAAATGCATGGCAACTGTGGAGAAGTACATCTCTCAGCAACATCAGAAGACCCGGAAACGTCACACACGTGACGATCAATTCCCGGAAGTACACAAGGTTCTCTTCGAAGGAGACCCGGGGATGCCTCGACTCGACAGCAAAGGAGATCTGGTGTATCCAACACCGGTACAAAACATTGTTGCAGCTCGAGATATCCTGTCGAATAATCCAGGCCTAGAGCAGGGTCGATTGGGCATCAAGCTACTCACCAAGGGTCTGGAATAACAAAGGGCTGCGAAATCCGGAAGCGAAAAACTGGTCTCCAAATCCGAACAATGTCACACGGACTCAGCCTGGAATGATATAAGGCCCCAGCGTGTTCCGGAACAGCATCACCATTCCGACAGGCGGGAAGACAACTACTCCAGAACCGTATCATCAGAACAACATCACAGAGCTGCACGTGACTGGCGCAATGTCGCTCCAGCCGCCGAGCAAGAGGCAATTGCTACACTGTATCCGAGAACCCCCCCGATGAGAGTCAAACGATCGTAGGGGAGAAGACAAAGAGAAACGTCGGGAGGAGGACCGTCAAAGGATGCCACCTCCTAGACCTACAAACCGTCCGACTAAGCCCTACCATGGTGGGAGTAATGGACGAAGGAACGATGGAAACCATGCCGAGACAAGCCGACAGGGAGCTCGTTGCAATGAAGACCCTCCCTGGAACCGGAATCATGACGCACCGGATGGAGGCCGGCGACCAGCCGGAAATAACCCAGCTGATCCACCCTCTCCGCCAAGTAGCCATCACAACGGCTCCCAAGGAGGCTAAGGAGGGCGTCGTGGTGGAGGAGGTGGTGGCAGAAGCCGAAGTCTGGCTCCAAGGCACCACAGCCATAGCCGTCATGCGGGACGATCCTTATCCCCAAATGACGCAAGGCACATGATTAACTCCAATATAGAGGCGCGGCGCTACGAAATTGATGATATATACATGGGCCCAAAATGTTTCGGACCACGCATAAGAGCTACAAGATTCCCGGAAGGATTTGCTATCTCAAGACATATTCAAGCCTACGATGGCATAGCTCGGCTAGATACTTGGCTACAGGATTTCTTCCAAGCTTGCTGCATCACCAAAGGCGGAAACAGCCTGGTCGCAACCCGATATCTCCCACTTACATTGCGGAAGATGGCACGATCATGGCTCAATGAACTTCCGGAGAACACCATCCACAACTGGTATGAAATGCAAAGTGCGTTCTTTCGGAATTTCGATGGCACATACCGGAGGCCCTGTACGGTCGGAGACCTACAACGTTGCACCCAGAAAGCCGGAGAAACTTGTCGAGATTATCTCGGATGATGGATCGACACCAAGAACTCCAGTGAAGGAGTAAATGACCAAACTGCGATTGAAGCTTTCATTGCAGGTCTCCCAATTGGTTTACTACGTCATCGCTTGAAGTGTGACAAAGTCACTGATTTGGGAGAGATGATAGAAACAGCGAGCAAGTATGCAAATGCTGACGACGACGCAGAGGGATTACTCAACGCCCTGGCTGTGCCACAGTCGGCAAAACAACCAAAGCAACAAGCTCAGAAGCGCAAGAATACCTCGGAAGAAAAACCCAACACGGAAACGGCAATAGTCACTGCTACTTTCGAGTCTGGAGGACGAGGAGGATGTGGCGGTGGCCGCGGACACGGTCATGGGACGTCAAGAGTTCAAGGTAGAGGATACTAGCAGCCTGGCAAAACCTACTCTTGGGCCGACATTGCCAATAACCCATGTGTGCATCACCTAGATGCCAATGGGGGCTCGTCCCACACAAATGCCAAGTGTCGTTTCAATGATGACATTAAGAGATATGATACCACTGGCTATAAAGCTAAGCGGAAGAAGGGAAAGAAGAATCCCGAAAAGGATAAAGAGACCAAGGAAGATTCCGACATGGAGGAAGCTGGTGCTTCAAATCCCAAGCCGAAAGGGAAGAAAAAATTTCTGACCAAGAAAGACACTTATGTCACCTTCCTCGGATCTCAACCAACAAAAGTCAAAAAGGCAGTGCTACATGAGCTCAATGCAACAATTCCGCCTGTCCCTCAATTCTTGGACTGGTTGGAAGTGGCAATCACCTTTGACCGCGCTGATCATCCGCCTAAGTTACACAGGCGAGGAAAATACGCCTTAATCGTCAATCCACTTATTGACTGTTATGGTTTCTCCAAGACTCTCATGGATGGTGGTAGTAGCATTAACATCCTGTACGTCAAAACACTACGCCGGATGAAGATCTCGGAGACCCAGCTGAACCACAGCTCTGTGATCTTTCACGGGGTTGTTCCAGGAAGACAAGAAAATTCCCTAGGAGAAATCACTTTGGATGTTACCTTTGGAACTCCAAAGAACTATCGGACGGAGGCACTGTCTTTTGAAGTGGTCCCGTTCAAGAGCGCGTACCATGCTATATTCGGACGTCCGGCTTACTGGATTTTTATGGCTCGTCCGTGTTACATTTACAATATGATGAAAATTCTAGGTCCCAACGGCGTGATCACCATAAGGGGAGACCCGAAGAAAGCGCGAGAGTGAGAGAATGGAAATTTCGCCTTTGCTGAAGCCGTGCTGCACGCCCAGGAGTACCAGGAGATCAAGAAGAGCATATATCCATCCGAGATGCCCGCAACGAAGAAGGAGGTGACAAAGCCGAATCCGGAGTTCAAGGCATCAGAAGATACGAACAAGACGCCATTGAAGGACGATGACCCCTCCAAGGTGACCTAGATAGGCGTAGGCCTAGATAGCGCATAGGAAAGCGCGCTCGTCAAGTTCCTCAAAGAAAATCAAGATATCTTTGCATGGCAGCCATCTGACATGACTGAAGTACCTAGGGAACTTGCCGAGCACTCTTTAAATGTAAACCCGAACGCTAAACCCGTCAAACAGTCCTTACGACGTTTCGGCGATGAAAAGCGTAAGCCAATAGCTAAGGAACTAGCACGGCTCGAGTTAGCCGGATTCATAGAAGAGGTCATCCACACTAAGTGGTCGACCAATCCTGTAATGGTTCCTAAAAAGGACACCACTGATTTAAGGATGTGTGTTGATTATACTGCCTTGAACAAGGCTTGTCCCAAAGATCTGTTCGCTTTGCCTAGGATTGATCAAGTTATCGATTCTACAGTAGGCTCGGAACTCCTCTGTTTTCTCAACGCATATTCCGGTTATATCAAATCTGGATGAAGGAATCTGACAAAGTCAAAACTTCATTCATAACCCCTTTCAGAACCTTCTGTTTTGTTACGATGCCCTTTGGGCTGAAGAACGTAGGAGCTACGTACCAGCGCGCAATGCAGCGTTGCCTCCATGATCAAATCAGACGTAATGTACATGCATATGTGGACGATATTGCGGTGATGTCCAAAAAGAAGGAAACGTTGATTTCTGACTTGGAGGAAACGTTCGCCAATCTACGAAAATACAACATAATGCTTAATCCGAAGAAATGCTTCTTTGGAATCCCAGTCGGAAAATTGTTAGGTTTCATCGTGTCCCAAAGAGGCATAGAGGTGAACCGAGACAAAATCAAGGCTATACTCAATATTTCCAGGCCAACCCGCCTGAAGGACGTACAAAGACTAACTGGCTGCATTGCCGCAGTTAGTCGGTTTGTAAGCCGGCTCAGTGAAAGAGCCGCACCATTATACAAACTCCTGAAAAAGACCAAGGATTTTGTGTGGACCGACGAAGCTGAAGCTGCACTACAAGACCTGAAGAAAGTACTTTCATCTGCTCCTATCCTTGTTGCGCTGGAACCACAGGAATCGATGTTGCTCTATCTCACTGCGACAAACAAAGTCGTCAGTATTGTCATGGTAGTGGAGAGACCGGAGGAAAATAAGGAACACTTGGTGCAGCGTCCGACTTATTTTGTTAACGAGGTCTTGATAGAATGGAAACAACGGTATCCGCACTATCAAAAGCTAGCTTATGGTGCGTTATTGGCATCTCGTAAGCTATGACACTATTTTCAGGAGCATCCAATTACCGTGGTGAGCACAGCTCTCATGGGAGATATAATCAACAATAGTGACGCCACAGGACGCGTCACCAAATGGGGCATAGAGCTCTCCGCTTTCGATATTGAGTACAAACCTTGGACAACAATCAAATACCAAATCCTTACTGACTTTGTTGCTGATTGGATAGAGACGAAGGAGAATATGGCCCTCCCCGAGTCGGAATATTGGACTCTATATTTTGATGGGTATAAGGCTCGCGGGGGCTCGGGGGCTGGCGTGGTGCTCAAATCACCCCAAGGAGACAAACTTTTATACGTGTTGCGGATCCACTTTAGAGAGACAAATAATATTGCCGAGTATGAAGCACTGCTGCATGGAATCCGGATTGCTAAGGATATCGACATCCGACGTTTGATGTGTTACGGAGATTTGGATCTTGTTGCTCAGCAAGTGTTGGATATTTATAATGCAAATAAGCACATGGCAGCATATAAAGCTATCATGCATGATTTATCTAAATCGTTCGAAGGGTTTGAGGTTCAACACATCCCTCGAGCAGAAAACAAGGAAGCAGATGCACTATCTCGAATAGGCTCTACACGAAAAGAGGTCCCGGATGGCGCTTTTTTAGAGCACCTCAAAGTTCCCTCAATAAAGGGAGTGGACGAGGATTATCCGACCAAATCCGATTCACCTCTAATAGCAGTTCTGGCTATAATTTCCAACTGGACTCAACCCTACCTCGATTATTTGGTAGATGACAAATTACCCGAAGACGAAGTTCTGAGCCGGCAGATAATCCGACGAGCAAAAGCCTATACAGTGGCTAGTGGTGAGCTCTATAAGCGGAGTGTATCTAGGGTCTTTCAGCGTTGCGTATCTCCGGAAGAAGGAGTGGAAATCTTAAGAGAAATCCACGAAGGCGAGTGTGGTCACCATGCTGCAGCCAAATCTTTAGTGGCAAAAGATTTCTGACATGGTTTTTTCTGGCTTACATCCAAGGCAGATGCCGAACGGCTGGTCAAGACGTGTAAGGGCTGTCAAAAGTACGCCAAGCAAGCTCACGTTCCGGCTGATCAGCTGCGAACAATACCTATAACATGGCCTTTCGCGGTCTAGGGGCTTGACATGGTAGGACCGTTTAAACGGGCTCCAAGTGGATTTACTCACCTCTTAGTGATGGTGGATAAGTTCACCAAATGGATTGAGGCTAAACCCGTCACTACTTGTGATGGAGCAACAACCAAAAGATTTGTCGAGGATGTTATAATCCGGTATGGTTATCCGCATAGTATTATCACAGACAACGGGAGTAATTTCTCTATGGGGGAACTTGCCAAATTCTGCAACAAACAAAATATTCGGCTTGACATTGCGTCAGTCGCACATCCGCAGGCTAATGGACAAGTCGAAAGAGCAAATGGTTTAATCCTACAAGGCCTAAAACAGAGACTCGAAGCACCACTACGACGTGCTGCGGGGGCTTGGGCAGAGGAATTACCTTCTGTAATATGGAGTTTACGAACTACTCCGAACAGGTCAACTGGATACACACCTTTCTTCTTGGTCTATGGTGCAGAAGCAGTTCTTCCTAGTGATTTGATTCACACTTCTCCTAGAGTGGCCGCGTATATCGAAGAGGATGCCGATATTTCTCGACAAATGATCTCGACTTAGTCGAAGAAGTTTACGTTGTTTCTGAAATGAGATCAACAGCCTATCAGCAGAAGTTACGCAAGTATCATAGCCAGAGAGTCAGAAACAGATCTTTCAATAAGGGCGATTTGGTTCTCCGGCTTGTGCAACAAAGAAAGCACAAACTTTCCCCAGTATGGGAAGGGCCCTTCTTGGTTAGTCGAGTTGCACAATGGTTCATACTACCTAACTGATATGAGGCCAGTCAAAGAAAGACATGTTACTAAGAAGAGAAAGAGAGCTGGAGGCAGTACAAATCCGGATGAGTTAGACAGACCGTGGAATATTGCTCAACTACGTCCCTTTTATTCTTAGTTTATCCTTCTTTGTAATCATATATGTGTACATGCTCTGTGAGAAATAAAAGTTTTGGTTGCCTCAAGTTTTTTCTGAGAAGTTTTTACCATCTTATTTCCGAATGATCATGTCACAGTCAAAAATCCCAGAATGCTTGAAAGTACTTTATGCTCATGTTCGTTCTGGTTTAGATTTCCGATTCTAAAATTGCTACCCTCGGGTATAACTCTAAAGTTTCTAGTCTTTACTTTGGTTATTTGTCTGATTGCCGGATGCGGGTATTTTCCGAGTAGTAAATTGCTGGTAGTGGAAGCCGGCTTTGTTTCTAATTTTAAACTAGTTTAGCAATTGAGCTCCATTGCTCGGCAAAGTTTCTCTACTAAAAGTTTAGCCGGCTCACGAAAGGGATGAGGCGGAAAGCCAGATAAACAATAAGTACAGACAAAAAAGTACAAGTGCTTATGCAAATATTTTACGCACACAAAAATTTAAACCAAAAGTGCTGAATAAATTAAAACTTAGCACTAGCAAAAGTATCATATTGCATATTTACAGACCCATAACATTTTCAGAATAATACATTTGTTTCTAATAATCTATGATGCAGGAGAAGAGGTAGGAGCTGCCGGCTCGCTGGACACATTAGCCGCACTCTGATAACAATCCGAGATGTCCAAATCCGATGTGGTTTGTTCATCATCGGAAGCTTCAGCTGCTTCTTCCGGAGGCGGAGGTGGCATGTCCACGCGGTTGAAGAAGGGAGTGTCGTAGCTGGTTAAGTCAGCTACATGACACCCATATCCGGCGCTGGAGTCCATGATGGCCTTGATGTCTTGCTCCTGTCCGTCTTCGTCCACTTTACAGTACCCTCTAGTTACTTGCCAGATTTCCATGCTTCCATGGTGGCCCATGACCATTGTGAGGGCATTCTGTGCCGCTGATCGCGCGTAGGACATGTTCCAGTCCTGAACAAGCTGCGGCATCTCCTTTGCCTTGTCCCGCACCTGAAAGTCGGACATGCTATGCATGTCCAGAACCTTGAGAGCTTCGCCAATATCCTCAATGGATTGGCGGAAGTCATGAAGCAAATCACCGACTTGGGTAAGCCGGTGGGTGCGAGGCTCGGCAGAGATGGAGTCCGTCAAGTTCAGAGGACCTATGCATATAACGCAAAACAGATAAATAAATCCAACATCGAAAGAGTCGTAGAATGTAGACAAGTCAAAAAGACGGAAACATACCAAAGATGACGTCATCAACTTTGGTCTTCTCTTCACGAAGACTACGGAGTTCAGCCCGGAGCGCCTCGGAAATATCCTTCTCTCTGAATAGCTCGTCGTTGAGATTCGAGATTTTCTTCTTGTGGAGTGCAATCTTGCGATCACGCTCCACGGTGGCCATGGAGGAGGATTCGAGAACTTGAGCAATGCTTTTCTCATGATCCGCCTTAAGCTGGTCTAGCTCTTGGCAGAGATCCTTGTTTTCCACCACCAAGGTCTTCAGATTCTCGGCCTCTTCGATCATAGCATAGGACTGCTTTATCAGTGCTGTAAGTCAAAAAGAACAACAGCTCAGCAAAAATTATTCGACTATGAAAACACAGGACAAAGTTTGAGTCTCGGAATGTTTACCTTCGGCCTCATCCTTTTCAAGTTGGAGAGCATTGATCTCTCTCCGCTTATTGCAGATATTCTTCAGCAATTCCTGGTTATATGAATTAACTTTCTGTAAGTCAGAATACCCAGAGTCAGAAGTCTACTAAAGACTCGGGCTAATATTGTAGCTAATATCAGCACGAGCCTTGGGGGCTATACTAGTTCATTCTTTGGCATCCTAGTGAGGCATAAACCCAGATTTACTATCCACCTTCATGCTTGGGGGCTAGAGGATATGACAGAAAATACAGTAAAGGAAAAGCATGAGTTGGAATTCCGACTTACATGATGTTCATGTGTGAGCTTTCTCAGGCACATGTTCACCTCAGTAGTAACCTTCTCGGCGAGGGTGAGTGGAATAACCGGAGGTGGTGGGAGCACACCAGCTCTTAGTCCCTCGCCGCGAAGGCGGACTTGTTTAAGAAGTTCGGAGTACTTGACGTCCTCCGCTTCTTGTGCTTCTTCTTCGGCAGAGAGATTACGGTTTTCCAGGCATTGCTGGGCCAGCCGCTGGATTTCCTCCACAGATTTCCGAGACAAGCCAAATTTGGCAAGTCCCGGATTGTTCAGGAGATTTTCGGCGAAGGTCTTTGCCAAGGGATCATTACCCAAAGAGGGTTCACCCTTATCAAAACCTGAGCCACCAATGGTGGCGTCAGTCTGCGACTCAAGGGTTGCTGGCCCTGTTGAGGGAGCCGGATCTTCTGTGACAACCAGGGATGGAGTAATCACCGGTGTTGCAGAAGATTGAGGGGCAGGAGTCAGAGGAGCTGCGGCAGGAGAAGCCATGGTTAGCTTCGTCTGACGCAGGGGCTTCGAGATGTTCCCCTTCCCCTTGCCCTTGATGAGCTGCTTAGCTCTGAGAAAATAATAGAATAAAGAACATTATATCTCGGAAGAAATTACCGGTAAAGTACAAAGGTGGAAGTTGTGTGGAAAGTTACCTCTTCACAACTGGCACTTCCTTTGTGCCGACAGCCACTGTCAGAGCTTTACGCTTCCTGGGCACAACGTCCGGCAATGGGACCAGTTCCTCCTCCTGAGAAAACTCTAGAGGATATCCCTCGATGGGAGCCAGTTCCGACTCGGGGAGGTCGGCAAGCTAAAAACAAGATAATATCTCAGTATTGCAAAATAACTTAAAGGTGAAACACATAAAAACGGTTTACTGTTAAAAGCTTACCGGCACTACAGGGTATTCCGCTGTGTGCATGTCTAGAGATAAATCCGGAATCTTTCTCTCGATCCGCTCCTTTATCAGCCATTTGATCTAGCTTATGTAGTCCTATGGCTTTAGGGCCTTGGGGCTGATGCGGAGGGAGTCCTGTTTTGACGCCGTGATGGAATGCATCAGTCGGACGCCGTGGTGCTGGAGAGGCTGGATCTGGCGTGCCACCCATCACTGGACCAAGTCGGACCCTCTCAGGCCCTTGGGCTTCATCATATATTCAATCCGCCTCTTGGCGAGAAGCAGATCATCGCTGAGAGCCGGAGGAGCCTCGTCCCAGGATGCTCAGGGCATGGCGGCTCCATCGATGAAAGCCGGCAAAGCGGTAGCTTTGCCGGGAGCAGGAATATCCTTATGATAAAAGAAGGTAGCCGACCACTGTTTGACCGACTCACTTGCTAAAATCCTAGGATAGACACGCTCACGTCTAACCGAAAGACTAATTGTGCCGGTAATGTAAGGATTACCGACAGTGATAGAGTTTCTCTGGACATGGAAGTAAAATCGGAAGAGAGTGAGACTCGCCCTAATGCCAAGATACCCCTCACACAAAGACGGATAGGCGCTCATCTCTAAAAGAGAGTTTAGGGGGAGATGGTGAAGCTGAACACCATAATGATCTATCACCTTGGAAAAGAATTCCGAGGGAGGGGAAGATAAACCTCTGTCGAGGTGGGTGCCTAAGTGTACCCGCTCGTCGGCGTGTGGGTTGGGGATGGTTTCACCGAAACCGCTCCGCCAGTCGCCAGCTTGGAGGAGTCCTGCGCTCTCCACACCGCTAAGCATGGTGTCGTCAAGGATGCACGGGATCCAGACCCCTCGATTGCTTTCTTTCTCTGCCGCCGCCGTCGCTGCCGCTGCGGCCCCAGCCAAGCCGGATGATGATGAGGAAGGCATTCTTCCGGTGCGCCGGTGACCTTAGATGGGCGGCGCTAGGAATCTGGGAGCAAGGGAGCTCTGTGCGCGGGGGAGAAGTGGAGGAGAAGGAAATGATACGGGGAATAAGTGAAGAAGATGAGAGAGAGGAAATCCTCACCCCTTATAACCACCGAACCGCGCCAAGATTCGTGCAAATGGCACAGTGTAAATGCCACGTGTCGTGGAAAGAACTGGGAAGCCCCATGCGATGATTACGCCGCCTCGATCTCCGCGCATGCATTGAAACGGCGCCTCGGTTCCGCGAACGGCGGACCCACCAACGGTCGTGCTGACAGGATGTCTGTCAGAAGACGTGACTTGACCATGACTAGTGGCAGATGACGTCAGAGACCAAGATCCGGCTTAGTTTGAATGTCAAGCTGGAAAATCTGAATAACGTACTAATAGGTCCGACTTACTTTTGAGACCCGGATCGTATCTTTTGTTTTGAAGTTTCAGGAACCCTTCAAGATTCTGCAAGCCGAATATCAAGCTAGACGATGATGAATCCGACTTTGGATCTTGGAGACTTCCGGGGGCTGCTGTTGGGGACATACTTTTCAGGTATCCTCGCAATTCCTCACTGACCAGGGTGGCCCACTTCGAGTTAGAGCTTTGCTTCACGGGCGGCCCAGTCAGGGAGAAGAGACGGAGTCCAATCCGGCTACGGGAAGGCCCAGAAGACTTACCGACATAGGCCCATAGTGTTACTTGTAGTTCAAGATGTACTCTATAACCAACTCTTAGTCGTAGCCAGATAGATCTCTCCTGTAAACCCTAGGCCGGATATCTATATAAGCCGTCCTAGGAGAGCCTTTAGGGCAACACAATAGTCTACAATCTCAACTCGCACAGGCGAACCCTTGTAACCCATATTCCGGCTCTGCCGTATTACTGGATTGCTAGCAGGAGTAGGATCCATCCAAAGCCGGCGGATTCGAACCTGGGGAAAATTGTGTGCTCACCGTCCCGGAACACCGTACGTCTCACACCCCTCTCTTCCGCACGCCTCGAGGACCCCCTCATGGCGTACTTGTCATCAAGCCGACGACATGCATACATAAACTTTATAGTTTATTGACACATATTCCCATGTTTTTGTATCATTTTAGTAGTTATTAACCATGTTCTTAATAATTTAGGGGATTTTCTAACAATCTCCTTTCCTTTGGTTCTAACTCTGCCTAGAAGAAAATATCTTCTATTAGTATTTTTGATTTTACAAGAGCTACGGGACTCCAAAAGAGGCAAGGTCAGATAGCACGCTCCAAATTTTTTGAGAAGCATCTAGCAGGCCAAAGGAGGTCCCAAGGGGCTTAACGGTCTACAAATGGGATCCCATGGAGCGGGGTACTACAGTGGCCACGTCACCAACCTCCGTTTTCACGCCGTTGCTCGGATGTTGTTGATTCCAATGCATCCTCTTCGTCTTGACCTAAAACCTTCTATAAAAATGGTCCTCGATGCGATCTTAGAACAAACAGAGGTGGAGATTGAAAACCACGAAATAGAGAGTTTGCAGCCCGCCACCGGAGGAAGATTGGATGGGGAACCGCTCATGGAATCGCCTCGGGCGGCCTCTCCTCCTTCACCAACGCCTCCTCATCACACTCCACCATGAGAGGGGAGTATTCCACCCCCTGGACTATGGGTTTGTGGTGGTTTATGTATGATCATTATTGAAGTCCATATTGACATGGGTATGATTTATTGGGTTCCTGTAATTGGTATACCTGGTACATACTTAGACTACGGACCAATGCCCACAAAGAATTGGAAGTCCTCAAAGCATCCGAAGCCCAGGAACCGAACATGTTGATCAAGATAGAAGTACCAACCGACATAGTCAAATATCTGTAGTCAAACTTTTAACCGGTCTGTCTTGGACTCTAAGACTTAGCCTCTCATATAAGGGCTGGGAGGAACTGACTGAGAGGGAACCGTAGCTTTGAGCGAAACACAATCTGTCGTGAGTTAGATTGCCTCTAGCGAACCGATGCTTTGTAACCCTCTACTTTCATAATCAGACAGAACTTCGACCCCCTTGTATGTCTGATAGGCCAACGAAATCACCAGCGCTCTCTTTTCCATCAAACCCAAGTCTATAACAATGGATTGAGGTCACCCCTCGTCAATTGACACCGTTTGTGGGAACTTTGAGCGCTAGAGTCATGAATTTGGCGGCTTCAACTTGACCAAGCAATAATCCGACGATTGAGGTCGGTGAGATCCACCATGATCCCGCCAATCTTGATCCACGCCCACCCACCCATCTGCCAAAAAACTTCGAAGAGGATACACATCTCATGATCGGGGACCTCCACTATCGCATTGGGGCCGAGGAAGTTCTCTGCCTTTTAGATCCGATCTTCTAAGACCAGTCGGATGCAATCATAGCACCTGAGGTAACACCAGCATCCTCTATCGGTTCCACAGAAAGGGCCACCTCACACCCGACAAGCGCCAAAGACAACAGTGGCCACACCATGAATCTGGGGGATCTGACCGATCTCTACGACGGTCTCTACTTCAGACCTGACTCTAAAACACCATCGATCGCTAGAACGGACCCGACAAACGGCGGATGCGAGAAAAGCATTGACTCTAGAATCAAGAAAGCAGATTCATACCCAGAGCAGGACCTGCAGGATTTCACTCGTCTCTAAGACAGTGTCTCCTGTGATTCTGATAACCACAACAACAACTCGTACATGGAGCGCCACCAGGTTTGCGTGATCATAGGAGCAATGGGAACAGACAAAGGAACCTCAGTAGAACATGATGAACACGATAACCTAATTATCCAGCATAATGATGTTATTTCAGAAAACGATACAACTACACACTGGAACAGATCGGAACCACCCATGGAAAATCGCGTCATCCAAGGGGGAGGCGGAGCACACGATGGTGAATGTATAACTGTTCGGCTGCCACCATCCTCCTGGGAGAAAGCAAGAAACGCTATCTCAGGTGTAGTACCCATGACGGTGGACGCTTCACGTGAAGATTTAATGGCATACTAGTACCTCCTCCACAAACAGAAGAGACAACTGGTCAAGATGCAGAGAGACCTGGAAGAACAGATTAGGAGAGATGATGAGTTAAGCATACGACGGGCGTAGCTCAGCTCCGCCCGAAACTCTGGAAGCGTCGCAGGACGATCACAACCAGGAAGGGCGGCTCTCGGCTGAATAACATACCCGAAGCCGAAAGACGCGGCATCACCTGAGATTTGGACCTATCATTCATGTTCGTGGATTCAGCGGGCCATATCAAGGCTAAAATGGCCGCAAGATGCCCTCGTCATGGCACAAACCTACATGCTCACAACTCAACCGACATTCGACGATTCGGGGGCAGCCATCCATCGCTCTGCCCTCATGGGACTCGGCATGGCCAGGGAAACACTTGCCAAAGGAGACCAGGTGATTGTCCCACAATCCAATAGATCACCACGCTGTCACAACAGCCCTCGACAGGTGGGAGAAAACCGAAGACCTAGATCGCCGCACCACGCGCGTTTCATGCACTCTTCGTGCGGTCACGATGCCAGAAACGACATTGTGCGAAGCAAAGTAGACCAAGCTCACCAGAGGCACATAAGGTACTCATACGACGAAAGTGAAGATGACCTCGAGCCATGTGGTGCAAGTTGCTTTACCCATCGGGTTCGCAAGACGCCTAGACCCAAGGACTTCAAGCTCCCTCACGATCGCCAAAAGTACGATGAACTCCATGATCTAGAGGCATGGCTGGCCGATTATTTACAAATAGTGAATCTCCTAGGTGGATCAAAGGCCACCACCATGAAAAGCCTACAGCTTCACTTAACCAACACGGCACGGTCTTGGCTCCGGCAGTTACCCGAAGAATCAATTAGCATCTAGGGTGACCTGGAGGAGAAATTCATCAGAAACTTCAAGTCCACATTCAAAAGACCCGCATCTATCGAGGAACTTCGGGAATGCAAACATAAATCAGGAGAACCAATACGCGCATTCATACAGCGGTGGAACATCATCAAGAACTCAGCCAAATATATCTCCGATGAAAGGGCAATCGACGCCTTTAATAACAGATTACACCGAAAATAATTCATAGAGGAGATGGGTCGAGTAAAGCCAAAAACAATATCCTAGCTAATGGACATGGCGAATCGGTGGGATGATGGTGAAGATGCAGTAAACAACAAATGAGGACACTCACCCGAAGAAGATCGTGACAGGCGAAACAACGACAATAGGAGACGGCGTAACTATGACGGCTATGGTGGGCCGAGCCACGTTGCGGCAGGTTATGTAAATGAGGACAATAGTAGGAGTGATAATCGCAGTGGAGGCTATCAGGGCAACCAAGAGTAAGAATGACCAAGTGGGACAACACAACAATACCGGCTGAGACCACCAAGAGACGCTCTAATACCAGCCGTGCAGATGTTGGACGGTCCATGCCACATGCATTATTATGTTGACTCAGAAGGGATAAGGTGATCAAATCACCTCATGAAAGACTGTCACACTTTTTGGGGGCTTCATCGGGCATATAGAGCAAGGTGGCCGAGGCAACAAACCAGGGATACAACGCCGCCCCTAGGGCACTGGCATTGAACGCACCACCCCTACCACCAGGGCCAACCCTGGTAGCCACGATAGACCAGCAGCAACTCAAAGCAAACAGAGAACAGAATGATGAGTACCCGAGATCCAGGGGAACAAAGCATATGATCTAGAAGGGGCGCCCATCTAACCGGACACAACAACTGACCACCCGACTATTTAACATGGTAGTGAGGACGCCACCACCAACACCCGAGTACCTCCACTGGTCCGAGCAGGATATCACCTTCAGAAGATCTGATCACCCCCTTTGGGTCCCCCTACCGGGTCATCAAGCATTTATAGTTGAAGCACAAATCGGTGTATTCGATATGAGCAAAGTTTTTATGGACACGGGAAGCAGTATCAACCTTATCTACGATAAAACGCTACGCACAATGAACTGCTATCGGTCCAATCTAGCTCCAATAGATACCTCCTTCCACGACATCGTTCTGGGCAAAGTCGAAGTTTCTTTAGGAAAGATCTACCTGATGTTGTCTTCGGAACCCGAGAATAGGCGAGAAAAAATGAGTTTGAGGTCATGGACTGGCCATCTCAGTACCACACAATCCTGTAGTGCCAAGCATTTGCACGATTCATGGTGGTACCACACTACGCATACCTCATAATGAAGATACCGACACCCAAATGGAATCATATTTTTCAGGGGAAGCTTTGACTGCTGTGATAATTGCGACCGCGAGTTCAACATCAGCATGGAGACGGAGTTCGCCCAACTCAGGATCACTAACGAGCACGATGGTATGCCAGAAGCAACAAGCTCCATACCCAACCAATCTTTCAATGCAACAAAGGACATAAAGAAAGTGCAGGTCCATCTAACGGACCCAAAAAACAGCTTATGTGGCCTCCAACCTCAGTCTCACATAGGAAAGCGCGCTCGTTGAGTTCCTCGATGAGCGTTGGGAATTTTTTGCATGGGCCACATCTGACATGCTAGGAATTCTCAGGGAACTCTCCAAGCACGCACTCAACATCTATCCCAATGCACGACAAGTAAAACAATCACTTCGCTGCTTCACAGAGCCAATACAAAAAGCCATTGGAAAGGAACTCCATCGCCTGCTCGACGCAAAATTTATCAAAGAAATTAAAAAATAAACATGGATTGCTAACCAGTGTGTGCCCCGAAGAAAAACACGGTTGAATTACGCATGTGTATCGACTTTAGCACATTGAACAAGCATTGTACAAAGTATCACTTACCACTCCCGCGAATCGATCAAATCATCGATGCAACCACCGGATGTGAACGTATTTCCTTCTTGGATGCATACTCTGGGTACCACCAGATCTGTATGAAAGAAGAAGACCAAGACAATACATCATTTAAGACACCTTATGGTGTATTATGCTACACTACAATGCCCTTTGGGCTAAATAACATAGGTGCCACCTACCAAGGGATGATGCAAAACTGCCTCAGAAACCAAATCGGCAGAAACGTCCAAGTGTACATCAAAGACGTCGTAATCACAACAAGGCAAGAGTCGACTTTTATCGATGATCTACGTGAAACATTCGATAATCTCGACAAGTACTGCATCAAGCTCAATCCGATGAAGTGCTCCTTTGGAGTCCCTACCGGGCAACTCCTCGGGTACTTCATGTCGGCCAGGGGAATTAAAGCAAACCCCAAAAAAATCCAGGTGATCCTAACAATGAATAAGATGACTAACTTACGAGACGTCCATCGGGTGGCTGGGCGCATGGCAACACTAAGCTAATTCCATGCTTCGTTGGGTGAAAAAGCACTTCCATTTTATGCACTACTAAAGAAGTCAGATACTTTCTAGTGGACTAACGAAGCCCAACGTGCCATTGAAAACCTCAAGAAATGCTATCGACATCGCCTGTCTTGGTGTCACCCAAAGAAAAGGAACCACTACTGTTATATATCGCCGCCACCAACCAGGTGGTTAGGACGACGCTGGTTATCGAACAACCCGAAGAAGGAAAAACCCACGGTGTCCAACGACTGGTCTACTACCTCAGCGAGGTGCTATCTACTTGCTCAAAATGTAGAGCTCGTTGGGGAACCCCAAGAGGAAGGTATGATGAGCACAATAGTAAGCTTTCCATCAGTTATGAAACCAAGGTTATCGAACTAGTAGGAGCAAGGAAACACCTCCAAGGTGTTGTTTCCAATTTGGAATCCTGCACAACACAACCACAGAACTTTGTCCCTAGCTTACAGTGAGGTTTTCAATCTCACTGGTTTTGCTGAAAACAAAGGATTAAACATATTGTGTGGAAGATAGTAATTGTTTGCAGAAAGTAAACATAAAACAGTAAATAGATTGTAGATTGATAGTAAAACAATGGACCGGGGTCCATAGTTCACTAGTGGTGATTCTTCTTAAGATAGATGACATGTTGGGTGAACAAATTACAACGGGGCAATTGACAAACATCGAGAAAGCATACATACATATACTAATCATCTTGACTCCTATGAGATTTGATTGGGCATTACAACATTATACATAGACCATAATCCAACTGCATCTATGACTAATAATCCACCTTCAAGTTATCATCCGAACCCCCTCCAGTATTAATTTGCAAGCAACAGATAATTGCATTAAGCAAAGTGTGTAGAGTAAACAATACGATTGTTCTATGAACAAAGGATTGCTGTTTTCTCCCTAGTAGCAACAGCACATCTAGTACCTTAGAGATTTCTGTCACTTCCCCAGATTCCTAGAGGCATGAACCCACTATCGAGCATAAATACTCCCTCTTGGAGTTGCTAGCATCTACTTGGCCAAGATAGCTACTAACAACAGAAAGCATGCAAGATCACAAATAACAAAGACATGATAGAATAAATAATCAATATGAAATAGCATCTCCATATCCATCGGATCCCCGCAAACACAACATGTATGACTACAAATAGATGATCTTGATCATGAACGGAGCTCATAAGATCTAAACATGGTAGCACAAAGGAGAAGAACCAACCATCTAGCTACTACATGGACCCGTAGTCTAGGGATGAACTACTCACGTATCACACCGGAGGCAATCATGGTGATGAAGAAGGCCTCCAGGGTGATCTCTCCCCTCCGCCAGGGTGCCGGGAAGAGCTTCAGATCCCTCCCGATCTAGGGATGGACATGACGGCGGCTACAGACTGTTTCGTGGAATTTTGATCGGGTGCTTAGGGTTTTCGTCCCGAGGGAAATATATAAGCGAAGGCGCAAGGTCGGTTGATAGCCAGGGGGCCCATACCCCCTGGTGGCGTGGCTAGGGCTGACCGCACCACCACCAGGTGTGGACGACCTGGTTCCCCTATTCGTCTCCCCTCCGGACTCCGTGTTCCTTCTGGTGAAATATTGACTTGGGCTTTTGTCCGGTCCAATTCTGAGAATATTTCCTTACTAGCTTTTCTGAAACCAAAAACAGAAGAAAACATGCAACTGACACTGTGGCATCTTGTTAATAGGTTAGTTCCAGAAAATGTGTAAAAATACTCCAAAGTGTGGACAAAACATAAGAAAGTAGATATAAAACAAGCATGGAATACCAAAAATTATAGATACGTTTGCAATGTATCAACATCCCCAAGCTTAACTCCTGCTCGTCCTCGAGTAGGTAAGTGATAAAAATAAAGAATAATTTTTGAGGTGACATGCACCATCACAATCTTGATCAAGGTATTTATAATATTGAAGCTGGGATCATAGTACTCTAACATAGCATGCAAGATGTAGTTCTAAAAATAATACATAGCAACTATGTTGTAACATGAAAAGGTACAAACAAAAGATTCATGAATAACAATACTATGAAAGACGTTTGTTTGTTTCACATAAAGAAAACATAATGAGAATGGTATTCATCTTGTCCCTCATAGTGTAGCAAAACATAAATGCATAGGACACCTTCAAAGTTCATAAGGGTGACTAGATAAAAATAGTTTAAGAACAAGCAATATCAAAGTTATGCATCAATCAACAAGTCTTGGGACAATGCATATTAAACTAAGAATGACCACTATGCTCTCTTAATAGGTGCATAAAGATAGAAGATGTAGACTCAACATAAAAGTAAAAGAAAGGCCTTCGTAGAAGGAAGCAAGGATTCGAGTCTCATAAAGAGCTTCCAAAAATTATGGTACTTATTAGCTTTCAGCTCTCATTGCCCCTATCATAAGCATCTTGAAGTGATTAAGGTTAAAGTGAACAAACTATGGAGTATATGCTTGAAAATGTATAAGTTGGCAATCTCATGTCCCCTGAATACGAGGGCCGCTCCTCATGCTACTCAAGTTTAGTTGCCGGTAAGTTCTTGTCATAGTAAGTACATGTGTATCATAGAGAACCGCCAACGGGGTACCCCTTGCCCGATGATCCGGAAGAATCCCCATATCAAAATGACAAGGCAAGTAGATAATAAGCATCTCAGCAATCTTCTTATTTACCATGGGAAAATGGTGCTTTTTTTCTCTTTCCTCTTTTCTCATCTTTTTTCTTTTTCTCAATCTCTATCTCTTTTTTTTATAAGAAGAATGCTTCATAGATTGCTCATTATGGTTACGCTGCAGGTTTCCACCATTATTAGGCATGGATTAGACCAGCCGCCCAGACGTTTCTCTAACACAGATACATAACTCCATGGACTTACAAGCTCCCCTTTCATTTCACACCGACGACATCCATAAACAAAAGAGCATGATATCAACTAGGTACAATGTACAAGTGCAATGTTGAAAACGTTCCCCATGACAGCATGTTTCTACTAATCCCAACGGATAAGTGCAAGCATATACATCATAGATGACACAATGGTTCAAATTTATTAGGGGCAAGAAAAAATAAAGTGTGCCATCAAGTTCGTGAGAGATTTAATCACTAATTTTCACATAACAAGTTTAATTCGGAAGGTAGATAAAAACATGAATATACTTGGAATAGCAAATACTAATAGGTAGGTATGGTGGACTCTTTGGAATAACTTGGTTTTATTTGGAGTTTGATGCATGAGTGAACTCATACTTGGTACATGCAAAGGCTAGCAAAAGACTGGGAGCGACCAACTAAGAGAGCAATAATGGCCATAATCATGCAAAGCGACAAAACATCATTAATTAAAGCATACAGTGATATTACAAGTCGAAAACTAAATGATCATAGAGGCTATGGTGACTTGGTATAGTCTTAACATGGTGTGAGCATGCGCCAAGTCGACCCAAATAAAGCATTAAAGGAGAATACCACAATACTATGCTTTAATATGCTAAAACAACGCATGATTCTTTCAAGGCACATTAGGAAATCTCAATTATTTGGAAAAAGTCATGCTACAGCAATAATAACTAAGCATAAAGAAAAACAATGTCAAGCATGACATGAAAAAGCCTAAGCCACAGTCAAAAACAAGCTAATTTTATACCACTTAAGCATGGACTTTTCGTACTCTTTTCCAATCCAAACCAACTTATTTGAAAACTAATGTATGAATGAGGGGGTCCAACCAATTTATTCAAGCAAACTAAGCAAACAAAAACAAAAAACAAAAACTAAGACGCTCCAAGAATAACACAATTGTGCATGAAACAATAAAAATGAAGTGTTTGGAAGAAAGCCTGAGATTTTTATTGATGAAGAAGGGGATGCCTTGGGCATCCCCAAGCTTTAACGCTTGTACTTATTGGGTATTTATTGGGGTGACACGGGTGGCATCCCCAAGCTTGAGCTTTTTTCCATACTTCATCTTATCACATTACTCTTCCCTATACTTTAAAATTTCCTTCATACAAAACTTCACACAATCTTCATTAGCAACATTAGTGTACTCAAGATAATAAGTCTTTGGTTCAGTTCCAACACAAGTAAAACTTCCATTGAAACACAAGATACTATAGCACTTCCTTTAAAAAGTTCAAATGATCAAAGAGAACTCAAAGAGAAAGAGATTAAGAGGCAAATGCAAATAATGGCAGAAATCTGTCAAAACAGACCAGAAGGTAAAAACCAATTTTTTCAAAGACCTGGTTTTGCTCAAATTGAAAAGTGTTGAACTAACGAAAGTTAGATAATAACCTGGGGTAGAAGCACAAAAAATTACAGCTCAAACCGACGTACAGAGATTGTTCATGAATTTTTACAGCGAAGCACAAAAATCTGTTTCGGGACAACAACTTTCCCAAGCATTACTTTTCTCTCATTAGAGGTTACTCTTGTCACAAAAACCACACAAAAATGATAAGGAGCAGTTTTTAATAGGTAATAACTTCCAAGACTCAACAAAAAGGTTCCTATCAAAATTTGGGTTATCTCCCAATAAGTGCTTTTCTTTAACGCCTTTGAGCTATGCATAAGAAGCAAGAAAAGAATCAAGTATTTTCAAATGAAGAAGCATTAAGAGGAAATTTTGTTTTAATAGGAGAGGCAAAAGGAATATTTTCTATCTTCTTAGGGAAGTGTTTTATACCTTTCTTGAGTGGAAATTGATATTTAGTGGTGCCTTCTTTCATATCAATAATGGCACCAACAGTTCTAAGAAAAGGTCTTCCCAAAGTAATAGGACAAGAAGCATTGTATTCAACATACAAAACATAGAAATCAACGGGGACATATGCATTGTTAACCATAATAAGAACATCATTAATACTCCCCATGAGTTTCTTTTTAGCATTATCATCAAGTTGGACATTTAAATAACAATCTTCCAATGGTGGCAAATCAAGCATTTCATAAATCTTTCTAGGCATAATAGAAACACTACTATCAAGATCACATAAAGCTTTGAGATCAAAATCATTCACTTTCATATTAATGATGGGTTCCCAACCATCTTCTAATTTCATAGGAATAGAAGCTTTATGTTTCATCTTTTCTACTTTAATTTTTATGAGAGCATCAGTAATGTGTTTTGTAAAGGCCATATTCATAGTACTAGCATTAGGACTTTTAGCAAGCTTTTGTAGGAACATAATTACTTCATATATATTGCAACCTTCAAGATCAAAATCATAATTATTATCTAAAGTAGCTGAGCTATTGTTTCCCATATTTCGAAGGATTTCAGCATTTTTATTAGAAAAGGTTCCATTGGGTTTACTAGCTTCAACATTAGTGGTAGTGATAGTAGAAATACTAATATTTCTAGCAATTTTATCTTCTCTTTCCCACTTAGCATGTAATTCAGCTAATATTCTAACATTTTCATCAATTCTAACTTGTATGGCATTAGTAGCAACAAAGGGATTTTCAATAGTTTCGGGTTTAGCAGCCATTTTATTCAAAGAAGATTGTGCTTCAAACAATGAAGCAATATTTCTTTTAGCATTAGAAAGATTTTCCTCAATAGTTTTATTGAAAGCAGTTTGTTTACTAATAAAATCTTTAAGCATAACTTCAAGTTCAGAGGGTGCACTTCTATTATTGTTGTAGGAATTTCCATAATTATTACCATTGTTGGGAGGATATGGCCTATACTTGTTATTACCAAAATTATTCCTGTAGGCATTGTTGCTAAAATTACTATTTCTAATAAAGTTCACATCAACTTGTTCTTCTTGAGCAACCAAAGAATCTAAGGGAACATGATTTGGATCAATATGAGCTTTCCCATTAACAATCATATACATAATAACATCAATTTTATCACCCAAGGAGGAGGTTTCCTCAACAGAATTTACCTTCTTACCTTGTGGAGCTCTCTCAGTGTGCCATTCAGAATAGTTAACCATCATATTATCCAGAAGCTTTGTTGTAGCACCCAAAGTAATGGTCATAAAGGTACCTCCAGCAGTAGAATCCAGCAAATTTCTTGAAGAATAATTTAGTCCTGCATAGAAGGTTTGGATAATCATCCAAGCAGTCAGTCCATGAGTGGGACAATTCTTTACCAAAGATTTCATTCTTTCCCAAGCTTGAGCAATGTGTTCATTATCAGATTGTTTAAATTTCATTATTTCACTTCTCATAGATATAATCTTAGCAGGAGGATAGTATTTTCCAATGAAAGCATCTTTGCATTTAGTCCAAGAATCAATTCTATTTCTAGTTAGGGATTGCAACCATTCTTTAGCTTTTCCTCTCAAAGAGAAAGGAAACAATTTAAGCTTGATAATATGCCCATGTATATCCCTATGTTTTTGCATCTCACAAAGTTCAACAAAGTTATTAAGATGAGCAATAGCATCTTCAGTACCAATTTTAGAAAATTGTTCTCTCATAACGAGATTAAGCAAAGCAGGTTTAATTTCAAAGAAAGTAGCTTCAGGAACAGGTGGAGCAATAGGTGTGCACATGAAATCATTGTTCTTGGTGCTAGTGAAGTCACACAACTTAGTGTTTTCAAGAGTAGTCAATGTTTTTGTGTTTTTAATAAAGAAAGCAAACTAGTGCAACTATTTTTTTTTGTTTTTGATAAAGAAACAAGCAAACAAAGCAGAAATAAAATAAGCAAAACAAACAAAACAAAGTAAAGAGATTGGTTATGAGGGACTCCCCTTGTGAAGATGTCCTTGACTCCCCGGCAACGGCGCCATAAAAAGTCTTGCTTGCTCAAAATGTAGAGCTCATTGGGGAATCCCAAAAGAAAGGTATGATGGGCACAACAGTAAGTTTTCCCTCAGTTATGAAACCAAGGTTATGGAACCAGTAGGAGGAAGGAAACACCTCCAAGGTGATGTTTCCAACTTGGAATCCTGCACAACACAACCATAGAACTTTGTCCCCAACTTACTGTGAGGTTGTCAATCTCACCGGTTTTGCTGAAAACAAAGGATTAGACGTATTGTGTGGAAGATAGTAATTGTTTGCAGAAAGTAAACAGAAAACAGTAAATAGATTGTAGATTGATGTTAAAAGAATGGACTGGGGTCCATAGTTCACTAGTGGTGATTCTCCTTAAGATAGATGACATGTTGGGTGAACAAATTACATCGGGGCAATTGACAAACATCGAGAAAGCATACATGCATATACTAATCATCTTGACTCCTATTAGATTTGATTGGGCATTACAACATTATACATAGACCGTAATCCAACTGCATCTATGACTAATAATCCACCTTCAGGTTATCATCCGAACCCCCTCCAGTATTAAGTTGCAAGCAACAGATAATTGCATTAAGCAAAGTGTGTAAAGTAAACAATACGGTTGTTCTATGAACAATGGATTGCTGTTTTCTCCCTAGTAGCAACAGGACATCTAGTACCTTAGAGATTTATGTCACTTCCCCAGATTCCTAGAGGCATGAACCCACTATCGAGCATAAATACTCCCTCTTGGAGTTGCTAGCATCTAGTTGGTCAAGATAGCTACTAACAACAGAAAGCATGCAAGATCACAAATAACAACGACATGATAGAATCAATAATCAATCTGAAATAGCATCTCAATATCCATGGGATCCCCGCAAACACAACATGTATGATTACAAATAAATGATCTTGATCATGAACGGAGCTCACAAGATCTAAACATGGTAGCACAAAGGAGAAGAACCAACCATCTAGCTACTACATTGTGGCATCCCGCTAAAACCACTACTAGAAAATCGCTGTGTTTTTGTGCATTGCATCATCATGACCGCATGCTCATGTCATCATGCCACATTGCATTTGAGCATCGTCATCATCTTGCATGGTTTGTTTAAAAACTATTTTTCGAAAAGTCTGGTTTGTTTTCTAAACGCCCCATCTATATTCAAATACAAAACCCGGTTCTCCGGATTATTTTGTTTCGTCTACAAATGGTTTTCAAAAGCCCCATTTTAAACAAATAATATTTATCTTATTTTTTTAGGAGGCAGCCCGCCAGGCCCGAAAGCCCGGCTGGCCACCTCCAAAACCCTAAATCTAAATCTACCTAACCATAATCCCTACCCTAGATCTAACCCCACCTACCCCTAACCCCCACACCCCAGCCGCACCTTCTCCCTCCACCCTGCCGCCACCAGACGCACACACCAAGCCGCACACCACGCAGCAGCCAACCAGGCGTGCAACTCGTTTTGTACCGCCCGGGAGAAAACCTCCACGCGAGTAGACACACCCACCATCCTCTCCGCACGCCAGCCCCGCATCTCTCTCGCTTGGCCCCACCACCCGGGTCCCACTCCCCACCGACCAGGCCCCTCCTGGGGGCACATCCCACCACCGTCTTCCGCCCACCTGCCCGACCGCCCCCTCCTGGCCCCACCTCCTCTCTCCCTCCACCATCCACCCTGCTCTCCTGGGAACAACGCCCCACGCCACCTACCCCCGCCTGGACCCCACCCCCACCGACAGCCCGTGCGGGCCTCGATCTCCTTCCCCGCTCCTATTCCTCCCCATCGATCCCGTCTCTGGCCCCGTGCTCGCTCTTCGCCTATCTCTCCTCCCGCCGGCCCCGTCGCCTCACCTCCTCGCCTCCTCGCCCGCGCCTCGCCGGGCCTTCCCCGTCGCCTCGCAGGTTCCCGCGCCGCCCGCTGACGAGCTCGTTACTCCGCCTCGCGTCCTCGGGCCACCACGCGCCTCCACCTCGGGTGTCCTCTGCTCCGGCCGAGCCCGGCCACCCTCGCCTCGCCTTCCACCCGCGACCGAGCCGCCGCCTGCCGCGAGCCGTCCTTCCCGCGGGAGTCGTCCTCGTCCCCAAGATCGGCCGCCGGCCTTGTCCCCGACAGCGAGCGCGCCCGGCCTCTCCAGCGTCGACCTCGCCTCGAGCGCCGCCAGGGATGTCGCTGTGCCACGCACCTCCCCTCTGCTTGGTATTGCGGCACCCTTCCCGCGACTCCGTGCCCGAGCCGGCCGTCGTTTCTTCTTCACGGACTGCACCTGTCTGTCCTGGGGCTCGACCCGTTCCTCCCCTTGCTCGTGTCTGACCGCGCGCTGCCGTCCTGAACATCTGCCCAGTAACACGCAGCTGCCTTCCGCCGCCTCTCCTGGTCTCCGTCAGATACCGACCAACATGTCGCTTCCCTGTCCCGTGTCAAGTGTCTCTGAAGCGGCTTGACTTCCTTGCTCTTTTCTTGGTATGGTGGTGTGGTGTCTTCTCGTGAAGTGAATTGGGTCTTGTGTGTTTACATGGACTTGTAGTCCAGGGATGAACTACTCACGCATCACACCGGAGGCAGTCATGGTGATGAAGAAGGCCTCTAGGGTGATCTCTCCCCTCCGGTAGGGTGCCAGGAAGAGCTTCAGATCCCTCCCGAACTAGGGATGGAGATGACAGCGGCTACAGACTCTTTCGTTGAATTTTGATCGGGTGCTTAGGGTTTTCGTCCCAAGGGAAATATATAGGCGAAGGGGCAAGGTCGGTGGAGAGCCAGGGGGCCCACACCCCTGGTGGTGCTGCTAGGGCTGGCCGCACCACCACCAGGTGTTGCTGGCCTGGTTCCCCTCTTCGTCTGCCCTCCGGACTCCGTGTTCCTTCTGGTGAAATATTAACTTGGGATTTTGTCTGGTCCAATTCCAAGAATATTTCCTTACTAGTTTTTCTGAAACCAAAAACAGTAGAAAACATGCAACTGACACTGTGGCATCTTGTTAATAGGTTAGTTCTAGAAAATGTGTAAAAATACTCCAAAGTGTGGACAAAACATAAGAAAGTAGATATAAAACAAGCATGGAACATCAAAAATTATTGATACGTTTGCAATGTATAACTATCTCCATCCAAACAAAGGTACCTGCACTATCAAAAGCTTTCATATGGTGTATTCATGATGGCGCGAAAATTGCACCACTACTTCTCCGAACATCCGATAGTGGTGGTTAACGAGGCTCCCCTCTCCAACATTCTTAACAACCCCGAAGCCACTGGGTGTGTCTCCCTTTGGGGAATCAAGTTGTCTCCTCGAGATATCATGTACAAGAAGCGAAAAACAATAAAATATCATGTCCTCCCTGATATGTTGCTAACGTATCTATAATTTTTGATGTTCCATGCTTGGTTTATATCTACTTTCTTATGTTTTGTCCACACTTTGGAATATTTTTGTACATTTTTCTTGTACTAACCTATTAACAAGCTGCCACAGTGCCAGCTGCATGTTTTCTACTATTTTTGGTTCTAGAAAAGTCAGAAAATGAATATTCTCGGAATTGGACGAGACAATAGCCAAAGTCAATATTTCACCGAGGGGCACATGGAGCCAGAAAATGAGACGGAGAGGGGCCAGAGGCCAGCCACACCACCTGGCCGCGCGGCCAGGCCTAGTCCGCGCCAGGGGGTGGTGTGACCACCTAGGGCACCCCCTCGGCCTCCCCTTTCGCCTATATATTGCCTCCGATACAGAAACCCTAAAGACCCGATCAAAATTCCACGAAAGAGTCTGTAGCCGCCGTCATATCCATCCCTAGATCGGGAGGGATCTGAACCTCTTCCCGGCACCTTGCTGGAGGGGAGAATTCACCCTGGAGGCCACCTTCATCACCATGCAAGCCTCCGATGTGATGCGTGAGTAGTTCATCCTTGGACTACGGGTCCATGTAGTAGCTAGATGGTTGGTTATTCTCCTTTGTGCTATCATGTTTAGATCTTGTGAGCTCCGTTCATGATCAAGATCATATATTTGTAATCCTACATGTTGTGTTTGCGGGGATCCGATGGATATTGAGATGCTATTTCAGATTGATTATTGATTCTATCATGTCTATGTTATTTGTGATCTTGCATGCTTTCCGTTGTTAGTAGCGATCTTGGCCGAGTAGATGCAAGCAACTCCAAGAGGGAGTATTTATGCTCGATAGTGGGTTCATGCCTCTAGTAATCTAGGGAAGTGATAGAAATCTCTAAGGTACTAGATGTGCTGTTGCTACTAGGGAGAAAACATCAATCCTTTGTTCATAGAACAATCATATTGTTTATTTTACACGCAATGCTTAATGCAATTATCTGTTGCTTGCAACTTAATACTGTAGGGGATTCGGATGATAACCTGAAGGTGGATTATTAGTCATAGATGCAGTTGGATTACGGTCTATGTATAATGTTGTAATTCGCAATCAAATCTCAAAGGAGTCAAGATGATTAGTATATGCATGTATGCTTTCTCGATGTTTGTCAATTGCCCCACTATAATTTGTTCACCCAACATGTCATCTATCTTAAGGAGAATCACCACTGGTGAACTATGGACCCCGATCCTTTCTTTTTCCATCAATCTACAACTATTTACTGTTTTCTGTTTACTTTCTGCAAGTTACTACTATCTTCCACACAATACGTTTAATCCTTTGTTTTTCAGCAAAACCGATGAGATTGACAACCTCACTGTAAGTTGGGGGCAAAGTTCTGTGGTTGTGTTGTGTAGGATTCCAAGTTGGAAGCAACACCTTGGAGGTGTTTCCTTGCTCCTACTGGTTCGATAACCTTGGTTTCATAACTGAGGGAAAACTTGCTGCTGTGCTCATCATACCTTCCTCTTGGGGTTCCCCAACAATCTCGAATATATTTTGGACCATCACGCTATTTTTTCTGGCACCGTTTTCGGGGAGTCAAGGACATCTTCACAAGGGGAGTCCCTCTAACCAATCTCTTTACTTTGTTATTTTTGGTTTGCTTAGTTTATTTCTACTTTGTTTGCTTGTTTCTTTATCAAAAACACAAAAAATTAGTTGTACTAGTTTACTTTCTTTATTAAAAACACAAAAAATATATTATTAGTTCCTATCTTTAGTTGTCATTATGTCTCGCATTCATCCAATTACTATGTCACCCGACGAAATGATTTTCACTTTCAAACAAGGAATCGAAGAGAGTTTCAAAGAAGCTTGGTCTAGAATCTCTGTTTTACATGAAAAAACTGAACCTAAAATGACTCAAAGCTTGTTTCTTAGCAGTTTTTACTTTGGAACTGCTCTATGCTATAGATATGCTTTGGATGCTGTAGTGGGAGGAGATTTCCTCCAACGCAATGAGGATGAAGCTTTTAATGCCATAAAGAAGTTGGTCTTAACTTACAACTTGCCTAGCAAATCCGATTCTTCCTTTATAAACATATTTGCTAGATTGAACACTCTTGAGACCCACACTGCTAGTTTAAAAGATTGCTATAACACGCTTAGGGAGCATCATGATTATGTTCCAATAAATTATGAACCCTCAAAATGGATTCCTACAGTAAAAGTGGTTATAAATAATGAAACTTTTCATGCTCGCTGTGATATTATGTCTGAATTATGTCTTATGCCTAAAGATATCTATGAATATTTGAATCTTTGGGGACTTTATCATATGGTACCCAATGTTAAGAATAAAAGTAAGAGAGGTAAGGGCAAGAAATTTGGTTTTAATGCTTCTTCATTTGAGAACACTTGATTCCTTTCTTGCTTCTTATGCCAAACTTAAAGGCGTTAAAGAAAAGTATTTATTGGGAGATAACTCAAAAGGTTTAGATGAGTCTTGAAAGTTATTACCTTTGTAATAACCACTCCTTATCCTTTTTATTTTCTTTTTGTGCCAAGAGTAACCTCTAATGAGAGAGAAGTAATGCTTGGGAAAGTTGCTGTCCCGAAACAGATTTTTGTGCTTTGCCGTAAAAATTCGTGTAAAATATCTGTACGTCGGTTTGAGCTGTGAAGTTTTGTGCTTCTGCCCCAGGTTGTTATCTAACTTTTGTTAGTTCAACACTTTTCGGTTTGAGCAACAGAAGGGCTTCAAAAAAATTGGTTTTTACCTGCTGGTCTGTTTTGACAGATTTCTGCCATTATTTGCATTTGCTTCTTGTTGATTCCTTTTTGAGTTCTTTTTGGGGAATTGAGATTTTTGAGGGAAGTGCTACAGTAGCTTGTGTTTTAATGGAAGTTTTATTGGTTTTGGAACTGAACCCAAAGACTTATTATCTTGAGTGCACTAATGTTGCTAATAAAGATTGTGTGAAGTTTTGTATGAAGGAAAAATTTCAGGTGTATGGAAAGAATGATGCAATGAGATGAAGAATGGACTAAAGCTCAAGCTTGGGGATGCCACGCGTGTAAACCCAAGAAATATCCAAGAAGTACGAGCATCAAAGCTTGGGGATGCCCAAGGCATCCCCTTCTTCATCAATAGAAATCTCATGTTTCTTCCAAACACTTCATTTTTATTGTTTCATGCACAGTTGTGTTGTTCTTGGAGCGTCTTCATTTTCGTTTTTGTTTTTGGTTTTCGTTTGCTTGGTTTGCTTAGTTTGCTTGAATAAATTGGTTGGACCCCCCTCATTAATACATTAGTTTTCAAATAAGTTTGGTTTGGATTGGAAAATAGTAGGAAAAGCTCATGCTTAAGTGGTAAAAGGAGCTTGTTTTTGACTGTGGCCTATGCTTTGTCATGTCATGCTTGATATTGTTTTGGCTTTATGCTTAGTGATTATTTATGTAGCATGACATGTTATAAACAATTGAGGTTGCTTAATGTGCCTTGAAAGAATCATGCGTTGTTTTAGCATATTAAAGCATAGTATTGTGGTATTCTCCTTTGATGCTTTATTTGGGTTGAATTGGCGCATTCTCACACCATGTTATGAATATTCCAAGTCACCATAGCCTTGATGATCCTTTATTTTTCGACTTGTAATATCACTTTATGCTTTAATCAATGATGTTTTGTCGCTTTGCATGATTATGGCCATTATTGCTCTCTTAGTTGGTCGCTCCTAGTCTTTTGCTAGCCTCCATAACCAAGTATGAGTTCCACTCATGCATCAAACTCCAAATAAAACCAAGTTATTCCAAAGAGTCCACCATACCTACCTATTAGTATTTGCTATTCCAAGTATATTCATGTTTTTATCTACCTTCCAAATTAAACTTGTTATGTGAAAACTAGTGATTAAAGCTCTCACGAACTTGGTGTCACACTTTAATTTTCTTGCACTTAATAAACTTGAACCATTGTGTCATATATGTTGTATATGCTTGCACTTATAGTTGGGGATTAGCAGAACCATGCTGTCATGGGGAACGCTTTCAACATTGCACTTGTACATTGTACCTAGTTGATATCATGCTCTTTTGTCTATGGATGTCGTCGGTGTGAAATGAAAGGGGAGATTGTAAGTCCATGGAGTTATGTATGTGTGTTAGAGAAACACCTGGGCCGCTGGTCTAATCCATGCCTAATCATGGTGGAAACCTGCAGCGTTACCATAATGAGCAATCTATGAAGCATTCTTCTTATAAAAAAGAGATAGAGCTTGAGAAAAAAATAGAAAAAGGAAAAAAAGATATGAGAAAAGAGGAAAGAGAGAAAAAAGCACCATTTTCCCATGGTAAATAAGAAGATTGCTGAGATGCTCGTTGTCTGCTTGCCTTGTCATTTTGATATGGGGATTCTTCCGTATCATCGGGCAAGGGGTACCCCGTTGGCGGTTCTCAATGATACACATGTACTTACAATGACAAGAACTTACCGGTGACTAAACTTGAATAGCATGAGGAGCGACCCTCGTATACAAGGGACATGAGATTTCCAACTTATACTTTGTCAAGCATATACTCCATAGTTTGTTCACTTTAACCTTAATCACTTCAAGATGCTTATGATAGGGGCAATGCGAGCTAAAAGCTAATAAGTACCATAATTTTTGGAAGCTCTTTATGAGACTTGAATCCTTGCTTCCTTCCATGAAGGCCCTTCTTTTACTTTTATGTTGAGTCTCCATCTTCTATCTTTATGCACCTATTGAGAGAGCATAGTGGCCATTCTTAGTTTAATGTGCATTGTCCCAAGACTTGTTGATTGATGCATAACTTTGATATTGCTTGTTCTTAAACTATTTGTATCTAGTCACCCTTATGAACTTTGAAGGTGTCCTATGCATTTATGTTTTGCTACACTATGAGGGACAAGCTGAATACCATTCTTATTATGCTTTCTTTATGTGAAACAAACAAACGTCTTAGAAAGCATTGTTATTCATGAATCTTTTGTTTGTGCCTTTTCATGTTACAACGTAGTTGATATCTTTCATGCTATGTTTAAGTACTATGATCCCATCTTTCAATGCTTAACAAATACTTTGATCAAGTTTATGATGGTGCATGTCACCTCGAAAATTATTCTTTCTTTTTATCACTTACCTACTCGAGGACGAGCAGGAGTTAAGCTTGGGGATGTTGATACGTTGCTAACGTATCTATAATTTTTGATGTTTCATGCTTGGTTTATATCTACTTTCTTATGTTTTGTCCACACTTTGGAGTATTTTTATACACTTTTGTTGGACTAACCTATTAACAAGATGCCATAGTGCCAACTGCCTGTTTTCTGCTATTTTTGGTTCCAGGAAAGTCAGAAAATAAATATTTCTCAGAATTGGACGGGACAAAAGCCAAAGTCAATATTTCACCGAGGGGGACACAGAGCCAGAAGACGAGATGGAGAGGGGCCAGAGGCCGGCCACACCACCTGGCCGCGCGGCCAGGCCTAGTCCGCGCCAGGGGGTGGTGTGACCACCTAGGGCACCCCCTCGGCCTCCCCTTTCGCCTATATATTGCCTCCGATACAGAAACCCTAAAGACCTGATCAAAATTCCACGAAAGAGTCTGTAGCCGCCGTCATATCCATCCCTAGATCGGGAGGGATCTGAACCTCTTCCCAGCACCCTGCCGAAGGGGAGAATTCACCCTGGAGGCCTTCTTCATCACCATGCAAGCCTCCGATGTGATGCGTGAGTAGTTCATCCTTGGACTACGGGTCCATGTAGTAGCTAGATGGTTGGTTATTCTCCTTTGTGCTATCATGTTTAGATCTTGTGAGCTCCGTTCATGATCAAGATCATATATTTGTAATCCTACATGTTGTGTTTGCGGGGATCCGATGGATATTGAGATGCTATTTCAGATTGATTATTGATTCTATCATGTCTATGTTATTTGTGATCTTGCATGCTTTCCGTTGTTAGTAGCGATCTTGGCCGAGTAGATGCAAGCAACTCCAAGAGGGAGTATTTATGCTCGATAGTGGGTTCATGCCTCTAGTAATCTAGGGAAGTGATAGAAATCTCTAAGGTACTAGATGTGTTGTTGCTACTAGGGAGAAAACAGCAATCCTTTGTTCATAGAACAATCGTATTGTTTACTTTACACATAATGCTTAATGCAATTATCTGTTGCTTGCAACTTAATACTGGAGGGGGTTCGGATGATAACCTGAAGGTGGTAGTCATAGATGCAGTTGGATTACGGTCTATGTATAATGTTGTAATGCCCAATCAAATCTCAAAGGAGTCAAGATGATTAGTATATGCATGTATGCTTTCTCGATGTTTGTCAATTTCCCCGCTGTAATTTGTTCACCCAACATGTCATCTATCTTAAGGAGAATCACCACTGGTGAACTATGGACCCCGGTCCTTTCTTTTACCATCAATCTACAACTGTTTACTATTTTCTGTTTACTTTCTGCAAGTTACTACTATCTTCCACACAATACGTTTAATCCTTTGTTTTCAGCAAAACCGGTGAGATTGACAACCTCACTGTAAGGTTGGGGTAAAGTTCTGTGGTTGTGTTATGCATGATTCCAAAGATGGAAACAACACCTTGGAGGTGTTTCCTTGCTCCTACTGGTTCGATAACCTTGGTTTCATAACTGAGGGAAAACTTGCTGTTGTGGTCATCATACCTTCCTCTCGGGGTTCCCCAACAAGCTTGTATATATTTTGGGCCATCACTCCCTAACTTCATCGCAGAGTGGATGGAACTCCAAAGCGCGGGTCCCCCAGATTTATCGACTGCATGGATCATGTATTTCGATGGGTCCAAATGAACCGAAGGAGAAGGAGCTAGCGTCATACTGGTATAACCCAAAGGAGAAAAAATTCGCTAGATACTTTGGATGAGCTTCCCGAACACATCAAACAATGGAGCAGAATGTGAGGCCCTATTGTATGGCACGTGGATGGCAAAATGCTGCAGCGCAACTCGCCTCAAAATCTTTGGAGATTCAAACCTCATCACATAGCAAGTAAGAATAAGTGTGATGCCATCAGAGACAACATGATTGTGTACCACGATATGTAAAACATCATGGAGGGTTACTTTGATGGGTGTGAGGTCTCCCATGTCAGCAGAGCAAGAAATGAGGAAGCTAAAAAATTTGCAAGCATTGGGTCCCTCTGCCTACCCATACCACCCAGGGTTTTCTGGGAAGAGATTAGCGAGCGCTCCATCAAGGCCAAAAAAGCCACTAAAGCCACATAACCTAAGTCACGCAAGGGAGCAAAGCCATATTGACTCCGGGGTTGCACCATCACCTGAACCCACACTAGCTCCAGAAGACGAGGAAGAACCCAAAGATATCATGATGATAGAGACCACGTGGATGCAACCGTATCTAGCATACATGATAAATGGAGAACTCCCAGAAGATAAGTTGAAGCACGACACATCACCTGCCGGTCTAGGGCCTTCCAGGTAATAAAGGGGGAAATCTACAAAAGAAGTATCTTGGGTGTGTTCTAGTGATGCGTGACACATGTGGAAGGAAAGATCATCCTCAAGGACATCCAGAAAGGAATATGCGGCCACCATGCCAGTAGCTGAGCAATAACAGCAAAGGTCTTCCGCCCATGATTCTACTGGCTCACCGCAGTCCAGGACACGAAGGATATAGTGAGAACTGTTGAAATATATTGCCTAGCCCTTTCCATCAGTTCGGACTATTGGTTGCGTTGGCTAGTGCATGCAATTTAATATGATATCAAAGAAGATGGTCCTAGAATCAAATCTTGACCAACGCAAAAATTTAAAACAAATACTACAGCTCCCCAAACAAACGTCACAATAGGCCAAAGGGCAAAGACGTAGGGTGTGTGTTGAAATAAATTGTCTAGGCCTTTCCATCAGTTCGGACTATTGGTTGCGTTGGCTAGCGCATGCAATTAAATATGGTATCAGAGCAGGAGGTCCCAGGATCAAATCTTGACCAACGCAAAAATTAAAAACAAATATTGCGGCTCCCCAAAAACACATCACAATAGGCGAAAGGGCAAAGACGTAGGGTGAGTGTTGAAATAAATTGCCTAACCCTTTCCATAAGTTCGAACTGTTGGTTGTGTTGGCTAGCACATGCAATTCAATATGGTTGCCCTTTGGCCTATTGTGATGTTTGTTTGGGGAGCCGCAATATTTTTTTTAATTTTTGTGTTGGTCAGGATTTGATCCTAGGACCTCCTGCTCTGATACCATATTGAATTGCATGCGCTAGCCAACGCAACCAACAGTCCGAACTGATGGAAAGGGCTTTGCAATTTATTTTAACACTCACCCTATGTCTTTCGCTTGTTGGCCTATTGTGACGCATGTTTGGGGAGCCGCAATATTTGTTTTTTTGCATTGGCCAGGATTTGATCCTAGGACCTCCTGCTCTGATACCATATTGAATTGCATGAACTAGCCAACGCAACCAATAGTCCAAACTGATGGAAAGGGCTAGAAAATTTATTTCAACATGAACATGTGAAGCATGCCAACGATTCACTACAAAACCTAACACACCCGCGGCAGAACTGCCCCTATACCTTTGGCTGGTCCATTCGCCCAATGGGGACTACATGGTGGGAAAAATCCACTAAAAGGACATTTATTGTCCTAATTTGTTTTGGTGTTCGTTAACAACATAAGGTTCATTTTATTGTGTGTTAATGTCTACAAGTCAATCTAATGAAAAGAGAGAAGGCCATAACAGTGTGGGAAAATCCTTGGATAAAACTGACCTTTCCAGAAGAATCTAGACAGGAGTCTCCGGTGTGAAGACACTAGAGTCTCCGGTGTGGTCCGGAGTTTCCCCAAAAGTCCCCGGAGTGGACTCATGTTGCTGCCCAAAATCATTTTGTGTGAGGGTCCGGAGATAGACCGGATGTTGGTTGTGCGGTATCTCGGACTAGAGTTTTCGGTGTGGAGACACTAGAGTCTTCGGTGTCCCTAGTCTGGAGTTCCTACCAAAGTCTCCGGAGTGAGCGTCAAGGCCAAGCCTAGGTCATTCAGTATGGTGGTCCGGAGATTGTCCGGAGTCTCTGGTGTAGACCGGAGTCTCCGATGTGGAAGGTCTCCAACAGGCAGAAAACGGTCAACATCTATGGAGGCTATAAATAGAAGACCTCATCTTCTACCTCAAGCTGCTCGTTCTAGAAAAGAAAGACAACACCATTAGAGCCACCAAAACTCCAAGATATCTTCATCCAACCAGCCAAAGTCACTGACCTTTGGGGAATCGGAGGAGGAGGCCTCGATTTACAGCTTCACCAAGAGAGATCTTAATTTCCCCCTCATTCACTTGAGGGACCATTGCTCTAGGGTTTCATTGGAAATCCTGGGCCTTTTTTTGGTTCTTACAAGCTTGTCTTTGATTGTGTGACAGCTTGCTTGGATTCAGGAGCCTCCAATTAAGTTGTGGATGTCTGCCTCGAACTTGTTGTAAGGGTGCCGGCTACCACCTTAAAGGTTGCCGATATAGTGGAAGCGTGAATCGATCCCCTTGGGGTGAGGTTCACCGGAGAACAAGGGAGGCCGCTCGTGGTGTTGGTGGTTTGATACCACCCCATGTCCAAATGTAGACATGCTTCCACTCAAAAGGAAGGAACTACAGGAAATAATCCTTATGTCCCTGTGTGCTTCACTTCGGTTACTTCTATCCTTTACTGCACCTTACTTTATCTAGTTCTTTCTTAGTTAGTTGTGCTAGTGTGACATATAGGTAAATTTACCTTAGTTGCATATCTAGAGAATTTACCTTTTGTGTCAAACCCTAACTTGAAAAATAGTAAAATTTGAAGTAGCGCCTATTCACCCCCTCTAGGTGCTCATATGATCCTTTCAATTGGTATCAGAGCCTCGGCTCTTTATTCGGGCTTAACCGCCTAAGAGATTATGGGCAACCCAGAAGATGAGGGAGAGGGTGAGGTTAGCACCTCGGTGACCATGGTAGATCTCAAGAAATTGGAAACAAGATTGATCTCTACCTTGGGCAACGAAATCCAATAGTTGCATCAACTTGTTGAGCTAATTGTTAAGGAAAATTCAACCTCACCACCTTCCCATCAAGAGGAAACACCTCCTAACCCTAAGGAAAATGCTCCGGCTAAGCCAATAGGTGAAGTGGCGGGGGATGAACATAATTCCACTAACTCCACCACCAAAAAACGTGATGGGAAGGAAGAGCACCATGCGGTTCCCTGATGGTACTCTCTCGACCCTCCGATCCCTCATCCTCATATAAATAATAGAGGTGACCCACCTAAGTTTGATGCACATACTTTTGCTCAATGGCAAGTTTTAATGAAATCTCATGTGCGTAGCTCTTGCATTGACTTGTGGAACATTATTGAAGAAGGACTCAAAATTGAGGATCCAACCAATTTGACAAGAAGAGAAGTGGTCAATAGTCAACTCAATGCCACCGCCTCGCAAATGATTCAACTTGGAGTGGGGCCAAAGGACTTTCCCCATATTGAGCACTACAATACCGCCAAGGAAGCTTGGGATGCTCTCATTGACTTCTTTGTTGGAAATTAGAGCATGAGAAGAAATAGATATGATTCCTTGAGTGATGAAGCTGAAGATTTCTTTATGAAGGATGGTGAGGATCATGAAGACATGTATAGAAGACTCAAATCCACAGCCGCCGCCTTTAGAAATGTTGGTGCCTCTCACATTGATGATGCTTGGATCAAGAGGAAGTATTTGAGTGTGCTCATGCCCTTCGAGCCCACTGACTTGAAAAGTCTCCAAGGAAGACACAACTACTATCTCATGACCTCCAATGAAGTTATGCAAGAGATGGCTTCCTTCAAGGTTGCTGCCAAGAATGCCAAAGATGCCGAGCTTGTGCCATTGGAATGAGTAGTGGTGTCAATCTTGCCTTAAAGGCCAAGGTTATGGAGTATGAAGAAGAAGAAGGAAGTGATGATGCACTCTCTATGTGTCACCCCGAATATGTCAAGGTGGCTCATGGTGAATATATGGCCTTCTATGCAAGAAACTTTTGGAAAGATCCCGCCAAGGCCAAGATGGAGATGCAACGAAGAAGCAAACCAAGTGGTAGAAAAGAAAATGCTTCAAGATTTAGAACGTGCTTCAACTATGGTGACCGCTATCATTTTGTTGCCGGATGTCCATATGAGAAGAGAGAAGACAATGGTGGTGCACTCATATTGAAGAAAAATCCAAAGGCCCATTTCAAGAAGCCTTTTAACAAGAAGAATGCCACCAACAAGAAGTCCGGTAACATTGCATTGATATCACATGAAGAGTTCTCTTCCGATGATGAGGAGGAGGAAGAAGAAGAAACAACGAATGGTGTGGCTGCCATTGCCACTACCTCTACACCCACCTTCTCCCTATTTGATTCCCCAAATGAGAACACCTCCAACAAGAACATCACTTTCCTTATGGCAAGAGCATCAGAGGTATCACCATCTCCTCTCTCCACCTCTACTATCAATGATAATTGAATGATGACATAACTCTTGAGGTGAAAGAGGAATTAGTTGCTTTTGATGCTTATATGACTAACCTGTAAGGTGAGCACAAGAAGCATTTTGTAAATATCTTGAACCAACTTGCTCTCACACAAGAGCTCCTTGATGATAGATGTAAGCTTGGGAGAGAGCATCTTCTTGAGATGGATGCTCTAACTAATGATCTAGAATAAGAGCAAGAGACTAGGGTGTCTATTGAAGAAAACTTGAAGGCCTTGATGATGCAAATGATCGAATTATTGCTAAACTCATTAAGGAACATGATCATGCCATTGCTAAGTACAAAAAGGCTAAAAAGGACAAGATTGAGTTCAGTATTGTTCATGATAAACTTGTCGAGGATTATGAGACACTTAACAAGGCTCACAAGGCCTTGGAAAGTGTGATATCATGACTCTCACAAAGTCTTGTAGACAACTTCAAACTCAATTGACTAATGTTGCTTCACCTAGTATTTCCATTCCCCCTAGTAGTACAAACATCCTTGAAGAAAATGCTAGGTTGAAGGGGCAAAGGCAGCCTTCCCCAAAGGTAACAAGTCTCTTGATGACCTTTTAAGTAAGCAAAGGACAAATAATGAGAAAAGAGGTCTTGGCTATGTTTACAAAGCCAAGAAGAAGAAGAACAACAACAAGAAGGCTAAGCCCGCACAAACAAAATATAAGACCATTATGGGTACTAATACCCAAGGTGGCAAAACTATGTCACAAGATGACTTTGCGGGAAGTGCTAACCCTCACTATGTCTTAATGCATAATTCTTATGGTGATGTTTATGCACAATATGTTGGTCCATTTGATGGTTATATTTCTTGGTCTATTTGGGTTCCAAAGACCCTTGTCAGTAACAAAGAGGACCCATTGAAAAATGGGTACCTAAAAATCTAGCTTGATCTTCTGTAGAACTATGTTTCCGAAGGGTCAAAGTGGGTGCTTGATAGTGGTTGCACAAATCATATGACCGGAAGAAAAGCAATAATGATAGATATAAGGGCAATTCAAGATCATATAACTGTCACATATGCCGATAAGTCAAAATCTCAAGTAATGGGTCTTGGCAAAGTTATGGTTACACACAATGTTACTCTCATGGTCGTCATGCTTGTTGATACTCTTGGTTACAATTTACTTTCAGTCCGTGCCCTTGGCAAGATGGGTTTTGCCGTCTTTATTGATGATGATTTTTTGGTTCTCTTGTGGAGAAAGACTCTAAAGGTCGCTTTCCTTGGGTATCTCGAAAATGACTTATATGTGGTGAACTTTTAGGGGAAAACCACTATAAGTGCGACGTGCTTATTCGGAAAGGCCGATGTGGGCTGGGTATGGCATCGCCGACTAGCCCATGTCAATATGAGAACTTTGCAAAGCCTCCACAAGGGTGGCCATATTTTTTGACTAAAGGACAATGTTTGTTTTGCCAAAGATTGTGTTTGCAGGGCTTGTGTTGAAGGAAAGATGCATGATTCTCCCCACATGCCAAATAACATCATAAAGTCGAAGAGGATCTTGGAGCTCCTTCATGTGGATCTCTTTGGTCCTCCATCTCATGCTAGCCTTGGTGGGAAGAAATATTGCTTGGTGATTGTTGATGTCTACTCAAGATATCCATGGGTATATTTCTTCAAGTTGAAGTGTGAGACCCAACAACACTTCATCAACTTCGTCAATATGGTTCAACATTAATACAATGTGCCCGTGCTAACAATAAGAAGTGACAATGGCACCGAGTTCAAGAACTACACTTTAAATGGTTTTCTTAGTGACGAGGGTATAAAACATCGATATTACACTACATACACCCCTCAAGAAAATGGTGTAGATGAGAGGAAGAATCGGACTTTAATGGATATGGCAAGGTCCATGTTGGCGGAGTTTAAGTCTCCATACAATTTTTGGGCAGAGGCAATATCCACCGCCTGTCATGCATCAAACCGGCTCTACCTCCGCAAAGAGTTGAACAAGACGCCATATGAAATACTTACCGGTAACAAGCCCAACATTTCATACTCCCGAGTGTTTGGTTGTAAGTGTTTCTAGATCATAAAAGGTGTTTGTTTGTCCAAATTTGATTCCAAAGCTTTAGAGGGTATTTTTGTTGGCTATGGTCTCGATTCCCACACTTATAGAATCTATGATAAAATCTCCAGAATTGTCATAGAATCTTGTAGTGTGGTTTTCTAAGAATATGATGGCCCCTAAGCAGGGCATGTTGATGTTTGTGATGTAGATGATGAAATACCTCAAGATGCCATAATAAGAATGGGTGTGAGATTCATCTGCCTCGTTAAGGAACCCCTTGTGGCGGATCGAGAAGAACTATGCTCTACTCAAGTGGAGCCCTCATCTTCACAACTTCAACAAGCTCCTGTTATTGAGGGCAATGATGACCCAAGCCAAAGACAAGCCGAGAACCCTCACCATGTTGATCAGGTAGGTTGCTCTTGGCTGGATGATCCAGTCTCTCCACTGACTGGCTTGTCGAGCCCTGCATAGTCTGTTGCTCGAGGCAGATTTATTCAGTCATTCAAAAGATCATCTCGAATCCCTTCAAGTAGCATGCCTGATCAAGACCAAGATCAACTTATACCTCATGTTGATGAAGCTGAACCCATCGTTGATCAAGGTCAAAATTGTGGTCAAGACGAGGAACAAAATGATGAAGAGATCCCCGCAAGGAACAACTTGGAGATCGAAACTCATCGCAAAGCTAGAGTGGACAGAATGTTAGAAATAAGAGAGCACTCTCTTGAGAATGTTTTGGGTGATCTAAGGAGTGGAATGTCCACTCGAGCCCAATTGAAACATTTTGGTGAGAATCAAGCGCATATATCCATGGTGGAGCCAAATAAAGTATGGGAAGCTCTTAAAGATTCAGATTAGCTAGAATAAATGCACAAAGATCTCAACAACTTAGAGAGAAATAAGGTATGGAAGTTAGTAGAAAAGCCCAAGGAGTGCCACAATGTTATTGGCACTAAATGGATATTCAAGAACTAGAAATATGAACATGGTATTGTTGTGAGGAACAAGGTAAGATTGGTTGCACAAGGGTTCTCTCAAATTGAAGGCATTGATTATGGAGAGACTTATTCTCCCATGTCTTGCCTTGAGTCCATCCGTATCATTCTTGCAAATGCTGACATCATAATTTTAAATTACAACAAATGGATGTGGAAAGTGCTTTTCTAAATGATCCATTGCATGAGTTGGTTTATGTTAAGCAACCCCTGGGTTTCGAGGATCCCAACTTCCCAGACCATGTCTACAAACTTGATAAGGCGCTCTATGGACTTAAACAAGCTCCACATACTTGGTATGAGCACCTTAGAGAGTTGTTGTTAGACCGTGTATTTGAGGTTGGGAAAATTGATCCCACTCTTTTTACTAAGAAGGTTAATGGGGAGCTTTTCCTTTGCCAAATATATGTTGACTATATTATCTTTGGCTCATCTAACAAAAAATTTAATGATGAATTCTCAAAGCTTATGACTGACAGGTTTAGGATGTCTATGATGGGGGAGTTGAGGGTATTTCTTGGGTTTGAGATCAAGCAGATAAGAGGAGGAACCTTTTTTAACCAAGACAAGTATACTCAAGGCATGCTCAAGAGATTTAGTATGAAGGAATTAAATGGAGCTCCTACTCCCATGGCAACCAAGAGTCATCTTGAACTTAACCCAAATGGTAAAGATGTTGATCAAAAGGTATATCGATCCATGATTGGTTCTTTGCTTTACCTATGTGCATCTAGACCCGATATCGTGTTAAGTGTAGGAGTGTGTGCAAGATATCAAGTGGCTCCTAAAGAAAGCCACTTGATGACAATCAAAAGAATCTTTCGGTATTTGGTTCATACCCCAAACTATGGTATATGGTATACTAGGGGCTCAACATTCTCTCTTTGTGGATACACTGATTCAGATTGGGCTGGTGATAAGGATGATAGAAAATCAACCTCCGGGGCTTGCCAATTCCTTGGTAGGTCCTTAGTGTGTTGTTCTTCTAAGAAGCAAAAATGTATATCTCTCTCCACCGTCGAGGCTGTGTATGTGGCTGCAGCTAGTGCTCGCACTCAATTGTTATAGATGAGGCAAACTTTATAGGACTATGGTGTCCGTTGTGACAAAGTGCCTCTTTTATGTGACAATGAAAGTGCTATCAAGATTGCCTACAATCTGGTGGATCATACAAGGACAAAGCATATTGAGATCCGTCATCATTTCATTAGAGACCATGTTGCCCGAGGAGATATTGAACTATCTTATGTATCAACCAAAGACCAACTCGCAGATATATTCATGAAGCCACTTGATGAAGCAAGGTTTTGCTACTTGAGGAATGAGCTAAATATTGTAGATTCAAGAAGTTTGACTTGATCATCTTGCATACTCACCTATTACTTGATCATTGTGTGGTTTAGGTGCAGGCATGGACATAGGGGGAGTGAGGTCCTAATCCATTGGGTTATCCCTCCCCCATAATGCCAAAATTAAGAAAATCAATTCCTTTAATATCATTTTGTGATATGTGAGCTTCATTGATGAGTGGAGGATATGAACCCCAGGATAATTCTTCACGGTTTCATGCCTCACACTCTTACATGGTGGCATCGAGCACCACCCCTTCATTATGAAGGGTTGGTTCTTGGTTCTAGTTGGTTTGGAGTCTCACTTGTCATTTAAATTGGATTTTTATTGCCTATTTGGTTCTTCATAGTTTGGAATCTAAACCTAGGCCTTATACCCTCCCCTAAACACGTTCCCTCTCATATGTGTCCCAAAATTTGAATCTGGCTGGCTTTGGTCGAAGAGGACCAGAGTTTCTGGTGTGCAAACACCGAAGTCTCCAGTCAGGCCAGAGTCTCCGGTCTGGGACGGTTTCAGGCAGTGACTAAATGGGGTTGGGGTGAAAGAGTCACTCACACTCTATCTTCCACCCCGACTCCCACCTTCACACCCACCGCCTCCTCCTCCAAAACCGTCGCCCAGAGGCTGTTTTTGCCGCCGAGATCCGTCGTGCCGCCAGCCAACTCCACCCTCTCCACCCCTAGGACATTCCCATCGGTGGAATCACTCCAATGGACAGATCTGGTACCTTTCTCCTCAGCAGTAACCTAGGGTTCATCCCCTGTGTTTTATTTTGAGTTTTGTACTGATTTTGCCCACTAGAACAACATGTCTGTGTGCAGTTTATCACATTAGTCTCATATCCTTGCCCGATCTACTAGAGTCAATCCCACCTACAGTCTCCCTATGCAACCCGAAATCTCCAGACCAGAGATTCTAGTTGGTCAGTCCAGAGACTCCGGCCCAGGGCGGAGATTCTGGTGTTACACACCGAAGACTCCGGCGTTGATTGCCTCTAGCACATCTGGTAATGTTATGAGGGTCTTGTGTGTTTCTTTAGGACATATGTGCTTACCCCCATGCTATCCCCCCACTCTATGTTCACAGGAGGCTTTGGTTCTCGTCGTGGTCGCACCAAGGCCAAGTCCAAGAGGGAGGATCTGCGGTTTGATGAGGAAGCTGGTCAGTATGTGATTCCCCCATCCAACCGCAGGCAGCATCTCAGAGATGCTGAGATTATGAGAAGGAACCATGAGCACATAGAGGAAGAAAATCGTGCCAAAAGGGCTAAGTATGACAATTTGCAATCTCTTGTCCACATGACCAAGAAGGAGTTCTGTGACATGCGCAAGACAAACTTGTATGAGCTGCCCAGGACTTGTGATGACCCTTGTTATTGGAGGAAGGAGCAGAAAGCTTTCATGGCTGACATCTATAGCAAGCTCACCAAGTCCCCTGTTTGCCCCCAAAAGTATATGGACCTTGAGTACATGCATGCCAACAACTACTTTGTTGATGCTCTATGGATTACTGAGAAGCTTGGACTACATAAGCTCATTGAGCTCTGAGAAAAATTCAGCATTACTCTTGTCCAGCAATTCTATGCAACTGTTGTGTTTGGAACTGATCAGGCAAGGACCATGACTTGGATGACTAGAAATGTCCGCTGTACTACTAACTTCTTTGACTTTGCCAGGGCCATCAATGAAACTTTCCTGGGTGTGTCTATTCCTGTGGGGCACCGTATGCATGATGCTGCTCTTGGTGAGAGCAAGACCAAGTTGGCTCCTCTCTATGGGAGCAAGGCTATCGTTGGTGAGGCCAAGGGCCTCAAGCCTCTCTATAACTTACTGTTGAGGATATTTCGCCACAACATTTCTCCTAGTGTTGGCAATGATGATGCTATTAGGTGTGGGCTATCAACTTACTACACCATGCTCACAAGGTATACTATGCTGGCCCTGATGCTGAAGGTTATGCCATTGATGTTATGGATTACATTTTTTAGGAGATGCACCATGATATTCTATTCAAGAAGTCTCCCCATATGCTGCTCTTGTGATGAGGCTTATCAATACTCAAGCCCATGGTTCACCACTTGCCCTTCCTCCCAATCTCACGGAGCATGCCCTGGTGTGTCTCCAAAAGAAAGGGAAGATGGTCCCAACTCCTAGGCAGCCGTTTGAGAGTGATGATGATGAGATCTCTGAGGCTGAGCGTGCTCCCACTCCTCCCAGGGGCTCTAGGAGGAAGAATGCCTCCATGCAACCATGGCTCCTGTCACACGTGAGTTTGTTCAGGAGAAATTCAAGAATGCATCTTTCTAGGAGAAGACTTTGTGCTGCATGAATGTGGACATCTGCAAGGGACAACATGACTCCTACAAGAGCAACCGCGGAATTGAGAAGCTCTATCAAGGAGATCAAGGCTCAAGGAGAAGAAGGAGAGGAAGGAGAGTCTGAATACAATGATGAGCATGGGGATGAACCTTCTGTCGAGTCTGATCACACACTTTCCTTTGGTACTTGGAATGCTATGAATGCAAGCTTAGTTGACTGGCAGACTTTCTCTGAGGTTACTTATGGTTTTTCTCCATAGGGCACCTCCTCCTCTCGCCCTCACGACAAAGGCCCACAGTCTTCTGCTGCCGATGATGATTATGATGAGGGTGAGGATGAGGATGGTGATGATGACGATGACGATGACTCCGAGTGATCTTCTTTGGGGCAATAGCTTGGACTTTTCCCTTTTTGGTGTTTCGATGCCAAAGGGGGAGAAGTTGTCCATTAGGAGCATCGGGATTTGCATGGGTTGGGGTGTGTCGTATCTTTATATTTGAACATTTGATTTCATTTGGTTCTTGTGAGACTTATTTGGTTCATGTGAAACTATCTATGTGTGTGGACATATCTATGCCCGTTCCCTTGTTGTTGATTATCTTACTGCACATCGTTAGGGGGGCATAGTTATGTCTCATATTAAAATTTCCATGCAAATCTTCTTGTTGCCATCGAACACCAAAAAGGGGGAGATTGAAATGACATTTATTGTCCTAATCTGTTTTGGTGTTCGTTAACAACATAAGGTTCATTTTACTGTGTGTTAATGTCTACAGGTTAATCTAATGAAAAGAGAAAAGGCCATAACAGAGTGGGAGATTCTCTGGATAAAACTGAACTTTCCTGAAGAATCCATACCGAAGTCTGTGGTGTGGTCCGGAGTGTCTCCAAAAGTCCCCGGAGTGGACTCATGTTGCTGCGCAAAACCATTTTGTGTGGGGGTCCGGAGATAGACTGGATGTTGGCCGGAATCTCCGGTGCGGTATCTCCGACCGGAGTTTCTGGTGTGGAGACACTAGAGTCTCCGGTGTGCCTAGTCTGAAGTTCCTGCTAGAGTCTCCGGAGTGAACATCAAGGCCAAGCCCAGGTCATTCAGTATGGTGGTCCGGAGATGGACCGGAGATTGGCCGGAGTGGTCCGGTGTAGACCGGAGTCACCGGTGTGGAAGGTCTCCAACAGGCAGAAAACGGTCAGCAACTGTGGAGGCCATAAATAAAGGACCTCATCTTCTACCTCAAGCTACTCGTTCTAGAAAATAAAGAAAACACCATTAGAGCCACCAAAACTCCAAGATCTCTTCATCCAACCACCCAAAGCCACCTATCTTTAGGGAATCGGAGGAGGAGGCCTCGATCTACAGCTTCACCAAGAGAGATCTTCATTTCCCCCTCATTCACTTGAGGGTCCCTTGCTCTAGGGTTTCATTGGAAACCCTAGGCCTTGTTTTGGTTCTTACAAGTTTGTCTTTGATTGTGTGATAGCTTGCTTGGATTTGGGAGCCTCCAATTAAGTTGTCGATGTGTGCCTCAAACTTGTTGTAAGGGTGTTGGCTACCACCTTCAAGGTTGCCGATATAGTGGAAGCGTGAATCGATCCCGTTGGGGTGAGGTTCACCGGAGAATAAGGGATGCCTCTCGTGGTGTTGGTGGTTTGATACCACCCCTTCTCCAAATGCATACGTACTTCCCCTCAAAAGGAAGGAACTGCGGGAAATAATCCTTGTGTCCCTGTGTGCTTCACTTCATTTACTTCTATCCTTTACCGCACCTTACTTTATCTAGTTCTTGCTTAGTTAGTTGTGCTAGTGTGACATATAGGTAAATTCACCTTAGTTGCATATCTAGGGAATTTACGTTTTGTGTCAAACCCTAACTTGGAAAAGAGTAAAATTTGAAGTAGCACCTATTCACCCCCCCTTTAGGTGCCCATACGATCCTTTCATCCACAAATCGTCTCCTAGAGGACACGTCTTCCTACTCATCGCAGTCGACGAGTTGACCAAGTGGCACTACAAGAAAAGTTGGCTTTTACAACGAACGATTTTCGTGGTTGAAGGCCCATATTTAGTGGCTAAAAAGTCTTCTACGATGGATGGCCATCGTGGTAAAAGCCCCGTCACAAAAGAATCTATCATGGTTTTTTCCTGACCGTGGCGGATCGCAACCTTCAGCCACGAAAACTTGTTCTGTCATAGATCTATTCGCCAGCCGTGTTGACTGCTGATGTCATGCAAACTGCCACATGGCAGCCACCTTTAGCGGCCAGTTACCACCGTTAACGGCCATAGAAACCATGGCAGAAGCCAGGCGCAGCCAAGGCCTGCTAATTTCTAACTGGGCCGGCCCATTAGGGGAGCCCAATAAGAAGATGGCCCGTTACTGTTTTGTCCTGCACTGTTTGAAATGGGCCCAAAGTTGCAGTCGGCAGCGGCCCGCGAACTTTCAGGCCCAATATTGTTTCGGCTTAAAGAAGGCCCATGATGGTCTAATGCTCTGCGACCCATTAGCAGCCTACGCCAAGTCGCTCTTGTACATTTAAGGCCTGCGGGCGGCCCATCACTGTTTATCGCAACCCATCGTGGGCGACCTACTGACGGCCCTTGTCTGAGATGGCCCGTTACTGTTCAGGCCTGTTACTTGGCCTTTCATTGTTCCGGGCTTTACCTGTTCAGGCCCACAAGCAGCCCTTTACTGTTCTAGTCTGGTAAATGAGTCGGCCTGTTACTGACCTCGCCTGGAAATTTCTCGGGTCGTTACTGTTCTGGCTTGTCACTATTATGGCCTTTCACTGTTGCGGCCCTTTACTGTTGCGGCCGGCTACTGTTTTGGCCTGTTACTGTTCTAGGATTTCACGGTTTCTTACCTATTACTGTGATGGGTTGTTTCTGTTAAGGCCTGTTACTGTTATGTCCTGTTACTCTTACGACCTGTTACCATTATGGCCTGTTACTGTTACGTCCAGTTACAACTTGTAGGTCGACCCATTTTGTTTACGGCCTTTTACAGTTTCGGCCTTTTCTGAAGCCCATGCCAATATCATAAAATGTTTATATAATCCAACATTTTTTACTATTCATCGTCGGCCGAATACACGACGGGCCAATAACAAAGCACGGTATTGTTCCCTAATCAACCTGCCTAGCATAGTTACCGTAATGACTACCGCATAGGTGGACGGCGTCAACTAAATGCATACATGGCCTACGCGAGTTATCTAGATATTACATCAGTTGCAAACTTCTTAAAATTATTACATATTATCAAATCAAGGGAAAGAAAAATCGGCATTTCAGTTGACAATCAAGTTGATAGCAGAGTCCTCAATTGACCACCTGCGTCTTCCTTTGAGTGTGACAGCTACATTGGAGGAGACATGATCTTGCAGCCCCCTCTTTGGTGGCGATAGCAATAATTGCACCCTGAAACTAAGTAATAACAAGTCAATACATCAAACAAGACAAACTACTCATGTGACTGATATGACAAGAGCTATGATCTGGAGTTTACAATTGGTCAATGGTTCAATTATTGACCAACACATAAAACAAATAGGACAAGCAAGCATGCATTAAATGAGCAATAAAAATGTGTGTGTGGCTTAGAATTTCAGCAAAAATAAACTAGCCAGGTCATTTCAACAAATATATATGGAAGCAGTTCTATACCCTAAAATGCAAGAGACGTCGGGTGACTCGGAATTTGCACCGATACACAAAATGACATGCAGTTACTGTCATAGCAAAGAATGAACTAGATAGAAATTATAACCGCATCATACGAGAACTTGTAGAGCAGGAATGCAAACCACGAATGAACTATATATTGTAGAGGATAGTTATGTCATGACTTAGGACGAACCAGACCCAGAACCAGATGCAAGATATAATGGCGTCGCTCGTGAACCTGTAGAGCAGGACAAACAAGCATTAGACAAGTGTGCCTAGAATGAAATGAGCAATCAAACAAAGTGTTTCTTAGAATTTCAGCAAATATAAACAAGCGAGGTCATTTCAACCAATATATATGGAAGCAGTGGCATCTCCTAGAATGCATAGTCGTTGGGTGTCTCAGAATTTGCGGTGAGCTACACAATGGCATGTAGTTACTGTCATAGCTAAGAATCAACCAGATAGAAATTATAATGGTATCATAAGAGAACGTCTAGAGCAGGAATGCAAACCACGAGTGAACTACATAGTAGAGGACAGTTATGCCATTGATTAGGATGAACCAACACCAGATAAGGAAATAATGGCGTCGCTTGTGAACCTGTAGAAGAGGCTATGCAACCATCATGTTCATTGTTCCATTCTGGGCTCTATGCAAGAAAAATAAAATAGCTAGTGTTGCAGCTTTTGAAGAACCAGATAGCAACAACAAAATTATAATTGAATTAGTATGAAGAGTCAAAATGGGTACTACCGGACAACATAACGATGCCAAGGAGGAAACAATAACAGGAACTTATCTCAGGACAAACCACATAGATTCAGTAACTATGGAGCAGGGAATCCAAACTATTATTTTCCACTGATTTTACATTTTGCAAGAACTACATGATAGCAGGCAATTACTGTTGTTCGGAGTAGCTAAGAACATGTGCATGACTTCAAAATTTGTAGAGCAGCAAATGCAAACCAACATGTCTAGTGACCTACTCCGTAGCATCTAGCACGAAGAATAGGCGTGCGCTTTGACTGGGTGTACAAAACGATTAGAAAAATGCAGTTCACTGCGACAGGCTTGAACCCGCTGTACTGCTGACAAAACAAAAAAAGAGTTGGTGATTTGGTTACCATGGTCGGATAGGCTTCTAATCATCATCCGTACCAGCGCGAGTGACATCCTTGTCACCAAGGGTGCTTCGGTTGCGCCGACTGTTTGCGTCGGGGAAGCAGATCTTGGGCGCTCGATGCCGGCTTGACCGCGGTGGACGAGGTTGAATCGGTGCACTACACAGTGGTTCAGGTAAGGTATGGGTGGGGAGGATGCCGCCCGTGTTGATGCAGATCTTGGGCAGTCGTTGACGGATTCGGCGCCGTGGAGGGGAAAGTGGGAAAAGGAAATCAGGTGCGGTGGACAACGACGGACTCGGTGACCAAGGTCGGGTGCGGTGGATGTCGGTGAAGCGGCAATAATGCTTTGGATGCGACCGCATCTGATGCAACTCTGGTATACTGTTGGCTGAGGAGTGGATGGTGTCGAGTTCCGGCGGGCAAAGCCAGCCGCGGAGAAGTGCCACGGGAGGTTCCGGGCGCTAGAAATTTCGCAGTGTTTGAAATGGAGAGGCGCGAGGGAGTGGGGACCACGTGATTTTCGTATCGTTTAAAACGGAGGGGCGCCAGAAATATCGCAGTGTTTGAAATGGAGGGGCGCGAGGGAGTGGGGACCATGTAATTTTGGTGTCATTTAAAACGGAGGGGCGGTAGAAATTTCGCAGTGTTTGAAATGGACGGGCGTGAGGGAGTGGGGACCACATGATTTTGGCCGTCTAGCAATCTTGTCCGTCCATCCCAAATCAACGGGCTATAGGGGATACCTTCCCTTCGAAGGCTCTGGCGTGGACGCCTATGCAAGCAATCGCTGGGTGTCCCAGAGTAGACTATAGGGGTAGATGTGTAGGTTACCGTAGTAGCAGACCATTAATAGAGCTAGCTGGCGCAATGTCATTTTAGTGCTCCACGAGTTCAAACTTTTACTTATGGTGTTCAGGAGTGAATGCATGCTTCGCACGACTATTTTATTGCGTGCACTCCAATAACTTACCTTATTAAAGCATAATAATATCCTGCATAATTTATAACTTTGGTGCAATAATTGGTCGACTTATTAGAACTAAACATCTCTCGGGTATTTTAGAAGTACTCCCAAACAAGTTTCTAGCTTACGAAGATATTGTGCATTTTTTAATGGATGCAGTACTATGGATGGTTTTGCATGACCGTTGACATGCACAATTTTGGTTTTGCATTGTTCACATTTGACGTCAAGGCAGACAATATACATATACCTCTCCATGAACAACGATAAGTTTCGTTGTTTTTTCCCTACTTTCTAAATGTTACATTAAACTACCATCATTTCCAATGATGCATGAAATGACCAAAAAAGAGCTGTTACCTTTTTTTAGTATCTAAAAATATTTTCATTGTTAATAATTATTTTTTACCATTTTACAGAGCATTCCATAAAATGAAACAATATTTTCACCATCAGGGGAAATGTTTCCATTACATGACAAAAAATAATATCTTTATCACAAAGAATATATAGCACAAGAAATGAATTCCAACACAATAACCATATGCAATGACCTGATGTGTATAATCCTTAGTGACCGTCTAATTTGTAATTAGCAGTGTCAAGGAGGGAGATGCTAGATTCATTTGTGGTGGCTAGGTGCAAATTTTTAATTCAATAAATGTACTACATTCTTGTGGACACTCACAAAGACAATTGACCTCTTGTCTTAGGAGACTTGTGATAAAACTATTACTAGTAGTTCGGAAATAAGTGACTTGGAATTTATCTAGATTCGTATGTATCACTAAAATACGTCTATATACTCAGGAATATGATCTATATACTCGATCTATATACTCGTGAATCTAGACAAATCTAAGTTTCGTATTAAGGGAGTACAACAATATTATAAATTTGCAATGTTGTCATGATAAATAATGATATTCGCTACACTGCAGAAATGAAACCACTTCTTTTCTTCTGTACACAGTTTATATTTTTGTACTAAAGTATTTTTACTATAAAATAACACACAGAATTAGTTACTGTACATGTTAGTGATTAAGTAGTTCCGCTAATTTGTATTTACATACAGAGGTAATACTACACACCCAATTAACATCATAAGTAATTTCTCTTTCTCTCTTTCTAGAGGAGTTTTCTAGGTTGTCAGTTTGAAGAATCATTTGTCAGATACATAGAATTGAACACTTTAAATTATACAGCGAGCGATTATATGGATGGATGATTAGTGCATAGAGGCAGTCGAGCTGGCAGAATGCTCACATTTAATGGTAGATGTGAGCACAATTGATTGAGTGGCAAACCTTTTTTTTGTGCGGTCGAGGCCCCCATATGCTGATGACCCTCGCTAATCAACGCAGCTCACACATAAGTGTATTTTTATGTAGTAGTAGTAGAAACATCATACATGGATACATAGTTCAGCGTCTAGCAATCTTGGCCGTCCAATCCGAAATCAACGGGTCAAAGCGGATACCTTCCCTGTGAAGGCTCTAGCGGGAATGCCTATGCAAGGAATCGTTGGCTGTCCGTGGGTAGACTATAGAGGTAGCTATGCTTGTGACCCAAAGTACTACAGAGTCCAGACAATAGTTGGGTGTCCCCGACACTGACGGTGCATTTTCTTGTCTAGACACTGGATCCCGGATCCCTACACATTTGACAAAGTAGAAAGTATGACCAAATTTAAAGATCACTCATTAACTATTTAATTATTTTTGATTTATCAGACATACTCTCCCTATAGCCTAATTTTTCTGAAAATGCCCTCCAACCTAATTAAAAAGGATGTCACATATTTTGACTAAATTTGAATGTAATATGTACACTAAACAGTGACTACTATACGACAAGTATATCATTACAAAAGCTCCACAGAGCGCATTCGAACGCTAAAGAGTGCAATATAATTATGCGTAGACGGATGAGAAAAAACGATCCATGCACCCAAAAGAAAGAAAAAGGAGGGCCACGTAGGCAAGTCCTCCCCCTTCCTAGTTCCTACTCCAAGATTCGGCGATTGCAACACTGTGGGCGCCTTGTGGAGGTAGGGCCTCGACAACCTCCGCAATGGTCGCGACCTCGACAGCCAACATGAGATGGCTTCTCTCTTCCTACTTAGCGGGACGTGACCTAGACGATCTCCGAATGGTAGCTGCTGGCTGCGGAGCACCATGACTTCTTTCTTCAAATTTTCACACTCAACGCGAAGCATGGAGGAGTCACGCTCGTAAGACCGTGCGAGCTTCATTTGAAAAGCCAAATCGGCTCGGAGGTGATCACACTCTAGGTTGAGCTCGAAGTTTTTCTGAAGAATGTTGATGTTATGGTTGTAGATTTCATCTACTTTGGCCAAGATTCTCGCCCTGATTTTCTGCATGGAAAATGCATCATCAGTAAGAGAGCATGCAGAGAAGAACAAAAAATGTCAATACATGTATAGTGACTACAATACCTCTCTTCTTCGACCGAGAGCGGGCATGAGGGCATCGTACGCGTCAGAGATATCCGTCGTGCTATCGCCCCGTGGGGTGGAAAATTCGACGCTCAAGACGCCTGCCCTACAAGATGTACATAGACGGTTCAATAGTAGGAGCAGACAACCCAGGAATCAACGGAAGTACAAACCTACCTGGACTCTTGGTCCCCATGATAGCCGATCTTCGGATACATGCGCGAAGATGAGCCCTCGCCCCATGGCTGGTCTCCTTTCTTGGTCCGAGCCTGCAGGTCACCCTACCGGCGGGATTTCTCCACGGCTCTAACCACCGCCATCTTGCTATTCTTCCGACGAGACAGGATATTTTGTGACATCGCTAAATGAAGAAGTAGAGAAGAAAGGGAGGAGCAGTGGAAGAAAATGGTTTCTGCGAAGGCGGAGCGAGGTAGTACTAGTAGGAGGAGAGAGAGGAGAGTGAATAGTGTAAGCAAAACGTCAAGTACTGGGTCTCGCTTGTTCAAAAAAAAGTACTGGGTCTCGTCGCCGGCCTTCGAGCAATCTCGTTGGTCCATCAAGCGATCGAGCTTACTAGCTGCAAATATTGTGCAGTGTGCTAAGGCTCGGGCATGAGCTAAGAAAATAAGTTGACGTGAGTCTAGCAAAATCAAAACTTCTCCACCATTTAGGTCTCTTGCGTGGGTCCCATGTAGAAGCTTTTTTCACTTTTTCTCTCCAAACTACTAGTGCTCTGGCCAATGAAAATGCCTCAAAGTATTATGCAAAATATTGTAATCAACTAGCCTCTGGGTCTTGTACTAGACACAAGTGCAAGAATATTTTAATCTAAACTGCTCCACCGTTTAGGTCTCTTGCTCAGAGTAGTAGTACTCCCTCCCATCCATATTTACTCGTCGCTGAATTGGACGTATCTAGCAATGAATCGGAGGGAGTAGTTGTAGTCACATTGAATATACTTAGGGCTTGACGCATAAGAATCACAAACGGTCGCCAAAAGATCGAACGACAAACTTAAAGATAACTTTGGGCTTCTTTGAATAACAGGATTTAAAAACACCGAAATTTGACTCAGTCACAGGTACAAAACAATGGATTGCAAAACAGAGGAAATAGCTTTCCTTGGATCACAGAATTTCAAAACACAGGATAACAGGGTCGGAGGTACAAATCTGCTAGCTTAAAGTCATTTCAATGAAACACAATAAATGCAGAGGAAAATTGCCTCAATCCTACGCGAATGAGTGTAAAAAAGTGGATGTTGAAATTCCTATGGGATTGGGGTGTAGAAATGCAATCTATATGAATTCTGGAGGTATGATTCCTTTCATCCAAAGGGCTTCCTTATGAAAAAAATACTATGGGTCGAATTCACCAAAATTCCTTTGAAAATCCTTCGATCCAAATTGACACTTAAACAAGATGTGCGTGCTCACGACAGACGAACACCTTCCGGTAGGAGGTGATGCGGTCGTAGATTTTCATCTTGAACCCGTCTGTAGTGACCTTGAACATAATGCAGTCACCCTCCTTCAACCCATGGAAAGCAGCAAAGGTAGCCCACTGATGACCCACAAGTATAGGGGGTGTATCGCAGTATTTTTGATAAGTAAGAGTGTCGAACCCAACAAGGAGCTGAAGGTGCTGGCTAGTGGTATGGATTAGGAATTCTCTGCAAATACTTAGCAAACAGATTTTTAGGGGTTTTTGATAAATCAAGTAAACAAAGTACGAGTAAATGAAAGACAGTAAGAATGAATGCAGCAAGTGGCCCAATCCTTTATGCAACAAAGGAAAAGCTGGTTGTATTACTTAAGATGACCAAACATTCTCGAGGACACATGGGAAGACAGTCAAGTGCTTTCGCTTCATATAGTTGATTAATCTTCTTTAGCTTGCTAAGTGTTGTGTGGGTGAACCTGTGCTAATGTACCGACCTTCCTAGGACTAAAACATACTTGTGATTAAACCCCTTGCAAACATCCGTAAGTACAAGAAAGTAATTAAGGTAGAAACCTAACCACAGCTTTAAACTCTAAGACCCTTACGTCCCTTGTGCAATGGTTTCCTAACGGGGGTTCAGGTTTCTGTCACTCCGGCAACCCCTACGATTAGTAGCCAAATACACAATGCATTCCCCTAGGCCCATATAGGTGAAGTGTCATGTAGTCGACGTTCACATGACACCACTAGAAGAAGTACACCACAACTTAAATAACAATCTATTGAATCTTTCTCAACACAACTCCACTACTAACAAGAAGACTTCTCCCATGTCCTCAAGAACAAAATGAACTACTCACAAGACATCATATGGATCATGATCAGAGATGGAATAATGATGTATAACAATCTGAACATAAACAATAATTCAACGGTTCACTCAATAGCATGAACTACAAATAGTAATCAACACCGGGAAAGTTTCCCCTATGAACTATGCAAGATTCAACGCAATTGTTACAGCAATATGGAGATGGTGATGAGGTTGCTGATGGTGATGATGATGATGATGATGATCCTGATGAAGTCTAGTTTGATGGTGGTGTTGATGGCGACGATCTCCCCTCTCCGGGAAGGAATTCCCTCGGCAGAAATCTGTCTGCCGGAGAGATCTTTCACTCTTGGTGTTTTCCGCCCGCAGAGGCAGCGAAATCTTTCTGTGGTCGCTCCTCGAGTCTTAGGGTTTCGGGAGGATAATATACGCCAGAGGGGAGTGCCAGGGGTGGACCAGGGCGGCCACACCACCTGGTGGCGCGACCTAGGGTGGCCGGCGCCAAGGGGTGGTGTGGGCCCCCAGTGGCCCATCTCCAGCCCCCCTTTGGCTTCCTTCGTCTTCTAGAAAAATAGCATTTTCCATGTATTTTCCTAGATTTTCTGATCTTCGCGAATTTTGCCTCCAAACAGCACCATTTCCATCAGAATCCTGACTACAATGGTCCATGCTCCAAAAGTCATCAACCATGCAAAAAACAGATGAAATAACATAAGTATCACCTCTCAATACGAAATATATCAATGAATAACAGTGAATTATGACATAGAATAGTGATGCAAAATGGATGTATCAACTCCCCCCAAGCTTAGACGTCGCTTGTCGCCAAGCGAAATTGAGCTCAATAAACATGGCCTCAGGTTTATGGAGTGAAGAGTCGATAAAAGAATACGGACAAGAAGCATCACATTCATCAAATACATAGATCATAATAGAAGACAACTCACTATTATATAACTCAACTTGTAATGGGTGAAGGAAACACAATAAAGATACATGAAGTAAATCATAATTGGTAATGGCAAACTTAGCTCTTTTTCGAAGAATAGTTGATAATTTGCTGGAGTTGACAATAATTGGTTTTCAATGATAGCTTTCAAAGTAGTAAACATCAAGATAAGGGCAATGTGCAAAACAAGGAACATAAGCAACATGATTGAATAAATCATCATATGAATGAATGAAACACAACAACTCAAAATACTTGCTGAGATAGAATGGAGTAGGTTTACTAACTCAACTAAAAAGTAAAAGAAAGGCCCTTCAACGAGGGAAGAGGGATGGCAGGTCTCATAAAGAGCTCCCAAAAATTATGATACTTACTAGCTTTCAGCTCTCATTGCCCCTATCATAGGCATCTTTAGGTGATTAAGGTTAAAGTGATCAAATATGAGGATATGCGTTGACAAGTTGTAAGTTGAGAATCTCATGTCCCTTGAATATGAGGGCCGCTCCTCATGCTACTCAAGTTTAGTCACCGGTAAGTTCTTGTCATCGTAAGCATATGTGTATCATAGAGAACCGCCAACAGGGTACCCCTTGCCCGATGATATGGAAGAATCCCTATATCAAAATGACAAGGCAAGCATAAAACAAGCATCTCAGCAATCTTCTTATTTACCATGGGAATATGGTGCTTTTTTCTCTCTTTCCTCTTTTCATAATCTCTTTTTTTCTTCTCTTTTTCTCTTTTTTCTCAATATCAGACTCTTTTTTATATAAGAAGAATGCTTCATAGATATTCGTTATGGTTACGCTGCAGGTTTCCACCATGTCAGCATGGATTAGACCAGCGGCCCAGGCGTTTCTCTAACACACATGCATAACTCCATGGACTTACACGCTCCCCTTTCATTTCACAGCGACGACATCCATAGACAAAAGAACATGATATTAACTAGGTACAAAGTACCAGTGCAATGTTGAAAGCGTTCCCCATGACAGCATGGTTCTGCTAATTCACAACTTACAAAGTGCAAGCATATAGGCAACATAGGTGAGCACAATGGTTCAAGTTTATTAAGTTCAAGAAAGTAAAGTGTGCCATCAAGTTCATGAGAGCTTTAATCTCTACTTTTCACATAACAAGTTTAATTTGGGAGGTAGACAAAACAAGAATTTACTTGGAATAGCAATAATGCTACTAGGTAGGTATGGTGGACACAAATGGCATGGTTTTTGGTTTAAGGAATGGATGCACGAGAAGAATTCCCTCTCAGTACAGGTTTTTGGCTAGCAAGGCTGGGTAGCAAGTATAAGAGTTGAAGGAAACAAACAAACATACAAGTGATAAAAACAAACATGCAATCTTCCTCGGAAGCACAAAAGATCTTAACTAGATAATACTAGACTTATGAGCAAATCAAGAAAGAAAGATGATGAAATTTATTTTTCTTTAGAGTACTTTTATCTTTTTCTTTCAACTCTCAAAAATAGTGTGCTATTGACCGAGCCAGGTTTGCCAAAACCAACTAAATTAACTCAATGATCCCAAAGTGCTACCAATACTAACAACAAGATCAATCATATAACCACGAATTGAAAACTAATATAAGCTATGAAAAAGAGTGAATGATAGAACTTCTCATTAATATTCCATACGGCAACCCACACCAAGGGTTACATATCTAACGAGAGAGGGGACACTTCCATAATGCAAACCATCCTACATAATAACTTCTCTATTCATGATATGACTCTACTAATAAGGTAAAAAGATAGAAGGTAGTGATATGATACCGCGGAACTCCCCCAAGCTTGGAACAAACCAAGGGGATGCCAAACCTGATGACGAATTACTCCTTCGGTGGTGGTGGTAATATTTTCTTCGTTGACATGAGGAAATCTTCTAGCATCTTGTGAAGCCTATTATTCTCCCATTGAAGCATGTCCACCTTCCTCCTCAAGTCTTGGTACTTATCGCAGAACTCCTTAGTGACTCGTAGGGCTTCCGTTGCTGCAGGGCAAGTGACTAAAGGTACCAGCCCTTGCTTGGGGTCTTGGAGGTCTTCCTCCATAGGCTCTTTTCCTTTATCCTTGACAGACACCATTGTGCTTCTAAGGTTTCAAGAATAGTTCCTGGTAGAAACAGATCGAAACGAAAACATGACGAAAACACGATATATGAACCTCGAGGGATCCGGGGGATTATATATTACGAAGTTTCATATCAAAAGGAAGGTACTAGGAAAAAACGAGTCAGAGGTAGAGTCTGGGGTGGACTCACTACCTGGTGGCGCGGCCAGGGGTGGGCCCGCGCCACAGGGTGGTGTGAGCCCCCTGGCTCCATTTCCGTCCCTTTTTCGATTCGTAGCTTTCCTTATTGACTAAAAACTGCAAAAATATAGTTGGACAGTATTTTCGCGGAACTTTTCTTACCAGAACTGTTACCTATTTGAAAACAGACTCAGCAGGTCTCTGAATTTGGTATCTAGTAGATTCTTCCGGAGTCACCACTTGAATAACATCGATATCCTCATCTTCATACACTTATTACATGAGTCATAAAAGCTTTCACATCCTTATTACACCATTTTCTCCCCTACCTGGAAATTTCTTTCACACAAAAACTTCACACAGTTCTCATTAGCAACATTAGTATAAGTGAAGTGATAAAACCTTTTGAGTAAACTTTCAACTGAAAACCATCAAAACATAAGCTACTGTAGCAACTCCTTCCGAAAACCCGAAAAGAATTCAAAAAGGAAATCGATTAAAGAAGCAAATGCAAGAGTGGCAAAATCTGTCAAAACAGACCAGCAGGTAAAGATCAATTTTTTCGAAAATCTTCTGTTGCTCAAATCAAAAAGTGAAAAACTAACTAAAGTTAAATAAAAAACTAGGGCAGAAGCACAAGAAATTACAGCTCAATCCGACATACAGAGATCTCTCACAAAGTTTTACGGTGAAGCACAAAAATCTGTTTCGGGACAGCAACTTCCCCAAATCTTACTTCTCTCTCATTAGAGGTTAATCTTGACACAAAAACCAAACAAAACGGATAAGGAGAGGTTATTACTGAAGTAATAACTTCCAAGACTCAAAGAAACAAAAACAAACTGAAAGCAAAAACAAATTGGATTGTCTCCCAAAAAGCTCTTTCTTTATAACCATTAAGATGGGCATGATAATTTTGGAGATGCTCACATAGGAATATGAATTGAAGTGAAAGGGAGCATTAAGAAGCAAAAATACACAAGTTTAAGTATAACACACTTCCTATGCAAGGGAATTTTGTAAACAAACGAGTTGTTGAAACCAGAGGCTACAAGCATAGGAAGGCAAAAGAAGTGCAACATAAAAACTTTCAGCATAAAACGAGGAAACTTGATATTATTGAGATGCAGAAGAACACTTTTCCCTCTCTATCTATCCCAAGTACCATCGTAACAATGATCACTTATCCTAACAGAAAACACAAGAATACTAGCTCTCATAACAGTACTTTGTGAAACAATATTAGAGGTATCCTTACAAAGGATAGTGTGTCCCTCTTTTTCATATTTAGTAACAAAGTCTTTCACATTTGCTATTATAGGTTCATCAACCATTTGTTTATCCGGTTAAGTAGCTTTACTTGTACTTTCATTAAACATACTAGCTATCATAGAATGTTCCTTTATCTTGACTGGAAAATGTTGGAGATATGCCCAAGAGGCAATAATAAAAGTGGTTATTATTATATCTTTGTGTTTATGATGAATGTTTACATCCCATGCTATAATTGTATTATTAGGAAACACTAATACTTGTGTGTTTTGTAAACATATAAGAGTCCCTAGTAAGCCTCTTGTTGAACTAGCTTGTTGATTAATTGATGATCATGGTTTCCTGATCATGGACATTAGGATGTGATTAATAACAAGGTTATATCATTAGGAGAATGATGTAATGGACATACACCCATAGTAAGCGTAGCATAAGATCAAGTCATTAAGTTCGTATTGCTATAAGATTTTAAATGCATAGTAACCTAATCCTTCGACCATGAGGTTGTGTTAATCACCATCACTGGATGGGTACTTTGATGACATCAAACGCCGCTTTGTAACTGGGTGGTCATAAAGGTGTCATTGGGTATTCTGAAAGTATGTGTTGAAGCGCATGGACCAAGATTGGGATTTGTCCATCCATATGACGGATAGATATGCTCTGGGCCCTCTCGGTGGAATGTCATCTAGTTAGCTTGCAAGCATGTGACTGGGTCACAAGGGATGACATATCACGGAACGAGTAAAGAGTACTTATCAGTAACGAGGTAGAACTAGGTATGGAGATACCGACGATCAAACCTCGGATAAGTATAGTATCGCGTGACAAAGGGAATTGGTTTCGTATGTAAATGGTTCAATCCATCACGAAGTCATTGTTGAGTATGTGGGAGCCATTATGGATCTCCAGGTCCCGCTGATGGTTATTGATAGGAGATGTGTCTCTGTCATGTCTACATATTCACGAACCGTAGGGTGACACACTTAAGGTTCGAAGTTGTTTTAAGTAGATATGGAATGTGCGTTGGAGACCGAATGTTGTTCGGAGCCTCGGATTGGATCCGGGACATCACGAGGAGATCCGGAATTGTGTGGAGAATAAGATTCATATATTGGGGATCATTTTCTGAGTTAGGAAATGTTCCGGAGTATTTGTATGAGGATTCTAGAAGGTTTCGGAATGTTCCAGAAGGTTCTGGAAGATTTCTTGGAGTTTGCTTGAAAACCAAGAAAGGGATCAAGGAGTCCTGGTGGGACAAGACAAGGAGTCGTGGGGGAGGAGGACTCCTCCCCCTCCCCAATCCACCGGCCATAGGAGGGAGGGGAGTCCTACAAGGACTCCTCCTCCCATGGCGCCTCCCCCCTTTAAATAGAAGGGTGGGGGCGCCACCTCCAAGCCCTCCTCCATAACTCCAAATCTCCGCCGCCTCTCTCCTCCTCCTTTCTTCTGCATAGGCATAGGCGAAGCCCTGCAGAATTCTCTACTCCACCACCACCACCACGCCGTCGTGCTGCTGGGATTCCGTGGAGAAGATCTACTACCTCCGCTGCTCGCTGGAACGAGGAGAGGAAGGTCTGCTTCGGCTCCGCACGTGTGACCGACTGCGGAAGCGCTGCCGGAACGCAGCGCCGGAAGGATCGTCCACACGATCTTGAGACCGGCAAGTGATCGACTACATCAACCACGAGATCTAATCTCGTAACGCTTTCGGATCTACAAGGGTTAGTACATATCTATCTCGTTGCACATGTCTAATAGATTAGATCTTGGCTTTTATCTAGATTAGATATGGGTTTTGTTCGTTCTTGCGGTAGATATTTTTTGTTTTCCATGCTACAAACCCATCAGTGGTATCAGAGCCGTATCTATGCGTAGATCTGTTGCACGAGTAGAACACAATGGTGTTGTGGGCGTTGGTGCTCGTGCCATCTTTTGCTTTGTGTACTTTGCATCTTGCGGCATGGTGGGATGAAGCGGCTCGGGCTAACCTTACATGTCATCGCACATGAGACTTGCTCCACACTTGACGTGTAACTTGCCTTGCACAAGTGGCTTTGCGGGTGTCTGTCTCTCCCACCATAGTATATATCTAATTTACACTTTGCACTTGATAGCACTTGTATCAACGTTGTGGTTCAGTTTCGTAGGTTAGATTTGTTCTTGTTCAAAAGCCCCAAACCACGTAAAACATGCAAAGAAAATTAGAGGCGTCTAACTTGTTTTTGCAGGGGTTTTGTGATGTGATATGGCCATCATGTGATTGTGATTATATTTGATGTATGCAATGATCCTTGTTGTAATATGGCAACCGGCAGGAGCCTAATGGTTGTCTTTAATTCGGTTAAGACCTGCGTGTCTATTCATCTTGTAATAGCTTTATTCCAAGTAGTTTTAATAGTTGCTAGTGATGATGGACAACCATGAAGCGGCGCCACTGACCTTGACGCAATGCTGGTGATGATGGAGATCATGTTCGTGCTTTGGAGATGGAGATCAAAGGCGCAAGAAGAAAGGGCCATATCATATCACACTAATTATGAATTGCCTATGATGTTAATCCTTTATGCATCTTGTACTGCTTAGATCGCGACGGTAGCATTATAAGATGATCCCTCTCACTAAATATCAAGTAATAAAGTCTTCACCCTTAGTTGGCACTGTTTCTAAGACTCGTCGTTTCGAAGCATCTCGTGATGATCGGATGTGATAGATTCTACGTGTGCATACAACGGGTGCAAGCCAGATTTGCACATGCGGAAACTAAGGTTATCTTGACGAGCCTAGCATGTACAGACATGGTCTCGGAACACGGAATACCGAAAGGTAGAGCATGAGTCATATAAATGATATGATGAACATGAAGATTGTTCGCCGATGAAACTACATCTTCTCTCGTGAAGATCGGACTTGGTGTAGTGGACTTGGTTCGTGTAATCACTAAGACAATGTGAGGGATGTTGTTTTGAGTGGGAGTTCACCTAGTTAACTTAAGTATTAAATTTGAACTCAATTCATCATAAACTTAGTCTAAACTACTTGCAAATTTGTTGTAGATTATGGCGACCCCCTCCATCAATTTCAATGCGTTCCTAGAGAAAGAAAAGCTTAAGAACAATGGAAGCAATTTCACGGACTGGTTCCATGGACTGAAGATCGTCCTCAGGGCTGGTCAGTTGACCTATGTGCTCGAAGCACCGCTAGGTGACCCACCTGCAGATGATGCTACCGATGACGTAAAGAATGTTTACGCCACTCGGAAAAATCATTACTCCACAGTTCAGTGTGCCATCCTGTACGGTTTAGAAGCGGAGCTCCAAAAGCGTTTTGAGCACCACGACCCGTTCGAGATCATTAAGGAGCTCAGGCTAATTTTTGAGACTCGCGCGGCCATGGAGAGCTATGAGGCCTCCGAAAAATTCTTTAATTGTAAGATGGAAGAGGGAAGCTCCGTTAGCGAGCACGTGCTCACCATGTCTGGGTACGCAAACAAGCTCCAAGAGTTGGGAATATCGATTCCTAATGAGTTGGGGATTCATCGTCTCCTCCAATCACTGCCACTGAGTTATAAGAACTTTGTGATGAACTACAATATGCACTGCATGAACAAGACGTTGCCTGAACTATCGTCCATGCTGAAAACTGCTGAAGTGGAGATTAAGAAGGAGCACCAAGTGTTGATGGTCAATAAGACCACCAATTTCAAGAGACAGGGCAAGCCTAAGAACAAGGGCAACTTCAAGAAGGACGGCAAGAAAGCTGCCGCACCTGCAAACAAGCCCAAGGCTGGTCCCAAGCCTGAAACTGAGTGCTTCTACTGCAAGGGTGCTGGTCACTGGAAGCGTAACTGCCCCAAGTACTTGGCGGATCTGAAGAACGGCAACATCAAGAAGAAAGGTATATTTGATATATATGTTATTGATGTGTATCTTACTAGTAATCGTAGTAGTGCCTGGGTATTTGATACTGGTTCGGTTGCTCATATTTGTAACTCGAAACAGGAGTTGCGGAATAAACGAAGACTGGCAAGAGACGAGGTGACGATGCGCGTTGGAAATGGCTCCAAGGTTGATGTGATCGCCGTCGGCACGCTCCCTCTACATCTACCTTCGGGATTAGTTTTAAATTTAAATAATTGTTATTTGGTGCCTGCGTTAAGCATGAACATTATATCTGGATCTTGTTTACTGCGAGACGGTTACTCTTTTAAGTCTGAGAATAAAGGTTGTTCGATTTATATGAGTAATATCTTTTATGGTAATGCACCTGAGATGAATGGTTTATTCTTATTGAATCTAGATAGTAGTGATACACATGTTCACAACATAGATGCTAAACGAATAAAATTGAATGATAATTCTACATACATGTGGCACTGTCGTCTTGGTCTCATTGGAGTGAAGCGTATGAAGAAACTCCATTTAGATGGACTTCTTGAATCACTTGATTTTGAATCACTTGAAAGATGCGAAGCATGTCTAATGGGAAAAATGACTAAGACTCCATTCTCTGGTACAATGGAGCGAGCTACAGACTTATTGGAAATAATACATACCGATGTGTGCGGTCCAATGGTGGATATCGTTATGTTCTCACTTTCACGGATGACTTAAGTAGATATGGGTATGTCTACTTTATGAAACATAAATCCGAAACTTTCGAGAAGTTTAAGGAGTTTCAAAGTGAAGTGGAAAATCATCGTAACAAGAAGATTAAGTTTCTGCGTTCTGACCACGGAGGTGAATATCTGAGTTATGAGTTTGGCATACATTTAAAGAAATGTGGAATACTTTCGCAGTTGACACCGCTGGGAACACCACAGCGTAATGGTGTGTCCGAACGTCGTAATCGAACTCTCTTAGATATGGTTCGGTCTATGATGTCTCTTACAGATTTACCGCTATCGTTTTAGGGCTATGCATTAGAGACAGCCGCATTCACTTTAAATAGGGCACCATCTAAATCTGTTGAAACGACACCGTACGAATTGTGGTTTGGTAAGAAACCTAAGTTGTCGTTCCTTAAAGTTTGGGGTTGCGAAGCATATGTAAGGAAGTTACAACCTGATAAGCTAGAACCCAAAGCGGAGAAATGTGTCTTCATAGGATACCCTAAAGAAACTATTGGGTATACCTTCTATCATAGATCCGAAGGCAAAGTTTTCGTTGCCAAGAATGGATCCTTTCTTGAGAAGGAGTTTCTCTCGAAGGAGGTGACTGGAAGGAAAGTAGAACTCGATGAGGTTATTGAACCTTCTCTCGGATTTGAGAGTAGCGCAGCACTGGAAGATGTTTTTGTGCCGACTGCACCAATTGGAGAGGAAGCTAATGATAATGATCATGAAACTTCAAACGAAGTTACTGCTGAACCTCGCAGGTCAACGAGGGTTCGTACCACTCCTGATTGGTATGACTCTGCCTTGAACGTCATGTTGGTGGACAACGCTGATGACCCTGCGACGTATGAAGAAGCAATGGTGAGCCCAGATTCTGACAAATGGCTCGAATTCATGAAATCCGAAATGGGATCCATGTACGAAAACCAAGTGTAGACTTTGGTGGACTTATCGGATGGCCGTAAGGCTGTCGAGAACAAATGGATTTTCAAGAGAAAAACAGATGCTGATGGTAATGTTACCGTCTATAAAGCTCAACTTGTCGCGAAAGGGTTCCGACAAATTCAAGGAGTTGACTATGATTAGACTTTCTCACCAGTAGCGAAGCTAAAGTCTGTGAGGATTTTGTTAGCAATTGCTGCACATTTCGATTATGAGATTTGGCAGATGGATGTCAAAACGGCGTTCCTTAATGGTGACATTGAGGAAGAGTTGTATATGGTACAACCCAAGGGTTTTGTCGATCCTAAAGATGCTGACAAGGTATGCAAGCTTCAGCGCTCCATTTATGGACTGAAGCAAGCATCCCGGAGTTGGAATCAACGTTTTGATAAAGTAATCAAAAAATTTGGGTTTATACAAACTTATGGAGAAGCTTGTATTTACAAGAAAGTGAGTGGGAGCTCTGTAGCATTCCTAGTACTATATGTAGATGACATATTGTTGATTGGGAATGATATAGAACTTCTTAATAGCGTCAAAACCTATTTGAATAATAGTTTTTCAATGAAGGATCTTGGCGAAGCGGCATATATTCTAGGCATCAAGATTTATAGAGATAGATCAAGACGCCTAATAGCGCTTTCACAAAGTACATACTTAGACAAAGTTCTAAAGAAGTTTAGGATGGAAAATAGCAAGAAAGGGTTCGTGCCCATGTTGTCAGGTAAGACCTTGAGTAAAACTCAAAGTCCAGCTACGGCAGAAGATAGAGTGAAAATGGATAACATTCCCTATGCCTCGGCCATAGGTTCTATCATGTATGCCATGCGGTGTACAAGACCGGATATAGCACATGCTGTTAGTTTGACTAGCAGATATCAAAGTGATCCTGGAATGGAGCACTGGACAACGGTCAAGAATATCCTAAAGTACCTAAATAGGACTAAGGATATGGTTCTTTCTTATGGAGGTGATGAACAACTTGTTGTAAACGGTTACACCGATGCTAGTTGGAACACCGATCTGGATGACTCGAAGTCACAGTCAGGATACGTATTTATTTTGAATGGTGCTGCAGTGAGCTGGAGGAGTGCAAAGCAAAGCGTTGTGGAGAAATCTTCAACTGAATCGGAATACATAGCTGCTTCGGAGGCTGCATAAGAAGCCGTATGGATGAAGGAATTCATTACTGAACTTGGCGTGGTTCCCAGTGCGTTGGACCCGATGGCCATCTACTGTGACAACACAGGTGCCATAGCTAATGCACAGGAGACAAGGTCACATAGCAAGCTGAAGCACATCAAGCTACGTTTCCACGCTATTCGCGAGTATGTCCGAGATGGTGACATAAAGATTTGCAAAGTACACACTGATCTGAATGTAGTAGATCCGTTGACTAAACCTCTCCCTAGGGCAAAGCATGACCAACACCAGAACGCCATGGGTGTTCGGTATATTACCATGTAATCTAGATTATTGACTCTAGTGCAAGTGGGAGACTGTTGGAGATATGCCCAAGAGGCAATAATAAAAGTGGTTATTATTATATCTTTGTGTTTATGATGAATGTTTACATCCCATGCTATAATTGTATTATTAGGAAACACTAATACTTGTGTGTTTTGTAAACATATAAGAGTCCCTAGTAAGCCTCTTGTTGAACTAGCTTGTTGATTAATTGATGATCATGGTTTCCTGATCATGGACATTAGGATGTGATTAATAACAAGGTTATATCATTAGGAGAATGATGTAATGGACATACACCCATAGTAAGCGTAGCATAAGATCAAGTCATTAAGTTCGTATTGCTATAAGCTTTTAAATGCATAGTAACCTAATCCTTCGACCATGAGGTTGTGTTAATCACCATCACCGGATGGGTACTTTGATGACATCAAACGCCGCTTTGTAACTGGGTGGTCATAAAGGTGTCATTGGGTATTCTGAAAGTATGTGTTGAAGCGCATGGACCAAGATTGGGATTTATCCATCCATATGACGGATAGATATGCTCTGGGCCCTCTCGGTGGAATGTCATCTAGTTAGCTTGCAAGCATGTGACTGGGTCACAAGGGATGACATATCACGGAACGAGTAAAGAGTACTTATCAGTAACGAGGTAGAACTAGGTATGGAGATACCGACGATCAAACCTCGGATAAGTATAGTATCGCGTGACAAAGGGAATTGGTTTCGTATGTAAATGGTTCAATCCATCACGAAGTCATCATTGAGTATGTGGGAGCCATTATGGATCTCCAGGTCCCGCTGATGGTTATTGATAGGAGATGTATCTCTGTCATGTCTACATATTCACGAACCGTAGGGTGACACACTTAAGGTTCGAAGTTGTTTTAAGTAGATATGGAATGTGCGTTGGAGACCGAATGGTGTTCGGAGCCTCGGATTGGATCCAGGACATCACGAGGAGATCCGGAATTGTGTGGAGAATAAGATTCATATATTGGGGATCATTTTCTGAGTTAGGAAATGTTCCGAAGTATTTGTATGAGGATTCTAGAAGGTTTCGGAATGTTCCGGAAGGTTCTGGAAGATTTCTTGGAGTTTGCTTGAAAACCAAGAAAGGGATCAAGGAGTCCTGGTGGGACAAGACAAGGAGTCGTGGGGGAGGAGGACTCCTCCCCCTCCCCAATCCACCGGCCATAGGAGGGAGGGGAGTCCTACAAGGACTCCTCCTCCCATGGCGCCTCCCCCCTTTAAATAGAAGGGTGGGGGCGCCACCTCCAAGCCCTCCTCCATAACTCCAAATCTCCGCCGCCTCTCTCCTCCTCCTTTCTTCTGCATAGGCATAGGCGAAGCCCTGCAGAATTCTCTACTCCACCACCACCACCACGCCGTCGTGCTGCTGGGATTCCGTGGAGAAGATCCACTACCTCCGCTGCTCGCTGGAACGAGGAGAGGAAGGTCTGCTTCGACTCCGCACGTGTGACAGACTGCGGAAGTGCTGCCGGAACGCGGCGCCAGAAGGATCGTCCACACGATCTTGAGATCGACAAGTGATCGACTACATCAACCACGAGATCTAATCTCGTAACGCTTTCGGATCTACAAGGGTTAGTACATATCTATCTCGTTGCACATGTCTAATAGATTAGATCTTGGCTTTTATCTAGATTAGATATGGGTTTTGTTCGATCTTGCGGTACAAATTTTTTGTTTTCCATGCTACGAACCCATCAGAAAAGGCATTTTCTCAATATAAGGTTCAGGTAAAACATGATTAGCAGTATAAACTTCAGTATTTCTTGCAGGAACACTCTTAGCAACATCTTTATAAGGTTCATGATACTTATTCCACTTCTTTTTAGGCACTTCAATGTAGGAAGCAAAAGCCTTAAAATAAGAAGCAATAGCTTGAGAGTCTAGACCATAAGCATTTTTAATATTTTGAAAGTCATCGGTTCCCATAAAAGATTTAATGCATTCATAATCATAATTTATACCTGACTTTCTACCTTTGACATTCTCCCAAGCTTCAGCATTATCTTGAATACGGTCTAGAAGATCCCATTTGGCTTCTTCTTCCATGCAAGTGAATGATCCAGCACAAGAAGCATCCAATAAATCCTTGTCATGTAGAGGGAGCCTTGCATAAAAGTTATTGATAATAATATTGTTGGGGAGCTCATGAATGGGACATTTGGGCATTAGTAACTTTAATATCCCCCAAGCTTGAGCTGTACTCTCTCCATCAAGGGGCCAAAAGTTGTATATTTGATTCCGATCTTTATGAATCTCACTAGGAGGATAAAACTTTGAATAAAAGAGAGGTACTATTTCCTCCCATTCCAGAGCTTGACCATTCTTCGGCAGCTTATACCATTCCTCAGCTCTTCCTTTCAGTGATAATGAGAATAACTTCTTCTTAACTTGGTCTGTAGTAATACCTGCACACTGGAACAACCCACATAATTCGTGTGCAATGGTTTCCTAATGGGGGTTCAGGTTTCTGTCACTCCGGCAACCCCTACGATTAGTAGCCAAATACATAATGCATTCCCCTAGGCCCATATAGGTCAAGTGTCATGTAGTCGATGTTCACATGACACCACTAGAAGAAGTACACCACCACTTAAATAACAATCTATTGAATCTTTCTCAACACAACTCCACTACTAACAAGAAGACTTCTCCCATGTCCTCAAGAACAAAATGAACTACTCACAAGACATCATATGGATCATGATCAGAGATGGAATAATGATGTATAACAATCTGAACATAAACAATAATTCAACGGTTCACTCAATAGCATCAACTACAAATAGTAATCAACACCGGGAAAGTTTCCCCTATGAACTATGCAAGATTCAACGCAATTGTTACAGCAATATGGAGATGGTGATAAGGGTGCTGATGGTGATAATGATGATGATGATGATCCTGATGAAGTCCAGCTTGATGGTGGTGTTGATGGCGACGATCTACCCTCTCCGGGAAGGAATTCCCTCGGCAGAAATCTGTTTGCCGGAGAGATCTTTCACTCTCGGTGTTTTCCACCCGCAGAGGCAGCGAAATCTTTCTGTGGTCACTCCCCGAGTCTTAGGGTTTCAGGAGGATAATATACGCTAGAGGGGAGTGCCAGGGGTGGACCAGGGCGGCCACACCACCTGGTGGCGCAACCCAGGGTGGCCCGCGCCTAGGGGTTGTGTGGGCCCCCAGTGGCCCATCTCCAGCCCCCCTTCTGGCTTCCTTCGTCTTCTAGAAAAATAGGATTTTCCATGTATTTTCCCGGATTTTCTGATCTTCGCGAATTTTGCCTCCAAACAGCACCTTTTCCATCAGAATCCTGACTACAGCGGTCCATGCTCCAAAAGTCATCAACCATGCAAAAAATAGATGAAATAACATAAGTATCACCTCTCAATACGAAATATATCAATGAATAATAGTGAATTATGACATAGAATAGTGATGCAAAATGGACGTATCACCTACTCTTTGTCCAGGACAATCTGGTCTTTGTTGCGGTTGGCATGGACAACCCACTAGCATTCCTCGCATGCTTGGACCACCACTAGTTATGGGTAGGGGCGTCCCTTCAAGTAAGGCTTGAAGTAAGTTGGGATGATAAGCATATACAAGTCATGCTGGACTAACTTTTGTAGAAGCGCCTAGGACGATCCACCGTGGCATGGTGTCCAACCAACCCAGGGCGTCTTCTCGGTTTGGCAGAACTAGCGACCAACCTGGCAGCACTTTCCCTTGCCAAGGCCTCCACTCTCATGCCCGATAGCTTCAACTCCCTTGGTATGATGGGGAGAGCATCTTCATAGCCACCTGGAGCTGGAGCAGTCCGGTCAAGAATGTAGTCTAAGTTTGGCATTGCAACTGGGTCGTCCTACATGAAAATTACCATTGCGTCAGTCCTTTGGAATTACCAAAACAGCATAATGCATTGTATAAATTGACTAAAGATCACGATGAGTCATTGTACCATCAAAATTACCTAAACAGCACAAGGTATCAGGTAAATTAAATTGCCTACACAACACAATGCGTCATCAGAATGACCTAATCCGATGGGTCCTCAAAATCATCTAAACAGCTACTAGTAGAAGGCATAACATTTAATTAGATTGATTAAACATCACAATGCATATCCCCCGCAAAAAAACAGCACAATGCATAATCTGAATGGCTAAAACAACACAATGCATTATCTGGATAGACAAAACAGCATATATGCAGTGCATCATCAAACATACCAAAACAACAAAAGATATTATGTAATTAAATTTAATAAACGGTGTCTGCACAATCAAAATTACCTAAACTAATGGGTCATTGAAATAATCTGAACAGATAGAAGGCATATCATTTAATCCTAAATAGCAGAACGTAGATCAAAACGGATGAAACAACATAGTGAGGATACATGACACAATGCATCATATAAAAAATACCAAAACAGCACAACGCGGCATGGAAAATTCCTAACAGCACAATGCATCATCTAAGTACCAAAACAGAACCCTGCATCATCGTCATCAAGAATATTCCATAACTAAGCAGAACAACACAAAGACAAATATAGATATATTCAAATCTAGGCAAAGTTAAGTCAGTTATTTCTGGACGGAGGGAGTATAAAGAACAACACAAAAGACAATTATCAAGAATATGCCATACAACTAAGAAGTTCAACAAAGGACCTGTAGTACACGTTGCAAAAATCTGACTAGATGCATGTCGGATTTGGGTTAAAGCCCCAATCCTCCAGATCTAACCTCGTTGCAATTGGGGGCGCGAAGTTGCACATGGGTCAATGTGTTGAGCAGATGAACAAGGCGCCACTAACGAAGAACCAGCCACATACACCGAAGAAGCACAGGCAATCGCTGATGAAGGGGGCGCCACCGATAGGGGTTTCACGGCATACACTCTGAAATTTGGCACATTAAGAATGAGAGTCCAACCTACAGATGAAAAGGAAGCATCCGCCGCCGCATGAGCATTCGTTCCCAACGCACGCGGCGCCGGAGGCTTGGAAGACCGCTCGGCGGGCGACGAGGGTTTCAGCACGACCGACCGAAACCCTAAGGGCGATAGATGCCTCACCTTGGGCATGACCCCCACACATGCGAAAGGCAAAGGACGCTTCAGATAGGGCGCTGAGGCCGTCGGAATCGAACAAGCCACCTGTAGCTCCGAAGCAGAGCTTGATGAGGACCCTAGCTCAACCACACACAAAGGTTTTGGCATTAGTTTCATCGAGGCAACGACTGGGTTAACGACTAAGAGTCATCAGGTGAGTGCGGAAATGTGATAGCGAGAGAGGGAATGGTGGGGGAGGAGTTATTAGAGAATGGGAGTGGATAACCCTCTATCAGCTTTAGTAGTACCGTACTACAAAAAAACTACATTTCTCATATCATCACTTTTTGACGAACTAGTTCATTTCTTTGAACCGACTAAAATAGTGGGTACCCTTTGGTTTCAAACTTCCATCTGGTACTTGTTTGCTAGTAGTAAGTACAGTACAATACTTTGTATTACCCTCCATCCCAAAAATAAGGCGCCTGAGGATTAGTCAAAAGTCAACATTTTTTAAGTTGGACCATGATTATACATAAAAAATATAAACTTTATAATACTAAATTAATATCAATAGATTCACCATAAAGTATATTTTCTTAATATGTCCATTCAATATTGTAGATGTAGATATTTTTTCTAAATATTTGGTCAAAGTTAGCAAGGTTTGACTTTTGACCAATCCTTAGACACCTTATATTTTGGGACGGAGGAAGTAGTATAAAACATTTTTTTAGATAGAGAAAATTGCACGATCCACCATCTTTTCATCGCACTTTTGCACAAAGAAATTGGTGGACGTCATTTTTGCACATTTTAACAGTTTTTTAGCGTAATATGCACAAATTTGGCCAGTTAGTCCTGTAATGACCGATTTAACCTTATTGGTAGCAAGACTGACAATTTGTCCCCGAATGCCGTTGCTCCCATTCATACACAAAGATTTGAATGATGCTAAAAAAAGATACTAACGATATTTATTGCCCGCAATACTTTTTGGATGCATGTAGCTGGTATGTAAGAGATTATTTGATATGAAACGTCAATGTTTACACAAAGGTACCAACATAATAGTCCGTCGCACATTGAATTTGTGAAGGCTTTATTTGGTCGTAATAAACTTGTTTTTGAACATAACTTGTTTGTACATAAGATTTGACGTTTCATTCACATATCCAAATGTCCATCGAAGAGTTTCTTTTAAAGTGTAGGACTAACGATATATGTCTGTTTATTACACCTCACACAAAAAAACACCCCGATTAATCATAAACTTTAAAAAGAATATTATTTTCCCGGGATTTATTTTCCTGAGAGCAAGCACGATGAATATGCCTCAGAATGCCATAAGTCTAGTTTCCAGACAAAGTTTATACATGTTTCACTTATGATTACGAACTTTTTTGAGTTCTCAAGGTTTCCTAGTGAACTTCACATTATTAAACTAATTTCAGCTGATTTATCAATGTTAGATAAAATTTTAACTATGAGTAAGTAGTAGATTGCTCTTAAAGTTATACAAGTATCTTTTGAAGGTACCCACACCCAGACTGTCAATTTATCGAAAACCAATGAATTTGTTGGATTCAACTTCTTGCTAAGCATTTGCATGTACAAAATTTGTCTTTTGTTTGAAAACAATAAAAAACATTGCACGATGACCTCTAACTTGTCCTACTTACTGTGAAAAATGATTATTATCAAGAGAGTTCGCATATAAAAAACAATGTAATTGAAAATATGGCCCGACATGTATGAACATATCCATAGGCTTCAGGCCGAAAGACAAGCTAAATGGCCTTATATATATGTACAACATACTTTATGGTAATGTTCCCATATTTGGTAGATGAGTGCATCTTGGCATGGTGAACAGTAATGCTACCAGTACTGGAAGTTTCCAAATTTTAGGAATAAAAAATCATTTTCAAATTTGAACTACAAGTAAACATGATAGAATGCTCTTAAAATGTTACAGACATCCTTTGAGTCTTTATGGTACCGAGGCGGTCAATACTTCAAAAACCAACGAGAGTTCTGTAGGAATATTAAAATTCTTGCTACGAATATGCATGCGGACAATTTGATCCTCACTAGCTATGAACAAAAATAATGAAAACCTAAAAATGAAGCCTTCTTCATGGCATCCTCTTGCGTGTACTACTATTTGCACTGAAAAATAATTAATAACCGCGAGTCATCATAAATTACAAAAAATAGTTACACGATATATATGGCCCACGGTGTATGAACACTCTTGGGTTTCAAGCCGAACGACAAAGGTAACAACCATATGCACATCGTATTGTATTGTAATGTTCCCATATTTGGTAGATGTGTGCATCTTGGCAAGGTGAAAAATACTGGCAACCACAAGTTCCAACTTATAGGAACAATGAAACTGAAAGAGACATGATTTTTTCTATAAGCAAGTACGAAGAAAAATGGCTTAGAGTACCACAACAATAACCCTAGTTTTCAGACAAAGCGTGGATCTTGATGCACTTATGATTGATTACCAAGTTTTATGAGTTCAAAAGCTTCTCAACCAACAGTTTTCCTTGCTTAATTTAGGGTGCTTCGTGCTAAATGTATGGACATCGATGTAATTTTACCTTTTTTAGGTCCTTGATGTAAAATGTACTTCCACCATCCGTGTAAAATTCAAACCTAGAAGCAAGTGGTAAAATTTGAACATATTTAAGATTATTAGTTGTTAATGAGTATGAACATTCTTGGAGTTTCAAGCCAAACGACCAAGGTCATGGCCACATCAACATCACACTTTATGCTGATGATGATCCCATATCCAAGAATTTGCATGCCACCAAATTTGTCCATATATTTTGGAAACAAATGAATAGGAAGTACCGGTATGATGAGTATGGCTCGGTCAGGTGCTCTCTCGAGAATGATCCGAATCCAACTGTTTTATTTATTTGCTTAATTTTGGGGTAGTTCATGATAAATGTATTGATCTCAATGTAATTCCCCCCCTTTTAAGGTCCTTGATGTAAATTATACTCCCACTGTATGTGTAAAATTCGAACCTAAAAGCAAGTGGTAAAATTTTAAACATATTTAAGATTATTAGTTGTCGATGAGTATGAACATTCTTGGGTCACAAGACGAACGACCAAGGTCATGGCCATATCTACATCATACTTTTTGTTGATGATTCATGATCCCATATCCAAGAATTTACATGCCGCGAAATTTGTCCATATTTTGAAAACAAACAAACCGGAAGTAGTATGAAGATTATGGCTTGATCAGCTTCTCTCACGAGAAGGAGCAAAACATGAATGTTTCCCTGCTTAATTTTAGGGTGTTTCGTGCTAAATGTATGGACCTCGTTGTAATTTTACCTTTTTTAAACGTATTTAAGATTATTTGTTGTCGATTGGTATGAACATTCTTGGATTTCAAGACGAACGACCAAGGTCATGGCCATATCTAGATCATACATTATGATAATGGTGATCACATATCCTAGAATTTTCATGCCGCCAAATTTGGCCATATTTTGAAAACAAACCAAGAGGAAGTAGTATGAAGAGTATGACTCGATTAGCTTCTCTCTAGAGAAGGAGCCAAACATGATTGTTTTCCCTGCTTAGTTTCAGAGTGCTTTATTCATGCTAAAACTATGGACCTCGATGTAATTTTACCCCTTTTTAGGTCCTTGCTGTAAAATGTACTCCCACCGTCCATGTAAAATTCGAAGACAAAAGCAAGTGGTAAAATTTAAACATATTTAGGCTTAGTTGTGTGAATGAGTATGAACAATCATGGATTCGAAGCCGAACGACCAAGGTCATGGCCATATCCATCTACATCATACTTTATATCGATGATTCATGATCCCATATCCAAGAATTTGCATGCCGCCAAATTGGGCCATATTTTGAAAACAAACGAAGAGGAAGTAGTATGAAGAGTATGACTCGACCAGCTGCTCTCTCTCAAGAAGGAGCCGAACCCGACTGTTTTCCTTGCTTAATTTTAGGGTGCTTCGTGCTAAAAGTATGGACCTCGATGTAATTTTACCTTTTTTAAACGTATTTAAGATTATTTGTCGATGAGTATGAACATTCTTGGATTTCAAGACGAATGACCAAGGTCATGGCCATATCTATATCATACTTTATGTTGATGATGATCACATATCCAAGAATTTCCATGCCGCCAAATTTGGCCATTTTTTGAAAACAAACAAAGAGGAAGTAGTCTGAAGAGTATGGCTTGATCAGCTTCTCTCTCAAGAAGGAGCCAAACATGACTGTTTTCCCTGCTTAATTTTAGGGTGCTTCGTGCTAAAAGTATGGACCTCGATGTAATTTTACCCCTTTTTAGGTCCTTGCTATGAAATGCACTCCCACCATCCGTGTAAATTTCAAAGCTAAAAGCAAGTGGTAAAATTCAGCTATTTTTTAAACAATACATTTTTAATAATTTCCACGAATAATACAAGAATTTAAAGATTTGCAATTCTAGCATGGTATCTACAATTGAATAGCTGACCAGTCCTTATCGGCTTTTGAATAGCCGACTAGTCCATGTCTGCTTTTGAAAAGCTGATAAGTCCCTGTCTACTTTTGAAAAGCCGGTAGGTTATAGGGCAATGTGAAGAATAGGGAGACTAGTCAGCTATTCAAAAGCCGATAAGGACTGGTCGGCTTTTCAAGTGCCGACACCGCGCTAGAATTGTAAATCTTTCAATTCGTGTATTATTCGTGAAAATTATTTAAAAAAATGTATTATTTAAAAAAAATAGCTAAAATTCAAACGTATTTCAGCTTAGTTGTGAATGAGTATGAACAATCTTGGATTTCAAGCCAAATGACCAAGGTCATGGCCATATCTACATCATACTTTATATCAATGGTTCATGATCTTATATCCAAGAATTTGCATGCCGCCAAATTGGGCCATATTTGGAAAACAAACAAAGAGGGAGTAGTATAAAGAGTATGGCTTGATTAACTTTTCTCTCGAGAAGGAGCAAAACATGACTTTTCCCTGTTTAATTTTAGGGTGCTTCGTGCTAATGTATGGACCTCAATGTAATTCCACCATTATTAGGTCCTTGATGTAAAATGTACCTCCACCGTCCGTACGTGTAAAATTCGTACGTAAAAGCAAGTGGTAAAATTTAAACGTATTTAAACTTATTAGTTGCCAATGAATATGAATATTTTTGCATTTCAAGCCGAACGACCAGGGTCATGGACATATCTACATCATACTTTATGCTAATGATTCATGATCCCATATCGAAGAATTTACATGCCGCCAAATTTTGCCATATATTTCATAAACAAATGAAGAGAAAGTAGTATGAAGAGTATGGCTCGATCAGTTGCTATCTCGAGAAGGAGCCGCACCCGACTATTTCCATTGCTTAATTTTAGGGGGCTTCGTGCTAAATGTAAGGAACTTTATATAATTATTTACATTTTTAGGTCTTTGATGTAAATTGTACTCCCACCGTCTGTGGTGGTCCCATATTTGGGCGTAAAATGGGTGTGAATCATGGCATGGTAACAATGTTTCCACTCGGAGTTTCGAACCATGAGGAAAGAAAAAAAATCAATTTTCCAAGCGAGAGGAGGGTATTTTCTATAAAGCAAGTACTCCCTCCGACCCAAATTAATTGACTCAAGTTTATCTAGATTCGGATATATCTAGTACTAAAATATGTATAGATACATCCAAATCTAGACAAATCTGAGTCAATTAATCTGGGTCAGAGGGAGGAAGAATATGTATTTCTGTAGAAAAGAAACAAAGAGACAGAAGAGAAACTTTGGGCACAGAGGAAGCAGCTCGAGAGAGCAGCGAAGAGGAGGAGCTGAAGGCTGTGCAATATGAGAGCAAAGCTGTGAGATGGCTTCCTGACACGAGGTACAGGGTACAGTCACCTAGTAGTATTAGTAGTACGGTACTAGTACTAGTAAATTTCAGGACCTGCCTTGTCGTCGGCTCCGTGTCAGTATCAGGCATGCTACATAGAAGGAACCATTTTGGGGCTTGCCGACAAAAGGGACAGTACACATACAATACTATTATTAGTGTCGGAGTTCAAACTTTCGCAGTTCCGAAATTTTCACTTCCTTCCCAAACATCCGGAGGGAAGGTTATTCAAAAGATTCAAAAGATAGTGGTGCACAAGGGATTGTTTATATTGCCTGGTGTCTACAGTATGTCCCATCACATTCGATACACTTCATTATGATCTGAGCAGCTTTACCACTACTCCATAGTACTCCATTGTCGTTCCATTTCACACCATGTGAAGAGGAAGCCACCAAGCACACCCACAACACGCTGGATCTAAAGTACAGTAGCAGTAGTATGAAGGGTATGGCTCGGCCGCTCGCTCGAGAAGGACCCGCACCCGACTGTTTTCCATTGCTTCACTTTAGCGCCCTTTGTGCTAAATGTATGGACCTCTATGCAATTTCTATTTTTGGAGGTCTTCGACGTAAACTGTACTCCCACCGACCTTCTAAAATTTTAACTAAACATAAGCGCGATAAGTTGCTCTTAAATTTTTCCAAAAATCTTTTGAAGCTAAGTAGGAATTCTGTACATCGAAAAACCACTGAAAGTTCTGAAAAAATCATGTTCTTGCTATGCATACGCATCCCGAAAAAGTTGACAAGGTTTTCATAACATTTTAAAATAAGAAAATAAGTATAATATTTTTTTTGTGTCATCATATTACGTGTATCCGGAAAAACGAGTTATAAAAGTATAATACGAACATTATTAATTATTCTTTGGTTTTGATAATACTTTATGTTAATGAAATTAGGTCAAACTTGAACTACAAGTAATAAATTGTAGGTTGCTTTGAAAGTTTTATGAAAAAAGCTTTTGGAGGTACCCATCGAGCGGTTAATTAATATATCAGAAACCATAGAGAGTTTTGACGTGTGGTTCAACTTCTAGCTAAGATTTTGCATCATGAAAATTTTGAACACCTTTTGGAAACGATCACATGAAACAGGGAGAGAGCAAAATGATTTTTCTATTCTCTATGAGTAACCCACAAGCTTGAGGTGCACCTTATTAGGCTTAGAGATACAACTCTATTTTCTCCACAATGTATAGGGTGAACCTTAGTGGATGCCACATACTAGGCATTAAGGTGTGCTTTTGTACACATTGCTAATACCCTTATTAGGGAAAAAGCAGATAGTACTCCCTCGATCCAAATTAGTGTTCTCACATTTGTCTTGATTCAGATGTATCTAGTCATGTTTTAGTGCTACATACATCCAAATCTAGACAAACCTGAGAACATTAATTTTGATCGGAGGGAGCAGTATATTAGTTCTTTTTTTTAGGAAAGTATATTAGTACTAGTAGTCATTTCTTTGCTTAGACATATGCTCACCTCTGTCCACACGCTGTACACGCTAAGAGAATAAAACGCAGGCAGGGTAAAAGAGGGCAGCAACAAAGAGGAGTTGAAGGCGGTTTGATGTTAGAGGAAAGTTATGATGGGTTCCTGACACGAGGTACTCCTGCGGCCACTCTACTAGTAGTAAATTTCAGGACCTATACATGCAAAATAATTTGTGTATTTTCTCTCTCCTTCGCTCCCTCTCACTATCTATCCTCCCTCTCTCCTACCCTTTCCCCTCACGCACCGGCCCGGCTGATCTCTCCCTGGTCCACAGCATGGTGTTGCGCACATGTTCCTTGGTACGACGGCTCTGTGTCTCTGGCGTGTTCGGCAGCCGCGTTGGCATGGAGTAGGGACGAGGAGTACATAGGAAGGAAACCACTTTGGTCCTTGGCAACAAAAAAAATTCAAACTTTTCCAGTTTTCGAAATTTTCACTTGCTTCCCAAACATCGGGATGGAAGGTTACTCAAAAGATCGGCCATTCGCAGTACTTCTTATCTTATCTTTATCTTTTCTTATCTCTTACAATACCATACCATACCACTATATAGTGTACGGATAACTTTGAACATTGACCGTTAGATCAAGACCGGAAAATCCAAATAGTGTCGTCGGTGTGATTTTCCAACTATATCAGGAAAGAACATTCAATTATTCTCAATTTTTGAGTGGATGATGAGCGAGGTTGTGCTTTTCCATTTAGGAATGTTCGAAGAATTTTGGATCTGAATGCCAGAAGCCAAGTTTACCAACATGTTGTACCAACGATTCCCATGTTTTATTTATGAGTTTTCAAACTTCCTAGCTAACTCTGCCTATTTGACCGAATGACTTTATGTCGATTTATCGAAATTAGGTCAAATTTGAAACTACAAGTAAATTGTAGGTTGCTTTGAAAGTTTTACGAAAAATCTTTTGGAGGTACCCATCGAGGGGTCACAATTAATATATCATAAAACACTGAGAGTTTTGACGATAGGGTCAACTTCTTGCTAAGATTTTGCATCTTGACAATTTAACGAAATTAGGTCAAACTTGAGCTACAAGTAAACGCGATAGATTGCTATTGAATTAAATGTATTTACAAAGGTAGATGGGTGCATCTTCATGTGCTAAACAATGTCCTCGATGTTAGTTTCCAACTATCATGAAAGAACATTCTCAGTTTTTTGAGTGATGATGAGATGGTTCTTTTCCGTAAAGAAAGCTTGATGAATATGGATCTGAATGCCATAAGCCAAGCTTCTAGACATATTAAGTGGACCAACGTGTTTTACTTATGATTCCCATTTGTTTTTGAGTTTTCAACCTCCCTAGATAATTATTCTGCCCACTTGAATGACTACATGCCGATTTATCGAAATTAGGTAAAACTTGAACTATAACTAAATTGTAGGTTGCTCTGAAAGTTTTACGAAAAAGCTTTTGGAGGTACCGTACCGATCGGGGGGAGGTCACAATTAATATATGATAAACAACTGAGAGTTTTGACAACATGTTTGACTTCTTGCTAAGATTTTGCACCGCATGGCACTATTTAACGAAATTGGGTCAAACTTGGGCTACAAGTAAGCGTGATAGGTTGCTGTTGAAACATATGACTTTTTAGAGGGGTAGATGGGTGCATTTTCTTGTAGTTAACAGTGTCGTCGGTGTGATTTTCCAACTATATCAGGAATGAACATTCAATTATTCTCAATTTTTCGAGTGCTCACGAGCGAGGTTGTTCTTTTCCGTAAAGAAATGTCCGAAGAATATTGGATCTAAATGCTAGAAGTCAAGTTTACCAACATGTTGTACCAACGATTCCCCTGTTTTATTTATGAGTTTCAAACTTCCTAGCTAACTCTACCCATTTGACCGAATGACTTTATGTCGATTTATCGAAATTAGGTCAAATTTGAAACTACAAGTAAATTGTAGGTTGGTTTTAAAGTTTTATGAAAAATCTTTTGGAGGTACGCATCGAGGGGTCACAATTAATATATCATAAAACACCGAGAGTTTTGACGATAGGTTCTACTTCTTGCTAAGATTTTGCATCTTGACAATTTACCGAAATTAGGTCAAACTTGAGCTACAAGTAAGCGTGATAGATTGCTCTTGAATTAAATGTATTTTCAGAGGTAGATCGATGAATCTTGTTGTAGTAAACAATACAGTCAGTGTGAGTTTCCAACTATCAGGAGAGAACATTCAATTCTACATTTTCCGAGTGAAGACGAGCGAGGTTAGTTGTTCTTTAATTTTCTATAAAGAGTCCAAACAATATTGGATGTGGATACCACAAGCGAAGTTGACAAACATATATAGTGGATCGACAACATGTTGTACTTGTGATTCCCATGTTTTATGAGTTTTCAAGCTTCCTAGCTAACCCCGCCCATTTGAATGATTTTATGTCGATATCTCGGAATTAGGTCAAATTTGAAACTACAAGTAAATTGTAGGTTTTTCTTTGATAGATTTATGAAAAATCTTTTGGAGATACCCATCGAGGAGTCAAATTAATATATCAAAAACCAGTGAGAGTTTCAACGATAGGTTCAACTTCTTGCTAAGACTTTGCATCTTGACATTTTAACGAAATTAGGTCAAACTTGAGCTAGCTATAAGTAAACGCCATATATTGCTCTTGAATTAAATGTTTTTTCATAGGCAGGTCATCGGTGCATCTTTTTTTAGTAAATAGTGTCGTCGGTGTGAGTTTCCAACTATCAAGAAAGAACATTCAATTCTACATTTTCCGAGTGAAGAATACGAGCGAGGTTGTTCTTTTTCCTAAAGAAAAGTACGAAGAATATTGGATCTGAATGTCACCAGCCAAGTTTACATACAGATATATTGGACCAACATGTTGTACCGACAATTCCCATGTTTTATGAGTTTTCAAACTTCCCAGCTAACTTTGCCCATTAGAATGACTTTATGTCTATTTATCGACATTAGGTCAAATTTGAAACAACAAGTACTAGTAAAGTGCACGTGCCCTGGACGTGAGACTCAGATAATAGACATCTGGCATACCATCACTATATAAAATTATAATAGGTAAAGCAGAAAAAATATAATAGGTAAAATTTGAACTACTGCAAGTAAACTGTGTAGGTTGCTTTGAAAGTTTTACGAAAAGCTCTTAGAGGTACCCATCGGAGGGGGCACGCGGGGGGGGGGGGGGCAGGGGGTCAATTAATATACTATCAGAAACCATAGAGAGTTCTGACGAGGGGTTCATCTTCTTTCTAAGATTTTGCGTCTTGACAGTTTAATGAAATTAGGTCAAACTTGAGCTACAACTAAGTGCGATATATTGCTCTTGAATTTAATGAAATTAGGTCAAACTTGAAGTACAAGTAATAAGTTGTAGGTTGCTTTTAAAGTTTTATGAAAAATCTTTTGGAGGTACCCATCGAGCGGTTAATTAATATATCAGAAACCACAGAGAGTTTTGACGGGTGGTTCGACTTCTAACTAAGGTTTTGCATCATGAAAATTTTGAACACCTTTTGAAAACGATCACATGAAACAGGGAGAGAGGGGAAATGATTTTTCTATTCTCTATGGGCAACCCACAAGCTTGAGGTGCACCTTATTAGGCTTACAGATACAAACTCTATTTTCTCCACAATGTATATGGTGAACCTTAGTGGATGCCACATACTAGGTCTTAAGATGTGCTTTTGTACACATTGTTGATGCCCTTATTAGGGAAAAAGCAAATAGTACTCCCTCAATCCAAATTAGTGTTCTCACATTTGTCTAGATTCCGGTGTATCTAGTCATGTTTTAGTGCTAGATACAACCGAATCTAGAAAAATCTGAGAACATTAATTTGGATTAGAGGGAGCAGTATATTAGTACTTTTTTTGAGGAAAGTATATTAGTACTAATATACTAGTATAGCACTAGTACTCATTTCTTTGCTTAGACATATGCTCACCTCTATCCACGCGATGTACACGCTAAGAGAATAAAACGTAGGCAGGGTAAAAGAGGGCAGCAGCAAAGAGGAGTTGAAGGCGGTTCGATGTCAGAGGAAAGTTATGATGGTTCCTGACACGAGGTACTCCTGCGGCCACTCTACTAGTAGTAAATTTCAGGACCTATGCACGCAAAACAATTGTGTGTTTTCTCTCTCCTTCGCTGCCTCTCACCATCCATCCTCCCTCTCTCCTATCCTTTCCCCTCGCGCACCGGCCCGGCTGATCTCTCCCTGGTCCACAGCGTGGTGCTGCGCACGTGTGCCTTGGTACAGCGGCTCTGTGTCTCTAGCGTGTTCGGCAGCCGTGTTGGCGTGGATTAGGGATGAGGAGTACATAGGAAGGAAACCACTTTGGTCCTTGGCAGCAAAAAAATTCAAACTTTTTCAGTTTTCGAATTTTTCACTTGCTTCCCAAACATCGGGAGGGAAGGTTACTCAAAAGATCGGCCATTCGCAGTACTTCTTATCTTATCTTTATCTTTTCTTATCTCTCACAGCACCATACCATACCACTCTATAGTGTACGGATAACTTCGAACATTGACCGTTGGATCAAGACTGACAAATCCAAACAGTGTCGTCGGTGTGATTTTCCAACTATATCTGGAAAGAACATAAAAATTATTCTCAATTTTTCGAGTGGATGACGAGTGAGGTTATGCTTTTCTGTTTAGGAATGTCTAAAGAATATTGGATCTAAATGCCAGAAGCTAAGTTTACCAACATGTTGTACCAACGATTCCCATGTTTTATTTATGAGTTTTCAAACTTCCTAGCTAACTCTTCCTATTTGACCGAATGACTTTATGTCGATTTATCGAAATTAGGTCAAATTTGAAACTACAAGTAAATTGTAGGTTGCTTTGAAAGTTTTACGAAAAATCTTTTGGAGGTACCCATCGAGGGGTGACAATTAATATAGCATAAAACACTGTGATTTTGGACGATATGTTCAACTTCTTGCTAAGATTTTGCATCTTGACAATTTAACGAAATTAGGTCAAACTTGAGCTACAAGTAAGCGCGATAGATTGCTATTGAATTAAATGTATTTCCAAAGGTAGATGGGTGCATCTTCATGTAGTAAACAATGTCCTCGGTGTTAGTTTCCAACTATCGTGAAAGAACATTTAATTTTCAATTTTTCGAGTGATGACAAGATTGTTCTTTTATGTAAAGAAACACCGAAGAATATGGATCTGAATACCACAAGACAAGTTTTCAGACATAAATGTATGGACATCGATGTAATTTTACCTTTTTTAGGTCCTTGATGTAAAATGTACTCGCACCGTCCTTGTAAAATTCAAATCTAAAAGCAAGTGGTAACATTTAAAAGTATTTAAGATTATTAGTTGTCGTTGAGTACGAGCGTTCTTGGATTTCAAGCCGAACAACCAACGGCATGGCCATATCTACATCATACTTTATGCTGATGATGATCCCATGTCCACGAATTTTCATGCTGCTAACTCTGGCCATATATTTTGAAAACAAACGAAGAGAAAGTAGTATGAAGAGTATGGCTCGATGAGCTTCTCTCTCGAGAAGGACCCAAACATGACTATTTTCCCTGCTTAATTTTAGGGCTCTTCATGATAAATGTATGGACCTCGATGTAATTTTACCCCTTTTTCAGGTCCTTGTGGTAAAATGTACTCCCACTGTCCCTGAAAATTCAAACACAAAAGCAAGTGGTAAAATTTAAACGTATTAAGATTATTAGTTGTCAATGAGTATGAACATTCTTGCATTTCAAGCCAAACCACCAGGGTCATGGACATATGTACATCATACTTTATGCTGATGATTCATGATCCCATATCGAAGAATTTGCATGACGCAAAATTTGGCCATGTATTTTAAAAACAAACGAAGAGGAAGTAGTACTACGAAGAGTATGGCTTGGTCAGGTTCTTTCTCGAGAAGGAGCCGAACCTGACTATTTTCCTTTGCTTAATTTTAAGGCATGCTTCGTGCTAAATTTTTGTACCTCGATGTAATTTTCCCCTTTTAGGTCCTTGATGAAAACAAATGAAGAGGAAGAAGTACTATGAAGAGTACGGCTCGATCAACTGTTCTCTCGAGAAGGAGCCGAACCAAACTATTTTATTTGCTTAATTTTAGGGTACTTCATGCTAAATGAATGGACCTCGATGTAATTTCCCCTTTTTAGGTCCTTGATGTAAAATATACTCCTACCGTCCATGTAAAATTCAAACCAACAAGTTAGTGGTAAAAGTTAAACGAATTTAAGGTTAGTTGTGAATGAGTATGAACAATCTTGGATTTCAAGCCGAACGGCCAAGGTCATGGCCATATCTACATTATACTTTGCATCGATGATTCACGATCCCATATCCAAGAATTTCATGCCGCCAAATTGGCCATATTTTGAAAACAAACAACAAGGGAAGTAGTACGAAGAGTATGGCTCGACCAACTGCTGTCTCGAGAAGGAGTCGAACCCGACTGTTTTCCCTACTTAATTTTAGGGTGCTCCATGGTAATTAAATGTATAGACCTCGATATAATTTTACCTTTTTTAGGTCCTTACTATAAAATGTACTCCCACCGTCCATGTAAAATTTGAACATAAAATCAAGTGGTAAAATTTAAACGTAATTAAGCTTATTAGTTGTCAATGAATATGAAAATTCTTGCATTTCAAGTCGAAAGACCATGGTCATACATATTTACATCATACTTTATATGCTGATGATTCATGATCCCATAGAGAAGAATTTTCATGCCACCAAATTTGGCCATATTTTGAAAACAAACGAACAGGAAGTAGTATGAAGAGTAGGCATGGCTCGGTCAGCTTCTCTCTCTAGAAGGAGCAAAACATGATGGTTTTCCCTGCTTAATTTTAGGGTGCTTCATGCTAAATGTATGGACCTCGATGTAATTTTACCTTGTTTAGGTCCTTGATGTAAAATGTACTCCGAATGTCCATGTAAAATTGGATCCTAAAAGCAAGTTTTAAAATTTAAACATGTTTAAGATTTTTATATGTCGATGAGTATGAACATTCTAGGATTTCAAGATGAACGACCAAGGTCATGGTCATATCTACATCATACTTTATGCCGATGATTCATGATCCCATATCCAAGAATTTGCATGCCCCCAAATTTGGCCATATTTTGAAAACAAACAAAGAGGAAGTAGTGTGAAGAGTGGCTCGATCAGCTACTCTCATGATAAGGAGCAAAACATGACTATTTTCCCTGCTTAATTTTAGGGCGCTTCATGCTAAATGTATGGACCTCGATGTAATTTAACGTTTTTTAGGTCCTTGGTGTAAAATGTACTTCCACCGTTCGTACGTGTAAAATTCAAACCTAAAAGCAAGTGGTAAAATTTAAACGTATTTTAGATTATCTGATATCGATGAGTATGAACATTCTTGGATTTCAAGACGAACAACCAAGGTCATGGACATATCTACATCATACTTTATGCTGATGGTTCCTGATCCCATATCCAAGAATTTGCATGCGGCCAAATTTAGCCATATTTTGAAAACAAATGAAGAGGAAGTAGTATGAATAGTATGTCTCGATCAGCTTTTCTCTCGAGAAGGAGAAAAACATGACTATTTTCCCTGATTATTCTTAGGGTGCTTCCTGCTAAATGTATGGACCTCGATGTAATTTTACCTTTTTTAGGTCCTTGATGTAAAATGTACTCCCACCATCCGTATGTGTAAAATTCAAAACTAAAAGCAACTGTAAGAATTTAAGCGTATTTAAGATTATTAGTTGTCGATAAGTATGAACATTCTTGCATTTCAAGAAGAACGACCAAGGTCATGGGCCTCATGGCCATATCTACATCATACTTTATGTTCATGATTCATGATCCCCTATCCAAGAATTTGCAAGCCGCCAAATTTGGCCATATTTTGAAAACAAACGAAGAGGAACTAGTATGAAGAGTATGTCTCGATCAGCTTTTCTCTCGAGAAGGAGCAAAACATGACTGTTTTCCTTGCTTAATTTCAGGGTGCTTCGTGCTAAATGTATGGAGCTCGATAAAATTTTACCTTTTTAGGTCCTTGATTTAAAATGTAATCCCTACGTCCTTACGTGTAAAATTCGAACCTAAAAGAAAGTGGTAAAATTTAAACGTATTTAATTTTATTAGTTGCCGATGAATATGAACATTCTTGGATTTCAAGCCAAACGACCAAGGTCATGGCCATATCTACATCATACTTTATGCTGATGATGATCCCATGTCCAGGAATTTTCGTGCCACCAAATTTGGCCATATATTTTGAAAACAAACAAAGAGAAAGTAGTATGAAGAGTATGGCTCTGCTCTCTCGAGAAGGAGTCGGACCTGACTATTTTCCTTGATTATTTTTAGGGTGCTTCGTGCTAAATGTAAGGACCTCTATGTAATTTTATCCATTTTTAGGTCCTTGATATAAATTGTTCTCCCATCATCCATGATGTTCCCATATTTGGGAGTAAATGGGTGAATCATGTCATGGTAATAATGTTGCCACTTGGAATTTCCAACCATTAGATAAATCTAGCACAAAAACATGACTATATACATTCTAATCTAGATAAATCTGAGAACATTATATGGATCGAAGGGAGTAGTATATATGCATTTAAAACAAATTGTGTTTGCTCTCTCCTTCAGTGCGGCATCACCATCCCCACACGCAAAGCAAAGTTGAGGACATTTCGAACTTTTTTCTTTGGCACGGTGTGATTTGCTGTCCCTAGCTACCTACTGGAAAAAAAAGTAGCGCCTCAAACTAGGGGCCAGCATTGCGGGCTGGAGCATTTAAGAAATACTACTATATCTAATTTTATGTTATTATTCCTTATTTGCATAAGCGTCTATATTAATGCCCCACGTTAGTTTTGCCCTAATATACCGGGTCGAAGTAGTCGATCCGACAATCGGAGGAGAACCGCCCCGCGCCCCTCATTGTCTTCCTCTGCCGCTCCGGCCGCTTATGCACCATCATAGCCCCTCTCCACCCTTGCAGAAAGGTAGAAACCTCCAACCCATCTCGACTAATCTTTCGCAGTACTCTTCCCCGAAACGACATCTAGAGCGATGAAGCGTAAGATATCTGAGCTCTACAGCCAGGCAATGGGATTTGGCAACCTCCACTACGGACCGCTGAGCAACATCATCGGTCGCGCAGATCTTCTCAGCACCACTCGCCTGGCTCGCGACATGGTTGGAATGCGTCGAGGGATTGCGGAATATCCTGGTCTCCCGTTTGGTTTGCCCTGCCTACTTCACTCTGACCCACAGACATGGCCACTAGACCATGACAAGTAGGTAAAAATCAGTTTTGCATGATTTTTGTAGGACTTGAATCCTTAGATTCTTTCCTATGGATTGAATTTGGACCAAAGGAATTGTGGTACGCAATTTTTTTTGAACTACAACCCCCGACCAATGCTTTAATCCCGTAGGAATTGGAACATCTACTTGAGGCTCAACTCTCATCATGCCAATCACATAGGTAGTTTTTCTATGTTTTATAATTGCCTGTTTTTCACCGGCAAACCTATGAAATTCTTGTGGTCTCAATCCTGCGATCGAAAGAGGCCCAAGACTTTTGCTTCAGTGTCCCCCTCTCCTCCAAACATACTAATCTCAAAACACAAGAACGACCAGGATTGTTGATACCTGTAACGGAAGGTGTATTGGCCAATCAAGGCTGGTGTTATATTTTAAGTTTCCTGTGTTTTACAAACACAATATTTCTGTAAAAAGTTGGCTCTTTGGTTTACATGAATACAAAAACATAGGATTACTTTAAAACATGGTAATATTCAAGGTCAAACCTCACGGGAGAGTATATTTATGATGTTATCGTGTCGCTTGGGACCTCATTCTTGTTCTTTGCGCGCGTAGGAATTTGAAAATGAGGTCCAAGTTGGATATGAAGAATTGCATATGAGTTTTGGAGCATTCCAACCCATAGGATTTTGGAAGATATCAAATTCCTATGGAGTCACTTCTTAGTTCCTATGCCCTCCATTACATAAGAATCTAAACACGAGCTCGAACCTCATTCTATTTCTCCTTTAAGAAGTTCAATGCGCTTACACGTATATCATGCAAAACTCTTGTGTTTATTTCCTATTCACCATCCAAAGACACCTGTTACAAAATTCCTATGTTTTTAATTCCTAATATGAATTTACTGTACCTACCATGTCAATCCTGTGTTTTTCCTATTCCTACGTTTTTTAAAAACCATTGATCGAAAGAGGCCCCTAATCTTGTTAATCAATCATAGGAAAATTGCCTGCATTTTTTCTCTGGTCCATTCCTCTAAACAGTGCCAGCATACGAAACTTAACTATTCCTACATTTTTTCTTTAATGCAAACAAGACCTTATTCCTTGGTGTGTTTGTCTGCATGCATTCATGATTTATTCAACATGTTTCTGAATCTTTCAGATAGTAGTTTTTTCACAAAGCTATCTAGCACTACCCCCTTAGTCAAACACCTTGCATGCCCCTATATATAAAGAAAATTTGTTGCAGGGCATTGACGCGTTGCTGATACCACTAGACAATCCAACAGTAGAAGCATTTGTACCAGTTGATGATGACATACCCGGAACATGGGATGATGAAGGATTTGAAAACAAGGGTCGCTGGGTTGGTGCCAACGGAGAATGGATTGCGATTGCAAAGCACCTGGGGCACTGGTACCTCCAAAACATCTATAGTATGGCACGTATCGAGCTGCCAGGTGTGCAACGTGTTGATATTTTTCCATCGGGTAACCAGTGTTTCCCTGGCCCCCCATGCACTTACCTCTACAAGAACGCGTATATCGAGCTGCTGAAGATACAAATAGCAAAGAAACCGTACAGATTTAACAACCAATGGCACTACAGCGTGATGTCGGTGTTTGACAAATTCATTGCTACCATAGATTTTCCTGGTGACAGGGACTGGATTATCCTTCAAAACAACTATCTTGCACCAGCAACGTATTTCGATGCCATTGCCAAGTGTCTAATCAGTGGTTCTATTGATCGCATATACGCGGTGATAGAACCGCGAGGATATGTTCTTGTCTGGGAACCAAACAAGTAGAGTGAGTCCCGTTATTTAAAAGTAAAATTTATAAATTACTTACAACTGCATTGTTCATGATACTTTTGCTAACTAAAATTCACACACAGGTATACTTGCAGGCCCGCGTGTCATACATGCTCCAGTAATTGAAGAGTCGGCAAACTCAAAGCTGGTGACGATGCCGAGGCTGAAGATATTGCATTACACAGCTGGTACTTGGTAGAGCTTGGCTGGAATATCCTGTGGATTCACACCAGGGGTGCACGAACCAGCAGCCATGGTAATCCTGTATCATACATGGGTAGATAACTGCTCACTTATCCCTCGCTCCGCTGCCATGTTTTCTAGAGGGCCCTTAATTTAGATGACCCTATAGCACCGGACTAGATCAGAAGGGATAATCTTGAAGGGAGGTCAGTGTTTGTGGGAATCAACCATCCATTCATCCTCGACCCCCCTACAAACTCCGAACCTGGTGCTGCCGATGTTGACGAAGCTCTGCCAGTGTTCAGAGGAGACTGTGTGTTTCCTACACACGTGCGCTGCCAACGTCGCCCACAACCAGTTCCAAATTGGAGCCGCATGCATGTCAATGGGGGAGCTTCCATAGTTTCATCACTTAACTACACTAGAGTGGAACATAGAGAGCAAATGTTTGAGGAACCAACGTGGTTCGTGCCAACCCTGCCTCGTTAGAACTATGTGAAGTTTGACCAAAATACCGAAAAGCTGATTATGAGCACTAGCAACATCATTTCTGTAGCTAGTACTTGTCACCATGTAATATATAGTACTATGTATGTAGTACTTTCATACTATATTGTATTATCAGTACTTGCAACATCATTTCCACTATTGATTGTACTAGGCACCATATACGTAATAATATACTTTCATAGTACGTGTTTGATGTTTCCCTATTCAAGCACTCAAGCTGTCGTGCCCAATTTTCTAGGCAATTAATTTTTGCATGACGATTAGTAGTACTGTATTGGTGGCAAGGTTTGCTTTGTCCACATCATTTGTGTAACCTCGCCGCATTTATTCCCTCACCAGCCCCTGCCCTAGGCCCAACCCTCTCTCACACAACACTCCTTAATCGCCATTGCGCTTCCCTCCATTGACAACCACCACCGCCGCAACTTACTCGTCTTAAGCAGGTCGGCTGTGGGCGGCGGGCCCTACAACCTCATCTATAGAGTCGCCGCATCCCTCAGACATTGTGGTGGCAGTGCGATATGTACATAATCCCCGGAACCCTAGATCTTGATGATGAGATGCAGTCAAGCTTTTATTAGCGCTTGGTTAACATTGGGTTGGTGTTGAGTATAGTTCTCATCTAGTGCATTTAACCAGTCTGTATACTACAATTTAGTTTTACGCATGCAAGCTAGTTCCGGGGCTAGATCTATGGTGAACTGTAATAATAAGTTCAAATTTTGTATTGATTGATCCACGGTGATGATGATTTGGCAGGTCACTCTGTATGTTTTTCTTTAGATTTGTCTCAGGGGCGGAGGTCCCTTTAATTTGGGCAAGTTAGGGAGGTTGTTGCCCTACCCGGATTTTTGCCAAAATTTCGAGTATATGTATGCATCTCTAGCATCGGCAGCAGATAGAGCTCATCCTATTCGTCCGTTCGTATGTTCCTAGGTGTTCGGTATATGTATTGCTTGATAAAGAACTGCACTAATGTGATGCCTAGACCGTGGAAATAGTACTAATATAACCGGCGTTTATGCTAGCTAGAATTAAGACTTTAATTTATGTACTTCGATAAGAAAATTGCTCCACTTTACTTTCTTAGTTGATCTTGCATTGTACTCTATCAGCTAATACTGTACTATTTCACAATTATTGATAGCTGGTAGAGACATTATCTGTCCACGGGATTTTTTTGCAGTGTTCGGGTAAGAAGAGCTTGGATATACTCATCATCGAAGAAGACAAGAGAGTCATGTGCAGTCTGGATGGAGGGGCTAGCCAGGAACACCCACGTGGAGAACACCTGTGACGAGTTCTACAAGATGCTGTTAATACCAGGAGGGTTAGACGTGCGGAGCATACCCAGCTCCTTTTTGCTAACGTTTGGCGGTGAGTATCCAGAGGCCATCAAGCTGAAGATATGCAAAGCCTGCAGCTAGGACATTGAGCTGAAGAAGAAAGATGGCAAGGTAATTCTTGATGAAGGATTGCTAGATTTTGTCAAAGCACATGACTTAAAGGTAGAATACTTTCTGGTATTCAAGAAGCTTGCCACCACTTCCTTTAAGGTCATAGTATTTGATCATGATAACTGCGAGAAGGTGATTAGATGTGTAGGTTATCTCCCATCATTTGATGGACAATTTACTATATCGTAGGTGTATTAATGTAGTGACTGTTCGCTTCTTATTATAACTATTATGTAAAGAGGTGCTGGAACACCTTCCATTATCATGCATCTTGTTGGAACACCGTGGTACTTAATCGTGCTAAGCTCCAATGTGGAGGTATTTATTGTACTATGTTTAAAGAAAAACTGCAAAACAAACATCTAGTGTACTACTGCTAGTATTATACTACCTCCTATTCCAAAGTATTAGGGCTAGACATAAAACTCGAAACTCGATGAGTTTAATGAGCACTCATTTGCTCGGCTCGTTCAAAATCGACTCGTTTCCTAACCGAACTTGGCTGAGCTGCAGTTTTTGCTCGATATCCTTAACGAGATAAACGATCGAGTTAACAATGTTCATGAGCTACTCGTTAAGCTCGGTAACAACCAAGGTAAGGCCCACTTATGTTGCTACATGTCTAATATGGCAGCCCATCTAAGGCAAACATCTAGCCCAGTGAGTAAGACTGATCAATCCAGGAGCGAGAGCAACCGACCAAAACCATTACCATAGACTCCCCCGATCGATTCAGAATATTTCTCATGTGTCTCATCAACTCGTCATCTCCCACTGCATACCCCATTTCCATCTTCTCGATCTGGATCTACTGACCGCGGCACTGACCGAACCCTACCGACTATCATTTTTAATTATCGGTATGCCTCTGTCTGAGGCTGATACATTTTCATAACGAGCAGCTTGTGAGCGCTCGTTAACATCTAATGAACCGAGCTGACCTTTACCTTTTGCTCATTATCCTTAATGAGTTTAATGATCTGAGCCTTAATGAGCATGAGCCTTAACAAGCTGAGCCTTAACGGGTCGAGCTGCTTGATAGTCCAGCCCTACAGTATAATCCTTTTTAGCAAACTAAACAAACATCATCTAGTCAAACATGACAGTAGTAGTAACTCTAGTCGGCGTACACGGCAGTGTGCGGGCCTAGTTGTAATGGCCTAGGTTTTGACATGGTTAATTTAGGGCACGGCAGCGTGCCAGCCTAGCTATAAAATGCTCCAGGATTTCATATGGTTAATTTAGTGCACTACAGCGTGCAAGCCAAACTAATCGGTGTCATGGATGCAGCTCCAGAGGTCTTGCAAAAAAAACTCCTTCAAAGAGCCATCCCATCTTCCCCATCTCGGCTGTTTTTATCCCCACTCGCCAACGCCGCCTGGCCCCGCATTTGGGATCGTCTCCAGTGCACGCTTTGCACATTTTCCTCGCCATCTCGCCTGCTGCATCGGATCTTGCAGGCCGCGCGCCACCCCTCTCCAAAAGTCACCCGATAGTCATACTCTGGTCCGACCTCTTCCCCCAATCCATCCCGATGTCGCAATCGACGCACAACCCACTGCACAACGTCTGGAGCAAGGTCGGCGACGACGTTTTCAACGAAATCGCTATGCATTTGGACACTACCAGCGCCGCCCGACTGGCCGCATGCTCCAAGGAGCTGTACCGCCAAGTCGTGAGCGGAAAAGGTAGCAGATGCCCCAACGACCACTGCGGGACATTCGTCCCCTACAACGACATCTACGACCACATAATCTGGTGCTTTCACGGCCAACAAGTCTACATGGAGCCTGGATACGAGTTCATCACCTCGTCGGTAGAGCTAACACCTATGGTAGAGCTCGTCCGCCACCTCAGAGTTGCCCACTTGAGGACTGCGCCCATAATGTCGTATAGCCACAAACACTGGGAGCCATATAAGCCGATGCCCACAGGGGGCTCGCGGAGAGCGGATATCATCGACATCAGGAAAGAGGGCACCATGTTCGTCGCCCAAATTGATGGCCACACCACAGACATCGTCATATCCCCCAGGTTCGTCAATTCAGGGGCGTGCGAATCACCGCGGTACAAGGTGAAGCTTTGGTCGCTGTCTTTGTGGCATGAGCTCCATGCGGTCGAAATGGTGGCGACATCTGAGCTGACGATCAGGCCATCGTTGGCCGAAGTTGCCCTAGAAGGGCTCAGGTCGTACCTGTCGCAGCCGCGGTGTTACCTGGAAGCTTCTGAACCGTTCATCGGAATTCCCTGTGGATTAAGAGTATTGCATCAACAAGTTTCAAAAGTGAGATAAAACATCTAAATATTCTTCGTGATGATCCCAATGTTAAGATATGTAATGTCGTACTAATTAATTACTACTTTCTTTGGTGACATATTCAATTTGTATGGGGAGAGGTGGAACAAGTTTGCGGCAATGTATACCTATTTCCAATGTACGCTGCTGACATAGTGGGCCCATGGGCGACGGTGTGACAAGGAAAGGGTAACATGCAGGAAAGAAAGTGCTACCCGGCCAGCACTTGACACGCTGTTGCGTTATGCCGAGTATTTTTATATGGAGGTCTTAACTTGCTACTGCTAATCTATTTTGTAGTATACATATGTAGTGGTACTTGTTCAGATCGACCGATCGAGTGCTGAATGTGGACTCTCTTTCCTTATGAGTCATGGCCTTGATACAACTATTGAATTTCAATGTCTTCATTGCTGAATCTGTCATTTCTATTAGCCATTGTCTGTACTGCTGAATCGGTCACTTTGAAATGCTGCTGAATCTATCAAGTGGTGCTGAATATGAACTGGGAATCTGTAGATATTTTTCTATCTTATTCTGTACTGCTCAAGCTTCAAATGCTACTCAATCTGTTAAGTGTTATGTCGTTACTATTACTAAGGTATTTTCTAGAACTAATACTGATGTACTAGTACTTGTTTATATCAAGTGCAGTAGATGGTCTTGCTTTCCTTTTTAAACTTGGCTTTGTCACAATCTAGATGAGGCTTGGGCATTTTGGGATGCATATATATGGGGGTCACACTGGTATTTATATGAAGAGGAGGTATGCACACAAAAGCATACTTGATCGTCAGTTATGCTTGCTCCAATGATCGAGTGTGTTTGGAAAAAAAGGCAAACTGGTCGTGCGACAAGGTTTTTAGAGCTAAAACATGAACCGGTTCTCTCTGTACTGCTATTGAGTTTCAGTGTCTGTATAGCTGAAACAGTCACTTTGGAATGCTGCAGAATCGGTCAAGTGCTGTTGAATATGAACTAGGAATCTGTCGATATTTTTCTGTCTTATTCTGTACTACTAGATGTTTCAAATGCTACTGAATTTGTAAAAAAAGTTATGTCGTTGTTGCTGGGTTGCTTGCACTAGAGCTTTTTCCTGTGTGTCATCGGAACCGTTGGATGTGTTTTGGACAGAAATGAGAGGGTACCAAGTGAAGTCATTGGGTACCTGTCCAGTTTTGGCGCACGTGGTTTGTGTCCCTTGTTCTTTAGATATTTTTACACGAATATATGTCAAAAGAATTATCGTTTCTTTTTCCCTCTGGTAGTGAGGTCTGTGTTCCGAATCCGGCCGAGCCATGCAAATTTTACTAAAGAGGAGGTAAAATCTAGCCCATTGGACCCCTCTTTAGCCCAGAACAATTTAATTCGACCTTGTAGGGGTCAGGGGATTTGCTGACGACAACCCATTTAAATATTTATCAAGGAGCCCATGGAGAATAGCGCATGGAGTATAGCCCATTGAGTATAGTAGATGAATAATAGCCCAAAATGTTTAATTCGGCCTTTTTGGAATTGCCCTTTAAAACAAAAACAAAAAACCCGCCTACCCATGTTTTTAAGAAACTACTCCATTATCTGGCATTTAATAAATTGAGATGCCCATGATTCTTCTAATGTGAGGCTGACATAAAGGACCCACCAGCCTGAATAAACGGCTGATGTAGAGAGCAAAGCTATCAAGTTCGGAACACGAAGGCGCGACAGAGGATAAAAAATCCATCATACACACCTTTCTTCTAATGAGAGAATGACATGTGGGGCCCAGTAGCGTGATTAAACGATAGATGCATCGAACAACGCTATCAAGTTCGGAACAGGGTAGCGCGGGCGAAGGAAAGAAAATCCATCATACACACATTTCTTCTAATGAGAGGAGGACATGTGGGGCTTAGGAGGTTGGTTAAATGGTAGATGCGTCGAGAAGCGCTATCAACTCGGAATGGGGTAGCACCAGCGAAGGAAAAAATCCATCATACGTACACACGTTTCTTCTAATGAGAGGATGACATGTGGAGCCCAGCAGCGTGATTAAACGGTAGATGCATCGAACAACGCTATCAAGTTCGAAACAGGGTAACACGAGCGAAGGAAAAAATGAATCATACACACGTTTCTCGTAATGATAGGATGACATGTGGGGCTCAGGAGGTTGGTTAAACGGTAGATGCGTCGAGCAGCGCTATCAACTCGGAACGGGGTAGCGCCAGCGAAGGAAAAAAATCCATCATACACACGTTTCTTCTAATGAGAGGATGACATGTGGGGCTCAGGAGGTTGGTTAAACGGTAGATGCATCGAGCAGCGCTACCAACTCGGAACGGGGTAGCGTGAGCCAAGGAAAAAAATCCATCATACCCACGTTTCTTCTAATGAGAGGATGAGATGTGGGGCTCAGGAGGTTGGTTAAATGGTAGATGCGTCGAGCAGCGCTATCAACTCAGAACGGGGTAGCACCAGCGAAGGAAAAAAATCCATCATACACACGTTTCTTCTAATGAGAGGATGACATGTGGGGCCTAGCATCGTGATTAAACGGTAGATGCATCGAACAACGCTATCAACTTCGGAATAGGGTAGCGCGAGCGAAGGAAAAAAATTCCATCATGCACACGATCCTTCTAATGAGAGGCTGACATGTGGGACCTAACATCATGACTAAACGGTAGATGCATCGAGCAATGTTTTCGAGTTCAAATCAGGGAGGCGTGACTGAAAAGTATGTTCCGCTAGAGACACTGATGTCCGGGACCCACACGCCTCAAAATACTTTGGCGAGTCAACATCGCGCGAGGAAACGAAATCCTTGCTTCTGCCACGCGCCAGCCGAGCATCCTCCACGTTTTTAGCAGATCCGTCGTAGTAGAGGGCCATGAAACCGAATTTTTTTTACCATCGGCCATGGCCAAGCCAAGAATTTCAACGCGTAAGACGCGCCTTCTACGACGACCGTCGGGCCAATTCGTTGCGGAAGGAAACTTTTCTTGTAGTGTGGATTGAAGCAATGCCAATTACCAACCAAGATGCCACTTCGGTTGTGAACTTCATCAATTCAATAGTATTCCACTTTGGGGTGTCTCACAGCATCATCACCGACAACAGATCAAACTTCACTTCTGGAGAATTTATAGAGTACTGCAAGGAGATGGGCATATAAGTGAGCTATGCATCGGTCACCCATCCGCAAACCAATGGACAGGTGGGAAAGCCAATGGACTCATGACCAACAGTATTGAGAAAAGGCTACTAACACCACTCAAAAGAGCAAAAAGTGCCTCGGAAGATGAGCTACCCTCCGTCCTATGGAGTTTATGAACAACCCCAAATAGAGCTACATGAGGAACTCATTTCTTCCTTGTCCACGAAGTCGACATCATGCTTCTAGTAGAAGTAACTCACGAGACTCCGTGAGTGATCGCATATGACGAAGAAACCGCTGCAGAGGCAGTCGAAGATGATGTGGATGCACTCGACGAAGCTCAAGATGTCGCCCTTGCAAGAGAAACCACGTACCAGCAAAGCCTATGCAACTACCACAACCATCGACTATGTACCAGGTCTTTCTTTGTAGGGGGCATGGTCCTTTGCCTCAAGCAAGATGGCCATCGAAGTAAATTTTCTCCTCCGTGCTTGGGAGACTAAAAAGATCATTTTCATAAAAACTAGCTTCCCCAAGCTTAGACTTTTCCATAGCGTTAGCAATAAAGGTGTTCAAAGAATTCATACTAATAACATTGTAATTAGCATGCAAATAAAGTTCTGTAGGTTTTTTAATTTTCTCTTCAAACACTTCATCTCCTAACTCAAGATAAATACTATAAAGCTCTCTAATTTTGTAGTTGTTTTCCATTAAGCCTAACTAGTGAAAATAAAAACAAGAAACAAAAAGATATAATTGCAGAATCTAAAGGAAATAACTTCGAGCACTCACACACCAGCAATAGTACTAGAAGATAGCTTAGTAGCCAGAGGATGTGAGTACCTTTTACCTTACCTCCCCGGCAACGATGCCAACAAATAGCTTGATGTCTACGCACTTCTATTCTTGTAGACAGTTGTTGGGCCTCCAAGTGCAGAGGTTTGTAGAACAGCAGCAAGTTTTCCTTAAGTGGATCACCCAAGGTTTATCGAACTCAGGGAGGAAGTGGTCAAAGGTATCCCTCTCAAGCAACCATGCAATCAAGATACAATAATTCTCTTGTGTCCCAACACAACCAATACAGTTGTCAGGTGTATAGGTGCACTAGTTCGGCGAAGAGATAGTGAAATACAAGTGGTATGGATAACTATAAGTGGTAACGGTGCCAGAAAAGAGCTTGACGGGTAGGAAGAGACTAAAGGCAATCTGAAATAAAGATGGAAGCAAGCAAACATGTAACAGATCTAGTTGCAAACGGTGTTTCAATGCTTAGAAACAAGGCCTAGGGATCATACTTTCGCTAGTGAACACTCTCATATAAATATCTTCTCTTCATGATACTACTCTGAACTACTCTAAGATTGGACACTCTAATCCATGGTAGGGCTATAACAGCACACCTCAAAGTTCGCTTTCCCCATCTAGGTAACCCCACACAGTCACCTTGAGCGCTAGATGGTTCCAACAAACACCACAATTTTATAGAAACATCCAACTCCAAATATAACTCATAACAAGTATTTGTAATCTCTAGCCTAAGTGCTTCCATGGTGTGCACGTTGTCACTTTCACACACATGGGGAGAGCAGAGATCTATTAAAGCACTTGAGTAGCAAGGTAGATCTACTTGATTACAAAGATCATGATCACAATATGATCATGCATAGAGAGAGAGATGAACACATAGCTACCCGTAGAACCCTTAGCCTCGAGGAAGAACTACTCCCTCATCATCATGGGAATCAGCAACGGCGATGGAGATGGTGGTGGGGATCAATGGAGATGGATCCGAGGGCACTTCCCCGTCCCGGCAGGGTGCCAGAACAGAGACTTTCTGTCCCCCGAATCTCCCCTTTGGTGGCGGCGGTGCTGCCGAACTTTTTGTGGCTGGAGGCTTGATTTTTTAGGGTTTCTGCATCAGAGGATTCTTATAGGCGAAAGGGCAATGTTAGAGGGTGGACCAGGGGCCCACACCACCTGGTGGCGCGGCCAGGGGGACCTGCGCCACCACATGGTGTGGCCAGCCCCTGGCCCCTCTCCATCTCGTCTTCTGGCTCCGTGAGTCTTCCGGTAAAATATCGACTTTGGCTTTTGTCCGGTCCAATTTCGAGAATATTCATTTTCTGGTTTTTCTGGAACCAAAAACAGAACAAAACAGGCAACTGGCACTGTGGCATCTTGTTAATACGTTAGTTCTAGAAAATGCATAAAAGTATCTCCAAATGTAGACAAAACATAAGAAAGTAGATATAAAACAAGCATGGAACATCAAAAATTATAGATACGTTTGCAACGTATCAACATCCCCAAGCTTAACTCATGCTCGTCCTCGAGTAGGTAAGTGATAAAAAGAATAATTTTTGAGGTGACATGCACCATCATAATCTTGATCAAGGTATTTCTAAAACATTGATTGCTGGGATCATAGTACTTTTACATAGACATGAAAGATATAGTTCTAACAATAAGACATAGCAACTATGTTGTAACATAACAAGGTACAAACAAAAGATTCGTCAATAACAATGCTTGGAAAGACGTTTGTTTGTTTCACATATAGAAAACATAATGAGAATGGTATTCATCTTGTCCCTCATAGTGTAGCAAAACATAAATGCATAGGACACCTTCAAAATTCATAAGGGTGACTAGATACAAATAGTTCAAGAACAAGCAATATCAACATTATGAATCAATCAACAAGTCTTGGGACAATGCACATTAAACTAAAAATGGCCACTATGCTCTCTCAGTAGGTGCATAAAGATAGAAGATGGAGACTCAACATAAAAGTAAAATAAAGGCCTTCATAGAAGGAAGCAGGGATTATGGTTCATAAAGAGCTTCCAAAAATTATGGTACTTATTAGCTTTCAGCTCTCATTATCCCTATCATAAGCATCTTGAAGTGATTAAGGATAAAGTGAACAAACTATGGAGTATATGCTTGACAAAGTATAATTTGACAATCTCATGTCCCTTGAATACGAGGGCCACTCCTCATGCTACTCAAGTTTAGTTACTGGTAAGTTCTTGTCATAATAAGTACATGTGTATCATAGAGAACCGCCAACAGGGTACCCCTTGCCCGATGATACGGAAGAATCCCCATATCAAAATGACAAGGCAAGCAGACAATGAGCATCTCAACAATCTTCTTATTTACCACGGGAAAATGGTGCTTTTTTCTCTCTTTCCTCTTCTCTCATCTTTTTTTTCTTTTTTCTCAATCTCTATCTCTTCCTTTGTAAGAAGAATGCTTCATAGATTGCTCATTATGGTTACGTTGCAGGTTTCCACCATGATTACGCATGGATTAGACCAGCCGCCTAGACGTTTCTCTAACACACATACATAACTCCGTGGACTTACAAGCTCCCCTTTCATTTCACACCGATGACATCCATAAACAAAAGAGCATGCTATCAATTGAGTACAATGTACAAGTGCAATGTTGAAAGCGTTACCCATGACAACGTGGTTCTGCTAATTCCCAACGTATAAGTGCAAGCATATACAACATAGATGACACAATGGTTCAAGTTTATTAGGGGCAATAAAAGTAAAGTGTGCCATCAAGTTCATGAGATCTTTAATCACTAATTTTCATATAACAAGTTTAATTCGGAAGGTAGATAAAAACATGAATATACTTGGAATAGCAAATGCTAATAGGTAGGTTTGGTGGACTCTTTGGAATAAATTGGTTTTATTTGGAGTTGGATGCATGAGTGGAACTCATACTTGGTTATGGAGTCTAGCAAAAGATTGGGAGCGACCAACTAAGAGAGCAATAATGGCCATAATCATGCAAAGCGACAAAACATCATTAATTAAAGCATAAAGTGATATTACAAGCCGAAAACTAAATGATCATATAGGCTATGGTGACTTGGTATAGTCAAAACATGGTGTGAGCATCTGCCAAGTCAACCCAAATAAAGCATCAAAGGAGAATACCACAATACTATGCTTTAATATGCTAAAACAACGCATGATTCTTTCAAGGCACATTAAGCAATCTCAATTATTTGTAACAAGTCATGCTACAGCAAAAATCACTAAGCATAAAGCCAAAACAATATCAAGCATGACATGACAAAGCATAGGCCACAGTCAAAAACAAGCTCCTTCTACACCACTTAAGCATGAACTTTTCCTACTCTTTTCCAGTCCAAATCAACCTATTTGAAAGAACTCACAAAGATAATAATAAATAAAGATCAGTGAGCTTGTCTCACAAATCCAAAAGGAAGAACTAAAAAGTTCTAATCTGTAAGCACAAGAAAACTAAGGCTAAACAAGTGCTAGCAAAAGAAAACACTCATAGAATAATAAGAATGAAAACTAGAGTGTTCTAGGCAATGAATAACGGGGTGTGTCTCTCTCCAAAAGTAATGTGTTGGGATCCAACCAACTAATTAAAGCAAACCAAGAAAATTAAGCAAACAAAAACTAAGAATTAAAACAAAGATGCTCCAAGAACAACACAACTATGCATGAAACAATAAAAACGAAGTGTCTAGAAAGACCTTAGATTTTTATTGATGAAGAAGGGAATGCCTTGGGCATCCCCAAGCTTTGACGCTTGTACCTCTTGAATATTTCTTGGGGTGACATGGGATGGCATCCCCAATCTTGAGATTTTGTCCATTCTTCATCTCATTACATTATTCTTTCCCTACACCTGAAAATTTCCTTAATACAAAACTTCACACAATCCTCATTAGCTACATTAGTGCATTCAAAAAAAAACCTTTGGGGTTTAGTTTCAAAACAGCAAAACTTTCATGAAAAACACAAGCTACTGTAGCACTTCTTTTAAAAAGTTCAAATGATCAAATAGAACTCAAAAATAAAGAGATTAAGAGGCAAATGCAAATAATGGGAGAAATCTGTCAAAACAGACCAGTAGGTAAAAACCGATTTTTTCGAAAACCTTATGTTGCTCAAATCGAAAAGCATTGAACTAAATCAAGTTAGCTAACAACCTAGGGGATTTATTCAGAAAATTACAGCTCAATCCGACATACAACGATTTTTCACGAATATTTACAGTGAAGCACAAAAATCTGTTTCAGGACAGCACTTCCCCAAATCTTACTTCCCTCTCGTTAGAGGTTATTCTTGGCACAAAAATCACACAAAAATGATAAGGAGCAGTTATTTCAGAGGTAATAACTTCCAAGACTCAACTAAAACTTTTGGGTTATCTCCCAATAAGTACTTTTCTTTAATGCCTTTAAGTTAGGCATGATAGTTTGAGAAGATGCTCACATAAGAAATATGAATTGAAGTAAAAGAGAGCATCAAGAAGCAAATTAAAATCACATTTAAGTCTACCCCACTTCCTGTGCATAGAAATCTTGTAAAGAAATAGGTCATGAAAGCACAAAGCAACAAGCATAGGAAAGCAAAACAAGTGCAACTTCAAGACTTTCAACATAAAGAGGGGAAACCTAATATTATTGAGATGCATAAAACCATGTTTCCCTCTCTCATAATAACTTTCAGTAGCATGATGAATAAAATTAACAATATAACAATCACATGAAACATTCTTATCATGAGCCACATGCATAAAAGAATTAATACTCCCCACATAAACATAGTCATTCTTATTAATTGTAGTGGGAGCAAATTCAACAAAATAGCTATCATTATTATTCTCATCACCATAATCAGCAAATATAGGAGGCATATTGTAGTCATAATTAATTTTCTCCTCAATAGTAGGTGGACAGTAAATATCATATTCATCATTGTAATCATCATATATTGGAGGTATAGTATCATCAAAGTAAATTTTCTCCTCCGTGCTTGGGGGACTAAAAAGATCATTTTCATAAAAACTAGCTTCCCCAAGCTTAGACTTTTCCATAGCATTAGCAATAAAGGTGTTCAAAGAATTCATACTAATAACATTGTAATTAGCATGCAAATAAAGTTCTGTAGGTTTTTTAATTTTCTCTTCAAACACTTCATCTCCTAACTCAAGATAAATACTATAAAGCTCTCTAATTTTGTAGTTGTTTTCCATTAAGCCTAACTAGTGAAAATAAAAACAAGAAACAAAAAGATATAATTGCAGAATCTAAAGGAAATAACTTCGAGCACTCACACACCAGCAATAGTACTAGAAGATAGCTTAGTAGCCAGAGGATGTGAGTACCTTTTACCTTACCTCCCCGGCAATGGTGCCAACAAATAGCTTGATGTCTACGCACTTCTATTCTTGTAGACAGTTGTTGGGCCTCCAAGTGCAGAGGTTTGTAGAACAGCAGCAAGTTTTCCTTAAGTGGATCACCCAAGGTTTATCGAACTCAGGGAGGAAGTGGTCAAAGGTATCCCTCTCAAGCAACCATGCAATCAAGATACAATAAGTCTCTTGTGTCCCAACACAACCAATACAGTTGTCAGGTGTATAGGTGCACTAGTTCGGCGAAGAGATAGTGAAATACAAGTGGTATGGATAACTATAAGTGGTAACGGTGCCAGAAAAGAGCTTGACGGGTAGGAAGAGACTAAAGGCAATCTGAAATAAAGATGGAAGCAAGCAAACATGTAACAGATCTAGTTGCAAACGGTGTTTCAATGCTTAGAAACAAGGCCTAGGGATCATACTTTCGCTAGTGAACACTCTCATATAAATATCTTCTCTTCATGATACTACTCTGAACTACTCTAAGATTGGACACTCTAATCCATGGTAGGGCTATAACAGCACACCTCAAAGTTCGCTTTCCCCATCTAGGTAACCCCACACAGTCACCTTGAGCGCTAGATGGTTCCAACAAACACCACAATTTTATAGAAACATCCAACTCCAAATATAACTCATAACAAGTATTTGTAATCTCTAGCCTAAGTGCTTCCATGGTGTGCACGTTGTCACTTTCACACACATGGGGAGAGCAGAGATCTATTAAAGCACTTGAGTAGCAAGGTAGATCTACTTGATTACAAAGATCATGATCACAATATGATCATGCATAGAGAGAGAGATGAACACATAGCTACCCGTAGAACCCTTAGCCTCGAGGAAGAACTACTCCCTCATCATCATGGGAATCAGCAACGGCGATGGAGATGGTGGTGGGGATCAATGGAGATGGATCCGAGGGCACTTCCCCGTCCCGGCAGGGTGCCAGAACAGAGACTTTCTGTCCCCCGAATCTCCCCTTTGGTGGCGGCGGTGCTGCCGAACTTTTTGTGGCTGGAGGCTTGATTTTTTAGGGTTTCTGCATCAGAGGATTCTTATAGGCGAAAGGGCAATGTTAGAGGGTGGACCAGGGGCCCACACCACCTGGTGGCGCGGCCAGGGGGACCTGCGCCACCACATGGTGTGGCCAGCCCCTGGCCCCTCTCCATCTCGTCTTCTGGCTCCGTGAGTCTTCCGGTAAAATATCGACTTTGGCTTTGTCCGGTCCAATTTCGAGAATATTCATTTTCTGGCTTTTCTGGAACCAAAAACAGAACAAAACAGGCAACTGGCACTGTGGCATCTTGTTAATACGTTAGTTCTAGAAAATGCATAAAAGTATCTCCAAATGTAGACAAAACATAAGAAAGTAGATATAAAACAAGCATGGAACATCAAAAATTATAGATACGTTTGCAACGTATCAACATCCCCAAGCTTAACTCCTGCTCGTCCTCGAGTAGGTTTTTTAATTTTCTCTTCAAACACTTCATGTCCTAATTCAAGATAAATACTATAAAGCTCTCTAATTTTTTTGTTGTTTTCCATTAAGCCTAACTTGTGAAATAAAAACAAGAAACAAAAAGATATAATTGCAGAATCTAAAGGAAATAACTTCGAGTACTCACACACCGGCAACAGTACTAGAAGGTAGCTTAGTAGCCAGAGGATGTGAGTACCTTTTACCTTACCTCCCCGGTAACGGCGCCAAAAAATAGCTTGATGTCTACGCACTTCTATTATTTTAGATAGGTGTTGGGCCTCCAAGTGCAGAGGTTTGTAGAACAACAGCAAGTTTCCCCTAAGATGATCACCCAAGGTTTATCGAACTCAGGGAGGAAGTGGTCAAAGGTATCCCTCTCAAGCAACCCTGCAATCAAGATACAAGAAGTCTCTTGTGTCCCCAACACACCAAATATACTTGTTAGGTGTATCGGTGTACTAGTTTGGCAAAGAGATAGTGAAATACAAGTGGTATGGATAATTATAAGTGGTAACGGTGCCAGAAAAGAGCTTGACGGGTAGGAAGAAACTAAAGGAAATCTGACATAAAGATGGAAGCAAGCAAACATGTAACAGATCTAGTTGCAAACGGTGTTTCAATGCTTAGAAATAAGGCCTAGGGATCATACTTTCGCTAGTGAACACTCTCATATAAATATCTTCTCTTCATGATACTACTCTGAACTACTCTCAGGTTGGACACTCTAATCAATGGTAGGGCTATAACAGCACACCTCAAAGTTTGCTTTCCCCATCTAGGTTACCCCACACCATCACCTTGAGCGCTAGATGGTTCCAACAAACACCACAATTTCATAGAAACATCCAAATCCAAATATAACTCATAACAAGTATTTGTAATCTCTAGACTAAGTGCCTCCATGGTGTGCACGCTGTCACTTTCACACACATGGGGAGAGCAGAGATCTATTAAAGCACTTGAGTAGCAAGGTAGATCTACTTGATTACAAAGCTCATGATCACAATATGATCATGCATAGAGAGAGAGATGAACACATAGCTACCGGTAGAACCCTTAGCCTCGAGGAAGAACTACTCCCTCATCATCATGGGAATCAGCAACGGTGATGGAGATGGTGATGGAGATCAATGGAGATGGATCTGAGGGCACTTCCCCGTCCCGGCAGGGTGCAGAAATGGAGACTTTCTATCCCTCGAATCTCCCCTTCGGTGGCGGCGCGCTGTGGAACTTTTCGTGACTGGAGGCTTGATTTTTTAGGGTTTCTGCATCGGAGGCTTCTTATAGGCGAAAGGGTGATGTCAGAGGGTGGACCAGGGGCCCACACCACCTCGTGGTGCGACTAGGGGGACCCGCGCCACCACATGGTGTGGCCAGCTCCTAGCCCCTCTCCGTCTCGTCTTCTGGCTCTGTGAGTCTTCCGATAAAATATCAACTTTGGCTTTTGTCCGGTCCAATTCCGAGAATATTCATTTTCTGGCTTTTCTGGAACCAAAAACAGAAGAAAACAGGCAACTGGCATTGTGGCATCTTGTTAATAGGTTACTTCTAGAAAATGCATAAAATTATCTCCAAATATAGAAAAAACATAAGAAAGTAGATATAAAACAAGCATGGAACATCAAAAATTATAGATACGTTTGCAACGTATCAAACATCATGCAACTACGATTTTTCTATGCTTCGGACCTGCAATTTACTTTCAACAAGGCCAATAGCCAAGATATTTAGCCAAAAGAACTACGTTTACTTCCAATAAGGCCAATGGCCAGGTGACTACGCCAAAACATGTACCTCCGTACCTGATATTTATAAAGCTAAGTTCACTCAACCGAGTCTCAAATTCATTACTTTACTTCCTGTTACACCCGATACTCGGGGGCTCTGTTAAGAAATATATTACATAATCATACTCTGATACTCGGGGCTTCTCTACTTAGTGCAAAATCAAAAATTCTTCGCCTTCACCATAAACTACGCCAAAAACACGCTTTGACTTGAGTACCTGATCTAGCCCAACGGGCATCAGGCTAATGAAAAGATCTCGCGCGGTACGCAACTGCAACAAGCCATTGGCATAAATATACAAAATTACAATAGAAATAGCTATATACCCATAATGAGCTGAAGCTTGATAAAATGTTGGATCGCTTCACCTCACTGAAACCCATGCATTAGTGCGGTCAGTCCCTATAGCTGCGCGTCTCTAGGAAACATGGCATTATATACCATTGCCAAGTCAGAATGGCAACTAACATAGGTATGATTACTCGGATAACTATAATTCGCTACCCTATATTCGGTAAAAGGATTACGGCTCATGAAGATTTCAGAAGACAGCCCAAAGAAACAATCGACAAAGATTTCATTGTATTAGGAAAGAGACTATGAACCGACATTATGTTGGTATTGTAATCACGCGTGTATGAAACCTATCCGCATACAGCTTTGAGACCCAACCTATTATATATAGAACGGGAGAAGCCCAAGCGAGGGTACCAAAATCTAGAGGACAACTTGTAATAGTGCGATTATTCCATATCAAGGCGACTTTGATTCCATTGTTTCCCTGACATTCAACAAAATCCCCAACATTATATTTTCCACGAAACCCCAAGTCCATCACCATGGGCATTGCCGAGGTTACACCTCGTCAGTTGGCGCCGTCTGTGGGGAACCTGAACACTGGGACCACGGATTCGGCGGACCGCTCTCCACCAAGCATCAACTCGACGAAAGCAGATCCACACCCGCCCACCCCTATATTGGTACCCGCCAATTTCAACGACGGATCCGATCTAATCATCGAAATCTTCCACTTCCAAGTAGATGAACCGCAAGAATCGCACCCTTCGGCCCTGATCACATCAGAACCGTCTGTGCAAACACCTGCGCGTACGGCCACACCGGCCTCTTCCGTCAGATCCTCCACGGATGTATTAGCACAGATCGAAGCATGCAAATAAGGCGAGCAAATCAATATGAATCTAGGAGATTTCAATGGCCTTCATGGTAATCTCTCCCTCGGGTCAGGTCATTAGCCAACCTCACCACGCGAAGCAAACCCGACAAACTCAGAACCTGAAGAAAGCAGCGAAAACGTCGACTTCAAAGAAAGGATAGAGAAAATATATCCAGAACTACGATCTCGGAATACTATCGGCACATCCTTGGAAGAAGAATATGATGACATTATACCACGCATAACACACCACCAAGTGTGCATGATCAACGGGGATACCTCAACACCACGCGATGAAAACGGTAATCCTATCCTCAATCCTGATGATATTTTATCAGATGACAATGCAGGAAACCACGACAATGAAGGAGACCACGGAAACGGAAGAGAAATAGCAGATAATCGCATAGTCCAAGGAAGAGGCGGAGAACCGCATGCAGGAGAAAGACAAGGACTTCGGCTACCAGCATCTACATGGCAAAAGGCAAGGGAGGCAATTTCGGGAGAAGTTTTGATGACAACGGATGCTTCAGATGAGGATCTATTAGCATACAAATATATGCTCCACCACAAGAAGAGATCCCTACTTCGGATGCAGAGGCAACTTGACGAAAGAAAGAGATTAGCAGACGAATCCAGCTTACGACGAACACAATTAAGCTCTACTCGAGGATCAAGGAGCATGACAGGAGGAGCACCACCAAGAAGGGCAACATCTCGACTGCAGCATATCCCTGAAGCAGAGAAAAGTGGAATCATCCGAGATCTCGACTTATCATTCATGTCGATTGACCAAGCAGGAAACATCAAGGCAAAAATAGCTCAGGCAGCCATTGTGGCCACGCAAACATATCTGATCACCACTCAGCCCGCACCCAATGATCCACCTGCGACCCTCCACCGCTCCGCCCTGATGAACCTTGGCATGGTGGGAGCCTCTCTCGCAGAAGCAAAGCAAGGAATCACATGACACAGATCCCCACGCCATCACAATAGTCCTCGGCAAGTAGGACACACCCGACGATCTCGATCACCACACCAGGCGCATCTCGTAGGATCCGAGCCGCAAAGTAACACAAGAAACGACAACACGCAACACAGGAGCGATGGATCAAGAGATGAAAATCGCAGCCGATGATATCATGATGGCTATGACAAAGACGATCACGAGCTATGCGGGGCCAGCTGTTTCACATAATGGATTCGCAAGACCTTAGTACCCAAGGATTTCAAACTTCCACACGACCGCCACAAATACGATGGGCTTCAGGAACCCGAAGCTTGGTTAGCAGATTATTTGGCCACTATCAAATTACAGGGCGGCTCCACAACTACCTCAATGCAAAGCCTACAACTACATCTCACCAGCACCACAAGATTATGGCTCAGGTAGTTACCCGAAGATTCCATCGGTAGTTGGAATGACCTAGAAGATAAGTTCATCCGGCACTTCCAATCCACGTTTAAACGACCAGCATCCTTGGAGCAGTTGCGAGCGTGCAAACAAAAATCTGGGGAACCAATAAGAGCATTCATCCAGCGATGGAATATCATCAAAAACTCAGCCGAGTGCATATCTGACGAAAGGGCCATCAACGCCTTCAATGACGGCCTCCGTTGCCGAGAATTCATAGAAGAACTAGGACGGGTTAAGCCCAAAACAATCTCACAGCTAATGGAAATAGAAAATCGCTGGGGTGATGGAGAGGACGCGCTGCATAATAAGCGCGCACGATCACCCGAAGAAGACAAGGACAAGCGTGGCAATGATAGAAGAAGAGGGAACAACGATGGAAACACGGGGCCAAGTTACGTCGCAGCAGGTTTTTCAGGTGAAGGTAACAATAGAACCAATGACCACAACGGCTAATACCTCCAGAATAGGGGCGACATCAGAGGAAGCGAGTCTACACAGCAGTATCAGCCAAGAGCACGAGACCTACCTATGTATGCAATGCAAATGTTGGAAGGACCATGTAATATGCATTTTAATGTTCACTCAGCGGGCAGACAACAATCCAACCACCTCATGAAAGACTGTCAAACTTTCCTAAAGATGCAGAAGCTATGTAATGCAAAGGCAACCGAAGCGGCAAATCGAGGATACGCATCCACGCCTGGTACACTAGCCATCGGTGCACCATCACCACCCATCACCTCCACAAAACACCAATGAACAAAACAACGAGTACCCTAGGTCAAAAGGAGCAATGTCCATGATTTAGAAAGGGCATTCATCCAACAGAATTCAGAAGCTCATCACAAGACAAATCAATATGGTGGAAACAACAACATCAACCACACCTGAATACCTCCACTGGTCGGAACAAGAAATAACATTCAGCAGAGCCGATTGATACGTCCATTTTTCATCACTATTCTATGTCTTCATTCACTATTATTCATTGATATATTTCATATTGAGAGGTGATACTTATGTTATTTCATCTATTTTTGCATGGTTGATGACTTTTGGAGCATGGACCGCTGCAGTCAGGATTCTGATGGAAAAGGTGCTGTTTGGAGGCAAAATTCGCCAAGATCAGAAAATCCAAGAAAATCCTATTTTTCCAGAAGACTAAGGATGCCAGAAGATTGAGGGGAGGTGGGCCACAGGGGGCCCACACCACCCCATGGCGCGGGCAGGCCTAGGCCGCGCCTGGAGGTGGTGTGGCCGCCCTGGCCCACTCCAGCCTCTCCCCTCTAGCGTATATCATCCTTCCGAAACCCTAAGACTCGAGGAGGGACCACAGAAAGATTTCGCCGCCTCTGCGGGGCGGAAAACACCGAGAGAGAAAGATCTCTCCGGCAGACAGATTTCTGCTGGGGGAATTCCTTCCCGGAGAGGGGAGATCGTCGCCATCAACACCACCATCAAACTGGACTTCATCGGGACCATCATTATCATCATCACCACCATCATCACCATCATCACCCTCATCACCATCTCCATATTGCTGTAACAATTGCGTTGAATCTTGCATAGTTCATAGGGGAAACTTTCCCGGTGTTGATTACTCTTTGTAGTTGATGCTATTGAGTGAACCATTGAATTATTGTTTATGTTCAGATTGTTATACATCATTATTCCATCTCTAATCATGATCCATATGATGTCTTGTGAGTAGTTCGTTTTGTTCTTGAGGACATGGGAGAAGTCTTGTTGTTAGTAGTGGAGTTGTGTTGAGAAAGATTCAATAGATTGTTATTTAAGTGGTGGTGTACTTCTTCTAGTGGTGTCATGTGAACGTCGACTACATGACACTTCACCTATATGGGCCTAGGGGAATGCATTATGTATTTGGCTACTAATTGTAGGGGTTGCCGGAGTGACAGAAACCTGAACCCCCATTAGGAAACCATTGCACAAGGGACGTAAGGGTCTTTAAGTTTAAAGTTGTGGTTAGGTTTCCACCTTAATTACTTTCTTGTACTTATGGATGTTTGCAAGGGGTATAATCACAAGTATGTATTAGTCTTGGATGGGGTGGTACATTAGCACAGGTTCACCCACACAACACTTAGCAAGCTAAAGAAGATTAATCGACTATATGAAGCGAAAGCACTTGACAGTCTTCCCATGTGTCCTCGAGAACGTTTGGTCATCTTAAGTAATACAACTGGCTTGTCCTTTGCTGCATAAAGGATTCGGCCACTTGCTGCATTTATTCCTACTATCTTTTATTTACTCGTACTTTGTTTACTTGCTTTATCGAAAACCCCTAAAAATCCGTTTGCTAAGTATTTGCAGAGAATTCCTGATCCATACCACTAGCCAGCACCTTCTGCTCCTCGTTGGGTTCGACACTCTTACTTATCGAAAATACTGATATACACCCCCTATACTTCTGGCGCCATTGCCGGGGAGTGAAGCGCTATTGGAGAGTGGAACTGGTAAAGGAAACTTCTACTGTGAGTATTGTTTACTTCTCCTAGTTGCTTTATTTTCGTTATGGATAATTCACTGAGTTTCTTATTTGGTAATGCTACTACCACTGATAAGGTAGTAGATAAGACACCACCTGCTGAGAATGATGTTTTCAAAATACCTACAAGAATTATTGATCGTGTTATGGATAACTACTATGTTGGGGATGGACCTGTCCATCACGGTGATCATTTACTCTTTATACACGAATTATGTGGGTTGTTCAAGTGTGCAGGTATTTCCACAGATCAAGTTAAGAAGAAGTTATTCTCATTATCACTGAAAGGAAGAGCTGAGGAATGGTATAAGTTGCTGAAGAATGGTCAAGCTCAGGAATGGGAGGAAATAGTGCCTCTCTTTTATTCAAAGTTTTATCCTCCTAGTGAGATTCATAAAGATCGGAATCAAATATACAACTTTTGGCCTCTTGATGGAGAGAGTACAGCCCAAGCTTGGGGGATATTGAAGTTACTCATGCTCAAATGTCCCATTCATGAGCTCCCCAACAATATTATTATCAACAACTTTTATGCAAGGCTCCCTCTACATGACAAGGATTTATTGGACGCTTCTTGTGTTGGATCATTCACTTGCATGGAAGCAGAAGCTAAATGGGACCTTCTAGACCGTATTCAAGACAATGCTGAAGCTTGGGAGAATGACAAAGGTAGAAAGTCAGGTATAAATTATGATTATGAATGCATTGAATCTTTTATAGGAACTGATGACTTTCAAAATATTAAAAATGCTTATGGTCTAGACTCTCAAGCTATTGCTTCTTATTTTAAGGCTTTTGCTTCTTATATTGAAGTGCCTAAAAAGAAGTGGAATAAGTATCATGGACCTTATAAACATATTTCTAAGAGTGTTCCTGCAAGAAGTACTGAAGTTTATACTGCTAATCATGTTTTACCTAAACCTTACATTGAGAAAATGCCTTTCCCAGTTAAGATAAAGGAACATTCTATGATAGATAGTATGGTTAATGAAAGTACAAGAAAAGTTGTTGAACCTGATAAATAAATAAATGATGAACCTATAAGAGCGAATGTGAAAGACTTTGTCACTAAATATGAAAAAGAGGGACACATTATCCTTTGTAAGGATACCTCTAATATTGTTTCACATAGTAGTGTTATGAGAGCTAGTATTCTAGTGTTTTCTGTTAGAATAAGTGATCATCGCTATGATGGTCCTTGTGATAGCTATATTGTTAAGTTTATGCATGATACTGAAAGTTACTATGAAAGAGGGAAAAGTGTTCTTATGCATCTCAATAATATCAAGTTTCCTCATTTTATACTGAAAGTTTTTATGTTGCGCTTCTTTTGCCTTCTTATACAAGTTGCCTTTGGTTTCAACAACTTATTTGTTTACAAAATCCCCTTGCATAGGAAGTGGGTTAGACTTAAATGTGCGTGTATTTTTGCTTCTTAATGCTCTCTTTCACTTCAATCCATATCCCTATGAGAGCTTCTTCAAAATTATCATCCCATCTTAATGGCTATAAAGAAAAAGCTTTATTGGAGACAACCATTTTAGTTTGTTTTTGTTTCTTTGAGTCTTGGAAGTTATTACTTCGGTAATAACCGCTCCTTATCCGTTTTTTTGGTTTTTGTGTCAAGATCAACCTCTAATGAGAGAGAAGTAATACTTGGGGAAGTTGTTGTCCCGAAACAGATTTTTGTGCTTCACCGTAAAAATTCGTGAGAGATATCTGTAAGTCTGATTGAGCTGTAATTTTGTGTGCTTATGCCCCAGGTTGTTATTTAACCTTCGTTAGTTTTGAACGTTTTGATTTGAGCAACATAAGATTTTCGAAAAAATTGATCTTTACCTGCTGGTCTGTTTTGACAGATTTTGCCACTCTTGCATTTGCTTCTTTATTCGATTTCCTTTTTGAATTATTTTTGGATTTTCGGAAGGAGTTGCTACATTAGCTTATGTTTTGATGGTTTTCAGTTGAAGTTGGACTCAAAAGGTTTTATCATTTCACTTATACTAATGTTGCTAATGAGAACTGTGTGAAGTTTTGTGTGAAAGAAATTTTCAGGAAGTGGAGATAATGGTGTAATAAGAAAAAGAAGGGTTTCATGACTCAAGTAATAAGTGTATGAAGATGAAGATATTGATGATTCAAGTGGTGACTCCGGAAGAATCCACTAAATACCAAATTCAGAGACATGCAGAGTCTGTGTTCAAATAGGTAACGGTTCTAGTAAGAAAAGTTCCGCGAAAATATAATCCAACTATATTTTTACAGTTTTCAGTCAATAAGGGAAACTACGAAGCGAAAAAGGGATGGAAACGGAGCCAGGGTGGCTCACACCACCCTGTGGCGCAGGCCATTCCCTGGCCGCGCCACCAGGTGGTGAGTCCACCCCGGACTCCGCCTCCGACTCGTTTTCTCCTAGTACCTTCCTTTTGATATGAAACTTCGTATTATATAACCCCCCGGATTCCCCGAGGTTCGTATATCGTGTTTTTGTCGTGTTTTTGTTTCGATCTGTTTCTGCCAGGACATACTCTTTGAAAGTTTAGAAGCACAATGGTGTCTGCCAAGGATAAAGGGAAGGAGCCCATGGAGGAAGACCTCCAAGACCCCGGGAAGGAGAAGGAGATCAAGAGTGAAGGTGGAGAGGAGCAAGGCCAATGTCCACACACCGGCACTACCATTGCAAGCATTGGAGTGGTGAAACCTGCCAGGGTTATAAGGACTGCGCGGATGCAAACTGGGGGGAAAGTTCCCCGTCACAGTTTGGCTCCAAGGTCACCTCCTCCACACACCAAGAATCCCTTCCATACCTTTATCCATAACCATGCAGCAAAAGAAGACTCCAAGAGGGAAGAATGGAAAAAGAATCACAAGAGCTGGGATCCACAAACTGAAATGATTATGGGCCGTATTGAGCACAACTCGGAGTTGATTCGTACTCTCACCTTCGAGATTCAGGACTTTGGGAAACTGATCAAAGAGCTAATCAAGAGGATACCACCACCACCGAAGGAGTAATTCGTCATCAGGTTTGGCATCCCCTTGGTTTGTTCCAAGCTTGGGGGAGTGCCACGGTATCATATCACTATCTCCTATCTTTTTAACTTATTAGTAGAGTCATATCATGAATAGAGGAGTTATTATGTAGTATGGTTTGCATTATGGAAGTGTCCCCTCTCTCGTTAGATATGTATCCCTTGGTGTGAATTTCCGTTATGGAATATTAATGAGAAGTTCTATCATCCACTCTTTTGCATAGCTTATATTAGTTTTCAATTCGTGGTTATATGATTGATCTTGTTGTTAGTATTGGTATCACTTTGGGCTCATTGAGTTAATTTAGTTGGTTTTGGCAAACCTGGCTCGGTCAGTAGCAACACCTTTTTGAGAGTTGAAAAGAAAAACAAAAACAAAAAGATAGAAGTACTCTAGAGAAAAAATAATTTCATCATCTTTCTTTCTTGATTTGCCCATAAGTCTAGTATTCTCTAGTTAAGATATTTTGTGCTTCCAAGGAAGATTGCATGTTTGTCTTTATCACTTGTATGTTTGTTTGTTTCCTTCAACTCTTATACTTGCTACCCAGCCTTGCTAGCCAAAAACCTGTACTGAGAGGGTATTCTTCTCATGCATCCACCTCCTTTAAACCAAAACCTTTGCCATTTGAGGCCACCATACCTACCTAGTAGCATTATTGTTATTCCAAGTAAATTCCTGTTTTATCTACCTCCCAAATTAAACTTGTTATGTGAAAATTAGTGATTAAAGCTCTCACGAACTTGATGGCACACTTTACTTTCTTGCATTTAATAAACTTGAACCATTGGGTCCTTATTTGTTGCGTATATGCTTGCGCTTTATGAGTTGAAGTTAGCTGAACCATGTATCATGGGGACCGCTTTCAACACTTCATTTGGTACTTTGTACCTAGTTGATATCATGTTCTTTTGCTTATGGATCCCGGCGGTGTGATATAAAAGTGGAATTTGTAAGATCATGGAGTTTATATGTGTGTTAGAGAAACGCCTGGGCCGCTAGCCTAAGCCATGCCTAATCATGGTGGAAACTTGCAGCATAACTATAGTGAGCATTCTATGAAGCATCCTCAATAAAAACCTATGAAAATAGCAAATAAAAAGATCGTTGAGATGCTCACTGTCTGCTTGCCTTGTCATTTTGATTATGGGATAGCTCCTGTTCATGTGCAAGGGGTACCCCATTGGCGGTTCTCAATGATACACATGTATTTACAATGACAAGAGCTTGCTCATGACTGAAGTTGAGTAGCATGAGGATCGGTACTCATAAGTAAGGGGCACGAGATTTCAACTTATAACTTGTCAAGCATATCCTCTTAGTTGTGTCACTTTAACCTTAATCACCTAAAGATGCCTATGATAGGGGCAATGAGAGCTGAAAGCTAGTAAGTATCATAATTTTTGGGAGCTCTTTATGAGACTTGCAATCCCTGCTTCCCTCTTTGAAGGGCCTTTCTTTTACTTTGTAGTTGAGTCAGTAAACCTATTCCCTTCTATCTCAGCAAATATTTTTAGTTGATGTGTTTCATTCATTCATATGATGATTTATTCAATCATGTCTCTTCTGTTCCTTGTTTTGCACATTGCTCTTATCTTGATGTTTACTACTTTGAAAGCTATCATTGAAAAACCAGTTATTTGTGAACTCCAGCAAATTATCAACTATTCTTCGACCAAGAGCTAAGTTTGCCATTACCAATTATCATTCACTTTATGTATCTTTATTGTGTTTCCTTTACTCATTGCAAGTTAAGTTATATAATAGTGAGTTGTCTTCTATTATGATCTATGTATTTGATGAATGTGATGCTTCTTGTCCATATTCTTTTATCGACTCTTCACTCCATAAACCTAAGGCCATGTTTATTGAGCTCAGTTTGCTTGAGGACAAGCGAAGTCTAAGCTTGGGGGGGGAGTTGATACGTCCATTTTGCATCACTATTCTATGTCTTAATTCACTATTATTCATTGATATATTTCGTATTGAGAGGTGATACTTATGTTATTTCATCTATTTTTGCATGGTTGATGACTTTTGGAGCATGGACCGCTGCAGTCAGGATTCTGATGGAAAAGGTGCTGTTTGGAGGCAAAATTCGCCAAGATCAAAAATCCGGGAAAATATATGAAAAATCCTATTTTTCAGAAGACTAAGGATGCCAGAAGATGGAGTGGAGGTGGGCCACAGGGGGCCCACACCACCCCATGGCGCGGGCAGGCCTAGGCCACGCCTGGAGGTGGTGTGGCCGCCCTGGCCCACTCCAACCTCTCCCCTCTAGCGTATATCATCCTCCCGAAACCCTAAGACTTGAGGAGGGACCGTAGAAAGATTCTGCTGCCTCTGCGGGGCGGAAAACACCGAGAGAGAAAGATCTCTCCGGCAGACAGATTTCTGCCAGGGGAATTCCTTCCCGGAGAGGGGAGATCGTCGCCATCAACACCACCATCAAGCTGGACTTCATCGGGATCATCATCATCACCACCATCATCACCATCATCACCCTCATCAACATCTCCATATTGCTGTAACAATTGCGTTGAATCTTGCATAGTTCATAGGGGAAACTTTCTCGGTGTTGATTACTCTTTGTAGTTGATGCTATTGAGTGAACCATTGAATTATTGTTTATGTTCAGATTGTTATACGTCATTATTCCATTTCTTATCATGATCCATATGATGTCTTGTGAGTAGTTCGTTTTGTTCTTGAGGACATGGGAGAAGTCTTGTTGTTAGTAGTGGAGTTGCGTTGAGAAAGATTCAATAGATTGTTATTTAAGTTGTGGTGTACTTCTTCTAGTGGTGTCATGTGAACGTCGACTACATGACACTTCACCTATATGGGCCTAGGGGAATGCACTGTGTATTTGGCTACTAATCGTAGGGGTTGCCAGAGTGACAGAAACATGAACCCCCGTTAGGAAACCATTGCACAAGGGACGTAAGGGTCTTAGAGTTTAAAGCTGTGGTTAGGTTTCTACCTTAATTACTTTCTTGTCCTTACGGATGTTTGCAAGGGGTATAATCACAAGTATGTATTAGTCTTGGATGGGGCGGTACATTAGCACAGGTTCACCCACACAACACTTAGCAAGCTAAAGAAGATTAATATACTATATGAAGCGAAAGCACTTGACAGTCTTCCCATGTGTCCTCGAGAACGTTTGGTCATCTTAAGAAATACATCCGGCTTGTCCTTTGCTGCATAAAGGATTGGGCCACTTGCTGCATTTATTCCTACTGTTTTTTATTTACTCGTACTTTGTTTACTTGCTTTATCGAAAACCCCTAAAAATCCGTTTGCTAAGTATTTGCAGAGAATTTCTGATCCATACCACTAGCCAGCACCTTCTGCTCCTCGTTGGGTTCGACACTCTTACTTATCGAAAATACTGTGATACACCCCCTATACTTGTGGGTCATCACGGCGCTACGGTCCTCGACTGCAGACACCGCTACCTTCTGACATGCCGGGGATTCTGACGGAACTCGCTGAGCACGCATTAAATTTGGATCCAAAGGAAAAGCGAGTAAAGAAACCGCTTCGTTGCTTCGCAGAACCAAACCGCAAAGCTATTGGAAAGGAGCTCCATCGCCTCATTGATGCCAACTTCATCAAGGAACCAACAAAATCAAAATGGCTCGCAAACCCAGTATGTGTCCCAAAGACAAATACTACAGAACTTCAGATGTGCATCGACTTTACTGCTTTGAACAAGCATTGTCCAAAAGATCACTTCCCATTGTCGCGGATCGACCAAATAATCGATGCAACTGCGGGATGTGAACGACTATCTTTCTTGGATGCCTACTCAGGATACCACCAGATTAGGATGAAGGAAGAAGATCAGGAGAAAACGGCATTTATCACGCCTTATGGTGTATTTTGCTACACAACAATGCCTTTTGGCCTTAAGAACGCCAGGGCAACATATCAGCGAATGATGCAGAAGTGCCTAGGAAGCCAGATAGGCGCAAATGTGCAAGTATATATTGATGACGTCATAGTTACAACAAGCCAAGGATCTGCATTGATCAAGGACCTCGAAGAAACATTCAAAAATTTCGACAAGTTTAGCATCAAGCTAAACCCGAAGAAATGCTCCTTTGGAGTCCCGGCAGGGCAACTCCTCGGATATTTGGTATCAGCTAGAGGAATCAAGGCTAATCTTGAGAAAATACAAGCAATCTTAACAATAGCAACTGGCAGGGCGAGTAGCGGCACTCAGTCGTTTCATTGCAAGGTTAGGAGAAAAAGCACTACCATTTTACGCCCTCATGAGGAAATCAGAAAAATTTGAATGGACGGAAGAAGCTTAGCGCGCCTTTGAATATCTTAAAAGGACACTTTCGACATCTCCTGTCATCGTGTCGACAAAAGAGAAAAAGCCTTTACTACTTTATATCGCTGCCACAAATCAAGTAGTCAGCACGGTCTTGGTCGTAGAGCGACCCAAAGAAGGGAAGACCCACGGTGTGCAGAGGCCAGTCTACTTCCTAAGCAAGGTTTTATCGCCATCCAAACAAAGGTACCCACACTACCAAAAACTAGCATATGGGGTATTTATGACAGCACGAAAACTACGCCATTATTTTTTGGAGCATCCAATCATAATGGTCAATGAAGCACCTTCGTCAAGCATCCTCAACAATCCAGAAGCAACTGGACGTGTCTCTCTTTGGGGCATCGAATTATCCCCTCGGTATATCACGTATGAGAAGCGCAAAGCAATCAAGTCGCAAGTTCTGCCGGACGTCATCATAGAGTGGATAGAGTTGCAATGTGCGGGTCCACTAGACCTTTCTAGTGCCTGGACAATGTACTTTGATGGGTCAAAAAGAACGGAAGGAGCAGGAGCAGGAGTCATACTAATATCACCCCAAGGCGACAAAATGCGCTATATACTTCGGATGAGCTTCGTAAACGCATCCAATAACAAAGCATAATACGAGGCCTTGTTGCACGGCATGAGAATGGCCAAAGCTTGCGGTGTAACTCACCTCAAGATCTTCAGAGACTCCAATCTTGTGGCACATCAAGCAATGAACAAGTGCGACACCTTCAGCGAAAATATGGTTGCTTATCGCGATATATATGGTATTATGGAAGCTCAATTTGATGGGTGTGAAGTATCACATATAGGGAGAGAAAGCAATGAAGAAGCCGACAATCTAGCAAACATCAGATCCTTGTGCTTACCAATACCACTTGGAGTTTTTTGGGAAAAAATAACAGAGCGATCGATCAAAGCAAAAAGAGTCTCCGAGCTGGTAGCACCAAAAACAGGAAAAAAGAAACATCTGCAAAAAGACTCGGGGGCTCCATCAGAAGCCAAGAACATAGAAGAGGCCATCGAAGAAGAAGAGTAGGAAATTGGAGAGGTCATGCTAATTGAGCCTACCTAGATGCAGCCGTATATAGCATATATGACTAAGGAAGAGTTACCCAAAGATGTGATAGAAGCCCTGCGAATCACCCGAAGATCAAAGGCTTTCAGAATACTCAAAGGAGAGTTATATAAGAGAAGTATTTTAGGCATGTTGCAGCGTTGCGTAACACCCGAAGAAGGAAAAATCATACTCAAATATATACACGGAGGAGTTTGTTGTCACCATGCTAGTAGCCGAGCAATTGCTGCAAAAGCATTCAGGGCAGGATTTTACCGGCTTACTGCAGTTCAAGATGCAAAGTACATTGTCAGAACATGTGAGGCATGTCAACGATTCGCAACAAAGGCCTGGAGCACCCGCTGTTGAGTTGAATCCTATACCTTTGGCTTGGCCTTTTGCTCAGTGGGGACTCGATATGGTGGGAAAACTTCACAAATCATCGCCAGGAGGACACGTCTTTCTGCTAGTAGCAGTCAACAAATTTACTAAATGGATTGAAGCAATACTTGTTGATGGCTTAATGCACGGCGCCCAGAAAAATGCTTGATGGCAGTGTTGATGTAAAGCTCATTGGGAACCCCAAGAGGAAGGTATGATGAGCACAGCAGCAAGTTTCGCTCAGTTATGAAACCAAGGTTTAATCAAACCAGTAGGAGCAAGGAAACACCCCAAAGGTGTTACTAGCTGAGCTTTGGCAGGGCGCACTACCGGTGCTAGTAGCAATGTGGAGACTTGCACAACACAACCACAGAACTTTGTCCCCAACTTGCGATGAGGTTGTCAATCTCACCGTGTTTTGCGGAAAACAAAGGATTAAACGTATCGAATGGAAAGAAGTAAAAGTTTGCAGAAAGTAAACACAAAGCAGTAATCAGTTTATAGATTGTATGTAAAGAAAAGGACCGGGATCCATAGTTCACTAGAGGTGGCTCTCCTTAAGATAGATAACATGCTGGGTGAACAAATTACAGCGGGACAATTGACAAACACCGAGAAAGCAATACATGCATATACTAATCATATTGACTCCTTTGAGACTTGATTGGGCATTACAACATTATACATAGACCGCCATCCAACTGCATCTATGACTAATAATCCACCTTCAGGTTATCATCCGAACCCCCTCCAGTATTAAGTTGCAAGCAACAGATTATTGCTTTACGAACTGCGTGTAAAGTAAACAATATGATTGTTCTATGAACAAAGGATTGTTGTTTTCTCCCTAGTAGCAACAACACATCTAGTACCTTAGAGATTTCTGTCACTTCCCCAGATTACTAGAGGCATGAACCCACTATCGAACATAAATACTAACTCTTGGAGTTGCTAGCATCTACTCAGCCAAGATAGCCACTAACAAGGGAAAGCATGCAAGATCAAAAATAACAAAGACATGATAGAATCAATAATCAATCCAAAATAGCATCTCAATATCCATCGGATCCCCGCAAACACAACATGCAGAATTATAAATAGATGATCTTGATCATGAACGGAGCTCACAAGATCTAAACATGAAAGCACAAAGGAGGAGGACCAGCCATCTAGCTACTACATGGATCTGTAGTCCGAGGATGAACTACTCACGCATCACACCGGAGGCTTGCATGGTGATGAAGAAGGCCTCCAGGGTGAATTCCCCTCTTAGGCAGGGTGCCGAGAAGAGCTTCAGATCCCTCCCGATCTAGGGATGGAGATGACGGCGGCTACATACTCTTTCGTGGATTTTTGATCAGGCCCTTAGGGTTTTCATCCTGAGGGCAATATATAGGCGGAAGGAGAGGCCGAGGGGGTGCTGGGAGCGGCCACACCACCCCCTGGCGCGGGCCAGGCCTGGCCGCGCGGCCAGGTGGTGTGGTGGCCCCCTGGCCCCTCTCCGCCTCGTATTTTGGCACTTGATGACATCCGCAAAAATAGGCACTTCGGCTTTTGTCCCGTCCAATTCCGAGAATATTCATTTTCTGACTTTCCCGGAACCAAAAACAGCAGAAAACAGGCAGCTGGCACTGTGGCTCTTGTTAATAGCTTAGTCCAAGAAATCATAGGAAAAGTACTCCAAAGTTGGAACAAAACACAAGAAAGTGGATAAAACCAAGCAAGGAACATCAAAAATTATAGATACATTTGCAATGTATCAACATCCCCATGCTTAACTCCTACTTGTCCTCAAGTAGGTAAGTGATAAAAAGAAAGAATAATTTTTGAGGTGACATGCACCATCAAAGACTTGATCAAAGTATTTGCAAAACATTCAAATCTGGGATCATAGTACTTCAATCATAACATGAAAGACAAAGTTCTAGAAATAAGCAAAGAAACTATGATGCAACATGAAAAGGCAGAAACAAAAGTTTCATGAATAACAATGCTTTGCAAGACGTTTGTTTGTTTCACATAATGAAAACATAGCATAATAGTATTCATCTTGTCCCTCAATAGAGTAGCAAATATAAATGCATAGGACACCTTCAAAGTTCATAAGAGTGACTAGATACAATAGTTTAAAACAAGCAATAACAAGTTATGCATCAATCAACTAGTCTTGGGACAATGCACATAGAACTAAGAATGGCCACTATGCTCTCAAAGTAAGTGCATAAAGATAGAAGGTGGAGACTCAATGTAATGGTGGAAGAAAAGCCTTTGTAAAAGGAAGTAGGGATTCAAGTATCATAATGAGCTTCCAAAAATTATGGTACTTGTAGCTTTCAGCTCTCATTGCCCCTATCATAAGCATCTTGAAGTGGTTAAGGTTAAAGTGACACAACTAAGAGGATATGCTTGACAAGTTATAAACCGAAATCTCATGCCCCTTACTTACGAAGACCGATCCTCATGCTACTCAACTTCAGTCACGAGTAAGATCTTGTCATTGTAAGTACATATGTATCATTAAGAACCGCCAACGGGGTACCCCTTGCACATGATACGGGAGCTTTCCCATAATCAAAATGACAAGGCAAGTAGACAATGAGCATCTCAGCGATCTTTTTATTTGCTATTTGCATAGGTTTTTATTGAGGATGCTTCATAGAGTGCTCATTATGGTGATGCTGCAAGTTTCCACCATGATTAGGCATGGCTTAGGCTAGTGGCCCAGGCGTTTCTCTAACACACATACAAACTCCATGATCTTACAAGTTCCACTTTTATTTCACACCGCCGGGATCCGTAAGCAAAAGAACATGATATCAATGGGGTACAAAGTACAAGTGCAATGTTGAAAGCATTCCCCATGATACATGGTTATGCTAATTTCAACTTATAAAGCTCAAGCATATACGCAACAAAGAAGGACCCAATGGTTCAAGTTTATTAGATGCAAAAAAAGTAAAGTGTGCCATCAAGTTCGTGAGAGCTTTAATCACTAGTTTTCTCATAACAAGTTTAATTTGGAAGGTAAAAAAAAGCATGAATACACTTGGAATAGCATAAGATAGTAGGTAGGTATGGTGGACTCTTTGGAATAACTTGGTTTAGGGAGTTGGATGCATAAGTGGAACTCATACTTGGTTGTGGAGGCTAGCAAAAGACTGGGAGCGACAAACTAAGAGAGCAATAATGTCCATAATCATGCAGAGTGACAAAACATCATTGATAGAAGCATAAAGTGATACTACAAGTTGAAAACTAAAGGATCATAAAGGCTATGGTGACTTGAGATAGTCATAACATGGTGTGAGCATGCGCCAAGTCAACCCAAATAAAGCATCAAAGGAGAATACAACTATACTATGCTTTAATATGCTAAAACAACGCATGATTCATCCAAGGCACATTAAGCAATCTCAATTGTTTATAACAAGTCATGCTACAGCAAATAATACTAAGCATAAAGCCAAAACAATATCAAGCATGGCATGAAAAAGCATAGGCCACAGTCAAAAACAAGCTCTTTTAACCACATAAGTATGAACTTTCCTACTCTTTTCCAAACCAAACCAAACTAATTGCAAGCCAATGTATGAAAGAGGGGGTCCAACCAATTTATTCAGAAAACTAAGAAAACAAAAGCAAAATAAAACCAAAACAAAAACAAAAAAGAAGACGCTCCAAGAACAACACAACTGTGCATGAAACAATAAAAATGAAGCGTTTGGAAGAAACCTGGGATTTTTATTGATGAAGAAGGGGATGCCTTGGGCATCCCCAAGCTTTGACACTTGTACTTCTTGGATGTTTCTTAGGGTGACACGCGTGGCATCCCCAAGCTTGAGCTTTAGTCCATTCTTCATCTCATTACTCATTCCTTCCATACACCTGAAATTTTTCCTTCATACAAAACTTCACACAATCTTCATTAGCAACATTAGTGCACTTAAGATAAATAAGTCTTAAGGTTCAGTTCTAACACCAAATAAACTTCCATTAGAACACTAGCTACTGTAGCACTTCCCTCAAAAATCTCAATTCCCCAAAAGAACTCAAGAAGGAACCAAATGCAGAAAATGGCAGAAATCTGTCAAAACAGACCAGCAGGTAAAGACGAATTTTTTCGAAGACCTTCTGTTGCTAAAATAAAAAGTGTTGAACTAACGAAAGTTATATAACAACCTGGGGTAGAAGCACAAACAATTACAGATCAATCCGACATATAGAGCTCTCTCACGAATTTTTACGGGGAAGCACAGAAATCTGTTTCGGGACAGCAACTTTCCCAATCATTACTTCTCTCTCATTAGAGGTTACTCTTGGCACAAAAAGCAAATAAAAAGGATAAGGAGAGGTTATTACAGCGGTAATAACTTCCAAGACTCATCAAAAACTTTTGGGTTATCTCCCAATAAGTACTTTTCTTTAACGCCTTTAAGTTAGGCATAAGAAGCAAGAAAAAGAATCAACTATTCTCAAATGAAGAAGCATTAAGACCAAATTTTGTTTTCATAGGAGAAGCAAAAGAAATATTTTCTCTCTTTTTAGGGAAGTGTTATATACCTTTCTTGAGTGGGAGTTGATATTTAATGGTGCCTTCTTTCATATCAATGATGGCACCAACAGTTCTAAGAAAAGGTCTTCCCAAAGTAATAGCACAAGAAGCATTGTATTCAACATCCAAAACATAGAAATCAACGGGGACATAAGAATTGTTAACCATAATAAGAACATCATTAAGACTCCCCATGAGTTTGCTTTTAACATTATCATCAAGTGGGACATTCAAATAGCAATCTTCAAGAGGAGGCAAATCAAACATATCATAAATCCTTCTAGTCATAATAGAAACACTACTATCAAGATCACACAAAGCTTTGAAATCAAAGTCATTCACTTTCATATTAATGATGGGTTCCCAACCATCCTCTTGTTTTATAGGAATAGAAGCTTTATGTTTCATCTTTTCTTCTTTAATCTTTATGAGAGCATCAATAATGTGTTTTGTAAAGGCCATGTTCATAGCACTAGCATTAGGACTTTTAGCAAGCTTTTGTAGGAACTTAATAACTCCAGAGATGTTGCAACCATCAAGATCAAAATCAAATTTATCATCTAAAGTAGTAGAACTATTACTAGCCTCAACACTAGTGGTGGTAATAGTAGAAACACTAATGTTTCTAGCAATTTCATCTTCTCTTTCCCACTTAGCATGTAATTCAGCTAATAGTCTAACATTTTCATCAATTCTTACTTGTATAGCATTAGTAGCTGCAAAGGGATTATCATTATTTTCAGGTTTAGCAGCCATTTTATTCAGAGAAGATTGAGTTTCGGCCAAAGATGCTATATTTCTTTCAGCATTAGAGAGTTTTTCCTCAATAGTTTTATTCAAAGTAGTTTGCTTACTAATAAAGTCTTTAAGCATAACTTCAAGTTCAGAGGGAGCACTCCTATTATTGTTGTAAGAATTTCCATAAGTATTACCATTGTTGGGAGGATATGGCTTGTAATTGTTGTTACCAAAATTGTTCCTATAAGCATTATTGCCAAAGTTGTTCTTTCTTATGAAGTTCACATCAACTTACTCTTCTTGAGCAACCAAAGAAGCTAAAGGAACATTATTTGGATCAATATGGGCTTTCCCATTAACAAGCATAGACATAATAATATCAATCTTATCACTCAAGGAGGAGGTTTCCTCAACAGAATTTACCTTCCTACCTTGTGGAGCTCTCTCAGTATGCCATTCGGAATAATTAACCATCATATTGTCCAGAAGTTTTGTTGCAGCACCCAAAGTGATGGTCATAAAAGTACCTCCAGCAGCAGAATCCAATAGGTTCCTTGAAGAATAGTTCAATCCTGCATAAAAAGTTTGGATGATTATCCAAGCAGTCGGTCCATGAGTGGGACAATTCTTTACCAAAGATTTCATTCTTTCCCAAGCTTGAGCAACATGCTCATTATCAAGTTGTTTAAACTTCATTATTTCACTTCTCATAGATATAATCTTAGCATGAGGATAGTATTTTCCAATAAAAGCATCTTTGCACTTAGTCCAAGATTCAATACTATTCCTAGTTAAGGAATTCAACCACTCTTTAGCTTTTCCTCTCAAAGAGAAAGGAAACAAATTCAGTTTAATAATATCACCATCTATATCCCTATGCTTTTGCATCTCACAAAGTTCAACAAAGTTATTTAGATGGGAAGCAGAATCTTCATTACCAATACCAGAAAATTGTTCTCTCATAACAAGATTGAGCAAAGCAGGTTTTATCTCAAAGAAAGTATTTTCAGCCACAGGTGGAGCAATAGGTGTGCTCATAAAATCATTGTTGTTGGAGCTAGTGAAGTCACACAACTTAGTGTTTTCAAGAGTAGTCATTTTTTGGGTTTTCAAATAAAAATCAAACTTGTAAAACTAATTTTTTTTGTTTTTGAATAACAAAACAAGCAAAGAAAGCAAAAAGAAAACTAAGCAAAACAAAAACAACAAAGTAAAGAGATTGGTTATGAGGGACTCCCCTTGTGAAGATGTCCTTGACTCCCCGGCAACGGCGCCAGAAAAATGTCTTTTTATGGCGTGTGGTTGACGTGGGAGTTTCTTCTTCGATCCCCGGCGACGGCACCAGAAAAATGCTTGATGGCTCAATGCACAGCGCCCAGAAAAATGCTTGATGGCGGTGTTGATGTAGAGCTCGTTGGGAACCCCAAGAGGAAGGTATGATGAGCACAGCAACAAGTTTCCCTCAGTTATGAAACCAAGGTTTAATCGAACCAGTAGGAGCAAGGAAACACCCCAAAGGTGTTATTAGTTGAGCTTTGGCAGGGCGCACTACCGGTGCTAGTAGCAATGTGGAGACCTGCACAACACAACCACAGAACTTTGTCCCCAACTTGCGATGAGGTTGTCAATCTCACCGTGTTTTGCGGAAAACAAAGGATTAAACGTATCGAATGGAAAGAAGCAAAAGTTTGCAGAAAGTAAACACAAAGCAGTAATCAGTTTATAGATTGTATGTAAAGAAAAGGACCGGGATCCATAGTTCACTAGAGGTGGCTCTCCTTAAGATAGATAACATGTTGGGTGAACAAATTACAGCGGGGCAATTGACAAACACCGAGAAAGCAATACATGCATATACTAATCATCTTGACTCCTTTGAGACTTGATTGGGCATTACAACATTATACATAGACCGCCATCCAACTTCATCTATGACTAATAATCCACCTTCAGGTTATCATCCGAACCCCCTCCAGTATTAAGTTACAAGCAATAGATTATTGCTTTACGAACTGCGTGTAAAGTAAACAATACGATTGTTCTATGAACAAAGGATTGTTGTTTTCTCCCTAGTAGCAATAGCACATCTAGTACCTTAGAGATTTCTGTCACTTCCCCAGATTACTAGAGGCATGAACCCACTATCGAGCATAAATACTAACTCTTGGAGTTGCTAGCATCTACTCGGCCAAGATAGCTACTAACAACGGAAAGCATGCAAGATCACAAATAACAAAGACATGATAGAATCAATAATCAATCTGAAATAGCATCTCAATATCCATCGGATCCCCGCAAACACAACATGCAGAATTACAAATAGATGATCTTGATCATGAACGGAGCTCACAAGATCTAAACATGAAAGCACAAAGGAGGAGAACCAGCCATCTAGCTACTACATGGATCCGTAGTCCAAGGATGAACTACTCACGCATCACACCGGAGGCTTGCATGGTGATGAAGAAGGCCTCTAGGGTGAATTCCCCTCTCCGGCCGGGTGCCGGGAAGAGCTTTAGATCCCTCCCGATCTAGGGATGGAGATGACGTCAGCTACAGACTCTTTCATGGATTTTTGATCGGGCCCTTAGGGTTTTCGTCCCGAGGGCAATATATAGGCGGAAGGAGAGGCCGAGGGGGTGCCGGGAGCAGCCACACCACCCCCTGGCGCGGGCCAGGCCTGGCCGCGTGGCCAGGTGGTGTGGTGGCCCCCTGGCCCCTCTCCGTCTCGTATTCTGGCACTTGATGACATCCGGAAAAATAGGCACTTTGGCTTTTGTCCCGTTCAATTTCGATAAAATTCATTTTCTAACTTTCTTGGAACCAAAAACAGCAGAAAACAGGCAGCTGGCACTGTGGCTCTTGTTAATAGGTTAGTCTAAGAAATCATATGAAAAGTACTCCAAAGTTGGAACAAAACACAAGAAAGTGGATAAAACCAAGCATGGAACATCAAAAATTATAGATACATTTGCAATGTATCACCTATCACCACCCAAGACAGAACTTTGGCTTTAAATTTTATTAAATCCATAGTATTTCGGTTTGGCGTACCAAACAGCATCATCATGGACAATGGGACCAACTTCACTTCCAAAGAGTTCAAGGAGTACTGCCAGGAGATGGGCATCAAAGTAAGCTATGCTTCGGTAGCCCACCCACAAACAAATGGACAAGTGGAAAAAGCCAATGGACTAGTTACTGCTAGACTCAAGAAAAGACTACTAACACCACTTGACAGAGCAAAAGGAGCATGGGTTGATGAATTTCCATCCGTGTTATGGAGTTTACGTACAACTCCAAATAATTTAACACAAGAGACACCTTTCTTTTTGGTCCACGGTGCAGAAGTCCTGCTTCCTATTGAGGTGTCACATGAATCCCCAAGAGTAGCTGCATATGATGAATAGGAATCAAGAGGAGCACTTGAACATGATGTGGATGCACTTGATGAAGCTCGAGATGAAGCCCTCCAAAGAGCAACTATATACCAACAAAACTTGCGCAATTACCATAGCAGAAGATTGTGGCCTAGGTTCTTTGCAGTAGGGGACCTAGTTCTTCGCCTCAAGCAAGATGGCCACAAGAAGTTAAAATCGCCATGGGAAGGACCATACATTGTTACAAAAATTATTCCTGGAGGAGCATATCAACTACAAGACAAGAAGACAAGAGTAAATTACTCAAATCCATGGAACATAGCACAGCTGCGATGATTTTACGCATAAGATTACTTACAATATGATAAGATTTACAATTCGGCTTCTTAAGCCAGAATATCCGAGTCAATGGCTAGATGCCATCCGCCTAAAGAATAATGTATCATCGAATTTTTTGCCTTATCTATACAGAGATAAGTTTTTCGTGCCTTAAAGCTCTTTATTATTGTTCAAAAGATCTATGCTTTCCATCAAGCTAACAACAACTATGAGCCTATGTCTAGATATAGGCATCCGAACATAGCCTTGGGGGCTACTCCCATCGGGAGCGCTAGCGCACACCCAATAAAATACAATTATGTATAAAAAAATATTTATGATTGGAAAATTCTTTTGAGTCTTACATCAATGTATCCTCAAAAAGGTATCCTCAAAAGAAAGACTACTCCCATCGGGAGCCAATATAAACCATTAGAACTATTTGACCAGCCCAGCGGGGCAACCGCCGAAAAATCCAAAAACTCGGATCGCGCTCAAATGCGACAAAAATCCAAATGCCGTGTTCAGAAACATGAAGGTAAGACCCCAGAATTCGTCCTGTGTGGCATGGTAATCACACAAGAAGGCGCTCTGCCAGTAAAATATCCGTATCAACGATATGATGAAAAATCCCAACGGACGCGTTGGATACCCGATAAAATAAGAAACTAGAATTCAGTATTCGGTAAGACCTCAGCAACCCGAACTGAATTACGCTAGTAACAAATTCCAGATTCGATACTTGGGACTTGAATTTGATGTAGGACAACCTTGTTTTTTCCCAGGAGCAGTTAACTGATTCCTGATCCGTCAGAAGCATCAGACTCGTTGTACCAAATCCCTACAAAACACAAAAAGTGATAAAAATAAAGGAAAATAAATCTTGAGACTCAACCTGAAACTACAGTTCAAGTAGAATCTCAGGGGCTACTGACATAGGTATGATTACTCGAATAACTATAATTCGCTACCCTATATTGGGTAAAAGGATTACGGCCCATGAAGATTTCAGAAGATAGCCCAAAGAAGCAACCGACAAAGATTTGATTGTATTAGGAAAGAGACTATGAACCGACATTATGTTGGTATTGTAATCACGCGTGTATGAAACCTATCCGCATACAGCTTTGAGACCCGGCCTATTATATATAGGACGGGAGAAGCCCAAGCGAGAGTATCGAAATCTAGAGGACAACTTGTAATAGTGCGATTATTCAATATTCAGGCGACTTTGATTCCATTGTTTCTCTAACATCCGACGAAATCCCCAGTGTTCTCTTTTACACAAAACCCCAAGTCCATCACCATGGGAATTGCCGAGGTTACACCTCGTCAGCAACACTCGACGAATTCCCCCACCTCCGACACTCGATCCTGAAGCATCGCCAAAGTATACCCCTGTCGGTGTCAGTCCAAAAATCCGAACCAACACCCGATGAAGCGTCCATCAAAGCACTCATCTGAGACTTAAGACATTGTGACTCCTCTACCGCACTTAAGAGATGCCTAGAGAAAACATAAAGTTAGTCCACACCACTAAAATCTAAGAAGTTTCCGTTGCTCGGGGGCTCTGTGAGAAAATTTTACATAGCATACTTTGGCTTGCCCTCGGAATTTATTCAAGAAGATATTCCTCGCGTTCCAAGGCCTTCTTCGATTTGGATAGGGAGACATACACTTGGGCCTTTATCACCCGAAGTTCCCCCTCCAACTGCTTGATGTAGTGGATCTTGTCGGAATAAAATGAAGGATCAATATATGGGATGACAGTAGTAACATTGGCAGGCATATCTGTTAGTCGGAAGTTGCAAACCCGAGTAAGCAGGAGCATTCAATTGAATAGGAGTGGCTACAAGAATGGATGTCATGGTGGTGGCACGGCAGATGCCATGTATAGGCTAAAGATGGGGCCAAAGTGCACTAGAGGTATCCAGGGAGGGATGGTGTGGTGATTCCACACACAGATGCTTGTATTCTCTCTATCAATGGTTTTACAGATGCTCCTTGAGCTGTTCTTGGGGAGGAAGAGGATGAAGTTCTCTCCTATCCACACAACTCTCTCTAGGGTATTTCCCTTAGTAAAAATGGCCGACCCCCTCTATGGAGATCCTGGCCCTCCTTATATAGGGGAGGCTAGGTTACAAGCTTGGGCATACATGGAGGGCATATTCTCCGAATATGCCTCTCCCAAAATAGCAAAGTGGTGTCCCTCTTTTCTCCTTAGTAAGCCGCTCAGGGCTCATGGTGTAAGCCTCTCTGAGCCCCTCTATGGCGCGGCGTCACCCGACAAAGGCAACATCCCCTTTGTCGGCCTGCACTCGTTGGTCCTCCGTCCTCTGCTCTCACACTATAGTGGAGAGAGAAAAGCTTTGACCAGGGAGATTCCTTCCTTTTCTTGTAAGCCAAGTAGTAACCCGACTGGTGCCTAGCTAACTCGGCTCTTGGGTACCTGCATACAAGTAACATAGATGATGTCGACATACACTCTATGCCGGCCAAGGTTACATTGGGTGAACATCGTTTGGTCTGGGTTAACCGTGACTCGGCTTACCTTGAGGTAACTCGGCTAGCACTTGCTTTGACCTCGTTGTACCTCGGCTAATACTACCATTATACCCCGGCTTGACCCTACCCGGGGTTATCCCCCCAACATTAGTCCCCGAAGCTGGTGCCGTCTTAGCAACTTCAGCTGATAAGGCCACAGCAGGTTCAACTCACTGAATTCTTCGTTCTCCTTGCTGAGGTTTCCTTATGTTGGCACGTTCCGAACTTAAGTCGGCTTCTTCACTGTAGAATTTGTTTTCCTTGACCTCCCTTGGCTCATTCTGAGTTATTCCTTGTTGGTCGGGTTACACTCCCATATCCGAGTTACCCACTTAGATTCCTCCCTTCTCGTGTACGCTTCCCCACGTCCTACGTGGAGGGTAATCATTACTTTGCCTCATTTTAAGGGCATGCGCCAGTTATTGTGCACGTTGTTAGGGATTACTGCGCCAACGTCACATCGTGGGCACCTCTTCGATAACCGCAGCAACACATCACATCACAGGATTTGTTGCACGGTGTGGCCCTTCCTGTGGCTTGTTGTTGATTGGTTGATCCGGCAGATACACGGTCACACCGTGCGGCACACCTCACCGCATGATCCCACCACCCCACTAGGGGCGTGGTTAAATAGGGGAGTGGGGGAGGCCCCTTAGCCATTTCCCCGCTCGCCCCCTCCTCTACATGTTCTTCTTCCTTGTTGCTGCACCATCATCGTCGTTGCTTCCACTTAGCGCTAGCATCACCATTGCCATGCCCTGCCCCTCACCTGCGTCCCTGCAGCTGTGCCGCTTGCCGCTGCTACGGGTCTATGCCATTCTAGGCCCTCCCCCCGCTCTAGATTGCTTTTGCGAGGAGGAAGATCTAGAGATGTCTGAGGAAGTTGCTGTCGTCGAAGAGCACGAAGAGGGTGGCGCCGCCCCTGAGCGCGGCGCCTAGGATGGTTCTTGGATGAGCCAAGATGATTTGGATTGGCTCATCCAGTCCCACCGTGTCCCCACCGGAGTCCGCTGCCGCCTCGCTGGCGATAAACTTGCCCCTTCTCCTGAGCCGGGTGAGTTCGTAGTTTTTCTCTCCCACTTCCAGCGCGGGTTTGGCCTACCCATCAGTGATTTCTTCCATGAATTCCTCGCTACCTTTTCTCTTCAACCCCACCATCTTCCGACTAATGCCATCACCTCTCTGTCTGATTTCGCCTCCAGGGTTGAAGGATACCTCGGCCTATGGACCTCCATAGCCATTTGGTTCCAACTCTTCGGCTTTAGAGCCAATGTCGTTCCGGATAAGGACCTTCACCCTGCCGTCAAATCTCTGACCTAGTGTGGCACATCTTCCATCTCACCTTGGAAAGGGTTCGAGTTTCCCCGAGTTGCCGACTTGGAGTCCTACAAAGGATGGGCTAAGACGTTCTTCTACGTGAAGAACACTACTTCGGAGGACAAGATCCGGCTGCCCCTTTTTCCATCGGTGCCCCTGACAGACCTCGGTGGAGCCAAATCCCAAATATATTAAAGGCAAACACTTTGGTAGATTTGGTGGAGAAGCGCATCATCAAGCTGAAGTTGTTGGGGTTGACTTGTGAGGATATAATGATCACTTTCATCCGTAGCCGAATCTACCCACTGCAGCAGCGCACGCACAAGCTTTGCCACATGAGCGGGCACCTCGAACCCAACTGTACTTCTTCATTCGAGCTCTCCGATGCTCAGATCTTCCGCCGGGTTAAGGCTATTTTCAAGATACCCCACGAAATGAATGAATATTAGGAGTGGGGGTTTGAGCATTTCAGCTGAGATAAGATGGCTCCCGCGGTACATCTCTTACGCAAGCCTCTTTCTAAGTAATATCTATGTCGGCCAGTATCAGTTATATGATCCTTTTTTCTTGTTCTTTTTAGACGTTCCTTCAGCAAGGGATTGAAGATGGCGCCGGCGCGTCCCTTAAGTGGGGGAAGGACCATGAGACCTCGAATACGGAAGAGCCGGATTCCGAGGCCTTCTTGGCTGTTCTAGACCCTGGCTCTAGCCGAGCTTCCGGTAAGGCTTCTATCTTAAGGGATTGGCTGGATGACGATGAAGATGATGATATTGAGATCTTGGAGGTATATGATACCTTCGATCCGGATTACGGATGTAGTGTAGTTTATTTTTCCCTAGTAGACCTAGGTTATCGAATCCTCGTGAAGCGAATGCATAGTGAAGTTACTTTAGCGGACCTTCGGGAGTTTTAGAATTCCTTTTGTGTTTTTACCAGACCAATAGCTTGCATCTTTTTGTTGTTGTCGATGATGGAGAGAGAGGGCCTAGGGCATTCGGTTTCACCTGGAGCTGTGCAAAACATCTGATGGGAATAAAAGATAGAAATAAAGTATGTAGGTACTTGTTAGAGCAAGATAAATTATATGTGGGATGTGCATCCATAATTGCTATTGCCTCCGCAACCGCTTATAGCAATAACCTACTAGTCTCATCCATAGAAGAAAGAGAACTAATGATATGCATAGTGATGTCAGCATTTATCCCAAGTAAATCCCTCACATACATCCATACTACCCCTTCTTTCATTAGGGTTCCCAACCTGCAGATCAGTCATTACTCATACTCCCTATACCTGGCTCAACCCTCTGGGTCTTGGGTACCTGACAAGTTCTTAGATTGAGGCAAGAGAGGATACAATAATCATCATGTCATACAAACTAATACATGATCCCATCTATGATAAATAACATGCACAAACGCTACATGGCTAGGCCGAAGCCCTTAGCCTAGGGAGAATTACTCACACATAGAGATGAGATCAACAATCACAAACATTGTATTGAAAATCATAAGATTGATAGCAATAGTCTTACAATGTCACCAATCAAAGAAGAGATCTACTATTACAAGTGGTGGAATATGGCTATGGAGATGGAGAAGGGTTTTGAGATCTAGAGGCGGCTGGAGATCTATGGCAGAGACTTTTGGCGAGGGTTTGGCTTCTTTTCACGTCGCTCGAGGCTTCTTTATATAGGGGTCCCTTCATGAAAGTTGTTCTATTTGACCTAACAGTGCGGCGCCAACTATACGACTGAAGCTATACAACCGGAATTTTGCTGTGATCATATAGTTGGTCGTTAAAGCGTCTGCCTCCGCTTGACGGCTCCTGGTTTCTTCTGGTTGTTGGAAATCTCGTATATTTGACTTTAATATAGTGATTCCCATCTTCAAACGAAATTATGTATGTAGGAAAAATATAAAAAGAAAGGGTTGCATACCCCTTTGAATAGGCATTAGTGGCAGGGTTTAGAGAGATATTTCATAAAAAATATGAATAATATCCAGTTTAAATGTCGACGTAGATGGCTATATTTCAGAGCCATCAGTATACGATCATGTGCCTATCTCATACGCTTTTTCGGTTGATTCGACTCTAGCTAACCCTGCCGGTCAGGTCCACACTGATCCACCTCTTGATGTGGGTGAGCCAGCGCCTGCCTCAGCAAAGAAACGAGCTGCTACTTCCGCTCCTTCATCCCAGCCACCCCGTACTAGGAAAAGACAGAAGAAATCCAGCAATAAGGCCGCCAGCAAGCCTCTGACTAAGGACACCGTCTGGAGAGCCCCGAAGCCCAAGGAACCACCTACTGCATCCGAGTAAGCTCCTCTTTCTTTCCTTGTTATTCAATTAACTTCTCTCCCTTTGCGTGTATTTCTTGTTTCTCTCTTTCTGTTCTACTTTGATAGTTGTTTTCTGTCTGACTTAGCAGGGCCCCCAAGGACATCTCTAAGAGTGGCTCGAGCATATCCTCACATATCCAAGGTGATCCACCTTCTCCTCACTGTGATGATGCTCACCCCCTAAGCCCCATCTATGAGAGCTCTGCAGCCGAGCCGAATCTTAGCCCACCTCGACAAGTGGGGGCGATGTTGGCATAAGGGTGGTGGTGCCTCCAAGGATGTGGCTATGCTGGATTAGCCCAGTTCCCCCTCAGCTCAGCAACAAGTTGATAGTGGTGCCTGTTGGAGATATGCCCAAGAGGCAATAATAAAATGGTTATTATTATATCTTTATGTTTATGATAAATGTTTACATCCCATGCTATAATTGTATTAACCGGAAACATTAATACTTGTGTGTTTTGTAAACATAAAAGAGTCCCTAGTAAGCCTCTTGTTAAACTAGCTTGTTGATTAATGGATGATCATGGTTTCCTGATCATCGACATTGGATGTCGTTAATAACAAGATCATATCATTAGGAGAATGATGTGATGGACACACACCCGTAGTAAGCATAGCATAAGATCAAGTCATTAAGTTCGTTTGCTATAAGCTTTAAAATACATAGTAACCTAATCCTTCGACCATGAGGTTATGTTAATCACCATCACCGGATGGGTACTTTGATGACATCAAACACCGCTTCGTAACTGGGTGGTCATAAAGGTGTCATTGGGTATTCTGAAAGTATGTGTTGAAGCGCATGGACCAAGATTGGGATTTTTCCATCCTTATGACGGATAGATATGCTCTGGGCCCTCTCGGTGGAATATCATCTAGTTAGCTTGCAAGCATGTGACTGGGTCACAAGGGATGACATATCACGGAACGAGTAAAGAGTACTTGTCAGTAACGAGGTAGAACTAGGTATGGAGATACTGACGATCAAACCTCGGATAAGTATAGTATCGCGTGACAAAGGGAATTGGTTTCGTATGTAAATGGTTCTATCGATCACAAAGTCATCGTTGAGTATGTGGGAGCCATTATGGATCTCCAGGTCCCGCTGATGGTTATTGATAGGAGATGCGTCTCTATCATGTCTACATATTCACGAACCGTAGGGTGACACACTTAAGGTTCGAAGTTGTTTTAAGTAGATATGGAATGTGCGTTGGAGACCGAATGTTGTTTGGAGTCTCGGAATGGATCCGGGACATCACGAGGTGATCCGGAATTGTCCAGAGAATAAGATTCATATACAGGGGATCATTTTCTGAGTTAGGAAATGTTCCGGAGTATTTGTATGAGGGTTCTAGAAGGTTTCGGAATGTTCTGGAAGGTTCTAGAGGATTTCTTGGAGTTTGCTTGAAAACCAAGAAAGGGTCAAAGGAAACCTAGTGGGGCAAGACACGGATTCGTGGGGGAGGAGGACTCCTCCCCCCTTCCCACCGTCGGCCATAGGAGGGGAGTCCTACTAGGACTCCCCCTCCCCAGGCGCGCCTCCCTCCTTTAAATAGAAGGGAGGGGCGCCCCCTCCTAGCCCTCTCCTAGAACTCCCAATCTCTGCCGCCTCTCTCCTCCTCCTTTCTTCTGCACAGGCATAGGCGAAGCCCTGCAGAATTCTCTACTCCACCACCACCACCACGCTGTCGTGCTGCTGGGATTCCGTGGAGAAGATCTACTACCTCCGCTGCTCGCTGGAACGAGGAGAGGAAGGTCTGCTTCGACTCCGCACGTGTGACCGACTACGGAAGCGCTGCCGGAACGCGGCGCCGGAAGGATCGTCCACTCGATCTTGAGATCGGCAAGTGATCGACTACATCAACCACGAGATCTAATCTCGTAACGCTTTCGGATCTACAAGGGTTAGTACAGATCTATCTCGTTGCACATATCTAATAGATTAGATCTTGGCTTTTATCTAGATTAGATCTGGGTTTTGTTCGTTCTTGCGGTAGAAATTTTTTGTTTTCCATGCTACGAACCCATCAGTGGTATCAGAGCCATATCTATGCGTAGATCTGTTGCACGAGTAGAACACAATGTTTTTGTGGGCGTTGATGCTTTTGTTGTCGGTGTCTTAGCGCGTACTTTGCATCTTGCGGCATGATGGGATGAAGCGGCTCGGGCTAACATTACATGTCATCGCACATGAGACTTGCTCCACGCTTGACGTGCAACTTGCTTTGCACAAGTGGCTTTGCGGGTGTCTGTCTCTCCCACCATAGTTAAGATTCAATTTACAATGAGCATCTGACAACACTTGTATCAACGTTGTGGTTCTTGTTCGTAGGTAAGATCGGTCTTATGCGAAAGCCCCAAACCACGTAAAACATGCAAAGAAAATTAGAGGCGTCTAACTTGTTTTTGCAGGGGTTTTGTGATGTGATATGGCCATCATGTGATTGTGATTATATTTGATGTATGCAATGATCCTTATTGTAATATGGCAACCGGCAGGAGCCTAATGGTCGTCTTCAATTCTGTTAAGACTTGCGTGTCTATTCATCTTGTAATAGCTTTGTTCCAAGTAGTTGTAATAGTTGCTAGTGATGATGGACAACCATGAAGCGGCGCCACGGACCTTGACGCAATGCTGGTGATGATGGAGATCATGTTCGTGCTTTGGAGATGGAGATCAAAGGCGCAAGAAGAAAGGGCCATATCATATCACACTTATTATGAATTGCCTGTGATGTTAATCCTTTATGCATCTTGTATTAATTAGATCGCGACGGTAGCATTATAAGATGATCCCTCTCACTAAATATCAAGTAATAAAGTGTTCATCCTTAGTTGGCACCGTTGCTAAGACTCGTCGTTTCGAAGCATCTCGTGATGATCGAGTGTGCTAGACTCTACGTGTGCATACAATGGGTGCAAGCCAGATTTGCACATGCGGAAACTAAGGTTAACCTTGACGAGCCTAGCATGTACAGACATGGTCTCGGAACACGGAATACTGAAAGGTAAAGCATGAGTCATATGGATGATATGATGAACATGTTGATTGTTCGCCTTTAAAGCTACATCATCTCACGTGATGATCGGACTTGGTGTAGTGGATTTGGTTCGTGTAATCACTAAAACAACTCGAGGGATTTTGTTTTGAGTGGGAGTTCATTTGTAATTTGGATTAGTCGAACTCAATTTATCATAAACACAATCAAAGTGAATTTGCATAGTTTGTTGTAGTCATTGGCATCCGTTCACCACCTTACGCTTAGTTATAGTTGAGATAGTAGAACTATAGAAATTCTGGATATTAACTTTATGAACTGGTATCGTATTGTTTTGAATGTCAATTTAAAGTTTATAAGTCATATTGCAAACTTTCAGCAAACTCTATTTACTCCATGAAGTTTAGAGTAATAATTCCAGTGTTAGTATCTAATGTATCATGTTTGCCTCCATGATTCTTGATACTCAAAAGATTGTTTTTAATATCAAGTTTATCTAAGAGCTAAAAGCAATGTTTCAGAAACCATCATATGTGGGAGGTATTGCGATATCTAAAACAATGTGTTGGTTACAACATGATAGAGTATACGTCCTCATATTTGATGAGAATTTGTGAAGGTTGGAGACGCTAGTCGTTCTAATCCTCCAAAAGGTTTTGAAAAAGAAACATTATACTCGCAATTCACCTTATAAGATATAGTAGCTTGATCATGAAAGTTGTCATGATAAGGATGAATAGAAGATGTAAGTAAAATGTTTACTACACTAAAAGATTACTAAAGAATGGATTTTTGAAAGAACACCAAACATTTGATGATGGTGATCCACCTCAAAGTGCAAGTCCAAAGGTATTAGTAGTTGACTATATAAAATTTGTACTATGTGTCATATGAATGACACCACTATTGATGTTGATAGATTCTTTTAAAAGAAAAGGGATTGCTGAAAGAGAATCTATAAAATATTTGGAAGAAAATAAAAGGTTGGAGATTTCCAACTTAGGCATATAGAAGATATACATGTTATGGTTGTATTCCTTGCTTGTTAAACAATGTGGTTCTTCGGTATTGGATACCGAATTGGTTGGTATGAAGTTTCATACAGGACAACACAATTCATGAACTGCAATGGCCTAAGTAACTAGCAAGAGAATATGTGATGATGTTCATCGAAAACAAACAAAGGGTTGTTGTGTTGCTTGTTAACATCAAAGCTTGCCTTCAAGATTTGTTTCAATAATTGTTATTTTGATCAGGTATTATGACGACAAAAGGTTATTCAAATAATTTCTGTATTCCATAAAAGATGGATGATTTACAAATCTCGTTGGAGAAATCACATCCATAAAACTAACGCTAAAATATCGAAAGACAATTTATTGAAAGATCACTTAAGAAGTGACATCGCTGTTTAAATTATATTGGAAAGAAAACATGAAGAAACTCCATGTTGATGGAATTTTGGAGTTTTTTTGATTTTGATCAAATGACGCTTATGAAACTTTTCTAGAGATAATTAAAACTTCGTTCATAGGCCAAAAGGGAACGAATGACTAGCTGATTGGAACTTGTACATACAGATGTATGAAGCCCTTATGTGTAGTCGAGAGCGATGGATTTCAACTTCATATGCTTTCTCCGAGAATTTGAGTGAATATATGTATACTTACTCAATAAGGAAGAAGTATGAAACATTTGAAAAATGTTCAAAAACTTTCAAAATGAAGTGGAAAATCATTGTAACAAGAAAATAAAAAGTTTATGATTGGATCATAAAGAAAGATGTTTGAGTTACAAGTTTAGCAAAACACCTCAGATTTGAGGAATCGTTCCATGGATTTGCATTTCCCAAAACACCATAGGAGTATGGAGTGTTCAAGATATGTAATGAAACCTTGTTTGACATGGTAAGATCAAAGGTGTCATTTATAAAACTGCCATTATATATTAAAGATTAAAGCTTTAGTGACTACCGCTTTTACACTGAAAAGAGCTCCATCGTGATCCGTTGAAATGACACCATATAAGTCATGGTTTGGGATAAAACCCAGGTTGTCCTTTCTTAAAAAATTTGGTATGCTAGGCATAAGTAAAATGTTTACAACCAAAGTCGGATAAGCACGTCTTTGTAGGTTATTCCAAAGAATTTGTTGGGAATTTCTCCATAACACCGAGGACAAAAGAGTTTGTCGCTTGGAATGTCAAGTTTCTTGAGAAGGAATTTTTCGTGAAAAGTTAAGTGGGAGGACAATAGAACTTTGATAAGGTTGTCAAACCTTAGCTATATGTGCTAAGTAGCGCAGCGCCGGAAAGTGTCCCGGTGGCGGCCACAATGCTCATGGCTCTCGTGATTACAAAAGATGTGATCTCGGAGATTAGAGTTCCTATAGAACCGTGTGGGCCGGTAAGAATCAAATAGTAAGATTTGATAAGCAAGTCGTTATTGTTTTGCCAATGATGAACCGACTACATGCAAAGAAGCGATGATGGGCCTGACTCCATAAAATGACTAGAAGTCATAGAATCCGTGATAGTATCCATACACGAGAAATCAAGTTTCTGAACTTGGAAGACCCTCCGGAAAGGCGTGAAGCCTATCGGTCGTGTTTGGATCTATAAAGAAATAGACATGGATGTTTCAAATATATGAAATAGTCGACATGTCGGAAATAGTTTACAACAATGTTCAAGGAATTGACTATGATAAGATTTGATCTTTCATAGCGATATTTAGTCTGGACGGATTAATGTAGCAACCACTACATATATTTTGGTATATGGTAGTTGAACAAACAAAACAAGTTCTTCTAATAGAATGGTTACCTAGGGCGTGTACATGACACGATCCAAAGGGTTTTGTTAATTCAAAGGATGCTAAAAGAGTATGCAAAACTTCAATGGTTGAAGTGAGCATCGCGGAGTTGGAATCTTCGGAGATGATGAAGATGCTTGCATTTGCAAGAAATTAAGTGGGAGCGCTGAGACATATTTCTAATACATTATGTAGAGGACATATTGTTGATTGGAAATGATGTATCTTGTATTGACACAGGTTAAGAATTTCATTTCGATGAAAGACTTAGGCATAACCCAAGAATTAGGCATCAATGTCTATATGGATAGATTGAGGCGCTAATATGGTTTTGCCAAATGTACATAGATAAGATATTGAATGAGTTCAATATGGAAACAACAAGAAAGGTTCTTGACGCACGGAAAGGACTGAATCAAGATTCGAGTGTGTTGACACGAGATTCAAGTGTTTTGACACTTGGTGAAATCACAAGAATATTTTGATCAATCATTCTTTGAGATGTACACATCCAGATATGTCCTATGCTCTAAATGTTATGAGCATATACCAGAATGATTCATAAGATGATCATTGGACAATAGTAAAGATATTCTTATGAGCTTTGGAAGAACTAAGAATATACCATGTATAAGTGACAAATAGTTAAAGGTAGTTCATTGTAAAGTGTTACATTGATACTAGTTTTGTCACAAGATACAAATTAAATTTATCTCAATTTAGACTATTGGTAGCACAATGTAATGGAAAGGATGTTCCATGATGGATTTGGATGAGTTCCAAAGTTGAGACATTGTGACGGATACTACAACAAAAGGCTAAGTATATAACTGCTATAGTAGCAGCAAATGAGGGCATTTGTGTTAAGTAGTTTGTTATCAAACTAGGTGTGGTTCAAAGTGGGCTAATACTATGAAGATATATTGTGTGACAATAATATCAACATATTTTGAGCCGAAGGAACTAAAGGTCTCACCAAAGGACCAAATTTATACAATGCCATCTCATTGGAGAATGAGTAATGCGTAGAGACGCAAGGACATGCAAATACACACGGACCTGGAAGTGTCAGATCCGAAGATTATGTTTACCACTAGCAATAGTGTCTAAACAACACCAGAAAGCCATAGGTGTTGAATGCACAAGTTTTTTAACTAGATTATTGACTCTAGTGCAAGTGGGAGACTGTTGGAGATATGCCCAAGAGGCAATAATAAAATGGTTATTATTATATCTTTATGTTTATGATAAATGTTTACATCCCATGCTATAATTGTATTAACCGGAAACATTAATACTTGTGTGTTTTGTAAACATAAAAGAGTCCCTAGTAAGCCTCTTGTTAAACTAGCTTGTTGATTAATGGATGATCATGGTTTCCTGATCATGGACATTGGATGTCGTTAATAACAAGATCATATCATTAGGAGAATGATGTGATGGACACACACCCGTAGTAAGCATAGCATAAGATCAAGTCATTAAGTTTGTTTGCTATAAGCTTTAAAATACATAGTAACCTAATCCTTCGACCATGAGGTTATGTTAATCACCATCACCGGATGGGTACTTTGATGACATCAAACACCGCTTCGTAACTGGGTGGTCATAAAGGTGTCATTGGGTATTCTGAAAGTATGTGTTGAAGCGCATGGACCAAGATTGGGATTTGTCCATCCTTATGACGGATAGATATGCTCTGAGCCCTCTCGGTGGAATGTCATCTAGTTAGCTTGCAAGCATGTGACTGGGTCACAAGGGATGACATATCACGGAACGAGTAAAGAGTACTTGTCAGTAACGAGGTAGAACTAGGTATGGAGATACCGACGATCAAACCTCGGATAAGTATAGTAAAGCGTGACAAAGGGAATTGGTTTCGTATGTAAATGGTTCTATCGATCACAAAGTCATCGTTGAGTATGTGGGAGCCATTATGGATCTCCAGGTCCCACTGATGGTTATTGATAGGAGATGTGTCTCTATCATGTCTACATATTCACGAACCGTAGGGTGACACACTTAAGGTTCGAAGTTGTTTTAAGTAGATATGGAATGTGCGTTGGAGACCGAATGTTGTTCGGAGTCTCGGAATGGATCCGGGACATCACGAGGAGATCCGGAATTGTCCGGAGAATAAGATTCATATATAGGGGATCATTTCCTGAGTTAGGAAATGTTCCGGAGTATTTGTATGAGGGTTCTAGAAGGTTTCGGAATGTTCTGGAAGGTTCTAGAGGATTTCTTGGAGTTTGCTTGAAAACCAAGAAAGGGTCAAAGGAAACCTAGTGGGGCAAGACACGGATTCGTGGGGGAGGAGGACTCCTCCCCCCTTCCCACCGCCGGCCATAGGAGGGGAGTCCTACTAGGACTCCCCTCCCCAGGCGTGCCTCCCTCCTTTAAATAGAAGGGAGGGGCGCCCCCTCCTAGCCCTCTCCTAGAACTCCCAGTCTCTGCCGCCTCTCTCCTCCTCCTTTCTTCTGCACAGGCATAGGCGAAGCCCTGCAGAATTCTCTACTCCACCACCACCACCACGCCGTCGTGCTGCTGGGATTCCGTGGAGAAGATCTACTACCTCGGCTGCTCGCTGGAATGAGGAGAGGAAGGTCTGCTTCGACTCTGCACGTGTGACCGACTGCAGAAGCGCTGCCGGAACGCGGCGCCGGAAGGATCGTCCACTCGATCTTGAGATCGGCAACTGATCGACTACATCAACCACGAGATCTAATCTCGTAACGCTTTCGGATCTACAAGGGTTAGTACAGATCTATCTCGTTGCACATATCTAATAGATTAGATCTTGGCTTTTATCTAGATTAGATCTGGGTTTTGTTCGTTCTTGCAGTTGAAATTTTTTGTTTTCCATGCTACGAACCCATCAGTGCCAACAACATTGGCACCGAGAAATCTCCTACCGAGGTGCTGGTGACCCCGGCACTGACCCAAGTTCAACCCTAACCAACTCCAGCTATAGCTCCAAGTTCTTCTATTCAAGTTCGTCCTGCCTCGTCCGAGTCTACCCAGACTCGGCAAGATGACCAAACTCGGCTCAGCCTGAAGGCCACATCTTTCGCGCCAACATCTTTGGCGAAAGACAAATCTCAGCAGAAGCCTTAGACCAAGCCTCCTGCGCCATCTTCGGCAGCTGAAGACCAAACCACATCTTTGCCGCAGCAATCCAAATCAAGCACTAAGGCCAAGAAGGCTGATGATGCTACCAAGGGCCAGAAGGCTTCCGAGGCTGCCAAGATCATGCCCAAAGGATCAACGGTCGGGTCTGGGCAGCACACCCTTGCATCCATGATGCAAAAAGGCAGTGATGCTTCCGGCTCTGTCACTGATAAACAGCTTGCTCTACACACCAGCCCGGCCGTAGCTCAAACTGCCCAGAAAGCTGCTCAAGCCAAGGGCTTGGTCGTGGCTCGGACTCTCAGCAAGGAGAGCTACGGCTCACTCACCGAGTACGTAGACAACTGGAATAATGTTGAATATGTCGATGTCACTTCCGATATTCTGTCAAAGTTCGGTTCTGCTGAGATTGGCGCGCAGATGAACCCAGCCGCCAAAGCCATTGGCCTTGCCAGCAAGGCCAATGGAGGTAAATCCTTCTGCCATGCTCTAACATATGCGCAAGTAGTTGTAGATATATCCTCCAGTCCCCGAGCCTCCGGTGGGGTGATACATTGCAAATGTATCTATAATTTTTGATGTTCCATGCTTGGTTTTATCCACTTTCTTGTGTTTTGTCCATACTTTGGAGTACTTTTCATATGATTTCTTGGACTAACCTATTAACAAGAGCCATAGTGCCAGCTGCCTGTTTTCTGCTGTTTTTGGTTCTAGGAAAGTCAAAAAATGAATATTCTCGGAATTGGACGGGACAAAAGCCAAAGTGCCTATTTTTCCGGAAGTCATCAGATGCCAGAATACGAGACGGAGAAGGGCTGGGGGCCGGCCACACCACCTGGCCGCGTGGCTAGGCCTGGCCCGCGCCAGGGGGTGGTCTGGCCAACCCCAGCACCCCCTCGGCCTCTCCTTCCGCCTATAAGATGCCCTCGAGACGAATACCCTAAGGGCCCGATCAAAAATCCACGAAGAGTTTGTAGCTGCCGTCATCTCCATCCCTAGATCAGGAGGGATCTGAAGCTCTTCCTGGCACCCTGCCGGATAGGGGAATTCACCCTGGAGGCCTTCTTCATCACCATGCAAGCCTCCGGTGTGATGCGTGAGTAGTTCATCCTTAGACTACGGATCCATGTAGTAGCTAGATGGCTGGTTCTCCTCCTTTGTGCTTTCATGTCTAGATCTTGTGAGCTTCGTTCATGATCAAGATCATCTATTTGTAATTCTACATGTTGTGTTTGCGGGGATCCGATGGATATTGAGATGCTATTTCAGATTGATTATTGATTCTATTATGTCTTTGTTATTTGTGATCTTGCATGCTTACCGTTGTTAGTAGCTATCTTGGCCAGGTAGATGCTAGCAACTCCAAGAGTTAGTATTTATGCTCGATAGTGGGTTCATGCCTCTGGTAATCTGGGGAAGTGACAGAAATCTCTAAGGTAGTAGATGTGATGTTGCTACTAGGGAGAAAACAACAATCCTTTGTTCATATAACAATCGTATTGTTTACATTACATGCAATTCGTAAAGCAATAATTTGTTGCTTGCAACTTAATACTTTAGGGGGTTCAGATGATAACCTGAAGGTGGATTATTAGTCATAGATGCAGTTGGATGGCGGTCTATGTATAATGTTGTAATGCCCAATCAAGTTCCAAAGGAGTCAACATGATTAGTATATGCATGTATTGCTTTCTCGATGTTTGTCAATTGCCCCGATGTAATTTGTTCACCCAGCATGTTATCTATCTTAAGGAGAGCCGCCTCTAGTGAACTATGGATCCTGGTCCTTTCTTTTACATACAATCTATAAACGGTTTACTGCTTTGTGTTTACTTTCTGCAAACTTTTACTTCCTTCCATTCGATAAGTTTAATCCTTTGTTTTCAGCAAAACCGGTGAGATTGACAACCTCATCGCAAGTTGGGGACAAAGTTCTGTGGTTGTGTTGTGCAGGTCTCCACGTTGCTACTAGCACCGGTAGTGCGCCCTGCCAAGGCTCAGCTAGCAACACTTTTGGGGTGTTTCCTTGCTCCTACTGGTTCGATTAAACCTTGGTTTCATAAATGAGGGAAACTTGCTGCTGTGCTCATCATACCTTCCTCTTGGGGTTCCCAACGAGCTCTACATCAACACTAAGCCATCAAGCATTTTTCTCGTGCCGTTGCCGGGGAGTCAAGGACATATTCACAAGGAGAGTCCCTCATAACCAATCTCTTTACTTTGTTATTTTTGTTTTTCTTAGTTTCTTTTGCTTTGTTTGTTTGTTTTGTTTTCAAAAACACACACAAAATTAGTTTTACTAGTGTGCTTTCTTATTTGAAAACACAAAAGCAATTAGTTCCTATCTTAAGTTGCCACTATGTCTAGCCTTGCTCCAATCACTATGTCACCTGAGGAAATGATTTTCACTTTTAACAAGGAATTGAGGAAACTTTTAAAGAAGCTTGGTCTAGAATCTCTGATCTTCATGAAAAAACTGAGCCTAAAATGACTCAAAGCTTGTTCCTTAGCAGTTTTTACCTTGGAATTGCTCTTTGCTATAGATATGCTTTAGATGCTGTTGTGGGAGGAGATTTCCTCCAATGTAATGAGGATGATGCTATTAATGCTATAAAGAAATTGATCCTTATTTACAACTTGCCTAGCCAAACTGATATTTCATTCGCAAGAATATTTGCTAGATTGAACACTCTTGAGACTAGCACTGCTAGCTTAAAAGATTGCTATAATACGCTTAGGGATCATCACAATTATGTTCCCTTAAATTCTAAACCATCAAAGTGGCTCCCTACAGTAAAGATTGATATAAACACTGAAACTTTTCAAGACCGCTGTGATATCATGTCTGAATTTTGTCTTATGCCCAAAGATATTTATGAATCTTTGAATACTTGGGGGCTTACTGAAGGAGGAAAAGAAATATCTCTTGCTAATAATGCTACCATATTACCTATTGGAATAGCTGAAGGAGTGTTTACAAAGATCCTTGGGAAAATGATTTGAACTGATTATCTTGTTATTGAATGTGCAGGAAAAGGACAAATTACACTTGGAAGGTCCCTATTAGAACTCCTTGGAGCAATAATAGATGTGGGAAAGGGGACCATGCACCTTTCTTCTCCACCAAACAATCATATTTTCCCAAAGGTTAAGAATAAAACTAAGAGAGGTAAGGGCAAGAAATTTGGTTTTAATGCCTCTTCATTTGAGAGCACTTGATTCTTTCTTGCTTCTTATGCCTAACTTAAAGGCGTTAAAGAAAAGTACTTATTGGGAGATAACCCAAAAGTTTTAGATGGGTCTTGGAAGTTATTACCTCTATAATAACCTCTCCTTATCCTTTTTATTTGCTTTTTTTGCCAAGAGTAACCTCTAATGAGAGAGAAGTAATGATTGGGAAAGTTGTTGTCCCGAAACAGATTTCTGTGCTTCACCGTAAAAATTCGTAAAATCTCTAAACGTCTTTTTGAGGTGTGAATTTTTGTGCTTCTGCCCCAGGTTGTTATCTAACTTTAGTTAGTTCAACACTTTTTTGATTTGAGCAATAGAAGGTCTTCGAAAAAATTCGTCTGTACCTGCTGGTCTGTTTTGACAGATTTCTGCCATTTTCTGCATTTGCTTCTTGTTGGTTCCTTTTTGAGTTCTTTTGGGGAATTGAGCTTTTTGAGGGAAGTGCTACAGTAGCTAGTGTTCTAATGGAAGTTTATTGGGTGTTAGAACTGAACCTTAAGACTTATTATCTTGAGTGAACTAATGTTGCTAATAAAGATTGTGTGAAGTTTTGTATGAAGGAAAAATTTCAGGTGTATGGAAGGAATGAGTAATGAGATGAAGGATGGACTAAAGCTCAAGCTTGGGATGCCACACGTGTCACCCCAAGAATTATCCAAGAATTACAAGCGTCAAAGCTTGGGGATGCCCAAGGCATTCCCCTCTTCATCAATAAAAATCCCAGGTTTCTTCCAAACGCTTCATTTTTATTGTTTCATGCACAGTTGTGTTGTTCTTGGAGCGTCTTCTTTTTCGTTTTCATTTTGGTTTTTCATTTGCTTTGTTTGCTTAGTTTTCTGAATAAATTGGTTAGACCCCCTCTTTCATACATTGGTTTGCAAATAGTTTGGTTTGGTTTGGAAAAGAGTAGGAAAGTTCATGCTTATGTGGTAGAAAGAGCTTGTTTTTGACTGTGGCCTATGCTTTGTCATGCCATGGTTGATATTGTTTTGGCTTTATGCTTAGTATTCTTTGTTGTAGCATGACTTGTTATAAACAATTGAGATTGCTTAATGTGCCTTGGATGAATCATGCGTTGTTTTAGCATATTAAAGCATAGTATAGTGGTATTCTCCTTTGATGCTATATTTGGGTTGACTTGGCGCATGCTCACACCATGTTATGACTATCTCAAGTCACCATAGTCTTTATGATCCTTTAGTTTTCAACTTGTAGTATCACTTTATGCTTTGATCAATGATGTTTTGTCGCTCTGCATGATTATGGCCATTATTGCTCTTTTAGTTTGTCGCTCCCAGTCTTTTGCTAGCCTCCACAACCAAGTATGAGTTCCACTCATGCATCCAAATCCCTAAACCAAGTTATTCCAAAGAGTCCATCATACCTACCTATTAGCTTATGCTATTCCAAGTATATTCATGCTTTTGTTTACCTTCCAAATTAAACTTGTTATGAGAAAACTAGTGATTAAAGCTCTCACGAACTTGATGGCACACTTTACTTTTCCTTGCCCTTAATAAACTTGAACCATTGTGTCGTCTATGTTGTATATGCTTGCACTTATTTGTTGGGAATTAGCAGAACCATGCTTTCATGGGGAACGCTTTCAACATTGCACTTGGTACTTGTACCTAGTTGATATCATGCTCTTTTGTATATGGATGTCGTCGGTGTGAAATGAAACGAGAGCTTGTAAGTACATGGAGTTATGTATATGTTTTAGAGAAACGCCTTGGCCGCTGGTCTAATCCATGCTGACATGGTGGAAACCTACAGCTTAACCATAATGAGTTGTCTATGAAGCATTCTTCTTATAAAAAAAGAGTCCTATATTAAGAAAAAAGAGAAAAAGAGAAAAAAAGAGATTATGAAAATAGGAAAGAGAGAAAAAAGCACCATATTCCCATGGTAAATAAGAAGATTGCTGAGATGCTCGTTGTCTGCTTGCCTTGTCATTTTGATATGGGGATTCTTTCATATCATCGGGCAAGGGGTACCCCGTTGGCGGTTCTCTATGATACACATATACTTACAATGACAAGAACTTACCGGTGACTAAGCTTGAGTAGCATGAGGAGCGGCCCTCGTATCCAAGGGACACTTATACTTCGTCAAGCATGTACACCATAGTTTGTTCTCTTTAACCTTAATCACTTCAATATGATTATGATAGGGGCAATGAGAGCTGAAAGCTATAAGTACAAATAATTTTTGGAAGCTCTTTATGAGACTTGAATCCCTACTTCCTTTTATAAAGGTCTTTCTTCCACCATTATATTGAGTCTCCACCTTCTACCTTTATGCACCTACTTTGAAAGCATAGTGGCCATTCTTAGTTCTATGTGCATTGTCCCAAGACTAGTTGATTGATGCATAACTTGATATTGCTTGTTTTAAACTATTTGTATCTAGTCACTCTTATGAACTTTGAAGGTGTCCTATGCATTTATATTTGCTACTCTATGAGAGATAACCTGAATACTATTATGCTATGTTTTCTTTATGTGAAACAAACAAACGTCTTACAAAGCATTGTTATTCATGAATCTTTTGTTTGTGCCTTTTCATGTTGCATCATAGTTTCTTTGTCCTATTGCTAGAACTTTGTCTTTCATGTTATGATTGAAGTACTATGATCCCAGCTTTGAATGTTTTACAAATACTTTGATCAAGTCTTTGATGGTGCATGTCACCTCAAAAATTATTCTTTCTTTTTATCACTTACCTACTCGAGGACAAGCAGGAGTTAAGCTTGGGGATGTTGATACATTGCAAATGTACCTAGAATGTTTGATGTTCCATGCTTGGTTTTATCCACTTTCTCGTGTTTTGTCTATACTTTGGAGTACTTTCATATGATTTCTTGGACTAACCTATTAACAAGAGCCACAGTGCCAGCTGCCTATTTTCTGCTATTTTTGGTTCCAGGAAAGTCAGAAAATGAATATTCTCGGAATTGGATGGGACAAAAGCCAAAGTGTCTATTTTTCCGAAAGTCATCAGATGCCAAAATACGAGACGGAGAAGAGCTGGGGGCCGGCCACACCACCTGGCCGAGCGGCCAGGCTTGGCCCGTGCCAGGGGGTGGTCTGGCCGATCCCAGCACCCCCTCGGCCTCTCCTTCCGCCTATATATTGCCCTCGGGACGAATACCCTAAGGGCCCGATCAAAAATCCACGAAACAGTCTATAGCCGCTGTCATCTCCATCCCTAGATCGGCAGGGATCTGAAGCTCTTCTCGGCACCCTGCCGGAGAGGGGAATTCACCCTGGAGGCCTTCTTCATCACCATGCAAGCCTCCAGTGTGATGTGTGAGTAGTTCATCCTTGGACTACGGATCCATGTAGTAGCTAGATGGCTGGTTCTCCTCCTTTGTGCTTTCATGTCTAGATCTTGTGAGCTCCGTTCATGATCAAGATCATCTATTTGTAATTCTACATGTTGTGTTTGCGGGGATCCGATGGATATTGAGATGCTATTTCAGATTGATTATTGATTCTATCATGTCTTTGTTATTTGTGATCTTGCATGCTTTCCGTTGTTAGTAGCTATCTTGGCCAGGTAGATGCTAGCAACTCCAAGAGTTAGTATTTATGCTCGATAGTGGGTTCACGCCTTTGGTAATCTGGGGAAGTGACAGAAATCTCTAAGGTAGTAGATGTGTTGTTGCTACTAGGGAGAAAACAACAATCCTTTGTTCATAGAACAATCGTATTGTTTACATTACACACAATCCGTAAAGCAATAATCCGTTGCTTGCAACTTAATACTGGAGGGGGTTCGGATGATAACCTGAAGGTGGATTATTAGTAATAGATGCAGTTGGATGGCGGTCTATGTATAATGTTGTAATGCCGAATCAAGTTCCAAAGGAGTCAAGATGATTAGTATATGCATGTATTGCTTTCTCGATGTTTGTAAATTGCCTCGGTGTAATTTGTTCACCCAGCATGTTATCTATCTTAAGGAGAGCCACCTCTAGTGAACTATGGATCCTAGTCCTTTCTTTTACATACAATCTACAAACTGTTTATTGTTTTGTGTTTACTTTCTGCAAACTTTTACTTCCTTCCATTCGATATGTTTAATTCTTTGTTTTCAGAAAAACCGGTGAGATTGACAACCTCATCGCAAGTTGGGGACAAAGTTCTGTGGTTGTGTTGTGCAGGTCTCCACGTTGCTACTAACACCAGTAGTGCGCCCTGCCAAGGCTCAGCTAGCAACACCTTTGTGGTGTTTCCTTGCTCCTACTTGTTCGATTAAACCTTGGTTTCATAACTGAGGGAAACTTGCTGCTGTGCTCATCATACCTTCCTCTTGGGGTTCCCAACGAGCTCTACATAAACACTAAGCCATCATGGGGTAACGCGTTACTCGGTCGGATGCTCCAATCCGAAGTATTTTATTTGTGTTAAATTCCTTAGTAGTTTCAAGATTTTAATCACTTAGAGCCGGGTTATATTCCACTTGGTTCGGATCTAGCTAGTTTCGAATATTCACTCACCTAGAGACGGGTTAAGTTCCACTTGACTGGGATCTTGAATAACTTCAAATATCCACTCACCTAGTGCCGGAATAAGTTCCACTTGACTCGGATCTTGAGTAATTTAGAATATTCACTCACCTAGAGCCAGGTTATGTTCCACTTGGCCCGGATCTCGAGTAACTTCCAATATTCACTCACCTAGAGCCAGGTTAAGTTCCACTTGACTTGGATCTTGAGTAACTTCGAATATTCACACAACTAGAGCCGGGTTAAATTCCACTTGACTCGGATCTTCCGTAACTTCGAATATTCACTCACCTAGAGCTAGGTTAAGTTACACTTCACTCGGATCTGACTAACTTCAAATATCCCTTATGATGCATGAACTAAAACTTTCCTTTTTAAATCACCACCAACCACCAGACCATTGAGTTTCAACGACTTTTGGACTCTCACAAGGAGCTTTGCGTGAACCATAAGGCCTTGTTTCCTGAGGCGAAGAAGAAAGGTAAAGTTCTCTCTTTCATATTGCCCCATTTATACTTCTTCATCTTTTGGCTTGCCGAATTAGCTTTTGACTCTGATTTTTTGCAGCCGAAGTATAAGTTCAAAACAAGACACTGAGGAAGAAGCTGACCGAGATGAAAGGTAATCCTCCTTTGCTCCTTATCCTTTGTCCTTTTTGCTTTTGACTCGGTAGGTAATTATACCTCGGCTCTTGCCGGGTCAAAAAATATTGTAGTGTCTCTTCATGATAGTAGCCTTTGCCTAACATGATGCTCCACTTTCTCGAACAAGCAGGGCAACATCAGGCCCAACTGAAGGATAAGGATGACAAGATTGCTCGGCTCCAGAAAAATGATGATGAGATCACTTGGCTTAACGCCGAGATTGAAGAAAAGACTCCAAAAAGCTGAGTTGGACAAAGCAGATCAAGCCTTTGCTGAAGAAAAAGACTGGCTAGAGACCGCTCTTGAGAAAAGCCAAGACATGCTAAAGGACGCCGACATCAGATTTGATTCGGTGAATACTGAATATGAAAATCTCAAGAAGAGGAACACTGCTTGGCTCATGGAGTTTACTTGGATCAACAGCTATATCTTCTCTTCTTGTGCCGGCATTTCTTTTTCCGGGTCTTGTGCTCTTATTGACTTATGTTATTTGTCTTATTTTCAGGCAATTTTTTGGAGTCCAGCTCCCTTGCTGCCACTTCTATTGAGAAGTTCCAATTGAAGAGAGGTACTCCGGTTGTTCCTTCTGTAGACCCAATGCCTTACGACATAGAGGATACCTTGGTGAGCCTCGCAGCTCGGGTGGAACCTATGAAGAGCTTTGGATCGGACCTCAAGGATGTTGTCATCCTGGTATTCAGCACCCTTTGGCCCATAGAGCCCACTCCTAAAGGTCCTGCCCATTGATTGCGAAATTGATGGAGTGCAAGACTGAACTCAATCTGTTGCGGGAATCCGCTGCGCGTGCTAGTGCTGACACAACTTTGAGATTTGTGTTATCTTGGTACGAAGGTCTTGACCTGAAGGTTCTTAGCGTCATGCGCACTGGATCCAGATGGACCAATGATCTGGCCTGCATCGCCCAACGCCAAGCTCGTGCCTATGACCTCATCCAATATGCCCATTGTCATCAATGGAATGAAGGGCTGAGCTTCCTTGAAGTCGTCGATGACGCATATGTCGAAGAAGGCTCGGACAATCAGGAGCAGGAGGGCTCATATTACGCCGAGGAAACCGAGGATGCCAAGGATGCCGAAGCAAATCCGGACGACGAAGCTGAAAACGAGGCCCCCAATGCCGAAGTCAACTTTCCTCCAACCTCTGAAGATAGTTCAGCTACTGCTACTTCTTGAGCAAAAACTTTGAAATTTGTTAAATCCCCGGTATTCCAGGTGCAAATGTAATATGCACAATGGGTTATTTTGCTACATCTATGTTTTATGCCGGACTAACTTGGGTGAAGTCCCCGAGTTTCATTTTCTTGTTCCCCCAATTTAATGACTTAGCTCGCGTCTACCTTGATTCGGTGTTTGACTTACGAGATCGAGGTTCAAAAAACGACTTAACAATACTTGAAACTTAAGGATTAGCTCAAGATAATTCAACACAACAAAGCGAAAGTAAATACAGGGGTTAGTCCAAAAAACAAACGTCGGCTCGATTACGTTCCATTCCTTAGTCATTTTTCATGTCCTTAGAAATTCCAAACTTGTTCTCTTGCTTGCCATGAAGCCAATTCTTGTTGGACAGCAGCAAGTCGAAGAGTTAGCTTTTGGTTCCTACACATTACTAATCCAGCTAAGGTGTAAGTAATTTAAGCCAGCTGATGCATAAAAAGTAAATACAGAAAATGACAATTATTATTAAGGCAGTCCTCGAGTTTCTGCTCGGGGTGCCAAAGTTTCATTGATAAGCTCATTGCTGACATACAGGACAACATATGAGAGTTCGAGATACATACACTTTTAGCTAAGTGTAAAATGGGTGAAGTAGAGCTACATTCCATGGTCGCTTGGATTTCTCACCGGACCTGTTCGTCTTTTTCTTCTCTTGTGGTTGTGCATCAATGAGGTAACATGCATCATTGTGCATTGCTTTGCTTGCAATGAATGGCCCTTCCCATGGAGGGGATAACTTATGCATGTCGGCAGTGCGCTGTACTAGCCAAAGTACCAGATCTTATTCCCGGAAGACTTGGGGGTTTACTTTCCGGCTATGGTAGCATCGGAGATTTTGCTGATAAATGGTGGATCTGGATAGTGCCAATTCTCTCGCTTCTTCTAGCAGATCAACGTCATTTTGCCGGCCTTCTTGCACTTCAGCTTCTGTGTATTGGGTGACCCTAGGCAAGTCATGCTCTATGTTGGCTGGTAATATAGCTTCTGCCCCATATACCAGAAGGAATAGCGTATAGCATGTTGATCGATTCAATCCTGGATAGAACTAGTCCGTTGGATCTTTCCACTTGTCTGTTTGATGCAGGGTGGTCCACTGGTGCAACATCTAGCCAGATCTTCTTATCTCGGCAAAACCGGGTAAATGCTCCTTCGATGAAATTGGTGCCATTATTTGTTATGATACTATGAGTATAGCCATATCTCAGAATAATATCTTTGAGGAATGTCACGGCTATAGCTCCATCACATTTTCTTATTGGCTTTACTACAATCCACTTGGTAAACTTATCCACCATGACCAAGATATGGGTCATATTCCCCTTGGCCGGCTTAAACGGTCCAACCATGTTCAAGCACCACACAGCAAATGGCCAAGTGATTGGTATAGTTTTGAGTTCCGACATTGGCATGTGTGTCTTGGTGGTGTACCTCTGATAGCCATCACATTTCCTTACTAGTTACTCAGCTTGCTCCAAGGCACTTGGCCAGTAAAACCCATGCCGAAAAGCTTTTGCCACCAAGGCTCTAGAAGATGCATGATGCCCACATTCCCCTTGATGTATATCTCAGAGGATGTCGAGTCCTTCTTTCGGGTCAATGCATCGCTACAGAACACTTGTGACACTTGTCTTGTATAGTTCGGCATTGATTATGGTGTATGCCTTTGCTTTCCTCTGCACTTGCCTTGAGAGTATCTCATCACTTGGCAAAGTTCCATCTTTCAAGAACTCAAAAATTGGTTGTGCCCATGCTGGTACAGTGGGAACTTGGAAAAGTACTTCATCAACCTCCATTGCATCCACCGACATAACCTCTGCCGGATCAAGTTGAACAGTCCCCAGTTCTGCGAGACAGTCCTCGGGTTTTCCAAGGTATTCCCCCAATCAACATCCATAGGGGTAGCTTCTGATCCGGGGTTTGCCGGGACATAGATTGATTTGGATTCTAGTGAAGGGGAAATAGACAGTTTTCTCAAATGCTCCAGAGCAACTCCTGGTGGGATGGCCTGCTGAGATGAGCCCAGCTTAGACAATATGTCGGCTGCTTCATTTTCAATCCAAGGTACATGATGGAACTCACATCCCTCAAAGTACCCCACGTATCTTTTGGACATGAAATCTATAAAGGGCCATGTTTGCATCCAAGGCATCCCAATGACCAGACACTTGTTGTACCACTAAATCTGAATCATCCAAGCACTGTATCCGACATATCCCAACCTCTTTTTCCACCTTTAGTCCATGCACGAGCGCTTCATACTCAGCCACATTGTTTGATGCTCTATAATGGATCTGAAGCACATAACACGGTTGATCTTTCTTGGGCAAGGTAAGTACTATCCCAGCCCCTAATCCTTCCTTTAACTTTGATCCATCAAAGTGCATCCTCCAATATTTTGAGTCCAACAAAGGTGGTTCATATTGCAGCTCGGCCCAATCTACGAAAAAATCAGCCACTGCTTGAGACTTGATGGCATATCTTCTATCAAATTGTGGTGCATAAGGGGCTAGCTCAATTGCCCATTTTGCAATTCGGCCTCTTGCATCTTTGTCACTCATTATCTCGGATATGGGCGCTTCACATATTACTTTTATGGGGTGCTCCTCAAAGTAGTGTTTGAGCTTCTTTGCTGCCATGTACACGCCATACGCCATCTTCTGATAGTGAGGATAGTTCTGCTTCGAAGTTGACAATACCTCGCTTAGGTAATACACTATCGTCTGCACCGACTTACCTTCCTCGTCACGCTCCACCACTACCACGGCACTTACGAGTCGGTTGGTGGTGAAGCTAACACTGGTGCAGACGCTAGCATCTTTTTCAGTTCATGAAACACGCTATCAGCTTGCAATGTACATACGAATTTATCTGACTTTTTCATTAGTTGATAGAGAGGAAATGCCTTTTCTCCCAGCCGACATATGAACCGACTTAATGATGCCAGGCAACCAGTGAACTTCTGAATATCATTAAGGCACTTCAGCAGTTCCATTCTTTCTATACCTCGGATTTTAGTAGGGTTGGCCTCGATACCTTGGCTGGACACAAGAAAACCGAGTAACTTCCCAGCCGGCACACCAAAGGTACATTTCTTCGGGTTAAGCTTCATTCGGAATCTTCTTAGGTTCACGAATGGTTGCCTGATATCATCTAGGAGCGTTTTGTGTTCCTTTGTTTTATCACAACATCATCTACATATACATGGACATTTTCCCAATCTGATCATGCAAACATTTTTTCATACACCTTTGATACGTTGCTCCTGCATTACATAAGCCAAATGGCATGGTGCGATAGCAATAAGCTCCATACGAGGTAATGAAGGCAGTCTTTATTTGATCATTCGGGTTCAAGGGTATCTGGTGGAAACCAAAATACGCATCTATAAATGATAACAACTCACACCTAGCAGTCGAATCAATGACCTATCCTCGGCAGTGGGAATGGATCTTTTGGACACGCCTTATTCACGTTCGTGTAATCGACAAACATACGCCACACCACTGCTACATTTAGATCATCCTTCTTATTTTCCACCAGCACCGGATTAGATAGCCAATCCGGATAGAGTACTTCTATGATAAACCCGGCTACAAGTAGTCGAGCTATCTCATCACCAATGAACTTTCTCCTGTGTTCGGCGAAGCGGCGGAGAGGTTGCTTCACCAACTTAGTTCCGGGTCTCACATGTAAAGAATGCTCGGCCAACTCCCTCGACACACCTTGCAGATCCTGTGTGGACCAAGCAAAGATACCCCGATTCTCACAGAGGAAGCTGACGAGATCGCTCTCCTATTTGTCACTTAACCCGGCACCAATGGTTACGGTGCGCTTTGGGAACTGATCATCAATGGGCACTTTCTTGGTATCCTTTGTTGCTTGAAATGAAACACTTCCATGCGGGTTACTTAGAGCCGACATATTCAGCTGCACGGACTGAGCTAATGCCGCCACTTCTTGGATCCTCCTTTTCTCATGTGCTATCACGAGTGACTCGGCCAAGTTTGACCCGGCTGAGGCACATTCCATTGAGCGCCTGAAGTCCCCAGTTATTGTGATCACCCCATTTGGGCCTGGCATCTTCATCTTCAGATAACTAATGTGGTTACTCTCCATGAACTTTGAAAGAGCAGGTCTGTCGAGTAACGCATGATAAGCACTGTCTAAGTCCACAACTTCAAACTCCAAATTCTTAGTTCGGCAATTCTCCCTTGTGTTGAATAACACATCAATCCGAACCTTGCCAATAGGCTCGCGGGAAATACCTAGCACAATGCCATGGAAATTTGTCTTTGTTGCCTGGAGCATGTTCTCCGAGACACCTAGCTTGTGCATTGTGTCCTTATATAGGATATTGATGCTACTGCCATTGTCAATCGGTACCTTGGAGAACCTCACGTTGATATCTGGCCCAATGAAAGTTGGGTCAAGCACCAATGCATACGACCCAGGACTCGGCATGAGCGTGGGGTGATCTTTGATACTCCACGTAATTTCCTGATCCGCCCAAGGGATATACCTCCTCACAACTGGCATAACTGCATTTACCTCCATATGTCGGCGTTGCACGCTCTTTCTCTCAGTTCCTTCTGTGGTAAATACACAGTAACTCTAATGATGTTCTCTGTACTCATTTCTCCCGTCATTGCCAGGGTACCTTTTGGTTCTGCTGGTGTTGGTTCTCCACCTGATGCACTGCATCCCTTCTCTCATGGTTCTCATACCTCGGCGGAGGCGGTGGTAACATCATCTGTTGCCCATTTGCCCCAGTGAGTTGCTACTGCCAAGGTGCGTCGTGCCGAGGTCCGTCATGCCGAGGTGCATCGTGTTGAGGTTCCTGAGCATTCCCCAAGACACTTTTCTCTATTTTCCTCATCCACTCACATTCCCAAGTCGTGTGATTCGTCGGGTTACTCGGGTTTGGCGTGTGAAAATTGCACAGCTGATCCAACATAGACTCATATGTATACCTCGGCCTATCCTTCTTTTCCTGCCATTGCTTCTTCTGCTCGAGCGTCCAAGTTTTCTGGCCATCGTTTCTTAGGGTCCACTGCTGCCCTCCAGTTTTCTGACGCTAGCTAGCATCGGTATTTGGCTGATCTTGATCCACTGCCGCAACTTGCTGCGAACTGTATCTGTAATCCGGCCGCTCATCTCTCCTTTTACCTCGGAAGTCATTCCGCCGGGATGACCCGGTTCCATCTCGGTTGTAGTACTCTTCATTTGACTCATTTGGCATCAGCTGAGGGTGAGTCGGATCGCCCAATGCATACGAGCCACCAATTCGGATTGTTTCAGCCAACATAGTTGGTATATATCTTTGCATCCTTTGCCACAACATACTGGCATATCTACATCATTGTGCAAACCAAGCAATGGCTTGTGACTCAATCACCCCTTCACAAGAGTTGCGCACATTGCACCAGTGAGTTAAGAACTCCTGGTCCGTCTCATTTTGCCTTTGCTTGCACATTGCCAGAGTCTGCGGCCTATTCGGCCTCTTATATGTGCTCGCAAAGTTGTTGATGAACATTTCTTCAAAATCTATCCAGCAGTTGATACTTCCTGCTGGCAAATTGTTTAACTAGACTCTTGCTGGCCCTTCCAACATCTAGGATACATATCTCACGACCCATCTCAAATTACCCGTGGCGATGTTTACTATAGTTGCATAGTCAATCAGCCAATCCTCCGGCTTGGTGCTACCATCATACGTCTTTGTACCTCTAGCCAACTAAAAGTTCGGCACAGGACGTTCTCTCATAATCCGAGGTCCAAAGCATGCTGGACCCGGAGGACCTTGCCCCTCTATCATCTCCGACCTATAAATCCGGTCGAGCTTCAATCTTGCATCATCTGGCTGCAAGTTCTTGTTTCCCAGCCTTGATCCTATCACATGGTGCTCTAGCCTTGGAAACCTGGCATCAACCATTGCCGAATAACCATAATTGTACCTATATTGACCCAAATGGGCATATTGCTGTTGCATTGCCAGGCCAGCACTTTGCTCTTGCTGAGGTATGTACTGCTGATGCTTCTGCTGAGGTGGGTTTTTTCTTGCTCCCGTTGAGTTATGTTGTCCGGCATTGCTGTTCCGAGCGTTTCCCTGACCGGCATTACGTTGGTCACGGTTACCTCATCTAGCTTCACCTCGGCTAGCACTATGATGATCCTCATCACCTTGTACTGCTTTTCCTTTCCCTACCCTTGCCGGGTCATATGGGACTATCTGCTTGTTCTTTTTTGCCGAGGTTACCACCTCTTCTCTTCTAGGTCCATCATGAGGGGATGATGTTGCGCCCTAGTGGATTTTGCCGGTTACACCCCGCCGAATGAACTACACGGGAGCCTCCTACTACCGCCGGGTTTGCCTTGATTATTTCCTCATTATGTCTGTTTGCTACTCTCACCAGGTGATTAACTCTTTCATGTTGCATTTCCCGGGCTTCTCCGGTCAGACCCTCTAACTCGGACGCTGCTGCCTCTACAGCCCTGAGGTTCTTTGCCGAGGTACTATACCTCGCTAGCCCCGCTGTCACAAGAGTAGCTAAATGCCTCGACCTAGGTACATACTCTTTGTCTATCTCAGTAATCAGGTTTCTACCCCTAATTTTTACTCCGTCCATATGAGTTGGGCTAATCCGGTTTGCCTTTGCGTACTCACGCACAATGATGTTTAGTGAGTGCTGCAACTCAGCTACTTTCTTTGCCCCTGCTAAAATTTTCAGCCGGGTCTCCTCTAGATCGGCTTGTGCCTGAGCCAGATCTACCACAGGTGCTATGGGAGTAGCTAAGCTATCAATCGCTTGCTACATCACGTTCTCTAGTCTCTCTAGTGGAGGACCTCTTATCCTAGGTACCTTTGGGGTTGCCTCCAGGTTCTCTATTGGTCCTTGCTTGCTCCTGCATCTAGCACCGTCATCATGACCTCAACGCAGCTAGCGGGGCGAGTGATACACGAGCCGCGTTGAGAGGTGGTTCACCCCCCTCGACGATGTGCTGCGGGTGAACACAGGACTCGCGGAAGCCAATGTAGATCTTGTGGGCGCCAAGGTTGATGAAGAGGTTGTTCCGCGGTGGAGGGCGGTTGCCAAAGCTGCCTACATTGTCGCTGATGTAGTCCAGCACTCCAAAGCACTGAACAAGCCCGGAGATGATGCGTTCGCCGGTGACGATGATGTTTCCCGTCCGGATCTTCACTCTAGCTAGCGCCGTTGCTGGCCCCACAGTGGGCACCAACTATCGTGGTGGTGGCAAGACAGATGCCATGTATAGGCTAAAGATAGGGCCAAAGTGCACTAGAGGTATCCAAGAAGGGATGGTATGGTGATTCCACACGCAGATGCTTGTATTCTCTCTATCAATGGTGTTACAGATGCTCCTTGAGCTGTTCCTGGGAAGGAAGAGGATGAACTTCTCTCCTATCCACACAACTCTCTCTAGGGTATTTCCCTTAGTAAAAATGGCCGACCCCCTCTATGGAGATCCTGGTCCTCCTTATATAGGGGAGACCGGGTTACAAGCTTGGGTATACGTGGAGGCATATTCTCCGAATATGCCTCTCCCAAAATAGCAAAGTGGTGTGCCTATTTTCTCCTTCGTAATCTACTCAAGGCTCATGGCGTAAGCCTCTATGAGCCCCTCTCTGGCGCCGCGTCACCCGACAAATGCAACGTCACCTTTGTCGGCCCACACTCGCTAGTCCTCCTCTCTGTCCCCTGCGCTCATGCTATAGTGGAGAGAGAAAAGCTTTGACCAGGGAGATTCCTTCCTTCTCTTGTAAGCCAAGTAGTAACCCGGCTGGTGCCTGGCTAACTCGGCTCTTGGGTACCTGCATACAAGTAACATAGATGATGCTGACATACACTATATGCCGGCCAAAGTTACGTTGGGTGAACATCATCTGGGCCGGGTTAACCGTGACTCAGCTTGCCTTGAGGTAACTCGGCCAACACTTGCTTTGACCTCACTGTACCTCAGCTAATACTGCGATTATACCTCGGCTTGACCCTACCCGGGGTTATCCCCCCAATGCTTACTCAAGATGATGATCTTGTTGGGGGACCCCAAGAGGAAGGTATGATGTGTATAGCAACAAGTTTTCCCTCAGTTATGAAAAAAAGGTTATCGAACCAGTAGAAGCAAGGAAACACCTCCAAGGTGTTGTTACCAACTTAGAATCCTGCACAACACAATCACAGAAATTTGCCCCCGACTCAGTGAGGTTGTCAATCTCACCAGTTTTGCTGAAAACAGAGGATTAAACGTATTGTGTGTAAGATAGTAATAGCTTGCAGAAAGTAAATAGAAAACAGTAAACAGTTGTAGATTGATGGTAAAAGAAAGGACCGGGATCCATAGTTCACTAGTGGTGATTCTCCTTAAGACAGATGACATGTTGGGTGAACAAATTACATGCAGGGCAATTGACAAACATCGAGAAAGCATACATGCATATACTAATCATCTTGACTTCTGTGAGATTTGATTGGGCATTACAACATTATACATAGACCGTAATCCAACTGCATCTATGACTAATAATCCACCTTCAGGTTATCATCTGAACCCCCTCTAGTATTAAGTTGCAAGCAACAGATAATTGCATTAAGCATTGTGTGTAAAGTAAACAATACGATTGTTCTATGAACAAAGGATTGTTGTTTTCTCCCTAGTAGCAACAACACATCTAGTACCTTAGAGATTTATGTCACTTCTCCAGATTACTAGAGGCATGAACCCACTATCGAGCATAAATACTCCCTCTTGGAGTTGCTAGCATCTATTCGGCCAAGATATGTACTAATAATAGAGAGCATGCAAGATCACAAATAACAAAGACATGATAGAATCAATAATCAATCTAAAATAGCATCTCAATATCCATCGGATCCCCACAAACACAACATGTAGGATTACAAATAGATGATCTTGATCATGAACGGAGCTCACAAGATCTAAACATGATAGCACAAAGGAGAAGAACCAACCATCTAGCTACTGCATGGACCCATAGTCCAAGGATGAACTACTCACGCATCACACCAGAGGCAGGCATGGTGATGAAGAAGGCCTCTAGGGTGAATTCTCCTCTCCGGCAGGGTGCCGGGAAGAGCTTCAGATCCCTCCCGATCTAGGGATGGAGATGACGGTGACTATAGACTCTTTCGTGGAATTTTGATCGAGTGCTTAGGGTTTCTGTATTGGAGGTGATATATAGGCGAAAGGGGAGGCCGAGGGGGTGCCCTAGGCTGCCACACAACCCCCTGGCACGGGTCAGGCCTGGCCGTGCGGCCAGGTGGTGTGGCCGGCCTTTGGCCCCTCTCCGTCTCATCTTCTGGTTCCGTGTCCCCCTCGGTGAAATATTGACTTTGGCTTTTGTCCTATCCAATTCCGAGAATATTCATTTTCTGACTTTCCTGGAACCAAAAACAGCAGAACACAGGTAGCTGGCACAGTGGCATCTTGTTAATAGGTTATTCCAAGAAAGTGTATAAAAGCTCCAAAGTGTGGAAAAAACATAAAAAAGTAGATTAAAACAAGCATGTAACATCAAAAATTATAGATATGTTAGCAACATATCAACATCCCCAAGCTTAACTCCTGCTCGTCCTCGAGTAGGTAAGTGATAAAAAGAAAGAATAATTTTTTAGGTGACATGCACCATCATAAACTTGATCAAAGTATTTGTAAAACATTGATAGCTGGGAGCATAGTACTTTAACATAGCATAAAAGATATAGTTCTAACAATAAGACATAGCAACTATGTTGTAACATGAAAAGGCACAAACAAAAGATTCATGAATAACAATGCTTTGCAAGATGTTTGTTTGTTTCACATAAAGAAAGCATAATAAGAATGGTATTCATCTTGTCCCTCATAGTGTAGCAAATCATACTTGCATAGGACACCTTCAAAGTTCATAAGGGTGACTAGATAAAAATAGTTCAAGAACAAGCAATATCAAGTTATGCATCAATCAACAAGTCTTGGGACAATGCACATTAAACTAAGAATGGCCACTATTCTCTCTCAATAGGTGCATAAAGATAGAAGATGGAGACTCAACATAAAAGTAAAAGAAAGGCCTTCATAGAAGGAAGCAGGGATTCAAGTTTCATAAAGAGCTTCCAAAAATTATGGTACTTATTAGCTTTCAGCTCTCATTGCCCCTATCATAAGCATATTGAAGTGATTAAGGTTAAAGTGAACAAACTATGTAGTATATGCTTGACAAAGTATAAGTTGGCAATCTCATGTCCCTTGAATATGAGGGTCGCTCCTCATGCTACTCAAGTTTAGTTACCGGCAAGTTCTTGTCATAGTAAGTACATGTGTATCATAGAGAACCGCCAATGGGGTACCCCTTGCCCGATGATACGGAAGAATCCCCATATCAAAATGACAAGGCAAGCAGACAACGAGCATCTCAGCAATCTTCTTATTTACCACGGAAAAATGGTGCTTTTTTCTCTCTTTCCTCTTTTCTCATCTCTTTTTTTCTATTTTTTCTCAATCTCTATCTCTTTTTTTATAAGAAGAATGCTTCATAGATTGCTCATTATGGTGACACTGCAGGTTCCCACCGTGATTAGGCATGGGTTGGACAAGAAGCCCAGGCGTTTCTCTAACACACATACATAACTCCATGGACTTAAAGCTCCACTTTCATTTCACACCGACGACATCCATAGACAAAAGAGCATGATATCAACTAGGTACAATGTACAAGTGCAATGTTGAAAGCGTTCCCCATGACAACATGGATCTGCTAATCCCTAACGTATAAGTGCAAGCATATACAACATAGATGACACAATGGCTCAAGTTTATTAGGGGCAAGAAAAGTAAAGTGTGCCATCAAGTTTGTGAGAGCTTTAATCACTAATTTTCACATAACAAGTTTAATTCAAATGGTAGATCAAAACATGAATATACTTGGAATAGCAAATGCTAATAGGTAGGTATGGTGGACTCTTTGGAATAACTTGGTTTTATTTGGAGTTGGATGCATGAGTGGAACTCACACTTGGTTATGGAGGCTAGCAAAAGACTAGGAGCGACCAACTAAGAGAGCAATAATGGCCATAATCATGCAAAGCGACAAAACATCATTAATTAAAGCATAAAGTGATATTACAAGTCGAAAACTAAAGGATCATAAAGGCTATGGTGACTTGGGATAGTTATAACATGGTGTGAGCATGTGCCAAGTCAACCCAAATAAAGCATTGAAGAAGAATACCGCAATACTATGCTTTAATATGCTAAAACAACACATGATTCTTTCAAGGCACATTAAGCAATCTCAATTGTTTATAACATGTCATGCTACATCAAAAATCACTAAGCATAAAGCCAAAACAACATCAAGTATGACATGACAAAGCATAGGCCACAATCAAAAACAAGCTCCTTTTACCACTTAATTTTTTGTGTTTTTAATAAAGAAACAAGCAAACAAAGCAAAAATAAACTAAGCAAAACAAAAATAACAAAGTAAAGAGATTGGTTATGAGGGACTCCTCTTGTGAAGATGTCCTTGACTCCCTGGCAACGTTGCCAGAAAAAGTCTTGCTTACTCAAGATGATGAGCTCGTTCAGGAACCCCAAGAGGAAGGTATGATGAGTATAGCAACAAGTTTTCCCTCAGTTATGAAACCAAGGTTATCGAACTAGTAGGAGCAAGGAAACACCTCCAAGGTGTTGTTTCCAACTTGGAATCCTGCACAACACAATCACAGAACTTTGCCCCCAACTCAGTGAGGTTGTCAATCTCACCGGTTTTACTGAAAACAAAGGATTAAACGTATTGTGTGGAAGATAGTAATAGCTTGCAGAAAGTAAATAGAAAATAGTAAACAGTTGTAGATTAATGGTAAAAGAAAGGACCGGGATCCATAGTTCACTAGTGGTGATTCTCCTTAAGATAGATGACATGTTGGGTGAACATTACAGCGGGGCAATTGACAAACATCAAGAAAGCATACATGCATATACTAATCATCTTGACTTCTATGAGATTTGATTGGACATTACAACATTATACATAGACCGTAATCCAACTGCATCTATGACTAATAATCCACCTTCAGGTTATCATCCGAACCCCCTCCAGTATTAAGTTGCAAGCAACAGATAATTGCATTAAGCATTGTGTGTAAAGTAAACAATACGATTGTTCTACGAACAAAGGATTGCTATTTTCTCCCTAGTAGCAACAATACATCTAGTACCTTAGAGATTTCTGTCACTTCCCCAGATTACTAGAGGCATGAACCCACTATCGAGCACAAATACTCCCTCTTGGAGTTGCTAGCATCTACTCGGCCAAGATATCTACTAACAATGGAGAGCATGCAAGATCACAAATAATAAAGACATGATAGAATCAATAATCAATCTAAAATAGCATCTCAATATCCATCAGATCCCTGCAAACACAACATGTAGGATTACAAATAGATGATCTTGATCATGAACGGAGCTCACAAGATCTAAACATGATAGCACAAAGGAGAAGAACCAACCATCTAGCTACTAAATGGACCCGTAGTCCAAGGATGAACTACTCACGCATCACACCGAAGGCAGGCATGGTGATGAAGAAGGTCTGTAGGGTGAATTCTCCCCTCCGGCAGGGTGCCGGGAAGAGCTTCAGATCCCTCCTGGTCTAGGGATGGAGATGACGGCAGCTACAGACTCTTTCGTGGAATTTTGATCGGGTTCTTAGTGTTTCCGTATCGGAGGTGATATATAGGCGAAAGGGGAGGCCGAGGGGGTGCCCTAGGCAGCCACACCACCCCCTGGCGTGGGCTAGGCCTGGCTACGCGGCCAGGTGCTATGGCCGGCCTCTGGCCCCTCTCCGTCTCGCCTTCTAGCTCCGTGTCCCCCTTAGTGAAATATTGACTTTGGCTTTTGTCCCGTCCAATTCCGAGAATATTCATTTTCTGACTTTCCTGGAACCAAAAACAGCAGAAAACAGGAAGTTGGCACTGTGGCATCTTGTTAATAGGTTAGTCTAAGAAAGTGTATAAAAATACTTCAAAGTGTGGACAAAACATTAGAAAGTAGATATAAAACAAGCATGGAATATCAAAAATTATAGATACGTTAGCAACGTATCACCCAACAATGGAAGTAGTCGAAGGACTGGGCGAGTCAGACATATTCTGAAGAAAGAAAGTGCAGGAAAATAATTAGCAAGGAAGATTCATCGAACATACACAATAAACTTAAACATAGTGAAAGGTTCAAGGTTACAAAATATCAAGGTTATCCAAGAACAAAGAGTTGTACATGCAACATGATTCCTTATAGGCAGTCAACATAAATAAATCTACAGCTAAATACTAGGTGGCGCCACTAGCAGCAGCAGGAGTGCTCGACGATGGAGCAGCGGTCAATGCTTTGGCAGATGAAGGAGCAGCTAAAGCTTTCAAGAAACGGGCATTAAGGGTGGCATCTTTCTCCTCAGATATACCAAGAAGCTCTTAAGAGAAATTTTTGATTTTCTAAAATAAGGCTCGAGTTCAACCTCTTTGATTACGTTGGGGACTAGGATGGAGGAGTAACCTTATCCCAGTCGACCTTCTCGTCGTGCACCAAGGCTAGGGCCATCGCACTCTCCGTGCGACTCTTCGCCTGGATCAACTCGTATTAGGTGAGGGGATTTGGGTCAGCATTGAAAATCTCGGTAAGGGTGTTGAGGTCTAGTGGAACATATTTGTGGGGGAATATCTCTACATGAAGACTCTTTAAAGCGTGGCGGGAGCGGGTGAGAAGATTCCGACCGTGAACATTGTTCCCTTCCAAGATGCTAAGAGCATCCGTCAAAGGATCAACACGCTGATCCTCAGCCAGTGCTAGCGAGGAACTAGTGATCTCCGTAAAAAGGAAGAAAGCACAAGTATATTATGACCCGAGAACCAAAAACGTCGAGTCTTACTACAGGATAGGAAACTTACTCATCAAGGAGGTATTCAGCTCATCAAGCCTTTTTCGAAGCTTTTCATCCCTTTCCACCATAGCAGCAGCCTTGGCCTCCTGCTTCTCCACCTTGGCTTTGGTCGCTGCCCGAGATTTTTTGAGTTCTGCTTGAGCAGCCTTCATCTTAGCCTCAATACCATCTTCACACTTCATGACAGCTTCACGAATAATCTCGTACTTAGCAACAGCAACTACAAGAGAAGACAAAGTTATTCAACATAAACTACAGGAGCAGAATATTAAAAGATGGTAAAGGGGAAGTACAAACAACCTTTGGAGGAAGAAGCATCATGTTGGATCCTGATAAAACAAGTGGCCATTTCGACCATCTTGCACATTTATGGGCTGAAGGAAATCAAAACAAGCTCAGACACTCATAGGCTGTATAGTAAAACAAGGCACGATAAAATAAAAAGGACAAACACTTACATTATTCATGTCAGGCTCAACTGGGTTCTCCGACAAGATTATACCCTTGCCAGCATTATTCGACTTCTTGTGGGGAGGAGCTTTAGGGGTCACAACAAGATCTTTCAGAGTCATCTCATCCGCCTTTTCTCCCTGTGGGTTTGATGGCTTTGTTATTTTCATGGGTGACCTAGCCGCGGCATCCCGTCCCATCGGTTGTGCAGCAATGGGAAATTCTGGATAAGTTTTTTTCTCCTCATCGCCACTAACTGAAAGCAAAGGTAATTTGGTGACGAAGCATAAAAATAAAAATTTCTCAAGAAAAGAAGAGGGCGGATACTTACAAGCCTACACTCTTACAAAATTGAAGAAGTCCCCTTTTCCTAGGAGGATCCGCTCTTAGTGGCTAAACCATTTGCGGCTTGGCAGCACTTGAATCAACGGAATCCTCAATCTCCTGGGTGTCCACTTCTTCGCGTTTCCGTTTTCCTTAGCTGGCTACAACCTTGAAAAAATTGGAATTTGCAGAAGGGACAACCTCAATTGGAGAAGAATGAGAAACAAAAATTTCATCGTGTTCCTCAATGTCTCCCACAACCTCAGCCTCTATATTTTCCTCAGATTCAACAGTAGGTTCTGGGACTTCACCAGTCTCAGGAAGCAGAGGAAGTGAATCCAAATGATCATAGTTCTGCAAAAATAGAGAAGAAAAATCGTCATAAAGAGAATATACATCAGATGAAAAAAATCCAACAAATGGAAGACAAGAGAAAAGGACATACATTAGGCAAAGTATTCTTCTTGCCAAAAGGCTCAACCCAACATTTGAATGGAATTTCGTCATGCTTGGTCAGTTTGGTTAGAGATCTGACCCTTTTGTCAAGTTTAGAGCATATAAGATTATCTGGGGACGCCCTCATCGGATGCCTCTTTCCAGTATATGCCCACATACCGGCAATCCGGGCCTAAAGAGGTTGAACGTGGATGCGAAGAAAATATGCTATGAGTTGATCACCCAAAACCTCTTTGCCGCATGTATAGCGAAGATCACAAATATGGTCCATCATGGGTTGCATCTCCTTGATCTCTGCTTGATTCGCGCCTTATCCCCAAGACTTAAGCTTCCTGACGCTTTTTGTCGGGTTGAAAGGAGCTAATCCATACTGCTGGCCTTCAGCTGCATCATCCTTGATGTAGAACCATTTCTTCCTCTAGTCTTGGGCAGAATCCGCAAACTTGAGGTCAAAATAATCGACATCCGGGCAGACATAGATGATAGTGCCCCAACATCATAGACATATGTGCTGGTCATATTCCTCTTGATGGAAAAGAGGTGTTTCCACATGCCCTAATGGGTATGAATCCCAAGGAAGCTCTCACATGGATGATGAAAACAACAATGTGGAGGATGGAGTTGGGCATGAGCTGGTAGAGCTACACGTTGTAAACAAATAGAAGCCCATGAAGAAATTCGTGGGTAGGAAAATAAAGACCGTAGTAGAGGAAAGCGATGAACATTACCCGCCATCCTTCTTCAGGCACGGGTGTGGCCCATCTGATGACCCGTGATTTGGCCATTGTGGTGTCACCAGTGGAACCTCCACCCTTGCTCCCTCCCATGGTGATGGAGACGAAGGTGCGTGATAAGGAAAGCAATAAGAGAGCAACGGCGATGTAGCAAATTTGGCACGAGGAAGAAGAAGAGTAGCAGCGGAGGAAGGGATGAGTAGTAAAAAACTCACCCCAACACTTATAAAGTACCTAGCCACAGCTCATGACTGTTGGATCTAGAATACATGGCGTCGCGATGAAACCTAGGGGCAACATGTGTCCATAGTTGGAAAAGGAATCAAATATAATGAGAATTAATTACCGCAGTCATTCGGAGAAAACTATGTTGTGCCTCGATTCCCGTGCAACGTGGAGTAATACGGTCAAACTCACCACTGACATGGCCCCCATGCATCGTTAGCATGCATCAGGGGCCCACTACCGAAACGTCCCATCAGGAGAGCTGGAACATGACTAAGGCACACCATCATCATTAGCAATGGCGTCATGGGAAGTAGTGAAAAATACTTTGGATATACTGATGTCTACGCACTTCTATTCTTGTAGATAGTTGTTGGGCCTCCAAGTGCAGAGGTTTAAAGAACAGCAGCAAGTTTCTCTTAAGTGGATTACCCAAGGTTTATCGAACTCAGGGAGGAAGTGGTCAAAGGTATCCCTCTCAAGCAACCCTGCAATCAAGATACAAGAAGTCTCTTGTGTCCCCGACACACCCAATACACTTGTCAGGTGTATAGGTGCACTAGTTCGGTGAAGAGATAGTAAAATACAAGTGGTATGGATATAAGACAACGGTGCCAGAAAAAAGCTTGATGGCGTGGAAGAGACTAAAGGCAAACTGAAATAAAGATGGAAGCAAGCAAACATGTAATAGACACTCTCATATAAACAAGGCCTAGGGATCATACTTTCGCTAGTGAACACTCTCATATAAATATCTTCTCTTCATGATACTACTCTAAACTACTCTCCGCTTGGACACTCTAATCCATGGAAGGGCTATAACAGCACTCCTCAAAGTTCGCTTTCCGCATCTAGATAACCCCACACTATCACCTTGAGCACTAGATGGTTCCAACAAACACCACAATTTCATAGAGACATCCAACTCCAAACATAACTCATAACAAGTATTTGTAATCTCTAGCGTAAGTGCCACCATGGTGTGCACGCTATCACTTTCACACACATGGGGAGAGCAGAGATCTATTAAAGAACTTGAGTAGCAAGGTGGATCTACTTGATTACAAAGCTTATGATCACAATATGATCATGCATAGAGAGAGAGATGAACACAGAGCTACCGGTAGAACCCTTAGCCTCGATGAAGACCTACTCCCTCATCATCATGGGAATCAGCAACGACGATGGAGGTGGTGGTGGAGATCGATGAAGATGGCTCCGGGGGCACTTCCCCATCTCGGCGGGGTGCTAGAACAGAGACTTTCTGTCTCCCAAATCTCCCCTTCGGCAGCGGCGGCGTTACGGAACTTTTCGTGGCTGGAGGCTGTTCGATTTAGGGTTTTTGCATCAGGAGGCTTCTTATAGGCAAAAAGGCAAGGTCGGTGGCCGTCCAGGGGGCCCACACCATGCCTTGGCACATCCTAGGGCTGCCCGCGCCAAGGGGGTGTGGCCGCCCTGTGGCCCCCCTTCGTCTCTCCTTTGGACTCCATGTGTCTTCCGGTAAAATATTAACTTTGGCTTTTGTCCCATCCAATTCTGAGAATATTCATTTCCTGACTTTCCTGGAACCAAAAACAGCAGAAAACAGGCAACTGGCACTGTGGGATCTTGTTAATAGGTTAGTTCCAGAAAATGTGTAAAAGTACTCCAAAGTGTGGACAAAACATAAGAAAGTAGATATAAACCAAGCTTGGAACATCAAAAATTATAGATATGTTTGCAACGTATCAACATCCCCAAGCTTAACTCCTGCTCGTCCTCGAGTAGGTAAGTGATAAAAAGAAAAGAATAATTTTTTAGGAGACATGCACCATCACAATCTTGATCAAAGTATTTGTAGAACATTGATAGCTGGGATCATAGTACTTTAACATAGCATAAAAGATATAGTTCTAACAATAAGACATAGCAACTATGTTGTAACATGAAAAGGCATAAACAAAAGATTCATGAATAACAATGCTTTGCAAGACGTTTGTTTGTTTCACATAAAGAAAACATAGCATAATGGCATTCAGCTTGTCCCTCATAGTGTAGCAAATCATACTTGCATAGGACACCTTCAAAGTTCATAAGGGTGACTAGATAAAAATAGTTCAAGAACAAGCAATATCAAGTTATGCATCAATCAACAAGTCTTGGGACAATGCACATTAAACTAAGAATGGCCACTATGCTCTCCTAATAGGTGCATAAAGATAGAAGATGGAGACTCAACATAAAAGTAAAAGAAAGGCCTTCATAGAAGGAAGCATGGATTCAAGTCTCATAAAGAGCTTCCAAAAATTATGGTACTTATTAGCTTTTAGCTCTCATTGCCCCTATCATAAGCATCTTTAGGTGATTAAGGTTAAAGTGACACAACTAATAGGATATGCTTGACAAGTTATAAGCCAAAATCTCATGCCCCTTACTTACGAAGACCGAACCTCATGCTACTCAACTTTAGTCACAAGTAAGCTCTTGTCATTGTAAGTACATATGTATCATAGAGAACCGCCAATGGGGTACCCCTTGCACATGATACAGGAGCTATCCCATAATAAAAATGACAAAGCAAGCAGACAATGAGCATCTCAGCGATCTTTTTATTTGCTATTTGCATAGGTTTTTATGAGGATGCTTCATAGAGTGCTCATTATGGTTATGCTGCAAGTTTCCACCATGATTAGGCATGGCTTAGGCTAGTGGCCTAGGCGTTTATCTAACACACATACAAACTCCATGATCTTACAAGTTCCCCTTTTATTTCACACCGTCGGGATCCATAAGCAAAAGAATCATGATATCAATGGAATATAAGTGCAATGTTGAAAGCGTTCCCCATGTACATGGTTCTGCTAACTTCAACTTATAAAGCACAAGCATATACACAACAAAGATGGACACAATGGTTCAAGTTTATTAAGTGCAAGAAAGTAAAGTGTGGCATCAAGTTCGTGAGAGCTTTAATCACTAATTTTCACATAACAAGTTTAATTCGGAAGGTAGATAAAAACATGAATATACTTGGAATAGAAAATGCTAATAGGTAGGTATGGTGGACTCTTTGGAAGAACTTGGTTTTATTTGGAGTTGGATGCATGAGTGGAACTCATACTTGGTATGGAGGCTAGCAAAAGACTGCGAGCGACCAACTAAGAGAGCAATAATGGCCATAATCATGCAAAGCGATAAAACATCATTAATTAAAGCATAAAGTGATATTACAAGTCGAAAACTAAATGATCATAGAGGCTATGTGACTTGGTATAGTCTTAACATGGTGTGAGCATGCGCCAAGTCAACCCAAATAAAACATTAAAGGAGAATACCACAATACTATGCTTTAATATGCTAAAACAAGGCGTGATTCTTTCAAGGCATATTAAGCAATCTCAATTGTTTATAACATGTCATGCTACAGCAAAAATCACTAAGCATAAAGCCAAAACAATATCAAGCATTACATGACAAAGCCTAGGCCATAGTCAGAAACAAGCTCCTTTTGTATCACTTATAAGCATGAACTTCGTACTCTTTTCCAACACCAATCGACTTATTTGAAACAACTCACAAAGATAATAATCAATAAATATCAGTGAGCTTGTCTCACGAATCCACAAAGAAGAACTAAAAAGTTCTAAGCTGAAAGCAGAAAAAAACTAAGGCTAAACACATTGCTAGCAAAAGAGAACACTCACAAAACAATAAGAATGAAAACTAGAGTGTTCTAGGCAATGAATAACGAGGTGTGTCTCTCTCCAAAAGAAGTGTGTTGGGATCCAACCAACTTATTCAAGCAAACTAAGCAAACCAAGCAAACTAAAACCAAAAAAAAAGACACTCCAAGAACAACACAACTGTGCATGAAACAATAAAAATAAAGTGTTTGGAAGGATCTGAGATTTTATTGATGAAGAAGGGGATGCCTTGGGCATCCCTAAGCTTTGACGCTTGTGCTTCTTAGATATTTCTTGGGGTGAAACGGGGTGGCATCCCCAAGCTTGAGCTTTAGTCCATTCTTCATCTCATTACATCATTCTCTCCATACACCTGAATTTTTTCCTTCATACAAAACTTCACAAATCTTTATTAGCAACATTAGTGCACTCAAGATAATAAGTCTTTTCGTTCAGTTTCAACACCAATAAAACTTCCATTAAAACACAAGCTACTGTAGTACTTCCCTCAAAATCTCAATTCCCCAAAAAGAACCCAAAAAGGAATCAAAAAGAAGCAAATGAAAATAATGGTAGAAATCAATCAAAATAGACCATCAGGTAAAAACCAATTTTTTCGAAGACCTACTATTGCTCAAATCGAAAAGGGTTGAGCTAATGAAAGTTGTATAACACCCTGGGCCAGAAGCACAAAAAATCACACCTTAAAATGACGTACAGAGATTTTACACGAATTTTTACAGCGGAGCACAAAAATCGGTTTCGGGACAGCAACTTTCCCAAGCATTACTTCTCTCTCATTAGAGGTTAATCTTGGCACAAAAAGAAAATAAAAAGGATAAGGAGTGGTTATTACAGAGGTAATAACTTCCAAGACTCATCTAAAACTTTTGGGTTATCTCCCAATAAGTACTTTTCTTTAACGCCTTTAAGTTAGGCATGATAGTTTGAGAAGATGCTCACATAAGAAATATGAATTGAAGTAAAAGAGAGCATCAAGAAGCAAATTCCAAGCACATTTAAGTCTAACCCACTTCCTATGCATAGGAATCTTGTAAAGAAACAAATCATGAAAGCACAAAGCAACACGCATAGGAAAGCAAAACAAATGCAACTTCGAGACTTTCAACATAAAGAGGGGAAACTTAATATTATTGAGATGCATAAAACCATGTTTTCCTCTCTCATAATAACTTTCAGTAGCATCATGAATAAAATTAACAATATAACTATCACATAAAACATTCTTATCATGAGCCACATGCATAAAATAATTATTAATCTCCCTATAAGCATAGTCATTCTTATTAATTGTAGTGGGAGCAAATTCAACAAAATAGCTATCGTTATTATTCTCATCACCATAATCATCAAATATAGGAGGCATATCGTAGTCATAATTTATTGTCTCCTCAATAGGAGGTGGACTGAAAATATCATATTCATCATTGTAATCATCATATATTGGAGGTTTTGTATCATCAAAAGCAATAGAATAGCCATCTTCCAAAGCTGGGGAACTAAAAAGATCGTTTTCATAAAAACTAGCTTCTCCAAGCTTAGACTTTTCCATAGAATTAACAATAATGGTGTCCAAAGAATTCATACTAACAACATTGCTATTAGCATGCAAATAAAGTTCCATAGGTTTTTAAATTTTCTCTTCAAACACTTCCTGTCCTAACTCAAGATAAATACTATAAAGCTCTAATTTTGTTGTTGTTTTCCATTAAGCCTAACTAGTGAAAATAAATGCAAGAAACAAAAAGATATAATTGCAGAATCTAAAGGAAATAATTTCGAGCACTCACACACCAGCAACAATGCTAGAACATAGCTTAGTAGCCATAGGATGTGAGTACCTTTTACCTTACCTCCCCGGCAACAATGCTAGAAAATAGCTTGATGTCTACGCTATTCTATTCTTGTAGACAGTTGTTGGGCCTCCAAGTGTAGAGGTTTGTAGAACAACAGCAAGTTTCCCTTAAGTGGATTACCCAAGGTTTATCAAACTCAGGGAGGAAGTGGTCAAAGGTATCCCACTCAAGCAACCCTGCAATCAAGATACAAGAAGTCTCTTGTGTCCCCAACACACCCAATACACTTGTCAGGTGTATAGGTGCACTAGTTCGGCAAAGAGATAGTAAAATACAAGTGGTATGGATATAAGACAACGGTGCCAGAAAATAGCTTGATGGCATGGAAGAGACTAAAGGCAAACTGAAATAAAGATGGAATCAAGCAAACATGTAATAGATCTAGTTGCAAACGGTGTTTCAATGCTTATAAACAAGGCCTAGGGATCATACTTTCACTAGTGAACACTCTCATATAAATATCTTCCCTTCATGATACTACTCTGAACTACTCTCCGTTTGGTCACTCTAATCCATGGTAGGGCTATAACAGCACTCCTCAAAGTTCGCTTTCCGCATCTAGATAACCCCACACTGTCACCTTGAGCACTAGATGGTTCCAACAAACACCACAATTTCATAGAGACATCCAACTCCAAATATAACTCATAATAAGTATTTGTAATCTCTAGCCTAAGTGCCACCATGGTGTGCATGCTGTCACTTTCACACACATGGGGAGAGCAGAGATCTATTAAAGAACTTGAGCAGCAAGGTAGATCTACTTGATTACAAAGCTCATGATCACAATATGATCATGCATAGAGAGAGAGATGAACACATAGCTACCGGTAAAACCCTTAGCCTCGATGAAGACCTACTCCCTCATCATCATGGGAATCAGCAACGGCGATGGAGATGGTGGTGGAGATCGATGGAGATGGCTCCGGGGTACTTCCCTATCTCGGCGGGGTGCCGGAACAGAGACTTTCTGTCCCCTGAATCTCCCCTTCGGTGGCGGTGGTGCTGTGGAACTTTCCGTGGTTAGAGGCTGTTTGATTTAGGGTTTTTGCATCAGGAGGCTTCTTATAGACGAAGAGGCAAGGTCGGTGGCCGTCTAGGGGGCCCACACCATGCCCAAGCGTGGCCTAGGGCTGCCCGCGCCAAGGGGGGGTGCGGCCGCCCTGTGGCCCCCCTTCGTCTCTCCTTCAGATTCCATGTGTCTTCCGGTAAAATATTAACTTTGGATTTTGTCCCGTCCAATTCCGAGAATATTCATTTTCTGACTTTCCTGGAACCAAAAACAGCAGAAAACAGACAACTGGCACTGTGGCATCTTGTTAATAGGTTAGTTCCAGAAAATGTGTAAAAGTACTCCAAAGTGTGGACAAAACATAAGAAAGTAGATATAAACCAAGCATGGAACATCGAAAATTATAGATACGTTTGCAACATATCATATACTAACAAGGAACCCAAAGAAACAATTCTAAGGCTTGAGTCGACAAAACTCCTCACATGACAGACTTGAGCCTACAATCTAATACAAATATTCGACTATAGCCTTGGGGGCTACTCCCATCGGGAGCGCTGGCCGTGCACCCGATAAAACATTTTGATGATTCCAGAAAAAGAAGACATGAGTTGAGAATTTTCTCAGATGATGAAGACTTGAGCCTGCAATCGAATACAAATATTCGACTATAGACTCGAGGGCTACTCCCATCGGGAGCGTTGGCCGCGCACCCATAGAATAAACACAAAAATCCTCCAATGAAGACGATAAGGATAAAAAAGCTATGAGCATTACACAACTGTATCCTGAAACGGTTACTCCCATCGGGAGAACTGGGCAATGCACCCGATAAAAATGATAATCAAGCTAACAAATTTAGAAACTCCAACAACCAAACAAGGCAGTCAATAAAACATTAAAAATTCTTGGACCACGTCCGCCGCGATAACATGTTTGAATGCCATGACTATCGACATGAAGGTAAGACCCTAGTATCCATCCTATGAGGCCTAGCAATCGTACCCAAATGGGTTATGCTAGTAATTATCTGTATCCACGACATGATCAAAAATCCCGACGGACGCGTTGGGTACCCAAAACATAAAATTGGAATCCAGTAATCGGTAAGACCTATGCGACCCGAACTGAATTACACCAGTATATACCGAGTTCGAGTTCGGGGAATTGAGCTGGAAGTAGGTTCACGATGTTTTGACCAAGAGCAATTAACTAGTTCCTGATCCATTGGATGCACTAGACTCATTATACCAAAATCCCCATGAATAAAATATTTATAGTCACTCAAAGAAAAACTTCAAATCCAATACAGAAAATGTCTTTGAGACTCAACCTGAATCGTAGATTCGGGTGGAGACTCAGGGGCTACTGACTTGGGTATGACTTATTGGGTTCCTGTAACTAGTATACTTGGTACATACTTAGACTACGGCCCAAGGCCCACAAAGAATTAGAAGTCCTGAAAGTATTCGAAGCCCAGGAATCAAACGTGTTGAGCAAGATAGAAGTGCCAACTGACATAGTCAAATATCTGTAGTCAAATTTGTAACCGATCTTTCTTGGACTCTGAGACCCAGTCTCTCATATAAGGGCTAGGAGGAGCTGACAGAGAGGGCACCGTATCTTTGAGCTAAACACAATCCACCATGAGTTAGATTGCATCTAGTGAACCGATGACTCTGTAACCCTATATTTTCATAATCATACAGTACTTCGACTCCCTTGTTTGTTTGATAGGTTGATGAAATCACCAACACTCTCTTTTCCATAAAACCCAAGTCCATAACAATGGATATTTCCGAGGTCATGCCTCGTCACATATTTTGTGCCTTTCATGATTATGGATTTATCTATGTAATTCCTATGGTGGACATTGTGGTATGAGATGATACTTGTTATTCATTTACCATTGTTTTGGGATTTTATGGTTTTTCATACTCTGGAGATACTTCTATGATAGATGTAATGGTTTGTATTCATAATGCCTTGTTTACCCATGCCCATGATGTGCCTGGCAACACCAAGTGAAGGTAGATGGGAGAGATGCGGTAATGCGCATAACAAATAAATCATTGCACTAGTATTTAGAGTGTTTACAATTAATGAGTATGATGTATGTAGGTAAGGGTGGCCGAGTGATAGAAGAAATATGCATTGAGTGACAACAATGCAGCTAAACATCATTTATCCAGGGTAAAAAGGGAGAAGTATGCCATGATGGAGTGACAATAACCACATGTTGGCCTTACAAGGGTGACATAGAAACACACATGGGTACTTCTTTCAACTCTGTGTTTTAGGACATGTAGCCATCTTAAAAGTTACCATTAAAACATGACAATTGTATGTAATTTTATTTTCTATAACATGAGCACCACCATAGATGGAGAGAGAGGATTGACTGAACCCATGAACCCAGGTCCATTGTTCCTATAAGAGTAAACCACCATATTGTCCTCTTGTAATTAGAGGATTGGGACACTTTTAGATTACTGTTTTGTTACACTTTATTTTCTTGTATTGAATCAACATCCTTGTTACTATATCTTGTTTAGTGCATAAATAACTAAAACTTGTGACACTTTAGTTTGAGAGAATAAATGGCCTTTTCTTCTTTCTCATGCGGATCGATACCCTACTTTCACATTGAGAGATATTGTAGTGATCCCCTGCTCTCTTGGGGGTTATCGCGTTGTTGTCGGGGAGCATTGTTGTCGGGTAGTTCCGGCCAGCGCCGGTAGTACTATTCCTAGGAGGATTTCTTCGGAAGATCTCCCCGGAATGGTACTACCGCCTGGGTCTGAACTACTCATGTTACCGGTAGTTCTAGCCCCTGGCCAGTACTACCAGTCGGGCTTTCGACCTTTAAGTCACGGGTCAGGGAAAACACTGGGCTTTCTTCCCCAGTTCTCCCTCGAACCGTTTCTTATAGGAGCCGCCGCCAAGAGGAGCCCTTTCGTGGAGGCGCCGCCGGCACCGCCGTTTCTGACCACCCCCTCCCAGATCTACTCCGTGGGATCCTTCCCCACCTTGATATCCCTCCATGGACTCCGGTATTTGCCCCTCACTCCCTCCATTCATGGAGATCTTGCCATTCCATTGCTTGAGCTAGGGCATGCCATGTCTAGGGCTACTTCTTTGGCTAGAACTATCTAGGGAGATCTTGGTAGGCCTAGGAACCCTTGCTAGAGTAGATTGACTCAATACATTAGTGGAATCCATGCTGCTGTGCTCCCAGATCTGAGGAACCTCCCTATTCATGCTCGCACCGGTACTACCGGTGGGGCACGACCGGTACTTCTGGTGGGCACCGCACCACCGGTAGTTCCGGCGGCTCACCGGAACTTCTAGCGCACACTATTTGGACTCCAACTCTGTATTGTCTCAATCTCTCTTCATCTTTCCTTTCAAACTTGTGCACTTACCCACCCTTTCCCTCCCTACCTTATGCTTTCTTCTCAGGGCAAGGTGGTTCCCGTGGTGGCTCTAAGCGGTCCTATGCTTTCTCGAGTCGTCCACCGGATATTGATGAGGATGATATAGAGATTGTGCATCTGGCTAGCCATACTGCCCGTCAGAGAGCTGCTGATGAGCGTCATGCTGCTGTGGCTGAAGGAAAGAGGCCTTCTATAGCTTCCTAGAAGAGAACCACCACTAGGCCCGACTCGAGCAAGAAGAAGATATCTTCGTGGCCTCCGCTTGCCTATGAGAAGTTTTGCAAGCAGGATCCATATGTTGCTCCCCGTGACCAGCTGTCTTGTGACCCCTTCTTCCATACAAAGCTTCAAGAAGAAATCTATCTTGAAGTATATGCCGCCAAGAAGAAGCATACCGTTGCCCCTCAGCAGCACATCAATGTGACTCTCATGGAGAGCAAGCCTGCTTATTTTGGTGAAGCCATTGAGCTGTGTAGTAAGTTTGGGCTGATCAAGATCATGGAGCATCGACAGAATTATGATGAGAGGGCCATTGCTTAGTTCTACACCACTCTCTACATTGATACTAATCCTCAGGATAGAACTTTGAAGTGGATGACTCATGACAAGTTGTTAACTGCCAAGTGGTCTGCATTTGCTGATCTTCTTGGTTATCCCATTCAGCAGGGCGAGCGCGCTTATGGGTGGCACATTCATAGGTCCAAGGCTTCCGCTCCTGAAGTGTTGGGGCGTTTGTACATTGAAGGATGGGGTGTGAATGGTCAGGTGGCTCATCTCCTTCCCACCTATGATATCATGCGTAGAGTGTACAAAAACACCATTTCTCCCAAGGCAGGTAATTTTGATCAACTCCATGCCTTCCATATTGATCTTATGTATTAGACTTATCTTCACAGGAATTCTGAGGAGCGTCTTAATGTTATGGATTATCTGTTCCAAGAGATTTGGCTTGCACTGATTGAGAAGAGGTCATGTCCCTATGCTCCATACATTCAGACTCTTATCGATACCAAGTGGTTGCAGGTCACCCACGAGTGCTTTCCAGAAGATGGTTGTACTATCCATGAGGAGAAGTCTCTCCATGTGATGAAGCATGAGAAACCAAGGACTCAAGCTGAGAGGGAAGATGTTGCTTTGAGGGCTGCTAGGGACAATGTTGAGGCTTCATGCCATGCTGGATGTAGTGATGGGGACCATGCTGAGTCTTCTCCTCCACCCCGACTTCAGAGTCAGCCATCTTGGGCCAAGAAACTATTGAAGAAAGTCAAGAAGACCTTCTGTTTTCTTCAAGACTGTGAGTATCAATCTTATGTTGCTCAGAGGAACAGTGTCAAGAGGGAGAAGGCAATCATGAGGAAGCTTGATATTGAGGTATCTCTTGATCCTAGCTCAATCACCACGCCCAAGGATCAATGGGTCAATGCTCATTTCAAGTGGACTAACAGTGATGATGATCCTAAAGTCACCAGCTCATTTCCGCCCGCTTGGAACAACGCCACATGGGTCCCCAAGCCTTCTCCTCCGTATGTTGGTGGGTGGGGCATGTAGATTGTTTACTTTTTCCCTGTTTGGCATCTTGATGCCAAAGGGGGATAAAGTTATCCTTTAGGGCTACGGGATTTGCATGGGTTGTGTCATGAGCTTGTTCTTTCTTTGATCCTTTTATGCTCGTGAACACTTGTCTTTTCTTATGTATGTTTGTGGACCTCTATTATCTGCATGTATGTGGACCTCTGTTATGTGTGCTTTTATGTGATTGAGACTATGTATTGTGACCTTTATATGGTGTTTTAGTGGTTGGTTATATTGGGTGGAACTATCTCATTTTATTATATATTGTCTCACCACATGGTTGTTGGTGCAAAGGTATGTCTCTCTCTCTTACATCTATTTCCTTGCACTTGTGTTGTTTTTGTAATGGTAAGGGGGAGTTCTCCCTTATGTGTGCTTGTTGCATTTTGATGCCCTGCAAGTGCATAGGTTCGTCAGAGAATGTTTTCGCGGAAGTATTAGTTCTAGTTTTTATATCAATCACGATAAGGAGCCTTGGTAAGTGTTTTTATGTGGCGTTTCTATCGCACTCAAGGTGTCATAGGTCTTGAGTGAGTTTATTGCAACTTCTGGTGGTGGAAGGTTTTCATGAAAGATAGAGGAACTTTGCTTAGGAAATAAATAAGGATTAAATTGCATCAAAGTAAAGACGAGAAATGTGTTTAGAGGTCCTGCAGATGAGACAGAGAGAAACGATTCATGGTGATAGTGAAAGTGCCAAATGGATAAAGTGGAATAAGTGATAGTGATATTTCTTATTTGTAAGTGAGTAGGCAAGCAACCCACATACCGAGTAGGAGTCCTCATGGCCAATTCTTCCCAGCCCCAATGATCCGTCTGCCTGTTACCACGGCAATGGTCAGCATATTAATTAAGGTCTTGCAACCAGATCAAGGCTTTAATCTTGATGGTTCCTTATTGTCCTCGAGTAGTACTAGCTCCTCACTAATATCGGCCGTGTCACTCGGGGGTCACCAATTCGCTAGCATACAAGCTCATACTTGTGCGATCTTTGGATCATGTTACCTGGACCCTTAAATTAGATAAAAAGCATTAGGCGAACATAGATAATCATTCTCACTATTTAATAAACACTACAACAATCACAAATGGATGGATTTAAAGGAGGCATGACACATCTCGCCAATCCCCTACATCTCCCACGCCTATGGGGATTTACTCAGACAAGATAGGAAGTCAACTCAAAAGCATAATTGTATTGCAAATAGGAATCATCTCAAAGTTATTAGCAAACCACAATAGCAATTGAAGATCAAATCAAATACAAACCAAAGGTAGATCAAAGTATCAAACCCTAATCTTACAATTCCCAATCTCTCATCTCTCTCTCTCTCTAAGTAACAATGGGGATGATGGTTGAGTGTGTGGTTGAGGAGTTGAAAATCGTCGAGGGACAAGGGGAGGTTCTTCTCCTCTTCCAGATCTGATCTAACCCTCTCTAGGTGAGTTAGCGGCGGTTGTGTTCTCTTTTTCGTCGTCTTTTTCATCTTGTTCCCTTCATGAAAGTTACTTGTATTGATATAATGGAGCTAGAGGCGTGTGGTACGGGCGGATGGTATGGGCGCATCCCGATCGTACTGCTGGTCGTTAAGCTCTCTGAACGCCTCCAATGAAAGGGGCTCCAATTGGGGATTTACTTCTTTAGGTGCAATTAGCCCATAAATGTTATCAGATCTTTAATAAATCTTCATTAATTGAAAACCATCACAAGAAACCAAGGATTCGCTAATTGCAACATTAACGTTAGTAGAAAGATGTAATCTTCAGTGAAATATGGCAATAAACAAGAGGAAAATCAATAGTCAAAAGTGATGAAATTTGGAGCTATCACATTCCATAAGCAATCTTTCATCTCTTGACCACATCTAGGGGGAGCTACTCTTACTTTACAAAAAGTTGTCATGTGTTGATCTTTATCTATGCAAATATTATGGGGTTGTCATCAAACACCAAAAAGGGGGAGATTGAAAGGATGTTGATTTCTCTTTACATTTTGGTGTTGATGACAACTTGAATTGTGGTCTAATCATGTGCCTAAGTTGCAGGTTTTTTCTACGGACAATTTGGTGTGTGGACTCACCTCTTGAAGGATCATGAAGATGGTGTCTCGTATTTGCACTTTCTTTCTCTTTTTCTTTTAGGGGACTGTACTATCAAGAGGGGCTCCACCTATGAAGGTTATGGGAAATCATGCTTTCATGCATAGTCCATACTTGCACATCCACAACCCTCCAGTTTTTTAGTGAGAGAGTGATGTTTCGAGGTGGATGAGCCTTTTCTGTCCTGACTAGAAGTACCGGCTAGGCGCCGGTAGTTATGCTCACAGGGTTCTGTGGGGCTGGCCTAGAGGTAATTCTGGCTCAAGATCTGGGGCTAGTTCCACTCAGGTTTAGTACACTTATGTGTCCAACTGAACTAATTGACGGAAATAGCATTGAAACCTGGCCCGGTAGTACCGGTCAGAACTTTTAGTCGTCCCTGACTAGAACTTTCGGGCAGCACTACCAAGCCACACCTCTTGAGCGGTAGTACCGCTGGGCCCCGGTAGTTCTGGTCTGAAACCTCGCAACCCCGTACTTTCGGCACTAGTTCTGTTCCAAATTCCGCCTGGCATCTAGTTTGTTTCAATACACTTCTGTCTCGAAGTGTCATATTTGCTGGAATTTGGACCAGAACTTCTGCCGGTAGTACTGGTCAGGAAGTCGTGCTTGCTGAGCTGGCTTTTCTAACCGTTCCGAGGAGCGGCTCCGAACCGTTGGAGTCTGCTCACCGGAAGTACCGGTCCTCCACCGGTAGTACTGGTGGTGTCCCGGGGACAGAAATCGGCTCAGTTTGAAGGGCCCTATTTAAAGGCACCCTTCTTCCTCCTCTCATTTTATCTCTTCATTTTCTCTCTCCTCTATTAATACAAGAGCTTCAACTGCCTAGATATCTCTCCCTAGCCACTCAAACCTCTTAATGTTTTGAGGAGTGGGAGAGGTGACCTAGATCTACTCTTGCACCAAAGGAATCGTGATTTCCCCCACCCATCCTTAGTGGACCTTGTTACTCTTGGGTTCTTGGAACCCTAGACGGTGTAGCGCATCCTCGGAGCCGGGGTAATTGTTGTGAAGCTTCGTGGTGTCGTTGAGGGCCTCCAATTGAGTCATGGAGTCTCCCCTCAACCTTGTTGTAAAGGTTTCGGTTGGCGCCTTCAAGGCCACTGGTTAGTGGATTGTGAGGCCGCCTTTGTGGTGGTGCTCATCAGAGAAGAAGGTAAGGCCTTTGTGGCGCTCATGTGACCTTGTGTAGCCCCGACACCTCTCCAACGTAAACATAGATTCCTTGGAAGTGAACTATGGGAATTACATCTCTGTGTCCCCTTGCTGGTTTACTCGTTCCTCTTCTTTACTACTTGCAATTACCGTCTTGTTGTATTGTTTGCCATATAGGTTGCTCATCTAGTTGCATCTCTAGAGAACTTAATTTTGTGCTAAGCCAAAATTTGTAAGAAAATACTAAAAATTGGTAGTCTCCTATTCACCCCCTCTAGTCGACCAAAGTTGGACCTTTCAACAGCTCTAGCGACACTTCACAAGCCAAACCCTAGTTATGCTAGGAGCAGTGGATCAGGGAGTACATGCTACAAAGGGAATATGCATCATATAGGATTACTATAACTATTGATAAAAGACTTTGGAATCGCATGCAACATGGAAAGAATTGAAATACTTCGAAATCATAGGATTATATCATGGTGGGTATATGCTTGCCTTGTTTGTTGATACCCAACTATAGATCTTCACTAGCCTTGTACTTGACTTGATTACAATTGGTCAAGTATCGATCTTCGATGGTCTTGATCTCTGTCTTCGATCTAGAATTCTACTAGGAAGAACCAAAACACCATAAAGAAAGGGAAATAATCAACACATGGCATCAATGCAATGGTCAATCAAGAATGATGACATGAAAAGTTAAAGGGTGCTGAAATATAACCCTAAACAAGGTCATCAGTTTAATTCGGGTTGAAATGCCCTAAAGATGGCATTTCACCCCAGATGCACCTACGGAATTGCTATTGCTCTTATAAAAAACTTCTTAATTAAAGTTGTTTAACAATGCATGATTATGATGCTATTGTGTAGATCTCATTTTTCCAAAAAAATTGATATATTATACATATTTTTCTGACTTAATATGAATTAGTTATTGATTTTAGAAGATTAAACCATTTTCTGAAATTGTTTAAAGGTTTTATGACATCAGCCTAATGTCAGCGGAGCGTCGGATACTTTCCTCACTGAGGCTGTTCCAACCTCAGTCACTGACGACAGGGCCCTAGGGCCACATAGGCTTGCCACCGTGGCAAACCTTGCCTGAGGCCACATCACGGCCACGCAGGCACCACATCGACACCACCTTGGTGCCACGTAGGACTCGCCGGCGAGAACTATAGACGACAGCTTGGGATGGAGCTAGCGAGAAAGCAGGGCTACGGGGTTGCGTGTGTTCGAACAAGTGGAACATGGGGAAACTATCTGACATGGGTATACCCTACAAGTACTCGAGTTTGGCATATACGGTCTAGACATAGCAGAAGCCCACGGCGTTGCCAAGTCCCAATACAGAATTCAGGTGACCCACGGAGACTCCGATTGCTTGCGACGCAAGAAGAAGCTTAAGATAGAAAGTTCAAAAGGACGAACCCTAATCTGTAACCAACTCGACCTGCTACCCGAGACCTAGCCTATCTATATAAAGGCTAGGAGGGGCGGGGAGGAGGACGATCACAACCCTTGTTTTCTACAAGCATCGCCAGATTGCATATGCGCACCCCTATAATCTTCGATTCCTTCGATAATTCCAAGAGCAGACAAGCAGGAGTAGGGACCTCTACGAGGCCTGAACCTGGGTAAACCTTGCGTCCCTGTGTGCTTGTTTGCTAGCCGATTGATGCCTCCAGTGCTCCCTCCTTCTCCAAAACCCAAGTCCATAACAATGGGCATTAAGAGTTAAACCCTGGTCACTATCAGTGGTCGCGCCCTTGGCTTTGGGCCATCAGAGCGTCGCCTACGAAGGCGTCTGACAACCGCAGTCGATGGTCTATGATGCAGAACCAAAGCGTGGAGAGAGGGAGCGAGTGGAAGGGTGCCTGAGCACCATATGCTCACCCTGAGGATGCTGGTGAAGTAGGTTTGGTCGGAAGAGGTGGGGTCAGCGATGACGGCGATCAGACATATATGGGGAAGACACGATCAATTGGCTCGACTAGGGGCATCCCTGCTTGCGTACGTCAGCGATGATGGTGGCAGAGCTTAAGGCCATGTTAGTAGAGGCCATAGGGGTCAAAGACGGAGGGTGCGTCAATGACTAGCGGCTAGGGTTCGGGCTCCGTAGCGAGGAAGAGAGAGGGAACAAGGGATAATGAGAGGATCAGGATGAGGGCGGGCGTCGCTGGGGTTTATCCCCTTCTCCTGGGGCGGCGGTGGCATCGCAGCATCTATGAGGATCAACGGGGAGGGCACATGCATGCAACTACTTCCCATTGCCTGTGAAGACGACGAGGTCGAAGGGGTAAGCTAGGCCGGCCTATGCTAGGCTGCTATTGGGCTAAAGGCTACTACGTGCGGGCGGCATAGAGAGAGAGAGGAGAGAGATGGGTCAGGCTATCTGCTGTTGGCTCTATTTTCTTTTCCAAAAATCTTTTCCTAATTTTGTTTCTATTTTTCTCTTTGCATTTCAAATTCTTTTACTGATTTGAATCATTTGAAAAAATATCAGAGATTTCAAAATAAGTTGAAATACTCAGGGGCCCTTGGAATCCATTTGGGCTCCATTATTTTTGATTTTTCAGAATACAAAACTATTTGAAGGTTACATAGGGGAGGGTACAAATTAGGGTTTTAGGGTTTGTACTTATTTTCTTGTTTGCATTTTTGTCTTAGCAAAATAGGTGATGCTCATGAATGCACAACCAAACCCTAATTAGGTTTTAATAAAACTAGGGTTGTTACACCTAGCTACCAAATGAGATTAATGAGTAAAGAGTGGAAAGAGGAACGAGGTAACTGAGAGTGGAGCACGCGGAGACACGGGATTTAGTTACCACAGTTCCTTTCTTTGTAGGAGAAGTACATATGCGTTGGAGGGGTTGAAAGGCATATGCTCGAGAGGCAATAATAAATGGTTATTATGATATTCCAGGTTTATAAGAAATGTTTATTTCTCATGCTATATTTGTATTAATAGGAAACGTTAATACATGTGTGTTTAATAAACAAATAGAAGGTTCCTAGTGATGCCTCTCATTACACCAGCTTGTTAATTAACAGATGATCAAGGTTTTCTGATCATGACATTAGATGTTATTAATAACAAGGTCACAACATTGGTAGAATGATGTGATGAACAAACTCCCAAAAGTATAGTAATACGATCATGCCATTATGTTCACACTACTATAACATCACTCAAAGTAACCCTAATCCTTAGACCATGAGATCACGTTAATTGTTGACTCAAGAAAAGTATTTAGTTTACATCAAATGTCACTTCATGACTGTGTGATTATAAAGGTGTCATTGGATACTTGGAAAGTATACATGGCCGTCCTCTTGGTGATATCACATTAACATAGCTTGCAAGCAAGTGATAACGATCACTAAGAATGTTATATCACGGGAACGAGAAAAGAGTACGTGTCAGTAACAGGATCGAACTAGGTATAGATGATACCAAACGATCGGATCCCGAACAAGTAATATATCGCGAGACAAAATGAATTGGTTACTACGAATAAAGGTTCACACGATCACTAGTTTACCGTTTGAGCTGGTGGGAGTCATTATGGATCTCCAGGTCTCGCTGATGATTATTGATCGAAGAGTGTCTCAATCATGTCTACTCAGCTCGCGAACCCGTAGGGAGACACACTAAAGGGTAGCTAACGCATTTGAGTGGATAGGGAACACCAGAGAAAATACTGGACAATGCAGGAATTATTATGATATATCTGCCAAAATAGTTTCTATATATCGGAATAATATCGGGGATTGGATTATCAATGTGTTTATTAAATGAAGTACTTATTATATGAAGTGTTCATTGAATGAGTAGCATTAAATCAAGTGAATTAAAAGGAAGTTTTAATTGCATGACTCTTGATTTTGAGTGGAGATTAATCATGATAAAGTGGAGATGAATTTTGGGTGAGTGGAGCCTCCACCCACATGAATGAGGGAGAGGTGGAGGCACCCACCTTGGCCGCCGGCCAAGGAATGGGGCAGCCCCCACCCCTATAAAAGGTGGGGTGGATCTCTGTAGCATCCCAATTGTCTAACAATTGTAATGCTACTTGTTCTAGTAAGATATTGGCTACTTCATATATTTAATTGTTGCATCATAATTATATCATGCTCATGTCATCATGCCACCTTGCATTTGAGCATCATATAAAACCCTGGTTCTTTGGTACTTCTCTCATATGCATTATAAATTGTATTTGCCTCTTGATATTGTATTTGGTTATTGATATATTGTTTAAATGCCCAAGTTGAGTTGGGGGCATATCTTTTATTTCCATTCCACCACCTTTCTCTTCCACCACTTTATAATTCCATCATCCCATTAACCATGAGCTTGTATTTCTTTTTCTTTTGATATTTTTATTCTAGCTCATGTGGGTTGGGGTGGATCAAAACCTTTAAATTCTTTTGCTTGGCTTTTTCTCCACTTCTTAGAAATGCATAAGAATAATGCCATAATATTATTGTTGTTTTCACAAAATAAATCATGGCATTATTATTTTGCATGGGCCATGCAACCATCTTCACCACCTTTTTGTCCCATTAGTTTTTCCTTGTTTTATTGGATCCTTCTTTGTGTAACATCTCCTTCCATTCCACCACCCCCATATACCCATCTATATTTTTATCAATTTTAATCTATTCATGCATGATCATATGAGGCTCATTTCACATATCTCTTTTCTCCCTCCTTCTTTCTTGTTTCTCTTTCACCTTAGCTCAAGCTAGATCAAACTCCATGTTCCACTTGGGTTGATCTTTTGCACAAGTTTTAAAAATCTAAAACCTAATAAAATCTAACCTAGCTCCTCTCTCTATTCTTCTCCTAACCCTAATTCTCCTAAACCCTAAACCTCCTCCCACCTCTCTCTTACTTCCCCTCTCTCTCTAACCTGCTGATGAACACCTGACCCCTCTCTCTCCCTGGCCCACACCTCAGCTAACCCTAACCCTCTATCTAACCTAAACAAACCCTAACCTGAGGCTACCATCTACCCTAGCCCGAGCTACCCCCTCTCCTTTCTCTCTTCTCTATACCGCGTGCTAGCCCACCCGGCAGCTACTCCACACCGTCCCCACCTGCAGCCTCCCCTCTGCCGTTGCCCAGCCCCAGGACAAGCCCCAGCTCGCCCACGTGCTCGAGGAGAAAGGAGGAAAAGGGCCAAGCTACTTTACCTGCCCGCGCCCACACGCCATCTCCTCCCTCTCCCTCCCTCTCCCCTCCTCTCACACGTCTCCTGGCTCGCCCAGATCTGCCCGAGCGAGCCCTCCTCTCCTACTTCTTCCTCTTCGTCGCCAAGACCTGCCGCCGCTCGCCGCCAGCACCGTGTCGCCCCGTCGATCCAGCCGGCCTGCGCGACGTGGAGGTGGCCTGGAAGACCATGGGCAGTCCCCTACCTCGACTCGTACACGCGGACGCGAAGGAGAAGCCTCCCAGTACCGCCAGATCCTCGCCGCTCCCCGAAACCCTTGATCGCCGGAGCGCCTGCATCACCGACGATCCGCCGCGTTCCTCCTCGATCTGATCCCTCCGGCCAACCCGCGGTGAGCCTCTCTCCCTCCCTAACACCCTCCGCTTCACTGTCACCGTCTAGCGCCGCCGATCATTTCGTCGAACGCCCGGCGTGGGCCAGAGCTCGCCGGTGTCTGCCAGGTTCCCGCGCCACCTAGCACCTCACCTAGACCCCAACCCTCCTCCTGTCAGCTCCCTTAGCCTACCGCACTGGCTAGCCCCCTCAGCGCGGCCGCCCGCGACCCGGGTTCGACTCCCCGCCCCGCGCCGCACGCTGTTTTCCCGTCAGACCGAGGAGAAGAAGAACAGTACCAGGGCCTGTGGTAGTTTTACGAAAGCCCCCACTTCTTAATTTCGCTCTCAACCCGTGGTACCTCGTGGCCCACTAGTCAGCCGCTCTGGCAATCTTGCCGAAAACCCCCTAGACTTCTCCGACCGTAACCCGTGCTCCAGCTTGCACCCCACCTGTCAGTCTCTGCCAGCCCCATCGCTGTCGCGTGGGCCGTGGCCAGTTAGCCCCACCCCGCAGTCGCACGGGCTAGACAGAGCCGCGGCAGAAAAGATTTACTCCGCGCGTGGCCCCGTCCGTTTGGTCCCACTCGTCAGTGGCTATGGCTGGGACGGGCTGAGTAAGAAAAGTATTTCCTGTGCCTGTTTTTGATTAAACCTTTTTTCAAATTGATTTAATTCAAATTCAAATCAGATTCAAATAATTTTTAAAATACAAATCCAAATAATACAAATAATATATGTTTCGGAATCAGAAAAATGTGAGGAATTCAAATATGACATTCAAAATAATGTTTGAGCACTTTAAATTTTCTAGATGATTAAAATTACAATAAAATGCCCTTTTCCTTAATTAATTAATAACTTTAATTCTATAACTCCAAATTGGGCAAATAATATGTCTAAATCGTTCAGCGCGACGATCCCGTTCTATCTATGCAGTCCTTGTTCTGAATTGAAGCATGCATCATGTTGTTATTAAAAATCTGAACTGTTTATGACAATAAAAGTTGGTTAAATAAATAATTAAATGCTTTACTTCTTGTACCCACACCTCACCTTTGCCATGCTACTGTAATGCCATGCAAATTGTGCATCATTCATCATGGCATGCTTGTTTGCTTGTCGCATTTTAATTCATATGCTTGTGCACTTATTTATGTTGGCCCTTGTTTATTTGGTTCTTCTTCGAATAGACGCCCAGCAGGAGAATTACCAGGAATCACAGGAGTACTACCCAGATCCATCTCTCGCTTCAACTGAGCTGCCAGACAAGCACTACCACATGCTTGCATACATACAGTACCTATTGCCTCTATCTTATTCTTGCATCATTGAGTCGCGTTGCATTAAATTGAATCGCAAGTACTGCATAGCCTTTACTTTTAAACCCCACCGAAGCTTGTTCCTCCATCCCATGAGCCATTACCACAGGAGTTGTTTGAGCCATGCGAGTCGTAGAAGAGCATGTATAGGGTATGTGAGTGTCTGAAGAATAACGAGGTACCTAAACAACATAACCTGAGTAGTAATGGGATAACTAATGAAAGAGGCACCGGTGAGCAATATCTGCTATTTGGTTTTTCATGCTCACTTGTGTCCCGTAGGACCCCGAGTACTTGATTCCTGTTCCTCGTTTATTCGCACTATCCACATCCGGGAGGCCTTATGGACCCCCCTGAGCCAGAGCTTGATTCATTCTTATTTCTTGGGGCCACAATTAGTTTGGGGCTTTATTACTATCCTGTACTTATGCCATGTTACTGCTTTATTTAAGATTGTGCGAGGAGCACCTATACTGTTTTGGATCGTGACACGTTTTCGCGGTATCGACAAGCCCAGTCACATTTTCAGGTTCCCAGTCGTTTACCACCGTCCACACAAACCTTGGGTCCGTCTCGAAGCCGGCCAACTTCGTTGCGGGTAGCTTAATGGGGTGGCCCCCTGAAATATTTCTGAATCCTATGATTGCTTTGTCGTGAATGCCTCGTTGGGTTTTGATTTGGTTTTTCCGAGGTTGATCGAATGTGTGTTGCTATTCGTGCACCCATGCAGGGTAAATCTTTCTAAAAGCCGTGTCCGCGGTTATGGACGACTTAGAGCACAGTTTCTCGATCATAGACAAGTATAACTAAAGTACCGCTTTTAATTTGACTAAGTACTTGAATAGTAAATAGTGCAATACTCATGGAATGGTTAATAAAACTGCCAACGGATGATGGGGGTTGTTCGTCCGCTTTCTCGTTGGTAAGCTAGGAGGAGGATGGATCTGTTAATTATACCGTTATAACTGTTGTTCTCAATTCAAGGACATCCGTCTATCATTGGTTAGGCGGATGGTTAGCGAGTATCTGTAGAATTGTTAGGTATTATCTTTTGCTGCACTTGCGTCATCCCAGGTTGTGTCCCCTTTAGCGTCATAAAGACTTGATGAGTACCCCTAGGGTCTCACACGATAAATTGTTTGATTCAGATGAACAGGTGTACCCGCAAGATGGACACTGGGTGGAAGAGACAGATGATGTTGGCAACGATCGTTCGGTGTAGAGATTCCGGGAATGGGGATCCGTGAGATCTGTGGGCGGGATGTGTTTATTTATGAGGCATCTTATGCCAATTTGCTTCTTATCCGTACTCGGATCTTGTTTTCCGCTTCCGCCTGATACTCTGATGTGTGATGTATGAGGAGCTATCCTAAATTATTATATCTACCTAGGACATTTGGATCTTGCCGTATGGCGTTGCAATATTTCTATTTCTTTTAGATGGAATGGCTCTGAGGACTGTTGTATGTGGCTTGCATACATACTCATTTGTGTATGTAGTTGATCCCTTCGCCTGCCGATTACGCCGCTCGTTCTTGTCCCGTTGTCTGAAAGTGGTTAGGACGGCCGAAAGGTCTACCATGAGTGGCCCTGGGCCCCACCGTACTATTTTAACCACTTTCGTTCATCCAGGCATGTAACTAAGAGCGTAATTCACCGAGGTAATTACAATTGGTATCAGAGCCATCCCGCCCTTCAGGGTCTCAGCCAAATGGTCGTTGTCAGTCTAGCAAGTATTTTGGTAGTGATGTATACTAGGGAAAAACAAAACGTGAGAGTAGGACTGCTTCCATTTTTCTTCTTACCCACCCACCCACCCTTTTATGGTAAGTAAGTGTAACGTTTTCAATCCTCTTCTAAAATTCAAACTAGGATTCACGTGTTCTGGGTTCCGTAGTACCATAGGTTGTGTTTGTGTTTGTGTGTGTGTATGTGTGTGAATTCCTTGTCTATCTGTTGCATCCAAATGTTATCACTGTCGGCCTTTTGGTTATCAACTATTGGTACATTCCATACCGACAGGCCGTTGTAAACCGACGCGTTCTATTCTGATTCGTTGTACACCGATGCGATCTATCTTACTCTTCGTTATCCGACGTTATCTTGTTGGGGTGTTCTCTTTCGTAGTTACCAATCTTTAGGTCCATCTTAAGAAGAAGGTGTTGGGATATGTGTTTTACTGATTCATGTGCGGAGTAATGATTTGAGTGCGGGATGGAGTCGCGACCACACCACTACTGTTATCATTTGCTCTTGTATATTGAACTAGTAGAGTTACTAATCTTGATTCGTGAAGTGGTTTTGCGCATATAGTGGTATTTTAATGCCGAAATTTGCGGAAAAAATTTCTTTGTTAGTTTGTGTACCACACTCCTTGTTCAGTCGTGTGCGTTATGCTTAATATCTTCTAGTTGCCTGGAACTTTGTTGATATTTTAATATCATCTCAGTGAATTGCATTCTTTAATCTTGATTAATTCCATTTTGGTACTATTTTGGATTATTATCATTCTCCATTATAGTACTGACTTGTGTTTTATATCAATCACAGGATGGCACCACCATGCCGTTCTGAAGAGGACATAACACCTGAACTTGGAGCTGCTTTGGCAAGTATTGCAAATGCTTTGGGCACTATGCAGCAGAACCAGCAGCGCTTCGATGAAAGCGTGAGGAGGAATGAGTTTGCTCCGCTACCTCCACCTCCCAAGCGAGGAGACATCAAGAGTTTTCTCAAGTTCAACCCACGCCAATTTGAAGTGTCTGATCAGCCACTTGATGCGGATGACTGGCTTCGTGAAGTGTCAAGGTTGCTGATGACTACGGATGTTCCCGAGCAAGAATGGGTCAAATGTGCCACTCACCTTCTGAAGGGAGATGCAGCTCTCTGGTGGGAAAATTACCTCAAGGCAGATCTTTCTGGTTTTCAGCCTACTTGGGAGCGGTTCACTGCTACTTTCAAAGAGCAATATCTGTCAGAAATTGTCATGGAAAGGATGAAGGAAGTGTTTCTCAACCTCAAGCAGGGCACTGACAATGTCAACACCTACATCAGAAACTTCATGAATCTGTCTCGTTATGGTGGCGATGAGATCTCTGATGACAAGAAGAAGCAAAAGAGGTTTCGGCAAGGCCTCAATGCTTCCATCAAATATGCAATCACTCATGCAAGGCCGGCATCTTTTCTGGAACTTCAACACACAGCTCTGCAGGAAGAAGCAAGTAGGCAAGTGTTTGAGGAGTCAAAGAAACACAGCCATGATACAACAAGCTCTTCTGCTATGACAGCTCTTTCTAAGCGTCGTGTCTGGGTTCCTAACACCCCACCGTCGCTCCCTGCTCCACCAAGACCGTCAAGCTACGCACCAAGGCCACCAAACTCCTTCACTGCGGCTCCCAGGGGCTACAACCACAACTACCCTGGAGCGCCTGGCAGAGTCCCTGGCTACGTTGCTCCACGTCCACCTGGTGCTTGCTATACTTGTGGAAACACTGGGCATCAGCACTGGAATTGTCCAATGAACAACAAAGCTCTTCCACCACCACCTCCAAGACCTGCGGCAAGTGCTCCTATGATTCGTGCACCTCCACCTCGGGCTCTCAACATCAACACTAAGCCGGGGTCTACGGTTGCTCGTGCCAACTGTGTCAACGCCGCTCAAGCTGAGCATGCCTCTGGAGATGTCATGGGTATGCTTCCTGTTAACTCAGTTCCTGCACGAGTTTTGTTTGATTCTGGTGCTTCGCATTCTTTTGTTTCTCACAAGTTTGCACATGAGCAAGATCTGGCTATGGTTCCTTTGTTACACCGTCTTGTGGTACAATCTCCTGGGTCAAACATGAGGGCTGCTCATATCAGCCATGGCAATCAAATTGAGATTGGTGGTTTTTCGTTTCTGGCTTCCTTAATTATTCTAGGCAATTCTGATATTGATGTTATCTTGGGCATGGATTGGTTGACAGCAAATGCAGCTGTGATTGATTGTGCTGAACGTTCGGTTTCTCTAAAAATTCCTGAAGGCCATATAGTCTATTCTCCAAGTCTGACTCCTGCAATTCAGCTTTATTCTTTGGCGGCTCTGAATGATGATGCTATGGAAGGTATTCAGAGTGTTCCTGTAGTCTGTGAGTTTCCAGATGTCTTTCCTAAAGAGTTACCAGGTATGCCTCCGGATCGTGAGGTTGAGTTTGTCATTGAACTTGAACCTGGCACCGCTCCTATTTCCAAGCGGCCTTATAAAATGGGTCCTGCTGAGTTGGCTGAACTCAAACGTCAGTTGGATGAACAAGACAAGTTGGGTTTCATTCAGCACAGTACTTCTTCTTGGGGTAGTCCAACCATCTTTGTGAAGAAGAGAGACAAGACTGATAGACTTTGTGTTGACTATCGGGCACTCAATGCTAAAACAATCAAGAATAAATATCCCCTTCCACGGATTAATGATCTCTTCGATCAGCTAGCTGGAGCTGTGGTATTCTCTAAGCTTGATTTGAGAAGTGGTTATCATCAAATCAAGATCCGCAAGGAAGATGTTCCTAAAACAGCTTTCACCACCCGCTATGGCCTGTATGAGTACACGGTCATGTCTTTCGGTCTCACCAATGCACCTGCCACCTTCTCGAGGCTTATGAACTCGGTTTTCACGGAATATCTTGATAAGTTCGTTGTGGTCTACCTGGATGACATTCTAGTCTATTCTAAGTCAAAAGAAGAACATGAAGAACACCTTTGGTGTGTCCTAAACAAGCTTCGTGAGAACCGCCTGTATGCAAAGTTCTCCAAGTGTGAATTCTGGCTGCCTCAAGTCACATACCTTGGTCACGTCATCTCTGCCAAGGGCATTGCTGTCAACCCAGAAACTATTAAGACAATTATGGACGGGCTTCCACCCATAAATGTCAAAGAAGTCCGAAGTTTCCTTGGTTTGGCCAGTTACTACCGTCGCTTCGTTCAAAATTTCTCAAAGATTGCAAAGCCTCTTACCGATCTCCTCAAGAAAGGCAAGAAATACCTTTGGACTCCTGCATGTCAAGCAAGCTTTGAAACACTCAAAGAGAAGCTCACTTCCACACCAGTCTTAGTTCCTCCAGATACATCAAAGCCTTTTCAGATATTCTGTGATGCCTCTTTGCAAGGATTGGGTGCGGTCCTTATGCAAGAAAAACAAGTTGTTGCTTATGCCTCTCGACAGTTGAAGACGCATGAGATCAACTATCCTACACATGACCTCGAACTCGCAGCAGTTGTCTTTGCTTTGAAAGTATGGAGGCATTACTTGCTGGGCAACCATTGTGAGATCTTTTCTGATCACAAGAGTCTGAAGTATATCTTCACACAGCCTGATCTCAACCTTCGTCAGAGGAGGTGGATTGAAACAATCAATGATTTCGATTTGACCATCAACTACACTCCGGGCAAAGCCAATGTCATGGCCGATGCTCTCAACCGAAAAGCTTATGTCAACAATCTCATGGTGGAAGAACAACAACCTCTCTTGTGCGAGGAATTCCGCAAGCTCAACCTTGAAATTGTGGATCAAGGGTATCTTCTGAACCTTCTAGCAACACCTCTCTTGGAAGAAAAGGTCCGTTCCATTCAGCTTGGGGATCCTTACACTAAAAAGATCATCGCCAACATTCAACTTCCGAAGTACGAGTCTTTCCACGTAGACGACCAAGGCACTCTTTTCTTTGAACACCGGATGTTTGTTCCGAACTACCCGGGTTTAAGAGAGCAAGTTCTCAAGGAGGTGCATGATTCTGTTCTTTCTATCCACCCTGGCAACACTAAGATGTACATGGACTTGAAAACACAATATTGGTGGCCTGGTTTGAAACGATATTGTGCCAAGTATGTCTCGGAGTGTGATGTCTGTCGTAGAGTTAAAGCTGTCCATCAGAAACCTTCCGGTCTTCTACAGCCATTGAAGCCTCCGGAATGGAAATGGGAGAAAGTAGAGATGGACTTCATCACTAGTTTTCCAAGGTCGTAGAAGGGCAACAATGCAATCTTTGTTGTCATTGACAGGCTTTCCAAAGTAGCTCACTTCTTTCCAGTCAAGGAAACAATTTCTGTAATTCAGTTGGCTGAGCTTTATATCAACAGAATTGTCTCTCTGTATGGAGTCCCTCTTGAGATCAGTTCAGACCGTGGAAACATCTTCACTTCCAAGTTCTGGGGAAGTTTCCAAAATGCTTTGGGAACAAAATTAAACTTCAGCACAGCTTACCACCCTCAGTCGCAAGGACAAGTTGAAAGGATCAATCAGATTCTAGAAGATATGCTCCGTGCTTGCGTTATCTCTTTCGGCATGAAGTGGGAAGAATGTCTTCCTTATGCTGAATTCTCTTACAACAACAGCTTCCAGAAAAGTCTAAAGATGGCACCATTTGAGGCTCTCTATGGTCGCAAGTGCAGAACTCCGATTGGTTGGTCGGGCGCAGGTGAAAGAATATTTTTTGGCCCCGACATTGTAACTCAAGCGGAGGAGAAAGTTCACATCATTCTTGAAAATCTGAAGATTGCTCAAAGTCGCCAGAAGAGCAATTATGACAGAAAGCACACAGACATGGAGTATGTCCCTGGTGATCTCGTTTACCTTCGTGTCACTCCCATGAGAGGCACGCACCGCTTTGGTATCAAAGGAAAGCTGGCTCCTAGATACATCGGTCCTTTCAAAATTCATGGAAGAAGAGGAGAAGTTGCTTATGCTCTTGAGCTCCCGGAACAACTCAAAGTCCATGATGTTTTCCACATCTCCCAACTCAAGAAGTTCTTCAAGGATCCCGGCAGGACCGTGGACCATGAACTCATCAATCTCCAAGAAGATCTGTCTTATCAAGAACACCCCACAAAAATTCTTGAAGTCGCAGAAAGAAGGACTCGCAACAAGTCCATCAAGTTCTGCAAGGTGCAGTGGTCGCACCATTCCGTTGATGAAGCCACCTGGGAACGTGAAGATGAGCTCCGTGCCAAGTATCCTACCCTCTTTGAGTCTTCTTCTTCCTAGAATCTCGGGGCGAGATTCCTGTTTAGTGGGGGAGAGTTGTAGCATCCCAATTGTCTAACAATTGTAATGCTACTTGTTCTAGTAAGATATTGGCTCCTTCATATATTTAATTGTTGCATCATAATTATATCATGCTCATGTCATCATGCCACCTTGCATTTGAGCATCATATAAAACCCTGGTTCTTTGGTACTTCTCTCATATGCATTATAAATTGTATTTGCCTCTTGATATTGTATTTGGTTATTGATATATTGTTTAAATGCCCAAGTTGAGTTGGGGGCATATCTTTTATTTCCATTCCACCACCTTTCTCTTCCACCACTTTATAATTCCATCATCCCATTAACCATGAGCTTGTATTTCTTTTTCTTTTGATATTTTTATTCTAGCTCATGTGGGTTGGGGTGGATCAAAACCTTTAAATTCTTTTGCTTGGCTTTTTCTCCACTTCTTAGAAATGCATAAGAATAATGCCATAATATTATTGTTGTTTTCACAAAATAAATCATGGCATTATTATTTTGCATGGGCCATGCAACCATCTTCACCACCTTTTTGTCCCATTAATTTTTCCTTGTTTTATTGGATCCTTCTTTGTGTAACATCTCCTTCCATTCCACCACCCCCATATACCCATCTATATTTTTATCAATTTTAATCTATTCATGCATGATCATATGAGGCTCATTTCACATATCTCTTTTCTCCCTCCTTCTTTCTTGTTTCTCTTTCACCTTAGCTCAAGCTAGATCAAACTCCATGTTCCACTTGGGTTGATCTTTTGCACAAGTTTTAAAAATCTAAAACCTAATAAAATCTAACCTAGCTCCTCTCTCTATTCTTCTCCTAACCCTAATTCTCCTAAACCCTAAACCTCCTCCCACCTCTCTCTTACTTCCCCTCTCTCTCTAACCTGCTGATGAACACCTGACCCCTCTCTCTCCCTGGCCCACACCTCAGCTAACCCTAACCCTCTATCTAACCTAAACAAACCCTAACCTGAGGCTACCATCTACCCTAGCCCGAGCTACCCCCTCTCCTTTCTCTCTTCTCTATACCGCGTGCTAGCCCACCCGGCAGCTACTCCACACCGTCCCCACCTGCAGCCTCCCCTCTGCCGTTGCCCAGCCCCAGGACAAGCCCCTGCTCGCCCACGTGCTCGAGGAGAAAGGAGGAAAAGGGCCGAGCTACTTTAACTGCCCACACCCACACGCCATCTCCTCCCTCTCCCTCCCTTTCCCCTCCTCTCACACGTCTCCTGGCTCGCCCAGATCTGCCCGAGCCAGCCCTCCTCTCCTCCTTCTTCCTCTTCGTCGCCAAGACCTGCTGCCGCTCGCCGCCAGCACCGCGTCGCCCCGTCGATCCAGCCGGCCTGCGCGACGTGGAGGTGGCCTGGAAGACCAAAGGCAGTCCCCTACCTCGACTCGTACAAGCCGACGTGAAGGAGAAGCCTCCCAGTACCGCCAGATCCTCGCCGCTCCCCGAAACCCTAGATCGCCGGAGCGCCTACATCACCGACGATCCGCCGCGTTCCTCCTCGATCTGATCCCTCCGGCCAACCCGCGGTGAGCCTCTCTCCCTCCCTGACACCCTCCGCGTCGCTGTCGCCGTCTAGCGCCGCCGATCGTTTCGTCGAACGCCCGGCGTGGGCCAGAGCTCGCCGGTGTCTGCCAGGTTCCCGCGCCACCTAGCACCTCACCTAGGCCCCAACCCTCCTCCTGTCAGCTCCCTTAGCCTACCGCACTGGCTAGCCCCCTCAGCGCGGCCGCCTGTGACCCGGGTTCGACTCCCCGCCCCGCGCCGCGCGCCGTTTTCCCGTCAGACCGAGGAGAAGAAGAACAGTACCAGGGCCTATGGTAGTTTTACGAAAGCCCCCTCTTTTTAATTTCGCTCTCAACCCGCGGTACCTCGTGGCCCACTAGTCAGCCGCTCTGGCAATCTTGCCGAAAACCCCCTAGACTTCTCCGGCCGTAACCCGCGCTCCAGCTTGCACCCCACCTGTCAGTCTCTGCCAGCCCCACCGCTGTCACGTGGGCCGTGGCCAATTGGCCCCACCCCGCAGTCGCACGGGCTAGACAGAGCCGCGGTAGAAAAAGATTTACTGCGCGCGTGGCCCCGTCTGTTTGGTCCCACTCGTCAGTGGCTATGGCTGGGACGGGCTGAGTAAGAAAAGTATTTCCTGTGCCTGTTTTCGATTAAACCTTTTTTCAAATTGATTTAATTCAAATTCAAATCAGATTCAAATAATTTTTAAAATACAAATCCAAATAATACAAATAATATATGTTTCGGAATCAAAAAAATGTGAGGAATTCAAATATGACATTCAAAATAATGTTTGAGCACTTTAAATTTTCGAGATGATTAAAATTACGATAAAATGCCCTTTTCCTTAATTAATTAATAACTTTAATTCTATAACTCCAAATTGGGCAAATAATATGTCTAAATCGTTCAGCGCGACGAGCCCGTTCTATCTATGCAGTCCTTGTTCTGAATTGAAGCATGCATCATGTTGTTATTAAAAATCTGAACTGTTTATGACAATAAAAGTTGGTTAAATAAATAATTAAATGCTTTACTTCTTGTACCCACACCTCACCTTTGCCATGCTACTGTAATGCCATGCAAATTGTGCATCATTCATCATGGCATGCTTGTTTGCTTGTCGCATTTTAATTCATATGCTTGTGCACTTATTTATGTTGGCCCTTGTTTGTTTGGTTCTTCTTCGAATAGACGCCCAGCAGGAGAATTACCAGGAATCACAGGAGTACTACCCAGATCCATCTCTCGCTTCAACTGAGCTACCAGGCAAGCACTACCACATGCTTGCATACATACAGTACCTATTGCCTCTATCTTATTCTTGCATCATTGAGTCGCGTTGCATTAAATTGAATCCCAAGTACTCCATAGCCTTTACTTTTAAACCCCACCGAAGCTTGTTCCTCCATCCCATGAGCCATTACCACAGGAGTTGTTTGAGCCATGCGAGTCGTAGAAGAGCATGTATAGGGTATGTGAGTGTCTGAAGAATAACGAGGTACCTAAACAACATAACCTGAGTAGTAATGGGATAACTAATGAAAGAGGCACCGGTGAGCAATATCTGCTATTTGGTTTTTCATGCTCACTTGTGTCCCGTAGGACCCTGAGTACTTGATTCCTGTTCCTCGTTTATTCGCACTATCCACATCCGGGAGGCCTTATGGACCCCCCTTGAACCAGAGCTTGATTCATTCTTATTTCTTGGGGCCACAATTAGTTTGGGGCTTTATTACTATCCTGTACTTATGCCATGTTACTGCTTTATTTAAGATTGTGCGAGGAGCACCTATACTGTTTTGGATCGTGACACGTTTTCGCGGTATCGATAAGCCCAGTCACATTTTCGGGTTCCCAGTCGTTTACCGCCATCCACACAAACCTTATGTCCGTCTCGGAGCCGGCCAACTTCGTTGCGGGTAGCTTAATGGGGTGGCCCCCTGAAATATTTCTGAATCCTCTGATTGCTTTGTCATGAATGCCTCGTCGGGTTTTGATTTGGTTTTTCCGAGGTTGATCGAGTGTGTGTTGCTATTCGTGCACCCCTGCAGGGTAAATCTTTATGAAAGCCGTGTCCGCGGTTATGGACGACTTAGAGCATAGTTTCTCGATCATAGACAAGTATAACTAAAGTACCGCTTTTAATTTGACTAAGTACTTGAATAGTAAATAGTGCAATACTCATGGAATGGTTAATAAAACTGCCAACAGATGATGGGGGTTGTTCGTTCGCTTCCTCGTTGGTAAGCGAGGAGGAGGATGGATCTGTTAATTATACCGTTATAACTGTTGTTCTCAATTCACGGACATCCGTCTATCATTGGTTAGGGGATGGTTAGCGAGTATCTGTAGAATTGTTAGGTATTATCTTTTGCTGCACTTGCGTCACCCCAGGTTGTGTCCCCTTTAGCGGCATAAAGATTTTCTGAGTACCCCTAGGGTCTCACACGATAAATTGTTTGATTCAGATGAACAGGTGTACCCGCAAGATGGACACTGGGTGGAAGAGACAGATGGTGTTGGCAACGATCGTTCGGTGTAGAGATTCCGGGAACGGGGATCCGTGAGATCTGTGGGCGGGATGTGTTTATTTATGAGGCATCTTATGCCAATTTGCTTCTTATCCGTACTCGGATCTTGTTTTCCGCTTCCGCCTGATACTCTGATGTGTGATGTATGAGGAGCTATCCTAAATTATTATATCTACCTAGGACATTTGGATCTTGCCGTATGGCGTTGCAATATTTCTATTTCTTTTAGATGGAATGGCTCTGAGGACTGTTGTATGTGGCTTGCATACATACTCATTTGTGTATGTAGTTGATCCCTTCGCCTGCCGATTACGCCGCTCGTTCTTGTCCCGTTGTCTGAAAGTGGTTAGGACGACCGAAAGGTCTACCGTGAGTGGCCCTGGGCCCCACCGTACTATTTTAACCACTTTCGTTCATCCAGGCATGTAACTAAAAGCGTAATTCACCGAGGTAGTTACAATCTCCCTCTTAGACACACACATCCTCTCCTCTCATACGCCCTTTGGTTGGCATCTTCCTCCCTCTTCTAGCCTTGGCCCTTTCCACAAGCATGACGCTTAGGCGAATATCTTCTCAAGATCTTCTCCACCTCCACCACCACCATGTCGTAGTGTTGGCAGAGTTCCTAGGGACCGACTACTTTCGCTATCACGCTGGAGCGAGGGACGAAAGTCGTCGGCACACCGTACGTGTGACCGATTACGGAGGCGCTGCACTTGGCGTTGGGTCATCGCATCCTTGAGGACGGCCATATACACTCTACAACAACCACATTTGTTTGCGGGCACGTTATCCCGCGTTACGGTCTTCGAGGATGAGTCCATCTGAAACCGTTACATGTATCTTCTAGATATGATCTTGGTGGTGGAAAATTTAATGAGAGCTTACATTAAATTTGGTAGAAAATTGATGCAAAGTGAGTGGAGTTGGTTTTAATGGAAACGGGCTTAGTGGAAGCTCCACTCACCATTATGGAGGGAGCGGTAGGGGCACCACCATGCCATGCGCATGGCCCCTTGGGGGCTGCCCCTCCTCCTATAAAAGGAGCTCCCCTCCTCCTCCACTCTCACACCTTCTCGTGAAAGATCTCTCACCCCCTCTAGAAATTATTCCCCATGGTCTCGGATTAGCGAGATATATGTTCCTGGTGGCTTTATCTAGAAAGGAGTTGTTGCTTCCGCTGCTTTGCTGGAGCGAGGGACGGAGGTTGTGGGATACCGGATGTGTGTGCGATCACGGATATACCGTTGCTTTTCAGTGCTGGACTTGATGGACCCAAAGGACTTCATCACGATCTTGAGATCGGCAAGTGTACGACTACATCATCCACGAGTATAACCTCGTAACGCTTTGTCGCTCTTCAAGGGTATGTTCTCTATGGATGTAAATTCATCTATTGATTGTATCTAGGTAGATAGATCTTGGTGCTTAGTTGTTCACATCGTAGGAATTTTTTGTTTTCTATGCTGCGAACCTAACAGAGGTTTGGGTGGATGGAAACTTTCCTCCAAAACATAGTGCAATGAAATTCTATTGGAAAAATTCCTAAGGATCCAAACCTACAAATCAAACGATGCACAAAGGAAAAATCCCTAAGAATTAAAATCCTCTCGAATTTCTTGGGATTCATTTGAATCAAATAATCCCTGAATGAGGCGTATTCACTATTCTAAGCAAGTTATTTCACTACTCCATGATGTCGCAAAATCATGCAGCTATCTTAGCATGAAATTGGACAGTGCTAATACTGCTACTACATTGAAATTGTGCTTTGTTGTTGTTTCAACAGTGGTGTTGCTAACTTGGTATGATGATCATGTGAAACCTTGTGACCAAAGTTGCAGTTCGCGATTCGAGAACTATGTTAGAACTTTCGCACGTGTTTATAATGTTTTTGCTAGAGTTTAGATTTTCTTGTGCAAATTTTCTATTGTTCATCCTACATAATGTGTGCTCCTCGACCGTGCTTATGCACTCAAAACAATACATCCATGTTCTTTTTTCTAGAGATATACATCAATGTTATGGGAACTCTCTTCTTTTTACCCTCCTTATTTCAAAAATAATGAGATACAAGGAAGAGAATAAACTGGACAAGGATATCAAGAAATCTACAGAGGGCATGCGAGGAGTTGCCGCCGTTTGATTTGAAGAGGAGCGTTGTGAGTTGAAGTGACCGGAAGTCATGGGTGCCGCTGATGTTCGAGAAGCGAGCCGTAGCCATGTATTGTTGCGGAAGATCAAAGTAGTCCATGTTTGCAAATTGGAATAGTAGCATGTGAAACTTTCTTCCTTTAGCTTAGGAAAAAATGTAAAAGTTTCTTCCTTTATCCGCATCACTCGTCTTAATCATTTTAATCAGTTTCAGAAATTTATCGAGGTTGTTCATATGTTTATACATATTAATACCGCCCATATTTTCTTAAGTGTTTTTACTGTCCAGTTTTCTCAAATATTATATTCTTTATTTATTCAAGATAAAATGACCATGTTCACAGTTTGCTTTCTTTGGTAATGGCATTGTAATTCACTTATCGACTCACGGTTAATATTTCTAAGGGAAATTTTGCTACAGGACACCGTTATTTTTAGTCATTTGTTAAAACACACTGTCCAATTATGTCTTTGCCAGGTACCATTATAATGTTTTGGCGCATTTGCCGGAAACACCACGTGGCCAAAAATAGAAAGTTTTGGCACTTTTGCACGGGCGACCATGTTATGGCCGGGTTTGAAGAAAATAGCTAAACTTTTCCTTTTTAGCCGTGCTGTGTGTTCTAGCAAATGTGCCACAAAATTATAATGGTACCTAGCAAAGACACAATTATGCGGTGTGTTTTGACAAACGCCGGAAAATAACGGTGTCCTGTAGCAAATTTTCCCTATTTCTAACCCTCTTTCATGAAGCTAAGAATTAGAAAAGAAGACTGCGCGGTTGACATACATAGATAAACTAGCTCGATCCAGTGTTCTTATGTTACTTGATTTTCCTCTTGGTACCGGTGTGACCATCTGACCGTCTGAGTCACCTATTTACATAAATTATTGATTCACAAATGGAGTGGTGCAGCAAGAAGCTTCGCCTGATGTTAATTTCAAGTGAAAGGTGAAGGATAAACATAACGAGAAGGTTCTATTCCCATCTGTTATTGTGGCCTTCAATACTTAGTTGCCATATATGAGTTTTTTAATTTCTATGGCTTGAGCTTTGAGAAATTACCAGATAAGTGTGTGATGCAAGTGACCAAGACTTTGAACAACTTAGATTTCATGGGCGCAAAGCGGGTCTAATCTTATATTTTGTTTATGGCAGCATTAAAACAAAATTAGAAAAAACTTAACGCTATACAATGTACAGTGACAAGATGAATTCTTAAAATACCTGCAATATCATCACACCTATCAAAACACAATATAGACGGCGAGGCGAAGCTCGCGCGTCTGGCTAGTAACCTGAATACAAATGGGTTATTTGGCTCTAACGGAGATGCAGTTGTTGGAATGATTGTCCGCGATCACAAGGGAGAGATTATCATGTCGTCTTGTCGTCCCATGTCGTGATGCTTTGGGGGCTGAATTATCAGTTGTGTGGGAGGACATCTCTTTGGCCTTACACTCGAGTAACAACCCTGTGATAATTGAGATGGATTGTATATAGATAGTTCGCTTAATAGCAGCGAAGTCGGTCATTCAATTTACGCAATGATGGTCCAAGAGATAAAAACCTTGATGAACGTTAGACCAACTTGTATTATTCATATTAGTAGATGTCAGAACTCTAGTAGCCATTACTTGGCAAATTATGCTAGAACTACTCCTCGAACGCGCAGTTTGGCTCGCCTCTATCCAGAGGGTTCAGTGAGCACCTGCCTCAGAGATTGTAATGCCGTTTGTTTTTAAGTAATACAAGATGATTCAAAAAAAAATGTTAGGAGTTGTACTGAACTTATGGTTTCGACATATGCCCGTCTTTCTCTCTTCTTTCGTATACCACAAAACAGCCTTGACAAAATTGCACTACTTCATGATAATTTACTTCAAAACACTGACAGCTGCACGTTGTTTAAGTTTTGTTTTTTCTTCAGAGATTGGCCAACATTTGTTTTTTTTTTGGGCAGGGGAGATCGAGCGTTTGACTGCAGGAGAGGGGCCTGAAGAGAAGCTGGATCGAAGACTTTTTCTGATTGGGAAGACCAAATCTCTTTGGGCCGTCCCGGGCGACTTAGTTGGGCCTCCACTCCTCCGTCCTCAGGTTGTCGCTTCTCCTTTACCTTTACTCCAGGGGAAAAAAGCTGCCCCTTCTCCCCCCCTTCCCCCATCTCGCCGCCGGTAATATCGCCATGGCCGACGCTCCCGACGAGGAGCCCCCCGTCCTTCTCGACCGCGCATCGCGCGCCACCCGAGGCAAGAGGTGTCCTCCTGCCCTCCTGGTTCTCCCTACGCCCTCTCTTTCCTACTTCTTACACTATCTGTTCCTCCCGACTGCGCAGGATAACCAAGCTCGTCGAGGAGGAGGTCGAGAATGACGAGGCTTTCTGGGGCCAGGCAGCCCTCAATGAGGTCCGTCCGTTGCGACCATATCGTTTCTTCTCCTCTCCTGGAATCATCGTTCATTGTTCCTGAACGGCTCCGTTTCTTCTTCTTTTTCGCAGGAAGAGGAGGATGACAACTATCAAGAAGAGCAGGATGCCGGTGATGAGTTCGACAGTGATTTTGATAAAGATGTGAGATCCCTTATTCTGCTCCTTCCAATCTGCTAATTTGCTTGCTTTATTGTAGCTTTCTTGGCCTTTTCTTTGTTCACAGTAAAATTTCTCACTGCGTGTGCTAATTAACTCCTTTCCAGGTATCTGAACCTGATGGTGACCCAGAGAAGGAAGAACATGAGAGGTACACATGTTAGTTCATGAGCATATCAGAATGCAGTCATCTACTGTGCAATTACTCAATTATATATTCTACTCATGCCCCCAACCATGGACCAGATTACCTATTAAGAAGCGATTATTTTTCCCTGGGAAAACCATGAAAAAGATGAAAGCCAAGAAGAAGAAGAAGAAGAAGACGAAGAAGGTCATCAAACTAGAAGATGAAGGTACAATTGACGAGAGTCCTGACAAGGCTACTACATCCAAACAATCAGACTTACCCGATGACTTGGAGTCTGAGAAGATTGTCAGGAAATCGACGAGAACATCTGTAGTCGTGAGACAAGCTGAAAGAGAAGCAATACGTGCTGAAAAGCAAGCGACTGCTAGGGTTTGTATCCATTCACCAGCCCTCTACATGCATTGCATTGTATACAGTTACTGTTAGTGTACATGGACAGTTGAAACTTGTACAAACCGATGGAATTTTGAGGTTTATTGACTTGTTGTCCCTGCTTTATACTGCTCCAGCCAATTAAGAAGAGGAAAGAGGAAGAGGAAAAACGGATGACACAAGAAGAGATGCTTTTAGAAGCAGCTGAAACAGGTCTCTGTTTTGTCTTTCTATCTTTTCCCAAAAAATATATCTGGAACCTACTGTTATTGATCAAGTATTTTAGTTATGTCTGTATTTATAGAGATCATGAACATGAGAAATCTTGAACGTGTACTGGCAAGAGAGGAGGAGGTGAAGAAAAAGGCTGTTGTTCAGAAAGCCGTGTATGATGGTCCTACAGTTAGATTTTACTCAAAAGATGGTGAGTCCTCTATACATGTCTGCTTACATGAAAATATTGAACTTACAATGTACACCCTTTTTGTGCGTCCTGTTCTTATTGTAGCAATCCATATCGTACATGTGCCGATTAATGATTATGGTCATGCTGAATTAGGGGACTCACATCTGGAATTTATTAATGGGGCATCATTTGGGTCCGAACTCTGTACGACTTCAGCACCTTGTAAGTGTTGGAATCTCGTTGGTGATGTACCTTTTATTTTCCTCTGACAATTACCATAAATCTATATGTGGGGTATGGAAGTTTGAATTCAATGTATTCCTGTATTAATTTTATTTGTTGCAGATCCAGAGAAACCTGTTTGTGCTGTAACAGGCCTTCCTGCCAAGTATGTTTTCGGTACCCTATACTAATTCATTCGTTCCTTATTGCATACTCATTTTGCTTGAATTTGGTGTTTTTTTCCATGTTTATACAAGCACAGTTTTTTACTTGACTAAAATTATGCACATGTTCCTTCTGTTTAATAGCTGCATGTTTACAGTTAGGCGTTCTAGTGTTAGTTCGTAGCGGTTTGTTTTACTAGGATATACTACTTTGTTGGCTGCTTATAGACTACTGGATCTATACTATTAAAAAGATTCACGTAGGTTCGTCGTCCTAAAAAATCCGTCTGCCTATTTTTGGACGTTTTTGCCCCTGGGACTTTGGGGAAACTACAGCCAATGCCACCGCCAATTTCCAGGCCTCCAGCCCTCCACTCTCTATTCTCCCTTCTCTCTATACCGAGCCAACGCAGCCATGCCGCCGGAAACCTCGCCGGCCACCCATGCCCCAGCAGCTCGCGCAGACCCATGCCCCTGCACCTCGCCGGCCACCCATGTCCCAGCAGCTCGCAGTCTCCCTGTGGATGCCCCCGCCTACGAAGCCCTCCCGCGCTTCAATCGCGCCGCCATGGGCGAACCCTAGATAGCATGACCTCAGGATCTCGGGGCCGGCGGCCTGCGAAGGAATGGCTACAGGGACCTGCGGAGGACGGACTGGTGGTCGCTCCACCGGCGAGAAACGTACAGCTGCCTCTTCTTCCTCTCCCCGATGACCCCTCGCCTCGTCTTTATATAAGGACCCTCTGCCCCTTGCATTGCCCCAGGTCAATTTACATCAACCGTGAGAATGCGAGGTTGGCGGCCAGCGCCAAGAAGCTGGATCTTATGTGAATATGGAAGGCTTGCTTGTTAGGACCGTGAAGCAACCAGAAGCCGACTCCAAGCATTCAGGTTTTTAGCAGTTTCTGCTTTTTCAGTCGAAGTATTTATTCAATCAGTTGGCTGATTCAGTTAGACGTTCAAAAGGTGCGGTTTGACAAAATACAGATTACACGACCTTCAGACAGAGATAGAAAACACGCGAAGTACACACGCCTGTTTTTTTAAGGACTGGAGAGATTGAATTGTACCGATATTTGTGTAGATAAATAAATGTCAGCTGTCATGTTAATCTGACTGTGTGTCCTTGCGTTGTATGATTTTATTTTATTTGTTGTTTGAAGCCTGAAATTTTCTGTTTTGACATCTTCCCAAACCTGAACTTGATTAAACAAGATGAATGCCCACGTCTGAATGTCTGATGGGAACCAAATATCGATCCAGATGAATGTCCACGAAGACTGAATCCGAATTGCAGCGTCGTCCAAGATCGGTAGGAACCTGATGATGAGATGTTGATAGACTGAGTTTATTGATTCCTGTGTAAAGTTCCAGGCGGCAGTCCCATGCTCTGCTTATTCTATTTGAATAAATAAAGATGAAAAAAATAGGAAGAGTGGTGCCGTGAGGATGAGAAACATGTGGTGGAAATTTTATCTGCCATAGCATGGTAGCTAATTAAACCAGACATCGCACATCACTTGATTTTTAAGAAAAGGGAAAAGTGATTAAGCTTACCAATATGAGAAAAACCTGGATGATAGCTAGCTTGCCGCTGCTTTGCAATGGCGGTGCAAACTAGGTTGCTGCTATTTATTCAGAGTGACATATAACAAGACGTGATAGCTAGCTTGTCGTTGTTTTGGTATAACTGGTTGCTTTATTTCAGTTAACAATGCATTTTGGTGAGAACATAGTCATTATGCATTCTTGATCTTATAAAATGCTAGACTTAAAAAAAGTTATAAATGTTCCCAGTACTACTTTGGAAATTTTGGACTATTCAGACCAATGGTTTTAGAAACAATGGCTTTTTAGATTGATGTTCAAATTCACTAAAAACTTTTTAGGAAAAATGATCCAATCAATCACATATGCATCCAGTTGTGAACTGACAAAAAGTGACACCATTTACTTGGACCAAGGGTTTGAGGGGTAATGCTTTTTTTCATGCTGATGAATTTTCTAATCAAAATTCAAAGTTGCTACAAAGGTTAAAAAAATCAACATATTCATTTATGTGTGTATTCATCGGGTAACGTGAGATGTTTAACTTTTAAATCAATGACACTGCAAGTGCAAAGGCAGATAAGGAGAACGGATATGTGGAGTGCAACAATAGGCGGGGAGACGGTGCTAAGGAGACACGACAACTACAAACAAGGAAAGAAGTGAGAGAGAGTCGACGCTGCATGAATGCTAAGCACATTCTTATGTTCCTCACACATATTAAGATTCTTTAATATCCCGCGGCAACGCACAGGCATTCGGCTCAAGAATAGTTTATTACCTAGGTCATACTACATTCGAACGGATAGAGCGAACCTGCAGGGTATCGAAAAATCAGCTATTATACCAACATCTGATGAGTCTTAAAAACTATGTGAGCATATTACATGTCTTTATTTTTAGCTTATTCCTCATTATTCTGTTCCGCAGCAATGCGCGGGCATGCTGCTAGTTATGTATAATCTGATAATCCTTATGAATTTCATTGCGCGGGCATGCTGCTAGTTATGTATAATCTGATAATCCTTATGAATTTCATTGCGCGGGCATGCTGCTAGTTATGTATAATCTGATAATCCTTATGAATTTCATTGCTTCAATTCTGTTTGTGCACAGCCTTGTTTGAGCTATTTTGTCTTTCAGTGTATTCTGTCGTGATACAATAGCAAGTTCGTTTGATTCAGTAATTTGAAACGATCATATACCTTCAGTAGTACACGTGAACTGATGCATGGTGTTACGTGCTGAGACCGTATTATGTCTCCATGATTTGTATTCCAATTGATGATCTTATTTGAGGTGCTACTTCTTGCAGATACCGTGATCCAAAAACAGGATTGCCTTATGCAACAATGGCAGCATTTAAAATCATCCGGGAGAGGTACACTTTGTTGCTTTTCTCGGAACTTTGGGTTTTTTTTTGTCTCCGTGGAACAGTGATCAGTGTCCGAATGTAGACTTGTAACATGCTAACATTTTTGTGTGGATGCATGGGTTCAGCTTCCTGAAAGAGGAACCTGACAAGAAGAGGCCCAACATGTCAAGTATGGGGGAACTCTTCGACTCGATAACTGTCGAACATTCTACACCTAAGAAGAGAAGAATCGAGGCGAGATCGCCTCTGTCAGGCGACCTAAGGCACGGTGCACGCTTCGGACGAATGCCTGCTCTTGATATGACGGACGAGGACTGAAGAGATATTTGACAGCGTTGTTGCATATGATGATCGTTCAATACGGCTGTCCAGAGATATCTGACTGCATGATTGCATATGATGCTGTCGCTGTGTTAGCATTAGGATTAGTATAGCGACACACTATTTTCTTGTTGTATAAGTACTTTTATGAGTTCATCTTAGATGTCCCAGACTTGCAGTTTCAGGCATCTGCTTTTCATGATCGTCTGCAGTGTTTTTGGCATTCTTTGATGTTGCCCATTGTGATATAAACAAGGGTTTATTACGATTGTGTCCCCGGTTTACTTGGAAATTGGGAGTGTGCCACTATGAATTGGCTAATTGGAGATATGCCAGTATGCCACCAGTCGATGCGGTTTTATTACGTTCGTGCCCTTGGACAAACGTAATTCTGGCTGTCATTACGTTGGGCTTACTTGTATGTTTGACTTGTTCTTTTGTATGTTTGACTTGTTCTTACATGTGAGATCTCCCCTTTGCTCCATCAGCAGCGATGAAAACAAATTGTCCTTGTCACTCTATCAGCAGCGATGAAAACAAATTGTCCTTGTCACTCTATCAGCAGCTATGAAAACAAATAGATATGTTGCTTTCTGACATGTGGGACCAAGCACACAACCCACCAGCGGAGTAAAAAACAATTAGATTTCCATACCATTTGCGTGTGGGACCTATCACTTAGCCTCGTCAACGACGGAGAAATAACGGTCAACAAGTCTATCCCCTCGTAAGCCCCAACAGGGCCGTTGTGGGTATGCCGAATGGCTACACAGCCATGCGGCTCACGTTCTGCTGATCTCAGTACCATGACACGGTGGATCGTACACACTCGGAAGCACGCGTCTATTGGTACAACAACATTAGATCATTGGAAAGAAACGAGTTTGAGCTTAGTTTAGAGTGAACGTGATACTGCATTTTATGTGTTTGTGGAATGAACTAGACAGAACAACGGACCTGAGGGACCCAACACGTAGCCGCGTCAGCAGTTTTGAAAGAACGCTCGAGAAAGTTTATTCCTGATCCCTCCCAAGTCTCGAAGTGGCCTTTCTAGGCGTGTTAACCGCTACACAGACATACCAGTTGTCCTGCTGATCTTGGCACCACGATATTGATCATACCTACTCGGCAACACGCGTATATCGGTACAGGAACATTAGAACCATGAAAATAAAAAAAACTTCGAGCCTAGTTTTGATTCAATGTGAGTAATGCACGATAGGTATTTAATGATGAGCTAGATAGGAACTAATCGAATGGATCTTAAATTTCTCCGTTTATCAAACCATCACAAATATGCATGTTGTGCTTGTCCATCTTTAGAATCTAACCCCAAACGGATTTACATGCTCTGAACGCCTCTCTTTTTTACTCGATGATGGCTCGTGGCCATGTCCTCTAGCCACGCGTGGTGGTCTACTAAGGTTGTTGGCGATAAACAAGGTGACCCAATGCTTCGAGGCGATCGGCGATCCAAGTAAGTCGCGAACGATGTCGAGAGGGTTCCCAGGTCTAACTGCTCTCCTGGGGTCGGACCTTCCCACCACAGTTGCGGAGGATCTGATTTAGCGCCTCTGTCTTCATGGCTTCTATAAAAATGCCTTCGAAGCATAGCTTGCATATCCTTAGGTTGATTCCATCCATAGCATGGATCCAGAGATTGTAGACGTGTAGGTGAAAATATGGTGCCGATGACAATCATTTCATTCGAATTATAAAAGAATAAATAGTAAGAGAGAAGCATATGACCGATGGCAAACTAAACGCTAGTTTTTTGCAGTGATGTGGAGCTAGATTAACAAGGGATCACTGAGCCAAGTGCATTAATGGGGCAGAGGATTAGTGAGGCTTAGGAAATTTTAATTTGCCTAAATCACAAGTTTGAGTTTGTTGCTATTTAACACTACGGGACCAATTTTATTGGTAGTTGACGCTAAGAGATCAAGTAGAGCTATGTATGATTATAATGGGACCAAGTTTAGGTGTGTTTAAATATCAGCTTCTGACGGGAATGGAATAAAAAAGAGATTATGCTTATCTAACGAAATCAAAATAGAAGATCATGAGCAGAACACTACTTGAGCATAAAACGAAACAAAAGTTTTCATTATTACAAGAAGAAGTTTACAATCAAGATAAAAAATGACCACTCAATACTAGCGGAACTGGCAGTACACCCATCAGTTCTGCACTATTGTTGGTCTGGCGCATCCTCCAGCGCCACTGCCATCGCCAGCTCGTCCTCTGGCACCACCGCCACCACCTCCGCCTTCGCCAGCTCCGGCGTGACATAGTGGGTGAATCTGCCATCATTGGAGAACTGGTCCTAGTACTTGATGTGCATGTTGGCGCGGGTGAACACCACCATCTCACAGTAGCAGTGATAGGCGCATCCCTAGGGTAGTGTGGCATCCTTGGGGTTGACAAAGCAGACCGTCAACAACGAGTCAAAAATTTGCTCGAGGTTGTACATGCGACGATTGTGGTGACGGTCATAGTCTCGGTCGAGGAAGGCACACGCGAGCTGTCACCGGATCCTCCGCGGGTTGAAGGCCCATACGTGTAGGGCATTGTCCTCGTGGACCTCGAATGGCTGGATCTCCTTTGCGGTAGGCGGGAACTAGAAGGTGGCCGGGTGCACTATTGCGGATAGAGATCTTCCTTTTCTTAATGAAGATGGGGATTGGAGATGGTAAGGTGCGCTAGGATTGTGGGGAAGGGGAAGTTAAATAGGAAGGATATTAGCGGGGATCAATGGGGGCAGATGAGCAAAACCGATAATTGTTGAAAATCGATGTTGATGATCGAGACAAAACGAAGTTGATGGGACATCTTGCTGCTCGTTGGATCTCTATTCTGAGGACATAATGGTACAACCATAATTTTGGGGGTGCATCAGTGGGTGAGGGGGAAGCGGCGGGCGTGCTGCGTGTTGTTTGAGGCAGGCGTGCCACGTGTTTATCCTTATCGAGTAAGCCACATAGAGGCAACTATTTCAAGGAAAAAAGTCCGCGATTTTAGTTTAGCGCGTACAAAAAAGTCCACCATTTTAAGGAAGTCCAATGACGCGAACCCACTTGTCGTGTGGTCAAATCTGAAACAAAATTTAAGTTTTCTAAAGTTGTTTGCTTTGTGCCATTATGTTGCAGTGCTCACAAATTTTTATGTTAGGGCCCCTAAATCTCAAGAAAAAAATCATGACATCCCTCAGTAGAATGAGCCCAAACTTGGCAGGGTGGTGTCTCTTGCATTGTAAACAACTTCTCCAACTAGGGATTTCGGCATTCTATGAAAAAACATGAATTTTCATTTTTTTAATCCAAAAATTTGAATTATGGGTGGATTTTTTAAAGGGGATGCAAAAAATCCTCATGTCTAAGGTAATCCAATATTTTCCCATAATGGTAGCTCATGTTGGACGACCATTCCCGAGAGATTGGGATTTTTCTCATAGTGGAGCTATATACTGCTTCGTTCTTCAGTAATGCTTGCATAATTCCTAAATATTGGTCTCGAAAATTAAAAAATGGTTTTGGGTGCCCAGAGGTGTCCTAGGCTGGACCAGTGCAGAGGGTTCAAAATTTAGATACCCTTACGAATTTCGCACGCCGACAAGTTTGGTATTTTTTTGATAAAACCAAATTAAATTCAAAAAATATAAACATATGCATGGTGTCCTTATTTGTGACCTAGTAAAAAAATCGTAACATCCAGATACTTTGAACATGCAAACCTTCACTCAAATGTATATTGAGTAGGAGTTAACTTGGATTTCAACCCTAGTTATGAGTGCCAAAAGGATGGCATCCCTCGATGGAATGAGCCCAAATTTAGCACGGTGGTGCCTCTTGATATTGCAAACAATTTCTCCAACTAGGGATTTTGGCGTTCTATGGAAAAACTTGATTTTTTATTTTTTTTAAATCAAAAAATTGAATTATGGGTGAATTTTTCCAAAGGAGGTTCAAGATTTCATCATGTTTAAGGCCATCCAACATTTTTCCCCAATGGTAGGTCATGTTGGATGGCATTATCGAGAGATGAGGATTTTTCTCATGGTGGAGTTGTATACTGATTTTTTCTTCAGCAATGCTTGCATAATTCAAACTTTGAACTGTTATGTACCCTAAATATTGGTCTTAAAATTCAAACAAAAAATGGTTTTGGAGTGCCCAGGGGTGTCCTAAGCTGGACCTGTGGAGGTTTCAAAATTTTGATACCCTTATGAGATTTTCTTTAAATTACTTGTGATCATTTGAATGTTGGACAATCCCCATATAACTCCATTGAATGTCTCAAAACACCCTAAAAACCAGCAAAACTCGTGTAACCCTAATGCCTAACTTGGTCTGTTGGATGCTAACCCCAGCGTCCAACTATGGCAGTTGGATCTGGTCTTCTAGAATGCCACCCGAGGCTCTACAGCCTAATTATGTCGAGTCACTGGACCATTGCACCTGGATGGTTTAGATTATGTTTTCTAAGGGTGATTCATGAGCATGTTGTTCCTAAAAGCTGATTTGATGGATTCAGTGGAGTGGCTTAGCCCGACTTTGGATGAATTTTCTACATTTCTAGCAAGAAATTTAAACTATCCTGAAAATTCTAAAAAATCACAAATGTTATCCACATACATCAGTTACATGTTTCATACAACAGATTCAAATATAGTTCATATCAACAGTTCAGATACACTAAAAACTCTAAAAACGAGATTATTCTTCCCGCTTTTTTGCTCATCTTCCTAGTCTTCAAGCTCGAACTGCATAAACAATAATTGAAGTTGATTGAAATAAAGATGGCCAAAATGTCAAATTAAACATGTTTTGAAGCTTACCTTTCATCAGGAGAATCATGCAAACATGAAATAGGCAAGGATTTATTGTTTTTCCTGTAGTTAGCAGAAAGATCTTTCCAGAACATTCTCAATAATCACAACAACTTCTACATATTCCAGCTCACCTCATTTTTTCTTACCTATCACTTTCTATTTTGTTTTTTTGCTTATTCTTCCCCTCCTCCAGCAACATTTGTGATACATTATCTTCCAACACCCTTGTTCTCTAACAACTTGTTGCTTATCAACTTCGTCCTGCACATCATCATACTGTTGTACTATATGTTCTTCATCAACTTGCTGCATTTCCACAACTTTCTCAATCTCAGCTTTGTCATTTTTCTTCCCCTTTAGCTTCCTATTTTATTTTTGCTTATCATTCCCTCCCTCTAGCAACCCCTCTGATATATTGTCTTCCGGCACCCCTCGTTCTTCATCAACTTGCTCATCAACTTTGTCCTGCAATTTCTGCACATCATCATATTGCTGAGCTACACGTTCTCCATCCACTTGTTGCATTTCCACAACATTCTCAACCTTAGGATTATCATTCTTGCATGTCTACTTTCCTTTTCCTTTGCTCCGTTTCTCTAAACGAGAAGCTTCAACTTCTGCCTTAGCAGTTTCAACTTTTGCATTCCTAATGTGAATATAGACATGGTTATCATCTTCAAAATCATGTGGAACTGGTTTTTGCATAACCTCTTAATATGATCAAATCCTTCACACCGTTCGAATTTCCTTTTCCTTACTCCTAACATTGAGCCCTTTTTAGTGGAGCCTTTGATCCTTAGCTTTCTAGGATTACCACGTGGCCACCTAATGAGGACTCCACCTCTCATTGGGAATGCATGCAGCCTCCACTTATAGACCTTAATTTTCCCTACAATGCACCCTAAAACTTTTTTGGTCACACTTTTCGATGATACAATCAAACCCAACTTTTATTGCAAAGGTGGCAACTGTGTATCGGCAATCCTCCACAGTCTTAAAGACATTACCCTCATCAATCATAGGGTTGTCCCTGTTAAAGTGTATCACTGGCATGTCCTCGTCTTCATCATCATATCTGCACCTTCACCGTTCTCTTTCTCTCAGTCCCATAGTCAGGCTCAAAGTCTGAATCAAACAAATATTCCTTACTTTCCATCCGATCAGGATTAGCAACAACATATGGATATGCTTTCTTGTCATCATCATCTTTGAACACAAACCGTCCCTAGTGTCCCCCATTTTTATGTCTTTGTGATTGCTAGACAAGGCATCATGCCCAAGGAGAAGTTGGGCAGCTGCGCTTGGTACCACAAGAAGGGGGATGCTCAGTTATGGTCGGTTGAGTTATTTGCATTGCAGGTGGTGCAAAAGCATTGACGAATAGTCTCTTCTCGAGTCTCTTTATTAACAATGTGGATAGACATCATCACAATCCTAGTCCTCAGATGTTTATCCCACATCATAGTCAGGGCCTCGTCGGTCCTAATGTCGCAGAAAATCCAAGAATTTGTGTCGTAGTACCTGGATAAGCATTTCTTATTCTGGCTAATCGAAAACTTGCCAAATTTTGTGTATATGTCACATAGAGTTAGATCTTACGTATCTACTGCTGATACGTCGTAAATGTATCTATAATTTTTGATGTTCCATGCTTGTTTTATATCTACTTTCTTATGTTTTGTTCACACTTTGAGGTATTTTTATACATTTTCTGGAACCAACCTATTAACAAGATGCCACAGTGCCAGTTGCATGTTTTCTGCTGTTTTTGGTTTCAGAAAACCAAAATCAATATTTTACCCGAAGCAACACGGAGTCTGGAGAGGAGACGAAGTGGCGCATGATAGCTCGTGTTGATGTAGAGCTCGTTGGGAACCCCAAGAGGAAGGTATGATGAGCACAGCAGCAAGTTTCCCTCAGTTATGAAACCAAGGTTTAATCGAACCAGTAGGAGCAAGGAAACACCCCAAAGGTGTTGCTAGCTGAGCCTTGGCAGGGCGCACTACCGGTGCTAGTAGCAACGTGGAGACCTGCACAACACAATCACAAAACTTTGTCCCCAACTTGCGATGAAGTTGTCAATCTCACCGTGTTTTACGGAAAACAAAGGATTAAACGTATCGAATGGAAAGAAGTAAAAGTTTGTAGAAAGTAAACACAAAGTAGTAAACAGTTTATAGACTGTAGGTAAAAGAAAGGACCAGGATCCATAGTTCACTAGAGGTGGCTCTCCTTAAGATAGATAACATGTTGGGTGAAAAAATTACAGCGGGGCAATTGACAAATTCCGAGAAAGCAATACATGCATATACTAATCATCTTGACTCCTTTGAGACTTGATTGGGCATTACGACATTATACATAGACCGCCATCCAACTGCATCTATAACTAATAATCCACCTTCAGGTTATCATCCGAACCCCCTCCAATATTAAGTTGCAAGCAACAGATTATTGCTTTACGAACTGCGTGTAAAGTAAACAATATGATTGTTCTATGTCAACACCTAGATTTTTAATCCCATATGCCCGTTATGCCATACCTCGCAATCGCAGGATTACCATTTTTTGCGAGACATAACGGATTGGATATCGCAGTACATCATCCATTACAAACCATTCATAAGGTCTTACATAAATAAGGATCTCATGATCCAGTCTTAAAACAACAAGCAGCGGAAATAAAAGATAAGCGTAGCGGTGGGGTCCATCTTCAGGGGCACAGGCAATGCTGACGAAGGCAGATAGTCCTAGTTATCATAGCCGTCCTATTGGCCATCATCTTGATAGTCTCCTTCATATTCTGGGCATGAGAATATCCAGGGACAAAAGCCATGAGTACTCTTTAAGTACTCGCAAACTACCTCTAACAAGTAATATAGTTCTAAGTTAAAGTGCTAAATCTAAGTTTAACTATAAAGTTAAGTTTGAAACCTAAGCTGAGTTCTGAAGCAAAGAAAGATAAAATAAAGTTCTAGACTCACTTAAGTTGGGAAGTTCTTGTCATAAAACACAACCATGTTGTGATCAAGTCAAAATTCATCATTCCTTTCATAAGTCATTTTGAAAATATCTCACAACGAAAAAGTATGGCCATTCTAACTGTCCATAACCACGGACGTGGCTATTCGAATAGTTTGACACTCTGCAGAGGTGGTACACTTTCACCACAAGATTCGATACATCTATCAGGGATAACCCTGAATCATCATACTTAGTATGCAGATAATCAAACATAACCTTCCCTTTACACACCCTAGTATAAGAACCTCTCCTATGAGCATGGCCTCCCAACCATGACCATCAGTCATCTTGGGCACTGCATAGGTGGACATCATGAGAGATAGCCTCAGCTCAAACCTCTCCCGCCAGGGAGCTAATACTAATGCATATAAATTTCCAGCTAAGCCTTACCCAATTCAGGTAGTGTGGTTGTATGGTAAATTTGGAATGGTATCGCATCCGAATCCAACCATCAGTTTTATAAAAGGGTTAAGGCTCATGCCTCAACATTTTCACCATCATAACCATTTGTGTTTCTCAACGCATGTCAAAACATCTCAATAGAATGACTCATCATTCCAAGGTTTTCATAATTCATTTTCACCAAGTGTTCCCATCTAAAGTGACTCAAGTTTTTGATCTACTCTAAACTACTAAGTTAAGAGTGTTCACTAAGGTGGAAAAGATGGGTTCAATCTCATGCCATAGAATGACATCTAAAGGGTTCTAAATAGGTCAAGTTTTATACTCTTTATGCTACCTTCCAAACAGTTAAAGAACTTTGTGTAAAGTAAAGGAAGTAAAGCTTGTAAATAAGACTTGGAGTATCTAATAGTAAAAGTAGTGTGACCAAAGCATGCCGAAAGCATCTTTGCTAAACCATCTAGTTTAATCCTAGCTTTCTAATAGTAGCTTGCATTGTTCATGGTGGCTTGCCTTGGTTAGTCCAGTGGTTGAAGTTTCCTTCTTCTTCTTCTTGGTAGAACTCCTCCTCCTCGAAAGCTTGGTCGGTACTATCGTCTATAAATACATAGGGAGTACACAATCACCAAACAATACTTAACTGGTCTAATTAGCATTCTAATACACACATTTGATGATCTATTATCATCTCAAGCATCACAAGTTTAATTTAATAGTTTCACTCTTTTTCATTTAGAAAAGTAATTTCTACTCATTGAAAAATTAACTAAGATTTAATATTCACCACTTAAAATATGGGATCATGTGGACACATGTCCTCACCACATATTCTAACATGTGAGAATGTGATTTAAGGGTTGTTTCATAATTACTTTGGTTTAAGTTCATTATTTAATGATTTACAGTGACTAGAAATGCCTATATAGCATTATTTTGGTACTAGTCCAAAGTCACCGCATGTCAACCTTAATATTATTACATCTTCAGATAGATATAGTGAAATGTGATATTTAAGAGTTGGAATCAACTCAAAACCTCTCTTGGTTGATTTTATAAAAATGTTGCAAGATACAAATGATTCTGTTTTGTTATTTTTACTAGGAGAGATCTATAACCCTAATTGGATTAAATCCAACGGGCTTGGATAGATCTTTTCAAAACCTTTCAGGCAAAATTAGTTTCATGCAATTTGGATTTGCAAATCTCTCTGAATTGATTTTCAAACTCAGAGACAGAACTAAGTTTAAACTAAAAAGGAAAATCCTAATTCAAACTAACTGGGTCGCGCGGGAAACTCTAACGGGCCGGCCCAGTGTCACTCCGCGGCGCGGGGCTCAACTGACAGGGGTGTCCACAAGTCAGCGGTTCATAACGCACGAAGCGGTACGGGGCGATGTGGGCCGTTAGATTAGAATAAGGATCAATGGCTGTGGCTTGTCGTCGACGACGGACCTGTCGCCGGCAAGCTCGAACCCTAGCGGCTCGGTGGGGGTGCATAGGGGGCGTACCAGGGCTCCAGTGATGATGGCGAGGCGGGCAAACGAACTGGTGGTCGACGGCGAGCTCAGGGACGGTCGAGGCAGCTTCGGGGGTGGTCGCAATCAGCGGCGCCCCTTCCTCCTCTGCTGCAGGCTACTCTAGCCAAATTCTGGCGAGCAAGTGCTCGCGCTGCTCCGGCTAGAGGTGGGGAATGGTCAGTGAGGTGAGGGGAGTGGAGTGGTGTGCTTCAAACGGCTGGGGGTGCCCTCCTTTTATAGGCTCGACGGCGAGACCGAGAGGGATGGGCAGGCGACGGTGGCGACATGGCTACGGGTGCCTAGCGGCATGGCTGAGGGTGGTGATCGACAGGTGGTCTCCTGGTGGTGCTCTAGGAAGCGAATGCGGGCGTAGGGGCGGTGGTATGCGGTCGGGGGCAGCTGGCGCTCTGAGCGGCAGAGGCGGCGGTGTCCACGGCAAGTGGTGGCTATGGTGCGTTGGGCGGCGAACGGGCGTGTCCGTCGTGTTCCCTGTCTCGTGGCGGAGCGGTGGGCGCGGGCTGCGGTCGAGCGGCGGCTTGTGCACGTGTGCCGGGTGCGGCGCTCTGGTGCGTGCTCGGCATGGCGCGGTGGCACTGGGCGCGTGGTTTCCTCGGTGGTCCACTGCTGCGCTTGGCTCGGGGAGGGGACAAAGAGTGGCGGTGAGGTCCTGGCTACCTCCTAGACATGGCGAGAGAGAGGGAGGTGGTCTGCTGGGGTGAGTGCATGGTCGACCGGCGAGCTAGTGCTCGGGGTGGCTTGGCACTGTGGCTAGGGACAAGGTGGTGAGGTGCTAATGGCCTGGCTAGATCAAGAGGGGACAAGGGGATTAAATGGAGATCAAATGGGGGCAAAACCCTATTCAAAACAGTGAGCTAGGATTAGGGTGTAAATCATGCATGCCAAGTGTTTGATGAAATGGCCGCATGAGATAAACTTTGGAATTTTGAAAAGATTTTTGGTGGGTTTGCTAGACATAAGCTTGAGACTATGTGGGTGCTTGGGTTTTGAAAATTGAGCTTGTTTGAGTGGTTTTTGAAATAATGGGATCTTCCCATATGAGTTAGATTCAATTTTAAACTGTCATTTAAAATTAGCAATGGAATGTTTTTAGCAGATCACAAAGTGGGCCTTGGTACCTCATTATGTGTACGATCAAGGGGTGTAAATATCCACACATGTTTCTGTTACGTTTTGAGTACTAGGAATAGCTAAAGTAGGCATGAGAGTTAACTTGGCCAAAATGACCATTCAATTCAATTCTTCATTTTGAGATGTTCTTCTTTGGGAAAAGTTTGGGAATGATTTAGATGATGTTTATTTCACCTAAGAAACATTTTACAAGCAAGGAATCATAGAACCATGGCACTTCAAATCAATTCCTAAATTAAATGCACATACACATGAATGCTTGCATTTTTAATTTGGAAAAGTTTTTGTTAACCCTAAATTTGATGATTTGGATCTTGATAAACTTGGATTGAAGTTTTGGGATGTTACATTCTATGAACAAAGGATTGTTGTTTTCTCCCTAGTAGCAACATCAAATATAGTACCTTAGAGATTTCTGTCACTTCCCCAGATTACTAGAGGCATGAACCCACTATCGAACATAAATACTAACTCTTGGAGTTGCTAGCATCTACTCAGCCAAGATAGCCACTAACAACGGAAAGCATGCAAGATCACAAATAACAAAGACATGATAGAATCAATAATCAATCTGAAATAGCATCTCAATATCCATCGGACCCCCGCAAACACAACATGCAGAATTACAAATAGATGATCTTGATCATGAACGGAGCTCACAAGATCTAAACATGAAAGCACAAAGGAGGAGAACCAGCCATCTAGCTACTACATGGATCCGTAGTCCAAGGATGAACTACTCACGCATCACACCGGAGGCTTGCATGGTGATGAAGAAGGCCTCCAGGGTGAATTCCCCTCTCCGGCAGGGTGCCGGGAAGAGCTTCAGATCCCTCCCGATCTAGGGATGGAGATGACAGCGGCTACAGACTCTTTCGTGGATTTTTGATCGGGTACTTAGGGTTTTCGTCCCGAGAAGGAGAGGCCGAGCGGGTGCTTGGGCTGGCCACACCACACCCTGGCGCGGGCCAAGCCTGGCCGCGTGGCCAGGTGGTGTGGCCGCCCTCTGGCCCTTCTCCGTCTCGTATTCTGGCATCTGATGACTTCCGGAAAAATAGCCACTATGGCTTTTGTCCCATCCAATTCCGAGAATATTCATTTTCTGACTTTCCTGGAACCAAAAACAGCAGAAAACAGGCAGCTGGCACTGTGGCTCTTGTTAATAGATTAGTCCAAGAAATCATATGAAAAGTACTCCAAAGTGTGGACAAAACACAAGAAAGTGGGTAAAACCAGGCATGGAACATCAAAAATTATAGATACATTTGCAATGTATCAACATCCCCAAGCTTAACTCATGCTCGTCCTCGAGTAAGAGTGATAAAAAGAAATAATAATTTTTGAGGTGACATGCACCATCAAAGAATTGATCAAAGTATTTGTAAAACATTCAAAGCAGGGATCATAGTACTTCAATCATAACATGAAAGACAAGGTTCTAGCAATAAGACAAAGAAACTATGATGCAACATGAAAAGGCACAAACAAAAGATTCATGAATAACAACGCTTTGCAATACGTTTGTTTGTTTCACATAAAGAAAACATAGCATAATAGCATTCAGCTTGTCCCTCATAGAGTAGCAAATATAAATGCATAGGACACCTTCAAAGTTCATAAGAGTGACTAGATACAAATAGTTTAAAACAAGCAATATCAAAGTATGCATCAATCAACTAGTCTTGGGACAATGCACATAGAGCTAAGAATGGCCACTATGCTCTCAAAGTAGGTGCATAAAGGTAGAAGGTGGAGACTCAATATAATGGTGGAAGAAAGGCCTTTATAAAAGGAAGTAGGGATTCAAGTCTCATAAAGAGCTTCCAAAAATTATGGTACTTATAGGTTTCAGCTCTCGTTGCCCCTATCATAAGCATCTTGAAGTGATTAAGGTTAAAGTGAATAAACTATGGTGTACATGCTTGACGAAGTATAAGTTAGAAATCTCATGTCCCCTGTATATAAGGGCCGCTCCTCATGCTACTTAAGTTTAGTCATCGGTAGGTTCTTGTCATCGTAAGTACATGTGTATCATAGAGAACCGCCAACGGGTACCCCTTGTCCGATGATACAGAAGAATCCCCATATCAAAATGACAAGGCAAGCAGACAACGAGCATCTCAACAATCTTCTTATTTACCATGGGAATATGGTGCTTTTTTCTCTCTTTCCTCTTTTCATAATCTCTTTTTTCTCTTTTCTCTTTTTTCTCAATACATGAAGTAATAACTTCAAGACTCATCTAAAACTTTTGGGTTATCTCCCAATAAGTACTTTTCTTTAACGCCTTTAAGTTAGGCATAAGAAGTAAGAAAGAATCAAGTGTTCTCAAATGAAGAAGCATTAAGACCAAATTTTGTTTTCATAGGAGAAGCAAAAGAAATCTTCTCTCTCTTAGGTAAGTGTTCTATACCTTTCTTGAGTGGGAGTTGATATTTAATTGTGCCTTCTTTCATATCAATGATGGCACCAACAGTTCTAAGAAAAGGTCTTCCCAAAGTAATAGGACAAGAAGCATTGCATTCAACATCCAAAACATAGAAATCAACGAGGACATAGGAATTGTTAACCATAATAAGAACATCATTAAGACTCCCCGTGAGTTTATTTTTAGCATTATCATCAAGTGGCACATTCAAATAACAATCTTCAGGTGGAGGCAAATCAAGCATATCATAAATCCTTCTAGGCATAATAGAAACACTACTATCAAGATCACATAAAGCTTTGAAATCAAAGTCATTCACTTTCATATTAACGATGGGTTCCCAACCATCTTCTTGTTTTATAGGAATAGAAGCTTTATGTTTCATCTTTTCTTCTTTAATCTTTATAAGAGCATCAGTAATGTGTTTTGTAAAGGCCATGTTCATAGCACTAGCATTAGGACTTTTAGCAAGCTTTTGTAGGAACTTAATAACTTCAGAGATATTGCAACCATCAAGATCAAAATCAAAATTATCATCTAAAGTAGTAGAACTATTACTAGCCTCAACACTAGTGGTGGTGATAGTAGAAACACTAATGTTTCTAGCAATTTCATCTTCTCTTTCCCACTTAGCATGTAATTCAGCTAATAGTCTAACATTTTTCAACAATTCTTACTTGTATAGCATTGGTAGCTGCAAAGGGATTATCATTAGTTTCAGGTTTAGCTGCCATTTTATTCAAAGAAGATTGAGCTTCAGCCAAAGATGTTATATTTCTTTCAGCATTAGACTGTTTTTTCTCAATAGTTTTATTGAAAGTAGTTTGTTTACTAATAAAGTCTTTAAGCATAACTTCAAGTTCAGAGGGAGCACTCCTATTATTGTGGATAGAATTTCCATAAGCATTGCCATTGTTGGGAGGATATGGCTTATAATTATTGTTACCAAAATTACTCCTATAAGCATTATTGCCAAAGTTGTTATTTCTTATGAAGTTCACATCAACTTGCTCTTGTTGAGCAACCAAAGAAGCCAAAGGAACATTATTTGGATCAATATGGGCTTTCCCATTAACAAGCATAGACATAATAATATCAATCTTATCACTCAAGGAGAAAGTTTCCTCAACAGAATTTACCTTCCTACCTTGTGGAGCTCTCTCAGTATGACATTCAGAATAATTAACCATCATATTGTCCAGAAGTTTTGTTGCAGCACCCAAAGTAATGGTCATAAAGGTACCTCCAGCAGTAGAATCCAATAGGTTCCTTGAAGAATAGTTCAATCCTGCATAAAAAGTTTGGATGATCATCCAAGCAGTCAGTCCATGAGTGGGACAATTCTTAACCAAAGATTTCATTCTTTCCCAAGCTTGAGCAACATGCTCATTATCAAGTTGTTTAAACTTCATTATTTCACTTCTCATAGATATAATCTTAGCAGGAAGATTGTATTTTCCAATGAAAGCATCTTTGCACTTAGTCCAAGAATCAATACTATTCCTAGTTAAGGAATTCAACCATTCTTTAGCTTTTCCTCTCAAAGAAAAAGGAAACAATTTCAGCTTAATAATATCACCATCTACATCCCTATGCTTTTGCATCTCACAAAGTTCAACAAAGTTATTTATATGGGAAGCAACATCTCCATTACCAATACCAGAAAATTGTTCTCTCATAACAAGATTGAGTAAAGCAGGTTTTATCTCAAAGAAAGTATCTTCAGGCACAGGTGGAGCAATAGGTGTGCTCATAAAATCATTGTTGTTGGTGCTAGTGAAGTCACACAAATTAGTGTTTTCAAGAGTAGTCATTTTTTTGTGTTTTCAAATAAGAAAGCAAACTTTTAAAACTATTTTTTGTGTTTTTGATAAAGAAACAAGCAAACAAAGCAAAAAGAAACTAAGCAAAACAAAAATAACAAAGTAAAGAGATTGGTTATGAGGGACTCCCCTTGTGAAGATGTCCTTGTCTCCCTGGCAACGGCGCCAGAAAAATGTTTGATGGCTCATGTTGATGTAGAGCTCGTTGGGAACCCCAATAGGAAGGTATGATGAGCACAGCAGCAAGTTTCCCTCAGTTATGAAACCAAGGTTTAATCGAACCAGTAGGAGCAAGGAAACACCCCAAAGGTGTTGCTAGCTGAGCCTTGGCAGGGCGCACTACCGGTGCTAGTAGCAACGTGGAGACCTGCACAACACAACCACAAAACTTTGTCCCCAACTTGCAATGAGGTTGTCAATCTCACCCTGTTTTGCGGAAAACAAGGGATTAAACGTATCGAATGGAAAGAAGTAAAAGTTTACAGAAAGTAAACACAAAGCAGTAAACAGTTTATAGATTGTAGGTAAAAGAAAGGACCGGGATCCATAGTTCACTAGAGGTGGCTCTCCTTAAGATAGATAACATGCTGGGTGAACAAATTACAGCGAGGCAATTGACAAACATCGAGAAAGCAATACATGCATATACTAATCATCTTGACTCCTTTGAAACTTGATTGGACATTACAACATTATACATAGACCGCCATCCAACTGCATCTATGACTAATAATCCACCTTCAGGTTATCATCCGAACCCCCTCCAGTATTAAGTTGCAAGCAACAGATTATTGCTTTACGAACTGCGTGTAAAGTAAACAATACGATTGTTCTATGAACAAAGGATTGTTGTTTTCTCCCTAGTAGCAACAACACATCTAGTACCTTAGAGATTTCTGTCACTTCCCCAGATTACCAGAGGCATGAACCCACTATCGAGCATAAATACCAACTCTTGGAGTTGCTAGCATCTACTTGGCCAAGATAGATACTAACAACAAAAAGCATGCAAGATCACAAATATCAAAGACATGATAGAATCAATAATCAATCTGAAATAGCATCTCAATATCCATCGGATCCCCACAAACACAACATGCAGAATTATAAATAGATGATCTTGATCATGAACGGAGCTCACAAGATCTATACATGAAAGCACAAAGGAGGAGAACCAGCCATCTAGCTACTACATGGATCTGTAGTCCAAGGATGAACTACTCACGCATCACACCGGAGGCTTGCATGGTGATGAAGAAGGCCTCCAGGGTGAATTCCCCTCTCCGGCAGGGTGCCGGGAAGAGCTTCAGATCCCTCCCGATCTAGGGATGGAGATGACGGTGGCTACAGACTCTTTCGTGGATTTTTGATCGGGTACTTAGGGTTTTCGTCCCGAGAAGGAGAGGCTGAGCGGGTGCCTGGGCTGGCCACACCACCCCTTGGCGCGGGCCAAGCCTGGCCATGCGCCCAGGTGGTGTGGTCACCCTTTGGCCCTTCTCCGTCTCGTATTCTGGCATCTGATGACTTCCGAAAAAATAGGCACTTTGGCTTTTGTCCCGTCCAATTCCGAGAATATTCATTTTCTGACTTTCCTGGAACCAAAAACAATAGAAAACAGGCATCTGGCACTGGGGCTCTTGTTAATAGGTTCGTCCAAGAAATCATATGAAAAGTACTCCAAAGTGTGGACAAAACACAAGAAAGTGGAAAAAACCAAGCATGAAACATCAAAAATTATAGATACATTTGCAATGTATCAGCACACCAGGGTGGCCACACCTAGTGGTGGTGCGGCCTCAGGGGGCGTGCCACTAGGGGTGTGGGGCCCCTGGTGCTCCATCGACCTTGCCCCTTCGCCTATAAAAGCCTCCCGGGACGAAAACCCTAAGTACCCGATCAAAGACCCAATCAGAAATCCAGAAAAGAGTTTGTAGCCGTCGCCATCTCCATCCCTAGATCGGGGGGATCCGAAGCTCTTCTTGGCACCCTGCCAGAGGGGAGAGATCACCCTAGAGGCCTTCTTCATGACCATGACTACCTTCGGTGTGATGCGTGAGTAGTTCATCCTTGGACTATGGGTCCATGTAGTAGCTAGATGGTTGGTTCTCCTCCTTTGTGCTATCATGTTTAGATCTTGTGAGCTCTGTTCATGATCAAGATCATCTATTTGTAATCTTACATGTTGTGTTTGCGGGGATCCGATGGATATTGAGATGCTATTTCAGATTGATTATTGATTCTATCATGTCTATGTTATTTGTGATCTTGCATGCTTTCCGTTGTCAGTAACTATCTTGGCCAAGTAGATGCTTACAACTCCAAGAGGGAGTATTTATGCTCGATAGTGCGTTCATGCCTCTAGTAATCTGGGGAAGTGACAGGAATCTCTAAGGTTGTAGATGTGTTGTTGCTACTAGGGAGAAAACATCAATCCTTTGTCCATGTGACAATCGTATTGTTTACTTTACACACTTTTCTTAATGCAATTATCTGTTGCTTGTAACTTAATACCGGAGGGGGGTCGGATGATAACCTGAAGGTGGATTATTAGTCATAGATGTAGTTGGATTACGGTCTATGTATAATGTTGTAATTCCCAATCAAATCTCATAGGAGTCAAGATGTCTAGTATATGCATTGTATGCTTTCTCAAATCTGTCAATTGCACCGCTGTAATTTGTTCACCCAACATGCTATCTATCTTAAGGAGAATAACCTCTAGTGAACAATGGACCCTGATCCATCCTTTTAACATTGATATACCACCTACTATTACAGTTTACTGCTTACTTTCTGAAAGCAATTACTAACTTCCACACTATATGTTTAATCCTCTGTTTTCAGCAAAACCGGTGAGATTGACAACCTCACTGTAAGTTGGGGCAAAGTTCTGTGGTTGTGTTGTGCAGGATTCCAAGTTGGTAGCAACACCTTGGGGTTGTTTCCTTGCTCCTACTGGTTCAATAATCTTGGTTTCATAACTGGGGGAAACTTGTTGTTGTGCTCATCATACCTTCCTCTTGGGGTTCCAAATGAGCACGAGATATCTTGAAACATCAAGCCTTTTTCTGGCACTGTTGCCGGGGAGTTAAGGACATCTTCACAAGGGGAGTCCCTCATAACCAATCTCTTTACTTTGCTTTTTGTTTTGCTTAGTTTATTTCTGCTTTGTTTGCTTGTTTCTTTTTATCAAAAACACACACAAAATAGTTGTACTGGTTTGCTTATTTTTATCAAAAATACAAAAAAATAGTTCCTACTATAGTTGTTACTTTCGTTGGTTTGTTATTGTCTTGCTTTATCATGCTTTCTATCAATGGTTGGTTTCTTTGAAACTAGATCTTATTGGCAAGGTGGGTTCACTGAAAAAACAAAAATATTATTATAAGGAACACCGCTTGTCACAAAAAAGGGAAACACTTATGTGAAAAAATTAATAAATTGTATACGATTGCTAGAAACGTGTGCTCTACTTATAATGTTACTTATTGCTTGTTGTTGTAGGAGGTATAAACACCTCCCTTTTTAATGTGAGTATAATGATGATGTTACCATATCTTCTTATGTTAAGGGAAATTATGGACTTTATGATGTGGAACAAATTGAAGAATTTATTGCTTGAAAGGGTGCATTCGAACTTTCTAATTTGCTTGAAAATACTGATGATGCACCTTATAAATATGAGGTTTATGATATAATTAAATTTTACTTTGATAATTACAAGGAATAAAATGGCTATATTCTTAAATATCTAATAGATGCTCTCCACCAACGGAAGAGATTAATGCCTTGCAGGAGCCTATGGAAGAAGAAATTGCTGAAACTGGAAGCTCACTGGATGAAAAAGAAGAGGAGAGTGATGATCAAGAGGAGGAAGAATGGAGCAACCCATGTCTACCTCCCAATAAGAGTAACTCTTTAACTAATACCTTATTTGATCGCCCTCTATGCTTACCAAAGGAGGATGAGTGTTATATTTATATTGTTGAGTTTGTCCATGATGCTACTGAAAATCATTATGAGAGAGGAAAATATGGTTGTTGGAATCCTCATGTTACTAAAACACCTCTCTTTATATTGAAAGTTCCAAAGTTGCTCTTGTTTTATCTACCCATTCTTGTTACTATGTGCTTCTTTGATTTATTTTCTTACAAGACTCCTATGCATAGGAAGTGGGTTAGACTTAAATGTGTATCATATTTGCTCCTTGATGCTCTCTTTTGCTTCAATTCATATTTCTTATGTGAGCATCTTCTTAAATTACTGAGCCTATCTTAATGGCTATAAAGTAAGAGCTTTTTGGGAGACAACCCATTATATTTTTTGCTTTCAGTTTATTTTTATTTATTTCAGTCTTGGAAGTTATTGCCTCAGTAATAACCTCTCCTTATCCTTTTTTTGTGGTTTTTGTGCCAAGAATAACTTCTAATGAGAGAGAAGTAAGACTTGGGAAAGTTGCTGTCCCGAATCAGATTTTTGTGCTTCACTGGAAAAAATCGTGAAAACTCTCTGTATGTCGGATTAAGCTGTAATGTTTTTTGCTTCTGCCCCAGGTTGTTATCTAACTTTCGTTAGTTTATCACTTTTTGATTTGAGCAACAGAAGGTCTTCGAAAAAATCGGTTTTTACCTGCTGGTCTGTTTTGAACGATTTCTGCCATTATTTGCATTTGCCTCTTAATCTCGTTCTCTTTGAGTTCTCTTTGATCACTTGAGCTTTTAAACGGAATTGTTACAGTAACTTGTGTTTTAATGGAAGTTTTACTTGTGCTGAAACTGAACCCAAAGACTTATTATCTTGAGTACACTAATGTTGCTAATGAAGATTTGTGAAGTTTTGTATGAAGGAAATTTTAAAGTGTAGGGAAGAATAATGTGATGAGATGAAGTATGGACAAAAGCTCAAGCTTGGGGATGTCACCCATGTCACCCAATAAATATTCAAGAAGTACAAGCGTCAAAGCTTGGGGATGCCCAAGGCATCCCCTTCTTCATCAAATAAATCTCAGGTTTTCTTCCAAACACTTCATTTTTATTGTTTCATGCACAATTATGTTGTTCTTGGAGCGTATTTGTTTTTGTTTTTAGTTTTATTTTGTTTGGTTTGCTTAAATAAATTAGTTGGACCCTCGCATTCATACATTGTTTCAAATAAGTTGATTTGTGTTGGAAAAGAGTAGGAAGTTTCATGCTTATAAGTGGTACAAAAGGAGCTTGTTTTGACGGTGGCCTAGACTTTATCATGTCATGTTTGATATTGCTTTGACTTTATGCTTAGTGATTATTTTTGTAGCATGACTTGTTATAAACAATTGAGATTGCTTAATGTGCCTTGAAAGAATCATGCGTTGTTTTAGCAGGGAAAAGCGTAATATTGTGGTATTCTCCTTTGATGCTTTATTTGGGTTGACTTGGCGCATGCTTACACCATGTTCAGACTATACCAGTCACCATAGCATCTATGATCATTTAGTTTTCGACTTGTAATATCACTTTATGCTTTAATTAATAATTTTTGTCGCTTTGCATGATTATGGCTATTATTGCTCTCTTAGTTGGTCGCTCCTAGTCTTTTGCTAGCCTCCACATGTACCAAGTTTGAGTTCCACTCATGCATCCAACTCCAAATAAAACCAAGTTATTCCAAAGAGTCCACCATACCTACCTATTAGTATTGTTGCTATTCCAAGTATATTCATGTTTTTATCTACCTTCCGAATTAAACTTGTTATGTGACAAAGTGATTAAAGCTCTCACAAACTTGACGGCACACTTTACTTTCTTACACTTAATAAACTTGAATGTCGTGGTGGTGTCACGGCAGATGCCATGTATAGGCTAAAGGTGGGGACTAATACTCGCTAGGGGAATCTAGGGAGGGATAGTGAAGTGATTCTCCACACAAGAGCTTGTATTGATTTACTTCCAAGGTTACAAGTGCTCCTAGAGCTGTATTGGCGAGAGGAGGAAGAAGGAGCTCTCTTACTCTCACCCACAGATCTCACCTGAAACCCTTGACCAAAACAGAATCGTAGAGAGACCAACCCCTTCAGCAGAAGCCCTAGCCCCCCTTTTATAGGGGAGGCTCGGTTTCTGCCTAGGGCATACGTGGAGGCATATTCCTAAGAATATGCCTCTTCCCAAAGTGGTAAGCCGACCGGGGTGCTTTTTCCCCCGCGTCATAGATGCTTTAGCTACGTGAGCCTCTGACGGCGCCCTCGTCAGCCGACACGGGCGTCGTCATGCTTGTCGGCCACGCCCCGGTGGTCCTGTCCTTGCTCGCTTCGCTCAGGCAGTGCGTACCGGGGCTCCTTTTGACCAGCGAGATTCCTTCCTTCTCCTAGAAGCTTGCCGTGACCCGGATGATGGTTCATCCGGCCACACCCGTTCCTGCATACAGGTAAAACATACACTTCTGACTTACCGCTTAAGTCAGATGAGGCTTAGTTAGGCGAACGCCCCCAGGTTCAGATTACCCCGTGATTCGGCCTGCCTTGAGGTGACCCGGCCAGCATCTGCTTTGGCCTTGCCGAACCTCGGCTAACTCGGCCTTTATACCCCGGCGTGACCCTACCCGGGGGTATCCCCCCAACATTAGTCCTCGAAGCTGGTGCGGTCTTAGCTGCCTTGGCCGCTAAGGCCACACCAGGTTCAATTTTGTGCCCCTGTCGTTGTTGCCGAGTTACCTCTGTACCTCAGACTGCTTGGATTTACGTTCCCTTCGCACATTTCAAGTTTTCACTTGCCGGCCGGGTTACCACAGTTCCATCCGGGTCTTATTTACTTCTCTCGTACGCTAACCCATGTGAAGGGTGATCATTATGTCGTCTTATTTTAAGGGACGGTACAGTAACCGCCGCAGTAATTGTCAGTTATCACTGTGCGCGGGTCACGTCACGCCTGCCTCCTCGTTTACCGCATCAGCGCGTCACGTCATAGGACTTTCTCCGTCCTGTGGCCCTCCGTGTGGCTCCTCACTAATTGGTCCGGACGGGTGATACACGGCCACAGCGTGTGGCCGGTCCACAGGGCGCGATCCCACTCACCCTTGACGGGAGTGGTTAAATAGCGGAGGGGTGCGTCCCTTAGGATTTTCCCTCCTCCGCACCACTCTGCCCGCTGCCATTCTTCTTCCTCTTCCTCGCGACCGCGCCGCCGCCAGCATCGCCAATTAGCAGCGTCACCGCCGCGCTTCTCCGTCGCACCTCCGCGTCGCCGCCACTGCGACGCGAATTTCTCGCCACGGGTCCGCGCCAGTCCCGGCCACTGTCCCCCGCCGCCTCCAGTGCCAGCGAGGGCCTCGAGGACCAGATGACTAAAGAGGAACTCATTGTTGCTGAGCAGGAGATGGAAGAAGACGCCGCGGCGGCGGACCGCGGCGCGTGGGCCGGCTCCTGGGTCTGCCAGGATGACCTGGACTGGCTCTACCGGACCAGACGCATCCCGGCCGGCGTCGCCGCGCGTCTTCCTTCCAACGAACTGGCCCCCTCGCCCAATCCGGGCGAGTTCGTCGTGTTTCTGTCCAATTTCCAACGGGGCTTCGGCTTGCCGGTGAGTGATTTTTTCCAGGACTGGCTCGGTACGTACCAACTCCAGCCACACCACCTTCCAGTCAACGCCATCACTTCTCTTTCTACCTTTGCTTCTACGATCGAAGGCTATGCCGGACTATGGCCCACGAAAGAGCTATGGATCCGGTTCTTCGGCCTTCGCTGCAACGTCATTCCCAACATCCACGCTGACCCGGAGGACAAGCGGCTCACTCAATTTGGAGCGGCCTCCATTTCACCCCAGCGATTTTCCGTTTTTCCCTAGGTCACCGGGCTAGAGTCCTGCAAAGGATGGGCCCGGACCTTCTTCTATGTCCGGAATACGGGCACCGAAGACTTGATCCGGTTGCTTCCCTACACTCCGGGTCCACCTAACCCAACCAAGTGAGCAAAAGGTTCGCGGAACTGAAGGGGCTCGGGCTATGCAACGAGGATGCCATGATCACCTTTGTGCGTAACCGAATCTCACCCCTCCAGAAGCGCACCCACAAGGTGTGCCACATGAGCTACGGCCGTGATCCTAACCGGACCTCATCCTTCGAGCTGACCAACTCGGAGATCTATCGCCGGGTTAAGGCTCTCTTCACCACTCACAAGGATTTTTCCACTGATTGGTCTTGGGGGATCGAGCATTTCTGCCGTGACCAGCCTCCTCCCACGGTAAGTTTCATGCTGCAAACTTAACCCGGACTAATTACATGTCAGTTATTTTTGCAATTTTGACTCTTTTGTTCGCTCTTTTCCTTAGCAATTCCTTCAGCAGACCCTTGAGGATGGCACCGATCTGTCCCTTAAGTGGGCGCCAGACAGGGAGACTCCGGACGAACAAGAGCCGGACCAGGAGATGTTCCTCCCTATGACCGACGCCACGAAACGACCCACAGGTAAATCCTCTTCTATTAGAGATTGGCCCGATGATGAAGATGACTCGGAAATCGAGGTGATTGAACCTTTTGAGGTTGTCCCCCTTTCTTTTGCTTTTCCGCCATCAGCTCACCCCGGCGGTCATATTCACGAGGATCCCCCTCTTGCTACGGGCGAGCCTGTTTCGGTGGCCATGAAGAAGAAGCGTGGGGCTTCTTCGAGTTCTTCCTCCGGACCCTCTCAGCCCGTTAAAAGGCGAAAGAAATCCGGGGACAAGACTGCCCCCAAACCAGCAGGCAAGGCCCCAGCACGAAGGGCTCGGAAACCCAAAGCGGCCGAAACCTCGGATGCGTAAGTCCTTCTTTCTTCTGTAACTCGTTCTTTCTTATTTCGTCGTAAGTTTTCTTCTGATGTTATTTGATTTCGCAGGGCTCCGGTGGAGGTCCCTCAAAGTGGATCTAGCATCTCTTACCCTCTCCGACCTATCCCTTCTCCCCGTCGTGACGACGAGTCACGCCCGCTGAGCCCTATCCCAGAGGGTTCTGCGGCCGCTCCGGGTTCAGCTCTACCTCGGCAAGGGGAGGGTAACCTTGGAGTGGGGGAGTCCGGCCTAGCCGGAGCAACTGCATGCACCGCCTCGACAACACCTCAACCAGCAGCCACTGAGGCTACTTCGGCCCCAGCACCAATTCCCGTACCAGCAAGCAGACCATCACCAACTCCAACCTCGGCATCAGCATCAACTCCGGCAGCGAAAACTTTAGCGCCGGCACCAACCCCAGCCGCGAGAGTACTAGCACCTAGTTCCTCTGCATCTTCCGAGTCCTCTCAACCTCGGCAGGGGAAAACCGCTGCTACAGCTTCCTCTAGACAGCAAGCCAAAGGCAAGAAAGCTGCAGACGCTACCAAGCCCACCGCCGTCGAGTCTGGGCAGCGCACCCTTGTGTCAATGCTCCCCAAGAAGACATCAGCGGCAAAGGACGTGCCTGCCGAGCCAACCGAAGCCCAACAGTTGGTTCTGCACACCAGCCCCGCCCTTGCCTTGGTGGAGAGGAAGGAAGCACATGCAAAGGGCTTGGTGACGCCCCATATGCCCACGGGAGAACGGTACCCTCCGAGCCTGATGGAATTTGTTATGAATTGGAACAAGTCCGAGGTAGTCCAGGAATCTGATCTCCCGGAAAAGTTCAGTCCTGCCGAGTTTTCCGCTCAGATGAACACGGCCGCAAAAGCTATTAATCTCGCTGGGCGGATGATGGAGGTACGTTACTTCTCCTTGACAAAGTTGTAGATGATAACCATTAGTCTCCGAGCCTCCGGGGGAGTGACTTGTTACTCGGCCGGATGCTCTTTTAGAACACTAACGTAGCTCCGTGAGAACTTCAAATATGCACACACCTAGAGCCGGGTTAAGTTCCACTTGGCCTGGATTTTAGTACACTTCGAACATGCACACACCTAGAGCCGGGTTAAGTTCCACTTGGCCCGGATTTTAGTACACTTCGAACATGCACACACCTAGAGCCGGGTTAAGTTCCACTTGGCCTGGATTTTAGTACACTTCGAACATGCACACACCTAGAGCCGGGTTAAGTTCCACTTGGCCCGGATTTTAGTACACTTCGAATATGCACACACCTAGAGCCGGGTTAAGTTCCACTTGGCCCGGATTTTAGTACACTTCGAATATGCACACACCTAGAGCCGGGTTAAGTTCCACTTGGCCTGGATTTTAGTACACTTTGAACATGCACACACCTAGAGCCGGGTTAAGTTCCACTTGGCCCGGATTTTAGTACACTTCGAACATGCACACACCTAGAGCCGGGTTAAGTTCCACTTGGCCCGGATTTTAGTACGCTTCTATCATGCACACACCTAGAGCCGGGTTAAGTTCCACTTGGCCCGGATTTTAGTACACTTCGAATATGCACACACCTAGAGCCGGGTTAAGTTCCACTTGGCCCGGATTTTAGTACACTTCGAACATGCACTAGGCTGACTTAAGTTTCTGTATCTCTTTTAGGTAACCACCAACCGCCGGAGTGCTGAATTCCAACGCTTGCTGGATACGCACAAGAATCTTCGCGCAAAACATGCTGCACTCATCGCGGAGTACGAGAAAAGGGGTAAATTTCTTTCTCATCCTTTTCTCAATTTTCTTCAACTTTGTTTGCCAAACTAATCTGATTGTTCGGTTTCCGCAGCTGGGGTGGAAGCTGAAAACAAGATAATGTGGAAGAACTTGGAGCAGATCAAGGGTATGTCCTTCTTGTCTGTCTTTACCGCGGTTTCCATCAGCTTTCCTCCTTGGCTCGGCAAACATTCATTCCTCGGCACTGCCGGGCCAACGCACTATTTCAGCATCGCTTGAAGATAGTGTGCCTGTGCCTGACGTGATGCTACATTTTCTCAAACAAGCAGGGCAGCACCAAGCCGAACTAAAGAAGAAAGATGATGAGCTCGCGCTCCTCCGGACCAAAGACGATGAGATAGCCAAGCTCAAGGCTGAGATGGCTAAAATGAAGGCGCATCACCAAACCGAGCTAAAAAAGGCTGGCCAGGACTACACCGAAGAACGTGAGCGCCTCAAGCTCCAAAATGCTAAGGACCGTGAGCTTCTTCAGGAAACCGAGGTCAAACTTGAGTCGACAAATTCTGAGCTCGAGCAGCTCCGGAAGAGGTGTGATGCTTGCACCAAGGAATTGACCCGGATTCACAGTCACATCTCACGTAATTTCTTTTCCTTTATCCGCCTTATTTCTCCAGGTTACTTCATATGCCTTGTTTTCTCAACTTTGTCCTTTGCCTTGTTTCCCAGGCCACTTTCCAGAGGGTACTGCCATTGCAAGTGCTGCTGTCGCCAATTTCCGCCGAGAAAGGGGTACTCCGGTCGCTCCTGAGGGTGAGAGCATTCCCTTTGACATGGAGGACCTGTTGGTCAGCCTGTCGTCTCGCGTGGAAATCATTAAGAACTACGGCAGGGACCTCCTCGATGTTTCAGTCCGGGTCTTCAACGCCTTCTGGCCCGCCGATGATACTCCGGAAAGAGTCACACAGCTTGCTGAAAGGCTTTCGGAAATCGAGACCCAGCTCGACCTCTGGCGAGAATCCGCTGGACGTGCTGCAGCCGATACCGTCCTTCACCACATTCTGACGTGGTATGAGAAGATAGATCTCAGCCTCCTCACACGCCTGTGCACCGGATCCAAATGGACGGATGACCCGGAGTGGGTAGCTCGGCGCCAGGTTTGCGCCCACAGCGTCAACGAATATGCCCCCATTCACGAATGGACTGAGGGTCCGAGCTTCCTGGAAGTCGCAGGCGAAGAGGAAGTTGAGAACGTTGAAGATGACTCGGGTGAAGACGAAGAGGACACTGCCTCGGATATCGAAGAGGGCGACAATGATGCTGAACTTCCTCCCACTGCCCCTTAAGTAAAAACACTTGAAAATTTATGAGATCCCCGGTATGCCGGGTGGAATTGTATTCCAAACACATGTGATATTTTGCTACTGAGTACTTATGCCGGATTAACTTGGGCGTAGTCCCCGAGTTTCTTTTTCTTGTTCGTTCGATCTTTTGGCTCAGATCGTGTCTACCTTGATTCGGTTTTACAACTTACGAATCCGAGCTTGAAAGATTGTCTTAACAATACTGGGAAACTTTTAGACTTAGCTCATAAATAAAACTGTATAACAATTTGGAAATGAATACGGGGTTAGTCCGAAACACAAACGTCAGCTCGAATAAATTCTTTTCCTTAGTCGTTTTTCATGTGCTACGCAATTCCAAACTTGGTCTCTTGCTTGCCATGAAGCCAATTCTTGTTGGACAACAGCAAGTCGAAGAGTTGGGTTTTTGGTGCTCACACACTACTAATCCGAATTAAGTAGAATAACTTACTAGTTGACGCGTAGAAAATAACAAACATTATTAAGGCAGTCCCCGAGTTACTGCTCGAGGTGCCAACATTTCATTGATAAGCTCATTGCCGACATACATACCGACATATGAGATAACCCGGATACATACACTTCTTAGCTAGGTGTAGAAAGGACGAAGTAGAGCTATATTCCATGGTCGCTTAGATTCCTCTCTGGACCTGTCCGCCTTGTTCTTTTCCTGTGGCTTTGCATCTATAAGATAGTAAGAATCGTTGTGCAATGTTTTGCTCACGATGAATGGCCCTTCCCATGGGGGGATAGTTTATGCATTCCAGTAGTACGTTGTACCAACCGGAGCACCAGATCGCCTTCCCGAAAGACTAGGGGGCACACTTTCTGGCTATGATAGCGTCGGAGATTTTGCTGATATATGGCAGATCTGGACAGTGCCAGTTCTGTCGCTTCTTCCAGCAGATCAACATCATTTTGCCGGGCTTCTTGCACTTCGGCTTCTGCGTACTGGGTGACCCTAGGCGAATCATGCTCTATGTCGGCTGGTAATACAGCTTCTGCCCCATATACCAGAAAGAACGGCGTATAGCCTGTTGATCGATTCGGAGTTGTTCTTAAACTCCACAGTACTGCTGGTAGTTCTTCTATCCAGCACCCCGCTGATCTTTGCAGCGGCTCAATGAGTCGGGGTTTTATCCCGGATAATACTAATCCGCTGGATCTTTCCACTTGTCCGTTTGATGCGAGGTGGGCTACCGAAGCTACGTCGAGCCGGATCCTCTTATCCCGGCAAACACGAGCAAAAGCTCCTTCCGCAAAATTTGTGCCATTATCAGTTATAATACTGTGGGGATAACCGTACCTCAAGATGATATCTTTGAGAAATGTTACGGCCGTAGCTCCATCACATTTTCTTATAGGCTTCACCTCAATCCACTTCGTAAACTTGTCCACCATTACCAGAATGTGCGTCATATTTCCCCTTGCTGGTTTGAACGGGCCAACCATATCCATGCACCATACGGCAAATGGCCAAGTGATTGGGATGGTCTTGAGTTCCGACATTGGCATATGTGTCTTGGTAGCGTACCTCTGACAACCATTACATTTTCTCACCAGATCTTCTGCTTGCTCTAAGGCATTTGTCCAGTAGAATCCGTGTCGGAAAGCTTTTGCTACCAAGGCTCGGGATGAGGCGTGATGCCCGCATTCCTCCTGATGTATATCTCGGACGATTTCAAGCCCCTCTTCCAGGTCAACACACCGATGTAGGACATTGGTCACACTTCTTTTGTATAACTCGGAATTGATGATCGTGTAGGCCTTTGCCCTCCTCTGTGTTTGCCTGGACAGCACCTCCTCAATGGGCAACGTTCCATCCTTCAGGAATTGAAATATATGCAGTGCCCAAGCCGGTATTGGCCACACGGGGAACACGTCCTCGTCTATCTCCATTTGATCCACCGGCATAACTTTGACCGGACCGTGCTGAGCAGTCCCCGGGTCTTGCGAAGTAGTCCCCAGGTTTGCCGAAGCAGTCCCTGGGTTTTGCGCACCACTTCCCGTGTCAACGTCCATGGGCACAGCTCCAGATTCGGTGTCTTCCGGGACATAGATTGACTCGGATTCCGGGGATGGCCTGATGGATGGTTTCTTGAGGTGCTCTAATGCTACACCCGGTGGAATTGCTTGTCTGGTTGACCCGAGTTTTGACAGCATGTCGGCAACCTCATTTTCCACCCGGGGTACATGATGAAATTCGCATCCCTCAAAGTAACCAGAAATCTTCTGCACATGAAATATGTATAGTGCCATGTTTGGATCAAGGGCGTCCCACACTCCGGACACTTGCTGCACCACCAAATCCGAGTCGCCAAAGCATATAATCTGACGTATTCCAATTTCTTTTGCTACCTTGAGCCCATGCACAAGTGCTTCATACTCAGCGACATTGTTTGATGCGGTGAAGTGGATCTGTAGCACATATCTCAACTGGTCCTTCTTCGGCAACGTGAGTACAACTCCGACACCTAGCCCGGTTTTGGTCTTTGATCCGTCAAAGTACATTCGCCAATAGTTCGGATCAGGAAGCGATGGTTCGTACTGCACCTCGGCCCAGTCCACGAAAAAGTCCGCCATAGCTTGAGACTTGATGGCTTCTCTCCTGTCACATTGCGGAGCATAAGGAGCTAGCTCAATTGCCCATTTTGCAATTCTGCCGCTTGCATCCTTGTTACTCATTATCTCGGATATAGGGGCCTCACATATGACCCGGATGGGATGCTCCTCAAAGTAGTGCTTCAGTTTCTTGGCGGCCATGTACACGCCATATGCCACTTTTTGATAATGTGGGTAGTTCTGCTTTGAGGTCGACAACACTTCACTCAAATAATACACCGGCCTTTGCAACGACTTACCTTCCTCATCGCGCTCCACCACTATTACTGCACTTACAACTCGGTTGGTTGTGGCTATATAGAGTAACATTGGCTCCTTTGATAGTGGTGAGGCTAGCACTGGTGCCGTGGCTAACATTTTCTTTAGGTGGGCAAAGGCTTCATCGGCCTACGGTGTCCAAATGAACTTATCCGACTTTTTCATGAGTTGGTAAAGAGGCAAAGCCTTTTCTCCCAACCGACATACAAACCCACTTAATGAGGCCAGGCAACCTGTTAACTTCTGGACATCGTTAAGACACTTTGGCAGTTCCATTCGCTCGATGGCCCGGATTTTGGTTGGATTAACCTCGATACCTCGGCTGGAGACGAGAAAACCGAGCAATTTTCCAGCCGGGACACCGAAGGTGCATTTTTCCGGGTTAAGTTTCATCCGGAACCTTCTTAGGTTTGCAAACGTTTGCCTGATATCGTCAAGGAGCGTTTTTCTTTCCTTGGTCTTGATAACCACATCATCCACGTACACCTGTACATTTTGACCTATTTGGTCGTGCAAACATTTTTACATACACCTCTGGTACGTTGCCCCTGCATTACGTAAACCAAACGGCATGGTGCGATAGCAATAAGCCCCATACGGGGTAATAAACGTAGTCTTTATTTGATCATCCGGATTCAGAGGTATCTGGTGGAAACCAGAATAAGCATCAATGAATGACAGCAGTTCACATCCAGCAGTTGAGTCTATGACCTGATCTATTCTTGGCAGCGGAAATGGGTCTTTTGGACACGCCTTGTTCAGGTTCGTGTAATCGATACACATGCGCCAAACCACTGCTACGTTCGGGTCATCCTTCTTCTTTTCCACCAGCACCGGATTAGACAGCCAATTCGGGTAAAGAACTTCCATGATAAATCCTGCAGCTAGCAACCGAGCTATCTCATCTCCAATGACTTTTCTCCTATCTTCGGCGAAGCGGCAGAGAGGTTGCTTCACCGGCTTGGCTCCAGGTCTCACATTCAAAGAGTGCTCAGCCAACTCCCTCGGAACACCTTGCAAGTCTTGTGTGGACCAAGCAAAAATGTCCCGATTCTCACGGAGGAAGCTGATGAGCTCGCTTTCCTATTTGTCACTTAGCCCAGCACCAATTGCTATGGTGCGCTCTGGGAACATGTCATCAACAGGAACCTTCTTGGTATCTTTCGTGGCCTGGAAAGAGACAGTTCCATGCGGGTTGCTCAGCGCCGGCATATACTGCTGCGCAGACTGAGCCAATGCCGCCACCTCTTGAATTTTTCTTTTTTCCTGCGCGATCACAAGTGACTCGGCTAAGTTTGATCCGGCCGACGCACACTCCATGGAACGTCGGAAGTCCCCAGCAATGGTAATCACTCCGTTTGGTCCGGGCAATTTCATCTTCAAGTAGCTGATATGACAACTTGCCATGAACTTGTTCAGCGCTGGCCTTCCGAGCAACGCATGATACGCGCTTTCTAAGTTCACCACTTTGAACTCCAGATTTTCGGTTCGGCAATTATCCCTCGTGCCGAACAAGACATCGACCCGGACCTTGCCTATGGGCTCGCAAAAAATGTCGGGCACAATGCCATGGAAAGTTGTCCTCGTGGCCTAGAGCATGTTCTCCGAGATACCCAACTTGCGCATTGTGTCCGCATACATGATATTTATGCTACTGCCGTTGTCGATCAGTACCTTGGAGAAACTTACATTAATGCTAGGTCCGATGAATGTAGGATCCAGCACCAACGCATACGATCCAGGGCTCGGCATGAGCTTGGGATGATCCCTAATGCTCCAGGTGATTTCCTGATCGGACCAAGGCATGTACCTCATCACTGCAGGCATTACTGCATTCACCTCCATATGCCTACGCTGCAAGCTTTTTCTATCAGTTTCTTCTGTGGTGAATACACAGTAGCTCTGATGATGCTCCTTGTACTCGTTTCTCCCCTCATTTCCGGGGTGCCTCTGATCCGGCTGATGTTGATTTTCTACCTGATGCACTGCATCCCTTCTTCCATTGTTATCATACCTCGGCGGAGGGGGAGGCAACATTAGCTGTTGCGTGTTTGCTCCGGAGAGCAATTGCTGCCGGGGTAACTCCTACCGAGGCTGATCATTCCGGGGTGCCTGAGCATTCCCCGAACCACCTTGCTCGATCTTGCGCATCCACTCGCATTGCCTCGTCGTATGACCCGCTGGGTTGTTCGGATTTGGCGTGTGAAACTTACACGGTTGGTCCAACATCGACTCGTAAGTGTACCTCGGACGGTCTTTTCGTTCTTGCCACTGCTTCTTTTGTTCCGGTGTCCAAGTTTTCTTCCCATCGTTCGTTGGAGTCCATTGACCTCCAGTTTTCTGGTGCTGGCTACCCCCTGCTTCGGGTTGATCTTGATTCATAGCTGCAACCTGGTGCGAACCGTGACTGTGGTCCGGTCTATCATCTCTCCTTTTTCCTCTGTAATCATTCCTCCGGGATGATCCGGATCCATCCCTCTGATAGTACTCATCGCTTGACTCGTTTGACGCGAGCCTTGGTTGGGTCGGGTCACCCAATGCATACGAATCTGCAATCCGGATCATTTCTGCCAACGTAGCTGGCATTTTCCGTTGCAACTTCATCCACAGCTCGCTTCCATATCTGCACCCCTGTGCAACCATGCTGTGGCCTGTGATTCTATCACGCCCTCGCATGAGTTTCTCACGGTATACCACCGGGTCAAAAACTCCCTGTCTGTCTCATTGGGTCTTTGCTTGCACATAGCTAGGGTCTGTGGCCTATTTGTCCTTTGATACGTACTCGAAAAATTGCTGATGAACATCTCCTCGAGATCTATCCAGCAGTTGATGCTTCCTGGTGGCAAATTGTTCAACCACACCCTTGCCGGGCCTTCCAACATCTGGGGTACATACCGTACAGCCCATCTCAGGTTGCCTGTGGCAATTTTCACAGCCGTAGCATAGTTTATCAGCCAATCCTCTGGCTTGGTACTACCGTCATAGGTCTTGGTGCCCCTGGGCAGCTGAAAGTTTGGTACTGGTGGCTCTTTCATGATCCGGGGTCCAAAACATGCTGGACCCGGTGGACCTTGACATTCAATCTGTTCCGACCGATACAGTCGATCTAGTTTCAACCTTGCATCGTCCGGCATCAAATCCCTACTTGCCAATCTTGACCCTATCACATGATAGTCCGGTCTCGGGTATACCGCATTTGCCATCTCCGAATCACCGTCGTTATACCGGTTTTGCTCTTGCGGCGCACCTTTCTGTTGCACACCTCGGCCGGCACTGTGCTCTTGCCTTGGCATGTTCCGCTGCTGCGGTTGTCTTGCTCCAGCTGAGTTTTGCTGCCCGGCATTGCCGTTGACAACGTTCCCTTGACCAGCATTGCCTTGGTCGCGGTTACCTCGGCCAGCTTCGCCTCGGCTCACCGTCGATCATCATTTTTCTGCGCTTCTTTTTCTTTCCCTGCCCATGTCGGGTCATACGGGACAATCTGTTTGTTCCGTCTGGCCGAGGTTAGCACCTCCTCTCTCCTTGGACTACCATGAGGGGACGATGCGGCTCCAGCGGATTTCTCCGGGTTACCCACCGCCAAATGGACGATCTTGGAGGCTCCAGCTCTCTCCGGGTTTTCCCTGAGCAGTTCCTCGTTTTGCCTATTTGCAATCCGAACCAACTCGTTAACCCGATCTTGCTGCCTTTGCTGGGCTTCACCCGTCGGTCCCTCTAACTCGGACGCGGCTGCATCCGCTGCTCTGAGATTCTTGGCCGGGGTACTATACCTCGGCAGACCCATGGACAAACAGTTTTCTGACTCCTCATTTCCCGCATCACCTTCTCTGTTCATCTCTCTCATGAGATTTCTCCCTTTGACTTTTACATTATCAACCTTGTTCGCCTTAGCATACTCACGCAGCGTCATGTTCAATGACTGCTGGGCCGCGGCTATTTTCTTTGCGCCCTCTAGTATTTTCTGCTTAGTTTCTTCCATCTCGGCCTGCGCACGAGCCGGATCTACTACTGCTTCTACAGGGTTTTCCAAGCTATCCATTGCCTCTCTCAACACGTTTTCCGGTCTCTCTAGCGGAGGACCTCTACCTTTCCTTGGTGCTTTGGGCGTTGCCTCCGGATCTGGCGCCGGATCTTTGCTCGCAGCCGCACCTAGCACTGTCATCATTACCTCTGCATGGTCCGGGGAACGAGCGATACGCTCCCCGCGAGCCATAGTGAGGGGTGGTTCGCCTGCTTCGACGACGTGGCGTGGATAAACGCAGGATACATCCACCGCAACGTAGACCTTGTGCGCGCCGAGCTTGACGAAGATGCCGTTGCGCGGGAGAGGGCACGTGCCGAAGCAGCCTGCGTTGTCACTGACGAAGTCCCGCGCTCCAAAGCGCTGAACGAGCCCGGAGACGATGCGCTCGCCGGTGGCGATGAAGTTTCTCATCCGGATTTTGACCCCTGCTAGCGCCGCTCGCCCCACGGTGGGCGCCAACTGTCATGGTGGTGTCACGGCAGATGCCATGTATAGGCTAAAGGTGGGGACTAATACTCGCTAGGGGAATCCAGGGAGGGATAGTGAAGTGATTCTCCACACAAGAGCTTGTATTGATTTACTTCCAAGGTTACAAGTTCTCCTAGAGCTGTATTGGCGAGAGGAGGAAGAAGGAGCTCTCTTACTCTCACCCACAGATCTCACCTGAAACCCTTGACCAAAACAGAATCGTAGAGAGACCAACCCCTTCAGCAGAAGCCCTAGCCCCCCTTTTATAGGGGAGGCTCGGTTTGTGCCTAGGGCATACGTGGAGGCATGGTGGTCCTGTCCTTGCTCGCTTCGCTCAGGCAGTGTGTACTGGGGCTCCTTTTGACCAGCGAGATTCCTTCCTTCTCCTAGAAGCTTGCCGTGACCCGGATGATGGTTCATCCGGCCACACCCGTTCCTGCATACAGGTAAAACATACACTTTTGACTTACCGCTTAAGTCGGATGAGGCTTAGTTAGGCGAACGACCCCAGGTCCGGATTACCCCGTGATTCGGCCTGCCTTGAGGTGACCCGGCCAACATCTGCTTTGGCCTTGCCAAACCTCAGCTAACTCGGCCTTTATACCCCGGCGTGACCCTACCCGGGGGTATCCCCCCAACATTGAACCATTGTGTCTATCTATGTTGCGTATATGCTTGTGCTTTATAAGTTGTGGATTAGAAGAACCATGTTACCATGGGGAACGTTTTCAACATTGCACTTAATTCAGTTGATATATTGTTCTTTTGTTTATGGATCCCGGCGGTGTGAAATAAAAGGGGAGCTTGTAAGCTCATGGAGTTTGTATATGTGTTAGAGAAACACCTGGGCGGCTAGCCTAAGCCATGCCTAATCATGGTGGAAACTTGCGGCATAACCATAGTGAGCAATCTGTGAAGCATCCTTAATAAAAACCTATGCAAATAGCAAATAAAAAGATCGCTGAGATACTCATTGTCTATTGCCTTCTCATTTTGATATGGGATAGATCATGTATCATGGGTGAAAGTGCATATGTGACCCCGTGTGTGGTTTTGGTAATTAATGACAATCTTTATGGACTTATGTTTGCATTGAGTTTTACGTATAGGATTTGTCCATAGGCAATGCTTGTACCATATGTTGGCTTCAAGGTTGGGAGAAGAAGAAAGTAAAGAAGATCAAGTGTTTACCAAGGTGTTCAAGGAGAGATCCAAAGATTGGTCATGTGAGATTTGAGACTATGGCAAGTGTGTCTTGAAGAATAAAGTTGGAATGATATCTCTTATGTATCTTCAAGTCACCAACATAATTGAGAAAGAATAAATGATGTGCAAGTTCAAGATGAGCCATCTCGAAGAGATCATATGCTTGGGGCTTGTCATCATTATGGTGATCATGGATTTGTGAAGATATTCCTAAAATAAAGGCTCTCCCATAGTGAGTATGGGGGAGCAATTTGCAAGACTTCACCAGGCTAGCACAATCAAGAAAGGTGTTCTATCTTGAGGTGGAAAAGATCGTTATCGTCAAGCTCAAGTGGAATATGCTTAAGGCAAAGATATGTTCTTGATAGGGTTTCTTTCTTACCGGTCGCATGGTGTTAGTTGGGGAGACCGGTTTATAGGATAGGTAACTATGCTATCAAGAGGGGCTCTCGAGTGAGTAACTTGATCATATCCTTCGGAGAGAGCTCAAACCTTTGCATACTTGGCATCATCTTTCTTGGTTTTTATTTGGATATTATCCATGTGAGGTTCTTGAGATTGTGTTAATATTCATAACAAGCTCTAAGTTCATCAAAAATGGATTTCATATGCATTCTCTATTGTGTTTTCGATGTTGGAGGTTTTACCAGTTTGTCTTGTAGACATTGGTAAAACCTTCCATTATTTGGTTCTTATCCATTAGAGGATTTATAGCTTGTGTTAGTATTCATGACAAGCCCAAGTTCATCAAAATCGGATTTCATATGCATTCTTTATTGTGTTTTCCATGTTGGAGGTTTTACCGGTTCGTCTTTTTGAGAGAGGTCAAACCTTTCGTTATTTGGTTCTATCCTCCCTTACTGTTCTATGATGTTTCTCTGAATGATCTTGTAGAGTTTGTTGTCCTCTTTAAAACTAGCCCAAGATCATGAAAATTAGAGTCCGGATGCAAAAGTTATGGTTGTTTTCGTATTAGTCTTTCTGCCAGTTTTTGTAATACCGGAGATTCTGGACTAAATCTCCGGTCCATCTCCGGACCGTGTACTGATTGTCCCCTAGTTTGACCCCATTTGTCCTGGGTACACCGTAGACTCCGGTCCCAGTCCGGAGACTCTAGACCGGGCGATTCCTGGGCCTAACGTAGGGATTTCTACGGACCTATTTAAGGGGCCCTTCTTCCCCAATGATTCCCTAACCTTCTTTGCAAGTTTCCCCCTCCATTGCTGACCTTCTTGAGCTTTCTATCCCTCAATCCCTCCATTGATTCTTGCATATTCTTGAGGGATTTGAAAGAGGAGATGTAGATCTACAACCCCATCAATCAATCTCTCATCTAAGTGAGGGGAACATCTTGGGATCTAGATCTTGGAGTCTTTTGTGGATTTCCTCCAGTGTTCTTCCTCTCTTATTCCCTTATAAGCTTTTGTAGCTTTGGTGAAATTAGGGAGAGAAGAACTTGAGCACTTCTTGTGTTCTTTCCATTGCATTTTGTGCATCGGTTTGAGTTCTCGGTGAGGATTCGATTGGGTGAAAGGTGAAAAGCTTTTTACTCTTGGGTTCTTGGAACACTAGACGATTTGGTTGTACTACAGGTTTGTGGATTACTTGGGGCCGCCAATTAAATTGTGGAGCTTTCCCCAAGCTTGTTGTTGGGAGCCTCCAATTGAGTTGTGGATAAGTGTCCCAATCTTGTGAGAGGTTCGAGATTGCCACCGACAAGTGCACCGATAGTGGAAGTGTGGATCGATCTGTTGGGGTGAGATTCACAGGAGAACAAGGGAGGTCTTTTGTGGCATTGGTGGTTTGAAACCACCCCCTCTCCAAATGAGACATACTCCATTGGAGGAACTCGTAAAACATCATCGTCTCCGTGTGCCTCGGTTATCTCTATACCCGATCTTTTACTTATGCACCTTACTTTGTGATAGCCTTCGTGCTTGAAGTCTATATCTTGCTATCACATACTTTCTTGTCTTGCTTAGCATAAGTTGTTGGTGCACATAGGTGGACCATAGTATATATAGGTTTTGTGCTTGACAAAGTAAACGCTAGTTTTATTCCACCTTTGTTAAGCCCCTCTCGTAAAAGTTTTAAACCGCCTATTAACCCCCCCCCCCTTTAGGCGACATCCTTGTCCTTTCAATTGGTATCAGAGCCTGGTCTCTCATTTTAGGCTTCACCGCCTTGAGAGTAAAGATGTCGGCTAGGGGATTTGTGCATAATGAAATGTTCATATTCGATGGCACAAATTATGATATATGGAAAACTCGTATGCTTATTCATTTTCGGGACATGAACCCAAATTTGGAGCAGATTGAAGATATATGTTTTTCTCCTCCAATGGATTTCCGAAATTTATCTTGTGAGGATGATAAAAACTTATATCTCGATGCTCAAGCTTCTAATGTGCTTGTTAATGCTTTGAGCTATGTAGTTACTTATTCAATCATACCTTTTTGAAGTGCTCATGAGTTATGGACAAAACTTCAAGATAAAAATGATGTGTCCAACATTATTGAGGATGATTGTATTGCTTCCACTTCCGGTCGAGACGAGTTCTCTTTTTGTTCCACTTCACCAAAGTGTGGTAAGACACAAGGTAATGATATGGTGAGTGCTGGTGAACTTTGCAATGTTGATAGTGAGCTTACTATTATTGATCCTTCTTCTCTATCTCATTGCAATACTTTATCTTTGGACTTAAACACGTCTAGAACTATATATGATTTACATGCTAGTGTTTATAGTCCTTGCATATCATGTATAAATTGCCTCAATAGATCACATGATGATATGCTCTCTTTGCCTTGTTGTCATAATATAAATGCTTCTATTTCCTCTAGTTGTTGTGTGTCTAACAATGTAGAGGAAACCGAAGATTCTATTGGTAAAGACACAAATTTTAATGGAGCTTCAAGTAATTCATCATCATCATCATCATCATCATCTCACGGTTCCCACCTCTGCCTTATGGCTCGGGATTCAAAGGTAACTCCTACTTTGGAACCCAATACCTCTTGTGATTATGAGGATGAGGATAATGAGGAAAAAGAGATTAATGTTGATGTTTTATATGAAAATGGTGAAATGGTTTATCATGCTCTTGTTAAGGATAATATTGTTTGCTCTAACTTTGTTGAAATCTTAGACTTTGCTATTAAGAGCAAAGAACACATTGATAAGTTATAAGCACAAATTGAGGATAATGAGAACACCATTGATAAAATGAGTAGCTTTGAGCGTGAGTATGCTAATCAAATTGAACATCTAAAGGAAGCTCTTGAAGAGGAACAAACCACTAAGGAATCTATTGAGGAGACTTTTGCTCTAGAGTTGTCTAGAGTGAAGGAATCTCGTGATAGAGATCTTGAGGTGGAAAGTGATCTTCAAAGTAAAAATGTTGGGATTCAAGTTGCTTATGCTAAACTCCTTGATGATTTTGAGCACCTTAAAAATGGCTCTAGTGTCATCAAGGGAGAACTCATCAAACTCATCTAGTCACATGAGCAACTTAAAGGCTCTTACTCAAAAGAGCTCTCTAAGTTGCCCTCACCTCTTGCAATTAATTATGATGCTTGTGCTACTAACTCTATTTCTTGTGAAACATATATTTTGAAGGAGAATGTTGAGATAAAGACTCAACTTGATTTGCTAACTAGCAAGTATGGGATCTTGCAAGAAAGGCATGGTAAGCTATCAAGCTCTCATGAGGATCTTCTAGCGTACCATGATAGGCTAAAATTATCTCATGAGGCTATTATGTCAAAGGTAACATCTAATGAGCCTCATGTGGACATTAGCACTACTTCTACTCCAAATGTCATATTGCCATGTGCTTGTCCTTGTAATTCATCCACTCATGCCATTGCTACATCTTGTGATGAATTATATTTTGTGCCTTGTTGCTCTAACAATGTAGCATCCACTTCCTCTAGTATTGTTGTTCACACTAACCATGTAGAGGAAATTAAAGAGCTCAAGGCTCAAGTCACTTCTTTGAAGAATGCCTTGAAAAATGGTCATAAATGGAAGGCCACACTCAACAACATCTTGAATGTGCAAAAATCCCTCAATGACAAGAGTGGACTTGGATTCAACTCCAATATCAATAAATAGTCTAGTATCAAGTTGAAGCATAAGAGAAAAAAGAAAAATGGCCAAGATCAAGTCAAGCATCCGGCCAACATTGTTTGCTTCAAGTGCAAGCAATAAGGGCATCATGTTAAGTCTTGCCCATTGAAGAAGAAGCCCCTTAGCAAGAAGCAACAAGGGAAGCGGCCTCAAGCTCTACCTCTTGTTAGAGATGGGCCTCCTCCCAAGATTGAAGTTCTTCCTCAAGTTGTTGCTTCATCCAAAAGTAAAGATGTCAAGAGAAGAACTTGCTACATTTGTCGCGAGAAAGGGCATATTTCTTCCTCATGCACCATTGGTAACTCCTCATCCAACCCTATCATAATTGATGATGCTTATTTTCTTCATAAGGATGAGGCTGGAAATATGTTTGCCAAATTTGTTGGTGCTCAATGTGGGTTCAAGAAAAGAACCATTTGGGTTGCCAATCCTATTGTGAATAACTTGTTAGGACCCAACTTGGTTGGGGACCAACAAGCCAAAACTTGATCAATAGGTGTGTTTGGAGAGCATTGGAGGTTTGGCTACATTATGAAGAATTGAGGGATCTTCATCATGTATTCTTGTTAAGTCAAGCCATTTGGATTATCATGCTTCTATCATATATCCAATGTTCCTCCTTGCGGTAACATGTGCTTAACTCATATACATTGAAAGTTACTCTTCCCCTTGTGCATGTGTTAGTTTTGTACCTTGCATGTGTTTTGTATATGTTGTGCTTCCTACTTGCTTAACTTGAGAAATAAAGCTTGTGTATGTTGGTTTGCACACCATGTATGTGTTTTATGTTTGAGCCTATTGCATCCTGTTCATATCTTAATTGGCTCTTGCGGGAGATTAATGGACTATCCCATTTTGGGGGAGTGTGTTGTCCTTTGGGGCACCTCACAATCCTAAATGTGTGTACATGAGGAATACCACCTAGTATTGATAGTGCAATATTATCTAGTCTATATGTGGTATGTTTCTCATGAGAAATTCAAGTTCTATAATGTCCATTAATCATCTCTATTTGGATCCTTTTGCCTTGTGTCGATATTTATGGTTTATCACATTATGGGGGAGTCATATGCTTAGTGCATATTAAAAGCCTAGAAAATATGAATATTAGAGGTTGTGTCACTTAGAATTGATATTGATAATTATCTAGCTCCTATGTGACACATTTGCTCAAACAAGTTCAAATTTTCTTGAATACATTGTTTCTCATCTTTTGGATCTTGTTTGTGTGAGATCTTCTTGGTATGTGTTTCCTCATACTTGGACATCTATATCCTCATGGAAACCACTAACTTCAAGTTACTCTAATCACTAGTGATTGTGTGACTATTGGAAGCTACCAAGAATCTCTTCCAGAGCATCAAGCTTAATTCTTATACTTTGTTATATGCTTCTTTGTGTGAATATGATCTTTGATATCCATGTGAACTACCTCGGGAAGATTATTCCCAATACTATCTGCCCTTGGACAATCAGTACTATATTTATGGTAGAAGTTTATTGATCATATTCATTTTTTCCTTTGCTTAATTTTGTACTATCTCTTGCCAAGAATTTGTTGTGTTTTGTCTCCCATGTCTTCCTCGAATCTTATGGATCTTTCTTTGTCTTGAAATAATTTAGTGCTCTAGTTGATGTAGGTAGGTATGATGAACCCATGTGTGTGCATTTTGTATTCAAATGCAAAATCTTAAATAATGCACTAATCATAGGGGAGTTCTCCTATATTATTTAGAACACTCGTTTTATGCTTCTTCATGACAAGTGTTGATCCCTACCATATTTTATGCCATTGGAAGATAAACCTTTTTTGGTACTTTGTGCCATTCTTGAAAAATGTTGAGAGTGTGGTTCTTTTGTTGTAACCATTTATTTTTCAAGTGGTATTTTGTTTGGGAGTTGATTTTCTCATTCCCTGCTTTCTTTTAACCATTTTAATGAGATAAATCATTGAGCATTTATATTTGTTTATCCTCTTTGCTCTTTGGATTTTTCCTTGTTCATTTGTTGAATTTGTGTCCTATCATGTGTTGATTTGGTCTTTGATATAATTTGGACAACCGTTTGTCGGGTCACACTTTGGTGTACCTTCTTGGTGTTCTTGGTGTTTTGTTGAAACTATATATCCATTTGGTTCTTGAAAGTCTTGTGCATGCTTATTTACTAAATGTATATATTATGGTATGCTTGCTTTCTTTGATCCAATATGTAGGGTAAACTCCACCAAATCCTATTTTGGCTAAGATGTGCATGAAATTCAATTTCATATCAATATGCACATGTTTTTGTGGAGTTTGTCCTATGTATTGTAGTGTATCTAACTACTTTGGAACCAATGAGTTTTGGGACCATTGTGTACTTGAATGTGTTTTAGGTACATTGGAGATACATTGGATGCTTGTCTCAATAATAAGAAGATGCGGTGACTAAATGATAATTGGAGGCAAGCTAGGATGATGAACAAACTCATATCTACTACATCCTACCAATGGTATCTCGGTGACAATTATCCCTCTCATGCATACTTTTTTAGCATCCAGCCTTTATGGTTGCATCATGGCATGATGTCCTTCAGTTGATTTTATTGTGGTTCTTGTAAGATTTTATACTATCATCCTTATTATGGTATGAGTAAGTTGAGATGAATGCATATTTTGGGGAGTGTATAAAATTCATGTTCATTATTAACCAGTCCCACATATGCCAATCTAGCAATTCTATTGCCAATCATTTCCTCAGTTTCTCTCATGTACAATATGGATGAATTTGCAAGGTTTATTTGGTCTTTATGATACTTGTTGCCTTTCCCAATGCATTCAAACTATCTCTTATTCCCTTGTGATAGTTGTGATGTATTTGTTGGTGTTTGAAGGTCATTGATGTTCAATAAGATAAATTTGAGCCTTTGGCCATGCTTTCTAGCAAAAATCTTATGGGAATTATCTATGACTTTCGTTTAGATATCTTGTTCATTCTTGAGTATCCATTTTGTGTGTACACGTTTCTTTGTGGATGTATATCTTGGTGATTTTTATCTACCTAGAAACTTATACACATGATTATTGCTAAATCTCAAGTTGATGTCCTATTGCTTTGGGGTCCACCTTGTGCTCCTTTTTATTCTTTGGTGGCTCCAAAAGTTTTACTTTGAGTGCTTGACCTTTTCATTTGCATATTTTGGCACTCATTGGTGTTGAGAAAGTTGATCTCTCATGCCTTTTTGTTGTTATGTAAGTTTGGGGGAGAAAGGATACCATGTTTATGCACTTTGCATTCAAAGCAATTATTATATTTGGTGCATAAACCTTGGGGAGCTTTCCTAATTTACCTAAGAACACACATTTGCCTTCTTGTTATTTTTTGGTGTTTTGTTTGATTATGGGGAGTTAGGATTCCATAATTGTGCACTTTGTTGTGCATGAAACTTAGGGAGCTTCCTATTTTCATATAAACACCCATTTGCTCTCATCATAATATCGTGTCTCTTGCTTGTGCTCGTGGTTTAAATGACATAGAGGGAATGAGGATGCCATGTTTGTCCATATTGTATTCAAACGCAAATTATAATTTTTGCAAAAACCTTAGGGAGTCTCCTCATATTATTTAGATCACTCCCTTTTCAACCTTATCATAATATCTACTTTATTTTGGTATCTTCCTTTTGTGAAGTTATTCTTTCGATCTTTTGATTGCTTGCTTCATTCATTGATGCTTCTTCACCATTTTATTTCTTTGCAATATTTGGATCCTCGGTTTAGTTTGATTTCCTCTTGGTATTCGTCATTGGATACGTGCATTTGATTCCACGCATATTATGAGAAATGCACACCATATGGAGGAACTCTCACTAAATTGGCCTTCTAAAGTTTTTCACCCATTTTGGCAATTGATGCCAATGGGGGAGAAGTTTTAGAGGGCTTTAGGGAATTTGGTTGTGTGTTGTGAGTTTTGTACTCAAACACTTGCCTCGTGTGCTTTGCATCTTAGTGTGTTGCATGACATCTTGAATATATAGAGAAAACTCAACCACCGGTAATGGTTGGCAATATATGCAATGGAATTCAAGTTCATCCACATGTGCATAGATTGTGGGGGAGTTTGCTCTATATTGTGGTTGTACTAACATCACATACTTGTGTTGTATTTGATGTTAGCATAATGTTTTGTTTGATTAACTCCTTATATAAACCCTCTCAAAGGGATTGTCATCAATTACCAAAATGGGGGAGATTGAAAGTGCATGTGTGCCCTCGTGTGTGGTTTTGGTAATTAATGACAATCTTTATGGACTTATGTTTGCATTGAGTTTTACTTGTAGGATTTGTCCATAGGCAATGCTTGTACCATATGTTGGCTTGAAGATTGGGAGAATAAGAAAATAAAGAAGATCAAGTGTTGACCAAGGTGTTCAAGGAGAGATCCAAAGATTGGTCATGTGAGAGTTGATACTATGGCAAGTGTGTCTTGAAGAATAAAGCTGGAATGATATCTCTTATGTATCTTCAAGTCACCAACATAATGAAGAAAGAATAAATGATGTGCAATTTCAATATGAGCCATCTCGAAGAGATCATATGCTTGGGGCTTGCCATCATTATGGTGATCATGGATTTTTGAAGATATTCCTAAAAGAGACGCTCTCCCATAGTGAGTATGGGGGAGCAATTTGCAAGACTTCACCAAGCTAGCGCAATCAAGAAAGGTGTTCTATCTTGAGGTGGAAAAGATCGTTATCGTCAAGCTCAAGTGGAATATGCTCAAGGCAAAGCTATGTTCTTGATAGAGTTTCTTTCTTACCGGACTCATGGTGTTAGTTGGGGAGACAGGTTTATAGGATAGGTAACTGTACTATCAAGAGGGGCTCTCGAGTGAGTAACTTGATCATATCCTTCGGAGAGAGCTCAAACCTTTGCATACTTGGCATCATATTTCTTGGTTTTTATTTGGATCTTATCCATGTGAGGTTCTTGAGCTTGTGGTAATATTCATAACAAGCTCTAAGTTCATCGAAAATGGATTTCATATGCATTCTCTATTGCATTTTCGATGTTGGAGGTTTTACCGGTTTGTCTTTTAGACATTGGTAAAACCTTCTATTATTTGGTTCTTATCCATTAGAGGATTTAGAGCTTGTGTTAGTCTTCATGAAAATCCCAAGTTCATCAAAAACGGATTTCATATGCATTCTCTATTGTGTTTTCGATGTTGGAGGTTTTACCGCTTCGTCTTTTTGAGAGAGGTCAAACCTTTCATTATTTGGTTCTATCCTACCTTACTGTACTATGATGGTTCTCTGCATGATCTTGTAGCGTTTATTGTCCTCTTTAAAACTAGCCCAAGATCATCAAAATCGGAGTCCGTATGCAAAAGTTATGGTTTTTTTTGTATTGGTCTTTCTGCCAGTTTTTGTAAGACCAGAGATTCCGAACTAAAGCTCCGGTCCATCTCCGGACCGTGTACTGATTGTCCCCCAGTTTGACCCCGTTTGTCCTGGGTACACCGTAGACTCCGGTCCCAGTCCGGAGACTCCAGACCGGGCGATTCCTGGGCCTAACGGTTGGATTTCTAGGGACCTATTTAAGGGGCCCTTCTTCCCCAATGATTCCCTAACCTTCCTTGCAAGTTTCCCCCTCCATTGCTGACCTTCTTGAGCTTTCTATCCCTCAATCCCTCCATTGATTCTTGCATATTCTTGAGGGATTTGAAAGAGGAGATGTAGATCTACAACCCCATCAATCAATCTCTCATCTAAGTGAGGGGAACATCTTGGGATCTAGATCTTGGAGTCTTTTGTGGATTTCCTCCAGTGTTCTTCCTCTCTTATTCCCTTATAAGCTTTTGTAGCTTTGGTGAAATTAGGGAGAGAAGAACTTGAGCACTTCTTGTGTTCTTTCCATTGCATTTTGTGCATCGGTTTGAGTTCTCGGTGAGGATTCGATTGGGTGAAAGGTGAAAAGCTTTTTACTCTTGGGTTCTTGGAACACTAGACGGTTTGGTTGTACTACAGGTTTGTGGATTACTTGGGGGCGCCAATTAAATTGTGGAGCTTTCCCCAAGCTTGTTGTTGGGAGCCTCCAATTGAGTTGTGGAGAAGTGTCCCAATCTTTTGAGAGGTTCGAGATTGCCACCGACAAGTGCACCTATAGTGGAAGTGTGGATCGATCCTGTTGGGGTGTGATTCACAGGAGAACAAGGGAGGCCTATTGTGGCGTTGGTGGTTTGAAACCACACCCTCTCCAAACGAGACGTATTCCATTGGAGGAACTCGTAAAACATCGTCATCTCCGCGTGCCTCGATTATCTCTATACCCGAGATTTTACTTATGCACCTTACTTTGTGATAACCTTCGTGCTTGAAGTCTATATCTTGCTATCACATAGTTTCTTGTCTTGCTTAGCATAAGTTGTTGGTGCACAAAGGTGAACCATAGTATATATAGGTTTTGTGCTTGACAAAGTAAATGCTAGTTTTATTCCGCCTTTGTTAAGCCCCTCTTGTAAAAGTTTTAAACCGCCTATTCACCCCCCCCCCCTCTAGGCGACATCCTTGTCCTTTCAATGGGGCAAGGGGTACCTCGTTAGCGCTCTCTATGATACACATGTACTTACAATGACAAGAACTTACTCGTGACTAAAGTTGAGTAGCATGAGGTTCGGTACTCATAAGCAAGGGGCATGAGATTTTAAACTTATAACTTGTCAAGCATATTGATACGTTGCTAACGTATCTACAATTTTTGATGTTCCATGCTTATTTTATATATACTTTCTTATGTTTTGTCCACACTTTGGAGTATTTTTATACACTTTCTTGGACTAACCTATTAACAAGATGCCACAGTGCCAGTTGCATGTTTTCTGTTGTTTTTGGTTCCAGGAAAGTCAAAAAATCAATATTGTCGGAATTGGACGGGATAAAAGCCAAAGTCAATATTTTACCAGAAGACGCATGGAGTCCGAAGAGCCACAGGGCGGCCACACCACCCCTTGGCGCGGGCAGCCCTAGGCCGCGCCAGGGCATGGTGTGGGCCCCCTAACCGGCCACCGACCTTGCCCCTTCGCCTATAAGAAGCCCCCAGGACGAAAACCCTAAATCGAATAGCCTCCAGCCACGAAAAAGTTCCGCAACACTGCCGCCACCGAAGGGGAGATTCGGGGGACATAAAGTCTCTGTTCCGGCACCCTGCCGGGACGGGGAAGTGCCCCCGGAGCCATCTCCATCGATCTCCACCACCATTTCCATCGCCGTTGCTGATTCCCATGATGATGAGGGAGTAGTTCTTCCTCGAGGCTGAGGGTTCTACCGGTACCTATGTGTTCATCTCTCTCTCTCTATGCATGATCATATTGTGATCATGAGTTTTGTAATCAAGTATATCTACCTTGCTACTCAAGTGCTTTAATAGATCTCTGCTCTCCCCATGTGTGTGAAAGTGACAGCGTGCACACCATGGTGGCACTTAGGCTAGAGATTACAATTACTTGTTATGAGTTATATTTGGAGTTGGATGTCTCTATGAAATTGTGGTGTTTGTTGGAACCATATAGAGCTCAAGGTGACAGTGTGGGGTTATCTAGATGGGGAAAGCGAACTTTGAGGTGTGCTGTTATAGCCCTACCATGGATTAGAGTGTCCAACCGGAGAGTAGTTTAGGGTAGTATCATAAAGAGAAGATATTTATATGAGAGTGTTCACTAGTGAAAGTATGATCCCTAGGCCTTGTTTCTAAACATTGAAACACCGTTTGCAACTAGATATGTTACATGTTTGCTTGCTTCCATCTTTATTTCAGTTTGCCTTTAGTCTCTTCCATCCATCAAGCTATTTTCTAGCACTATTGTCTTATATCCATACCACTTGTATTTTACTATCTCTTCGCCGAACTAGTGCACCTATACACCTAACAAGTGTATTAGGTGAGTTGGGGAAACAAGAGACTTCTTATATCTTGATTGCAGGGTTGCTTGAGAGGGATACCTTTGACGACTTCCTCCCTAATTTCGATAAACCTTGGGTAATGCACTTAAGAGAAACTTGTTGATGTTCTACAAACCTCTGCACTTGGAGGCCCAACAACTGTCTACAAGAATAGAAGTGCGTAGACATCAAGCTATTTTCTGGCGCTGTTGTTGGGGAGGTAAGGTAAAAGGTACTCACATCCTCCAGTGTGAGTGCTCAAAGTTATTTCCTTTAGATTCTGCAATTTTGTCTTTTTTGTTTCTTGTTTTCACTAGTTAGGCTGAATGGAAAACAACAACAGAATTAGAGAGCTTTATAGTATTTATATTGAGTTGGGACATGAAGTGTTTGAAGAGAAAACTAAAAAAACCTATGGAACTTTATTTGCATGCTAACAGCAATGTTATTAGTATGAATTCTTTGAACACCATTATTGCTAATGCTATGAAAAAGTCTAAGCTTGGGGAAGCCAGTTATTATGAAAATAATCTTTTTAGTTCCCCAGCTTTGGAAGATAGCTATTATATTGCTTATGATGATACCAAACCTCCAATATATGATGATTATAATGATGAATATGATATTTTCAGTCCACCTACTATTGAGGAGAAAATTAATGATTACAATATGCCTCCTATATTTGATGATTATGGTGATGAGAATAATAATGATAGCTATTTTGTTGAATTTGCTCCCACTACAATTAATAAGAATAACTATGCTTATGTGGAGAGTAATAATGATTATATGCATGTGTCTCATGATAAGAATGTTTTATGTGATAGTTATATTGTTAATTTTATTCATGATGCTACTGGAAGTTATTATGAGAGAGGGAAACATGGTTTTATGCATCTCAATAATATTAGGTTTCCCCTCTTTATGTTGAAAGTCTTGAAGTTGCACTTGTTTTGCTTTACTATGCTTGTTGTTTTGTGCTTTCATGACTTGTTTATTTACAAGATTCCTATGCATAGGAAGTGGGTTATACTTAAATTTTCTTTGAATTTGCTTCTTGATGCTCTCTTTTACTTCAATTCATATTTCTTATGTGAGCATCTTCTCAAACTATCATGTCTAACTTAAAGGCGTCAAAGAAAAGTACTTATTGGGAGATAACCCAAAAGTTTTAGTTGAGTCTTGGAAGTTATTGCTTCAGTAATAACCTCTCCTTATCATTTTTTTGTGGTTTTTGTGCCAAGAGTAACCTCTAATGAGAGAGAAGTAATGCTTGGGAAAGTTGTTGTCCCGAAACAGATTTTTGTGCTTCACTGTAAAAATTCGTGAAAAATCTCTGTATGTCGGATTGAGCTGTAGTTTTCTGAATAAACCCCCCAGGTTGTTATCCAACTTTCCTTAGTGCAGCACTTTTCGATTTGAGCAACAGAAGATCTTCGAAAAAATCGGTTTTTACCTGCTGGTCTATTTTGACAGATTTCTGCCACTATTTGCATTTGCCTCTTAATCTCTTTCTCTTTGAGTTCTCTTTGATCATTTGAACTTTTTAAAGGAAGTGCTTTAGTACCTTGTGTTTTAATGGAAGTTTTATTGGTGTTGAAACTGAACCCAAAGACTTATTATCTTGAGTATACTAATGTTGCTAATAAAGATTGTGTGAAGGAAAAATTTCAGGTGTATGGAGAGAATGATGTAATGAGATGAAGAATAGACTAAAGCTCAAGCTTTGGTATGCCACGAGTGTCACCCCAAGAATTATCCAAGAAGTACAAGCGTCAAAGCTTGGGGATGCCTAAGGCATCCCCTTCTTCATCAATAAAAATCTCAGGTTTCTTCCAAACACTTCATTTTTATTGTTTCATGCACAATTGTGTTGTTCTTGGAGCGTCTTTGTTTTTTTTTTGGTTTTTCGTTCGCTTGGTTTTCTTAGTTTTATTGAATAAAATGGTTGGAACCCGTCGTTCATGCATTAGTTTTCAAATAAGGTTGGTTTGGATTGGAAAAGAGTAGGAAAAGTTCATGCTTAAGTGGTAAAGAGAGCTTGTTTTTGACTGTGCCCTATGCTTTGTCCTGTCATGCTTGATATTGTTTTGGCTTTATGCTTAGTGATTTTTGTTGTAGCATGACATGTTATAAACAATTGAGATTTCTTAATGTGCCTTGAAGGAATCATGTGTTGTTTTAGCATATTAAAGCATAGTATTGTAGTATTCTCCTTTGATGCTTTATTTGGGTCGACTTGGCGCATGCACACACCATGTTAAGACTATCACAAGTCACCATAGCCTTTGTGATCCTTTAGTTTTTGACTTGGAATATCACTTTATGCTTTAATTAATAATGTTTTGTCGCTTTGCATGATTATTGCCATTATTGCTCTCTTAGTTGGTCGCTCCTAGTCTTTTGCTAGCCTCCATAACCAAGTATGAGTTCCACTCATGCATCCAACTCCAAATAAAACCAAGTCGTTCCAAAGAGTCCACCATACCTACCTATTAGCATTTTCTATTCCAAGTATATTCATGTTTTTATCTACCTTCTGAATTTTGTTATGAAAAAACTAGTGATTAAAGCTCTCACGAACTTGATGGCACACTTTACTTTTCTTGCCCCTAATAAACTTGAACCATTGTGTCATATATGTTGTATATGCTTGCACTTATATGTTGGGGATTAGCAGAACCATGCTGTCACGGGGAACGCTTTCAACATTGCACTTGTACATTGTACCCAGTTGATATCATGCTCTTTTGTTTATGGATGTCATCGGTGTGAAATGAAAGGGGAGCTTGTAAGTCCATGGAGTTATGTATGTGTTTTAGAGAAACGCCTGGGCTGCCGGTCTAATCCATGCCTAATCATGGTGGAAACCTGCAGCGTAACCATAATGAGCAATCTATGAAGAATTCTTCTTATAAAAAAAGGAGATAAAGATTGAGAAAAAAATAAAAAAAGAGATGAGAAAAGAGGAAAGAGAGAAAAAAGCACCATTTTCCCATGGTAAATAAGAAGATTGCTGAGATGCTCGTTGTCTGCTTGCCTTATCATTTTGATATGGGGATTCTTCCGTATCATCGGGCAAGGGGTCCCCTGTTGGAGGTTCTCTATGATACACATGTACTTACTATGACAAGAACTTACACGTAACTAAACTTGAGTAGCATGAGGAGCGGCCCTCGTATTCAAGGGACATGAGATTTCCAACTTATACTTTGTCAAGCATATACTCCATAGTTTGTTAACTTTAACCTTAATCACTTCAAGATGCTTATGATAGGGGCAATGAGAGCTGAAAGCTAATAAGTACCATAATTTTTGGAAGCTCTTTATGAAACTTGAATCCCTGCTTCCTGCTATGAAGGCCTTTCTTTTACTTTTATGTTGAGTCTCCGCCTTCTATATTTATGCACCTATTGAGAGAGCATAGTGGCCATTCTTAGTTTAATGTGCATTGTCCCAAGACTTGTTGATTGATGCATAACTTTGATATTGCTTGTTCTTAAACTATTTGTATCTAGTCACCCTTATAAACTTTGAAGGTGTCCTATGCAATTATGATTTGCTACATTATGAGGGACAAGCTGAATGCCACTATGCTATGTTTTCTATATGTGAAACAAACAAACGTCTTTCAAAGCATTATTATTCATGAATCTTTTGTTTGTATCTTTTCATGTTACAACATAGTTGCTATGTCTTATTGTTAGAACTTTATCTTTCATGCTATGTTGAAGTACTTTGATCCCAGCTTTCATGCTTTGCAAATGGTTTGATCAAGATGATGATAGTGCATGTCACCTAAAAAATTATTCTTTTTTATCACTTACCTACTCGAGGACGAGCAGGAGTTAAGCTTGGGGATGTTGATATGTTGCTAACGTATCTATAATTTTTGATGTTCCATGCTTGTTTTATATCTACTTTCTTATGTTTTGTCCACACTTTGGAGTATTTTTATACACTTTCTTGGACTAACCTATTAAAAAGATGCCACAGTGCCAGTTGCATGTTTTCTGCTGTTTTTGGTTCCAGGAAAGTCAGAAAATCAATATTCTCGGAATTGGACGGGACAAAAGCCAAAGTCAATATTTTACCGGAAGACACATGGAGTCCGAAGGAGAGACAAAGGGGGGCCACACCACCCCTTGGAGCGATTATCCCTAGGCCGTGCCATGGCATGGTGTGGGCCCCTGGCCAGCCACCGACCTTGCCCCTTCGCCTATAAGAAGCCCCCGAGACGAAAATCCTAAATCGAACAGCCTCCAGCCACGAAAAGTTCCACAGCGCCGCCGCCACTGAAGGGGAGATTCGGGGGACAGAAAGTCTCTGTTCCGGCACCCTACCAGGATGGGGAAGTGCCCCTGAAGCCATCTCCATCGATCTCCACCACCATCTCCATCGTCGTTGCTGATTCCCATGATGATGAGGAAGTAGTTCTTCCTCGAGGCTAAGGGTTCTACCGGTAGCTATGTGTTCATCTCTCTCTATATATGCATGATCATATTTTGATCATGAGCTTTGTAATCAAGTAGATCTACCTTGCTACTCAAGTGCTTTAATAGATCTCTTCTCTCCCCATGTGTGTGAAAGTGACAGCGTGCACACCATGGTGGCACTTAGGCTAGATATTACAATTACTTGTTATGAGTTATATTTGGAGTTGGATGTCTCTATGAAATTGTGGTGTTTGTTGGAACCATCTAGAGCTCAAGGTGATAGTGTGGGGTTATCTAGATGGGGAGAGCAAACTTTGAGGTGTGCTGTTATAGCCCTACCATGGATTAGAGTGTCCAACTGGAGAGTAGTTCAGAGTAGTATAATAAAGAGAAGATATTTATATGAGAGTGTTCACTAGTGAAAGTATGATTCCTAGGCCTTGTTTCTAAACATTGAAACACCGTTTGCAACTAGATCTGTTACATGTTTTCTTGCTTCCATATTTATTTTAGTTTGCCTTTAGTCTGTTCCACACATCTACAAGAGAAACTATTTGAGAAAAGAACCTCTCTTGGAGCCCTCCTACTACCACAGCCATATTGCATATCCTCTTGTTATTATTATTTTCTTAAGGTGGTTTGCGAGTACATTCAAAGTACTCACTGGCATTGTCCTTGGCTATTAACTTGGTCAGATTTGAGAAGTACCTCAAGAAGAAGATGAAGTTAACAGCTATGCGAGCTAGGACGTTCTCCCAGTCAGTTTCCTGTAGGTTAAGGCATGGCTCAGGCTCTACGCTTGATGAAGTTACGCTAATGATTATTGATGTAGCCATAATGGCATGTAAGGTATGACATGTATCCGCTTAAGTAATGGATGTTTACTTTGATACTTGTCGGTTATGTGCCACGACTAACTGATCATGGGATCATGGTGTATGCACATCAAGCTATTTTCTAGCACCGTTGTCTTATATCCATAACACTTGTATTTTACTATCTCTTAGCCGAACTAGTGCATCTATACACCTGACAAGTGTATTAGGTGTGTTGGGGACACAAGAGACTTCTTGTATCTTAATTGCAGGGTTGCATGAGAGGGATACCTTTGACCACTTCCTCCCTGAGTTCGATAAACCTTGGTAATACACTTAAGGGAAACTTGCTGTTGTTCTACAAACCTCTGCACTTGGAGGCCCAACAACTGTCTACAATAATAGAAGTGCATAGACATCACATATCCTCATATTTGTGTCACTTTAACCTTAATCACCTAAAGATGCTTATGATAGGGGCAATGAGAGCTGAAAGCTAATAAGTACCATAATTTTTGGAAGCTCTTTATGATACTTGAATTCCTGCTTCCTTCTATCAAGGGACTTTCTTTTACTTTTATGTTGAGTCTCCCTCTTCTATCTTTATGCACCAATTGAAAGAGCATAGTGATCATTCTTAGTTTAATATGCATTGTCCCAAAACTTGTTGATTGATTCATAACTTTGATATTGCTTGTTCTTAAATTATTTGTATCTAGTCACCCTTATGAACTTTGAAGGTGTCCTATGCATTTATGTTTTGCTATACCATGAGGGACAAGCTGAATACCATTCTTATTATGTTTTCTATATGTGAAACAAACAAACGCCTTTCAAAGCATTGTTATTCATGAATCTTTTGTTTGTACCTTTTCATGTTACAACATAGTTGCTATGTCTTATTGTTAGAAATATATCTTTCATGTCTATGTTAGAGTACTATGATCCCAGCTATCAATGTTTTACAAATACCTTGATCAAGATTGTGATGGTGCATGTCACCTCAAAAATTATTCTTTTATCACTTACCTACTCGAGGACGAGCAGGAGTTAAGCTTGGGGATGCTTGATACGTCGTAAACGTATCTATAATTTTTGATGTTCCATGCTTGTTTTATATCTACTTTCTTATGTTTTGTTCACACTTCGAGGTATTTTTATACATTTTATGGAACTAACCTATTAACAAGATGCCACAGTGCTAGTTGATTGTTTTCTGTTGTCTTTGGTTTCAGAAAAGCTAGTAAGGAAATATTCTCGGAATTGGATGGGACAAAAGCCAAAGTCAATAGTTTACCCGAAGCAACACGGAGTCTGGAGGGGAGACGAAGTGGCCCACCAGGGCGGCCACACCTGGTGGTGGCGCGACCTGGGGGCGCGCCACCAGGGGGTGTGGGCCTCCTGGTGCTCCACCGACCTTGTCCCTTTGCCTATAAAAGCCTCCCGGAATGAAAACCCTAAGTACCCGATCAAAGACCCAATCAGAAATCCACGGAAGAGTCTGTAGCCGCCACCATCTCCATCCCTAGATCGGGGGATCCGAAGCTCTTCCCGGCACCCTGTCGGAGGGGAGAGATCACCCTGGAAGCCTTCTTCATCACCATGACTGCCTCCGGTGTGATGCGTGAGTAGTTCATCCTTGGACTATGGGTCCATGTATTAGCTAGATGGTTGGTTCGCCTCATTTGTGTTATCATGTTTAGATCTTGTGAGCTCCGTTCATGATCAAGATCATCTATTTGTAATCTTACATGTTGTGTTTGCAGGGATCCGATGGATATTGAGATGCTATTTCAGATTGATTATTGATTCTATCATGTCTATGTTATTTGTGATCTTGCATGCTTTCCGTTGTTAGTAACTATCTTGGCCAAGTAGATGCTTGTAACTCCAAGAGGGAATATTTATGCTCGATAGTGGGTTCATGCCTCTAGTAATCTGGGGAAGTGACAAGAATCTCTAAGGTTGTAGTGATGGGTTCGTAGCATGGAAAACAAAAAATTTCTACCGCAAGAACGAACAAAACCCAGATCTAATCTAGATAAAAGCCAAGATCTAATCTATTAGACATGTGCAACGAGATAGATAGGAACTAACCCTCGTAGATCCGAAAGCGTTAATGCGATTAGATCTCGTGGTTGATGTAGTCGATCACTTGCCGATCTCAAGATCGTGTGGATGATCCTTCCGGCGCCGCATTCCGGCAGCGCTTCCGCAACCGGTCACACGTGCGGAGTCGAAGCAGACCTTCCTCTCCTCGTTCCAGCGAGCAGCGGAGGTAGTAGATCTTCTCCACGGAATCCCAGCAGCACGACAGCGTGGTGGTGGTGGTGGAGTAGAGAATTCTGCAGGGCTTCGCCTATGCCTGTGCAGAAGAAAGGAGGAGGAGAGAGGCGGCGGAGATTTGGTGTTATAGAGGGGGGCAAGGGGTGGCACCTCCCCCTTCTATTTAAAGGAGGGAGGGCGCCTGGGGAGGGGGAGTCCTAGTAGGACTCCCCACCTCCTAGGGCCGGCGGATTGGGGAGGGGGGAGGAGTCCTCCCCCCCCCCCCCCACGACTCCTTGTCTTGACCCACCAGGACTCCTTGATCCCTATCTTGGTTTTCAAGCAAACTCCAAGAAATCTTCTAGAACCTTCCGGAACATTCCGAAACCTTCTAGAATCCTCATACAAATACTCCGGAACATTTCCTAACTCAGAAAATGATCCCCAATATATGAATCTTATTCTCCGGACAATTACGGATCTCCTCGTGATGTCCCGGATCCATTCTGAGACTCCGAACAACATTCGGTCTCCAACGCACATTCTATATCTACTTAAAACAACTTCGAACCTTAAGTGTGTCACCCTACGGTTCGTCAATATGTAGACATGACAGAGACACATCTCCTATCAATAACCATCAGCGGGACCTGGAGATCCATAATGGCTCCCACATACTCAACGATGACTTCGTGATCGATTGAACCATTTACATACGAAACCAATTCCCTTTGTCACGCGATACTATACTTATCCGAGGCTTGAACGTCAGCATCTCCATACCTAGTTCTACCTCGTTACTGATAAGTACTCTTTACTCGTTCCGTGATATGTCATCCCTTGTGACCCAGTCACATGCTTGCAAGCTAACTAGATGACATTCCACCGAGAGGGCCCAGAGCATATCTATCCGTCATATGGATGGACAAATCCCAATATTGGTCCATGCGCTTCAACACATACTTTTAGAATACCCAATGACACCTTTATGACCACCTAGTTACGAAGCAGTGTTTGATGTCATCAAAGTACCCATCCGGTGATGGTGATTAACACAACCTCATGGTCGAAGGATTAGGTTACTATGATTTTAAAAGCTTACAGCAATACAAACTTAATGACTTGATCTTATGCTACGCTTACTATGGGTGTGTGTGTCCATCACATCATTCTCCTAATGATATAACCTTGTTATTAATCACATCCTAATGTCCATGATCAAGAAACCATGATCATCAATTAATCAACAAGCTAGTTCAACAAGAGGCTTACTAGGGACTCTCTTATGTTTACAAAACACACATGTATTAGTGTTTCCTAATAATACAATTATAGCATGGGATGTAAACATTCATCATAAACATAAAGATATAATAATAACCACTTTTATGATTGCCTCTTGGGCATATCTCCAACAGTCTCCCACTTGCACTAGAGTCAATAATCTAGATTACATGGTAATATACCGAACACCCATGGCGTTCTGGTGTTGGTCATGCTTTGCCCTAGAGAGAAGTTTAGTCAACGGATCTGCCACATACAGATCAGTGTGTACTTTGCAAATCATTATGTCACCATCTCGGACATACTCGCGAATAGCGTGGAAACATAGCTTGATGTGCTTCATCTTGCTATGTGACCTTGGCTCCTGTGCATTAGCTATGGCACCTGTGTTGTCACAGTAGATGGCCATCGGGTCCAACGCACTGGGAACCACGCCAAGTTCAGTAATGAATTCCTTCATCCAAACGGCTTCTTGTGCAGCCTCCGAAGCAGCTATGTATTCCGATTCAGTTGAAGATTTTGCCACAACGCTTTGCTTTGCACTCCTCCAGCTCACTGCAGCACCATTCAAAATAAATACGTATCCCGATTGTGACTTCGAGTCATCTAGATCGGTGTTCCAACTAGCATCGGTGTAACCGTTTACAACAAGCTGTTCATCACCTCCATAAGAAAGAACCATATCCTTAGTCCTGTTTAGGTACTTTAGGATATTCTTCACCGCTGTCCAGTGCTCCATTCCAGGATCACTTTGATATCTGCTAGTCAAACTAACAGCATGTGCTATATCCGGTCTTGTACACAGCATGGCATACATGATAGAACCTATGGCTGAGGCATAGGGAATATTATTCATTTTCTCTCTATCTTCTGCCGTAGCTGGACTTTGAGTTTTACTCAAGGTCTTACCCGACAACATGGGCACGAACCCTTTCTTGCTATCTTCCATTCTAAACTTCTTTAGAACTTTGTCCAAGTATGTACTTTGTGAAAGCGCTATTAGGCGTCTTGATCTATCTCTATAAATCTTGATGCCTAGAATATATGCCGCTTCGCCAAGATCCTTCATTGAAAAACTATTATTCAAATAGGTTTTGACGCTATTAAGAAGTTCTATATCATTCCCAATCAACAATATGTCATCTACATATAGTACTAGGAATGCTAGAGAGCTCCCACTCACTTTCTTGTAAATACAAGCTTCTCCATAAGTTTGTATAAATCCAAAGTTTTTGATTACTTTATCAAAACGTTGATTCCAACTCCGGGATGCTTGCTTCAGTCCATAAATGGAGCGTTGAAGTTTGCATACCTTGTCAGCATCTTTAGGATCGACAAAACCCTTGGGTTGTACCATGTACAACTCTTCCTCAATGTCACCATTAAGGAACGCCGTTTTGACATCCATCTGCCAAATCTCATAATCGAAATATGCAGCAATTGCTAACAAAATCCCCACAGACTTTAGCTTCGCTACTGGTGAGAATGTCTCATCATAGTCAACTCCTTGAATTTGTCGGAACCCTTTCGCGACAAGTCGAGCTTTATAGACGGTAACATTACCATCAGCATCTATTTTTATCTTGAAAATCCATTTGTTCTCAACAGCCTTACGGCCATCCGGTAAGTCCACCAAAGTCCACACTTGGTTTTCGTACATGGATCCCATATCGGATTTCATGGCTTCTAGCCATTTGTCGGAATCTGGGCTCACCATAGCTTCTTCATACGTCGCAGGGTCATCAGCATTGTCCACCAACATGACGTTCAAGGCAGAATCATACCAATCAGGAGTGGTACGAACCCTCGTTGACCTGCGAGGTTCAGCAGTAACTTCGTTTGAAGTTTCATGATCATTATCATTAGCTTCCTCTTCAATTGGTGCAGGCGGCACAAAAACATCTTCCGGTGTTGCGCTACTCTCAAATCCGAGAGAAGGTTCAATAACCTCATCGAGTTCTACTTTCCTTCCAGTCACCTCCTTCGAGAGAAACTCCTTCTCAAGAAAGGATCCATTCTTTGCAACGAAAACTTTGCCTTCAGATCTATGATAGAAGGTATACCCAATTGTTTCTTTAGGGTATCCTATGAAGACGCATTTCTCCGCTTTGGGTTCTAGCTTATCAGGTTGTAACTTCTTTACATATGCTTCGCAACCCCAAACTTTAAGGAACGACAACTTAGGTTTCTTACCAAACCAAAATTTGTATGGTGTCGTTTCAACGGATTTAGATGGTGCCCTATTTAAAGTGAATGCGGCTGTCTCTAATGCATAGCCCCAAAACGATAGCGGTAAATCTGTAAGAGACATCATAGACCGAACCATATCTAAGAGAGTTCGATTACGACGTTCGGACACACCATTACGTTGTGGTGTTCCCGGCGGTGTCAGCTGCGAAAGTATTCCACATTTCTTTAAATGCATGCCAAACTCATAACTCAGATATTCACCTCCGCGGTCAGAACGCAGAAATTTAATCTTCTTGTTACGATGATTTTCCACTTCACTTTGAAATTCCTTAAACTTCTCGAAATTTTCGGACTTATGTTTCATAAAGTAGACATACCCATAACTACTTAAGTCATCCGTGAAAGTGAGAACATAACGATATCCACCACGCGATGCTACACTCATTGGACCGCACACATCGGTATGTATTATTTCCAATAAGTCTGTAGCTCGCTCCATTATTCCAGAGAATGGAGTCTTAGTCATTTTTCCCATTAGACATGCTTCGCATCTTTCAAGTGATTCAAGAAGTCCATCTGAATGGAGTTTCTTCATACGCTTCACTCCAATGTGACCAAGACGACAGTGCCACATGTATGTAGAATTATCATTCAATTTTATTCGTTTAGCATCTATGTTGTGAACATGTGTATCATTACTATCGAGATTCAGTAAGAATAAACCATTCATCTCAGGTGCATTACCATAAAATATATTACTCATATAAATCGAACAACCTTTATTCTCGGACTTAAAAGAGTAACCGTCTCGCAATAAACAGGATCTAGATATAATGTTCATGCTTAACGCAGGCACCAAATAACAATTATTCAAATTTAAAACTAATCCCGAAGGTAGATATAGAGGGAGCGTGCCGACGGCGATCACATCAACCTTGGAGCCATTTCCAACGCGCATCGTCACCTTGTCTCTTGCCAGTCTTCGTTTATTCCGCAGCTCCTGTTTCGAGTTACAAATATGAGCAACTGAACCAGTATCAAATACCCAGGCACTACTACGATTACTAGTAAGATACACATCTATAACATATATATCAAATATACCTTTCTTCTTGATGTTTCCGTTCTTCAGATCCGCCAGGTACTTGGGGCAGTTACGCTTCCAGTGACCAGCACCCTTGCAGTAGAAGCACTCAGTTTCAGGCTTGGGACCAGCCTTGGGTTTCTTCGTAGGTGCGGCAGCTTTCTTGCCGTCCTTCTTGAAGTTTCCCTTGTTCTTAGGCTTGCCCTGTCTCTTGAAATTGGTGGTCTTATTAACCATCAACACTTGGTGCTCCTTCTTGATCTCCACTTCAGCAGTTTTTAGCATGGACGATAGTTCAGGCAACGTCTTGTTCATGCAGTGCATATTGTAGTTCATCACAAAGTTCTTGTAACTTGGTGGCAGTGATTGGAGGAGACGGTGAATCCCCCATTCATTAGGAATCGATATCCCCAATTCTTGGAGTTTGTTTGCGTACCCAGACATGGTGAGCACGTGCTCGCTAACGGAGCTTCCCTCTTCCATCTTACAGTTAAAGAATTTTTCGGAGGCCTCATAGCTCTCCATGGCCGCGCGAGTCTCCAAAATTAGCCTGAGCTCCTTAATGATCTCGAACGGGTCGTGGTGCTCAAAACGCTTTTGGAGCTCCGCTTCTAAACCGTACAGGATGGCACACTGAACTGTGGAGTAATGATTTTTCCGAGTGGCGTAAACATTCTTTACGTCATCGGTAGCATCATCTGCAGGTGGGTCACCTAGCGGTGCTTCGAGCACATAGGTCAACTGACCAGCCCTGAGGACGATCTTCAGTCCACGGAACCAGTCCGTGAAATTGCTTCCATTGTTCTTAAGTTTTTCTTTCTCTAGGAATGCATTGAAATTGATGGAGGGGGTCGCCATAATCTACAACAATTTGCAAGTAGTTTAGACTAAGTTTATGACAAATTGAGTTCAAATTTAATTTTTAAACTAACTAGGTGAACTCCCACTCAAAACAACATCCCTCACATTGTCTTAGTGATTACACGAACCAAGTCCACTACACCAAGTCCGATCTTCACGAGAGAAGATGTAGTTTCATCGGCGAACAATCTTCATGTTCATCATATCATTTATATGACTCATGCTCTACCTTTCGGTATTCTGTGTTCCGAGACCATGTCTGTACATGCTAGGCTCGTCAAGATAACCTTAGTTTCTGCATGTGCAAATCTGGCTTGCACCCGTTGTATGCACACGTAGAATCTATCACACCCGATCATCACGAGATGCTTCGAAACGACAAGTCTTAGCAACGGTGCCAACTAAGGGTGAACACTTTATTACTTGATATTTAGTGAGAGGGATCATCTTATAATGCTACCATCACGATCTAAGCAATACAAGATGCATAAAGGATTAACATCACAGGCAATTCATAATTAGTGTGATATGATATGGCCATTTCTTCTTGCGCCTTTGATCTCCATCTCCAAAGCACGAACATGATCTCCATCATCACCAGCATTGCGTCAAGGTCAGTGGCGCCGCTTCATGGTTGTCCATCATCACCAGCAACTATTACAACTACTTGGAATAAAGCTATTACAAGATGAATAAACACGCAGGTCTTAACAGAATTAAAGACATCCATTAGGCTCCTGTCGGTTGCCATATTACAATAAGGATCATTGCATACATCAAATACAATCACAATCACATGATGGCCATATCACATCACAAAAACCCCTGCAAAAACAAGTTAGACGCCTCTAATTTTCTTTGCATGTTTTACGTGGTTTGGGGCTTTCGCATAAGACCGATCTTACCTACGAACAAGAACCACAACGTTGATACAAGTGTTGTTAGATGCTCATTGTAAATTGAATCTTAACTATGGTGGGAGAGACAGACACCCGCAAAGCCACTTGTGCAAAGCAAGTTGCACGTCAAGCGTGGAGCAAGTCTCATGTGCGATGACATGTAATGTTAGCCCGAGCCGCTTCATCCCACCATGCCGCAAGATGCAAAGTACACGCTAAGACACCGACAACAAAAGCATCAACGCCCACAAAAACATTGCGTTCTACTCGTGCAACAGATCTACGCATAGATACGGCTCTGATACCACTGATGCGTTCGTAGCATGGAAAACAAAAAAGTTCTACCGCAAGAACGAACAAAACCCAGATCTAATCTAGATAAAAGCCAAGATCTAATCTATTAGACATGTGCAACGAGATAGATAGGAACTAACCCTCGTAGATCCGAAAGCGTTAACGAGATTAGATCTCGTGGTTAATGTAGTCGATCACTTGCCGATCTCAAGATCGTGTGGACGATCCTTCCGGCAGAACTTCCGCAGTCGGTCACACGTGCGGAGTCAAAGCAGACCTTCCTCTCCTCGTTCCAGCGAGCATCGGAGGTAGTAGATCTTCTCCACGGAATCCTAGCAGCACGACGGCGTGGTGGTGGTGGTGGAGTAGAGAATTCTGTAGGGCTTCGCCTATGCCTGTGCAGAAGAAAGGAGGAGGAGAGAGGCGGCGGAGATTTGGTGTTATAGAGGGGGGGCAAGGGGTGGCACCTCCCCCTTCTATTTAAAGGAGGGAGGGCGCCTGGGGAGGGGGAGTCCTAGTAGGACTCCCCACCTCCTAGGGCCGGCGGATTGGGGAGGGGGGAGGAGTCCTCCTCCCCCACGACTCCTTGTCTTGACCCACCAGGACTCCTTGATCCCTATCTTGATTTTCAAGCAAACTCCAAGAAATCTTCTAGAACCTTCCGGAACATTCCGAAACCTTCTAGAATCCTCATACAAATACTCCGGAACATTTCCTAACTCAGAAAATGATCCCCAATATATGAATCTTATTCTCCGGACAATTCCGGATCTCCTCGTGATGTCCTGGATCCATTCCGAGACTCCGAACAACATTCGGTCTCCAACGCACATTCCATATCTACTTAAAACAACTTCGAACCTTAAGTGTGTCACCCTACGGTTCGTGAATATGTAGACATGACAGAGACACATCTCCTATCAATAACCATCAGCGGGACCTGGAGATCCATAATGGCTCCCACATACTCAACGATGACTTCGTGATTGATTGAACCATTTACATACGAAACCAATTCCCTTTGTCACGCGATACTATACTTATCCGAGGCTTGATCGTCAGCATCTCCATACCTAGTTCTACCTCGTTACTGATAAGTACTCTTTATTCGTTCCGTGATATGTCATCCCTTGTGACCCAGTCACATGCTTGCAAGCTAACTAGATGACATTCCACCGAGAGGGCCCAGAGCATATCTATCCGTCATATGGATGGACAAATCCCAATATTGGTCCATGCGCTTCAACACATACTTTTAGAATACCCAATGACACCTTTATGACCACCCAGTTACGAAGCAGTGTTTGATGTCATCAAAGTACCCATCCGGTGATGGTGATTAACACAACCTCATGGTCGAAGGATTAGGTTACTATGATTTTAAAAGCTTACAGCAATACGAACTCAATGACTTGATCTTATGCTACGCTTACTATGGGTGTGTGTGTGCATCACATCATTCTCCTAATGATATAACCTTGTTATTAATCACATCCTAATGTCCATGATCAGGAAACCATGATCATCAATTAATCAACAAGCTAGTTCAACAAGAGGCTTACTAGGGACTCTCTTATGTTTACAAAACACACATGTATTAGTGTTTCCTAATAATACAATTATAGCATGGGATGTAAACATTCATCATAAACATAAAGATATAATAATAACCACTTTTATTATTGCCTCTTGGGCATATCTCCAACATGTAGATGTGCTATTGCTACTAGGGAGAAAACAACAATCCTTTGTCCATGGGACAATCGTATTGTTTATTTTACATACTTTGCTTAATGCAATTATCTGTCACTTGCAACTTAATACTGAAGGGGGTTCGGATGATAACCTAAAGGTGGATTATTAGTCATAGATGAAGTTGGATTACGGTCTATGTATAATATCGTAATGCCCAATCAAATCTCATAGGAGTCAAGATATCTAGTATATGCATTGTATGCTTTCTCAAATCTGTCAATTGCCCCGCTGTAATTTGTTCACCCAGCATGCTATCTATCTTAAAGAGAATCACCACTAGTGAACTATGGACCCCGGTCCATCCTTTTACCATTGATATATCATCTACTGTTTACTGCTTACTTTCTGAAAGCAATTACTAACTTCCACACTATATGTTTAATCCTTTGTTTTCAGCAAAACCGGTGAGATTGACAACCTCACTGTAAGTTGGGGCAAAGTTCTGTGGTTGTGTTGTGCAGGATTCCAAGTTGGTAGCAACACCTTGGGGTTGTTTCCTTGCTCCTACTAGTTTGATAACCTTGGTTTCATAACTGAGGGAAACTTGCTGTTGTGCTCATCATACATTCCTATTGGGGTTACCAACGAGCTCGAGATATCTTGAGCCATCAACTGCCAGTTGATAATCAAAACCAGCGCTAAATGCAATTCTACCATCACGCAAGGTCTCTGTCCGACACCTGTGCCGAATCTTCAGTAGAAATCTGGATGCGACACACATCCTACGATTATCAACACACATCCTCGCTATTACCACTGGACTAGAGTCGCCAATTGAAAAGGACAGAGACAAAATTATAGTTCTTACCCTTTAGGAAGGATGAACGACACATTCACTGGGCTCTAGAGCTGTAGGGCTTTGTTCCCGGTGTCCTCTTCCCCTGTGTCGCCCTCGTGCGTACTCTCCAGCCGTGCATGATCCGTCTATGTGTCGGACCCTCTTCACGTCCACCGTCGTGGTCGTATGACCAACGACCGGCTCAGGTTTTTTGCTCCCAGCCTCCTGACCACGGCAAGACATGTCACAGTGGGAAGGAGAGAGTACATGGAGGGGGGCGGCAAGGGCGACGAACAAAGGCCAAATGGAGGGATGTGGAGGTTTGAGACAGTGCAAGATGAAATGGTGCGACAGGGGAAAGGACCTGAACGGTGGAGCGGAGCGGGTGACGAAACGGAAAAATATGTGAATTGCAGAACAATGCGGGATCGAATCTTCGAACCTGGGATGCGTGCGGTCGAGTACGGGCGGACCAAAGTAGAAGCTCTCAAAATTTGAAACTTCACTAGAATTTGTTACATTTTTTTTGAAAAATATTAAAACTATGTGAAATTGTACAAGAAATGCCCCCAATCAGATTGTTTGCCCCCTCTCAAATTATTTTCTAGGTCCGTCCTGGCGGTCGACAACTCAAGTGGGGGGAGGGGGTGGGGTGCACTTGTTAGAATAACGATTGCACGTTATGGGACACACACATAAGAAACAGAATCAACCAGACGACAAGTTAGACAAGGCATAAGATGACCGACGTCAAACCGAACCAGGGCACATACGTAACGAGTCTGCGTTGGCTAATGGCATTTTTCCAATTAGTGATTTCTAGTGGCACGATCCCAATTTCCGAGTGAACTGGGAACACGGTCGTAATAAACTCTATAAACAATTTTTTTTGGATAATCTGGTAGACTTGTTAACAACTTCGATGTGTTTAGTACACTTTCTTCTTCTATTAACAAAAGTAGACATGCAAAATTTATGTTTGACGAGGGTAGTGTGTTTGTACAAATGTTTGTTTTTCTTGATATAGAGAGATTTTTTATTATAACTCAAAAGTCACATCAATACGATACAAACAAATAAAAAAATTGCGGGGAAAACAAATTAAAATTTACATCTACCATATGCATAACAAAGATGCAGACAGCTCTAGAAAGAAAGGGACGGAATAATCCCAACAAAGTACATGCGACAACCGGAAGTCGGCACGGGTAGTGAAAATGGTACTCCTAGGAAAACTTCAGAAGAAATTCCTAAAATTCAAGCAAATCCCCGTTTGTCCTCGCGGGGGGACGACCATGCCGCGTGCTTGACTGACTTGCAAAGAACGCGGTGCATGCACTGCTCTGCAGTCTAGTGGAAAATGGTAGCTTGTCGCAGTCGCAGTCGCAGGACCATTTGATTAATTTGCCCGTCAGCTTGAAAGGCAGCCGGAGACAAGGACGTGGTTGACTTGAGACTGTTGGTATGCTAGCGATTATTGATCACATGTTGGACCATGGGTTTCTCGGCAAACCCATGATGCGTGCCGCATGCAACTGGCTGGTCTAAGGTGTGTTCAGTTTGTATCTAGGCGCCGTTTGATGCACTTTTTTTCTATCATGAGTTTTGTAGACTCTTCTTTAGTTATGTATGGCTGTGTATGTAGAAAAAGTGTCTTTGGCTTCTGGGCACTAGTGATCTCTTTATTTTAAAAAGTTCAAAAATTGTAATTATAAGTTTTAGAAAAGTCCTCTCTCTAAAAATTGGAAATTAAAATCTTCGTCTGGCAGTTGTTGCCCGATCGGCTACCCTCGGACATAGAGGTGGCCAAGCGGCATGGCCGGGGGATGGCATGTGCTCACTTTGTGAGATCCCGGAGTCAGGCACGCATATTTTGTTTACCTGTCCTGTCCCGCGGCTCGCTTCCTATGTAACTTCACTCATGAGGCCAATGCAAACCATACCGATAAGAGGAGGCGCATCTTTTGGTTAGTGTTTGCAGCGATGATCTAGACCATATGGACCTCTGATTTGATCAGTGTCTGTTTTTGCACTGTGCCTCTGACTCGATTTTCAAATTTCTAGGTTTTTTTTTGTAGCAGTGGTATCCGATGTGTAGGCAGTGAGACCGGGAGCGGCTGGACGAGATGATGGAGCACATGATAGCAGCGGCACGCACCGTCTGGCCGCTGAGGGCTTCCCCCTTGGAGGGAGCTGACTCTTGTATCTGTGTCTGTGCGCCTTGGCGCTTGTGCTCGGTGTTCGTTGCTTGCTGCAACATGAGGGGTGTATGGTCTCGGGCTATTTTTCGTTGACTCTGGATATTGTATGGATGTTACTTTATTTATAAAGCTGAGTGCATGCCTGTTTCGAGGAGGAGGAAGTTTCAGAAAAGTCTGAAAACAAATCCGGACATAGTCAATGAAGCATCCTATAAGCATGCAAAATCACAATGCGACTGCACTGTGAGCTACACAAAAATGACAAAATATGATAAATTTGGATATTTGAAAATATGTGTATTCAAATCCACACTTCTACTTATCATTTTCGTGTAGCTTAAAATACTAAGTATTTGAAATTGTACTTTACAAGTTTGTTGGATATATCATTAGCTACGTCCGGGTAAAACTCATAAGTACAATTTTAGATTTTAATATAGCAGCATCACTGGAGCTCGGGGAGTTAAAAATCTCCACTTTGTGTACATACATAATCTATGGTGCCGAGAAACGCTATGGACCATTTTTTTAAGAAAGATGATGTCTACTAGTATCTAGTACTTTCTCTGTTCCATTCTATAGTGCCTATAGTTTTTTAAGAAAAATTCCAAAATATAAGATATATTGGGTTACACAACTCGTTTGGATAACTTTTTTTAGGGACTTTATATAATCATGTCTCCCACAAACTCCTCTATTTTATTACGTCAAATAGCTACGAGAAATTCCACCCAAAACTATTTTAATTTTCTCTCCATATGTGTTTCTTAATTTTCGTGCCAAAAACTATAGGCACTATAGTATGGAACGGAAGGAGTATTACTTTAGATACAAGGTTTGACCCAAATCAAGCTTTGCCAAGTTTAATTAATTATGTAGAAAAGATATCAATATCTCAAAATAAAATGAATGACTAGTCATAGAGAGGCTAATTTTTAAAAATAATATATTTCTATTCAATTTTAAAAATAATACATAAAATTCGTAAATTTCAGAAACAGCACGGCGTCGGCTCACGAGGAAACGAAAAGGAGCCGCCGGCTCACGACCGACCGAAAGGACCCTATCGGCTCACGCGGAGCAGACATGCCGACCGCACGGGCCCTGGCGCTGAGACTGTCAGATCGACAGCACCCTGTCGGCTAGCCCGGACCGACAACACCGATCGGCTCATCAGGGAGCGATGGATTAGCGGTGCTGCGAGCTGCATGGATGAGTTGTGCTCCCGCTGCATGCATAGAACTTATTGGCCCACGGTGAGCAGACAGGTCTAGTCGGGCGACTAGCACTCTGACAAGAGGAAACACCTAGCCGATAGGCCTGTCGGCCGGTGTTGGGCCGACAAAGCCCTATCGGCCTACGCTGCACTGAAGTCGTGCTATTTCTGAAAATGCCTATTTTACGTATTATTTCTGAAAATGAATAAAAATATATTATTTAAAAAAGAAGCATAGGAAGGAATATCTTGAACCATTTGATCTAGAGTCAGGTCCCGAGTAGACGAGGGTGACCGCGGGAGTGGACTAGAGGGGCTTAATTGCTGTTCGGGTCCAAATTTCCGGCCACGTACGGCACCTATGAAGCTAGTCGTCGTTGACTGCTAACGCAAGGGGATCAGCGAGCGAATATTCGGTTACACGTGTACATGTGACAATGTACTAGAGCTCTTATCGCCCGTCTCTCTGTGGTGTGGGACAGGTAGCTCCTCGATCGAGTAGCCCCTCCCGCCCAAAATAAATAAATAGAGCCTTCCCGCCAGCAGCATCCTCATCCCAATCCAGTTTCGAAGAGAAGCTGCAGCATGCCCATCGTCTTCCTCTTCCTCCTCTACTAGGTAGCTGCTACCACCCTCACAAAGCTCTTCCTCTCCATTGCTCTAGGTGCCTGTTCTTCCGGTGAGTCCCGTTTCCTCAGTTATTTCTCTCTTAATAAGTTGCCATTTACTCCATGCAAGATTTCGGATTTTTCATTTAATTACTTATTGGCGTAGTATATGCTTTGCAGCGGATCAGTTTTCCTCTCTCGCGATAGCTAGCGTATTCATTTCATATGAGTAATTACTTCTCAAATAGTCATCTAGTACTGCTCACTACTCATCATTTTTATTCCACACACTTGAAAAAAAATACTACTCCCACTCATGCATCTAGTGTAGAGGTAAACACAAGGGTCCCATTTGATTTGTGCTAACTGGCATCGCATCACGAGCCAGATGGCCCTTCCTATCCTAGTACCTTCGCCAGGCCAAGCCAATCGAATCTTCCAAATTTAGCCTTTTCTTTCTTTCTTTCTAGCTGAGCTAGAGTCTGTGAGTGGAGGGAGTATCCCAAACTGAAAAAGGCGCATCAGATCAAGCAAACCTGTGATTTTGATTTGTCCACCCATGCATGCTCCTTCATCATATAGGTCCCTACCACCGGCAAAGCATCATGGAACAGAGCTCGTGAACCCATACCCATGGAGATTTTTATATTTTCGGGAGGCCTTGACTACATTGTCACTGTCAACTTTCCCAACCCAGCAAGACCTGGGTGTCTCGTTGATGGCGACACCTTTGTCTCCTCGTTTGACAACCCCTCGTCAATCCCTAATTGTATGGAGTAGATTTTTTCCGAAAATACAATCACCGTTGAATAGTAGCACATACACGTAGTAGTAACAAACTCTGAATTGCGTGTGAGATAATAAAAGAATATCCTCCGGGTATATTTTTTTTATCTCCACCCAATGTAAACGGAAATAAACAATACAATTGGCACCCGTTAACTTTCGCAGTAAAATCGTAACAGTCCCGGGAAGATACGGCTGTCGTTTGTTCCCAACAACGAGCAGTCAACAGCCAGGACTCTATTTATCCTAGCTGCCCTCCCGGTTCCTCGATCGATCGGGCTAAACAACTCCATCAAATAGTTACCGACCCCTTCTCTTCTCAACAGAAGCTCTCGATCGACGATCTCCGGCGAGATGGCGCGGGAGCAGCTGGAGGTGCTGTCGGCGCTGGACACGGCCAAGACGCAGTGGTACCACTTCACGGCGATCGTCATCGCCGGGATGGGCTTCTTCACCGACGCCTACGACCTCTTCTGCATCTCCCTCGTCACCAAGCTCCTCGGCCGCGTCTACTACTACCGCGCGGGTTCCGCGGACCCGGGATCGCTCCCGCCCAACGTCGCCGCCGCCGTCAACGGGGTCGCCTTCTGCGGCACGCTCTCGGGCCAGCTCTTCTTCGGCTGGCTCGGCGACCGGATGGGACGCAAGCGGGTCTACGGCATGACCCTCATGTGCATGGTGCTCTGCTCCCTCGCGTCCGGCCTATCCTTCGGGTCCACGCCCGGCAGCGTCATGGCCACGCTCTGCTTCTTCAGGTTCTGGCTCGGATTCGGCATCGGCGGCGACTACCCCTTGTCGGCCACCATCATGTCCGAGTACGCCAACAAGAAGACGCGCGGGGCGTTCATCGCCGCCGTATTCGCCATGCAAGGGTTCGGCATCCTCACGGGAGGCGTCGTCACGCTCGCCGTCTCCGCCGCCTTCAAGGCCGCCTTCGATGCCCCCGCGTACCAGGACGACGCCGTCGCCTCCACGCCGCCGCAGGCAGACTACGTCTGGCGCGGCATCCTCATGTTCGGCGCCATCCCGGCCCTGCTCACCTACTACTGGCGGATGAAGATGCCCGAGACGGCGCGCTACACGGCCCTCGTCGCCAAGAACGCCAAGCAGGCCGCCGCAGACATGTCCAAGGTCCTCCAGGTCGACATCGCCGCCGCCCCCGAGGAAAAAGAAGACGCCGCAAGCGACCGGAACTCGTTCGGCCTCTTCTCGTCCGAGTTCCTGCACCGCCACGGCCTCCACCTGCTCGGCACGGCCACATGCTGGTTCCTGCTCGACATCGCCTTCTACTCGCAGAACCTCTTCCAGAAGGACATCTTCACGGCCATCAACTGGATCCCCAAGGCCAAGACCATGAGCGCCCTCGAGGAGGTCCACCGCATCGCGCGCGCCCAGACCCTCATCGCGCTCTGCGGCACCGTGCCGGGCTACTGGTTCACGGTGGCGCTCATCGACCGCATCGGCCGCTTCTGGATCCAGCTGGGCGGATTCTTCTTCATGGCCGTCTTCATGCTCGGCCTCGCCTTCCCGTACCACCACTGGACCACCCCGGGCAACCACATCGGCTTCGTCGTACTCTACGCGCTCACCTTCTTCTTCGCCAACTTCGGGCCCAACTCCACCACCTTCATCGTGCCCGCCGAGATCTTCCCGGCCAGGCTCCGGTCCACGTGCCACGGGATCTCGGCCGCGGCGGGCAAGCTCGGTGCCATCATCGGGTCCTTCGGGTTCCTGTACCTCGCGCAGAACCAGGATCCCAAGCTCGTGGACCATGGGTACAAGGCCGGAATCGGTGTCAGGAACTCGCTGTTTATTCTCTCGGCGTGCAACTTTCTCGGGATGGCTTTCACGTTCCTCGCGCCAGAGTCCAACGGCATCTCCCTCGAGGAGCTCTCCGGCGAGAACGACGACGAGACCACGACGGCGCCGGCGCACGCCAGGACGGTGCCCGTGTGATCGATCGCGTGGAATATCAGCTGCTGCTTGGTCGGATGTACGGTTGGATCCTCGGGGGGCTAGCTACACGTGTACGCGTGCACGTAGCAGTCGTCCAACGAGGAGTATTATAACTTTCCAAGTTAATTATAGCTAGAGTTGGTAATCAAGATGCGATGGGTCGATACTGGCTGTCAGTCTATAGTAGTACACTCGTGTTAGTAGATCGATGGACAGAGTTGAGTTGAGTTGTAATATGATTACCGAGTCCGAGGACGTATTTTTGTCTCGGCCATGCATTTGGCCAGTGTCAAGAATATATGTACTCCCAATTTATCTACTCCCTCCGACCCATATTAATGGACTTGGATTTATCTAAATTCAGATGTATCTAATACTAAAATATGTCTAGATACATCCGAATCTAGACAAATTTGAGTCAAACTAATATGGGTTGGAGGGAGTACGTCTTCTACCTATCCATCTTTTGCAGTTTGATTCCGTCTATTTTAGTCAGAGAGACAATACTTTATGTCATCTTTGTTTATCATTCTTCTTTATTCTGAATTATTTCGAAATTAGATACGAGGGATTTGTCTAGATTCGTACTGTCATATCCTAGAGCTCGCGTCTTCTCCATCGATAGATCACGGTCTCGTGGCTGGCGTTCGTTCGGATGGGAACACAGGGATACCCAAGACTGAAAGAGACTGATGATGTTTGAAAAATCTCGCCTCCAGCGCCGGAACAGCGTATCAGTTGCGGCGTTGTTGACAAGTGACTGCTTCTGAGTGCAACGTGTCGGAGAAAATATAAGTAAAGCGTGATAGGAATAGGATAGCAGTGACTGAATTTCGGAATGGAAGGATTAACCACTGGTTGGCAAGGCCTAGACTAATTTGTATGGCATGCATATATGCATGACCACCTTGAGTGGTCCGCATGCACACACTGCACTCCACTTGTCCATCACAGCAGGTAGGACGGCGACGCCAGCTCGTCGGCCTACCAATGTTGAACTCAACTCGAGCAGCAGCAGCAGCTGCTGCCGGCGACCGGTCGGTCGGTCAAACTCACACCCATTGCTTTCCCTTTCTGTCTTTCTTGTGCTGAGCTGGGATGATGCATGCATGAGTGGACACTGGAGCGGTACGATGCATGATGATCCACTAGGTATTCTACGCAAGTTGCCGCATAAATTCACAAGAGAAAATATGCTCCGACTAGCTAGCATAAGTACACACTGTTGTTTGTAGTGTATACCGGATAACACTGAACACAACTACTTCGAACCGACACGTGCAGCCGTGCAATTTAATTTTTGACAAATCCTGATGTTTACAAAAATTATGCCGTCTGAGACTCCAAACTATTTCGGAATCGGACACCTAACGATTACGCGCCGTAGAGGAGGTTTTCGTTGACGAAGCAGGTTGGCATTATGCAGAGTTGGCCACCATGCCTTATGAGAGCATCTCCAGCAGCGGCGCTAAAAATTGGCGCTGTATAAGTCGTTTGGCGCGCGCAACTCCGGTTGTCAAAAGACAGAAGCGCTAAAAACAGGTTATAACGCGCGCGGCAAAAAAAAGCGAAATGACAGGCGCTGTAAATTTTCAGCGTGCGCGCGTAGGAACAACAAAATCACATACAAATGACAAAACAAAGATCAAACACACACAATAAATCAAGAATAAATAGTTCAAATATTCATACAACATCAACACAAATGAATAGTTCAAAATACCGATACAACAACAACACATACAACAATCATACAACAAATGTATCTCAAAGAACATACAACAATCATAGGAGAACATCAATTTCCTCCATTCCAAACCCACCACTCCGCCATGACATCCTTTTGGAGATCATCATGCACCTCATTAACTCGAATGGCATGGTAGGAGGTAAGGAACCGGGCTATCCTATCTTGCCTCCTTCGAATTCGGACGGGTTGTCCCACATACTCATAGTTGTAGTCGAGGCCATCCTCACCACGCTTATCCTCTATGATCATGTTACGCATGCTCACACAAGCCATCATGATGTACCAAAGGATCTCTTGATCCCAAAACCGAGCCGGTCCACGCACAATTGCAAATTGAGCTTGCAATATCCCGAATGCTCTCTCCACATCTTTCCTTGCCGCTGCTTATGCATTATGGAAATCGACTTCTCTCTTGCCTTTTGGATCCTTGACCGGCTTCACAAATGTCCTCCACCTTGGGTAGATGCCATCGGCAAGGAAGTAGCCATAGGTGTATGTTTTGTTGTTTGCCACAAACTGCACCGGTGGAGTTTCACCATTAGCTATCCTAGCCACGAGTGGTGACCGCTGGAGAACATTGATATCATTGCAAGATCCGGGCATCCCAAAAAAAGCATGCCAAATCCATGTCTCATAATCGGCCACGGCTTCAAGGATGATGGTGGAATCCTTCTTGTGGCCTTTGAATTGTCCATGCCAAGCCGCAGGACAATTCTTCCAACTCCAATGCATACAATCAATAGAGCCAAGCATTCCGGAGAACCCACGCCTCTTGTTTTGCTCCAATAGCCTTGCCGTGTCTTGAGCATTGGGGGATCTCAAGTACTCCCCAAACACTCTCACGATAGCCACGGCAAAGTGGCGGACACAAAGAATGGTGGTGCTCTCCCCCATTGCCAAGTGGTCATCAACCAAATCCGCCGGAATACCATATGCCATCATACGCAATGCGGCAGTCACCTTTTGGTAGGTGCTATGCCCAAGCTCCCCGGCGGCATTCCTCCTTTGCTCAAAGAAACGATCAAACTCCATCACACTCTCGGCGATGTTCTTGAACAATCTTGTGCTCATCCTAAACCGACGCCGGAAGTAGCGCTCGGGGAAGATGGGCTTCTCGATGAAATAGCTTCTCATCAATTTGGCATGGCCTTCCAACCTCTCCCTCCACAATCTCTCTCGACCAATCACGGAACCACCATGCTTCGGGCGCTTCATCCTAGCGTGAACGGCCAAAATGATACCAAGATCTTCCTCTTCTTCTGCATCCCATTCATCATCGGACTCTTCCTTCGACCGGCGGCGCACCATCTACATAGGGTGGCTACGTCTAAATAATATCCTAGAATGAGAAGGTATGGCAATGGAGGACACTACATACCTTGGTGGGGAGTAGCGCCGGTGGTGGCGCGGAAGCGACGGCGGCGGCGGTGGACAGCCGGGGCAGCGCCGGATCTGTGCTCGCGGAGCTCGAATCGGCGGGGAGTGGCGCCGGTGGTCGCGCGGAAGTGACGGGGGCGCGGCGGCGGTCGTCGATTAGGGGCGGGGGAAGCTTCGGCGCGGCGGAGGAAGCTTCGGCGCGGCGGCGACGGGGCGGGGGAAGCTTCGGCGCGGCGGCGGCAACAAGCGGCGGCGCCGACGGGATTTGGGAATGGGGAGAGAGGAAGCGTGGGCGCCGGGGGGATTTCAGCTCTGCGCGCGAGTGTGCGTTTCCAGCGCGCCGAACCAGGAGCCCCAGATGTGGCGCTCGCGATAGCGCATATACTGCACGCTGGAAAAAAAATTTACCGCGCGCGCTAGTTTGCAGTTGCTGCTGGAGCGCCGAAAACAAGGCTCCGCGCGCTAAACAATTGGTTTATTGGACGCGCGCAATTTTTAGCGCCGCTGCTGGAGATGCTCTGACACCAAGCCACTTGAGCCACTCCGTGGCGCAAAAAACTTGCCACCGACCTGCACAATTTCGCTCCAAACCTCTGTAGCACCCAACTCAAGGGTCAAATTTTGAGCATTAGTTTTGTCAAATGGTTAGATTGCTGCATCTGCATGCAAAGAACCTGAGATCTGTGTTAGACTCTATATACGATAAGGAGTAGGAGTCCTACGTGTAAACGTATGATAACGAAACTTTGATAATACTATTATATAAATTGATCCCGGACATCTTTGTGCAAAGCGTGCTAGCACCTTGACTGGGACTGAGAGTTGGCTGGACGAGACTCCTTGCTTCCTGGTCGGTAGCATGTTGGCTGATTTCCCAATGAATGCTTTTGTTTAATAAAGCTTTCTAATTTCCCCCGAAAAAAAACTTACTTGGGTCAAGGTTATTTGCTCCAATCTCATTGTTTTACATGGTACTAGATTAGGTTACGATGGCTTCTGCTGCCCTGTCACCGCCGCTACCGCCGCCACCGGCCCCTGCCCCTGCCTCGCCCTTCCTCGCCACACAACCCTTAGCGTGGTGGCAAGCCCGGTTCCTTGGGGTCGCGCCTCCGGGTCCTCTCCCGCAGCCACCCCCGGTCGGATCGACTCCTCCATCATCAGCCGTCGGCCCTGGTGTAGAGGACGATCTGCCACCGCCGGTCTCCTATGACGGCCCTTCTTTCTCGACCTGCGTGACTGCGCCGCCACCCTATGGTGGTCCCACACCCGCGCCCACGTACGACGCCCCTGCACCGACCTACGGGCTACGATGCCTTGCCGACACCGTTGTCTGCCTGGCTGGCTCCACCCTACGGTGCGCCACCTCCGCAACCCTATGTGGTTCCTCTGGCGCTGCACTACGGGGCAACATCCTCGTCGCCCAATGGGGCCCCGACTGCAACGATCGACGGTGCCCCGGCCGCCGCTCCCTATGGCTCCTACCCGTCGTCGGCGTATGATGGTGTCGCGCCTACCTATGGGGCCTTCTCGGCGACCGCTTCCCCTGCCCCGTCTCCGGAGACGGCCCCGCCGATGGGATTCTACGCGTCACAGCCGTTGGCTCAAGCTGATCATGTTGCGGCGCCATCGCCCTTCTACTTCTCGCACCTCATCCCGGTGAAGCTCACGCCGGACAATTACTTGTCTTGGTGTGCACAGTTGTTGCCGCAGCTACTTGGAGGGGTACGTCGACGGCTCATTGTCGTGCCCACCGACGTATCACACATGGGTGGCCCAATATCGGTCAATCCTCTCTGCTATCCAGTCTTCGCTCACGCCAAGTGTCTCGTCGCTGGTCCTCTTCACCACTACGTCTCGGGATATGTGGACGGCGCTTCACACCAGCTTCACCTCTCAGTCTCAGGCGCGTGCTCATGCTATTCACACCGAGCTGGGTGAGACCAAGCTCCGTGACCTCAGCATCATGGACTACTTCAACAAGATGACCGGCCTCTCCGACATACCGACCTCCATTGGCCAGCCGCTTCGCCCCGAGGACTTCACCACCTACATCCTGAATGGCCTGGACGACAACTATGATAATCTCGTGGAGAACGTCAATGGTCGCGACACTCTACTTCAGCCTCGTGAGCTCTACTCGCGCCTCCTCGGTCGTGAACAGCGTGTCAAGGCACGCCATGCCTTCCCGAGCTTCTCCTCCGCCAACGCCACAGCTCGCGGTAAACCCTAGAAGATGTCACAGGCTGGTGGCAAGCTGGCGCCCGCACCTCAGCAGGCCCCGTGACCCCCATCACGGGCGGTGGTCGTCCACACGCCTGCTGCCCCTGTTGTGATGCCCAGCAAGCATGCTAGATGTGTGGCCTTGAGGGACATATCGCCTCCCGTTGTCATTGAGGCTTCAAGCAGGACTTCCTCGGCATTGGCAACAATGGCAAAGGAAATGACAAGCAGGTTGCCGCTGCCGTGGCGGGTAACGAGCACGGGTACACTCCGTCCTACTCCATTGATCTAGCGTGTTATATGGACATGGGGTCTACCAATCACCTGACGAGTGATATGGGCAAGCTCTCCACCCATGAGCCATGCCGTGGTCATGATCAGGTTTGCACCGCCAATGGAGTAGGTATGCGCATCTCACATGTTAGTCAGGCCTCTCTTCTTGCACATAACTCTAGAACACTGCATCTTCTCAATGTCCTTCGGGTTCCTTCTCCTACACATAGTTTGTTGTCTGTTCCTCAACTTACTCATGATAATAATGTTGAATTTCACCGTTTCCATTTTTCATCAAGGATCGGGACACGAGAGTCGTTCTGCTTAGAGGTCGTCTTCGCCATGGCCTATATGCGCTTGATGCACCGTTTGCGCCGTCATCGCCGCATGCTCCCCAGGTGTTCAGTAGTGTTCGTGTGTCATCGATGCACTGGCATGCGCGACTTGGTCACCCTGTTGCTCCCATAGTTCGTCATGTTCTGCATCGTCATGAACTTCTAGTTGTGTCAGCAAGGCAAGAGTCATCAGCTTTCGTTTTCAGAGTTGAGTCGTGTTGTTAAACATCCTCTTGAGCTTGTGTTTTCTGATCTATGGGGTCTTGCCCAACGTATGTTAGTGGCCACAATTATTATGTCAGTTTTATTGATGCTTATAGTCGGTTCACTTGGCTTTATCTTATTAAGCATAAATCTGATGTGTTCGATATTTTTATTCAATTTTAATCACATGTTAAGTGTCTCCTTAAGTTATTCATATTCAATCCGACTCGGGGGTGAATATCATAACCTAAATTCGTTTTTTTAACAAGCTTGGGATCTTACACTGTGTGTCTTGTCCTCACACACATCAGCAGAATGACACGGTTGAATGTAAGCATCGCTATCTTGTAGAGACTGGCCTTATCTTATTAGCTCATGCCTCCGTCCCGTTTCGGTTTTGGAGTGATGCTTTTTCTACCGTCTATTTTTTGATAAATAGGCTTCCTTCACGACTTCTGCAAATAAAAACTCCCCTTGAACTCTTGCTCAGTAGCATCCCAGATTACACGCTCCTTAAGGTTTTTGGATGCGCATGTTGGCCTCATCTTCGTCCGTATAACAAGCATAAATTAGAGTTTCAGTCTAAAAGTGCATCTTTCTTGGGTATAGTTCCCTTCATAAAGGGTACACATGCCTGCATGTTCTCACTAATCGTGTTTACATATCTCGTGATGTCGTGTTTGATGAGAACGCGTCCCCTTTTTCTGCACTTCCTAACAAATCCACCACTCCTACACCACCTGTACACTCCACTATTCCTTCGCCTGGTCATTTGTAGATGTTGCATATACTCCTGCGTTGCTTCCTAACTATGCTGCAGTATCGGACACGGCGCTCGCCTCAAGCTCCTCGATGATCAGGCGACAGACGACGATCACGTACATGACGGTGATCCCGTGCATGCTCCATGCATGTTGGGTCCATCCCGCTAGCATGTTGCTTCCTCGCTCGCGGCAGCTATGCCCGCTGCAACCCCGCCTACGGCAGCCTCGCACGGCCTAGCGCCCGTGTTGGCCGCCTAGCTCCCCATCACTAGGGCCCTCCTCGTCCGGCCCAGCATCGCCGACCTCGGCATCACCTGCGCCTAACTCGGCGTCGCCTACGTCACCTGTGTTTGGCTTGTCGCCACCAACACCACCTGCTGCTGAGGCTCTTCGCCCTTGCACACATAGTCAGGCTGGAGTTTTTCATCCAAAGAAGCGCACAGATGGTACCATTGCGTGGATTGCTGCTTGCGTGGCCCATGTTGTTGTTGATCCCATAGCTGAACCCCGACAATTTCAGGTTGCTCTTGGTATTTCTCACTAGCGTGTTGCGATGGAGCAGGAATTTCAGGCACTTCTTGATGGGTTCGTAGCATGGAAAACAAAAAATTTCTACCGCAAGAACGAACAAAACCTAGATCTAATCTAGATAAAAGCCAAGATCTAATCTATTGGACATGAGCAACGAGATAGATGGAACTAACCCTCGTAGATCCAAAAGCGTTAACGAGATTAGATCTCGTGGTTGATGTAGTCGATCACTTGCCGATCTCAAGATCGTGTGGACGATCCTTCCGGCGTCACGTTCCAGCAGCGCTTCCGCCTTCGGTCAAGTAGACGATCCTTCCGGCGTCGCGTTCCAGCAGCGCTTCTGCCCTTGGTCAAGTTGACGATCCTTCCGGCGCCACGATTCGGCAGCGTTTCCGCAGTCGGTCACACGTGTGGAGTCGAAGCAGACCTTCCTCTCCCCGTTCCAGCGAGCAGCGGAGGTAGTAGATCTTCTCCACGGAATCCCAGCAGCACGACGGCGTGGTGGTGGTGGTGGAGTAGAGAATTCTGCAGGGCTTCGCCTATGCCTGTGCAGAAGATGGTGGAGGAGAGAGGCGGCAGAGATTGGACGTTATGAGAGCTTGGGTGGAGGGGGCGCCCCTGCCCTTTTATTTAAGGGGAGGAGGCGCGCCTGGGGAGGGGGAGTCCTTGTAGGACTCCCCTCCTCTAGGGCCAACGAATTTGGGGAGGGGGGAGGAGTCCTCCTCCCCCACGAATCCGTGTCTTGACCCACCAGGACTCCTTGATCCCTATCTTGATTTTCAAGCAAACTCCAAGATATCTTCTAGAACCTTCCGGAACATTCCGAAACCTTCTAGAATCCTCATACAAACACTCCGGAACATTTCCTAACTTAGAAAATGATCCCCTATATATGAATCTTATTCTCCGGACCATTCCGGATCTCCTCGTGATGTCCCGAATCCAATCCGAGACTCCGAACAACATTCAGTCTCCAACGCACATTCCATATCTACTTAAAACAACTTCGAACCTTAAGTGTGTCACCCTACGGTTCGTGAATATGTAGACATGATAGAGACACATCTCCTATCAATAACCATCAGCGGGACCTGGAGATCCATAATGGCTCCCACATACTCAACGATGACTTCGCGATCGATTGAACCACTTACATATGAAACCAATTCCCTTTGTCTCGCGATACTATACTTATCCGAGGTTTGATCGTCAGCATCTCCATACCTAGTTCTACCTCGTTACTGATAAGTACTCTTTACTCGTTCCGTGATATGTCATCCCTTGTGACCCAGTCACATGCTTGCAAGCTAATTAGATGACATTCCACCGAGAGGGCCCAGAGCATATCTATCCGTCATATGGATGGACAAATCCCAATCTTGGTCCATGCGCTTCAACACATACTTTCAGAATGCCCAATGACACCTTTATGACCACCCAGTTACGAAGCGGTGTTTGATGTCATCAAAGTACCCATCCGGTGATGGTGATTAACATTAGCTCATGGTCGAAGGATTAGGTTACTATGTATTTTAAAGCTTATAGCAAACGAACTTAATGACTTGATCTTATGCTACGCTTACTATGGGTGTGTGTCCATCACATCATTCTCCTAATGATATAACCTTGTTATTAACGACATCCAATATCCATGATCAGGAAACCATGATCATCCATTAATCAACAAGCTAGTTTAACAAGAGGCTTACTAGGGACTCTTTTATGTTTACAAAACACACATGTATTAGTGTTTCCTAATAATACAATTATAGCATGGGATGTAAACATTTATCATAAACATAAAGATATAATAATAACCACTTTATTATTGCCTCTTGGGCATATCTCCAACACTTCTGAATAATGATACTTGACAACTCGGTCCTCCTGTTTTTGGTGTCAATATTATTGATTCCAAGTAGGTCTTCAAGGTTAAGAAGCATGCTGATGGTTCTATTGAACACTACAAGGAACGGCTAGTTGCTAAAGGCTTCAAACATAGGAATGGTCTTGATTATGAAGACACGTCCAGCCCAATTGTCAAGCCTGCTACCATTAGTTTGCTGCTCTCTTTGGCTATTACTCGAGGATGGTATCTTCATCAGCTTGATGTGCAGAATGCCTTTCTGCATGAAATTCTGGAGGAGGAGGTTTATATGCGTCACCCCCCAGGTTTTGTTGATCCTGCACGTCCTCAGCATCTCTGCCACCTTGTTAAGGCTCTGTATGGACTTAAGCAGGCTCCTCGTGCATGGCATGCACGTCTTGTCTCTATTCTTCGGGCTCATGGGTTTGTTCCATCCACTGCTGACACGTCCTTGTTCCTTCTTTAGCGTCATGAGGTCACAATGTATCTGCTGTTTTATGTTGATGATACCATCCTCATCAGCTCCTCTGATGCTGATGTTGATCGTATCGTATGTACGCTGAGTGGTGATTTTGCTGTCAAGGACTTGGATGCCCTACACTACTTCCTTGGTCTAGAGGTCTCACGGTCTTCTGCTGGGTTGACTCTTACTTAGCACAAGTATTCTTTGGATTTGTTGCGCCATGCTGGTATGTTGAAGTGCAAACATGTTATCACTCTTATGTCTGCTACTAATCAGTTGTCTACTCTTAATGGAGATCCTCTTTCGCCTAATGATGCTACTGAGTATCGTAGTCTCGTTGGTGGTCTGCAATACCTCACTATCACCAGACCAGATGTCTCTTATGCAGTCAACCGTGTGTGTGAGTATCTTCATGCGCACAGGACATCTCAATGGTCAGCCGTGAAGCGTATTCTGTGCTACATCTGTCTCACTGCCTCGTATGGATTGCTTCTCCAGTCTGCACCGTCTTGTGATCTCTCAGCCTTCTCGGATGTGGATTTGGCTGGCAGTCCTGATGACAGGCGATCCACGGGGCGCTATGCAATATTCTTTGGTCCTAACTTGATCGACTGGAATGCTCACAAACAAGCTATAGTATCTCGCAACAATACTGAAGCTGAATACAAGGCGATTGCTAATGCCACAGCTGAGCTCATATGGGTGCAGTCCTTATTGAGAGAGTTGGGAGTCTCTCGAGATCATCATCTAGTCTTTTGGTGTGACAACATCGGTGCTACATACCTTTCATCTAATCCGGTATTCCATGCTCGAACGAAACACATTGAAGTTGGCTATCAATTTGTCAGGGAACGTGTTGCAAAGAAGCTACTCCGTATCAAGTTCATCCCCTCCAAAGATCAACTTGCTGACATCTTCACAAAGCCTCTTCCACAGCCACAGTTTGTAGGTTGTAGGCACAATCTCAATCTTCTGGATCCTAAGAGAGGTTGAGATTAAGGGTGGGTGTTAGACTCTGTATACGATAAGGAGGAAGAGTCCTATGTGTAAACGTATTGTAACGAAATTATGTTAATCCTATTATATAAAGTGACACAGGCTAGCAGTCTGGGTCAAGGTTGTTTGCCCTAATCTCATTGTTTTACAACCTGTAGTTTCGGTCAACTTGCTTGCCACCAGTGTAAATAGGCCAGGCTCAACTCTGCTGCCTGCTACTCCCTCCGTTTCAAAATATAAGATGTTTTAGCTTTGTGAAAGGAGTGTATCTAGACCCCTTTTAGTGTGCAAGATCATGTAGGTTTGGAGTGGATCTACTCACTAAAAGAGGTCTAGATACACTCCTTTAAGAGCACGTACAATGCAAGGTGCTTAGGGAAGTGCTTAGGAAAATAAACCGGTTTTTCGTTAAGCACCGGTGCTTATTTATACTAGGTGGATGCCTAACTAAGCACCTCTTCTATACAAAATAAGCACCAATGCTTAGCAAAATGGTTGGTTTATTTTTGTAAGCACCCCTCTAAGCACCTCCCATTATATATGCTCTAACAAAGCTAAAACATCTTATATTTTGAAATGGAGGGAGTACTAGCTACCAGTAGACACGTGCGAGAAAAAAGTCACTCGTATCGCTCCACGCGGGCGGCCCGAGCGCTAACCCTAACTACCAACCGCCAACCCCGCCCCCACCTGCTCCTCCCCGCCGCCGCCGGTCCCAGAGGCACGCACCGGCGGCGGCGCGCCTCCCTTTCCCGGTCGTGAGGTGGGTTGCGCAGGGCAGTGTAGTCGAGCGATGGCTCGGGCGATTCGGCGTGCCGGCGAGGCGTAGGTCGGCAGGGCATGGGTCGGCGAAGCACGCTGTGTATGGAGGCGGCGTGCGCACAGTGTCGGGACGGTGGCCTAGGGGCGGCGGCTGGCAGGTCACATCCGACAGGCCTGATCTGAGCCTTTGCGGGCCTGTGCTCGGGTCTCGTCGCCAAGGTCGGGTAGTGGTGGTCTGGTGCCGTTTCTAGCCGTGTGGGAAGACAGCAACCACACGCGTGGAGACTAGGACGAGCAAGGTATTGCGGAGGAGCGTGGAGTGTGGAGCGGTGGCGGCATCGGAGGTTGCCTAGGCAGGCCAACCGGGCTAGGAGGGGAGTGTTGATCGGCGTTGGGTGAAAACCTTGTCTCCGGTGCTCAACCGGAGCGGGCAACGGTGACATCCACGGATGCCATCATCTTCTTGAAGACGTTGCTTCGGTGGCTTGATCCTCTCCTCCGCTTGTTGTTCTTGCTCCGGGGGAAACCTTAGGTCTAGATCTTCTGGATTGGACAATGATGGCGTTCCATGCCATTCTCCTCCTTGGAGGCATTGTTTGTGGAGCAGACGCCGGTTGGGGGACCAGTGGTTGGTGGGGTGGTGGCATTGCATTTTGGCCGGTGACCGCCAATGCTGCGGCGCGACAGAAGGGGCTGGCGACGGTCGATGTTGCGGCGCAACTGTTTGCAAGGGCTGCCGGCGACCGGCAATGTTGTGGCACGACAATGGTAGCCGACAACCGGCAATACTGCGGCATGGCTGATTATGTGGGGTTGTCGGCGATCCGCGATTTTGCAACGCAGACGGGCTCCTGGGTTGTGGTGTCATAGGTGTGGGCTCGTCCCGGTTGTCTTGGTTTTTGCCTAGTTTTCCTGATAATAAACCTGGCTGTGTGAGGTTTTCAGGTCTGGTTGTAAACTGGATTATTTTGGTCATCTTCATCATTCAAAAAAGAAAAGAAAAAAAGGGTAGACGCGTGCACTTGTGCCCTGTGGTCAACCCTTGATTTCCTATAGTAACTAGGTAGCATTGCAATGGTCATTGCTAAGCCCCGAATAAAGTTGTAGAGAGACATGACAATGTCCAAAAGACGTACTCCCAAAGAGTATTTAGGTTTTATTAATTTGTTTATATTATAAACTAGTTCCGTTAAAAATGCTTATATTGTGGAACGGAGGTAATGCCATAGAAGTACTAAGATGAGGTATTAAGCAGGATTTCCCAATAATGCAGTTGTGCTTTGACTATCCAGAATATATCTTTCACCGTATCCAAGTAGTACAAATTTGAGAGTACAGCGTGCTGCTTTATCCATACATAACACGGTAACACAAGTACACAACGCCATGATGATTGTGCAGATGGGCCTTCAACTTCACAGTAGGCAAAACTGCCAGCGACACAAAAATTAAAAAATATATATAACACAGCAAAATTACAGTCAAAACTCCCCGTGTGCAAAAGAAACAATATTTTTTGCCTAGCAGAATCTGAAGCCACTCACATTGGCTAGAGAACAAACAGTAAAATTTTGAAATTACAGGTCTATGTGCTGTGGAAAGCTAGCTTGTCATCCTGGTGTCTAGCTCTTCTAACTAGGCATGCGTTCGTCCTCTCGTTACTAATACACAGAACTCGATCTAGCCTATGCTCCCTTGACTTTACGTGATGGAGGCCGTCTGAATATGTTTATAAGATCGTCGAGGCCCTGTTCAAGAGAAAAATGTGATCTCAGTTATAGGCAAAGAGAGATTCAGATTATGTTAAGAGAAATGAATCGGTCCATACCCGTGTAGTGATTACAAGGAAACTGAAGAGAACAATTAGATAGGAACCAAGCACCAGAAGGAACAACAGATCAAAAGTAACACTTGCAACCTGTGGATTGAAGAGGCAGAGGCTGAATTAGGTAACTTCAATGCGGTGACCATATCACAAAAGCAACTTATAAATTGAGATAAGACTTAAAATTTGAAGCAAGTAATCAGGGAATTAACCTGCAGCATAACACATCATAAGGCACTGAACAACTTAGGCATATGCTCAGTACAATTTTAGGTTATTTTATTCTAAAATTAATGACTATATATCCTGACATGAAGCTACACCCTTACCTGATATACATTTAAAGTTGATTTTGTTGCATCATAGAAAGTGAACATGCCATCAAGGACGTCATTTTGAACATGCACATCAGCAGTATGCTCCGATAGTTCCTGATCAAAGATATGGTGTCATGGCCTCCGAGAAAACTGTCTACAAGGTGAACTAGATAAAAGCAGATGCATAACCTTTTTAAGTGCTGCGATAAAGGGATCATTCTTCTGAAGAAAAGGTGCAACCCGTGGAGTTCGTGAGAAAAGATCCAACCAGGACTGGATGTAGTGAGGACTGATGGCTAAGCTGCTGCTCTCAGCAAAAACTTCAATGTTCCTTCCTCTCAATCCATAGATATGTCTCTGCAGAGAGGTATAATTAGTATACCGGACTTCGTCTACTTATAGAAGTGCTGCTTCAGAAAGAGCAAGAGGCAGCCAGTAACTTTAGTTCTTCCAGTCACTCATCATGGCAGCATTTTGTATATCAAAGGACTTTTTGCATCACATTCAAACACGCTACCTGAATAACTTGAAACCAACGTAACATAGATGAACAGCAGAATCTCCTAAACTGGCATCTCTACTCAGCTAAACATTTGAGTGTATGTGATGAACCAAAGTAATTACATGACCTTCTCTGTTGACATATTTCACAAAGCAACATCGAAAAAGAGAAGCTTCATGCTAAGTGTTGAACAGTTAAATTTTACATGCATGCTACTGCTATAGATATTTTTTAAAAAATAACCAAGCTAAATACTTAATTGGTCTATACTAACACCTTTAGCCAGAAAAATAAATATTGAATGAATATTTGTTCAAGCACTGAGTCGAGATGTATAACAGAATTGGCCACTTGCCAGCTTTGGAGATTCCACATGGAATTAAAAATGTATAGAAAACATCAACACATCTAACTGTGAAGAAACCATTATGTCATCAACATTATCTAACTAGTGCACAAAGCAAAATATATAATTTCCGGCGCAAATAATTTAGCTTACCGCGAGACTCTCAGAAACTAATTTGACAGTTCTTGTTATCGACTCAACATCTGCTGATTCTCTGCAGCAACAAAGCATACAAGTATAATATTAGAAACTAGGACAGTGAAGAGAGAAATAGGACACATTAGAAGTGGCATACCTCGTGTCATACAGACCACCAGTGCTTTCCAAAAATTCAGGAGGGGTAGACAATTCCGAAAGAGTTAGTGCAGTCACCCTAAACCTCGAGAATTGCTCGTGTTCCCATGCTACCTGCAGATTGCGAGCATGTCATGTCAGCAATAAATATATCAAAGCCACCATGCTATTGCAGATGGCTTTGATATCTTCAAGGTTGATGCAAGATTGATTATCTCAAATCCTGATGGGATACAAAGCTAATGATGGATGCTATACAATCCTTCAAAAAGCAAGAAGAACATACTCTAGAATTTGACACATTGATCTTCTTGTGCTTGATGGCAACTGAAATGCCCATTTCCTTGGAGACATCTGAAAAATCCTGAGAGCAAACAAATTTGGAGTTGTAAATGACTTTTGTTCTTTTGCAGACAACTGAGGTTATGGACCAAAAAGCTTGAAACAGTCATCGTACTTCAAAGATTTGCTTGATGTAGGGATTCTCTGGAGGCTTTGATACATGCATCCAGAGATCACTGCTCCAGGAACCAACACTATTCAAGCAAATTGCATAGTCAATGCTTTCGCGTACACGCTGATCGAAACTTCTAAGCCACTGTACCAAAATTCAAAAAAATGCAGTGGTGAGTTGACCAAGAATCTGCAACAGAAGACTTTCATCATGGGCAATATGAGAATGAACACTAACCTTGCTAGTTCCATTGTAGTTGTAGGGTCCACCAGATGTTAAGCCAAAGAGAAGATTAAACTTGCCTCTGGTCTTAGGATTTGAATAGAGGCGTGAAAAAATTCGCGAAATTTCTAGGAGAGCCACAGCTCCACTTCCATTGCTGTCGCTTCCCACAGAAAGCGCCTGAAAAAATGTGTATTATAAAAGACATCTAAAATAATATCAAAGAAGATTCTCGAAACTCTTTTGGGTGACATACAGGTGCAGCACCAAAGGTGTCATAGTTTGCGACTATGGCAATAGTTGGAAGCTGTTCAGCATCACCCTCTCCTTTCAACCCAGGTAACCATCCCTGCAATTCAAAGATATTCAACTCAGTCATGTTGACATCTCATGAAACAACACGAAACACACTGCTAGTTTCTTAAGCCAGATATCCGGTGTAACAATCACTTCCAGCAAACAGCTAGCCAATCATGGTGTGGTCTATTTTATTTTCCAAAAAAAACATATCTATAAGATGTTACAGTGAACTATAGAGCAAATAAGGTCAATCTGATAAACGGTGAAGTAGAGAGTAATTACATATTGGAGTGACTACCTGAATATTTGAAATGGTTGGAGATGACACCTTTCTAGGTTCCGCCGATGGCACTATAAGCTTGTATCTACAAGTCCACACGAAGACAATTAAGACCATGCAGGAGGCTAACAATCTAAGACATGTGTTACACAGGTAATAGTGCAAAATGCTGGACACTCGAGAGTATGATCAGTTTTGTCTTCAAGTATTACCCTCCGGTTGATGCAGAGGCCGGCTGACCAGAAGAGGCAATTTTACGGATATCTTCCAGTAGATTATCCATACTGTCATCATGGAAAGCGAAATACACCGGAAACTACATGGAGTAATGCACATGATTTAGGCAAAATATTATCATATGATAAAAGTAGATCGCTGAAAAAAGAGGGAGACAGGACATACTTTGACTGGAAACAACAATTAACAGGAGCAAATCCAAAAGAAAAGTCATGATATATGAAAATAACATTATACAACAAAGGGGGCCAAAATTGTTGGTGATCTACCAATAGCAATTTAAAGGGTACATGTTTCAAAACAAGAGAGAAGGTACCACTCAAGATTTCAAATGCAACTATAATACTCCCTCTGTCCCGAATTACTTGTCACGTATTTGTCTAGATAGGCATGTACGTAGACACGTTTTAGTGTATAGATACATGTAAATCTAGAAAAATCTGCGACAACAAATTCAGGACAGAGGTAGTATAAATTATGTTCAGCAATGCAACCAATTCCCACAGAGATTGCAGAAGCTGACTGCACATTTATTGTGCTAAAATACAGAGTGTGCAGTTTCAAGTGCTATATCCATGGAGCTATGTGATACACAAGCAAAGGTAGAATGCCTCAGAAATTAATAACTTACTGGCACTTCTTGATGCAAGAGCAATTTTTCTAGCTCAGCCAGCACACTCTTTGGTTGCCCCTTGTCATCGTTGCTCCCCTCACCATTCTTATTGGTGAGGTTTGTCGGGAGTAGAATGAGCAAACCTCCAAGATGCTTTTTCTCTGCCAGGTACTCTGAGTAGTAGGGAATGGAACAACAGTTTGTCACCCATACAGATCGAAACTATTAATTCAAGCAGATTTCACGTGCCAAACAATTAATACTGCAGCCCAAAAATTGAAAGAACATGCTATTTTTCAGATGGCTCATACATGATGAAACACCATCGCTGAGCCCTGATTAATGTTGTTTACACACGTCATGATTCGACAGTTTGTAATGCCACATGAGTGAGCTTTTAAAATTTGGCAAGAGTAAGTAGCAAACTAGCCAGGTGACAACTAAAGGCATACTTGAACGACAAGCGTAGAGCTTATCCTGTCGGTCATCTGGTTGCTCTAACTAAACGAGCAGGGTATAGCAATACCAGAATCTTAGAAGATCGGAAAGGATATCGCCAACACCATGCATCTCGATCCAGCAGATAGGGAGTATCTAGGCAATGCGAAGTGGCGCATAGATCGAACGCAATTCTAGCTAGAGCCGGGGAAGAGCTCGTCTGCTACAGCGTACTGGTACAACGAGGAGTCGGGGAGGGGGAGTAGGAGGGAGGAGTACCTCGGATGAAGGAGAGCGGGAGTTCCAGTAGCGGCGCGACGAGCGCGGAGCGGGAGAGGTCGGCCCCCGCGGGGAGCGGGAGCGCAGCGGCGTGATGGTTGAGCGCGGCGGCGCGAGAACCGAGCGGGGCGCCGGCGAGGTCGTACTGGATGAGGCGGTAGACGCCGACGGCGGCGGCCGCGTCGCCGAGCTCAACGCAGGCGAGGAGGACGAGGAGGACGGCGAGCGCGGAGGAGACGGAGGCGAGCACCTCGCCGGAGGGAGGCATGGCCGGCGCTGTGGGGTTTTGGAAGCGGGGCGGAGATGCAGATGCAGCCGCTGCCGCTGCTGCCGATCTGATTGTATCAGACTCGTCAATCAAACCAGTCCTCCTCTCACGACCTCACCTTCACCTTGCACGGAGGTGGCGGCGTGGATTCGCTTGATATTTTCTTTGGTTTTCTGGGTTCTTTTGCATAAGCTTTACCATGTGCGTTCTAATCGTGGATTTGTATTGATAACATCTTTTGCATACATAATGGAAGAGGTCATATGCTGGTTGCCGTAGTGCGTCAATTAATTATGGCCGGTCCATGCCTGGAACACGAAATATCATTGTAACTCTTTAACGTGTTCAGTAAGAGCGCAAGAGCGTCTATATTGGCAGCCCTCCGACCATCTCTAACCAAGCCTCGCGAAATATAAAGGGCGGATACGGTAAATCTTGTTTACGTTCGAAAATAGCCGGCGTAAAACGAAGTCCGCAAATGTAAACTGTAAATCTTTCATAGTTCCCGTTTGCGGGCTTCGTTCTGCGTCGGTAATTTTTGAACGGTAAACCGAGTTTTGCATCATCAACATTTCATAGTTTTGAAATATGTTTTACATGTTCTGCATCATCGTTCAGCACGATCAAAGCAACCCAAAATACAGTCCGTGCAAAGTACAACCATACGATCCAAAATATAGATCAAGCTAAATCGTCGGCGCCGCCCTCACCATCACCACCATCAGCAAGAGCGCTCATAGGAGACTCACCTACAGCAGATGATGATGGAGCCGATACACCGGTTGTGCAACACGAGGCATAAGTTGGAAGAACTTATCTTCGATGTGCTGTCAATAGCGCTTGCTGGTTTGGTCCGTGCTAGTCAAGGCGTTGATGGACACTTGCGACCATGCCCGCACCAAGCAAATGTCTTCGATCTCGGTGTAGTTCACCACGCGTTTCTTCTTGACCTTCTGTCCTTGGACGGCATCGAAGACTTCCTCCTCGATCTCCTCCAACTCAAGCTCCTCCTCTTCCTCGTCGTACCCCTCTTCGTCGCCATACGGTAGCTAGTTGGCCGTGATGTCGACCTCGGTCTCGTTCATCATTTGCACGAACGAATTTGGCAACGCATGAGGGTCATAGTTGCGTAGTTTGTAGACATCAACATCGGGCGGTAGCAGGAGATGTCGATGGACTCATGGAGGAAAATGATGGACATACCTTGGTTGTGCATCAAGTAGTACTAGCGACACGATGGGCGGGGGCGGGAGGGTCACGGGCGGAACTTGCGACGCGACGGCCGGAGAAGGTGCGGCTGAGCGGTGCACGGCCTGCTTCCGCCGGATGCCCGGCTTCCCACCCCTCTTAACGACGCCCTTCTTGGGGCGCGGAGGAGATGCGGCCAGCGATGCGCCGATGTTCCCTAGTCGCTTCGTCTTCAGGGCTTTGTCGATGCTGGGGTGGCTGGCTAGAGTGGTGGCGGGGTGGCTAGCTAGAGGGGCGACGACAACGGGGGAAGCATATCCAAATTGAGCGAAGGGGGGTTTCCTATAGTGGCACGGCGTCGGTAGCGGCTAGCGCAACCTCCATGGGGTCCATCGGTTCAGTTCCGGTGGACTGAGGTGCCGGAGAGCGAGTCGGACGGGAGATCAACTACGGCGACAGCGCGGAAGCAGGAAGGAGGGGAGATGAAATGTCCTGTCCCGCGCAAACAGCTCTCGCGATACAGGGCTCATTCAGTTCGGCCCTCTGCACCGAACATCTAGGGTTTCGCCGCTTAGTTCCTACGCTGACGGTAAACCGGAATACAGTTCCGTCACCTTCTACGGGGTTCATTAGAGCAACCGTTTGTCACTCAAACAGGAAACGGTTTTGGGCTATTTACAGTCTTCGTTAGAGATGCTCTTAAAGCAGCTCTAATGGAACCTGTAAACGTGCTAGAACTGTAAAATTCCGGTGAGTTTACATGTCTGTGAGGAAACAGTCACTCTATCGGAGACCAAAAAAGAGGCCGGCCCGTATACTTGTTTTTAGTTTCCTGTTAAAACCCACATTCGGACGGTATATATGCCGACCGCCGTGGCGTTTACGGGTTGAAAACCCTCACTCTCTTCTCCCTTTTGGCATCGCTGTCGCGAGCTCGTCCTTTTCCGACGAGCAATTACAGCTGTTGCAGCTCCGGATTGGCGAGATGTCGAGCTGCCGCTCGCACTTTGGGATGAAAGGGGGCGCGTAGGAGGTGGGGTGACGGAGACCGCCCCCGCGCCGGTGCGGCGAGCTCTCCGACGAGGAGCGTGCGCGGCTCTTCTGCTCGGACGGGGCGAAGCGTAGGGAGGTGCGGAGGTGGATGACCACGGCCTCCGTCCTCCACCAAGCCTGCACCAGTTCATGCTTCCGTTGGAGCCCTACTGCGCGCCCTCGCGGGAGCCTGTCCTTGATACGTGCATTTTGCATCATCAAAATAGTGACTTATATGATATGTTTAGAATGATATTTGCCATGATCCATCATTGTTTATTCATGTTTTAGACGATTTATAGGACTTTCTTACTGACGAGGGTTTAACTCGTCAATGCCCATTGTTATAGACTTGGGTTTTGGAGAAGGAGAGAGCGCTGGAGGCATCACGGCTAATAAACAAGCACACGGGGACGCAAGGTTTACCCAGGTTCAGGCCTCGTAGAGGTCCCTACACCTGCTTGTCTGCTCTTGGAATTATCGAGGGAGTCGAAAGTTATAGGGGTGCGCAGATGCAATCTGGCGATGGTTGTGGAAACTAGGGTTGTGATTGTCCTCCTCGCCGCCCCCTCCTAGCCTTTATATAGATAGGCTAGGTCTCGAGTAGCAGGTCGAGTCGGTTACAAATTAGGGTTCGTCCTTTGAACTTTCTATCTTAAGCTTCTTCTTCTTATACCGCAAGCAATCGGAGAGTCTGTGGGTCACCCGAATTCTGCAATGGGCCTTAGCAACGCCGTGGGCTTCTGCCGTATCTGGACCGTATATACCAAACTCGAGTACCTGTAGGGTATATCCATGTCAGTAGCCCCCGAGTGTCCAGTGGAATCGCAAATTCGACTGGAGACTTTATGAAGTCTTTCGAGTGCATGACTGAGCATTTTTTCGAGTGTTCTGTTTGTGTCATAGAGATTATTGATATATATGCCTGATTTATCCGATGTATCGGTATCAGTTAACTGCCTTAGGGCAAAACAACGCAATCTACTCAAACTCGAGTCCCTAGACTCGAATTCAGAAAAGTGTTGGCGTAATTCGACTCAGGCCGTGGAGGTCTTACAGGAGTTGAATTCTAGTGTATAAATGTGAGCACTCGACGCGTCCGTCAAGGCATGTTTGTCGTACCTGCAGGCACGGATATATTTCTGGTAGTGCGCAGCAGATGCATTGTCAGGCCTTATTCAGGTCTTATCTTCACGCTGCAAGCGCGACATCCGAATTTTTGTCATCGCGGAGATGATTCGGGTGGCCCAGGAGACATAATCTCTTTGTAGGGAAAATATGTGGCGGAGTCACCATGGCTTTCGAGTGTGGATGTTATCAACACACAGTACGATGTACAAGGAAAAATAATCATAGGGTGCGCGACCAGCGCTCCCTATGGGAGTAGCCCCCGAGTGCCTATTCGAGTCGTAGACTCGAGTGGGGACTAAAAACATTTTGCGACTGTTGTCATCTTTTGTTGTTTATTTCAGTCGAATGTGCTTCCAGCGCTCCCTATGGGAGTAACTCGTAGTTCACAATCAAATCGTTAATTCAAGTGATAGGTTTTAGTGAAGCTTATATACCTGCATAAAAATTATGTCGGGTGCGCGTCCAGCACTCCTGTTAGGAGTAGCCCCCGAGTGCTTGGTTGAGTCGAAGACTCGAGCAAGGACTAAAATAGTCAAAATGTTCTTCTACTAGAAACTATGACATCAGTGCTGATGACGTGATGACTTCAGTTGCCCATGTGAGCGGCTTTGACGGGATGTGACGAACGGTGGGTCCTACTTTCTGACTTCGATTTGACTAGGCGTGCGTAATTTTGTGTTTTAACTATGTCTCCTCGATTTCCGCGCGTAATGGGAGTAGTGGCAGACGGTTCGTTATTCACCTTCGCCACACATCGATGACGATGTGCACCACGCGTCCAGTAGGGTTTCTGTTGGCCGTTGGATGACATCCTCGAGGAGGTTAAGTAGCAGCGCAGCTGCGGTAATTTTGTCCATCTCTCTTCTTGCTCGTGCATCCTTCGTCATTGTTGCTCTCTCTGCTCCTTTGTGCTCATCCCCTCTGTGGCACTGGACCAGCTGCGCGTATTTCCCAGCTATTTTCTGCGCTCTCACCATCGTCGAAAGATGGGAAAGAAGAAAGGAGGCGCCACCGCTGGATCTACGGCCACCATTGACACCGCCTAGAAGAAGGGAGGCACCACCGCCAAGGGCACCAGCACCGCCGGTGCTGGGAATAAGAAAGGTGCGGGCACCCGCATCACCAATGGCTCCTAGCGTGCGTCTGTCATCAAGTCTTCCAAGCTGCACACTCTTTGTCAAGATGGAGCGCTTCCATCTAGCGAAGATGATTCTCGAGTGCCTGGCGACGAGGTAATCCCCCGTCCCCCTGCGGGTGATACGTCCAAAACGTATCACTTTTGCTATTGTTTCTCCTCTATACTTGTGTGATTTGGATACAACTAATGTGGACTGATGTTGTTTTCAGCAGAATTGCCTTGGTGTCTACTTTTTGTGCAGAAAATCAACTATCAGGAAAAATCCCGGAAAATATGCCAAAAATCCTATTTCACCCGAAGACTCCAGGAGCCAGAATATGAGACGGAGAAGAGCCAGGGGTGGCCACACCACTTGCTGGCGCGGGCCAGGCCAGGCCGCACCAGGGGGTGGTGTGGGCCCCCCAGGCACCCCCTCGGCCTCTCTCTTCGCCTATAAGGAGCCTTCTGACCTAAAAACTTCGGGGGGTTCGACGTTTTTCCAGAAGGAGTTCCGCTCCGCCGCCACCACCAAAATCCACGGAACAGCACCAGAAACTCCGTTGTGGCACCCTACCGGGATGGGGAATTGGAGGAGATCATCGCCATCATCATCACCATCGCTTCTCCATCGACCATCCAGGTTTCCCCCATCTATGAGTGAGTACTCCCCTGCTGTAGGCTATGGGGATGGTAGGGATTAGATGAGATCGTTTATGTAATGGCATCAGATTGTTAGGGCATGGTGCCTAGCTCTTTTATTAGTGCTTTATGACTTTGTTGCGACTTGTTGTGCTTAATGCTTGTCACTAGGGCCCGAGTGCCATGATTTCAGATCTGAACATGTTATTGATTCATTATGATAGTATTGTTTTTGGTCTTATCTACAAGTTGTGTACACACGTTGTTGTCCGGAACCTATGGCCCTGAAGTGACAGAAATCGGGATAACCGGAAGGGAATGGCTTTGATGTGAGGATCACATGTGTTCACAAAGTGTTAATGCTTTGCTCTGGTGCTCTATTAAAAGGAGCACCTTAATTGCCAGTAGTTCCCTAGAGGCCCCGCTGTAAACGGGCTGGTAGGACAAAAGATGTTGTGCAAGTTCTCATTGCGAGCACGTATGACTATATATGGAACACATGCCTAGGATTGTCTAGTACTTGGATGCTTTATCTTATTTATCTGCAATTTCCCTATGTTCTGATTGCTATGTGAATTGTCTTGTCCATGCAACGCCCGTCCATCCATCCCTATGCCTACCGCACTCGAATCCCATTGTTTACTGCTTTTGTTACTACTGTCTTTGCTTTACTACTGCTGTTACTTTACTATTCCTACTACAAAACTGTTGCTACTGATAAACTGCTGTGAGCAAGATTGTTTCTAGGTGCAGCTGAATTGACAACTCAGTCGTTAAGGCTTATAAATATTCTTTGGCTCCCCTTGTGTCGAATCAATAAATTGGGTTTCACTTCCCTCGAAAATACTGCGATACACCCCCTATACTTGTGGGTCATCAAGACTATTTTCTGGCACCGTTGCCGGGGAGCATAGCTTTATTTATCAAGTTCATTTGGATTCTCTATTGTTCGATGCTATCCATCCATCATGGGTAAGTCTCGTGATGGCAAGGTTCATATTTTACCATCCACTACAAGAAGAGGTACGGTTCTGAACACCTCTGTTGCTCTTGATTTATCGTCTGTTTTGAGTAAGTTCCTTACACCACCACATACACATGCTACACACACTGCTACTACTGCTGAATCTGAAACTTCTGATGCTTATGATGTTGCTTCTACTATGCTTGATAAGAGTGGTTCATTAGGTCCTTTCCTAGATGCTACGATTGCTAGAACTATAGCTGGAAATACCGAAACTCCTAATGAAGACACTACCACACCTATTAGTTCACCTGAGTCTAGTGAAATTTATGATATTGAAGATGGTTATGTTGAGATGACCGATGAGTTTATTAAAGAATGTAAGAACACCCATGATAGGAGCGCTGCTAAGAGTCTCCTTGAGAGGCATACTATTATACCCAAATTATATCTTGCTGCTAAGTTTGCTGCTTCTCCCATAAACATTATAGATGAAGATTATGATTTCTCTCTCGATCTATCTTACATAGCTATTGTCGAGAAAGAACCTTTTTGTGGGACTAAGAATGAAAGTGTGGTAGCGCATATGAATAAACTTTCTACCATGAGTGGCTTGTTTTCTGATGATATTAAGATGCGTACTTACTTTATTGCTAAGATTTTTCCCTTTTCACTGAAAGGAGAAGCTAAAACTTGGTTTAGTAATTTACCTCCTGGATCTATTGATAGCCCTGAGTGCTTGATTAGTACTTTCCTGCAGAAATATTTTCCTCCCAGTGCTAGACATGCTATTTTGCAGGAACTTTTTGATTTTAAACAGGGAGAAAAAGAGGTATTGCCCTGTAGCACCCCAATTGTCTAACAATTGTAATGCTACTTGTCCTAGTAAGATATTGGATACTTCATATATATTATTGTTGCATCATAATTATATCATGCTCATGTCATCATGCCACCTTGCATTTGAGCATCATATAAACCCTTCTTCTTTTGGTTCTTCTCTCATATGCATTATTAATTGCTTTTGCCTCTTGATATTGTATTTGGCTATTGATATATTGTCTAAATGCCCAAGTTGAGTTGGGGGCATATCTTTTATTTCAATTCCACCACCTTTCTCTTCCATCACTTTATAAATCCACCATCCTACTAGATCATGAGCTTGTTTGTCTTTATTTTGGTTTTATCTAGCTCATGGGCAATAGGGTGGATCTAGTCCATTAAATTCCTTTGCTTGGCTTTATTCCACTTCTTGGAAATGCATAAGATTAATGCCATCATATTATTATTGTTTTCACAAAATACACCATGGCATTATTATTTTGCATGGGCCATGCAAGCTTCTCCACCACCTTTTTACTCCATTGGAATTTCTTTGGATTTAATGGATCCTATCTTGGGAAAACCATCTCCTACCATTCCACCATCTCCTTAGTCTCACTCACATCTCTTTCTTTTATTTTATTTTCTACATGTATGTTCATATGAGAACTTTTCCACCTATTTCTTTCCTTCCTCTTTCTTTCTTGTTTTTCTTCAACATTGGCCCAAGCAAGATCAAACTCCATGGTCCTCCTTGTTTTGGCCTTATAAACAAAAATTAAAACCTAAATGCCTAATAAAAATCTAAACCTAGCTTTTCTCTTCATTATTCTTTTAAACCTAAATTACCCCAAACCCTAACTCTAATCTTCATTCTCTCTCTCTCTCTCTCTACCATGAGGAACACCTGATCCTCTCTCTCTCCTTGGCCCCACCTCAGCTAACCCTAACCTCCATCTAACCCTAGCTATGCCCTAACCCGAGCCCATGTCTAAACCTAGCCGAGCTAACCCCCTCTCCTCTCTCTCTTTTCTCTACCGGCCGAGCAAGCCCCACCCTCCAGCCTCCACGCCGTCCTGGTCCACCTGCAGCCACCCCTACCTCGCCCTACCTGCCCAGCCGAGCTAGCACGTGCCGAGGAGGAGGAGGAAAAGGTGGCACCGAGGCCACCTTTATCTCTGTCGTGCCCCGCCTGCCTCCCTCCTCTCTCCCTCTCGTTTTCCCTCGCCCACATGCCTCTCCTGCATCCCCAGATCCGCCCCAGAGCCGCCCCTCTTCTTCTCCTTCCTCCTCTCCAACCACAACACCTGCCGCCGTTCGCCGCCAGCACCACCTCACCCTCGTCGATCTAGCCGGCGTGCTCGTTGTGGGGGTAGCCTGGGAGACCGAGGCGACCACCTGGCTGCTTCCCGCATGCGTCGTCGAGGAGGAGAAGCCCCAGGAACGCTGGTACCGCCGCCACCCGACGCCAAACCCTAGCCGCCAGTGCGCCAGCGTCCTCGCCGTTCCAGAGCCTCCCCGCCCGATCCAATACCACCGCCGAGCCCGCGGTGAGTCCCTCGACTGCCCTGACATGCTCCGCCTCGCCGTACCGCCCTAGCCCCGCCGTTATTTTTGCCGAGCGCTCTCAGTGCGCGCCGCTCGCCGGTGTCTGCAGCCTCCCCGCGCCGCGCAGAACCCTAACTAGGCCCCAGCCCCTCACCTGTCAGCTCCCCTAGCCCGCCGCAGTGGCTCCGCCCCCTCAGCGCGCTCGCCCGCGTCCCGGGTTCGAATCCCCGCTCCGCGCTGCGCGCACACCGCCGTCAGACCGTGAACACGAAGAACAGTACCGGGCCATGGTAAAATTACAGTTAGCCCCCCCTTTTTATTCCGCTCGCAACCCGCGCTCCTAGCGACCCCACAAGTCAGCCGCGCTAGTACTTTTGCAGGAAAGCCCCTCTGCTTTTTCCGGCGTAACCCGCGCTCCAGCCCCAGCCCCACCTGTCAGCCCCTGCCTTCCTCACCGCTGTCACGTGGGCCTGCGCCAGTTGGCCCACCCCGCAGTCGCACAGGCTAGACAGGCCCGCGGTAACAGAAGTGTTTTCGCGCGCGTGGCCCAGCCAGCACAAGGCCCACCCGTCAGTGGCTATGGCTGGATCTGACTGAGTAAGAAAAGTTTTCTGGCTGTCTGTTTTTATTTAAACTTTTTTTTCAAATTGATTTAAATTCAAATTCAATTCAGATTCAAATAATTTTTTAAATACAAATCCAAATAATGCATATAATATATGTTTTGGAATCCGAAAAATGTGAGGAATTCAAATATGCCCTTCAAAATATGTTTTGAACACTTTAAATTTTCGAGATGATTAAAATTACAATAAAATGCCATTTTTCCTTAATTAATTAATAACTTTTGTTTTATAACTCCAAATTTGACAAATAATATGTCTAAATCAATCAGCGCGACGAGCCCGTTCTATCTATGCAGTCCTTGTTCTGAATTGAAGCATGCATCATGTTGCTATTAAAAATCTGAAGTGTTTATGACAATAAAACTTGAGCAAATAAATAATAAAATGCTTTATTTCTTGCAACCACACCTCACCTTTGCCATGCTACTTTAAATGCCATGCAAAATGTGCATCATTCATCATGGCATGATTGTTTGCTTGTCGCATTTTAATTCATATGCTTGTGCACTTTATTTATGTTGGCCCTTGTTTGTTTGGTTCTTCTTCGAATAGACGCCCAGCAGGAGAATTACCAGGAATCACAGGAGTACTACCCAGATCCATCTCTCGCTTCAACTGAGCTGCCAGGCAAGCACTACCACATGCTTGCATACATACAGTACCTATTGTCTCTATCTTATTCTTGCATCATTGAGTCGCGATTGCATTAAATTGAATCCCAAGTACTGCATAGCCTTTACTTTTAAACCCCACCGAAGCTTGTTCCTCCATCCCATGAGCCATTACTACAGGAGTTGTTTGGGCCATGCGAGTCGTAGAAAAGCATGTGTAGGGTATGTGAGTGTCTGATGAATAACGAGGTACCTAAACAACATAACCTGAGTAGTAATGGGATAACTAATGAAAGAGGCACCGGTGAGCACTATCTGCTATTTGGTTTTTCATGCTCACTTGTGTCCCGTAGGACCCCGAGTACTTGATTCCTGTTCCTTGACTATTCGCACTATCCACATCCGGGAGGCCTTATGGACCCCCCTGAGCCAGAGCTTGATTCATTCTTATTTCTTGGGGCCACAATTAGTTTGAGGCTTTATTACTATCATGTACTTATGCCATGTTACTGTTTTATTTAAGATTGTGCGAGGGGCACCTGTACTGTTTAAGAATTGCGGAGTGTTTTCGCGGTATCGACAAGCCCAGTCACATTTTCGGGTTCCCAGTCGTTTACAGCCATTGGCGCAAACCTTGGGTCCGTCTCAGAGCCGGCCAACTTCGTTGCGGGTAGCTTAATGGGGTGGCCCCCTAAAATATTTCTGAATCCTGTGATTGCTTTGTCGTGAATGCCTCGTTGGGTTTTGATTTGGTTTTTCCGAGGTTGATCGAGTGTGTGTTGCTATTCGTGCACCCCTGCAGGGTAAATCTTTCTGAAAGCCGTGTCCGCGGTTATGGACGACTTGGAGCACAGTTTCTCGATCATAGACAAGTATAACTAAAGTATCGCTTTTAATTTGACTAAGTACTTGACTAGTAAATAGTGCAATTCTCATGGAATGGTTAATAAAACTGCCAACGGATGATGGGGGTTGTTCGTCCGCTTCCTCGTTGGTAAGCGAGGAGGAGGATGGATCTATTAATTATACTATTATAACCGTTGTTCTAAATTCACGGACTTCCGTCTATCATTGGTTAGGCAGAAGGTTAGCGAGTATCTATAGAATTGTTAGGTATTATCTTTTGCTGCAATCGCGTCACCCCAGGTTGTGTCCCCTTTAGTGGCATAAAGACTTGCTGAGTACCCCTAGGGTCTCACACGATAAATTGTTTGATTCAGATGAACAGGTGTACCCGCAAGATGGATACTGGGTGGAAGAGACAGATGATGTTGGCAACGATCATTCGGTGTAGAGATTCCAGGAACGGAGATCCGTGTGATCTGTGGGCGGGATGTGTTTATTTATGGGGCATCTTATGCCAATTTGCTTCTTATCCGTACTCGGATCTTGTTTTCCGCTTCCGCCTGATACTCTGATGTGTGATGTATGAGGAGATATCCTAAATTATTATATCTATCTAGGACATTTGGATCTTGCCGTATGGCGTTGCAATATTTCTATTTCTTTTAGATGGAATGGCTCTGAGGACTGTTGTATGTGGCTTGCATACATACTCATTTGTGTATGTAGTTGATCCCTTCGCCTGCCGATTACGCCGCTCGTTATTGTCCCGTTGTCTGAAAGTGGTTAGGACGGCCGAAAGGTCTACCGTGAGTGGCCCTGGGCCCCACCGTACTATTTTAACCATTTTCGTTCATCCAGGCATTAACTAAGAGCGTAATTCACCGAGGTAGTTACATGCCCGAATCTTGGGCAAGGTTTTGTGCTTTGATTTATGCGCAGGCTGGAAGTCCATTACCTAAGAATGAGCTTCTTGATATATTTTATAATGGACTAACCGAAGAATCTAGGACATACCTAGATAGTTGTGCTGATTGTGTTTTCAGGAATAGGACTCCTAAGGAAGCTGAGGAATTAATGGCTAAAATAAGAGAGAATTATGAAGATTGGACTCCTCCTAAACAAGCTATACCTGAAGTAATTGTACCTGAACCATCTATTCTTGTGCCTATTCCAACATCAAAGAAGAGGGGAGTTATTGAATTAAATGATGAAGTGATGAAGGAAGCTAAGAAATGGCTTAAGGAGAAGGGAATTAAAGCTGCAGATGTCAAGAATTTACCTCCTATAGAAGAATTATGTAATCTTATTACCTACTCATCCACTATTGAGGTACACTCTCTCCAACACTTTGATGAAGGTGATATCCCTTACTCTAAACCTCCTAATCAATGCTTATAAGAATTTGATATCTTTATTGTTAAGCAAGATAATTTTAATAAAAGGGTGCAAAATCATCTAATGGAAAACTCTAGAGCTATTGTTGAGTTGAAACATATTGTGGAAAGAACCTCTAATGATGTTAAAATGATTGTTAAACACTTTCAAATGGTTCAAACTCAAATAGATCAACTCGTTAAAGTGCAAAACGACTTGCTAGTTAATGCTGCTAAAGAAAAACATGCTTATGAAATTAGAACTAGAAGTGGTGCTGCTACCCAGGATCCTCTATATCCTGAGGGGCATCCCAAAAGAATTGAGCAGGATTCTCAACAAGCTGAAAATAGTGGTTCTACTCGTAAGAAAAGGAAAAAGAAACATAAAACTGTTGTAGAACCCTCTGAACCTGCTATAGATCCTAATAGTATATCTATCTCTGATGCTAAAACTGAAAGTGGTAATGAAGAAAATGTTGATGAAGAACCTGAAAACCACACTAAGAATACTAAATGCACCAAAGAAGATTTTATTGCTAAGAAACATGGTAGTGAAAGAGAACCTTGGGACCAAAAACCTATGCCTTTCCCTGATAAGAAATACAAGTCAAAGGAAGATGAACACTATAATAAGTTTTGTGAGTGGATGAAGCCTTTATTCTTGCAAATTCCTTTGACTGGTGCTATTAAATTGCCTCCTTACTCAAAGTATATGAAGGACATTGTCTCGAATAAAAGGAAGATCCCTAATGAAGAAATTTCTACTTTGCTTGCTAATTATTCCTTCAATGGTAAGGTTCCTAAGAAACTTGGAGACCCAGGGATTCCAACTATCCCTTGCTCTATTAAGAACAGTTATGTTAGAACTGCTTTGTGTGATTTGTGTAACTACCTCGGTGAATTACGCTCTTAGTTACATGCCTGGATGAACGAAAGTGGTTAAAATAGTACGGTGGGGCCCAGGGCCACTCACGGTAGACCTTTCGGCCGTCCTAACCACTTTCAGACAACGGGACAAGAACGAGCGGCGTAATCGGCAGGCGAAGGGATCAACTACATACACAAATGAGTATGTATGCAGGCCACATACAACAGTCCTCAGAGCCATTCCATCTAAAAGAAATAGAAATACTGCAACGCCATACGGCAAGATTCAAATGTCCTAGATAGATATAATAATTTAGGATAGCTCCTCATACATCACACATCAGAGTATCAGGCGAAAGCGGAAAACAAGATCCGAGTACGGATAAGAAGCAAATCGGCATAAGATGCCCATAAATAAACACATCCCGCCCACAGATCTCATGGATCCCCGTTCCCAGAATCTCTACACCGAACGATCGTTGCCAACATCATCTGTCTCTTCCACCCAGTATCCATCTTGCGGGTACACATGTTCATCTGAATCACACAATTTATCGTGTGAGACCCTAGGGGTACTCAGCAAGTCTTTATGCCGCTAAAGGGGACACAACTTGGGGTGTGACGCAATTGCAGCAAAAGATAATACCTAACAATTCTACAGATACTCGCTAACCATCCGCCTAACCAATGATAGACGGATGTCCGTGGAATAAGAACAACAGTTATAACAGTATAATTAACAGATCCATCCTCCTCCTCGCTTACCAACGAGGAAGCGGACGAACAACCCCCATCATCCGTTGGCAGTTTTATTAACCATTCCATGAGTATTGCACTATTTACTAGTCAAGTACTTTGTCAATTGAAAAGCGGTACTTTAGTTATACTTGTCTATGATCGAGAAACTGTGCTCCAAGTCATCCATAACCGCGGACACGGCTTTCAGAAAGATTTACCCTGCAGGGGTGCACGAATAGCAACACACACTCGATCAACCTCGGAAAAACCAAATCAAAACCCAACGAGGCATTCACGACAAAGCGATCACAGGATTCAGAAATATTTCAGGGGGCCACCCCAATAAGCTACCCGCAACGAAGTTGGCCGGCTCCGAGACGGACCCAGGGTTTGCGACGACGGCTGTAAACGACTGGGAACCCGAAAATGTGACTGGGCTTGTCGATACCGCGAAAACGTGGCGCGATCCAAAACAGTACAGGTGCTCCTCGCACAATCTTAAATAAAGCAATAACATGGCATAAGTACAGGATAGTAATAAAGCCCCAAACTAATTGTGGCCCCAAGAAATAAGAATGAATCAAGCTCTGGCTCAGGGGGGTCCATAAGGCCTCCCGGATGTTGATAGTGCGAATAAACAAGGAACAAGAATCAAGTACTCAGGGTCCTACGGGACACAAGTGAGCATGAAAAACCAAATAGCAGATATTGCTCAACGGTGCCTCTTTCATTAGTTATCCCATTACTACTCCGGTTAAGTTGTTTAGGTACCTCGTTATTCATCAGACACTCACATACCCTACACATGCTTTTCTACGACTCGCATGGCTCAAACAACTCCTGTAGTAATAGCTCATGGGATGGAGGAACAAGCTTCGGTGGGGTTTAAAAATAAAGGCTATGCAGTACTTGAGATTCAATTTAATGCAATCGCGACTCAATGATGCAAGAATAAGATAGAGGCAATAGGTACTGTATGTATGCAAGCATGTGGTAGTGCTTGCCTGGCAGCTCAGTTGAAGCGAGAGATGGATCTGGGTAGTACTCCTGTGATTCCTGGTAATTCTCCTGCTGGGCGTCAATTCGAAGAAGAACCAAACAAACAAGGGCCAACATAAATAAAGTGCACAAGCATATGAATTAAAATGCGACAAGTAAACAAACATGCCATGATGAATGATGCACAATTTGCATGGCATTAAAGCAGCAAGGCAAAGGTGAGGTGTGGATACAAGAAATAAAGCATTTTATTATTTATTTAATCAAGTTTTTTTGTCATAAAAACAGTTCAGATTTTTAATAACAACATGATGCATTCTTCAATTTAGAACAAGGTCTGCATAGATAGAACGGGCTCGTCGCGTTGATCGATTTAAACATATTATTTGCCCAATTTGGAGTTATAGAATTAAAGTTATTAATTAATTAAGGAAAAGGGCATTTTATTGTAATTTTGATCATCTCGAAAATTTAAAGTGCTCAAACAGAATTTTGAATGTCATATTTGAATTCCTCACATTTTTCTGATTCCAAAACATATATTACTTGTATTATTTGGATTTATATTTGAAAAGTTATTTAAAACTGAATTGAATTTGAATTTAAAAACAATTTTTGAAAAGTTTTAATTAAAACAGGCACAGGAAATACTTTTGTCACACAGACAATCCTAGCCACAGCCGCTGACGGTGGGCCAGCTGCTGACTGGGTGAGACCCGCGCGCGAAAACCTTTTTACATCGGGGCTCTGCCTAGCCACAGAGGGTGACAGATGGGGCCGTCGGCTACGGGCCCACGCGGCAGTGGGGTTACCCCCAGAGGCTGACAGGTGGGGCTGGGTCTGGAGCGCGGGTTAAGATAATAACATGTTGGGGGTTTTTCTAGAAGAAGGTCTCAGCGACTGACAGGTGGGGTAGGTAGGACTGCGGGTTGAGCGAGCGTTAAAAAGAGGGGGCTAAATGTAATACGACCACGGCCCGGTACTGTTTCTCTTCTCCACCGTCTAGCGGAGGTCTGCGCGCGGCGCAGAGCGGGGGCTCGAACCCGGGTCGCGGGCGTGTGCGCGCAGGGGGCGAAACCACTGCGGTGGGCTAGGGGAGCTGACAGGAGGGGGGCTGGGGCCTAGGTGAGGTGCTAGGTGGCGTGTGCGACGTGCATACACCGCGAGCAGCGACGCACTGAGGGCGTTCGGCAAAAGGAACGGCGGAGCTAGACGGCGACGGCGAGGCGGAGCATGTCAGGGAGGAAGAGAGGCTCGCCACGGGTTGGCCGGTGGAGATGGATCGAGCGGGGAGGCACCGGAGCGGTGACGACGCAGACGCTCCCCGACGTTAGGGTTTCGGATGGCGAGGCGCAGGATCCGGCGGTGCTGGGGCTTCTCGTCCACGTTGGTGCGTACGGGGGGCAGCAGGAGGGTCCTCTCGGTCGCCCAGGCCACCTCCACGACGCGCCGGCCGGCTAGGGCGAGGGGAAGCAGGGGTTGATGGCGGCGACTGGCGGCAGGAGCTGGCGTCGGCGAGGAAGAAGGGGAAGGCGAGGCCGACTTTGGGGTGGATCTGGGAGCTGCCAGGAGGCGTATGGAGGAGGGTAATGCGAGAGGGAGAGAGAGGAGACGTGTGCGCACGGCTGGGGGGAAAGTTGTTGGAGATATGCCCAAGAGGCAATAATAAAAGTGATTATTATTATATCTTTGTGTTTATGATGAATGTTTACATCCCATGCTATAATTGTATTATTAGGAAACACTAATACATGTGTGTTTTGTAAACATAAGAGAGTCCCTAGTAAGCCTCTTGTTGAACTAGCTTGTTGATTAATTGATGATCATGGTTTCCTGATCATGGACATTAGGATGTGATTAATAACAAGGTTATATCATTAGAAAAATGATGTGATGGACACACACCCATAGTAAGCATAGCATAAGATCAAGTCATTAAGTTCGTATTGTTGTAAGCTTTCAAATACATAGTAACCTAATCCTTCGACCATGAGGTTATGTTAATCACCATCACCGGATGGATACTTTGATGACATCAAACGCCGCTTCGTAACTGGGTGGTTATAAAGGTGTCATTAGGTATTCTGAAAGTATGTGTTGAAGCGCATGAACCAAGATTGGGATTTGTCCATCCATATGACGGATAGATATGCTCCGGGCCCTCTCGGTGGAATGTCATCTAGTTAGCTTGCAAGCATGTGACTAGGTCACAAGGGATGACATATCACGGAACGAGTAAAGAGTACTTATCAGTAACGAGGTAGAACTAGGTATGGAGATACCGACGATCAAACCTCGGATAAGTATAGTATCGCGAGACACAGGGAATTGGTCTCGTATGTAAGTGGTTCAATCGATCGTGAAGTCATCGTTGAGTATGTGGGAGCCATTATTGATCTCCAGGTCCCGCTGATGGTTATTGATAGGAGATGTGTCTCTGTCATGTCTGCATATTCACGAACCGTAGGGTGACACACTTAAGGTTCGAAGTTGTTTTAAGTAGATATGGAATATGCGTTGGAGACCGAATGTTGTTCGGAGTCTCGGATTGGATTCGGGACATCACGAGGAGATCCGGAATGGTCCGGAGAATAAGATTCATATATAGGGGATCATTTTCTGAGTTAGGAAATGTTCCGGAGTGTTTGTATGAGGATTCTAGAAGGTTTCGGAATGTTCCGGAAGGTTCTAGAAGATATCTTGGAGTTTGCTTGAAAATCAAGATAGGGATCAAGGAGTCCTGGTGGGTCAAGACAAGGAGTCGTGGGGGAGGAGGACTCCTCCCCCACTCCCCAATGCGTCGGCCTAGAGGAGGGGAGTCCTACAAGGACTCCCCCTCCCCAAGGCGCCCTTCCCCCCTTAAATAGAAGTGCAGGGGCGCCCCCTCCTAGCCCGCTCTCATAACTCCAATCTCTGCCGCCTCTCTCCTCCACCCTTCTTCTGCACAGGCATAGACGAAGCCCTACAGAATTCTCTACTCCACCACCACCACCACACCGTCGTGCTGCTGGGATTCCATGGAGAAGATCTACTACCTCCGCTGCTCGCTGGAACGGGGAGAGGAAGGTCTGCTTCGACTCCGCACGTGTGACCGACTGCGGAAGCGCTGCTGAATCGCGGCGCCGGAAGGATCGTCCACTTGACCGACTGCGGAAGCGCTGCCGGAACGCGACGCCGGAAGGATCGTCCACACGATCTTGAGATCGGCAAGTGATCGACTACATCAACCACGAGATCTAATCTCGTTAACGCTTTCGGATCTACGAGGGTTAGTTCTTATCTATCTCGTTGCTCATGTCTAATAGATTAGATCTTGGCTTTTATCTAGATTAGATCTAGGTTTTGTTCGTTCTTGCGGTAGAAATTTTTGTTTTCCATGCTACGAACCCATGAGTGGTATCAGAGCCGTATCTATGCGTAGATCTATTGCACGAGTAGAACACAATGTTTTTGTGGGCGTTGATGCTTTTGTTGTCGGTGTCTTAGCGTGTACTTTGCATCTTGCGGCATGGTGGGATGAAGCGGCTCGGGCTAACATTACATGTCATCGCACATGAGACTTGCTCCACGCTTGACGTGCAACTTGCTTTGCAGGTGTCTGTCTCTCCCACCATAGTTAAGATTCAACTTACAATGAGCATCTTGACAACGCTTGTATCAACGTTGTGGTTCTTGTTCATAGGTAAGATCGGTCTTATGCGAAAGCCCCAAGCCACGTAAAACTTGCAAAGAAAATTAGAGGCGTCTAACTTGTTTTTGCTGGGGTTTTGTGATGTGATATGGCCATCATGTGATTGTGATTGTATTTGATGTATGCGATGATCCTTGTTGTAATATGGCAACCGGCAGGAGCCTAATGGTTGTCTTTAATTCTGTTAAGACCTGCGTGTCTATTCATCTTGTAATAGCTTTATTCCAAGTAGTTGTAATAGTTGCTAGTGATGATGGACAACCATGAAGCGGCGCCACTGACCTTGACGCAATGCTGGTGATGATGGAGATCATGTTCGTGCTTTGGAGATGGAGATCAAAGGCGCAAGAAGAAAAGGCCATATCATATCACACTAATTATGAATTGCCTGTGATGTTAATCCTTTATGCATCTTGTATTGCTTAGATCGTGACGGTAGCATTATAAGATGATCCCTCTCACTAAATATCAAGTAATAAAGTGTTCACCCTTAGTTGGCACCGTTGCTAAGACTCGTCGTTTCGAAGCATCTCGTGATGATCGGATGTGATAGATTCTACGTGTGGATACAACGGGTGCAAGCCAGATTTGCACATGCGGAAACTAAGGTTATCTTGACAAGCCTAGCATGTACAGACATGGTCTCGGAACACGGAATACCGAAAGGTAGAGCATGAGTCATATAAATGATACGATGAACATGAAGATTGTTCGCCGATGAAACTACATCTTCTCTCGTGAAGATCGGACTTGGTGTAGTGGACTTGGTTCGTGTAATCACTAAGACAATGTGAGGGATGTTGTTTTGAGTGGGAGTTCACCTAGTTAGTTTAAGAATTAAATTAGAACTCAATTTATCATAAACTTAGTCTAAACTACTTGCAAATTGTTGTAGATTATGGCGACCCCCTCCATCAATTTCAATGCGTTCCTAGAGAAAGAAAAGCTTAAGAACAATGGAAGCAATTTCACGGACTGGTTCCGTGGACTGAAGATCATCCTCAGGGCTGGTCAGTTGACCTATGTGCTCGATGCACCGCTAGGTGACCCACCTGCAGATAATGCCACCGATGACGAAAAGAATGTTTTCGCCACTCGGAAAAATCATTACACCATAGTTCAGTGTGCCATCCTGTACGGTTTAGAATCGGAGCTCCAAAATCGTTTTGAGCACCACGACCCGTTCGAGATCATTAAGGAGCTCAGGCTAATTTTTGAGACTCACGCGGCCATGGAGAGCTATGAGGCCTCCGAAAAATTCTTTAACTATAAGATGGAAGAGAGAAGCTCCATTAGCGAGCACGTGCTCACCATGTCTGGGTACGCTAAGAAGCTCCAAGAGTTGGGAATATCGATTCCTAATGAATTAGGGATTCGCCGTCTCCTTCAATCACTGCCACCAAGTTACAAGAACTTTGTGATGAACTACAACATGCACTGCATGAACAAGACGTTGCCTGAACTATCGTCCATGCTGAAAACTGCTGAAGTGGAGATCAAGAAGGAGCACCAAGTGTTGATGGTCAATAAGACCACCAATTTCAAGAGAAAGGGCAATCCTAGGAACAAGGGCAACTTCAAGAAGGACGGCAAGAAAGCTGCCACACCTGCTAAGAAGCCCAAGGCTGGTCCTAAGCCTGAAACTGAATGCTTCTACTGCAAGGGAGCTGGTCACTGGAAGCGTAACTGCCCCAAGTAACTGGCGGATCTGAAGAACGGCAACATCAAGAAGAAAGGTATATTTGATATATGTGTTATAGATGTGTATCTTACTAGTAATCGTAGTAGTGCCTGGGTATTTGATACTGGTTCGGTTGCTCATATTTGTAACTCGAAACAGGAGCTGCGGAATAAACGAAGACTGGCAAGAGATGAGGTGACGATGCGCGTTGGAAATGGCTCCAAGGTTGATGTGATCGCCGTCGGCACGCTCCCTCTACATCTACCTTCGGGATTAGTTTTAAATTTGAATAATTGTTATTTGGTGCCTGTGTTAAGCATGAACATTATATCTGGATCCTGTTTATTGCGAGACGGTTACTCTTTTAAGTCCGAGAATAAAGGTTGTTCGATTTATATGAGTAATATATTTTATGGTAATGCACCTGAGATGAATGGTTTATTCTTACTGAATCTCGATAGTAGTGATACACATGTTCACAACATAGATGCTAAACGAATAAAATTGAATGATAATTCTACATACATGTGGCACTGTCGTCTTGGTCACATTGGAGTGAAGCGTATGAAGAAACTCCATTCTGATGGACTTCTTGAATCACTTGATTTTGAATCACTTGAAAGATGCGAAGCATGTCTAATGGGAAAAATGACTAAGACTCCATTCTCTGGTACAATGGAGCGAGCTACAGACTTATTGGAAATAATACATACCGATGTGTGCGGTCCAATGAGTGTAGCATCGCGTGGTGGATATCGTTATGTTCTCACATTCACGGATGACTTGAGTAGATATGGGTATGTCTACTTTATGAAACATAAGTCCGAAACTTTCGAGAAGTTTAAGGAATTTCAAAGTGAAGTGGAAAATCATCGTAACAAGAAGATTAAGTTTCTGCGTTCTGACCGCGGAGGTGAATATCTGAGTTATGAGTTTGGCATGCATTTAAAGAAATGTGGAATACTTTCACAGTTGACACCGCCGGGAACACCACAGCGTAATGGTGTGTCCGAACGTCGTAATCGAACTCTCTTAGATATGGTTCGGTCTATGATGTCTCTTACAGATTTACCGTTATCATTTTGGGGCTATGCATTAGAGACAGCCGCATTCACTTTAAATAGGGCACCATCTAAATCCGTTTAAACGACACCGTATGAATTGTGGTTTGGAAAGAAACCTAAATTGTCGTTCCTTAAAGTTTGGGGTTGCGAGGCATATGTAAAGAAGTTACAACCTGATAAGCTAGAACCCAAAGCGGAGAAATGCGTCTTCATAGGATACCCTAAAGAAACAATTGGGTATACCTTCTATCATAGATCTGAAGGCAAAGTTTTCGTTGCAAAGAATGGATCCTTTCTTGAGAAGGAGTTTCTCTCGAAGGAGGTGACTGGAAGGAAAGTAGAACTCGATGAGGTTATTGAACCTTCTCTCGGATTTGAGAGTAGCGCAGCACCGGAAGATGTTTTTGTGCCGCCTGCACCAATTGAAGAGGAAGCTAATGATAATGATCATGAAACTTCAAACGAAGTTACTGCTGAACCTCGTAGGTCAACCAGGGTTCGTACCACTCCTGATTGGTATGACTCTGCCTTGAACGTCATGTTGGTGGACAACGCCGATGACCCTGCGACGTATGAAGAAGCTATGGTGAGCCCAGATTCCGACAAATGGCTAGAAGCCATGAAATCCGATATGGGATCCATGTACGAAAACCAAGTGTGGACTTTGGTGGACTTACCGGATGGCCGTAAGGCTGTCGAGAACAAATGGATTTTCAAGATAAAAACAGATGCTGATGGTAATGTTACCGTCTATAAAGCTCGACTTGTCGCGAAAGGGTTCCGACAAATTCAAGGAGTTGACTATGATGAGACATTCTCACCAGTAGCGAAGCTAAAGTCTGTGGGGATTTTGTTAGCAATTGCTGCATATTTCGATTATGAGATTTGGCAGATGGATGTCAAAACGGCGTTCCTTAATGGTGACATTGAGGAAGAGTTGTACATGGTACAACCCAAGGGTTTTGTCGATCCTAAAGATGCTGACAAGGTATGCAAACTTCAGCGCTCCATTTATGGACTGAAGCAAGCATCCCGGAGTTGGAATCAACGTTTTGATAAAGTAATCAAAAACTTTGGATTTATACAAACTTATGGAGAAGCTTGTATTTACAAGAAAGTGAGTGGGAGCTCTCTAGCATTCCTAGTACTATATGTAGATGACATATTGTTGATTGGGAATGATATAGAACTTCTTAATAGCGTCAAAACCTATTTGAATAATAGTTTTTCAATGAAGGATCTTGGCGAAGCGGCATATATTCTAGGCATCAAGATTTATAGAGATAGATCAAGACGCCTAATAGCGCTTTCACAAAGTACATACTTGGACAAAGTTCTAAAGAAGTTTAGAATGGAAGATAGCAAGAAAGGGTTCGTGCCCATGTTGTCGGGTAAGACCTTGAGTAAAACTCAAAGTCCAGCTACGGCAGAAGATAGAGAGAAAATGAATAATATTCCCTATGCCTCAGCCATAGGTTCTATCATGTATGCCATGCTGTGTACAAGACCGGATATAGCACATGCTGTTAGTTTGACTAGCAGATATCAAAGTGATCCTGGAATGGAGCACTGGACAGCGGTCAAGAATATCTTAAAGTACCTGAATAGGACTAAGGATATGGTTCTTTCTTATGGAGGTGATGAACAGCTTGTTGTAAACGGTTACACCGATGCTAGTTGGAACACCGATCCGGATGACTCAAAGTCACAGTCGGGATACGTATTTATTTTGAATGGTGCTGCAGTGAGCTGGAGGAGTGCGAAGCAAAGCGTTGTGGCGAAATCTTCAACTGAATCGGAATACATGGCTGCTTCGGAGGCTGCACAAGAAGCCGTTTGGATGAAGGAATTCATTACTGAACTTGGCGTGGTTCCCAGTGCTTTGGACCCGATGGCCATCTACTGTGACAACACAGGTGCCATAGCTAATGCACAGGAGCCAAGGTCACATAGCAAGCTGAAGCACATCAAGCTGCGTTTCCACGCTATTCGCGAGTATGTCCGAGATGGTGACGTAAAGATTTGCAAAGTACACACTGATCTGAATATGGCGGATCCGTTGACTAAACCTCTCCCTAGGGCAAAGCATGATCAACACCAGAACGCCATGGGTGTTCGGTATATTACCATGTAATCTAGATTATTGACTCTAGTGCAAGTGGGAGACTGTTGGAGATATGCCCAAGAGGCAATAATAAAAGTGATTATTATTATATCTTTGTGTTTATGATGAATGTTTACATCCCATGCTATAATTGTATTATTAGGAAACACTAATACATGTGTGTTTTGTAAACATAAGAGAGTCCCTAGTAAGCCTCTTGTTGAACTAGATTGTTGATTAATTGATGATCATGGTTTCCTGATCATGGACATTAGGATGTGATTAATAACAAGGTTATATCATTAGAAGAATGATGTGATGGACACACACCCATAGTAAGCATAGCATAAGATCAAGTCATTAAGTTCGTATTGCTGTAAGCTTTCAAATACATAGTAACCTAATCCTTCGACCATGAGGTTATGTTAATCACCATCACCGGATGGATACTCTGATGACATCAAATGCCGCTTCGTAACTGGGTGGTTATAAAGGTGTCATTAGGTATTCTGAAAGTATGTGTTGAAGCGCATGAACCAAGATTGGGATTTGTCCATCCATATGACGGATAGATATGCTCCGGGCCCTCTCGGTGGAATGTCATCTAGTTAGCTCGCAAGCATGTGACTAGGTCACAAGGGATGACATATCACGGAACGAGTAAAGAGTACTTATCAGTAACGAGGTAGAACTAGGTATGGAGATACCGACGATCAAACCTCGGATAAGTATAGTATCGCGAGACAAAGGGAATTGATTTCGTATGTAAGTGGTTCAATCGATCGCGAAGTCATCGTTGAGTACGTGGGAGCCATTATGGATCTCCAGGTCCCACTGATGGTTATTGATAGAAGATGTGTCTCTGTCATGTCTGCATATTCACGAACCGTAGGGTGACACACTTAAGGTTCGAAGTTGTTTTAAGTAGATATGGAATATGCGTCGGAGACCGAATGTTGTTCGGAGTCTCGGATTGGATTCGGGACATCACGAGGAGATCCGGAATAGTCCGGAGAATAAGATTCATATATAGGGGATCATTTTCTGAGTTAGGAAATGTTCCGGAGTGTTTGTATGAGGATTCTAGAAGGTTTCGGAATGTTCCGGAAGGTTCTAGAAGATATCTTGGAGTTTGCTTGAAAATCAAGATAGGGATCAAGGAGTCCTGGTGGGTTAAGACAAGGAGTCGTGGGGGAGGAGGACTCCTCCCCCCACTCCGCAATGCGCCGGCCTAGAGGAGGGGAGTCCTACAAGGACTCCCCCTCCCCAAGGCGCCCTTCCCCCCTTAAATAGAAGGGCAGGGGCGCCCCCTCCTAGCCCGCTCTCATAACTCCAATCTCTGCCGCCTCTCTCCTCCACCCTTCTTCTGCACAGGCATAGGCGAAGCCCTGCAGAATTCTCTACTCCGCCACCACCACCACACCGTCGTGCTGCTGGGATTCCGTGGAGAAGATCTACTACCTCCGCTGCTCGCTGGAACGGGGAGAGGAAGGTCTGCTTCGACTCCGCACGTGTGACCGACTGCGGAAGCGCTGCTGAATCGCGGCGCCGGAAGGATCGTCCACTTGACCGACTGCGGAAGCGCTGCCGGAACGCGACGCCGGAAGGATCGTCCACACGATCTTGAGATCGGCAAGTGATCAACTACATCAACCACGAGATCTAATCTCGTTAACGCTTTCGGATCTACGAGGGTTAGTTCTTATCTATCTCGTTGCTCATGTCTAATAGATTAGATCTTGGCTTTTATCTAGATTAGATCTAGGTTTTGTTCGTTCTTGCGATAGAATTTTTTTGTTTTCCATGCTACGAACCCATCAAAAGTAGCCTCAGCTCTTTCCTCCCTTTCACCTCGAGCACATGCAGGTCGGGCTGGGAGCAGGTGGGCACGGCAGGGGGAGGCTGCAGGTGGACCAGGGTGAGGGGAGGCGCAGTAGCTGGGGCCAGCATGGCAGGCAGGGAGAAAGAGAGAGAGGAGAGGGGTAACTCGGGCTAAGGTAGATGGGGTGGCCTCGGGCTAGGGTTTTGTTTTAGGGTTAGAGAGAGGGGCTAGCTAGGGTGTGGGCCAGGGAGAGAGGGGGTCAGGTGGCCCTCATGGTAGAGAGAGAGATAGAGAGAGAGGTGAGGCTAATGTTAGGGTTTAGTGTAGAATAGGGTTAGAAAGAAAAGAAGAAGAACTAGGGTTAGAGATTTATTTAATTGTTAGTTTTGAAACTTGTTTAAAAGATCACCCAAGAGGAAAATGATGAGTGCTTTGAATTAACATGAGATGAGGTGGAAGAGAAATCCAAGAAAATAGGAAGAAAAAGGATCATGGGAGAAGGCCTCATTTGGATCATGCATGGAGAAGAAAATAAAAGGAATAGATATGGATGAGAATATGGGGATGGTGGAATGGATGGGGATGGTCCACCAAGATAGGATCCATTAAATCAAAGGAAAAACCAATGGAGTAAAAGGTGGTGAAGAAGTTTGCATGGCCCATGCAAAATAATAATGCCATGATTTATTTTGTGAGAACAATAATAATATTATGGTATTATTCTTATGCATTTCCAAGAAGTGGATAAAAAGCCAAGCAAAAGAATTTAAAGGATTTGATCCACCCTATTTCCCATGAGCTAGATAAAATCAAAAGAAAGACAAACAAGCTCTTGGACTAGTAGGATGGTGGAATTATAAAGTGGTGGAATAGAAAGGTGATGGAGTTGAATAAAGATATGCCCCCAACTCAACTTGGGCATTTAGACAATATATTAATAACCAAATACAATATCAAGAGGCAAATACAATTAATAATGCATGTGAGAGAAGAACCAAAAGAAAAAGAGTTTTATATGATGCTCAAATGCAAGGTGGCATGATGACATGAGCATGATATAATTATGATGCAACAATTATATATAGGAAGTAGCCAATATCTTACTAGAACAAGTAGCATTACAATTGTTAGACAATTGGGATGCTACAACTCTTCCCCACTAAACAGGAATCTCGCCCCGAGATTCTAGGAAGAAGAAGACTCAAAGAGGGTAGGACACTTGGCAAGGAGCTCATCTTCACGTTCCCAGGTGGCTTCATCAACGGAATGGGGCGACCACTGCACCTTGCAGAACTTGATGGACTTGTTGCGAGTCCTTCTTTCTGCGACTTCAAGAATTTTTGTGGGGTGTTCTTGATAAGAAAGATCTTCTTGGAGATTGATGAGTTCATGGTCCACGGTCCTGCCGGGATCCTTGAAGCACTTCTTGAGTTGAGAGATGTGGAAAACATCATGGACTTTGAGTTGTTCAGGGAGCTCAAGAGCATAAGCAACTTCTCCTCTTCTTCCACGAATTTTGAAAGGACCGATGTATCTAGGAGCCAGCTTTCCTTTGATACCAAAGCGGTGCGTGCCTCTCATGGGAGTGACACGAAGGTAAACGAGATCACCAGGGACATACTCCATGTCCGTGTGCTTTCTGTCATAATTGCTCTTCTGGCGACTTTGAGCAATCTTCAGATTTTCAAGAATGATGTGAACTTTCTCCTCCGCTTGAGTTACAATGTCGGGGCCAAACAATATTCTTTCACCTGCGCCCGACCAACCAATCGGAGTTCTGCATTTGCGACCATAAAGAGCCTCAAATGGTGCCATATTTAGACTTTTCTGGAAGCTGTTGTTGTAAGAGAATTCAGCATAAGGAAGACATTCTTCCCACTTCATGCCGAAAGAGATAACGCAAGCACGGGCATATCTTCCAGAATCTGATTGATCCTTTCAACTTGTCCTTGCGACTGAGGGTGGTAAGCTGTGCTGAAGTTTAATTTTGTTCCCAAAGCATTTTGGAAACTTCCCCAGAACTTGGAAGTGAAGATGCTTCCACGGTCCGAACTGATCTCAAGAGGGACTCCGTACAGAGAGACAATTCTGTTGATATAGAGCTTAGCCAACTGAATTGCAGAAATTGTTTCCTTGACTGGAAAGAAGTGAGCTACTTTGGAAAGCCTGTCAATGACAACAAAGATTGCATTATTGCCCTTCTGCGACCTTGGAAAACCAGTGATGAAGTCCATCTCTACTTTCTCCCATTTCCATTCCGGTGGCTTCAATGGCTGTAGAAGACCGGAAGGTTTCTGATGGACAGCTTTAACTCTGCGACAAACATCACACTCCGAGACATACTTGGCACAATATCGTTTCAAACCAGGCCACCAATATTGTGTTTTCAAGTCCATGTACATCTTAGTGCTTCCAGGGTGGATAGAAAGAACAGAATCATGTGCCTCCTTGAGAACTTGCTCTCTTAAACCCGGGTAGTTAGGAACAAACATCCGGTATTCAAAGAAAAGAGTGCCTTGGTCATCAACGTACTCATACTTCGGAAGTTGAATGTTGGAGATGATCTTTTTAGTGTAAGGATCCCCAAGTTGAATGGAACGGATCTTTTCTTCCAAGAGAGGTGTTGCTAGAAGGTTCAGAAGATACCCTTGATCCACAATTTCAAGGTTGAGCTTGTGGAATTCCTCGCACAAGAGAGGCTGTTGTTCTTTCAACATGAGATTGTTGACATAAGCTTTTCGGCTGAGAGCATCTGCCATGACATTGGCTTTGCCCGGGGTGTAGTTGATGGTCAAATCGAAATCATCGATTGTTTCAATCCACCTCCTCTGACAAAGGTTGATATCAGGCTGTGTGAAGATATACTTCAGACTCTTGTGATCCGAAAAGATCTCACAACGGTTGCCAAGCAAGTAATGCCTCCATACTTTCAAAGCAAAGACAACTGCTGCGAGTTCGAGGTCATGTGTAGGATAGTTGATCTCATGCGTCTTCAACTGTCGAGAGGCATAAGCAACAACTTGCTTTTCTTGCATAAGGACCACACCCAATCCTTGCAATGAAGCATCACAGAAAATCTGGAAAGGCTTTGATGTATCTAGAGGAACCAAGACTGGTGTGGAAGTGAGCTTCTCTTTGAGTGTTTCAAAGCTTACTTGACATGCAGGAGTCCAAAGGTATTTCTTGCCTTTCTTGAGGAGATCGGTAAGAGGCTTCGCAATCTTTGAGAAGTTTTGAACGAATCGACGACAGTAACTGGCCAAACCAAGGAAACTTCGGACTTCTTTGACATTTATGGGTGGAAGCCAGTCCATAATTGTCTTAATAGTTTCTGGGTTGACGGCAATGCCCTTGGCAGAGATGACGTGACCAAGGTAGGTGACTTGAGGCAGCCAAAACTCACACTTGGAGAACTTTGCATACAGGCGGTTCTCACGAAGCTTGTTTAGGACACATCGAAGGTGTTCTTCATGTTCTTCTTTTGACTTAGAATAGACTAGAATGTCATCCAGATAGACCACAATGAACTTATCAAGATACTCCATGAAAACCGAGTTCATAAGCCTCGAGAAGGTGGCCGGTGCATTGGTGAGACCGAAATACATGACTGTGTACTCATACAGGCCATAGCGGGTGGTGAAAGCTATTTTAGGAACATCTTCCTTGCAAATTTTGATTTGATGATAACCACTTCTCAAATCAAGCTTAGAGATACCACATCTCCAGCTAGCTGATCGAAGAGATCATTAATCCGTGGAAGGGGATATTTATTCTTGATGGTTTTAGCATTGAGTGCCCGATAGTCAACACAAAGTCTATCAGTCTTGTCTCTCTTCTTCACAAAGATGGTTGGACTACCCCAAGAAGAAGTTCTGTGCTGAATGAAACCCAACTTCTCTTGTTCATCCAACTGACGTTTGAGTTCAGCCAACTCGGCAAGACCCATTTTATAAGGCCGCTTGGAGATAGGAGCGGTGCCAGGTTCAAGTTCAATGACAAACTCAACCTCACGATCCGGAGGCATACCTGGCAACTCTTCAGGAAAGACATCTGGAAACTCACAGACTACAGGAACACTCTGAATACCTTCCATAGCATCATCATTCAGAGCCGCCAAAGAATAAAGCTGAATTGCAGGAGTCAGACTTGGAGAATAGACTATATGGCCTTCAGGAATTTTCAGAGAAACCGAACGTTCAGCATAATCAATCACAGCTGCATTTGCTGTTAACCAATCCATGCCCAAGATAACATCAATATCAGAATTGCCCAGAATAATTAAGGAAGCCGGAAACGAAGAGCCACCAATCTCAATTTGATTGTCACGGCTGATTTTAGAAGCCCTCATGTTTGAACCAGGGGATTGCACCATAAGGCGAGTTGGTAAAGCCTCAGAAGGTAACCCATTACTCTCCGCAAACTTGTATGACACGAAAGAATGTGAAGCACCAGAATCAAATAAAACTCGTGCAGGAACTGAGTTAACAGAAAGCATACCCATGACAACTCCAGGTGCATGCTCAGCTTGAGCGACGTTGACATAGTTGGCACGAGCAACCGTAGACCCCGGCTTAGTGTTGATGTTGTGAGCCCGAGGTGGAGGTGCACGAATCATAGGAGCACTTGCCGCAGGTCTTGGAGGTGGTGGTGGAAGAGCTTTGTTGTTCATTGGACAATTCCAGTGCTGATGCCCAGTGTTTCCACAAGTATAGCAAGCACCAGGTGGACGTGGAGGAACGTAGCCAGGAACTCCGCCAGGCGCTCCAGGGTAGTTGTGGTTGTAGCCCCTGGGAGCCGCAGTGAAAGAGTTTGGTGGCCTTGGTGCGTAGCTTGAAGGTCTTGGTGGAGCAAGGAGCGACGGTGGGGTGTTAGGAACCCAGACATGACGCTTAGAAGGAGCTGCCATAGCAGAAGAGCTTGATGTATCACGGCTGTGTTTCTTTGACTCCTCAAACACTTGCCTACTTGCTTCTTCCTGCAGAGCTGTGTGTTGGAGTTCCAGGAAAGATGCCGGCCTTGCATGAGTAATTGCATATTTGATGGAAGCATTGAGGCCTTGCCTAAACCTCTTTTGCTTCTTCTTGTCATCAGACATCTCATCGCCACCATAACGAGAAAGGTTCATGAAGTTTCTGATGTAGGTGTTGACATTGTCAGTGCCCTGCTTGAGGTTGAGAAACACTTCCTTCATCCTTTCCATGACAATTTCTGACAGATATTGCTCTTTGAAAGCAGCAGTGAACCGCTCCCAAGTAGGCTGAAAACCAGAAAGATCTGCCTTGAGGTAATTTTCCCACCAGAGAGCTGCATCTCCCTTCAGAAGGTGAGTAGCACATTTGACCCATTCTTGCTCGGGAACATCCGCAGTCATCAGCAACCTTGACACTTCTTGAAGCCAATCATCCGCATCAAGTGGCTGATTAGACACCTCAAATTGGCGTGGGTTGAACTTGAGAAAACTCTTGATGTCTCCTCGCTTGGGAGGTGGAGGTAGCGGAGCAAACTCATTCCTCCTCACGCTTTCCTCGAAGCGCTGCTGGTTCTGCTGCATAGTGCCCAAAGCATTTGCAATACTTGCCAAAGCAGCCCCGAGTTCAGGTGGTATGTCCTCCTCAGAACGGCGTGGTGGTGCCATCCTTTGATTGTTATAAAACACAAGTCAGTACTATGAGAATGATAATAATCCAAAATAGTACCAAAATGGAATTAATCAAGATTAAAGAATGCAATTCACTGAGATGATATTAAAATATCAACAAAGTTCAAGGCAACTAGAAGATATCAAGCATAGCACACACGACTGAACAAGGAGTGTGGTACACAACTAACAAAGAAAAAAATTCCGCAAATTTCGGCATTAAAATACCACTATATGCGCAAAACCACTTCATGAATCAAGATTAGTAACTCTACTAGTTCAATATACAAAAGCAAATGACAAAAGTAGTGGTATGGTCGCGACTCCATCCCGCACTCAAATCATTACTCCGCACATGAATCAGTAAAACACATATCCCAACACCTTCTTCTTAAGATGAACCTAAAGATTGGTAACTACGGAAACGAACACCCCAAACAAGATAACGTCGGATAACAAAGAGTAAGATAGATCGCATCGGTGTACAACGAATCAGAATAGATCGCGTCGGTTTACAAAGGCCTGTCGGTATGGAATGTACCAACAGTTGATAACCAAAAGGCAGATAGTGATAACATTTGGATGCAACAGATAGACAAGGAATTCACACACACACACAAACATAACCTATGGTACTACGGAACCCAGAACACGTGAATCCTAGTTTGAATTTTAGAAGAGGATTGAAAACGTTACACTTCCTTACCAGAAAAAGGGTGGGTGGGTGGGTAAGAAGAAAAATGGAAGCAATCCTACTCTCACGTTTTGTTTTTCCCTAGTATACATAACTGCCAAAATATTTGCTAGACTGACAACGACCATTTTGGCTGAGACCCTGAAGGGCGGGATGGCTCTGATACCAATTGTAACTACCTCGGTGAATTACGCTCTTAGTTAATGCCTGGATGAACGAAAATGGTTAAAATAGTACGGTGGGGCCCAGGGCCACTCACGGTAGACCTTTCGGCCGTCCTAACCACTTTCAGACAACGGGACAAGAACGAGCGGCGTAATCGGCAGGCGAAGGGATCAACTACATACACAAATGAGTATGTATGCAAGCCACATACAACAGTCCTCAGAGCCATTCCATCTAAAAGAAATAGAAATAGTGCAACGCCATACGGCAAGATCCAAATGTCCTAGATAGATATAATAATTTAGGATATCTCCTCATACATCACACATCAGAGTATCAGGCGGAAGCGGAAAACAAGATCCGAGTACGGATAAGAAGCAAATTGGCATAATATGCCCCATAAATAAACACATCCCGCCCACAATCACACGGATCTCCGTTCCCGGAATCTCTACACCGAATGATCGTTGCCAACATCATCTGTCTCTTCCACCTAGTATCCATCTTGCGGGTACACCTGTTCATCTGAATCAAACAATTTATCGTGTGAGACCCTAGGGGTACTCAGCAAGTCTTTATGCCACTAAAGGGGACACAACCTGGGGTGACGCGATTGCAGCAAAAGATAATACCTAACAATTCTACAGATACTCACTAACCTTCTGCCTAACCAATGATAGACGGAAGTCCGTGAATTTAGAACAACGGTTATAACAGTATAATTAACAGATCCATCCTCCTCCTCGCTTACCAACGAGGAAGCGGACGAACAACCCCCATCATCCGTTGGCAGTTTTATTAACCATTCCATGAGAATTGCACTATTTACTAGTCAAGTACTTAGTCAAATTAAAAGCGGTACTTTAGTTATACTTGTCTATGATCGAGAAACTGTGCTCCAAGTCGTCCATAACCGCGGACACGGCTTTCAGAAAGATTTACCCTGCAGGGGTGCACGAATAGCAACACACACTCGATCAACCTCGGAAAAACCAAATAAAAACCCAACGAGGCATTCACGACAAAGCAATCACAGGATTCAGAAATATTTCAGGGGGCCACCCCATTAAGCTACCCGCAACGAAGTTGGCCGGCTCCGAGACGGACCCAAGGTTTGCGCCAATGGCTGTAAACGGCTGGGAACCCGAAAATGTGACTGGGCTTGTCGATACCGCGAAAACACTCCGCAATTCTTAAACAGTACAGGTGCCCCTCGCACAATCTTAAATAAAACAGTAACATGGCATAAGTACATGATAGTAATAAAGCCTCAAACTAATTGTGGCCCCAAGAAATAAGAATGAATCAAGCTCTGGCTCAGGGGGGTCCATAAGGCCTCCCAGATGTGGATAGTGCGAATAGTCAAGGAACAGGAATCAAGTACTCGGGGTCCTACGGGACACAAGTGAGCATTAAAAACCAAATAGCAGATAGTGCTCACCGGTGCCTCTTTCATTAGCTATCCCATTACTACTCAGGTTATGTTGTTTAGGTACCTCGTTATTCATTAGACACTCACATACCCTACACATGCTTTTCTACGACTCGCATGGCCCAAACAACTCCTGTAGTAATGGCTCATGGGATGGAGGAACAAGCTTCGGTGGGGTTTAAAAGTAAAGGCTATGCAGTACTTGGGATTCAATTTAATGCAATCGCGACTCAATGATGCAAGAATAAGATAGAGACAATAGGTACTGTATGTATGCAAGCATGTGGTAGTGCTTGCCTGGCAGCTCAGTTGAAGCGAGAGATGGATCTGGGTAGTACTCCTGTGATTCCTGGTAATTCTCCTGCTGGGCGTCTATTCGAAGAAGAACCAAACAAACAAGGGCCAACATAAATAAAGTGCACAAGCATATGAATTAAAATGCGACAAGCAAACAAGCATGCCATGATGAATGATGCACATTTTGCATGGCATTTAAAGTAGCATGGCAAAGGTGAGGTGTGGTTGCAAGAAATAAAGCATTTTATTATTTATTTGCTCAAGTTTTATTGTCATAAACACTTCAGATTTTTAATAGCAACATGATGCATGCTTCAATTCAGAACAAGGACTGCATAGATAGAACGGGCTCGTCGCGCTGATTGATTTAGACATATTATTTGTCAAATTTGGAGTTATAGAATTAAAGTTATTAATTAATTAAGGAAAAGGGCATTTTATTGTAATTTTAATCATCTCGAAAATTTAAAGTGCTCAAACAGAATTTTGAATGTCATATTTGAATTCCTCACATTTTTCTGATTCCAAAACATATATTACTTGTATTATTTGGATTTATATTTGAAAAGTTATTTAAAACTGAATTGAATTTGAATTTGAAAACAATTTTTGAAAAGTTTTAATTAAAACAGGCACATGAAATACTTTTGTCACACAAACAATCCTAGCCACAGCCGCTGACGGTGGGCCAGCTGCTGACTGGGTGAGACCCGCGCGCGAAAACCTTTTTACACCGGGGCTCTGCCTAGCCACAGAGGGTGACAGATGGGGCCGTCGGCTACGGGCCCACGCGGCAGTGGGGTTACCCCCAGAGGCTGACAGGTGGGGCTGGGTCTGGAGCGCGGGTTAAGATAATAACAGGCTGGGGGGTTTTCTGGAAGAAGGTCTCAGCGACTGACAGGTGGGGTAGGTAGGGATGCGGGTTGAGCGAGCGTTAAAAAGAGGGGGCTAAATGTAATACGACCATGGCCCGGTACTGTTTCTCTTCTCCACCGTCTGGCGGTAGGTCTGCGCGCGGCGCAGAGCGGGGGCTCGAACCCGGGTCGCGGGTGTGTGCGCGCAGGGGGCAAAACCACTGCGGTGGGCTAGGAGAGCTGACAGGAGGGGGGCTAGGGCCTAGGTGAGGTGCTAGGTGGCGTGTGCGACGTGCAGACACCGCGAGCAGCGACGCTCTGAGGGCGTTCGGCAAAAGGAACGGCGGAGCTAGACGGCGACGGCGAGGCGGAGCATGTCAGGGAGGAAGAGAGGCTCGCCGCGGGTTGGCCGGTGGAGATGGATCGGGCGGGGAGGCACCGGAGTGGTGACAACGCAGACGCTCCCCGGCGTTAGGGTTTCGGACGGCGAGGCGCAGGATCCGGCGGTGCTGGGGCTTCTCGTCCATGTTGGCGCGTACGGGGGGCAGCAGGAGGGTCCTCTCGGTCGCCCAGGCCACCTCCACGACGCGCCGGCCGGCTCGGGCGAGGGGAAGCAGGGGTTGACGGTGGCGACTGGCGGCAGGAGCTGGCGTCGGCGAGGAAGAAGGAGAAGGCGAGGCTGACTTTGGGGTGGATCTGGGAGCTGCCAGGAGGCGTATGGAGGAGGGTAATGCGAGAGGGAGAGAGAGGAGACGTGTGGGCACGGCTGGGGGGAAAGTAGCCTCGGCTCTTTCCTCTCTTTCACCTCGAGCACGTGCAGGTCGGGCTGGGAGCAGGTGGGCACGGCAGGGGGAGGCTGCAGGTGGACCAGGGTGAGGGGAGGCACAGCAGCTGGGGCCAGCATGGCAGGCAGGGAGAAAGAGAGAGAGGAGAGGGGTAGCTCGGGCTAAGGTAGATGGGGTGGCCTCGGGCTAGGGTTTTTTTAGGGTTAGAGAGAGGGGCTAGCTAGGGTGTGGGCCAGGGAGAGAGGGGGTCAGGTGGCCCTCATGGTAGAGAGAGAGATAGAGAGAGAGAGGTGAGGCTAATGTTAGGGTTTAGTGTAGAATAGGGTTAGAAAGAAAAGAAGAAGAACTAGGGTTAGAGATTTATTTAATTGTTAGTTTTGAAACTTGTTTAAAAGATCACCCAAGAGGAAAATGATGAGTGCTTTGAATTAACATGAGATGAGGTGGAAGAGAAATCCAAGAAAATAGGAAGAAAAAGGATCATGGGAGAAGGCCTCATTTGGATCATGCATGGAGAAGAAAAATAAAAGGAATGGATATGGATGAGAATATGGGGATGGTGGAATGGATGGGGATGGTCCACCAAGATAGGATCCATTAAATCAAAGGAAAAACCAATGGAGTAAAAGGTGGTGAAGAAGTTTGCATGGCCCATGCAAAATAATAATGCCATGATTTATTTTGTGAGAACAATAATAATATTATGGCATTATTCTTATGCATTTCCAAGAAGTGGAGAAAAAGCCAAGCAAAAGAATTTAAAGGATTTGATCCACCCTATTTCCCATGAGCTAGATAAAATCAAAAGAAAGACAAACAAGCTCTTGGACTAGTAGGATGGTGGAATTATAAAGTGGTGGAAAAGAAAGGTGATGGAGTTGAATAAAGATATGCCCCCAACTCAACTTGGGCATTTAGACAATATATCAATAACCAAATACAATATCAAGAGGCAAATACAATTAATAATGCATGTGAGAGAAGAACCAAAAGAAAAAGAGTTTTATATGATGCTCAAATGCAAGGTGGCATGATGACATGAGCATGATATAATTATGATGCAACAATTATATATAGGAAGTAGCCAATATCTTACTAGAACAAGTAGCATTACAATTGTTAGACAATTGGGATGCTACAATTTGGGAGCTGGAGTTAGTGTTATGCCTTTCTCTCTCTATAAGAGGCTTCAACTTGAAAAATTAATACCAACTGATATATCTTTGCAAATGGCTGATAAATCTACCACTATTCCTGTGGGTATATGTGAGGATGTACCTGTTCAAGTGGCTCACGATTTCTTGATATTAACTGATTTTGTTGTGCTTGAAATGCCCGAAGATGATAATATGTCTATTATTCTTGGGAGACCTTTTCTTAATACTGCAGGAGTTGTTATTAATTGTAATCAAGGAAATGTGACCTTCAATGTTAATGACATGGAACATACTGTCTATTTCCCCAAGAAGATTGAAAGGACTTATGGTTTGAATTCAATTGAACATGTTGAAGGCATTCAAGTTGGAGAAATATATTGTCCCATACCAAGAGAAAAATTTGAAACTATTATGATTGGGACCATTGCTATCAAGGTTGAGGTAACATAATCATTAGTGGAGTACAAAGTTTTGTCTCATATGCAATTGTTTTGGTAGCAAGACTTGATCAACCTTGTTAACAAAAGGATTCCATTGAATAAAACAATGTTTTCATTATGATTATCTCCGTTTATTTCTATCCTTTGCATTTTAGTTTTTCCTTTCGTTTAGTTTTCTTTTTGTTGTTAGTTGCTTGCATGTTAGAACTTCTGTAGTTCTAGCCTTGTTTTGTCCTTGCATCATGTTTCCAAAATAAAAAATCTGTCTGTCAGAAAAATCATTCTTCTATTTCTGAAAAATGCCCCAAAATAAAGTGTCTCAAAAAATTCCAGAAAATTCATATTAAATTTTTACGTGAAAAAGGGGCAGAGGAGTACCTGGGAGGTACCAGGGGGGCCCACCAGGCAGGCACACCACATGGTGGCGCGGCCAGCCTTGGGTGGCGCCATGCCCTGGTGTGGGCCACCCCTGGCCCCCTACTAACTCTCTCACCTGCCACTTCTCTCTCCCGAGTAAGCTCTAGTTCATAGCTCAAAATCGTGTTCTTGCTGTGCTTGCTCTCGATTTTTTCGATCTCCTTGCTCAGCCCATCTTTCTTGCTGAAATTTAGAGCATTTGTTCCCTGGTATGTGACTCCTCCCCTTGTCCAAGTAGATTTGTGTTTAGTGGATTATATATTGAATATTTTGCTGTTGTAGGTGACTGGTTATGAGAGCTTGTAAGCTTGTTTGATGCTTAGAGATATAGTTTTGATGCATGTTTAGGCCTCTTGCAAGTCCCTATGAGTAGAATCCTTCATTATATTTACTTTGCAATCACTTGTTTAATAGGTGTTTAAATTTTAGAATAGAAGATGAGTGAACACCACCTAAACCAACATGAGCTTTGGGTGCCTAGGGTCATGAAGGTCCACCGGGAGGAGGAAGTTTTTCCCTCCATTTATCCATGCTCTGAGTTCATGAGAGCTGCAGGAATTCTACAAGATTTCCACACTTTGGTTTCTAATGCAGGGTTAGAGCACTTTTTGGAAGATGAACCTTGTCAATTTGTGAAGCTAACCATGTCTGTGGTGTAGGACTTCCAATTTAGTCACTCTTTGCCTAACCCCATAGTCCATTACAAAATTTACAATACAGCTGTCGACCTTTCTCTTGATGATTTTTGTGCAGCTATTAAGGTACCTCAATGGGGATCATGTAGAAAGATTAAGGAGAGACCTGAACCACTCATGGATTTATACGCAGAAATTTGCCAAGGGAGTAGATTCTCGAAGGAGAGTGGAAAAATCCATAACATTCATTTTCCCTCCATTCGCTACTTTGCCTACTTTATTGCTAAGTGTGTTCTTGCTAGGAAAACTGCCAATAAGTTATCTTCGTTTGATCTAGCATTTATCTCTGCTGCTCTTAAACGAGATAGGTCTTACAACTTAGGTGCTTTGATAGCTTTCCGTCTTGCTGCTAATCGTGAGAAAGGTGGAATTTGTGGAGGCCTCATTGCTTCTCGTTTACTAGCATTGCATGGTTTAGTGCCTCATCATCTAGACCTACAGTTTTCCATAGAAAGGCTTGATCTTAATTCCATGATACAACATAAATTTGTTTCCTCGTGGGCTAGTATGAGTGAGTTATCTTATGAAATATGAAATAACCTTTCTCAAAGCTGGTTGGAGAAAGAGCAAGTCCGAGCGTGTTGTTCTTTTGCCTGCACTTGTTTTGTTTAACCTTGATAACATGGAAGGATCGTCCCTCACTGAGGAGGAGCTTGACACGTACTTTGGAGAGCTCTCCCAACAGGAGCAGGACACAAGAAGAGAGGTTACGGATGATTCAGTCCAGCCCTCGAATGAGGAAGAGTCTTCATATCAGCAGCTCACTTATGATTGGGGAGCTTCTTCTTCTCATGGGCCCAGCTACGACCATTCTTACCAAGATCCGCCCACTTGGAACCCCTACCCCTACATGGATTGATACCTACTTAGGACAAAAGCCTAAGCTTGGGGGAGGTACGCCGACACCGCACTCATCTTCATATCATGTTGCGTCGGTACTTTGTATATTCATGTTTTCGTTCTCTTTTTAGTTTTCGTTCTTCTTTGCTTTTGCTTTCTAAAAACACAAAAAGACCAAAAATATTTTTGTTGTTTCTCTTTGGTTTGCTTCTTATTTTTGCCTTGGTTTGCTTTTCCCTTTTTGCTTTGTTTGAACTATTCGAAAAACCTAAAAATATTTTGCTTTGTTTGTTTTTCCCTTTTGGTTCTTGTTTAAAAATCGAAAACACCAAAAATATTTGTCGTTCTTCTTTGGTTTTGTGAGTTTGCTACAGGGTTTAGCATTCCTCAGTGGATATTGGTTTCATATTATTATTCAAGCCACACAAGTGAAGAGCAATAATGAGGATCAATGACAACTTGAGGCGTGGTAAGAGGCTGGTAACAAACTCTATTTGTTTTCATTTTGTACATATACTCATCATTGTGAGCTTGCTTAGTCCGTTCAAGTAGGGGGTATGTTATCTTTGGATGCTTAGTAGTTCTTGCTTTCTTATGATTATCTCCAGCTCGCTAATAGTTTGTAGCATGTCTTATGAATGTTTGCTTGCATTGCTCTATTCATAAATTGGTATGACACCGTGGTATCCTCCTTTGAATGTTTCGTTTGATTGACTTGGCACATGCTCATGCATGCACATGACTGTAATAATCAGTTAAGCCTTGATGAATTATTTTGCCTTGAGGATCTTGAATCACTTTCATGCCATGAGTTGTCCTGTTTTTTTGCAAGCATGATAATGACAACTATTGCTCTCTCGTTTGTCGCTCCCTTACTATTGCTAGCCTTCACTTTCACTGAGTATGTTTTACTCAAGTTCCCAACTCCCTAAACCAAATATTTCCAAAGTGTCCACCATACCTACCCATTAGCATCATTTGCTACCTCCGTGCATATTCAATATGCCTTGTTTTCTTCCGAATAAAATGTTTGCTTGTTATGAGAAAGTTAGTTAGTAAAGCTCTCACGAACTTGATGGCACACTTTATTTTCTTGCACTTAATAAACCTGAACCATTGCGTCCTTATTTCTTGCGCATATGCTTGCGCTTTATGAGTTGAAGTTAGCAGAACCATGTATCATGGGGACCGCTTTCAACGCTTCATAGGTACTTTGTACCTAGTTGATATCATGTTCTTTTGCTTATGGATCCCGGCGGTGTGAAATAAAAGTGGAACTCTTAAGATCATGGAGTTTGTATGTATGTTAGAGAAACGCATGGGCCGCTAGCCTAAGCCATGCCTAATCATGGTGGAAACTTGCAGCATAACCATAATGAGCATTCTATGAAACATCCTCAATAAAAATATATGCACATAGTAAATAAAAAGATCACCGAGATGCTCATTGTCTGCTTGCCTTGTATTTTGATTATGGGATAGCTCCCGTGTCATGTGCAAGGTGTACCCCGTTGGCGGTTCTCTATGATACGTATATACTTACAATGACAAGAGATTACTTGTGACTGAAGTTGAGTAGCTTGAGGATCGTTCTTCGTAAGTAAGGGGCATGAGACTTTGTTTTATAACTTGTCAAGCATATCCTCTTAGTTGTGTCACTTTAACCTTAACCATTTAAAGATGCGTATGATAGGGGCAATGGGATCTCAAAGCTAATGAGTACCATACTTTCAGCATTTGGAAGCTTTTCAAAATTATTCAAAACCTTTTTCTTTACTTGTTGAGTCTCCATTTATTCTTTGAGCACCTTCTTGAGAGCATAGTTGTCATTCTTTGTGTTTGTTCCATTACTTGATTATTTGTGTTATGACTTTGATGCTTGTATCCTTGATATCTTTACTTCTAGTCATCACTTGAACTTCAGAGGTGCCTTGGCATTCATAATCAAAGGCAAGCGAGATACCACTCTATCATACCTTTTTATGAGCATTGTAATGTTGCTTATGTTTGTGTTTCATGCTACTTATTATTCTTGAGTTGGAATCTCTTCATAGCTTGCAAAGACTATTAAGTAGACTTGGTTGCATACTCTTTATTATGAATTGTCCAAGTAGTTGATCACATTGCTGAGAATATTTACATCATATGAAGCAAATGTGTTCGTGAAAGTTCTTTTATCGCACTCAGTTTTCAACTGAATTGCTTGAGGACAAGCAATAAGCTAAGCTTGGGGGAGTTGATACGTCCAATATGTATCTACTTTCCTGAACACTTTTGCTATTGTTTCTCCTCAGTACTTGTGTGATTTCGATACAACTAATGCGGACTGACGTTGTTTTCAGCAGAATTGCCTTGGTGTCTACTTTTTGTGCAGAAAATCAACTATCAGGAAAAATCACGGAAAATATGCCAAAAATCCTATTTCACCCGAAGACTCCAGGAGCCAGAATACGAGACAGAGAAGAGCCAGGGGGTGGCCACACCACTTGCTGGCGCGGGCCAGGCCAGGCCGCACCAGGGGGTGGTGTGGGCCCCCGATACATTGCAAATGTATATATAATTTTTGATGCTCCATGCTTGGTTTTATCCACTTTCTTGTGTTTTGTCCACACTTTGGAGTACTTTTCATATGATTTCTTGGACTAACCTATTAACAAGAGCCACAGTGCCATCTGCCTGTTTTCTACTGTTTTTGGTTCCAGGAAAGTCAGAAAATGAATATTCTCGGAATTGGACGGGACAAAAGCCAAAGTGCCTATTTTTCCAGAAGACTCCAGGAGCTAGAATACGAGACGGAGGAAGACCAAGGGCTGGCCACACCACCCCCAGGCACGGGCTGGGCCTGGCCGCGCCAGGGCATGGTGTGGTGACCCCAGGCACCCCCTCGGTCTCCCTCTTTGCCAATAAGAAGCCTTCTGACCTAAAAACTCCCCGGGGGTCGATGTTTTTCCAGAAGGAGTTCCGCTTCGCCGCCACCACCAGATTCCATGAAACAGCACCAGAAAGTTATATTTCCTGCACTTAATAAACCTGAACCATTGTGAACTCTCCATGAAAGTTATATGCTTGCAAATTATAGGCTGGGGATTAGCAGAACCGTGCTGTCACGGGGAACGCTTTCAACACTTGTAAATATATATACCCAGTTGATACCTTGCTCTTTTGTTTGCAGATGTCGTCGGTGTGAAATAAAAGGGGAGCTTGTAAGTCCATGGAGTTATGTATGTGTGTTAGAGAAACGCCTGGGCCGCTGGTCTAATCCATGCTGACATGGTGGAAACCTGCAGCGTAACCATAATGATATCTATGAAGCATTCTTCTTATATAAAAAAGAGAGAGATAGCTATTGAGAAAAAGAAAAAGAGTTTTATGAAAAGAGGAAAGAGAGAAAAAAGCACCATTTTCCCATGGTAAATAAGAAGATTGCTGAGATACTCATTGTCTGCTTGCCTTGTCATTTTGATATGGGGATACTTCCGTATCACCGGGCAAGGGGTACCCCGTTGGTGGTTCTCAATGATACGCACATACTTACGATGACAAGAACTTACCGGTAACTAAAGTTGGTAGCATGAGGAGCGACCCTCGTACTCAAGGGACTTGGGATTTTCAGTTTATAGTCTGTCAAGCATATAACTCAGATTGGACCTCACTTTCACCTTAACCACATTAAAGATGCTTATGATAGGGGCAATGAGAGCTCAAAGCTAACGAGTACCATACTTCCAGCATTTGGAAACCTTTCAAAGTATTCAAAACCTTTTATTTTACTTGTTGAGTCTCCACATATTCTTTGAGCACTTTCTTGAGAGCATAGTGGTCATTCTTAGTTCTATGTGCATTGTCCCAAGACTTGTTGATTGATGCATACCTTGGTATTGCTTGTTTTAAACTATTTGTATCTAGTCACTCTTGTGAACCTTGAAGGTGTCCTATGCATTTATATTTGCTACTCTATTGAGGGACAAGCTGAATGCCACTATGCTATGTTTTCTTTATGTAAAACAAACAAACGTCTTGCAAAGCATTGTTATTCATGAATCTTTTGTTTGTGCCTTTTCATGTTGCATCATAGTTTCTTTGTCTTATTGCTAGAACTTTGTCTTTCATGTTATGATTGAAGTACTATGATCCCAGCTTTGAATGTTGACAAATACTTTGGTCAAGTCTTTGATGGTGCATGTCACCTCAAAAATTATTCTTTCTTTTTATCACTTACCTACTCAAGGACGAGCAGGAGTTAAGCTTGGGGATGTTGGTACATTGCAAATGTATCTATAATTTTTGATGCTCCATGCTTGGTTTTATGCACTTTCTTGTGTTTTGTCCACACTTTGGAGTACTTTTCATATGATTTCTTGGACTAACCTATTAACAAGAGCCACAGTGCCAGCTGCCTGTTTTCTGTTGTTTTTGGTTCCAGGAAAGTTAGAAAATGAATATTCTCGGAATTGGACGGGACAAAAGCCAAAGTGCCTATTTTTCCAGAAGACTCCAGGAGCCAGAATACGAGACGGAGGAAGACCAAGGGCTGGCCACACCACCCCTAGGCACGGGCTGGGCCTGGCCGCGCCAGGGCATGGTGTGGTGACCCCAGGCACCCCCTCGGTCTCCCTCTTTGCCAATAAGAAGCCTTCTGACCTAAAAACTCCCCGGGGGTCGATGTTTTTCCAGAAGGAGTTCCGCTTCGCCGCCACCACCAGATTCCACGAAACAGCACCAGAAACTCCATTCTGGCACCCTGCCGGGACAGGGAATTGGAGGAGATCATCGCCATCATCATCACCATCGCTTCTCCATCGACCATCCATGTTTCCCCCATCTATGAGTGAGTAATCCCCCGTTGTAGTCTATGGGAATGGTAGGGATTGGATGAGACCGTTCATGTAATGGCATCAGATTGTTAGGGCATGGTGCCTAGTATCTTTTATTAGTGCTTTATGACTTTGTTGCGACTTGTTGTGCTTAATGCTTGTCACTAGGGCCCGAGTGCCATGATTTCAGATCTGAACATGTTATTGATTCATTATGATAGTATTGTTCTAGTCTTATCTACAAGTTGTATACACACGTTGTTGTCCGGAACCTATGGCCCCGAAGTGATAGAAATCGGGATAACCGGAAAGGAATGGCTTTGATGTGAGGATCACGTGTGTTCACGGAGTGCTAATGCTTTGCTCCGGTGCTCTATTAAAAGGAGCACCTTAATTGCCAGTAGTTCCCTAGAGGCCCCGCTGCAAACGGGCTGGCAGGACAAAAGATGTTGTGCAAGTTCTCATTGCGAGCACGTATGACTATATATGGAACACATGCCTAGGATTGTCTAGTACTTGGATGCTTTATCTTATTTATCTGCAATTGCCCTATGTTCTGATTGCTATGTGAATTGTCTTGTCCATGCAACGCCCGTCCATCCATACCTATACCTACCGCACTCGAATCCCACTATTTACTGCTTTTGTTACTACTGTCTTTGCTTTACTACTGCTGTTACTTTACTATTCCTACTACAAAACTGTTGCTACTAATAAACTGTTGTGAGCAAGATTGTTTCTAGGTGCAGCTGAATTGACAACTCAGTTGTTAAGGCTTATAAATATTCTTTGGCTCCCCTTGTATCGAATCAATAAATTGGGTTTCACTTCCCTCGAAAATACTACGATACACCCCCTATACTTGTGGGTCATCAGCAGGTTTCAGAGTGATGTTCCTTGCGTTCATCATTTGAGGTCTCTCTCTCCCCTGCATCCGTTTGTTAGGGGTCTTGTCTGCTTCTATGGGCTCTAGCTACATCATCTGTCCCCAAATTTGATTCTTCATATCTCTTGTTTCATCACTGTCTACGAGTGCTGGCTCGGAATCGAGCCGCACTTCGGTCTCTTCAAGAAGCTTTTTAAGCTTAAGTGTTAGTCGGGGTCGGGTTCGATAGTCTATGATGTAGGAGGCTGCGAGATCCACGTCGACTCTTCCTCCACGTACTTTGATATCAAGCTCACCACGTTTGTCCAAGGATAGAGAGATAAGTGGTTCTACATCCGCGACCAGAAGGCCGTCGGAGAGCACTACGGACTCGCGCCTTTCGATCCTGTGGCGTCTGGCAAGAGGAGGCGCTCCTGGAAAAATGTCGTGATGCCCGTCGAGTCCGAGGCGACGGAGATGCTGTATCAGCATGCCTGCGACCTCGAAGGCCGCATAGGCAAGGAAGAGGTCGGCGCTGCGCTCATTCGCGCGTGGCTCCGCCGTCGCATCCAGCCTCTGCAGGCTAGAGTCCATCCGATGTACCGCTGGATCGGTTTCGGCGATGTCACTTGCATATCTCCGGATGGCATTTCTGTGGGTGAGGTAGATAGGAGGTTGCGACTGGTGACCAAGTACACCGCCAAGGAGGATCTTCCAGGCGAATCAGTCATGCCCCCTTTCGATGCTAGCAACCCTCCACCCGAGGTAGAGATTTCGTGTGAAGTAGTCTTCTGTTTTCGATTGGTTGCCAAGTGCTTAATATTTATTGATGTTTTCTTCTGATTGTAGGACTGGAAAGTTCCTCCAACTTCCTTCCTCTGCATGAAGGGGTTATCCCGCGTGAAGCGGTGGAAGAGGACGAGTCGGAGTCGACCATCCCAATTGAAGAAGAGGAGGAAGCCCCCGAGTCCGGTGGCCATGACACTCGCAAACGTTCCCGCATCAAGGATTCTGATACCTCCTCGCTGAAGACGCCGGAGGGTCCTTCTACTGCTTCAGAGGAGCCCATCCCCGCCGTTCCTGTGCGTGCCATGGCTCCTCCCGCTCGGAAGAAGCTGCGATTGCCAAAGGAGTCGTCGGATGAATCCTTTGACCTCGACAAATTCAACTGGTGAGTTTTAATATCCGCGAGTTTGTCTAATTTTCTTTGAAGTTGCTTTTCTAAAGTGGTGCTGGACACGTTTCGCATTCAAATGGCGTCGTCGTCTTCTAACGATGTCCAATTTGTGAAAGAGTCCGGAGTCACAGACTCCAAGACCAAGGAGGTAGCCACACGGTCTCCTTCTCCTCTACTGGCGGCCCACTCTGGTGCCAATTCTTCTAGCTCCCCACATGCTGGGGAGCACCAGATGGTTGCACGGATGACTACGCGACAGTCATCTTCGGAGTCCCTAGAGGAACATGTGAGTGCCCTTTTTGCTGTTTGGAAGTCGAATTTGTATTCAAGCTTAGGGAGATTGAATGGGCTCATTCGTAAAAATCATGATCATGGTATTCCTAAAATTATTATTTTAATCAAATCCTATGTCAGATTACCTCACGATCTTAGGAACTTTCTAGATAATTCCTCTAAAGGAAGTTTCTCTAATAGAACTGAAAAAGAAGCACGGGACTTATTGTATACTATTGCTAAAAATTCCGAATCTTGGAATCTTGATAAGGGTAACTGGCATGGGCATACCTTACAGGTACTCGAGTTTGGTATATACGGCCTGATCTAGCAGAAGCCCACGGTGTTACCAGGGCCCAATCCAGGATTCAGGTGACTTACGGAGACTCTGACTGCTTGCGGCACAAGGCAAGCTTAAGATAGAAAGTTTAAAGGGACAAACCCTAATTTGTAACTGACTCGACGTGCTACCGGAGACCTAGCCTATCTATATAAAGGCTAGGAAGGGGCAGCGAGGAGGACAATCACAACTCTAGTTTCCACAACCTCGCTAGATTGCATCTGCGCACCCCCTGTAACTTTCGACTCCCTCGATAATTCCAAGAGCAGACAAGTAGGAGTAGGGTCCTCTACGAGGCCTGAACCTGGGTAAACCTTGCATCCTTGTGTGCTTGTTTGCTAGCCGATTGATGCCTACAGCGCTCTCTCCTTCTCCAAAACCCAAGTCCATAACAATGGGCATTGATGAGTTTAACCCTCGTCAATTGGCATCGTCTGTGGGAATTGGGAGTGCTAATGTCGCGGCTTCTTCAGCCCCATAAACTACGATCTACAACTCTGCAACAGCAGAGATTCACCTCCTCTTTGGTCCCTTCGACTTCACCGTCCACACGCCGGCCACTCGCCCGACTTTAGAGTCCGTGGGCCAAGGGATCGGCCTGGCGATCAGGAGCTTATGCTTCCAAGTTGGTCAGCTGGGCACACTTCGCCTCCCTGACCAGCCAACGGTTCCTGCAATTGCACATCATCGTGGTTTCCACCGCTGATCGGCACCCTAAGCGAACTCAACGCCTCGTCAACGGTCGAGAGCACGGACAGCGACAGCAGTCATGAATCCGATCTGGGTGATCTGGCCACAGAGGATGGGGCCTACGACTCTGGATCTGAAAGCTATGGAAGCAACAGCTTCCCCAATCACTACATGTGTGCCCTCATCAACGCAGGCGACACTAGCGTCAATCGCAAAAACACCGGTACTGGTCCGACCAACGGCGTCATCCCAGTCGCGAACAGTGGTCCCACCAACGGCGCACCCACCAACAACGGGACGGAAGGAGACCCGCATCTCACGGCGAATGAGCGCACCGAAGATCACGTGTTGATCAAGCTCAATGACAACGAGTGGGCCCACTGTCGAGAAGCTTTGTGGGGTAATCCTCTACCCCCGAACTCATCGCAAGACATGCTAATGGGTTACCATTAGCTGCTCAAGGAAGAATACAAGTGCCAACAACAAGTAATCACGCAGCTCGATGCGCGTAGAAGGGCGGCGGACGAGTCGAGCCTTCGGCGGGCTCAGCTCTCTTCCATGGGAGGATCCTCCTCCAAGGGCAATGACCATATGGCCGCCAAGAGGCACTCTCGACTGGCCCACCTCATCGACAAGGAGCGAGAAGAGGCCGCGCGAGTCCTTGACTTCTCGTCTATGATGGTGGATACGTCGGGCAACATGCTCCCGAAGACACCGCATGCGGCGGTGACGGCAGCCACCATGTACCTCCTCAACAACTAGCCTACGGTTGGAGATTCGCGAGCTTTCATGCACCGATCTATGATCGCAGGCTTGGGGCTAGTCGAAGCTGCCCTCATCAACGATCCAACGTCGGAGCCGAAGAAGAACAAGGCTCTAGCCAAACGCTACTCCTCGCCCTCCTCCAGCAATGATAGCCACGACTTGTCTCGACGTCGCCGCTCACGGCGGCACGACCGCGACTACGACGCGCATGATGACATCACGCAACACAAGGTCGACAAGATGCACGCGAGGCGTGCCTATTCGACTGACTCGGAGGATCACGAGATCGAACTCTACGGCACCAGCTGCTTCAGTAGAGCCATCAGGCAGAAGCGAATGCCTAGGGGGTTCAAACTCACATCAGAGAACCCGAAATTCGATGGCCTGCAGTACCCGAAGATCTGGCTGGGGGATCACATCTCCTCCGTCAGGCTACATGGCAGAACCACGAGCACGGTGATGCAATGCCTCCAGCTACAGCTGCAAGGATCCTCCCGTGCGTGGCTCAACAATCTCCCGCGTGGATCCATTCGCAGCTGGGAAGAGCTGGTCTACAGCTTCGTGCGAAACTTGAAGGGCCCTTACAAAAGGCCTGCATCAATCAAAGAATTGCGCGGCTGCTACCAGAAAACGGGCGATTCGCTACACTCATATATCCAGAGGTGGTCCATCATAAAAAATTCTGCAGAGGACATCTCTGAGGATCGCGCAATCGACGCGTTCAACAACGACATACACCACAAAGAGCTCAAGGAGGAGTTGGGCCGCTCGAAGCCCAAGACAATCGACCACCTGATGGAGATCGCAAATAGGTGGTCCGATGGGGAGGACTCGGTGAAAAACCGTGTCCACTCTGATGATGATGACGACCTCGGCCACAGACGCGATCATCGAGGAAAACGTCGAATGCGTGGTTACAAGTACCGTGAAGAGGTTGACATGGTCGTAGCCGGTTATGCCAACAAACACGACGATAACTGCAACAGCGGATACCGCAGCGGTGGATACTGCGACAGCGGAAAGACCACGCAAGTGTGGCAGTGCCGCACCTGCGATGAGGCACCCGCAATATCCATCTAGGACAAACTGTCCAGACCATGCAACGTGCACTTCTACATCGACAAGCACGACGGCAAGAAAAAAGCTAGCCACCTCCTAAAGGACCGCCGCGAGTTCCTCAAGCTCCACGAAGGCCTGACCCAGATGAATCGCGACGTGATTAACCAAGGCTATGGAGCTACCCCGGGCGCTATGGAACATGGAGCTCGTCCACCACCACCAGGGCCACCACCACCTGTGGCTGCACCGGTCTAGAACCATGGAGGCGAGCCATACCCCCGACCACTGGGAACATGGGGATGATCCAAAAGGGTTTCCCCTCAAATCGAGTGCAGAAATCGATCACTCGCCAAGTCAATCTGGCGATGAAATCTCCGACCTCCACCCCTGAGTACCTCAGTGGAAGCGAGTCCTGCATCACCTTTGACAAGAGCGACCACTCGCGTCAAGTTCCTCGCCCAGGCCACTATCCCCTAGTGCTCGAGGCATAGATCAAAGGCTTCGAGATGAGTCACGTCTTCATGGACGGCGGAAGCGGTATCAACCACTTTTTCGCGAGTACCTTGCGAACAATGAGGATCCCTCTAACATGTCTAGAAGTTTCAAACATGATGTTCCACAACATCGTCCCAGGAAAGGGCGTGTACCCCCTAGGCAAGATCAACCTCGACGTCATCTTTGGCACGCTGCAAAACTTTCGGTGAGAGCGCATCAAATTTGAAGTTGTAGATTGGCCTTCATAGTACCACTGCATCCTCGGACGTGTCACATTCGTGAGGTTCATGGCAATACCACACTATGCCTCCTTGCAGATGAAGATGTCGGGCCCAAACGACATTATCACAATCAACGGAAGCTTCGAGAGATCCGACAGCTGCGATAGGGAATTCAACAGAATTTCCCAGTCTTTCGGCATGCAGGAGGAACTAGCGAGGTTAAAAGAGTCGACATACAACCGTCTGCCTCTCCCAAGCAAGCCAAGCTCACCTGACCAATCCTTCGACACGTCGGTGGACACCATGAAAGTCCAGGTCCACCCAACGGACCCAACCAAGACGGCCCTCATCGCCAACAACTTAAGTCCCGCATAGGAACTCACACTTGTCGAATTCCTCCGTGAGCGCTGGGAAATCTTCGCCTGGTGTCCAGCAGACATGCCAGGAGTTTCCAGGGAATTCGCCGAGCACTCACTCAATGTGAATCCTGACGCAAGGCCAGTCAAACAAACAATAAGGCGACTGTCCGAAACAAGGGCAAAGGCGGTCGGTATGGAAGTCAATAGACTCCTCGACGTTAATTTCATATGCGAGATCAAGAAAATCACGTGGGTCCCAAATCCGTGCTCATTCCTAAAAATGACACGGATATCCTGCAGATGTGCATGGACTTCACCTCTCTGAACAAGCATTGCCCGAAAGATCACTTCCTGTTGCCATGGATCGATCAAATAATCGACTCCACCGTGGGATACGAGCGCCTCTGCTTCCTTGATGCCTACTCAGGCTACCATCATATTTGAATGAAGGAGGAAGACCAGGAAAAAACGGCGTTCATAACGCCCTTTGGTGTATTCTGCTACACAACGATGCCCTTCGGGCTGAAAAATACAGGAGCCACCTATCAGCGGTGTATGCAGGCCTGCCTCAAGAGCCAGCTTGGTTGCAACATCCAAGTCTATGTCGATGACATCATCGTCAAAACCAAGGAGGAAGCCTCGTTACTCGACGGTCTCCGTGAGACCTTCGATAACCTCGACCGCTGCTGATCAAGCTAAATCCGGACAAATGCGCCTTTGGCGTACCATCTGGGCAACTGCTCGGGTACCTCGTCTCTGCGAGAGGAATCACGGCCAACCCAAAGAAAATAAAGGCCATACTGGCCATGGAGAAGCCAAAGAATGTAAAAGGCGTCCAGTAGCTGGCTGGGCAAATCGCGACGCTCAGTCGATTCATCAGTCGCATGGGCTAAAAGGCACTACCCTTCTACCAGCTTCTCCGCAAATCTGATAAGTTCGAGTGGACAGACGAAGCACAAGAAGCATTCGAAGACCTCAAGCGTCTACTGTCCACCTCGCCAGTGTGGTCAACACCTCGTGAAAAGGATTCGATGTTGCTATACATCTCCGCCACCAACCAGGTGGTCAGCATTGTGCTTGTGGTAGAGCGATCCGAACAAAATAAAGTCCACTGGGTGCAACGCCCAGTCTACTACCTCAGCAAGGTGCTCACGCCAACAAAACAACAGTACTCGCATTATCAGAAGCTGGTGTACGGCGTCTTCATGATAGCCAGGCGACTGCGCCACTACTTCCGGGAGCACCCAATCATAGTGGTGAACGACGCCCCGCTTGGGCACATACTCAACAATCCTGACGCCACCGGACAAGTCGCGCTTTGGGGGATAGAATTGTCTCCACGAGACATCACATATGAGAAGCACGACGCAATCAAGTCGCAAGTTCTCCCAGACTTCCTCGTGCACTAGATGGAGAACCAACTCCCTGACAAGCCAGAAATATCCTATCTCTAGACAATGCACTTCGATGGGTCCAAGCGCAAGGAAGGAGCTGGAGCTGGCGTCATCCTGACATCACCTTAAGGTGACAAGATGAGGTACATTCTGCGAATGCAGTTCATGGCCTCCAACAATGAAGCTGAATATGAAGCCCTACTCCACGGGATGCGTATGGAAAAAGCCTGCGGTGCCAAGCGACTCGTCATCTACGGTGACGCCAAACTGGTGGTCAACCAAACAATGAACGAGTGTGACGCTCTGAGCGACAACATGATCGCCTACCACGACCTCTACGACGCACTCGAGGGAGACTTCGACGGCTACGAGCTGCGGCATGTTGGCCGCGAGAGCAACGAGGAAGCGGACATACTCGCCAACATTGGCTCCACCTGTGCCCAAGTGCCACCTGGAGTGTTTCTAGAGCGCATCGACGAGCGCTCCGTCAAGCCAAAGGCTCCAGAACATAAAGCTAGCATGACAAAGGACTCGTGGGATACGCCACCCAACGAGCCAATGGCACTCGACAACATGGAGCCAGATACAGGACTCGAAGGCCCCATGGAAGTCATGATGATCGAGCCATCCTAGACGCAACCGTACATCACATACTTGCTCAGCAAAAGGCTGCAGATGACCCGACAGATGCGCGCCATATAGCGCGACGATCCAAGGCATTCGCCCTCATCAATGGCGAACTGTACAAGCGCAACATCACATGAGTCATTCAGCGGTGCATCTCCAACAGGGACGGAAGAGCCATCCTCCTCGACATACACGAAGGCACTTGCAGGCTCCATGCCAGAAGTCGCGCCCTCATCGCCAAAGCTCTATGAGCTGGATTCTATGGGACAACAGCAATGCGTGACACCAAGGACATTGTCCAGCATTGCAACGCATGCAAGCGATTCACGGATAAACCGCACGCACCTAGCGTGGAACTCAGGCCAATACCTATGGCCTGGCCCTTCGCACAATGGGGACTCGACATGGTCGGCAAGCTACAGAATACCTCACCTAGAGGATACGTCTACCTCCTCATCGTAGTCAACAAGTTCACCAAGTGGATTGAGCTCATGCCGGTGACGAATCAATCAGGAACTAGCGTCGTTAAATTCTTTGAATCCATCGTCTTCCAGTTTGGGGTGCCACACAGCATCATCACGGACAAGGGAACAAACTTCACCTCGAACGAATTCCAGGGCTTCTGCCAAAAACTGGGGATCAACATCAGCTACGCCTCCGTGGCACATCCTCAGACCAACGGTCAAGTCGAAAAGGCCAACGGCCTCGTCTGCAGCGGAATCAAGAAAAGGCTCCTTCAACCACTCGAAAGAGCTACCGGGTGCTAGTCCGATGAGCTGCAATCCGTACTATGGAGCATACGCACAACTCCAAATAGTGCCACAGGCTACACTCCATTCTTCATGATACACGGTGCCGAAGCGGTGCTACCCGTAGAAGTACGCTACAAAGCCCCGCGGGTGGTAGCATACAACGAGACAGAATCAACTCTCGCACTCGAAGAATCTGTCTACCTCCTCGATGAGGCACGCGAGATTGCAGCAGGGAGATCCACGATCTACCAGCAGAGCCTCCGCAACTACCACAGCAGAAAGCTACGCCCTAGATCCTTCGTCGAAGGAGATCTGGTCCTGCGACTGAAGCAACAAGGGCACCTCGAGCTCGAGTCCCCTTGGTAAGGACCTTATGTGATTACCGAAGTAATCCCAGGTGGCGCCTATCGCCTTAAAGACTTAGAGAGCAGAGTCGCATACTCCAATCCATGGAACGTCACGCAGCTGCACCGTTTCTACCCTTAGATGTTTTTAATTTACAAATAAGGCTATTCAGCCAGGCTACTTAGCCACGCATTGTACCTCGTGATATTTTGTGAATAAATAAAGCTAAGTGCTCCAAACCTTGTGTTTTTTCTGTTTTACTTGCAATTATATCACTCGGGGGCTGCGCCACCCTTTACACCTCGTTCCACGAACAACACAGTATCCTGAGTAGCTGACGCACTACCAATCGAACCCTTGATAACACCAACCTAGCTGCAACGCACCTGACAGGTTGGCAAGGTGCTGAGATGAATACACGTCAGGCTAACGAAAAGGAACTGCAAATTTCAATACACTCGAAAAATATACAAGCTAGCAAGCTCCTTACACATTAACGGGTATCAATCACACCCGACACAATTGTATGAATTTTACAACACTTATATCTATGTGCAGGGTATAAACTACACTACTGTTGCAAAAGAAGTACATTTGTTTGCTCTTCGAAGAAGTCAACAATATCTTCGGCTGGCCGGTTTATCGCCTGGTAGTGTGGCACCATATTCTATGTCATCCCTTCTGGCGGAGGCGGTGGTCCAGCGGTAACAGCCGCGACATCCACATCTAGCCGATGCAATTGAACAAGCGCCAATGCAGCCTTGGCACCTACGACCAGCTGCTGATGCATGCACTCGCGGACCGCGCTGATATCTTGAAACTTCGCCAGTAGAGTGAACAAGCTTGAAGGCACCATGTCCAAGGGAAGCATCGCCTGAAAAAGATGCCTAAGGCACGACTGTGCCTTTTTCAAACACTAAAGCACCCGCGATGCACGATCCTACAGCGTCACCAACGCGACTGCACGATCGTGGTCCACCTAGAAGTACCCACTAGCCTGTAGCTGCTCCTAGGTCAAGTTATTCATTCGAACGGCAACCCGATCCCTCTCATCCTGCGGATGACGAGCGCTAACAACTACAAGAAGCAATACCAGAGCATAAGACAGAACATCGCCGCGAATGGCTAAATAAAAGGATAAGAAGACAGAGAGCTAACACTTAAACTGCTTGTTCAACTACGCAACTTCGTCCAGGAGATACTTCTCGCGAGCACTGGCCTTCTCAGCCTTCGACTTCCACATGTCCGCATTACCGCGGATAATAGGCAACTCTCGCTCTAACTGCTTTATGCGATCGCGCAGTCGTGCAAGCAGCAATAACTCCTCCACCTTTGAACATGGTCGTGCCATAGTTTCATCGGTGAGAGGAGAGTCAGGAGGACCACTCGAAGGACCCTATTACAGCAAAACAAGAGGCAAATAAGACCAACTATACATCGATAAAAGGATGGAGTGCATTCAAATTCAACAAAGTATCAGGAGGGGTACCCCCACAAAATACGGTTCAGCAAAAAGGAAAAGCTAAGATATTACACAAGGAAGCTAAGGAAGGTTTTGCTTCTTTGATTTCGACTTCGGGGGCTTCCTCGAATCTGTGGCAGTCTCTGACGCCATAGACTTCCCCGTGGTAGCCCCAGACACCGCAGCCTTTGCCGCCTTCACTCGCCCGCAGCTCCGCCGAGTAATTGGCAACTATTTCAATGAGCCGAGGCACATATTTACTGCAAGTAACGGTGAAGGGAGCAAACACTACCTGTTGGCCATCCGCGGTGACCGACATCACCTCGGAGATCACGCTAGGGTCTAGCTCCACGCCGTGGGCTTGCGCCATCGCGAGTGCCATTGTCGCGCTGACAGACCGCTGTGCATTCTTGAAGTCCATTGGGATGCCTTCTGCAAAGGACTCCACCAGGCCATCAAGATTTTCGATTAAGTTCGCCTTGGGAACCATCTCCTCTCGAAGACGGCTCAACACGCCCTTGGTTTTCCCAAGTGTGTCTTGGAGGGCAACGCTGTGATCCTCGTCTGCAGCCACGGCGCCAGCCAAGGCATCTGCGCGGGCTAAAGCTTGGGCGTCAAAGCTCATGCCCGCTGCATATGAAGAATACATGTATCAGCACAGCAACATGTATACAAAAAGCAGGGGAATTACAAGTGAAGTAGCGTAATACCTCAGAGCACTTTCACGATAGAGAAGAGCTGTTCTACGAACAACTTTTCCCTCTCAGCAATGGAAGCACGCAAATCTTCCTCGCGCTTTTGCGAATCCTCTAGAACCTCGACTGCCTCAACGCGTTTCTTCTCTGCTACGGCAAGTCCCATCTCGAGGGAAGTAACGCGACGAAGAAGCTCATTATTGAAATGGATCGTATGGGCACCTAGAGGGGGGTGAATAGGTACTACACCAAATTTTAATTCTTTTTCACTTTTAGGCTTAGCACAAAGGGTAAATTCTCTAGATAGACTATTGGGTGGAATTTCCCTATATGCAAACCTATCTACTAGCGAGTAAAGAGCGAGTGGAAGAGGAACCAGTAAACCGAAGTGAAGCACACGGAGACACAAGATTTGTTTGACCGCAGTTCCTTCCTTGTTAAGGGAAGTACGTCTGCGTTGGAGGGGTGGGCGGTACTAAGACCACCACGCCACAAAAGGCCTCACCCTGTTCTCTGATGGATCTCGCCACAACAGGCCTGATCCACCTTCCACTATAGGTACCCTTCGAGGCGGGCACCGACGCCTTTACACAACTAGCGGGGCAACAACTCCACAACAACTTGGAGGCTCCCGAAATGACAACAAGCTGCCACAAAAACAAACTTATCAACTACAATAAGCAAGATCTAGGTATTGACAAGAATACTAGATCAAGGATTTCTCCAATTGAATGGAGAGGAGTTGAAGCGCTTGATTCTTGATGATGATGAACTTCTCCTCCTTCAATTCCACCAAAGATCAAGACCTTCGGGTGGTTGAAGTGGGAGATCGAGATTTAGAGCTCTTGCATAAGGTCTGGTCAAATTCGAATGAATCAAGGGGTCTGAACGTTGGGGAAGAAGGGATATTTATACCCCCCTTCAGAAACCAGCCGTTGCAACCTTTGGGGGCCGGATTATCTGGCCCAAGTGAGGGCCAGATTATCTGGTCTGGGTAAACACCGCCCCAGACACGGAATATCCTACAGATAATCCGCCCCCTGACAGAGCGACGCGCCGAGCTTGCCCTTGATCAACTTCTCGGGGCCGGATTATCCGGCCCTATGTGATGGCCGGATTATCCGACCTGGGGAAGAAAAACCGCCCCAGTTCGGATTTTCCGGTAGAAAATCCGACCGGATACCGAGCAACGCGCCTTGGCTCCTTTTTCTCGAAAACTGGGGGCCGGATTATCTGGCCCATGCGACACCCGGATTATCCGGCCTGGGGAGGAAAAACCGCCCCAGTTCGGATTTTCCGGGAGAAAATCCGACCGGGTACCGAGCGACGCGCCTTGGCTTCCTTGAGAGATGAGGTAGGCCGGATTATCCGGCCCTTGGTGGGGCGGATTATCCGCCCCCCCTCAAAACTTCCTGCACACTTAGCACACATGAAAAGTCTCCATAGTATTGTTATCTAACACGCAAAACATAGGAAAACATGAAATGTTCTTTCAATCTCCCCCTTTTTGGTGTTAGATGACAATACCATGATTTGCAGGAGAAAGACACAAGGCGGACATAGATAACTTATGAAAGAGACTCCCGCTCAATTTGTGCATAATAGAGTTTTGCATTGGAATACAAATGCACACAAATAGGAGAATCTATTCCATAGACATGTGAGCAAAAACACATACCACCGAAGTAGAGAATAGGCATCCTTGACATAAATCACAATTATTACCGGATAACCAATATGAGCGCGCGCGCCTTCCGTGATATACCTCCAGCAATAGGATATGAATAGATAAATCCATAAGCATAATCCATGATATGAAGACCATAGGCATAGCATAATCCAGACAACCACAAAGAGTCTCAAACAACCAAATCACGAATTTAAAGTTCAACGCTAAATGGGCATAAGCAGGAAATAACGAATAGAAAAATGCAAGTGCTTATGCCCGACCCATGCAAATCCACGGACAACCTAATAGAATTACTTCTCCCCCTTTGGCATCGAGACACCAAAAAGGGAGAAGAGCGATGCTAGCGCCCCATGGGATCACTCATCGTAGTCCTCGTGCTCATCCTCTTCTTCATTCTCTTCCTCATCCTCATCTTCAAGTTCCTTAGTGTCACCTTCCTCATCATCTTCATCAGCAGCGGGCGCAGAGGGGAACAAGTGATGCTCCAGCTCACCATAGTTCAGCCAGGAGGAAGAATTCCACCGAGCATACAGAGTGGGAGGTGTAGGAGCCGGAGGATCATCCGAAGCACCGGACATGTGGTGGAGAATGAGCTGCTGGGAGTGAGCCAACTCATGGCGCTGCCTGTAAGCCTCGTACTGACCCTTGCGCGTGTCCACGCCCATGCAGAGAATGTGACGCTGGAACCAGTTCAGCTGCTTGATCTTACGGGCCACGGGAGGCACAGGGGGCCTGCGAGCATCCCTCATGAGACCCTCAGGAGCAGAGGAGGGTTGAGAGGTCTTCCAAACCTTGTTGTATATCTTCTTGGCCTTGTGCACCGAGTCAATATGGAACTCCTCAGTAGGAAGCAGGTGGCGGATGAGCATCATAATGTAGGGCGCATAGGGAATGGACAGACGGTTGAACATAGCATCACATAGCTCATGGTAGATGAAGTCCATGACATCCAGCCTGTACTGCACTGACTCGTCCTCGCAGGAGGAAACTGTTGGGAATATGCCCTAGAGGAAATCATGAATGATGATATTCCTGTGTATTCATAAGGTTATGGTCCATGTATGAACTGCTAATATGTATCATCGAATATGTGATTTGATTGTGGAACTACATATTCATGTTGTTCATACTAATTGTCCTTGGTCATTGAGGTTGTGCCGGACACACAACTTAGACCAATGTGAAAGTCGGTAGATGACTAGTTTCCACTTGTCATGGGCATGGAGATGCTATTTCGACTTACATGGATTCAGCTAAAGAGTTTAGCGAGTCAGACTGACCCATATTGAGATGCAACGAACAAGTCGTCATTTTCATGTCTCAATCAATGTAATCCTTAGACCTGAGGTTATTGCACAATCCGAGTTGAGGATCTCCGACTTAGGTTCTGTCAAACGTTGTTCCGTCACTGGGCAGTTATAAAGGCGGAGTTCGGGTCGTCTGAGAATCAAGCTGTGTGATGTGAATAACCAAGACGGGATTTTGCCCCTCCATCTGGAGAGATATTCTCTGGGCCCTCTCGGAAGATATGATTCGGAAAGCATGGCCATGCGCGTCTTGGATTAAGTGTTAACCGAGGCAACCGACTAAGAGTTAGTCGGATGAATCACTTATCTCGGATCGAGAAAGAGAGTCGGACTATTTAAGGGATGACGATCATTCGCCTATAGTCCGACAAGGTATATGGTGAGGCAAAAGGGACTCAAACAAAAGTCACATTAGAAGGTATGTCGTCATGACTTATTGGTACTTGGGAGTTGGCACGTTCTGCTAGGAGCCACTACCAACTGATCGATCACGAGTGAGACTCGGAATCGTGTCCGGGTTACCATGAGCCTGTCGGGTCACACACTTAAGAGCGGGAGCAAGTTTGGGTTAGACCCAAACAGGAAACCTATTTGGGTTGGACCCAAATAGAGACGTGGACTTGGTCAGCAAGTGAGACTTGCAGTGGCTAATATAGGCCTTTTTAGTGAATGGGCCACAAGTGAGTGGAGCCCATTTTCACTCCCTATATAAGCTGGGGCGCAGGTGCTTAGAGCACAAGGTTAGGTCACTCCATGTGTTGGAAACCCTAGCCCTAGTCTGTCCTGTCGCCGCCGTACCGGACCTAGCAGTCCATCGCCAGCGCTCCTCCTCGTACGTGTGGATACCGGCGGAGGTGTTGTATGTTCAGCACTTCGACGATCGTGAAGAAAGTACAGATCGTGGATCATGGAACCGGAACGGATCGCGAGGACTACACTGCATCAAGCGACGTGCTTCATCAATTCTGCAACTGCGCGTCTAGTGGTAATCCTCGTGGCCTTCTACCTGAGCTGGATCTTGGGATCACCGCGTAGGGAAAAAGTTTTGTTTATCTCTACGTGGCCTAACAACAACCTCATGAGAAAATTGAAGTAGCTGAACAAGGTGACCACGGATGATGTCATTGTTGCCCCCACTCGGTGTAATAGAGTCACAGAAGAGACCCACTAATGCAGCATAGATGGGAGCAAGACCAGCCACAGTACCGACAATGCCATTGTCCACAGTGCACGGAGAGAGAGCTGCATCCTTGTTGGGCTTCAACTGAGTGATGATGCGGTGGCCACTAGCTCTATCCCTGCTGCGGAAGGAGTACCCCAGAACCTCAGCAAACACGTGAAAATCAGCAGTCATTGGCCTGTCATGAGTCATCCACTTCATAGTGCGACGCTCATCCCCATAAATCACCAAAGTGGAGAAGAACTGCTTCACCACCTCAGAGTCAAAGGGCACTGGAGAGACATGAGATGGTGCAGCCCCATTCTCTCAGCCACATACATCACATCCAAAAGATGCGCCTTCTCCAAAGCATCAGCAAGTACCAGAGGGTGCATAGGCCTAATGTTTAGCTTGGCATAGATGTCTTCATAAATCCCCTTCTGTTCTGCACACCAAAAACGGGTATCCCCCAGCTCAACATCACGAGGCAGCTCAGCAAACAAGTCACGGTGACGGATGGCGGAAAAGGAGACTGCATCCAAAGCCATGTAGTTGATCTTGGGCTCCTTGCCCTTCCTCTTGGACACCCCCTTCCTAGTCCTCTTGGATTGTTCACCCATTCGCCTCTCTTCGTTCTTCCTTCTCCTCAATTCAACTTCCTCCACTAGGTTACCTTGATCATCGTCCCGAAAGTACTTGGCGCGAGGATGGCGCTTGTAGGTCTTGGAAACACCGTAACCACCTGTGAGGAGAATAAGGGCGATAGCAAGGGGATAAGCATACACACAAGTCCAGGAGAGAGCATGGAAAAAGTAGTCAAAAAGTTCATAGGACAAAACTACTCAATGCATAGACATAGTGAAACTGAAGCAGAATCGAATCTGTCAGGCCGGATTATCCGGCCTGGCCAGGGGCGGATAATCCGGCCCTGGCAGAAATTTTCGATTTCACCTAGACTGCATGCAAAAAGTAGATCGGACCTAGAAACTGCAAGACTATGATTTCTATGCGAAAACACATCCTTCTAGACAACGTTCCACCCAACAAGATACACATCTAGCCAAAGATGGGGAGAGAGGGAGTTACCCTCACTAATTGGAGGCGGAGGAGAAGATACCCGGAGGCGCGGAGAAGAAGATCCGGGGAGGCCCAGAAAATCCAGTGGCCGAAGAGGCTCCAGGGAGGGTGAGGGGCAGCAAGCGGCGGCTGTGGAGGAGGGGAGGGCTGGGGGAGAAGTGCTGCTCGATATGAGCCCTTCCCCCCAAGCCCTACCCTTTAAGATGAAATACGCCAGGGCCGGATTATCTAGCCAACACTTGGGCCGGATTATTCGGCCTAAATTCTGGAATTCTGTTATACACAGAACCAGGCCCGCGCGTCCCCAAACAACACCCCCACAAGGTGTACAAGGGACTTGTGTGCAAGAATAGATGGCTTAGGGGTAGGGAAGGCTTAGGATTAAGAGAGCCAAACCGAGATGGTACTAGACACTCAAAATTGCAAAATCCAAATCAAATAAAAGCCAAGATTGAGTGTGATTCCCATAAGAACATGAGAGAGCAAATAACAACCAAAAAGATCCAATTCTCCTCAAGGGAGATGGCGGTGGCCGAAGCCACCTTGTTGGAGTGTATGGTGTGACACCACGAAGATATATCTTAGGTTCACGACCAATACTCATCAATAAGCTCACATATCACAGAATGATATTAAGAGAAATGATTTATCTTGCTTTTGGCATTATGGGGGGAGGGTTAGCCCAATGAGTTAGGACCACACTCCCCCTATATCCATGCCCACACCTAGACCAAACACGGATTGAGATGTACGAGTGAGTGCATGGGTAATCAAGACAAGCTCCCGGAATCAATGATATTTAGCTCATTCCTCAAATAGCAGAATCTTGCTTCATCAAGTGGCTTTGTAAAGATATCCGCCAGTTGGTTCTTCGTGCTCACAAAGGATAGATCAATATCGCCGCGAGCAACATGGTCTCGAATAAAATGATTCCGAATCTCAATATGCTTCGTCCTTGTGTGCTAAACGGGATTGTATACAATTTTGATTGCACTTTCATTATCACATAAAAGAGGCACTTTGTCACAATTGACACCGTATTCCTTTAAAGTTTGCCTCATCCACAATAACTGAGTACAAGCACTGGCAGCAACAACATATTCAGCTTCGGCGGTAGAGAGAGATATACAATTCTGCTTTTTGGAGGACCAACATACAAGAGATCTTCCCAAGAATTGACAAGCTCCAGAAGTGGATTTCCGATCATCCTTATCACCAGCCCAATCTGAGTCAGTATAACCACATAAAGAGAAATGGGAGCCCTTGGGATACCAGAGACCAAAGTTGGGGGAATGAACCAAATATCGAAAAATCCTCTTGACCGCCACTAAGCGGCTTTTTTTAGGAGCTGCTTGATACCTTGCACACACTCCCATACTCAACACAATATCGGGTCTAGATGCGCAGCAGTAAAGAAGAGATCCGATCATGGACCGGTATACCTTTTGGTCCACATCTTTACCATGAGGGTTAAGTTCAAGATGACACTTTGTTTGCATCGGAGTGGCGACACCATTTAGATCCGTCATCTTGAATCTCTTGAGCATGTCTTGGATGTACTTTGCTTGATTAATAAAGGTTCCTTCTCTAAGTTGTTTGATCTCGAATCCAAGAAAGAACCGTAATTCCCCCATCATAGACATCTCAAACCTGTCAGTCATAAGCTTTGAAAATTCATCGTTAAAATCTTTGTTAGTAGAACCAAAGATGATATCGTCTACATATAGTTGGCATACGAAGAGCTCCCCCTTAACCTTCTTAGTAAAAAGAGTGGGGTCGATTTGCCCAACTTCGAAGGCACGATCTAACAAAAGCTCTTTAAGGTGCTCATACCACGCACGTGGGGCTTCTTTAAGGCCATAGAGTGCCTTATCGAGTTTGTAGACATGGTTCAGAAAGTTAGGATCCTCAAACCCCGGGGGTTGCTTTACGTATACCAACTCATGTAGATGACCATTAAGGAAGGCACTTTTGACATCCATTTGCTGCAGCTTAAAATTGTTATGAGCAGCATAAGCAAGAAGGATACGGATGGACTCAAGGCGAGCCACAGGAGCATAGGTCTCACCGAAGTCGATGCCCTCAACTTGGGAGTACCCTTGTGCCACAAGTCTTGCCTTGTTCCTCACAACAATGCCATTCTCATCTTGCTTGTTCTTGAAAATCCACTTGGTGCCGATAACATTGCGGCACTCTTTGGGTTTCTCCACTAGTTTCCAGACTTTGTTGCGCTCGAAATTATTCAATTCTTCATGCATAGCAACAACCCAGTCTGGGTCTTCAAGAGCTTCAAAGACCTTCTTAGGTCCACCATGGAGATATGAGCTTGATGCTCACCAAAACTGGCCAATTCTCTTCTTGTAGAAACCCTTCGTCGAAGATCACCAACAACCTTGTCGAGAGTGTGACCCCTCAACTCAAGGTTACGATCAGCCCGAGCCTTGCGACGAAGTTTAATAAGTTTGTTGTCTCTTGGAGGAGGAGATTCATCACTTGAGTCTTTATTAGAAGCATTTTCTCCGCCTTGATCAGTAACTGGAACATCAGTAGCAGGTGGTGGAGACGCATGCCCTCGAGGTGAATCCGTAGCCGTAACAGGAGGCTGCAGAATTGGAGAGTCAGGGCCGGATAATCCGGCCGATGGAGAGGTCCACATGAAGGAGCTCCAAAATCCTTTTTGAAGAGATAATGGTTTTCCTTCGATGAGGTGAATCATGCATTTCCCTTCAACACACGCCCTACAAACACGATCTTTGGCAAAAGAGACATTTTCTTTTAGTCCAAGAATGTGGCCACCCTTGTGGAGACTTTGCAAAGTTCTCATATTGACGTGGGCTAGTCGGCGATGCCATAGCCAACCCGCATCAGCCTTTTCGAAAAGACACATCGGGCCTGTAGTGGTTTTCCCCGAAAAGTCCACCACGTACAGGTCGTTTTCGACATATCCCATGAAAGCGACTTTTAGAGACTTGCTCCACAAGAGTACCACTAAATCAGCATCAATGTAAACTACAAAGCCCATCTTACCAAGGGCACGAACTGAAAGTAAGTTATACCCGAGGGTCTCAACAAGCATGACGTCCACGAGAGAGATATCGTGAGCCACCACAACTTTGTAGAGACCCAATACCTCAGATTTTGACTTGTCACCATAGGAGACGGTAATGTGATCAAGGTTTGGCCGCATCTCCGTGATGATCTCCTTGCTTCCGGTCATATGACTCGTACAACCGCTATCGAGTACCCATTTAGAACCACTGGAAGCATAGCCCTGCAAGAAAATTACTTCTTGGTTTTAGGTACCCATTTTTCAATGGGTCCTCTCATGTTAGTAACAAGGGTCTTGGGAACCCAAATAGACCAAGGAATGTAACAATCATAAGGCCCTACATAACTAGCATAAACATCACCATAACAATCACAATATAGTTCAAAGTTAGGATTGTTGATCCCTGCAAAACCATCATGAATAGTCTTGTTATTGGTAATGTTGCTAGTCTTCGATTGAGCAGTCTTGTTCTTCTTGTTTTTCTTGCTCTTTGTCTTGGGTATGTAACCAAGACCTTCTTTACTATTGTTTGGCCTTTGCCTGCTCAGTATCTCATCAATAACCCCTTTACCTTTGTGTTGAGAACTTCTTGCAAGATCTTCTTTTCCAAAGGATGAAGAGGAGGTACTTGGCACATCATACCGTTTCAATTGAGTTTGGAGCTGGTCATGAGACTCATTTAGAGTAGAATGATCACTCTTCAATGCCTTGTGAGCACTTTCAAGATTATCAAACTTCTCCAAAGGTCTAGCATGAACATCCCCAAAATCAATCTTTTCTTTCTTTAGTTTCTTTACCTTGGCAAGAGCATGATCACATTCTTTAATGAGCTGAGCTACAGCTTCTTCTTGTGACTCCTCAAGGGATTCGAGTCTTTCTTCCAAAGAAACTCGAGCTTCCACTTCCTCTTCCAAGGCATTCTTCAAAGAAGCTATCTCCAAGGCATCTTCTCTTTCAATTCTGCCCTTTTCTTCAAGGAGATCTTTGGCTTGAGCAAGTTGACTCATAAGAGCATCAAAATGGAGTTTGTGCTCACCTTGTAGGTTAGTGAAAAAAGTATCCAAGGCAATAACTTCTTCTTTCATTACAAGACTGTCATGATCATCCATATCCAAAATTATGTTAGTCTTAGGAAATGAAGAGCTAGAAGTTGATACCTCGGATCCTCTTGCCATTAGGCAAGTGGCGTTGTTGTTGATGGCGTTCTCGTTCGGCGAGTCGAAGAGAGAGGAGGGAGTCGATGTGGTGGCTATAGCAGCCACTTCGCGGGAACTATCATCATCCTCTTCATCTTCACTTGCAGAGGAGTATTCCTCTTGAGCTACAAGGACAATCTTGGGTTGCTTCTTGAAAGGGCCATTCTTCTTAATAAACGGCTTCTTCTTAGGAGCTTTAGATTTCTATTTAAGAATGAGCCTGCCACCATTGTCTTCTCTATTTTGATAAGGACACTCGGCAACAAAGTGCATTCTATCTCCATAGTTGAAGCAAGTTCTCAATCTTGGGCCACTTTCTCTTCTTCCATTTGACCCGTTCTTGCGCTCAAGATCAGACTTGGCTTTGGCAGGGTCCTTCCAAAAGTTCCTTGCATAGAATGCCATGTACTCACCATGAGCACGTTTGACCTCATTGGGGCAGTCCATGGATACCCCCTCAAAAACTCCTTCATCTTCCTCTTGCTCAACAACATTGGCTTTGAGAGCCACATTGACACCCTTTTGCATCCCAATGGCCCGAGCACGGGCATCTTCAGCATTCTTTGCCACCACTTTGAATGACGCCATTTCTTGCATGACTTCGTTGGATGTCATTTGATGATAGTTGTGTCTACCTTGCAGGCTCTTCAAATCCGTTGGCTCGAAAGGCATTAAGGCACTCACATATTTTCTTTTTATCCATGCATCATCAATGTGAGTGGCCCCATGCTTCCGAAATGTTGTTCAGATGCCCTTGAGTCTTCTATACATGTCCTCATGGTTTTCACCATCCAACATGTAGAATCCCTCAGCTTCATTACTAAGGGCATCATACCTGTTTCTTCTCATGCTTTCGTTTCCAACGAAAAGGTCCGTAAGAGCATCCCATGCCTCTTTAGCTGTGTTGAGATGTTCAATGTGTGGCATGTCCTTGGGACCCACACCCAGCTGTATCATGTGGAGAGCGGTGACATTCAACTAGCTATCCACAACTTCCCTTCTTGTTAGATTGGTTTGATCTCCAATATGAAGACCTTCTTCAATAATCCTCCACAATTCAATAGAGGAGCTGCAAACATGAGATTTCATTAGGAATTGCCATTGGTTAAAAGAAGATGTAGTGAGCTTGGGTGGATCACCCCTATTGTTTATATGAGGATGAGGGATATGCGGGTCGGGGGAATATACGTGGCGAACCTCACTATATTCCTCCTCACCATTTCCCTTTTTGGAGGTGGAGCCATTTAGTTTTTCACCTTCCACATCATCATCCTTGGATCTGGTGTTACCCTTTTCCTTAGATGATGGTGTGGGAGCCTCAGAGGAGGATGGAGATGGAGCTATGGATGATGTAAGGCGAGCAATCATTTGATTCATCTCCTCCATCTTGGCCTCAAAGGATTTCAACAAGGTTGTTTCCAACGACTTGAGATCATCCATTGTGACCTTATCCACAGCCTCATTTTCATCATCCTTGGTACCCATACTACTCTTAGGCAGTTAAGCCCAAATTAAGAGCCGGGGCTCTGATACCAATTGAAATGGATCGTATGGGCACCCAGAGGGGGGTGAATAGGTGCTACACCAATTTTTAATTCTTTTTCACTTTTAGGCTTAGCACAAAGGGTAAATTCTCTAGATAGACTATTGGGTGGAATTTCCCTATATGCAAACCTATCTACTAGTGAGTAAAGAGCGAGTGGAAGAGGAACGAGTAAACCGAAGTGAAGCACGCGGAGACACCGGATTTGTTTGACCGCAGTTCCTTCCTTGTTAAGGGAAGTACGTCTGCGTTGGAGGGGTGGGCGGTACTAAGACCACCACGCCACAAAAGGCCTCACCCTGTTCTCCAATGGATCTCGCCACAACAGGCCCGATCCACCTTCCACTATAGGTACCCTTCGAGGCGGGCACCGGCGCCTTTACACAACTAGCGGGGCAACAACTCCACAACAACTTGGAGGCTCCCGAAATGACAACAAGCTGCCACAAAAACAAACTTATCAAATACAATAAACAAGATCTAGGTATTGACAAGAATACTAGATCAAGGATTTCTCCAATTGAATGGAGAGGAGTTGAAGCGCTTGATTCTTGATGATGATGAACTTCTCCTCCTTCAATTCCACCAAAGATCAAGACCTTCGGGTGGTTGAAGTGGGAGATCGAGATTTAGAGCTCTTACACAAGGTCTGGTCAAATTCGAATGAATCAAGGGGTCTGAACATTGGGGAAGAAGGGATATTTATACCCCCCTTCAGAAACCAGCCGTTGCAACCTTTGGGGGCCGGATTATCCGGCCCAAGTGAGGGCCGGATTATCCGGTCTGGGGAAACACCGCCCTAGACACGGAATATCCGGCAGATAATCCGCCCCCCTGATAGAGCGACGCATCGAGCTTGCCATTGATCAACTTCTGGGGGCCGGATTATCCAGCCCTATGCGAAGGCCGGATTATCCGGCCTAGGGAAGAAAAACCGCCCTAGTTCGGATTTTCCGGTAGAAAATCTGACCGAATACCGAGCGACGCGCCTTGGCTCCTTTTGCTCGAAAACTGGGGGCCGGATTATCCGGCCCATGCGACACCCGGATTATCCGGCCTGGAGAGGAAAAACCGGCTCAGTTCGGATTTTCTGGGAGAAAATCCGACCGGGTACCGAGCGACGCGCCTTGGCTTCCTTGAGAGATGAGGTAGGCCGGATTATCCGGCCCTTGGTGGGGCGGATTATCTGCCCCTCCTCAAAACTTCCTACACACTTAGCACACATGAAAAGTCTCCACAGTATTGTTATCTAACACGCAAAACATAGGAAAACATGAAATGTTCTTTCAATTATGCTCACCTATAAGGGACAAAACAAGGCAAAACCTGAGTTTACCAACCTCTACACAAGAAGAGCAAAGAGACAAGTTTAACACGAACCTTCGAATGCACGATGGCGGTTGTCTAGCATAGCATGCTGCCGACCCAAGGAAACGGTCAGCTCGGCGAGGCGAGCAGAATTCTTCAAGATAGGCTACATTAAAGAAAAGAAGCATTAGCATTAGCAAAAGCTCGACTAATAGCGGCAAGAGACACTTACATGCTCCTCCAGGGACTCCGAAGGTTCCTGTCGAGTCGATGTCCGTGCAACCATCTGGTGCCCCCAAGTGTGGGGGGAACTCGAAGAATTGGCGCCGAAGTGGGCCACCACCGGAGGAGAAGGAGATCGTGCTGCCACTTCTTCATCTCGGGAGGCCGCGACTCTAGCATCCTTGACAATTTGGCAGTCGTCGGAGGACGACGACACCGTTTGACTGCAAAATATCTCGCACTGCTTCAGAAGAGAAGATTTTGGGAGAACAAAATGAACTTGCAAGGATATAAAAACTTACCCGTCAAAATTCTCGAGGTCAAAGGAATCTCCCGATGATTCCTTCGGCAACCTCAGTTTCTTCCTTGTGGGAGGAGCCATGGCACGCATAGGCACGGCGGGGATTGGCTCCTCTGCTGCAACGGAAGGACCCTCTGGCATCGCCAGTGAGGAGGCATCCGAATCCTTGCTACGGGAGCGTTTGCGAGTCCCGTGACCGCTAGACTTGGGGGCTTCCCGCTCCTCCCCAACAGGGACGGAGGAGCCCGACTCGTCCTCTTCTTCTGCCTCACGTGGAATTATTCCTTCGGGTTGAGGAGGCAAGTTGGCGGCCACATTCCAGTCCTGAAATCAGAAAAAGCATCAGTATAAAGGACAACTAGCAGGCAATCAAAAATCAAAGAAAACTTCACAGAGAAATCCACCTTAAGCAGAGGATTGCTGGCGTAGAATGGAGGAACGACTGAGTCACCCGGGAGATCCTCCTTGGTGGTGTACTTGGTCAGCAGTCGAAACCACCTGTCTACCTCACCAGAAGAAATGCCCTCTACAGAAATGCGAGTGACATCACTAGTACCAGTCCAGCGGCACATCGGATGCACCCTAGCCTGCAGAGGCTGTACTTAGCGACGCATCCAAGTGCAAATGAGATCCGTGCCTTCTTCTTCTTTGCCTATGCGGCGTTCGAGGTCGCAAACACGCTTATACAGGGTCTCTGTTTCCTCGACTTTGGCGGGCATCACAATGTTTTTCCAGGACCTCCTCCTCTTGCAGGCCGCCACTGGATCGAAGGGTGTGAGTCCATAGTGCTCTCCATCGTCCTTCTGGTCACGGATGTAGAACCACCTCTCCCTCCATCCTTGGACAAATGCAGTGAGTTTGATGGAGAAGTAAGTGACGTTGGAGTCAACGTGGATCTTGCAGCCTCCTATATCGTAGACTACCGAACCCGACGCCGACTGACGTTTGAGCTTAAAGAGTTTTTTGAAGAGTCTGAAGTGTGGCTCAATTCCAAGCCAACACTCACAAAGAGTAATGGAGCAGGTGATGTGGAGGATAGAGTTTGGGGTCAACTAGTGTAGCTGGAGCCCATAGAAACAAAGAAGACCCCTACCAAACGAATGAAGGGGGAGAGAAAGACCACGAATGATGAACGCAAGGAACATCACTTGAAAACCCGCAGGTGGACTGGGGATTACCTCATCATCGGGAACGCGAGAGTCATCCTCCGCGGCAAAGAGCGCTCCGTCCTAGCGCTAGGTGAACAGTTCAGAGGACTTGATGACGGATGGGTGCCATGACCCATTGGTGACGCGAGTCCCCGGGCCCTTCTTATTCTTCCTAGCTCCGGTGGCGCTGGTGCCCGTGGTAGCGACGCCTTTCTTCTTGTCCGCAACAACGGCAGCCAAAGATCCAGCGGCAGAGCCTCCCTTCTTCTTGCCCATCTTGCGCTGGCAGTGCGAGCGCAGGAAGTAGCTGGGGAAGGTATGGAGTTGGTCCAGTGACACAAAAGAGATGCGAGCAATGGAACAACAAGAGCAGGAATGGCGGAGGTGCACGAACAAGAAGAAGATGTGGGGAAATTACCGCACGGTGAACCTCTACTTAACCTCACAGCAGATGCCATCCAACGACCAGGAGAAAACTACTCCGACGCGTGCCACAAATCGACGCCGATGCGTGGCAAGGGTAACCCACGAACCTTCGCCCCACTCCTCCCATTATGCGCAAGAATCGAGGAGACACAGTTAAACTAGAAGATTACGCACACCTGATCAAGTCCAAGTCAGAAAATGGGACCCACTATTCGTCACGTCCCGTCAAAGCCGCTCACGCGGGGAACTAAGGTCATCTTATCGTCAGCACTAACGTCATCAACTCTAGCAGGAGCACATTTTGACTACTCTAGTCCTTACTCGAGTCTTCGACTCGACCAAGCACTCGAGGGCTACTCCTAACAGGAGCGCTGGCTGTGCACCCGAAAAACTTTGTAAAGACATCCAAGCATCGCGAAAAACCCTTCACTCGAATATACGATTCGATTGTAGACTTCAGGTTACTCCCATAGGGAGCGCTGAAAGCACATTCGACTGAAACAAGCAAAAGACGACAACAGTCACAAAATACTTATAGTCCCCACTCGAGTCTACGACTCGAATAAGCACTCGGGGGCTACTCCCATAGGGAGCGCTGGCAGTGCACCCTATGATTTTTCTTAGACATTACACTATGTATTGATAACGTCCACACCTGAATGCTATGGCGACTCCACCTCATATTTTCCCTGCAAAGATACTGTGTCTCCTGGGTCACCCGAATCATCTCCGCGATGATAGAAATTCGGATGTCGCGCTTACAACGTGACGATAAGACCTGAATAAGGCCTGCCAACGCATCTGCTGCGCCCTACCAGAAACAATATGTACCTACAGGTACGATGAATAAGCCTTGACGGATGCATCGAGTGCTCGCACTTACACACTAGGATTCGACTATAAGACCTCTACGGCCTGAGTCGAATTACACCAGCACTTTTCCGAATTTGAGTCTGGGGACTCGAGTTTGAGTAGATTGCGTTATTTTGCCCTAAGGCAGTTAACTGATCTTGATACATCGGATAAATCAGGCACGTATATCAAAAATCCCTATGATAGAAATTAGATCACTCAAAAATATGCTCGGCTATGCACTCGAAAGACTTCATAAGTCTCCACTCTAATCTGCGATTCAACCGGACACTCGGGGCTACTGACGTGGGCATACTGTAGGGTAACGGGTAGGCTGCACTAGCGTAAAATCAAAATTTTCTACCGCGTCAACCAGGAATACTATTGTCACAGATCACGGGATTACCGCTAGACGTGTAGTTGCGGAACTCGATGAAACACGTCGCGGCAGTGTAGATGTTCTACATCTCCTCCTTGTCCTCGTCCCACGACCAGCTCCCCTTTGCGCGACTCGTCCAAGTGCTACAGCTGCAGCACCTCCGAGGTATCCACACGTCCGGAGTGGAAGGTCACACGGCAGACTGCTAGGTCTGCACGTGCAAGACATGCGTAAGAGGAGTGGCGGCTGGGTGGAATGCTCAACCCTATTCAGCTCACCTCACTCTCTCTTATATAGGCATCAATGGTGGGCTTCTACATTAGTAGCCCATTAACAGCCTAAGCCTGGTCTAATTCGGATCCAATCCTTATTAGGCTTCTAGCCCCTAAAGTGTGTGACCCTATAGGTTCATACACGTATAGACATGACACGAGTACACTTACTCCATCAATAGTTGGTAGCGGCCTCTAGCAAGATGTGCCAACTACTAAACGCATATAAAGATCATTCGGACGAACCATCACAAGGTTGAGTACATGTATTTCCCTTTGCCCTACGATATTTGGTCTAGCTCCAAGCTGACCTCTCTTTCTTGATACTGTGATTCAGAATCTCTTTACTAGGTTAACTCTTAACCATAAGTAGCACGGTCATGCATTTTTGGATCCGATCACTCGAGGGGCCTAGAGATATCTCTCTCAAGTAGAGAGGGGCAAATCCCATCTTGATTGACCGATGCCTTGCAGCATGTATCAGGGCAAACCTGAAAGCTACCTTTATAACTACCCAGTTACGGAGTAGTGTTTGATAACCCCAAAGTAGGTCGATCCACATCTCAAGTACATACGACAATCTCAGGTCTATGTACAAAACGTACACGATCTGTAGAGAGAGCTGCAAGTATTATTACCAGTCTCAAGTTGGGTCAGTCCAACCCCATGTTTATAACATGTGTCCACATCATTGATTTGACATCTCCATGTCTATGACTTGCGAAACATAGTCATCAACCAATCGATGTGCTAGTCTAATATTCACATGTGTCCTCACATGAACTCCAACTAGGGACAACTATTAGATAACCATACAAGTAAAGAGTTTCACAAACAATTCACATAATTGCCAATCAATATAAGTTGCCTGATATATGGATATTCAAGGAACATTATAAAAACTCATGGATACATATGAAATACAATCATCTCTATGATTGCCTCTAGGGCATATTTCCTTCACATACCTTACAGGTACTCGAGTGTTGTATATACGGTCTGATCTGGCAGAAGCCCACGGCGTTACCAGGTCCCAATCCAAGATTCGGGTGACTTACGGAGACTCCGACTGCTTGCGGCACAAGGTAAGCTTAAGATAGAAATTTTAAAGGGACAACCCCTAATTTATAACCGACTCGACCTGCTACCTGAGACCTAGCCTATCTATATAAAAGCTAGGAGGGGGCAGCGAGGAGGACAATCACAACCCTAGTTTCCACAACCTCGTAAGATTGCATCTGCGCACCCCGTGTAACTTTCGACTCCCCCGATAATTCCAAGGACAGACAAGCAAGAGTAGGGCCCTCTACGAGGCCTGAACCTAGGTAAACCTTGCGTCCCTGTGTTCTTGTTTCCTAGCCGATTTATGCCTCTAGCGCCCCCTCCTTCTCCAAAACCCAAGTCCATAACAATGGGCATTGATGAGTTTAACACTCGTTAGTAACAAACCATGTTTTGAATATGAATAGTCATGTGTAGAGAATTTCTCTACTACTATATTATTTGAAGATCAAAAGAACAGGTTTGGAGTTGATCCTCATGTTTTAGTAGAAATTACTAAATCTTCTGCTAACCATCTTAATGTTCCTAAAATGGGATTTAATGTTTATGTTGAGCCTTTCAAATATTATACATATGTCCCTAAAGTTGTGAAACAGGTTAATAAAGTATCATCGGCCAAAATAGAAGAATATGTTGAAGTTCGTCCACATCCAAGCAGAGTCAGGGAGAATTTACTTACTAATGTTGCAAACAAGAGTGCTAGAAGATGTAATTAACCAATATGAACAAATTGAAGTTCAGCATCAAGTTTTAGCTATCAAAGAATTAAATGAAGAAACTCCTTGTGATGTTTATTTATGTGAAGACTCCACTAAGGTAATTCAAGGGAACACTACCAAAGTTGGTAAACCTATTATATCTTGTGCTATTGGAACTTCATGTTATCATGGTCTTTGTGATATTGGAGCAAGTATAAGTGTGATACCATATTCTTTGTATCTTGAAATCAAGTCTGGCATTGATCCCATACACATGGAAGAGATAGGTATAACTATTCAACTTGCTAATAAAGAGTATATTTGTCCTCTAGGTGTGGTTAGAGATGTTGAATTATTAGTATGAAAGATTAAATATCCTACAGATTTTATTATGCTTGGTTGCTCCCAAGACTCATTTTGTCTTATCATATTTGGTAGACCATTCTTACATACTGTAGGTGTTGAAATTAGTTTACCTAAAGAGAAAATATACATTAAATGTGCTGGTGAAAGATTAGATTTAACTTTTCAAAGTTTACTAATAAACATCTAGAAAAAGATTTTTTTTTCAAAATATTTCTGTTACTTGGAGACAGACGCATCGACCCTGACTTGTTACTTGTACAAATAAAAACAGCACACACACTGACACATGTCCTCCCCAAGTCTCCACTCTCACACGGCAAAAAAAATCCCCACTCTCAGCTTCCTCTCTCCATCCCTCTCAACCACACGCACACAGTACAACCCACGATTCCGGTCCTTCCCTGCATCCCCGCCGCCGGCATGAGGACCCTCCCCTACCTGCGCACTATTCCGGCGAGGACCGGCCCCTCCCTCGCTGCCACGAATACCTCATCCTCCTTGACCCCGGTCTTCTGCCTTGACGACCGCCCTTCCCGTGGCTCCCCACCGACGGAGGCGGAGGTGAAGACGTTGTCTCCACCGGATCTTAAGCCACGGCCACATCTAGCCCTTGGAGGTATATGCAGCACAGTCCTCCACCTTGTGCGGGTCAAGACACAGAATTAGAGCGAGCGCCAAGGAATGCCGGCGACGCCGCCCATTTTTGGCTTGCTGGCCATGTCGCAAACCTCCCTAAGCGGCCAATGGTCCCAAAGCTGCTGCTCGATGGTCCTCCCACCGTGCCCGCGATTGGTATTTTGTTGCCCCACCATCAACTCGAGTCAGCTATGTCTGATGCCGATGCCCCGTGCCTTGACGCCGCTGACGTTTCCACAACCCCAGGCATCGCGCCACCTCTCTATCAATTCTTCCTCCAATCCGTTGGTCAGCGCTACCTCTACTGATGGCCACACCCTTTAATGCATCATTTGCTGAAGCCGATGTGTCCCCGAGCTACCCAGTCTGCAGCAGTAAGGTGAGCCCTTTCTGCAATTTTTCCAGATCTTGCCGTGTATGGATTGCTAACACGTGTTTATGGATGGTTATGTATGCTTATGGAAGAGACTTCTGATTGGATATATATTGGAAAATCATTTGCAGTTGAGTCATCACAGATTTTAAAGATAGAACATAATGACTCAACTGGCATTATTCTCCACAAAGGTGTACATGTATTTTTAGAAAAAGCTAGTCCTGCATTAGTTGAGTCATCATGTCCTTTCTTCATAATCCGTGATGACTCCTTACCTTATTGATCTCCTGGTTATTTTTTATGATTATCATATGCTTGTAATTTTAGTAGCAGATCATTAATCAACTATTCCATAGATATTTTAACCTGGGTAATACTTGATAAAATTGTGCAGATGGTTGACGGTTTGACTTTGAAAATGATGAAAGTGGATTTGTTTTGCCCTATCCATTTCAGGATATTTTGGCAAGCTCCATCAGAGTTTCTTTTATTTTGGAGTGGTTTTTTATAAAGAGAAGTTAAAATTTAAACATTTCAGATAAGGATTGGGAATACACACATATTTGGACAACAGTTCTTCTACCAATGATTTTCGTTGAAAGGAAATTGTAGGAGAGGACATAGGAATATCTAATATGTCCTCATTGTTTGTTTCCTCTTGTAGATAAATTTGGATCCAAGACTCTTGATGATATATCCACTTTCCTTAAATGTTCAAGGGTATGGTCTGTGGGAGAACAAATTACTATGACTACAAAGATATGTTTTTTCCAGGTGATGAACTGTAACTTTATCCTTTATTACTTGGAATTATAAATCATTAGTAAACATTTCATAATTAATTTGGAGAGAATCTTTTATTATTTCTCAGCTTGTTCATGTTCAGGATATGATGTATATCATTATGATGGTATATTTTTATTGCTGTCGAAGAGTCTTCCCGTTGAGAAAATTTGTCTAGAAAGTACAAAACTTTGGTAGTTGGAAACATAATCTGATTCGACACAGTGCAGGTACTTCTTCCTCGCTTTGTCTAATTGTGATTGTTGAATATTCCTTGTCCTGGTTCAAGATTTCCGTGGTTGAGGCTAGGTCATCTTGGGGAACATGTGGAATTTGTCATTCCTCTTGTTGATCTCCTTGATGTTTTCCTTAGAGTCCAGTATGCCAGTTTCACATCCCTGTCGGTAGCAAAGACATTGTCAAAATCAAATTGAAGACGGTGTATAAATTAATTACTAAAATATCATTTCTTCTATATTTACAAGATAAACTATTTACGATATTTTTATGACCGGATCAGTCATGAAAATTGAACATGAAGTAATGCTCTGTTCTTATCTTGTGTATCTATGTGAAGTATAATGTGAGCAACAAAGCTAACGCTGTGATATATTAGATGGGCAACTGAGAGTGTACCAAGTAGAAGCATCTGTATTCTTTATTTACCAAAAGATACAGTTAGAGCAGGAGTAGTATATCATTAACTTTGGTTTTACCTAGTACAACATTGCCTCTATATTTGCTAGTACTGGAATAACTGCATGTGGCATGATATCATATGGGTATATGAAATGCATACCTGACTGTAGAAATCATTTTCGCTTCACCTAAGGAAATACAAGTAATAATGAAATAGAAATTGATTGTATCAGTAGCAAGCTACTTCGGTCAAATCTACACAAGAACCCAGTTCAGAAATACATATAAATGCAAAAGGTGTTGCTGACTTCAAATCAAGTGGAATAAAAAAAGAACGCATTATAGTTAGAATTTAGGGTCACATAAATTACCCGAGTAATAGGCAGTAGTTATAAACCAATTACATAAGTAGTGGGTATTGCTGATGTCCTGAAATGTGGTACACTCTCCATTAGAAGTGGTACAGGACATAACATCATGGGCTTCAACAATATGAACATGTGCCATATTTAATCACCGAGCAGATCATTAAAATAGTATTTAAGCATGCAATAGAAGGTCATCATTACTTTGGGACATGGCTAGGGGTGTATGTGGTACATTTTGCTTGTCACTAAGCACTGCTCTTGAAGCCTGTTTCTTTTCATGGGCTCGACGGACGTCTTCTATGAATTGCATCTTTTCTTTATCTATAATTCCTGTTAATTTTCCTGAATTTTATTGCCGTAGTCACTTGGTATGGGCAAATGCTAACTATTATTGTTCTTGCTGTGATAAGAGTAGACAATGTTTTACCCTTTTGTACTACGCGTTCCTTGATGAAAATGCCGCTGGTTCACTCAGATTAGAGGACTCAGGTTGGTATATTTTTACTGTATCGGGAAAGTTCTATAACCTAATCACTGGCAGGCGTCAGCTAAAATAAAGACCGGGCTAGTAGTTTAGCAACGGGCCAAAACATCTGAAATCCAGCAGTAATTGAAGGCCTATAACAGCAACGCGGGCCATTTTCTCTTCTATCCTTCTATTGCATTTTGCAAAGACGGGCCAGGGCCCTGTATGGTCCCACTGACGGTCCGTCTATGAACCTAATAGCCTTTTATCGAGATATTGCTAATTGACACATTTTTGGATGGTGTTGAGAAGTTGGAGTAACCTAGCGGTAGAGTATCAGCAAAATTCTGGGTTCTACTTTTAAATCCAGTGTTTCATTCTGCTAGCCTCCTCCTTAGGACGAGTTTTCCTCAAAAATGATTTATCATACCATCGTGAACATCTCAATATATCTTGCGCCATGGTAGTATCTTTGTTTCTATTAATTGTACATGAATGAATGCAAAAGAATTTCAAAGTAAGCTACTCTCTCTGTCCAGAAACAAGTGACTTAGATTTGTCTAGATTCACATGTATCTAGACGCATTTTAGGGTGTAGGTATATACGAATTTGGATGAATTCATGTCATTTATTTTCAGACGGAGGGAGTAGTACTTTCCATCATCATATATATTATGTTGTAAATTTATTCTTGTGTATTTGTGCAGAATTTGCCTATGCATATATAATACCACTTATATGCAGAAGTTAGGGAACCATAAATCTAGCTATCATTGGCAAGTTCTTATTATTTTGCTTTCCCTGTGTTCTTTTAGTGAGGACGGTTTAGATTGTTAGACCACATTTGCTTTATAGAAAATGAATATTTCCTGTAGGCTTGGCTACATTTCATGCTAACAGTGAGTTAATTGATTTATGTTTTTTGGTTCGGTGTAAACTATAAGCATAACAAAGTGGCGTTATTAATTGTCAAGGATGCGCATCCAGATGAAGGGCAGAACATTTAACTAAGATAAGAAAGTCACTTGATCGCTGCTGATTTTGGAGGTGACGGCGACCGTCGGCGCACCTTGCGAGGGCAGGCTCCTGGGTGATGGCGATCTCGCTGACTGATTACACGCTGTAAGGGCAGACTCTTGGGATCTAGAGATCTCGCTGGCAGATGACACAATGTGAGCGGTAGCAATCAGCGATGGCGATCTCGCTGGCGGATGGCACGCTGCAAGCGGTAGCAATCGGCGATGGCGATCATGCAGCGACGAAAAGCGTGTTGCAGTGATGCGAGGTTGTTGTGGACTCCTTTTGGGATTTCCTAAGGTCAATGGAAAATCAGTTGTTTTGACTGTGGTCGATAGGTTTTCTAAGTCTGCACACTTTATTGTCTTGGGACATCCCTACTAGGCAAGTTATTAGCCAAGGTATTTTTTGATGAGATCGTGCGTCTCCATGGGATTCCTACTTCCATTGTTAGTGATCGTGATCCTATCTTCACGAGCAAATTCTGGCAGGAATTACTTCAACTAACCGGTGTTAAGTTATATATGAGTTCGGCGTTCCATCCTCAATCTGATGGCCAGTCTGAGGTGGTCAATCGAGTGCTTGGTATGTACTTGCGCTGCCTGGCCACTGATCGGCATCGTCAATGGCTCAAGTGGCTACCATGGGCAGAGTATTGCTACAACACGTCGTTCCAATGCGCTCTGCGTGCCACACCATTTGAGGTTGTCTATGGTCGTCCCCCGCTGACACTTCTCTCTTATGACAAGGACTCTGCACGAGTGGCTGCTGTAGACACTTCCATGCGTGAGCGTGACGATTTCCTTCGAGACATCCGTGAGCGCCTTCTTCAAGCTCAGCATTCCATGAAGGCTCATCAGGATGGTCAGCGTCGAGCAATGGAATTTGACATTGGTGAATGGGTCTGGCTCAGACTGCAGCATCGACCAGTAGCTTCTCTGATTCCAGCCAATAATGCTAAACTTGCTCCCCGTTTTTACAGACCATACCAGATCGTGGAGTGCATAAATGCTGTGGCCTACCGCCTTCATCTTCCAGCTCGTGCTCGCCTTCATGATGTTTTTCATGTCTCCCTGCTAAAAAAGTTCCATGGAGAAGCCCCTTCAACACCACCAGCTCTCCCAACTACTTTGAACGGCAAGGTGATACCTGCACCACAACATGTTCTTTGAGCTCGACTCAATCGAGATGTGTGGGAGGTACTTGTTCAGTGGACAAACACGACAGCATCTGAAGCTTCATGGGTAACTGTGGATGATTTCAAACAGTCTTATCCGAACTTTCAGCTCAAGGAAGACCTGTTTCTCCAGGCGGGCAGAAATGTTGTGGACTCCTTTTGGGGAACTACCTATCAACGCCGCCGTCACCATCCTGTGGCAGAAGGCTGAGGAGATACGTGAAGGGCTAAAACTTGGCAGCCAAATAATGTCCAAGCCTATTAGGATAGCAAGTTCAGATTGCCTACCTGGTAGTTTACTTTGATTAGGATTCTGTTTCTATACGTACTCAGATGTATCTCTCCCTTATATAAGAAGACACGTAGATTGTACTAGGGATTATGAGAAATCAATAAACCAAAAGTCTCTCCAAGTTTGAGCGTTCAGAGCCTCGTACGCCACGGCCGGGGAGGAGCCCCGCCGAACGTCCGAGGGCAAGCCTCGTTACCCTCTACGCTCGGATCCCAATTCCCGTTTACATCTGCATCCTCCTCTCCCCAATACTCGAGCACGTAACATCTTGGTATCAGAGCCTTCCGCTACGCCTTCCACCATGGGTGAGTCGTCGGCCATCGAAAAGCAGATTCAGGCCCTTGCGGATCAGCTTACTTCCATGGCTGCCGATCAGAAAGCCTTGCATGCAGATGTGGCACTGCTAAAGTCTCAGCAATCCGATGATGGGGCCAAGATGGCGTTGTTTTCCCACCCCAACAAGCAAATCGGTGAGAAATCCAACAGCACCGCAATGACTGCCGGTGTTCCGTGCTTCGACAAGATGAATTTCTCCACGTATGACGGCTCTGCAGATCCCCTAGTCTGGGTCAACCGTTGTGAGCAATTTTTTCGTGGACAACGCACTATGGAGGAGGAAAAGGTATGGATTGCTTCGTATCATCTGACTGAGGATGCACACCTGTGGTACATGCAATTGGAGATGGAAGAGGGCACTCCATCTTGGAAACGCTTTGCTGAACTAATCAATCTGCGTTTTGGACCTCCAATCCGCAGCAACCCGCTAGGTGAGTTAGCTGCCCTGCGTCGCACAAGAAGTGTGGAGGAATACATCAGACAATTTTTCGCCCTACGTTGCCGCTGTCCGAAGCTTGACTCAGAACAACAGGTGCAGCTCTTTACTGCTGGCCTCCTTAAACCCTTGCGGACGCACGTCGAACTCCAAAACCCAGCTTCGTTGCAGACAACGATGAGCCTAGCACGGGCCTATGAGGAGCTAGAAAGCGAAAGAAACGACGCTGACTCCGACACCAAAACCTCCAGCACGTGCACCTTTGGTGTCCAAAGCCGTGTCTACTACCCAGCCCGCCCTTCCCACGCCACTTCCGCGGTCAGAAGCTCCTGTCAAAGCCAGTGCTACAGCCGCCCCTCAACGTCAGTTCAAGAAACTCTCGCCATTGGAGATGGCTGATCACAGAGCTAAAGGTCTTTGTTTTAATTGCGATGAGAAGTTTGCCCGGGGTCATCGTTGTCAGAAACTCTTCTGGCTCGAGGTGTGCGACCCAGATGAAATTGATGACGAGGAAACTGCAGGATCCCAGCAAATCTTTTCTCTCACAGCACACACTCAAGTAGATACCGCCCATGGGCTGGATGATGGTGATGGCTTTTCAGCTGATGTACCAACCATCTCAGTTAGTGCTTTAACTGGAATCTGCAAAGGGCAAACAATGCAACTCATGGTATGCGTGGGGGGTACACAACTGAAAGCCCTTGTTGATTCGGGATCAACCCATAATTTTATTGCTGAAGAAGCCGCTACACGTGCAAGAGTCCAGCTACACTCTGACACACGTGTGCAGGTCACTGTGGCCAATGGTGACCACATCGTGAGCCCTGGGATGGCCCAAGGGATTGCACTTAATATCCTTGGTGAGCAGTTCAAAATTGACTGCCATGCTCTTCTGCTAGATGGCTTCGACATTATTCTTGGTGTCCAATGGCTCCGAACACTGGGTCCAATACTTTGGGATTTCGAGCGCTTAACTATGTCTTTTTGGCATGGGTCCACTCACGTCACCTGGCGGAGCATCAACAAGGCACCAGGGCCATTGCAGCTGCAAGAAGCAAGCACGGATGACCTGCTTTCTACCCTTCTTGAGGAGTTCACCGATCTTTTTGCTAAACCCCAGGGTCTACCACAAGAAAGAGATTGTGACCACCGCATCCATCTCCTTCCAGGAACTGCACCAGTTGCTGTACGTCCATACCGCTACCCACAGCTGCAAAAAGATGAGATCGAACGCCAGTGCGCTGATATGCTCGAGCAAGGCATCATTGTAGTGAGTAATTCCGCTTTCTCCGCACCTGTCTTATTTGTGAGGAAGCACGATGGAACTTGGCGCTTCTGCGTGGACTATCGTGCCTTGAATGTCAAGACTGTGAAAGACAAATTCCATATACCAGTCGTCGATGAGTTGCTTGACGAACTTAAGGCGCCAAGTATTTCACTAAGCTGGACCTTAGGAGTGGCTACCATCAAGTGCACATGCACTCCCAAGATACAGAAAAATAGCATTCCGCACACACCAGGGGCTTTACGAGTTCCTTGTCATGCCTTTCGGCCTCACCAGTGCTCCAGCCACATTTCAAGCACTCATGAACTCTGTTTTGCACCCATACCTTCGTAGGTTTGTGCTTGTTTTCTTTGATGATATACTGATATACAGTTCATCTTGGACAGAACACTTGTCTCATATCCGCACCATATGCAAGGCTTTGCGCAACAACCACCTCTTCCTTAAGCGCTCAAAGTGTGACTTTGGCAAGCAATCAGTAGCATACCTCGGGCATGTCATCTCCGAACATGGTGTGGATATGGATCCAACCAAGGTGGAGGCGGTGGCGTCCTAGCCCACGCCGCGTAATGTTCGGGCTCTACGTGGATTTTTGGGACTTGCTGGTTACTACCGAAAGTTTATAAAAGATTATGGTACTATTGCAAGCCCTCTCACCGACCTCCTTAAGCAGGACGCTTTTGTTTGGTCAGCAAAGGCGGAGGATGCTTTTCAGGCACTTAAGAAAGCCTTAACTTCGTCGTCGGCTTTGGAGCTACCTGATTTTGAAGCTCAATTTATAGTTGATTGTGATGCGTCTGGCTCAGGATTCGGTGCTGTGTTACACCAAGGGAGTCGTCCACTCGCGTACTACAGCAAGCAGGTTGCTCCAAGACATGCCAAACTTGCAGCGTATGAGCGAGAACTCATTGGACTTGTGAAAGCGGTGCGGCATCAGCGACCATATTTATGGGGACGTCCGTTCACAATTTGGACAGATCATCACAGCTTAAAATATTTGCTGGACCAAAGACTTTCAACAATTCCACAACATCAATGGGTTAGCAAGCTCTTCGGCTATGATTTTTCCGTGGAGTACCGCCCTGGCCGGCAAAACATGGTAGCAGATGCCTTATCGCGCAGGCATTCAGGGGAAGAAGCAGTTCTTGCACTCTCCATACCACAATTTCAAATCTTTGCTGACATTCGACAGGAGGTGACCACACGTGCAGATTTACAAGAATCGCATGGTAAAATTGCTGCAGGTACAGCAGGTGACCATTGGTCCACACGTGACGGTCTTATCTTATTCTGTAATCGGGTCTATGTGCCATCTGATTCTCCATTATGGCAGCACATCCTTTTTGATGCTCACAACATGGGCTATGAGGGTGTTCAGAAGACCCTTCACCGCCTGCGTGCAAGTTTCCATGTTCCGCAGATGAGAAAGTTAGTTCAAGAGTTTGTTCGGAGCTGTTTGGTGTGTCAGCGCAACAAAACAGAACATCTAGATCCATCTGGACTTCTTCAACCATTAGTCGTCCCAACACAAGTTTGGACCAATATATCGAAGGATTTTGTCGAGGGATTTCCTAAGGTCAATGGAAAATCAGTTGTTTTGACTGTGGTCGACAGGTTTTCTAAGTCTGCACATTTTATTGCCTTGGGACATCCCTACTAGGCAAGTTATTAGCCAAGGTATTTTTTGATGAGATTGTGCGTCTCCATGGGATTCCTACTTCCATTGTTAGTGATCGTGATCCTATCTTCACGAGCAAATTCTGGCAGGAATTACTTCAACTAACCGGTGTTAAGTTATATATGAGTTCGGCGTTCCATCCTCAATCTGATGGCCAGTCTGAGGTGGTCAATCGAGTGCTTGGTATGTACTTGCGCTGCCTGGCCACTGATCGGGATCGTCAATGGCTCAAGTGGCTACCATGGGCAGAGTATTGCTACAACACGTCGTTCCAATCCGCTCTGCGTGCCACACCATTTGAGGTTGTCTATGGCCGTCCCCCGCTGACACTTCTCTCTTATGACAAGGACTCTGCACGAGTGGCTGCTGTAGACACTTCCATGCGTGAGCGTGACGATTTCCTTCGAGACATCCGTGAGCGCCTTCTTCAAGCTCAGCATTCCATGAAGGCTCATCAGGATGGTCAGCGTCGAGCAATGGAATTTGACATTGGCGAATGGGTCTGGCTCAGACTGCAGCATCGACCAGTAGCTCCTCTGATTCCAGCCAGTAATGCTAAACTTGCTCCCCGTTTTTACAGACCATACCAGATCGTGGAGTGCATAAATGCTGTGGCCTACCGCCTTCATCTTCCAGCTCGTGCTCGCCTTCATGATGTTTTTCATGTCTCCCTGCTAAAAAAGTTCCATGGAGAAGCCCCTTTAACACCACCAGCTCTCCCAACTACTTTGAACGACAAGGTGATACCTGCACCACAACATGTTCTTCGAGCTCGACTCAATCGAGATGCGTGGGAGGTACTTGTTCAGTGGACGAACACGACACCATCTGAAGCTTCATGGGTAACTATGGATGATTTCAAATAGTCTTATCCGAACTTTCAGCTCAATGACGACCTGTTTCTCCAGGCGGGCGGAAATGTTGTGGACTCCTTTGGGGGAACTACCTATCAACGCCGCCATCACCATCCTGTGGCACAAGGCTGAGAAGATACGTGAAGGGCTAAAACTTGGCAGCCAAATAAAGTCCAAGCCTAGTAGGATAGCAAGTTCAGATTGCCTACCTGGTAGTTTACTTTGATTAGGATTCTATTTCTATACGTACTCAGATGTATCTCTCCCTTATATAAGGAGACACGTAGATTGTACTAGGGATTATGAGAAATCAATAAACCAAAAGTCTCTCCAAGTTTGAGCATTCAGAGCCTCGTACGCCACGGCCGGGGAGGAGCCCCGCCGAACGTCCGAGGGCGAACCTCGTTACCCTCTACGCTCAGATCCCAATTCCCGTTTACATCTGCATCCTCATCTCCCCAATACTCGAGCACGTAACAGAGGTGCTGTTGGGCGATGTCTAGCATGGTGGTGATGCAAGGCAAGCAGGCGTCGAGGTCGAGGTCGAGGGCGAGAGGAGCAGATTTCGTTTGGTTTCCCTTCTTTGCAATCAGATTTGCGTGATTAGAGGACGTGGGACTGGGAGCCGGAATATTCCTCTGGTGGTGGAGTGCGGTCAGTCAATGTAATTTTGTAAGTCCACACCATAGAACGATTAAGTAATGATGACTGTTAGATTGAGATTAGTGGGCCTAATCGTGCGGTGCTGGTTGGTTCGTGTGAGATAATCTAGGTGCACATAAGAAAGTTCCTGTTTGCTTGTTTAATAGCAGTGGAGATAACTACTGCACGTACCATGCACGTGAGACTAAGATAATAGACATATGACATATCATCATTGTATTAAATTATAATAGCTTAAAAAATTATAAATTTGATCGATATATATATAAAGCACTGATGTGTATTTGGTTGTTGTACATTGTAAGACTTGAAAATTTTGATAACATGGGTCTAGAGAAACGACAGAGAAGATTCAAAAATAATGGAGAAATTTATTTTGAGGTTTGTTAGTGCTCATTGTGCTACAGACCATGAATAGAATCTTCTAGGATGTTGGAATAGAAAAGAAGACCCAACAGCTAAAAATGGTGAGATTCACGAGCTTGATCCAACGGTATAGTTATTTATACATTATATAATGGTATAAGAAATCTGGACTCCGCCCCTGTATAGGATCGAAGGAATTTCTATAGAATATCCTATAGAATTCTAAACCAAAGGAACTTCGTCTACAAAGATCCCCACTTCAAAAAAATGGGGCCACCTAAATTTGCATGAACTGCTTTCTTACACAAAGATCCCCTAGTAAGAGTTTAGACCTTGTAAATTGTTTCTTGCGTCTACGATATGCGCTCAACTTTATTCGTGTTGCACGTACGATGGCCTTATTTTAGTCTTATCTTAGCAATGCCACGTAGATAGACTGTTGAGTTAGAGGAGAGAGAAAAAAACCTTTGTCTTCTCTTAGCTGAGAGATTATCTCTTAGATCTCTTAGCACCATATGTCACCACATATTTAGGGATTGATAAGTCTAAAATAAAATATCATATTTTGTCATTATATCAAATTACGTGGCACGTATAAGATAAGATTGTCTTATCAACCATTTTACAATCCCTTAGAGCAACTCCGACATCTGCTGTATATTTTGGCGCGCTATAATGTGTATGCAGCGTGCGCGATCCGGGTATAGCACGCCGCGCGTGAATCTTCTCTGATAGAGATGCTAAACGTGCACGCTAAATTTGCAGCACAAACCTCATCAACATGCGCGCTAAATTGGAGCGCGCGCAAACAAGATTTTGCAACAAACATTACAGAAAATAGATCTAGAAATTAGGAGAAAATACATTACATAGAACAGGAAAAAAAACTATACATAGGTCGTAGTGCAGAAAATAGTAGAAACTACTAATAGAACCTTGTCATCATCGGACATGGCCGGTGTCGTGTCGGACACCGGCGTCGACGACAAATAGTCCCCCCCATGGGGGTCATCTTCGGCGATGATCGTGGGCCCAGCCATCTGCGCCTCGATGAAGGCGGCGCCTCCGCGCCTTGTACGCCCGGCCCTCGAGGCGGTTCTCGTGCTTCGTCGCCCTCACCGTCGCCTTGTGTTGAGGGCGAACCTCTAGGGTGGCCCGATCTTTCACGATTCCCTTTCAAATCAAGGATGGAGTGCGGGGAGAGGAGGAGAGGATGAACACGACGAACGCACGCACGAAGAACGCGATGAACACATGCACACACAAAACCACGATACACACCAATAGCTCACACCGGCGGTGACCGGTCCGGCGCAATCCCTAGGATCGGCGTCGGGCGGAGGACTCTCTCTCGAACCGGCACGGCGAGATGGGAGACTCGATGAGATCTTGACGTCTAGGCAAAGGGACTCCGATGCCTAGGCCTTGTACAACGCGGAGGCACGATGCAAACTCCAACGAGGTTTGGGGATATTGGTGCTCCTTGGTCAAGGAGCATGAGGCAAGAACTAGATAGATCCACAAAGGGGTTTCCACTAATTCTAATATCATGCCTAGGGTTTATAATGGAGGTGGGGAACTATATATAGGCCAGCCACTTAAACATGGGTACTTTAGGAATAAAAGACAAGTTCTGGACGGACTAAGAGGTACATGGGCCGCAGGCCCAAAGGCCTTTTCATGCATGGCGTCGATCAGACCGGAGACTCCGGTGTGGTGGATCGGAGACTCCGGTCTAGGCTGGAGACTCCGGTCTAGGCCAGAGATTCCGGTCAGTCTCCGGACCAGCCTCCGGAGGGGCCTTCAGATTGTCCCAGGGCCCGGCACAGGGGTCAGACCGAAGAATGGGCCAGAGTCTCCGAGGTCTTTAGGCCGGAGACTTTGGTGGACCGAAGACTCTGGTGTGCGCAGACCGGAGACTCCGGTCTGAGCAGCTCCAGCGGCTCCTGCTTCATGCTCTACTCCTTGTTCTCCATCCTTGGGTGCTTGGTGATGTGTCGAGGCTTCGTACCTAATGATGCATAGAGTAGTTGCATGAAGTAGCACACCATCCAAGGAGGTATCAAATTGGCACGAGGAGAGGAGCAAGTTCACCTTAGCTTGTAGGAGTTTGGCTCAGGCACGAGTCATGGGTCCACTTGGGGGACTTGTTGGTATAGATGTAGGAGCGTCCGTAGGACGGGCTGCATCAGCTCCCCCCTTGGGAAAGAGTCGTCCTCGACTCTTCATGGTTATCATCTTGAACATCTCCATGGTAGGGTGAAAGATCCTTGACATTGAATGTATTGTCTTGCAAGGTACTTGGAGGTCGGTATGTCGATGATGTAGGAGTTGTTGTTGATTCTTTTGAGGACCTTGAAGGTACCCTCTCCTCTTGGCTTGAGCTTGGAGTCATGTTCCTTGGGGAAGCGGTCTTTGCTTAGGTGTATCCACACAAGGTCACCTTCTTCAAAGATCATCTCCTTCTTGTCCTTGTTTAATCTTGAAGCTTGGCGAAGGACTTGTTGTTCGATAATAGCTCTTGTTTCTTCATGAAGCTTCTTCATAGCTTGTGCGCGCTTCTCGACGTCCATGTTTGTGCGCTCATGGAGAGGTAGCGGTAGGATGTCGAGCGCGGTGAGGGGCTCAAAACCATCGATGATCATGAATGGACTCATCTTGGTTGTTCAGTGTTTGGCTCGATTGTAGGCGAACTCGGCATGTGGAATGCATACCTCCCAATCCTTGAGGTTTTTCTTGATCAACACACGAAGGAGGGTTCCGAGGCTTCGGTTGACAACTTTGGTTTGGCCATCGGTTTGAGGATGCGATGCGGATGAAAAGAGGAGCTTGACGCCGAGCTTGGCCATGAGGGTCTTCGATAAGTAGCTCATGAATTTGACGTCGTGGTCGGAGACGATTGTTCTTGGCACACCGTGAAGACGGACGATTTTCCTAAAAAATAGATTTGCAACATGTGAAGCATCGTCGGTCTTATGGCACGGTATGAAGTGTGCCATTTTGGAAAAACGATCCACAACAACAAATATAGAATCATGACCATGCTTAGATCTAGGAAATCCTAACACGAAATCCCTGCTAATGTCGGACCAAGGGGTATGAGGAATAGGCAATGGCATATAAAGACCATAAGGGTTAGCTTGCGACTTAGCTTTAACACATGTCGTGCATCGTTGAACGTAGCGCTCCACGTCACGCTTCATCTTGGGCCCGAAGTAGTGATTGGAGAGCATGTCCAATGTCTTGTCGCGGCCAAAGTGACCCATAAGACCTCCACCATGAGATTCTTGGAGAAGCAAAAGTTGAAGCGACGACTTCGGAATGCATAGCTTGTTTTGTTTAAATAGAAAGCCCTTATGCAAATAGAAATCATCAACTCCTTTGTCATTGGAGCACTTTGCGAAAATTGGTTCAAAGAATGGGTCGGAAGCATACAAAGATTTTATTTCCTCAAGACCCAACACATTGATTTCAAGTCTCGTAAGAAGGCTTGTATGTTTGCGAGACAATGCGTCCGCAACTACATTATCTTTGCCCTTCTTATACTTGACAATGTACGGAAAAGACTCCATGAACTTAACCCACTTAGCATGTATCTTGCTCATGTTAGCTTGGCCTTTGAGATATTTCAGTGACTCATGGTCGGAATGTATGATAAATTCCTTGGGCCATAGGTAGTGTTGCCAAACTTGAAGGACACGAACTAAGGCAAAAATCTCTTTGTCATAAATTGGATAATTAAGGCGAGCACCATCAAGTTTCTTGCTATGATAGGCTATATGACGTCCATTTTGCATAAGGACTCCTCCAATGCCAATACCACTAGCATCGCACTCTATCTCAAAAGTTTTTGTGAAATCCGGTAACGCAAGAAGAGGTGCTTCGGTGAGCCTCCTTTTAAGTTCATCAAAACCTTTTTGTGGTGCCTTGCCCCACACGAAGGTGACATTCTTTTTCGTCAACTCATTGATAGGACAAGCAATGGTGGAAAAGTCTTTCACAAAGCGATGATAGAAACCGGCCAACCCATGAAAACTTTGGAGTTCACTCACATTTGTTGGGATGGGCCAATCTCGTATGTCCTTTACCATGGAAACATCAACTTCAATTCCCTTCGAAGAAATGACAAATCCAAGAAAAATCAACTTGTCTTTAGCAAAAGTGCACTTGGGAAGATTAGCATAAAGCTTTTCATGTCGAAGGATTTGCAAAACTTCATTGACATGTGTTATATGGTCCTCAAGTGATTTGCTATAAACAAGAATATCATCGAAATAGACAACAACACTTTTTCCAATGAGAGAACACAAGATGTGATTCATAAGGCGCATGAAGGTGGATGGGGCATTAGACAAACCAAAGGGCATAACCAACCATTCATAGAGACCAAGTTTGGTCTTGAAGGCGGTTTTCCACTCATCACCTTCGGCCATGCGTATTTGATGGTAACCACTACAAAGATCAATTTTTGAAAAAATAGTGGCTCCACACAACTCATCAAGCATGTCATCGAGACGTGGTATGGGATGTCGATAACGCACGATGATAGCATTGATTAGATGGCAGTCCATGTATAACCGTAACGTATCATCCGTCTTTGGAACAAGAATCACGGGTACGACACTTGGACTAGTGCTAACTTGGATCAAACCTTTGGAGATGAGTTGGTTGATTTGACGTTCAATCTCCTTTGTCTCCTCCGGGTTTGTGCGGTAAGCGGCGCGGTTGGGAAGTGGTGCACCGGGGATGAGGTCAATGCGATGTTCGATGCCACGAAGAGGAGGTAGTCCATGTGGAAGGTCTTCGGGGAACACATCCTTGAATTCCTACAAAACACTCATCAAAGATGGGGGAACATTGGTTAGTTCATTAGTTCCTTGCGCTAGTCCCTTGCAAAGGAGGACATAGTGCAAGATGGATGGGTTGTTCTGAACATCTCTCATCTCACTTTTGGTGGCAAGGAGAACACTTTTAGTTTTTCCACTCGAGTTTGGCTTGTGGCTCTCACTCACTATGAGGTGGTTCTCTCTCTCACCACTCTTCTCACAAGTAGGTGTTGTGCTTTGCGCCCTCACTAAATCCTTTGCATTGTCCGCAATTATTTGGCTAGGAGTCATCGGTTGCAAAACACATGTTTTGTTGAGCCATTTGAAGGTGTATACATTGGTGTGTCCATCATGTTGAGCAGCCTTGTCAAATTGCCACGGTCGACCAAGAAGCATGTGGCAAACTGTCATAGGAACAACATCACATTCCACCGTATCTTTGTAAGGACCAATGGCGAAGGAGACCGATACAGTATGCTTGATCTTTACGGACCCTTGGTCACTTAGCCATTGCACGTGGTAGGGGTGCTTGTGTGGATGGAGGGTGAGGTTGAGCTTCTCACACAACTCGGTGCTAGCAAGGTTGTGACAACTCCCTCCGTCAATGATCACCTTGATAGATTTTCCATTGATGCCGACTCATGTTTGGAAGATATTGGAGCATTGGTCTTCATGCTCTTGTGCTTCAGTGGTCAAGATCCTTGTGACGACAAGCGATGGACTTGAGTCATGTTCACACATGAGGAGTTCTTGGTCATCTTCCACACGTTTCCTTGCCATTGCTTCCTTGACTCGGGCATCAAATTCATCTTCACTCAAGTACTCTTCATCACCATTGTCATGGATGAACAAGACTTTGTTGTTTCCACATTCGGCCGACTTGTGTCCTTTACCTCCACACTTGTAGCACTCTCCATTGAAAGGTGTATCACTCTTTGCTTGTTTGCCACTTGGGGGTAGTTTTCCTTGAGGAAGTGTGGGATTGAAGCAAGGCTTGGAGGTACTTGAGGAGCTTCCATTGAAAGTTGTTGGCGTAGCGGTTGAAGCTTGCTTGTAGGTGAAATACAGCTTGGGCTTGTTGTACTTGATGTCCTCTTGCACTTGACGTTCAGCCTTTGTTGCGATGTGCACAAGCTCAACCATGGTGTTGTATGTTTGGAACTCGACGATGCGCTTGATTGGGTGATTCAATACAATAAGGAAACGTGCCATTGTTTGCTCCATGAGCTCATCAATGTTGGCACGAATCAAGTTGAGTTCCATTTCCTTGAAGTACTCTTCCACGGTGTTTGTGTTGGGTCCGCAGCATAGAAAACAAAAAAATTCCTACGATGAGAACTACACGCCAAGATCTATCTACTAGATATAGAGCAACGGGTGGACATACATCCATGGAGAACTTACCCTCGAAGAAAACGAGTTTTGTTAACGAGTAGGAACTCGTGGTTGATGTAGTCGTACACTTGTCGATCTCAATATCGTGTGGAAGTCCGAGCGCTGCAAATCAGCAGCGCATCCGTCCTCGCACACATGGTCAAGCCACCGGACAACCTCCACCTCCTCGCTCCAGCGATGCAGCGGAAGCAGCAACTCCTTCTAGATGAAAAGCTACCGGGAACATGTATCTCGCTAATCCGAGACCATGGGGGAATAATTCTAGAGGGGGAGAGAGATCCTTCACGAGGAGGTGTGAGGAAGAAGGAGGAAGAGGGGGGCCTTTTATAGGAGGAGGGGGGGTACCCCCTCCATGGCCGGCGCCTCATGGAGGCGACCCCTCACCTCCTCCATTCATGTGGTGGTAACTCCCTCCACATTAAAATGCCTCTTCACATTCCTTTTAAAGTCTCCACTTTAAATGCATTAAAATTCTCTAAGTTTAATGCTCTTTCATTTAATAAAACTCTTTTATTGAATTTATTCAGAATTTTGTTAATCAATTTAATTAACAAACATTCACATAAAACCCCTTACAACATTTCAATATCACATGCAGAACCACTTTCTACAATTTCACCCGAAACAATTCTGGTTTCTATCGAAACAATTCCTGCGCTTTGCAATTCTTTCGTCTGAAACATATGTGCTCCAAAATGGTGTCCGGTAACTCTTAAGTGTGTCACCCTACAGTTTGTGAATAGTGCAGACATGATTGAGACTCCTCTCAGATCAATAATCAGAAGCGGGACCTGGAGATCCATACTGACTCTTGCATATTCAACGATGACTTCTGTGATCGTGAGAACCTTTAACGCTAGTAACTTAATCCCTTTGTCTCATGATATAATACATGTCCGAGATTTGATCATCGGTATCCAAATACCTAGTTTGATCTCGTTACCGACATGCACTCTTTTCTCGTTCCCGTGATATAACATTCTAGTGATCACATCACTTGCTTGCAAGCTATCTTAATGTGATATCACCGAGAGGGCCCAGAGTATATCTATCCGTCATCGGGATTGAAAAATTCCCCTCTTGATCCATGAGCCTCAACATAACACCTTCGTAGCACTGAACCCTGATACATTGCAAATGTATCTATAATTTTTGATGCTCCATGCTTGGTTTTATCCACTTTCTTGTGTTTTGTTCCAACTTTGGATTACTTTTCATATGATTTCTTGGACTAACCTATTAACAAGAGCCACAGTGCCGGCTGCCTGTTTTCTGCTGTTTTTAGTTCCAGAAAAGTCAGAAAATGAATATTCTCGGAATTGGACGGGACAAAAACCAAAGTGCCTATTTTTCTGGAAGGGATCAAGTGCCAGAATACAAGACGGAGAAGGGCCAGGGAGCCACCACACCAACTGGCCGCGCGGCCAGGCCTGGCCCGCGCCAGGGGGTGGAGTGGCCGCTCCCGGCACCCCCCTCGGCCTCTCCTTCTGCCTATAAGTTGCCCTCGGGACGAAAACCCTAAGGACCCGATCAAAAATCCACGAAAGAGTCTGTAGCCGCCGTCATCTCCATCCCTAGATCGGGACGGATCTGAAGCTCTTCCCGGCACCCTGCCGGAGAGGGGAATTCACCCTGGAGGCTTTCTTCATCACCATGCAAGCCTCCGGTGTGATGCGTGAGTAGTTCATCCTTAGACTACGGATCCATGTAGTAGCTAGATGGTTGGTTTCTCCTCCTTTGTGCTTTCATGTTTAGATCTTGTGAGCTCCGTTCATGATCAAGATCATCTATTTGTAATTCATACATGTTGTGTTTGCGGGGATCCGATGGATATTGAGATGCTATTTCAGATTGATTATTGATTCTATCATGTCTTTGTTATTTGAGATCTTGCATGCTTTCCGTTGTTAGTAGCTATCTTGGCCAAGTAGATGCTAGCAACTCCAAGAGTTAGTATTTATGCTCGATAGTGGGTTCATGTCTCTGGTAATCTGGGGAAGTGATAGAAATCTCTAAGGTACTAGATATGCTGCTGCTACTAGGGAGAAAACAACAATCCTTTATTCATAGAACAATCATATTGTTTACTTTACACGCAGTTCGTAAAGCAATAATCTGTTGCTTGCAACTTAATACTGGAGGGGGTTCGGATGATAACCTGAAGGTGGATTATTAGTCATAGATGCAGTTGGATGGCGGTCTGTGTATTATGTTGTAATGCCCAATCAAGTCTCAGAGGAGTCAAGATGATTAGTACATGCATGTATTGCTTTCTCGGTGTTTGTCAATTGCCTCGCTATAATTTGTTCACCCAGCATGTTATCTATCTAAGGAGAGCCACCTCTAGTGAGCTATGGATCCCGGTCCTTTTTCTTTACATACAATCTACAATCCGTTTCTACTTTGTGTTTACTTTCTGCAAACTTTTACTTCTTTACATTTGATACGTTTAATCCTTTGTTTTCCGCAAAACACGGTGAGACTGACAACCTCATCGCAAGTTGGGGACACAGTTTTGTGGTTGTGTTGTGCAGGTCTCCACGTTGCTACTAGCACCGGTAGTGCACCCTGCCAAAGCTCAGCTAGTAACACCTTTGGGGTGTTTCCTTGCTCCTACTGGTTCGATTAAACCTTGGTTTCATAATTGAGGGAAGACTTGCTGCTGTATTCATCGTACCTTCCTCTTGGGGTTCCCAACGAGCTCTACGTCGAAAGTCGAGCGCATCAAGATTTTTCTAGCGCCGTTGCCGGGGAGTCAAGGACATCTTCACAAGGGGAGTCTCTCATAACCAATCTCTTTACTTTGTTGTTTTTGTTTTGCTTAGTTTCTTTTTGCTTTGTTTGCTTGTTTTGTTCTTCAAAAAACACAAAAAAAAATTAGTTTTACTTGTTTGCTTTCTTATTTGAAAAACACAAAAAAATTAGTTCCTATCTTAAGTTGCCTTCATGTCTAGCCTTGCTCCAATCACTATGTCACCCGAGGAAATGATTTTCACTTTTAAACAAGGAATTGAGGAATGTTTTAAGGAACCTTGGTCTAGAATCTCTGATCTACATGAAAAAACTGAGCCTAAAATGACTCAAAGCTTGTTCCTTAGCAGTTTTTACCTTGGGATTGCTCTTTGCTATAGATATGATTTAGATGCTGTTGTGGGAGGAGATTTCCTCCAATGTAATGAGGATGATGCTATTAATGCTATAAAGAAATTGATCCTCACTTACAACATGCCTAGCCAAACTGATATTTCTTTCGCAAAAATATTTGCTAGGTTGAACACTCTTGAGACTAGCACTACCAGCTTAAAAGATTGCTACAATATGCTTAGGGAGCATCACGATTATGTTCCAATAAACTCTAAACCATCAAAGTGGTTCCCTACAGTAAAGATTGAGATAAACGCTGAAACTTTTCAAGCTCGCTGTGATATCATGTCTGAATCTTGCCTTATGCCCAAAGATATTTATAAATCTCTAAATACTTGGGGGCTCATTGAAGGAGAAAAAGAAATACCTCTTACTAATAATACTACCATATTACCTCTTGGAATAGCTGAAGGAGTGTTTAGAAAGATCCTTGAGAAAACAATTTCTATTGATTATCTTGTTATTGAATGTGCAGGAAAAGGACAAATTACACTTGGAAGGTCCCTATTGGAACTTCTTGGAGCAATAATAGATGTGGGAAAGGGGACCATGCACCTTTATTCTCCACCAAACAATCCTATTTTCCCAAAGGTGAAGAATAGAAATAATAGAGGTAAGGGCAAGAAAGTTGGTCTTAATGCTTCTTCATTTGAGAACACTTGATTCTTTCTTTGCTTCCTATGCCTAACTTAAAGGCGTTAAAGAAAAGTACTTGTTGGGAGATAACCCAAGAGTTTTAGATGAGTCTTGGAAGTTATTACCTCTGTAATAACCTCTCCTTATCCTTTTTATTTGCTTTTTGTGCCAATAGTAATCTCTAATGAGAGTGAAGTAATGATTGGGAAAGTTGCTGTCCTGAAACAGATTTCTGTACTTCACCGTAAAAATTCCTGAGAGATCTAAGTACGTACGATTGAGCTGTAATTTTTGGTGCTTCTGCCCCAGGTTGTTATATAACTTTCGTTAGTTCAACACTTTTTGATCTGAGCAACAGAAGGTCTTCGAAAAAATTCGTCTTTACCTACTGGTCTGTTTTGACAGATTTCTGCCATTTTCTGCATTTGCTTCTTGTTAGTTCCTTCTTGAGTTCCTTTGGGAAATTGAGCTTTTTGAGGGAAGCTCTACAGTAGCTAGTGTTCCAGTGGAAGTTTATTTGGTGTTAGAACTGAACCTTGAGACTTATTTATCTTCATTGCACTAATGTTGCTAATGAGATTGTGTGAAGTTTTGTATGAAGGAAAAATTTCAGGTGTATGGAAGGAATGAGTAATGAGATGAAGGATGGACTAAAGCTCAAGATTGGGGATGCCACGCGTGTGACCCCAAGAAATATCCTAGAAGTACAATCATCAAAGCTTGGGGATGCCCAAGGCATCCCCTTCTTCATCAATAAAAATCCCAGGTTTCTTCCAAACGCTTCATTTTTATTGTTTCATGCATAGTTGTGTTGTTCTTGGAGCGTCTTCTTTTTCGTTTTTGTTTTGGTTTTTAGTTTGCTTGGTTTGATTAGTTTTCTGAATAAATTGGTTGGACCCCCTCTTTCATACATTGGTTTGTAAATAGTTTGGTTTGGAAAAGAGTAGGAAAGTTCATGCTTTTGTGGTAAAAAGAGCTTGTTTTCGACTGTGGCCTATGCTTTGTCATGCCATGCTTGATATTGTTTTGGCTTTATGCTTAGTATTCTTTGCTGTAGCATGGCTTGTTATAAACAATTGAGATTGCTTAATGTGCCTTGGATGAATCATGCGTTGTTTTAGCATATTAAAGCATAGTTTAATGGTATTCTCCTTTGATGCTTTATTTGGGTTGACTTGGTGCATGCTCACACCATGTTATGACTGTCTCAAGTCACCATAGCCTTTATGATCCTTCAGTTTTCAACTTTTAGTATCACTTTATGCTTTGATCAATGATGTTTTGTCGCTCTGCATGATTATGGCCATTATTGCTCTCTTAGTTTGTCGCTCCCAATCTTTTGCTAGCCTCCACAACCAAGTATGAGTTCCACTCATGCATCCAACTCCCTAAACCAAGTTATTCCAAAGAGTCCACCATACCTACCTACTAGCTTATGCTATTCCAAGTATATTCATGCTTTTGTTTACCTTCCACTTGTTATGAGAAAACTAGTGATTAAAGCTCTCACGAACTTGATGGCACACTTTACTTTATTGCCTCTAATAAACTTGAACCATTGTGTCTTCTATGTTGTATATGCTTGCACTTATTTGTCGGGAATTAGCAGAACCATGCTTTCATGGGGAACGCTTTCAACATTGCACTTGGTACTTGTACCTAGTTGATACCATGCTCTTTTGTATATGGATGTCGTCGGTGTGAAATTAAAGGGGAGCTTGTAAGTCCATGGAGTTATGTATATGTGTTAGATAAACTCCTGAGCCGCTGGTCTAATCCATGCTGACATGGTGGAAACCTGCAGCGTAACCATAATGAGCTGTCTATGAAGCATTCTTTTTATAAAAAAAAGGTCCTATATAGAAAAAAAATAGAGAAAAAGAGAAAAAAGAGATACTATGAAAAGAGGAAAGAGAGAAAAAAGCACCATATTCCCATGGTAAATAAGAAGAATGCTGAGATGCTCGTTGTCTGCTTGCCTTGTCATTTTGATATGGGGATTCTTCCGTATCATCGGGCAAGGGGTACCCCGTTGGCGGTTCTCAATGATACACATATACTTACGATGACAAGAACTTACCGGTGACTAAACTTGAGTAGCATGAGGAGCGGCCCTCGTATACAAGGGACACGAGATTTCCGACTTATACTTCGTCAAGCATGTACACCATAGTTTATTCACTTTAACCTTAATCACTTCAAGATGCTTATGATAGGGGCAATGAGAGCTGAAAGCTATAAGTACCATAATTTTTGGAAGCTCTTTATGAGACTTGAATCCCTACTTCCTTTTACAAACGGCTTTTCTTCCACCATTATATTGAGTCTCCACCTTCTAACTTTATGCACCTACTTTGAGAGCATAGTGGCCATTCTTAGTTCTATGTGCATTGTCCCAAGACTAGTTGATTGATTCATAACTTGTTATTGCTTGTTTTAAACTATTGTATCTAGTCACTCTTATGAACTTTGAAGCTGTCCTATGCATTTATATTTGCTACTCTATTGAGGGACAACCTGAATACTTTTATGCTATGTTTTCTTTATGAAACAAACAAACATCCTACAAAGCACTGTTATTCATGAATCTTTTGTTTGTGCCTTTTCATGTTGCATCTTAGTCTCTTTACTTATTGCTAGAACTTTGTCTTTCATGTTATGATTGAATTACTTTGATCCCAGCTTTGAATGTTTTGAAAATACTTTGATCAAGTCTTTGTTGGTGCATGTCACCTCAAAAAATATTTCTTTTTATCACTTACCTACTCGAGGACGAGCAGGAGTTAAGCTTGGGGATTCTGATACATTGCAGATGTATCTATAATTTTTGATGCTCCATGCTTGGTTTTATCCACTTTCTTGTGTTTTGTTCCAACTTTGGATTACTTTTCATATGATTTCTTGGACTAACCTATTAACAAGAGCCACAGTGCCGGCTGCCTGTTTTCTGCTGTTTTTAGTTCCAGAAAAGTCAGAAATTGAATATTCTCGGAATTGGACGGGACAAAAGCCAAAGTGCCTATTTTTCCGGAAGGGATCAAGTGCCAGAATACAAGACGGAGAAGGGCCAGGGAGCCACCACACCAACTGGCCGCGCGGCCAGGCCTGGCCCGCGCCAGGGGGTGGTGTGGCCGCTCCCGGCACCCCCTCGGCCTCTCCTTCCGCCTATAAGTTGCCCTCGGGACGAAAACCCTAAGGACCCGATCAAAAATCCACGAAAGAGTCTGTAGCCGCCGTCATCTCCATCCCTAGATCGGGACGGATCTGAAGCTCTTCCCGGCACCCTGCCGGAGAGGGGAATTCACCCTGGAGGCTTTCTTCATCACCATGCAAGCCTCCGGTGTGATGCGTGAATAGTTCATCCTTGGACTACGGATCCATGTAGTAGCTAGATGGCTGGTTTCTCCTCCTTTGTGCTTTCATGTTTAGATCTTGTGAGCTCTGTTCATGATCAAGATCATCTATTTGTAATTCATACATGTTGTGTTTGCGGGGATCCAATGGATATTGAGATGCTATTTCAGATTGATTATTGATTCTATCATGTCTTTTTTATTTGAGATCTTGCATGCTTTCCGTTGTTAGTAGATATCTTGGCCAAGTAGATGCTAGCAACTCCAAGAGTTAGTATTTATGCTCGATAGTGGGTTCATGCCTCTGGTAATCTGGGGAAGTGATAAAAATCTCTAAGGTACTAGATGTGATGTTGCTACTAGGGAGAAAACAACAATCCTTTGTTCATAGAACAATCGTATTGTTTACTTTACACGTAGTTCATAAATCAATAATCTGTTGCTTGCAACTTAATACTAGAGGGGGTTCGGATGATAACCTGAAGGTGGATTATTAGTCATAGATGCAGTTGGATGGCGGTGTATGTATAATGTTGTAGTGCCCAATCAAGTCTCAAATGAGTCAAGATGATTAGTATATGCATGTATTGCTTTCTCGGTGTTTGTCAATTGCCCTGCTGTAATTTGTTCACCCAGCATGTTATCTATCTAAGGAGAGCCACCTCTAGTGAACTATGGATCCCGATCCTTTTTCTTTACATACAATCCACAATCTGTTTCTACTTTGTGTTTACTTTCTGCAAACTTTTACTTCTTTACATTCAATACGTTTAATCCTTTGTTTTCCACAAAACACGGTGAGATTGACAACCTCATCGCAAGTTGGGGACAAAGTTCTGGGGTTGTGTTGTGCAGGTCTCCACGTTGCTACTAGCACCGGTAGTGCGCCCTGCCAAAGCTCAGCTAGTAATGCCTTTGGGGTGTTTCCTTGCTCCTACTGGTTCAATTAAACCTTGGTTTCATAACTGAGGGTAAACTTGCTGCTGTATTCATCGTACCTTCCTCTTGGGGTTCCCAACGAGCTCTACGTTGAAAGTCGAGCGCATCAAACCCATCTTTATAGTCACCCTATTACAGTGTGATGTTTGATGTTATCAAGATACTCTTCCGGTGTTAGCAATTAACATGATCTCATGGTCTAAGGATAAAGATTACTTCGTATGATGTTATAGCAATGTAAACATAATGACTTGATCGTAATGCTATACTTTGGATGAATGTTCATCACATCATTTCACAAATGTTGTGACCTTGTTATTAACAACATCTATTGTCCATGATCAGGAAACCTTGATCATCTTGTTAATCAACAAGCTAGTCTATAAGAGAGGCATAACTAGGAACCCTTTTTGTTTATTAAACACAAATGTATTGACGTTTCCTATCAATACAATTATAGCATGCAAAATAAACATCTATCATATACAAGAAATACATAATAACAACTTTATTATTGCCTCTCAGGGCATATTTCCTCTAGTCTCCCACTTGCACTAGAGACAATAATCTAGTTCACATAGTGATAAATCTAACACCCATGGAGTTCTGTTGTTGATCATGTTTTGCCCTAGGGAGAACTTTAGTCAACGGATCTGCTACATTTAGGTCCGTGTGTACTTTACAAATCTTTATATCTCCATCCTCGACATGCTCGCGGATGGAGTGAAATCGGCGCTTAATATGATTGGAATTCTTGTGAGAACCCTGGTTCCTTGGCGTTGCCTATGGCTCCATTGTTGTCACAATAGATCACCATTGGGTCCAAAGCACTAGGAACCACACCTAGTTCCGTTATGAACTCCTTCATCCAAACCGCTTCCTGCACCGCTTCTGAAGCAACAACATATTCCGACTCCGTCGTTGATCCAGCCACCACAGGTTGTTTGGAACTCCTCCAACTAACTGTTGCTCCGTTCAAGAGAAATACGTATCCGGATTGAGACTTAGAGTCATCCGGATCGGTGTCAAAGCTAGCATCGACATAACACCTAGCGACCAACTCTTCTTCACCTCCGTATATAAGAAACATATCCCTAGTTCTTCTTAAGTACTTAAGGATATTCTTGACCGCTATCTAGTGTTCCGAACCTGGATCAGATTGGTACCTACTAGTCAAACTAATAGCATGTGCCACATCCGGTCTTGTACATAGCATGGCATACATTATAGAGCCTATGGCCGAGGCATAGGGGATCTTATCCATTATCTCTCTTTCTTCCTCCGTAGCCGGACTTTGAGTCTTGCTCAATGTCTTGCTTTGCAACATAGGTAAGAACCCCTTCTTACTTCCGTCCATATTAAACTTCTTTAATATCTTATCAAGGTATGTACTCTGCGATAGCCCAATTAGGCGCCTTGATCTATCTGTATAGATTTTAATGCCTAATATATATGACGCTTCACCAAGGTCTTTCATCGAAAATTTGCTGTTTAGATAACTTTTAACATTGTTTAAAAGATCTATATCATTTCCAATCAATAATATGTCATCCACATATAATATCAGAAATGCCACATTGCTCCCACTCACTTTTTTGTAAATACAAGCCTCTCCATAAGTTTGGACAAATCCAAACTCTTTGATCACCTCATCAAAGCGGAGATTCCAACTCTGGAATGCTTGCTTCAGTCCATAGATGGATCGCTGAAGTTTGCATACTTTATTAGCATCCTTAGGATCGACAAAACCCTTAGGTTGTATCATATACAACTCTTCTTCAATATTACCATTGAGGAACGCAGTTTTGACATCCATCTGCCATATTTCATAATCAAAATATGCAGCAATTGCTAACATAATCCTAACCGACTTAAGCATCACTACGGGAGAGAATGTCTCATCGTAGTAAACTCCTTGAATTTGTCGAAACCCATTTGAAACAAGTTGAGCCTTATCGATGGTCACATTACCATCAGCATTAGTTTTCTTTTGAAAATCCATTTATTCTCAATGGCCTTTCGATCGTGAGGTAAGTCCACCAAGGTCCAAGCCTAGTTTTCGTACATGGATTCCATCTTGGATTTCATGGATTCTAGCCATTTGTTGGAATCCGGGCTCATCATCGCTTCTTCATACGTCGCAGGGTCATCCATTTCATCAACCATGAAATTCACAACAGGATTGCCGTACAGTTCAGGAGCTGCACATGTCCTATTTGACCTGCGAGGTTCGGTAGTGTCCTCTTTCGGAGTTTCATGATCAATATCATTAGCTCTCTCTTCATTAGGTGAAGTCAACTCCGAAACAATTTCCGGTGCTGCACTACTCGCCATTTCATGAAGAGAAGGTTCAATAACCTCTTCGAGTTCTACCTTCTGACTACTCACACCTTTCGCGAGAAACTCCTTCTCAAGAAAGGATCCATTCTTGGCAACAAAAACCTTGCCCTTGGCTCTGTGATAGAATGTATACCCAATCGTTTCCTTAGGGTATCCTATGAAGACGCATTTTTCCGATTTGGGTTCGAGTTTATCCGGCTGAAGTTTCTTCACATAAACATCGCATCCCCAAACTTTAAGAAATGACAACTTAGGTTTGTTTCCAAACCATAATTCATATGGTGTCATTTCAACGGATTTAGATGGTGTCCGATTTAAAGTGAATGCAGCGGTTTCCAGTGCATAACCCCAAAATGACAGTGGCAAGTCTGTTAGAGACATCATAGATCGAACCATATCCAATAAAGTATGATTACAACGTTCCGACACACCATTACGTTGGGTGTTCCGGCAGGCGTGAGTTGTGAAACTATTCCACACTCTTTCATGTGTGTGCTAAACTCGTAACTTAGATACTCACCTCCACGGTTGGACCATAGAAATTTGATCTTTCTGTTACGATGATTTTCCACTTCATTCTGAAATTCCTTGAACTTTTCAAAGGTTTCAGACTTGTGTTTCATCAAATAGATATACCCGTATCTACTCAAATCATATGTGAAAGTAACAAAATAACGATATCCACCTCGCGCCGACACACTCATTGGTCCACACACATTAGTATGTATGATTTCCAATAAATATGTCGCCCGTTCCATTGAACCGGAAAACGGTGTTCTAGTCATCTTGCCCATGAGGCACGGTTCACATGTATCAAATGATTCAAAATCAAGTGATTCCAAAAGTCCATCAGAATGGAGTTTCTTCATGTGTTTAACGCCAATATGACCTAGACGGCAGTGCCACATATGTGCAGATATATCATCATCAAGTTTAATCTTTTTAGCATCAATATTATAAATATGCGTAAAACTACTATCGAGATCCAACAGAAATAAACAGTTCAACACAGGTGCATGACCATAAAATATATTATCCATATATATCGAACAACCATTGTTTTCAGACTTAAACGAATAAAAACTTTGCACCAAACATGATCCGGATACAATGTTCATGCTCAGTGCAGGCACCAAATAACAATTATTCAGATTTATAACTAATCCTGATGGCATATGGAGAGGCAGCGTTCCGACGGCAATCACATCAACTCTTGATCCATTGCCGACCCGCATCGTGACCTCATCCCTTGCTAGCTGTCTCTTGTTCCGCAGCCCCTGAATCGAGTTACATATATTAGCAACTGATCCCGTATCAAATACCCAGGTGCTACTGTGAGTACTAGTCAAGTACACATCAATAACATGTATATCACATATACCTTTGTTTGCCTTGCCGGCCTTCTTGTCCGCCAAATACTTGGGGCAATTGCGCTTCCAATGGCCAGTCCCCTTGCAATAGTAACACTCGGTGTCAGACTTAGGGCCAGCTCGGGGTTTCTTTTTAGGTGCGGCAACAGATTTGCCACCCTTCTTTCCCTTGTGCTTGCCTTTCTTATCCTTCTTGAAACCGGTGGTCTTATTGATCATCGACACTTGATGTTCTTTTCTAATCTCCACTTCTGCAGTCTTAAGCATTGACAGAAGCTCGGGAAGAGACTTCTTCATGCCCTGCATATTATAGTTCATCACGAAGCTCTTGTAGCTAGGTGGTAGAGATTGGAGAACACGATGTATGCCTAAGTCAATAGGAATCGTTATTCCCAAGGACACAAGCTTATCGGCGTACCCAGACATTTTGAGTACGTGCTCACTAACGGAGCTGTTCTCCTCCATCATGGGTATCGAAAATCATTTTCAATTCTCCCATGGTATCAAAGGCATTGCCATTTTCGAAACGCTTTCGAAGTTCTGGCTCTAGCCCATACAGTATGCCGCAATGAACTAAGTTGTGGTCCTCCTGACGAGTTGTATAGACATTCTTTTCCTTGTCAGGGGCATCAGGAGCTGGTGGGGGGCCTAGCGGCGCCTCTAGCACATATTGCTTTTGTCCAGCAGTGAGGAGAATCCTCAAATTCATAGCCCAGTTGGTGAAGTTGCTACCATTCGCAACAAGTTTCTCTTTCTCAATGAACACATTGAAATTAAAAGCAGGTGGTGCCATCTACAACAGAATTTGTAAAGTTTATTTAGACTAAGTTTATGATAGAGTGAGTTTAGTTAATCCAAATTACTAATGAACTCCCACTCAAAAACGACATCCCTCGTGTCTTTTTGGTGATTACATGAACCAAATCAACTACACCAAGTCCGATCATCACGTGAGTCGGTGCAGCTTCAAAGGAGAGCATCTATATGGGCATCATATCAACTATATGACTCATGCTTAACCTTTCGGTCCGTGTTACAAGGCCATGTCTGTACATGCTAGGCTCGCCAAGTAAGAACCTTAGTACTCGCGTGTGTAAAACTGTCTTACACACGTTGTATGAAAGCGTAGATTCGAGTACACCCGATCATCACGTGATGTCTCGAAACACGATCCATAGAATGGTGCATACTTAAGGAAGAACACATTTTATCTTGATTTCTAAATGAGGGATCATCTTACAGTGCTACCAAAAAGCGCCAAACTAGCAGTATAAGATGCTAACATCTAATGTGTAAAGTGAGATGATATGGTTCATGCATTTGATCTCTGATGGCTCGTGTATTAACAAGCTCGTTGGGGAACCCCAAGAGGAAGGTATGATGAGCACAGCAGCAAGTTTCCCTCAGTTATGAAACCAAGGTTTAATCGAACCAGTAGGAGCGAGGAAACACCCCAAAGGTGTTGCTAGCTGAGCCTTGGTAGGGCGCACTACCGGTGCTAGTAGCAACGTGGAGACCTGCACAACACAACCACAGAACTTTGTCCCCAACTTGTGATGAGATTGTCAATCTCACCGTGTTTTGCTGAAAACAAAGGATTAAACGTATCGAATGGAAGGAAGTAATAGTTTGCAGAAAGTAAACACAAAGCAGTAAACTGTTTATGGATTGTATGTACAGAAAAGGACTGGGATCCATAGTTCACTAGAGGTGGCTCTCCTTAAGATAGATAACATGCTGGGTGAACAAATTACAGTGGGGCAATTGACAAACATCGAGAAAGCAATACATGCATATACTAATCATCTTGACTCATTTGAGACTTGATTGGGCATTACAACATTATACATAGACCGCCATCCAACTGCATCTATGACTAATAATCCACCTTCAGGTTATCATCCGAACCCCCTCCAGTATTAAGTTGCAAGCAACAGATTATTGCTTTACGAACTGCGTGTAAAGTAAACAATACGATTGTTCTATGAACAAAGGATTGTTGTTTTCTCCCTAGTAGCAACAACACATCTAGTACCTTAGAGATTTCTGTCACTTCCCTAGATTACCAGAGGCATGAACCCACTATCGATCATAAATACTAACTCTTGGAGTTGCTAGCATCTACTTGGCCAAGATAGCTACTAACAACGGAAAGCATGCAAGGTCACAAATAACAAAGACATGATAGAATCAATAGTCAATCTGAAATAGCATCTCAATATCTATTGGATCGCCACAAACACAACATGTAAGATTACAAATAGATGATCTTGATCATCAACGGAGCTCACAAGATCTAGACATGAAAGCACAAATGAGGAGAACTAGCCATCTAGCTACTACATGGATCCGTAGTCCAAGGATGAACTACTCACGCATCACACCAGAGGCTTGCATGGTGATGAAGAAGGCCTCGAGGGTGAATTCCCCTCTCCGGCAGGGTGACGGGAAGAGCTTCAGATCCCTCCCGATCTAGGGATGGAGATGACGGTGGCTATAGACTCTTTCGTGGATTTTTTGATCGGGTACTTTGGGTTTTCGTCCCCAGGGCAAAATATAGGCGGAAGGAGAGGCCGAGGGGGTGCTGGGGTCGGCCAGACCACCCCCTGGCGCGGGCCAGGCCTGGCCGCACGGCCAGGTGGTGTGGTGGCCCCCTGGCTCCTCTCCGTCTCGTATTCTGGCATGTGATGACTTCCGAAAAAATAGGCACTTTGGCTTTTGTCCCGTCCAATTCCGAGAATATTCATTTTCTGACTTTCCTGGAACCAAATACAACAGAAAACAGGCAGCTGGCACTGTGGCTCTTGTTAATAGGTTAGTCCAAGAAATCATATGAAAAGTACTCCAAAGTGTGGACAAAACACAAGAAAGTGGATAAAACCAAGCATGGAACATCAAAAATTATAGATACATTTGCAATGTATCAATCTCTATCATTTGCATTGTGGTATGATCTATATCATTCCTTTGTGTGTAAGGCCAAGGTCTATGGAACTTACATGTTGAGTGTGTTGTAAGAGTATCTATCATACATCTACTTACAACAATACCATATCAAGACACTAGCCCAGCAACGATCTAAACTAGACGCCTCTAATTTATCAATTGCAAGTTTTACATGGCTTAGGGTTTTCGGAGATAGAACCGGTCTTGCCTACGAACATGAACCACAACGAGGATAACCAAGTTATTAGCAACTCGTTGTAAATTAGATATTGACTATAGTAGGAGAGACAGACACCCGCCAGCCACTTATGCAAAACAAGTTGCATGTCAGTCGTGGAACCGTTCTCATATACGATGACATGTAAGGTTGGTCCGGGACGCTTCATCCCACTATGCCACCAATATCCAAAATACATAGAAGATGCAATAACATGATCATCATCGCCCACATATAAACATATGTGTACTACCCGTGCGAAGCACCTACGCGTAGATCAGGCTCTGATACCACTGTTGGGTCCGCATCATAGAAAACAAAAAATTTCCTATGATGAGAACTACACGCCAAGATCTATCTACTAGATACAAAGCAACGGGTGGACATATATCCATGGAGAAGTTACCCTCGAAGACAACGAGTTTTGTTAACGAGTAGGAACTCGTGGTTGATGTAGTCGTACACTTGCCGATCTCAAGATCGTGTGGAAGTCCGAGCGCCGCAAATCAGCAGTGCATCCATCCTTGCACACACGTTCAAGCCACCAGACAACCTCCACCTCCTCGCTCCAGCGATGCAGCGGAAGCAACAACTCCTTCCAGACGAAAAGCCACCGGGAACATGTATCCCGCTAATCCGAGACCATGGGGGAATAATTCTAGAGGGGGAGAGAGATCCTTCATGAGGAGGTATGAGGAAGAAGGAGGAAGAGGGGGGCCTTTTATAGGAGGAGGGGGTACCCCCTCCATGGCCGGCGCCTCATGGAGGTGACCCCTCACCTCCTCCATTCATGTGGTGGTAACTCCCTCCACATTAAATGCCTCTTCACATTCCCTTTTAAAGTCTCCACTTTAAATGCATTAAAATTCTCTAAGTTTAATGCTCTCTCATTTTTATTAAATTTATTCAGAATTTTGTTAATTACTTTAATTAACAAACATTCACATAAAACCCCTTACAACATTTCAATATCACATGCAGAACCATTTTCTGCAATTTCACCCGAAACAATTCCGGTTTCTATCGAAACAATTCCTGCGCTTTGCAATTCTTTTGTCTAAAACATATGTGCTCCAAAATGGTGTCCGGTAACTCTTAAGTGTGTCACTCTACGGTTCATGAATAATGCAGACATGATTGAGACTCCTCTCAGATCAATAATCAAAAGCGGGACCTGGAGATCCATACTGACTCCTGCATATTCAACGATGACTTCTGTGATCGTGAGAACCTTTAACGCTAGTAACTTAATCCCTTTGTCTCATGATATAATACATGTCCGAGATTCGAACATCGCTATCCAAATACCTAGTTTGATCTCGTTACCGACATGCACTCTTTTCTCATTCCCGTGATATAACATTCTAGTGATCACATCACTTGCTTGCAAGCTATCTTAATGTGATATCACCGAGAGGGCCCAAAGTATATATATCCGTCATCAGGATTGAAAAATTACACTCTTGATACATGAGCCTCGACATAACACCTTCATAGCACTGAACCCATCTTTATAGTCGCCCTGTTACGGTGTGACGTTTGATGTTATCAAGATACTCTTCCGGTGTTAGCAATTAACATGATCTCATGGTCGAAGGATAAAGATTACTTAGTATGATGTTATAGCAATGTAAACATAATGACTTGATCGTAATGCTATACTTCGGATGAATGTTCATCACAACATTTCACAAATGCTGTGACCTTGTTATTAACAACATCGAATGTCCATGATTAGGAAACCTTGATCATCTTGTTAATCAACAAGATAGTCTATAAGAGAGGCATAACTATGAACCCTTTTTGTTTATTAAACACACATGTATTGATGTTTCCTATCAATACAATTATAGCATGCAAAATAAACATCTATCATATACAAGAAATACATAATAAGAACTTTATTATTGCCTCTCAGGGCATATTTCCTTCACTTTGTCCCTTGACGAAGCGCTTGAAGGTTGTTGAAGAGGTCACACGTGTAGTGCGCGGGGATAAAGTGGGATCTCATATGAGCCTTCATGTCATGCCAAGTTGTGATTGGCGGTTCTTGTCTTGCATCACGAGCAACTTGAACTTGTTCCCACCAAAGGTTGGCATAATCATCAAACTCAAGCGAAGCCACGACGACCATCTTCTCGTTGCTATAGTTGTGCATACGAAAGATCTTGTCGACTTTGAGTGCCCACGAGAGGTATTCTTCGGGGTCATTGGATCCGGTGAACTTGGGCATTGTGAACTTGAGCTTGCCAAAGGTTTCTTCATCATTGCGGTCATTGCAACGAGGTTGGTAACCTTGTTGATGATCTTGTGGTTGATGCAGTGGAACTTGGTTCTCGCGACCTTGTTGCGGAGCTTGCTCTTGATATTGTTGTTGAGGAGCTTGCTCTTGCTCTTGGCGTGGTTGTTGACGGTGTTGAGGCACTTGGGCCCCATGAGGTTGTTGAGGATGCGGAGCTGAAGGGTTCCGTAGCAGAAAACAAAAAAATTCGATCTACTCGAACACTAATACGAGGATCTATACTATGTAGACATAAGTAACGGAGAAGGAATACAATATTCATACCTTTGCAGACAGAGGCACGCCTTACGCAGGAAGGCGTATATTGATGAAGACGAGCAGCACCCCAAGTGTGGTGCCTCCGAAGTTCGTCACACGTCTGGTGTAGGAGACGTCAACCGGACTCCGATCCAGCCGAGCAGCGGAAGAAGTAGATGCCGGATCGCCGATCACACGAGGGTAGTGCGAAGGTGGAGAACTCAACTACGAGGTCCTCCCCAATATTACAGGGAAGTCATCAGCAGATGAGAGAGAGAGAATGAGAGAAATGGGTGATTCCAAAGGGGGAGGGGGACCCCTTTATATAGTGGGAGGGGGGCGTACCACCCAGGGGCCAGGCTGTGTGGGACTAATCCCCACACCCGCCGGCCACCTAGGGGCAGCCGGCGACCCTAGGTGGGCCCCACTGGGGCGGCCCATCAGCCCTAGGCCAGCCGGCCCCCACTCCCTAGGCGCCTTGCCCTATTGGGCCTCCCTTTGGGTGAGGCCCATTAGCAATATGGAGCCTTTAAAAATAAAATAAAATATATATTTAATATTAATTCTCCAATTAACATTCAAATACACATATTATATTATTCCTTCACTCTGGAACAACTTCCAAACCCCTTCTGATCTCCATCGGGTGTTACCGAAACTATTCCGGTTTCTCTCTCTCTATTTCTCATATGATACCTCATCTACCCTAAGCGTCCCTACCCTTAAGCGTGACATCCTTCGGTTCAGAAACACTCCGGACATGATAGAGACCACTCTCATATCAATGATCAAGAGAGGGACCTGGATGGCCATGTGACCCCCGTGCGTTTCATGAATACAATTGCTCGAACCGTGAGATAGTCGTTCCCCGTTCCCTTTGTCATTCGATACCTAATTCATCCGAGACTTGATCTTCGGTATCTCTATACCTTAGTTCGATCTCGTTACCGATGAACTTGTTTTCTCGTTCTCATGACGTTGCATTGCGTGACCTAGTCACATGCTTGCAAGCTTCATCAATGCAATGTCACCGAGATGGCCACATGTATCTGTTTGTTACATGGACTAGACAAATCCTGGTCTTGATATGTACTCCTCTACGCATTCCTTCGGAAAACTTGAGTGACACCTTTTTGATCACCCTGTTATGAGATGATTCTTGATAACCATCTAAGCTTCTTTCGAAATGGTGATTTGCATTACCTCACAGTCAAAGGATCAGGTTGCGAGGTTCTCTGTGTTTTATCATCAATGGTGAACTTTGTAACCAGATCTCATTAAGATATAACGGTCAGATGTTTGTCTATCATCTTATTCAACTAATAACATGACCTCATTGTTAGTTGGCATAAATGCCCATGATCTTGAAACACAGACCATCCTCATGACCGATGAACTAGTTCACTAGAGGTAACTAGAGACACGGTTTGTTTACATACCACACGTGCATTAACGTTTCGTATTAACATAGTTATAGCACAGTATGAAAGGGATTATGAACATATAGGAGTTATATCAAATAATACACTTTATTATTTGCCTCTAGGGCATAACTCCTTCAGTCTCCCACTTGCACTAGAGTATAAAAAAAACAAGTTTACAATAGGCACGAACCTAACACCAATGGAATCTCGGTTTTGTTCGTGCTTTTCTAGATGGAGAGCTTTCGTCAAAGGATCTGCCACATTCAGTTCCGTATCTACTTTGCAAATTGATGGCTCTGTGTATGGCACCCAGTAAAATTCTGGAGCGTGGTTGATGTAGAGCTCGTTGGGAACCCCAAGAGGAAGGTATGATGAGCACAGCAGCAAGTTTCCCTCAGTATGAAACCAAGGTTTAATCAAACCAGTAGGAGCAAGGAAACACCCCAAAGGTGTTACTAGCTAAGCTTTGGTAGGGCGCACTACCGGTGCTAGTAGCAACGTGAAGACCTGCACAACACAACCACAGAACTTTGTCCCCAACTTGCGATGAGGTTGTTAATCTCACCGTGTTTTGCGGAAAACAAAGGATTAAACGTATCGAATGGAAAGAAGTAAAGTTTTGCAGAAAGTAAACACAAAACAGTAAATAGTTTGTAGATTGAATGTAAAAGACAAGGACCGGGATCCATAGTTCACTAGAGGTGCTCTCCTTAAGATAGATAACATGCTGGGTGAACAAATTACAGCGGGGCAATTGACAAACATCGAGAAAGCAATACATGCATATACTAATCATCTTGACTCATTTGAGACTTGATTGGGCATTACAACATTATACATAGACCGCCATCCAACTGCATCTATGACTAATAATCCACCTTCAGGTTATCATCCGAACCCCCTCCAGTATTAAGTTGCAAGCAACAGATTATTGCTTTACGAACTGCGTGTAAAGTAAACAATACGATTGTTCTATGAACAAAGGATTGTTGTTTTCTCCCTAGTAGCAACAGCACATCTAGTACCTTAGAGATTTCTGTCACTTCCCTAGATTACCAGAGGCATGAACCCACTATCGAGCATAAATACTAACTCTTGGAGTTGCTAGCATCTACTTGGCCAACATAGCTACTAACAATGGAAAGCATGCAAGATCACAAATAACAAAGACATGATAGAATCAATAATCAATCTGAAATAGAATCTCAATATCCATTGGATCCCCGCAAACACAACATGTATGAATTACAAATAGATTATCTTGATCATGAACAGAGCTCACAAGATCTAAACATGAAAGAAAAAAGGAGGAAAACCAGCCATCTAGCTACTACATGGATCCGTAGTCCAAGGATGAACTACTCACGCATCACACCGGAGGCTTGCATGGTGATGAAGAAGGCCTCCAGGGTGAATTCCCCTCTCTGGTAGGGTGCCGGGAAGAGCTTCAGATCCCTCCCGATCTAGGGATGGAGATGACGGCGGCTATAGACTCTTTCGTGGATTTTTGATCGGGCCCTTAGGGTTTTCATCCCGAGGGCATCTTATAGGCGGAAGGGGAGGCCGAGGGGGAGCCAGGGGCCACCACACCACCCCCTGTCGTGGGCCCAGCCTGGCCGCGCGGCCAGGTGGTGTGGCCGGCCTCTGCCCCCTCTCCGTCTCGTATTTTGGCATATGATGACTTCCGAAAAAATAGGCACTTTGGCTTTTGTCCTGTCCAATTCCGAGAATATTCATTTTCTGACTTTCCTAGAACCAAAAACAGCAGAAAACAGGCAGCAGGCACTGTGGCTCTTGTTAATAGGTTAGTCCAAGAAATCATATGAAAAGTACTCCAAAGTTGGAACAAAACACAAGAAAGTGGATAAAACAAAGCATGGAACATCAAAAATTATAGATACATTTGCAATGTATCACAAATCTTGACTTCTCCTTCGTCAATGTTCTGCCGGATGACGTGAAATCTTAGCTTGATGTGTTTGGCTATGGAATGAGTTCTTGGTTCCCTTGCGTTTGCAATAGCACCCGTGTTATCGCAATAGATCGTCACGGGGTCTTGCGCATTTGGAAAAACTCCCACTTCGATGACGAAATTCCTTAGCCAAATAGCTTCATTTGCTGCATCAGCCGCAACAATATATTCAGACTCCATTGAAGATTGTGCCACCACTGACTGCTTCTTGCTCTTCCAGCTTCCCGCCCCACCATTCACCAAGAAAACAAATCCTGTTTGAGACTTCGAGTCATCATGATCTGAATTCCAGCTCCCATCCACGTAACCCATTGATACGTCCATTTTGCATCACTATTCTTTGCCTTAATTCACTATTATTCATTGATATATTTCGTATTGAGAGGTGATACTTATGTTATTTCATCTGTTTTTGCATGGTTGATGACTTTTGGAGCATGGACCACTGCAGTCAGGATTCTGATGGAAAAGGTGATGTTTGGAGGCAAAATTCACGAAGATCAGAAAATCCGGGAAAATATATGGAAAATCCTATTTTTCCAGAAGGCGAAGGAAGCCAGAAGGTGGCTGGCAATGGGCCACAGGGGGCCCACACCACCCCCTGGTGCGGACAGCCCTAGGCCGCGCCAGCAGGTGGTGTGGCCACCCTGGCCCACTCCAGGCTCTCCCCTCTGGCGTATATCATCCTCCTGAAACACTAAGACTCGGGGAGCGACCATAGAAAGATTTTGCCGCCTCTGCGGGGCGGAAAACACCGAGAGAGAAAGATCTCTCCGGCAGACAGATTTCTGCCGGGGGAATTCCTTCCCGGAGAGGGGACATCATCGCCATCAACACCACCATCAAGCTGGACTTCATCAGGATCATCATCATCATCATCACCATCAGCACCCTCATCACCATGTCCATATTGCTGTAACAATTGTGTTGAATCTTGCATTAGTTCATAGGGGAAACTTTCCCGGTGTTGATTACTCTTTGTAGTTGATGCTATTGAGTGAACCATTGAATTATTGTTTATGTTCAGATTGTTATACACCATTATTCCATCTCTGATCATGATCCATATGATGTCTTGTGAGTAGTTCGTTTTGTTCTTGAGGACATGGGAGAAGTCATGTTGTTAGTAGTGGAGTTATGTTGAAAAAGATTCAATAGTTTGATATTTAAGTTGTGGTGTACTTCTTCTAGTGGTGTCATGTGAACGTCGACTACATGAAACTTCACCTATATGGGCCTAGGGGAATGCATTGTGTATTTGGCTACTAATCGTAGGGGTTGCCGGAGTGACAGAAACCTGAACCCCCGTTAGGAAACCATTGCATAAGGGACGTAAGGGTTTTAGAGTTTAAAGCTGTGGTTAGGTTTGTACCTTAATTACTTTCTTGTACTTACGGATGTTTGCAAGGGGTATAATCACAAGTATGTATTAGTCCTAGGAAGGTCGGTACATTAGCACAGGTTCACCCACACAACACTTAGCAAGCTAAAGAAGATTAATCAACTATATGAAGCGAAAGCACTTGACAGTCTTCCCATGTGTCCTCGAGAACATTTGGTCATCTTAAGTAATACAACCGGCTTGTCCTTTGCTGCATAAAGGATTGGGCCACTTGCTGCATTTATTCCTACTGTCTTTTATTTACTCATACTTTGTTTACTTGCTTTATCAAAACCCCCTAAAAATCCGTTTGCTAAGTATTTGCAGAGAATTCCTGATCCATACCACTAGCCAGCACCTTCTGATCCTCATTGGGTTCGACACTCTTACTTATCGAAAATACTGCGATACACCCCGTATAGTAGTAGGTCATCCCCCGTTACGTTTAGAGCTTCATCATTTCCTCCGTAGATTAGGAACATATCCTTTGTTCTTCTGAGATACTTTAGGATATTTTTCACAGCTGTCCAGTGGTCTGGTCCTGGATTACTCTGATATCGGCTCGTCAAACTAAGAGCCAATGCCACATCAGGTCATGTACTTAGCATTGCATACATGATAGATCCTATGGCTGAAGCATAGGGGTTGTAAGACATCTTCTCTCTATCATCATCCTTCACAGGACACTGAGTCATACTCATTTTGCAATTCTTCATCATAGGTGTAAAACCCCTCTTGGTGTTTTCCATTTTGAACCTCTTCAAAATCTTTTTTATGTAAGTACTCTGACTCAATGCTATTAGGTGCCTTGATCTATCTCTATAGATTTTGATTCCTAATATATATGTAGCTTCACCTAGATCCTTCATGGAAAATTGGTTGCTCAAATATGCTTTCACGCTTTTCATAAGATCCACATCGTTTCCCATGAGTAATATGTCATCCACATATACTACTAAGAAAAAACCGAGCTCCCACTCGCTTTCTTGTAAACACAGAACTCTTGTTGGTTTTGGACAAATCCAAAACTCTTGATCACTTGATCAAAACGTTGGTTCCAGCTCCGAGATGCTTGCTTCAATCCATAAATGGATCGTTGAAGCTTGCATACCTTTCCAGCATCCTTAGGATTAACAAAACCTTCTGGTTGCATCATATACAACTCTTCATCAATGTGACCATTGAGGAATGCGGTCTTGACATCCATCTGCCAAATTTCATAGTCAAAATGTGCAGCAATTGCTATTAAAATCCTGACAGCCTTAAGCATCACTATGGGAGATTAAGTCTCATCGTAGTCAACTCCTTGAATTTGTCGAAAACCCTTTGCGACAAGTCGAGCTTTGTGAATGGTTACATTACCATTCACATCTGTCTTTTTCTTAAAGATCCATTTATTTTCCACGGCCTTGCGGCCTTATGGAAGATCCACCAAGGTCCAAACTTGGTTTTCATGCATAGATCCTATTTCAGATTTCATGGCTTCTAGCCATTTCTTGGACTCAGCACTATCCATAGCTTCTTTGTAGTTTGCAGGTTCTTCCTATTCATCTAGGATGACAAACATCACAAGGCTGCTGTACCAATCAGGAGTGGCACGAACCCTTGTGGACCTGCAAACCTCTGGAGTTTCGAAGTGATTGTTTTGATCATCATCAATGGGCTCTTCCTCCATATTAGAGAGCGGTTTTGGAACAGCTTTCGTTGCGCTACTCGGAATTCAAAGAGAAGGGTCAACAATTTCATCTAACTCAATTTTCCTTCCACTCACTCCTTTTTCAAGAAACTCTTTCTCTAGAAAGGTGCCGGTTTTTGCGACAAACGTTTTTCCCTCGGCTTGGTTATAGAAAGTATATATGATGGTTTCCCTTGGATATCTTACAAAGATGCATTTTTCCGATTTGGGTTCGAGTTTGTCAGGCTATAGTTTCTTGACGTAAACCTCACATCCCCAAACTTTCAGAAATGACAACATTGGTTTCTTGTCATGCCATATCTCATATGGGGTTGTCTCCACGGATTTGGATGGTGCTCGGTTTAAAATAAAAGCAGCAGTTTCTAATGTGTATCCCCAAAAAGACACAGACAAATTAGTAAAGACATCATGGACCGTACACTATCCAATAGGGTTCGGTTACGACGTTCCGACACACCATTACGCTGTGGTGTTCCGGATGGCGTAAGCTGTGGGATAATCCCACAGTCCTTCAAGTGCATGTTAAACTCATAACTCAAATACTCGCCTCCTCGGTCCGATCGAAGGTGCTTGATTTTCTTATTAAGTTTATTCTCTACCTTTTTCTGAAATTCCTTGAACTTTTCAAAGGTTTTAGATTTGTGCTTCATCAAGTAGATATATCCATATTTTCTCAAGTCATCAGTAAAGGTAACAAAGTAGCGATAACCATTGCGTGTTGAGACACTCATTGGTCCACATACATCCGTATGTATGATCCCAAGCAGGTCCACAGCTCTCTCCACTATTCCGGAGAATGGTGTCCTAGTCATCTTGCCCATGAGGCATGGCTCACATGTATCAAGGGATTCGAAATCCAATGATCCAAGAAGCCCTTCTGAATGGAGCTTCTTCATGCGCTTTACGCCAATATGACCAAGATGGCAATGCCACATGAACATGGAATTATCGTTACTATGCTTACAATGTTTAGCATCAACACTATGGATGTGTGTATCACAATCAAGATCAAGTAAGAATAAACCATCACGTATAGGAGCATGAACATAGAAAACATCATTCATATAAACTAAACAACCATTTGTTCCTGATTTAAATGAATAACGGTCTTGCAACAAGCAAGACCCACTCACAATATTCATACTCAATGCAGGTACATACTAGCATTTATTCAAAATCAACAATAATCTTGACGGTAGACGGAGATGCAGGGTGCCGAAGACCATCACTTCAACTCTCGAACCGTTGCTGACGCGCATCGTCCCCTCGTCTGATGAGGACATCCCTACAATTACACCTACCCCAATGACTACTGAAGATGCTACAACTGTTGCAAGAAAGGATCAGTCCAATGAGATTAGAATTGGACCTATTACAAGAGCTCGTGCTAAGCTACTAGAACAACAGGTGAATTTATTCCTAAACGAATCTGGTACTTTGATTGATGAGAACTTTATACTGCCTAAGTCTATGCATTTATGTATGATCAGGTTCGTTGGAGAAACAAGCATGGCGCGAGGAGGAGAAGGGCTACAAGAGAAGCCCAACATGATGATCGCCCAAGGATGCGCGAGGGAGGAGCGGGAGGAAGGCGCAAGAGAAGATCATCAAGACGGAGGCAAGAAGATCTGCCACGACCGGAGTGTCCGGACGGATCCACCCGGACTGTCCGTCCTGGTCGAGAGGCGAACTGGCATGGACAATCAGAATATCAAATTGGACACTGCTCGGACACCATCCGGAAACTTTGAAGTTTCTGGCCAGACCGGACTATCCGGCATGCTCCACCCGGAGTGTCCGGCTGATTTCGACCGGAGTGTCCGCCCGCCGACCGAATCTGGTCCGAGTCGGTTTGTATCAGTTTGAGTTGTTTGCGTGTCGTTTCGGTTTCTGGCCGCCCCAGCTGCCCTTATAAGCCCTGGGACGACCCCTAGTTAGGTTTTCAGACCACGTTAAAATATTTTGGAGTTGTTTCTTTCATAGAACCTCTGGAATTACCCTGTGTTCGAATCTACCAACTATAATTGACTGTGATCTATTGTTCCATTGGGAATTAGTAGATTGCATACTACCGTTCATGGTCATGGCTGCGTGCGCAAGAGCGTGGTGTTGTGAATATCCTACAAGGTTCGAGAGCTGTTGCATTGGCATCAGGGATCGAGCGGGAGAGTTCATAGCTACAGGCTAGTTATCTATCATCCACCATCATCACCGCCATCCGCTTACTGAGAAGATCGGGCCACCCCATATCATCTTGGTATCAGATTTCTAGTGTTGCCTCGGTAAGCATCCACAAATCCATCCATAGATTAGAGAGTGTTTTTCGTCCTATACAGAAAAAGCCTTACAAAAAGATTTGCCATAGACTAGATTGCATCGTTTTCGAGTTTTAGTTGCTGATTGTATCTTCTCATAGATCCGATCTGCAGGTTTTTCTCGTAGGAGTCTAGTTTCTGTTTGTGTCTAGGTTTAGGGTTTCATCTTTTTTCCGTTGTTTCCACCATTACCGTTTCCGCAAGTCTTTATCCTTTTTTTCCGAGTCCACATAGCGTACTTTTGTTTGCTTACCATAGACACAGCCTATCTATAGCATCTGTGCCTAGGAACGTACCCACGAGACTAGTTGCTTTGCTCCGACAGGCTGCTCTTTAGGTTTTTGAAGTGCAGAAATTTTCTACAGGCGAAACCGGACTATCCGGCCGAATCACACCGGACTATCCGGCTCAACCGTAGTCTCTGGCACATATCAACCGGACTATCCGGCCCAGTTCTGTTATAAGTTGCTATACTCGTTTGCATTTGAGTAATATAGTTGAAAAATCAAAAAAAAAGAGAAAGAGCGAAAAGAGCTACAAGCCTGACAAAAAGAGAGTTATAGAAGTGTGCAATTTGGGAGGCCTTATTGTGTATAGCACTAGTAGATTGAGCAATCTTGTGCCTGTTCTATTTCAGCTATTACTAGCGTCTCTCTTGTGCATTGCAATATTCCTTTTCACAAGTTGCTTTGCCACGTTTATCTCCACTGTGTGTGTTTCTGGGGTATTTGTACGATCAGCACTAGGACTTGTTTGCGGTGTAGATAGGATACCATACCTATAGCTCCACCTTTACATAACCTGTGTGCCCTGTGATCGTTCTCTATACCTTTGATATTCACTTCATCACATCAAGTGCATCAGTCTTTGATTTCGTTTGGTAGAGCATCTCTATTCACTTTGGAACGGTAAGATCTCCTTTCTTATTAGTTGTGAGTGAGTTGTGAGAGTTTCCACCATACAAATTCTGATTTTTGCACTAACCTACTAATCATGTCTACTAGTGATGATGATGTTGTGTTGCAGAAAAAGAAGGATGAGGAGCTCGTCAATTGGCGTGAATATGAGGCTTTGAAATCCCACTTGACACGTGTGTTTACTAACACGACAGATGCCATTGACAATAATCTCCAAGATATGAACATGAGATTGGATCAGCATGTTGGGACGGTTGATACTATCCAAACGCAAGTGGCTACGCTCAATGTCAATGTCACCGCTTTGCAGCAGTCCATTGAGGGTTTGACAGCCACCTTACATAGAAGGGAAGATCCTCAACATGATGATGCCTTTGATGATTTCGATGCGGGTAGCGCTGTGGATGCTGCTCCAAATGTTGGCAGGGGACGTGCTATCCCCCCTGTCCATGCACCTGTTCATGGTCGTGGGTTTGCCCATCTTGGGCGTGGTCAACATGTGCCCAACCAAGCTGCTGATGACGGTTTGGGCAAGCCAAAATTTTCAATTCCTAAGTTTGATGGTTCCATTGATCCTGAAGACTACCTCACATGGGAGTTGAAGATTGAGAAACTCTGGCGCTTATTTGACTATCCAGAAGATAAGAAGGTCAAGCTTGCAGCATCGGAATTTGATGGTTATGCTTTACGTTGGTGGGATGCACTTGTGCAACATAGAAGGGAGGACAATGAACTTCCTGTGAGGGATTGGCGCGAGATGAAGCAAATCATGAAAGCTCGTTTCGTACCAACCAACTACTTGCGATCAGTTTTTGATAAATTGACGCAACTGAAGCAAGGCACCATGACAGTTGATGAGTACTACATGGAGATGGAGATGCTTATGAAGCGTGCTAGAATTCGTGAGTCCATTGAGATGACCATGTAGCGATTCCTAAACAATTTGAAGTTACCAATCAAGAGCATTGTTCGTCATCACAAGTATCAGACCATGAATGAGTTGTTGCATCATGCTAGAGAGGCCGAATCCCAGTTGGCAGAAGAGGCAAAGTCACGTGCTCGTTTTCCGTCCTCCAGCAGATTTTCGGCCAGGTCTACACCTTCTACAACCGTGCCACCAGCTGCTGCTCCCTTTACACCATCGGCCAAGCCCGCAAGTACACCTTCGTTTGGTTCTAATGCTCGGAAACCCGCTGCTCCTGCTGTTAGCTCGGGTTCCAACATGTCTACTGCACGTACTCGTGATGTGGTGTGCCATACTTGTGGAGGTAGAGGTCACTACAAGAAATATTGTCCAAACAGCAAGGTTATGTTTGTTAATGAACAAGGTGAAGTAGAAAGTGGAGATGAAGCTTCTGATGATGATATTGATGACGGCGAGGTTGGTGCTGATGCATATGCTGAGCGCGCACCCACTATTGTCGTATCTTCACGTGTACTTAGTGTGCAACCGGTTGAGAAATCCCAGCGTTGCAACTTGTTCCAAACAAAAGCTCTAGTTGGACCAAACAAAGCTTGCAAGGTAATTATTGATGGAGGTAGCTGCAGAAATCTTGCAAGTAAGGAACTATGTGCCAAACTGAATTTGACATACTTACCTCATCCCAAGCCATACTACATACAATGGTTGAGCAACAATGGTGAGATGAAGGTAAATCATATGGTACGTATGAATTTTCAAATTGGGCCATACAAAGATTCTATTGATTTTGATGTGGTCCCTATGACTGTTTGTCACCTACTATTGGGTCGGCCTTGGCTCTATGATCGCCATGTGCAACACAATAGCCGAGCCAATACATATCACTTGGAATTCAAAGGAAAGAAGATTACTATGCAGCCAATGACACCACAAGAAATTGTAAATGATTCTCGCCAGAAGATAGAGGTGAACTTGAAGGAAGATACTACCACCCGGCGAGACTGTGACACAGCTGTTCCTGATGTAATTGAGCCTAAATTGACTGATATAACGAAAAGTGAGAGAGTGCCTGGGTTATTGATATTAGCCACCAAGGAGGATATGCGAGCGTTTCGTGATGATCCTACAGCCATGCCACTTGTGCTCATGTATAAGGGCGAGGTATTGGTTTCTAACGACATGACCCCTATTTCTCTTGGTGTCTCTTCTGTTTTGCAGGACTTTGGGGATGTGTTTCGAGAAGACGTACCCGCAGGTTTGCCTCCATTGCATGGTATAGAACATCAAGTGGACCTAATTCCTGGCGCCACACTTCCCAACCGTGCACCGTACAAGACTAATCCCGAAGAAACTAAGGAAATTCAGAAGCAAGTACAAGCATTGCTGGATAAAGGGTACATCCGTGTCTCTCTTAGCCCTTGTGCTGTTCCTGTTATTTTAGTTCCTAAGAAAGATGGTACTTGGCGCATGTGTGTTGATTGTAGAGCGATTAATAACATCACTATTCAATATCGTCATCCTATTCCACGCTTAGAGGATATGCTAGATGAATTGAGTGGTGCTGTTGTTTTCTCTAAAATTGACTTGCGTAGTGGTTATCATCAAATTAGGATGAAAGAAGGGGATGAATGGAAAACTGCTTTCAAAACTAAATTCGGTTTGTATGAGTGGTTAGTTATGCCGTTTGGTCTTACTAATGCACCTAGTACTTTCATGCGTTTGATGAATCATGTTTTGAGAGAATTTATTGGTCGTTTCGTGGTTGTTTACTTTGATGATACTCATATACAGCCATACTGAATCTGAACATTTCACTCATATTAGACAAGTTTTGCAAGTGTTACGTGATAATAAACTGTATGCTAATCTTGAGAAGTGTACATTTGCAAAAGATAAGGTCATATTCCTAGGATTTGTTGTTTCTAAGCATGGAGTAGAGGTAGATCAATCTAAAATTGAATCACATGCTGGTGGTTTGATGGGTCACTTTGGGCGTGAGAAGACGTTGCTCATGCTTGCTGATCACTTTTATTGGCCCAAGATGAGGCGTGATGTGTACAGATTTGTGAGCCGATGTATTACATGCCACAAGTCGAAATCTAAGTTGAAGCCTCACGTTTTGTATACACCTCTCTCTGCACCTACTACTCCATGGGAAGACATTAGTATGGATTTTGTGCTAGGTCTACCTAAAACTCAGAGAGGTCATGATTCTATATTTGTGGTAGTGGATAGGTTCTCTAAGATGGCTCATTTTATTGCCTGCCACAAAAGCGACGATGTGTCGCATGTTGCTAACCTGTTTTTCAGGGACATCGTGAGATTACATGGAGTACCAAAGACGATTGTTTCTGACCGTGACGTGAAGTTCATGAGCTACTTTTGGAAGACCTTATGGGGGAAGCTAGGAACGAAGCTGCTGTTCAGTACTACATGTCCTCCCCAAACAGATGGTCAAACGGAGGTGGTGAACCGAACATTGTCACAGCTGCTAAGGACCATGATCAAAAAGAATCTGCGGGAGTGGGAAGAGTGTTTGCCACATGTTGAGTTTGCTTACAACAGGGCTGTGCATTCAACTACTCAGCTTTGTCCTTTCGAGGTGGTGTATGGTTTCAAACCATTGACGCCACTTGATATGTTGCCTCTGCCATTACATGAGAGAGTTGATATGGAGGCATCAAAACGTGCTGATTATGTGAAGAAAATACATGAGAAGACTCGAGAGGCCATGGAGAAGAAAGGCAAGAACATTGTTGCTGCAAGGAATCAAGCAAGGAAAGAAGTGTTGTTCGAGCCTGGAGATATGGTTTGGGTGCATTTACGCAAGGATAGGTTTCCACTACTTCGAAAGTCAAAATTGAAGCCACGTGGTGCTGGTCCTTACAAGGTGTTAGCCAAGATTAATGATAACGCCTACTCGGTTGATATACCTATTGAGGAGTTTGGTGGAGTTAGCAACAGCTTCAACGTTGCTGATTTGTCACCATATGCTGGAGAAGACCTTGGAGCGTCGAGGTCGACGCCTTTTCAAGGGGGGGGGGAGATGATGAGGACATCCCTACAATTACACCTACCCCAATGACTACTGAAGATGCTACAACTATTGCAAGAAAGGATCAGTCCAATGAGATTAGAATTGGACCTATTACAAGAGCTCGTGCTAAGCTACTAGAAGAACAGGTGAATTTATTCCTAAACGAATCTGGTACTTTGATTGATGAGAACTTTATACTGCCTAAGTCTATGCATTTATATATGATCAGGTTCGTTGGAGAAACAAGCATGGCGCGAGGAGGAGAAGGGCTACAAGAGAAGCCCAACATGACTATCGCCCAAGGACGCGCGAGGGAGGAGCGGGAGGAAGGCACAAGAGAAGATCATCAAGACGGAGGCAAGAAGATCTGCCACGACCGGAGTGTCCGGCCGGATCCACCCGGACTGTCCGGCCTGGTCGAGAGGCGAACTGGCGTGGACAATCAGAATATCAAATCGGACACTGCCCGGACACCATCCGGAAACTTTGAAGTTTCCGGCCAGACCGGACTGTCCGGCACGCTCCACCCGGAGTGTCCGGCCTGACCGGACTGTCCGGCCGATTTCGACCGGTGTGTCCGCCCGCCGACCGAATCTGGTCCGAGTCGGTTTGTATCAGTTTGAGTCGTTTGCGTGCCGTTTTGGTTTCTGGCCGCCCCAGCTGCCCTTATAAGCCCTGGGACGACCCCTAGTTAGGTTTTCAAACCACGTTAAAATATTTTGGAGTTGTTTCTTTTATAGAACCTCTGGAATTACCCTGTGTTCGAATCTACCAACTATAATTGAGTGTGATATGTTGTTCCATTGGGAATTAGTAGATTACATACTACCGTTCGTGGTCACAGCTGCGTGCGCAAGAGCGTGGTGTTGTGAATATCCTACAAGGTTCGAGAGCTGTTGCATTGGCATCAGGGATCGAGCGGGAGAGTTCATAGCTACATGCTAGTTATCTATCATCCACCATCATCACCGCCATCCGCTTACTGAGAAGATCGGGCCACCCCATATCATCGTCCTTCCTCAGGCGCCTCCTACTCTACAGATCCTGCTGAGAGTTACAAATGTGAGTAACAGATCCGGTATCAAATACCCAGGTGTTACTCCTGGCGCTTGTAAGGAATACATCAATAACATGTATATCATATATACCTTTGTCCGGGATGGCTATCTTTCCAGCTTGCTTGTCTTCAAGGTACTTGGGGCAGATGCGTTTCCAGTGCCCGTCCCCTTTGTAGTAGAAGCACGAAGTGCTGGGCTTAGGGCCAGGCTTGGCAGTCTTTGAGGTGCTAGGAGCAAACCTTCCATCCCTTTTAGACTTCTTACCCTTGCCTTTTCCCTTTTGCCCTGGTTTCTTAAAGTTGGTGGTCTTGTTGACCATCAGCACTGTGTGCTCCTTCTTGATTTCAACCTCAGCAGTTTTGAGCATGGCGAACACCTCAGCAAGGGTCTTGGCCATCCCTTGCATGTTGTAGTTCATCACAAAGCTCTTATATCTAGGGGGCAGCGAGTGCAGCACCCTATCTATAGTGAGCTCCTCCGGGATTTTGCAATCCAGGGCGTTTAAGCACTTAACGTAGCTACACATTTTGACCACATGCTCACTAATGCTGCTGTGCTCTTCCATTTTAGCAGAGAAGAAGAGCTCGGAAGCATCATACCTCTCCACACGAGCCTGTGGAGCAAAGACGGCCTTGAGATCCTCAATGATCTCAAAGACATTCATCTTCTCAAAACACTTTTGAAGCTCCGACTCCATGGCATAGAGCATTCCACTCTAGATGAGGGAGAAATCGTCCGCCTTGGACTCCCAGACATTCTTTTCGTCCTGGGAGGCGGAATCTGCAGGCTTAGCCAGAAGCTCAGCCTCGATGACATTAGTCAACTTGTAGGGGACAAGGAGGATCCTAAGATTGCGGAACCATGCGGTGAAGTTGGTTCCATTAGTTCTCAGCTTGTCCTTCTCGAGGAAAGTGCTAAGGTTGAAGGTGGGTGGGCGAGACATCTACAAAGGATTTGCAAAGTATTTAGACTATGTTCATAATAATGAGTTCAAGTTTTAACTAAAAGAACTCCCACTTAAACGAACATCCCTCTGCTCGTTTAGTGATCACATGATCCCAATCCTCTGCACCTCCCCCGATCGTCACGGCCATCAGTGCAGTATCAAGGGTGGACATTCCCTAATGTCGATCAGATCAACCATGTGATTCATGCTCGACCTTCCGGTCTCTTGTATTCCGAGGCCATGTATGCACATGCTAGGCTCACTAGTTCTAACTCGTGTGTATTTGCAGTGCAACATGGCTTACACCCACTGTATGCAAACGTAGATATGTCTGACACCCAGGCCTATAACCCTGGATCGCCTCATACCAAAGAACTTTCTTGGTGGTGCACACACAAGGGGAATACGATAACTGGAATACTATGAGGGATTATCTTATTATGCTACCGTCTAGTAAGTATACTAGCACAATAAGTAATACTTCAAAAAGTAAAGGGTTATGACATGGTTGTAGCTTTATGATCATCATCAATAGCTCTAATAAGAGTTTCGCAAACTCGCCATTGCCATGTTATAATACTTGCCCCTATGCAATAATGAAGATATATGCTTTTATATTAACTATTGCATGTTTTACGCGGCTTTAGGGCTTTCGCAGCAGAACCCCTTCCCACCTATGAACGTCGAGCCACAACATGGATTCAATTATTGCCGTTCTTCTTCCCTTTTCAGGGCCCTCCAGTGTTAATGCCATATCAACTACTGCAGAGAGACAGACACCCCCCTAAGCCACTTTGATTTGTGGACCAGTCTCGTGAATCACCACGTGAGGTCGGTTGGGGGCCGCTTCATCAAACAGTGTCGCGATATGAACAATAACATTAAAAAAGGGTAGCAACTAGAGAATCAATGCCCACATATTTCTATGTGTTCTATCCATACAAAATGTCTACCCATAGACCCGCTCTGATACCACTGAAGGGTTCCGTAGCAGAAAACAAAAAATTTCTATCTACTCGAACACTAATACCAGGATCTATACTATGTAGACATAAGTAACGGAGAAAGAATACATTATTCATACCTTTGTAGACAGAGGCACGCCTTATGCAGGAAGGCGTATATTGATGAAGACGAGCAGCACCCCAAGTGTGGTGCCTCCGAAGTTCGTCACACGTCTGGTGTAGGAGACGTCAACCGGACTCCGATCTAGCCGAGCAGCGGAAGAAGTAGATGCCGGATCGCTGATCACACGACAGTAGTGCGAAGGTGGAGAACTCAACTACGAGGTCCTCCCTAATGTTACGGGGAAGTCCTCAGCAAATGAGAGAGAGATAATGAGAGGAATGGGTGATTCCAAAGGGGGAGGGGGGACCCCTTTATATAGTGGGAGGGGGCGCACCACCCAGGGGCTAGGCGGTGTGGGACTAATCCCCACACCCGCCGGCCACCTAGGGGCAGCCGCCGGCCCTAGGTGGGCCCCACTAGGGCGGTCCACCAGCCCTAGGCCGGCCGACCCCCACTCCCTAGGCGCATTGTCCTATTGGGCCTCCCTTCGGGTGAGGCCCATTAGCAATATGGAGCCTTTAAAAATAAAATAAAATATATATTTAATATTAATTCTCCAATTAACATTCAAATACACATATTATATTATTCCTTCACTCGGAAACAACTTTCGAACCCCTTCCGATCTCCATCGGATGTTATCGAAACTATTCCGGTTTCTCTCTCTATTTCTCATACGATACCTCATCTACCCTAAGCGTCCCTACCCTTAAGTGTGACATCCTTCGGTTCAGAAACACTCCGGACATGATAGAGACCACTCTCATATCAATGATCAACAGAGGGACCTGGATGGCCATGTGACCCCGTGCGTTTCACGAATACAACCGCTCGAACCGTGAGATAGTCGTTCCCCGTTCCCTTTGTCATTCGATACCTAATTCATCCAAGACTTGATCTTCGGTATCTCTATACCTTAGTTCGATCTCGTTACCGATGAACTTGTTTGCTCGTTCTCATGCCGTTGCATTCCATGACCTAGTCACATGCTTGTAAGCTTCATCAATGCAACGTCACCAGATGGCCACATGTATCTGTCCGTTGCATGGACTAGACAAATCCTGGTCTTGATATGTACTCCTCTACGCATTCCTTCGGAAAACCTGAGTGGCACATTTTTTGATCACCCTGTTACGAGATGATTCTTGATAACCATCTAAGCTTCTTCCGGAATGGTGATTTGCATTACCTCACAGTCAAAGGATCAGGTTGCGAGGTTATCTGTGTTTTATCATCAATGGTGAACTTTGTAACTAGATCTCATTAAGATATAACGGTCGGATGTTTGTCTATCATGTTATTCAACTAATAACATGACCTCATTGTCAGTTGGCATAAATGCCCATGATCTTGAAACGCAGACCATCCTCATGACCAATGAACTAGTTCACTAGAGGTAACTAGAGACACAGTTTGTTTACATACCACACATGTATTAACGTTTTGTATTAACACAATTATAGCATAGTATGAAATGGATTATGAATATATAGGAGCTATATCAAATAATACACTTTATTATTTGCCTCTAGGGCATAAATCCTTTAGGAGCCTCATGACGTGGTTGATGACGAAGAGGAGGCTCGTTCCTCGGTTGGTGATGTTGATTAGGCACATGGGCCTCACGGCGAAGAACATGGTCATGAGCCTCTTGACGTGGTGGGCGTTGCTCAACTTGTATCACTTGACGCTCCAAGTTTTGTTGAGGTGGAGGAGGCGCCTCGTGTTGACCATGGTGTCGGTGCGGACGTTCATGACGTTGATGACGAGGAGGAGGATCTTGGAGAGCTTCACGTCGATGATGAGCTTGATTCTACAAATTGAAGTCATCACTTGTTGTGTCAAGTATGTGTCGCGGTCGATGGTGGTAGACTTATGGTTGCACTTGCGGTTCCTCTTGTGGTTTCTCTTGTTGGAGCACTAATGCCCTTGCGTGATGACGGTGTGCTTCTTGCCGTGCTCGTGGCCTTGAAGAGAAATCACCATCATAGCTTAACGTTGCGGCGTGCCGTGGGGAAGGTACATAGTTCGAAGAACTTCCATCTTCAACCATGGGGGCATCATTGCGTCTTGGAGCACTTGGATGTAGATCTTGTTGAGGAGGAGCATGACGACGCGAAGAGCTTGAAGCACGTGAACGTGGTCTTGCCATTCCGTCGATGAGGCGTCAAAGATTGTCATATTTTTCGGCGACGGAGCGTTGAAGCGCTTCATTTTGGTGGTCACAGTTGTGATGCATTGCGTGCATTTTTCGCTTGAGGCCGTCGAAGCGGTTGTCGATGTTCTTGAACTCGGCTCGCGTCTCGCCAAATTGTTCATCTTGTCGCATCTCAAGGGCTTGGCAACATTCACGGAACTCTTGGCGGACGATGAAGTGGCTTGCGCGCGTCATGTACGGTCCTTGATCTTCTTCTTGGGGAGGTGGTTGGCTCGACTCACCGTGCCTATCCATCATGCAAGACACATAAGTATTGTATATGGAAGTGGAATATGGTGGTGTTAGTCTTGTACCTCAACTTGGGGATTGCACCAAACTAGAAACCACAAGTGAGAGTTATAAGCGTGCAAAGTGGAATTGCAAAGAAAACCTACACTAAAGAAAGAACTAACTCTCAAAAGCTTGTTGGTGGTAGGTTAGGATTGTGGAATGCCAAAGAACAACCAAAAGAAAAGGGATAGTCAAATGTGGGTAAAATCCAACAAAACTCAAGTCAAAGACGAAGGTCAACAACTCAAAAGGGTGACGGGAACCTACAACTATATACACACACGTGGAGATAGTTGGGATTGACACGACTATGAAAATGAGCAAACAAAATGTCCTAACAAAGACTAAGCTCGTTGTCGTGCCAATGCAAGGAGAGACCGTGGCTCGTTTGCAAAGAGGAAAAATGAGCAACGGATTTGTGCACTTGCCTTGGGTGCTCTTCTTTCTCTCTTGCTTACAAGTTTTGAGACTCTCTTTTGCAAGGGGAGACTATTTTTCTTTTTCTTTTGCTTTGTATCTTTTTCTTTCTTTCTTGTTTTTTTGCTCTCCCTTGATGCTACATAGTCACACTTGATATTGCTCTTGCACTCTCACTATCCAAGGACAAATGCACAATGCTCAAGCAAACACAAGATGAGCCACTCTCATGGGATATGTACACACAAATGAAGATAGGGGTTAATAAGGTGACACAAGTTATACCTTTGTTGGTGATGATGAACTTGGCGTCAGTGGTGCGGGATGATGTTCGTGGGCCGTGGTGTCGATGAGCGTGGGGTTTTTTGATGCGGAAGCTTGTTGTTAGTTGACGACACGCACACGAGCACAAACAAACAAGAGGAAATTAGCCAATGCAAGATTAGAGGCAAAACTATCAAAATCAGGTGTCAGGCCGGAGACTCCGGGGTTTCAGGCCAGATACTCCGGTGCAGGCCGGAGACTCCGGTGTGCAGGCCGGAGACTCCGGTCTGGAGTCAGATCGCGAACTGCTCGTGTTCTTGAGCGGAAATCCACGCCTTGGGTCCTCAAATCCGCGAAAAATTCGCCAAATTGGGCTGGGAAAACGTAGGATAAAGCTGGACCAACTCCTAAAACAAGGTTTTGTCGGATCAAAACCACAAATAACACTCCAAATCAAGAGATCGATCCAAAGGCAAATTTGGGCTGTTTTTTGGGGATTTTCGAATTTTTGGTGGATAGAAGAAAAATTTGTGGGGGAATTCGTGAGCAACGAAGCTCTTGATACCAATATGTTGAGGTCGAACCTCTAGGGTGACCCGATCTTTCACGATTCTCTTTCAAATCGAGGATGGAGTGCGGGGAGAGGAGGAGAGGATGAACACGACGAACGTACGCACGAAGAACGCGATGAACACACACACACACAAAACCACGATACACACCAATAGCTCATGCCGACGGTGACCGGTCCGGCGTAATCCCTAGGATCGACGTCGGGCGGAGGACTCTCTCTCGAACCGACACGGCGAGATGGGAGACTCGATGAGATCTTGACGTCTAGGCAAATGGACTCCGATGCTTAGGCCTTGTACAACGCGGAGGCACGATGCAAACTCCAACGAGGTTTGGGGATATTGGTGCTCCTTGGTCAAGGAGCATGAGGCAAGAACTAGATAGATCCACAAAGAGGTTTCCACTAATTCCAATATCATGCCTAGGGTTTACAATGGAGGTGGGGGACTATATATAGGCCAACCACTTAAACAAGGGTACTTTAGGAATAAAAGACAAGTTTTGGACGGACTAAGGGGTACATGGGCCGCAGGCCCAAAAGGCCTTTTCATGCCTGGCGTCGGTCGGATCGGAGACTCCGGTGTGGTGGACCGGAGACTCCGGTCTAGGCTGGAGATTCCGCTCAGTCTCTGGACTAGCCTCCGGAGGGGCCTTCAGATTGTCCCAGGGCCCGACGCAGGGGTCAGACCGGAGAATGGGCCGGAGTCTCCGGGGTCTTCAGGCCGGAGACTTTGGTGGACCGGAGACTCTGGTGTGCGTAGACTGGAGACTCCGGTCTGAGCAGCTCCAGGGGCTCCTGCTTCACGCTCTGCTCCTTGTTCTCCATCCTTGGGTGCTTGGTGATGTGTCGAGGCTCCGTACCTGATGATGGCATAGAGTAGTTGCATGAAGTAGCACACCATCCAAGGAGGTATCAAATTGGCACGAGGAGAGGAGCGAGTTCACCTTAGCTTGTAGGAGTTTGACTCGGGCACGAGTCATGGGTCCACTTGGGGGACTTGTTGGTGTAGATGTAGGAGTGTCCGTAGGACGAGCTGCATCACCTTGTTTGCGGCCTGCTCGGCGTCGTTCTTGCGCTGAGGTTCGGCGTCTCCGAGGAAACGCCGGCACCAGTCCTGCCGCAGGCGCTCACCGCGCTCGGCGACAAGCAGGCGACGCTCCTCCCCGCTAGGAGGCGAGGCGGCGGTGTGGGCGCCTCGACCTGCTCGCGCGTCCAGACGTCCTAAAAGTTCATCGATGCACGCGGGCACCCGAGCCGCCACACCACGACGTCGTAGATGCACGCGGCCTCGTGCGCGGTCTCGTAGGTGCCGAGGCCGATGCGCTTGTCGCCGAACCGGATCTCCGCGTAGTAGTTGCCGTTCGGGCGCGCGCGTACGCCGCGGTACCCGAAGCTTCCCGGCAAGGTGTCATGGCGGCGGTGGCGGGGGCGCGGCGCGTTGGCAGAGAAGCGGTAGGGAGGGGAAGGAAGAGTCTGCGCGCTGAAGTCGCGACGGTTGGGTTTGACGTGCGGCGAGCGCGTGTTGAGCGGTGCGTAAAAAAAGAGTTAAATGCACTAACAGTCCTGTACTTGTCGGGCTGATTCGATTTAGTCCTCGTACTCGGAATTTACTGAATTTTGTCCGTGTACTTGTGAAATGGGCTCAATTTAGTTCTAATCCATGTTCGGTGTCGAAATTGTGCTGATTTGGACACCACGTGGACTGGAATCTTGCACGAATACCCTCCCATATCTAGAACCTTTTTTTCACTGTTAGATATTTGCATGTATCCTCTTCCCATTAGATCCATTATGCAAAGCGTCCAACGATGTTACAGATCCTTTCAGCCCAAAGAGTTCCATTCGAGGGAGGAAAAAAGAAAGGAATCGACGCAGGTAGAGGCAACGGGCAGGCGACAGAGGTGGTGATCGCTGAACCAGAAGGTAGAGTGACGTATTTACAATGGAAGGTTAACTAACAGTAACAGAGTAATGCAACGGGAGGTTAACTGCAAATTTCTGATCCATATTTGCTCCTACAAGTGGGACACGTCTCCACGTGGCATCTGAGTCAGCGCAATTTTAATGCCAAACATGGGTTAGGACTAAATCGAGCTCAATCCACAAGTATACGTATAAAATTCGGTAAATTTCAAGTAAGAGGACTAAATCGAGTCAGTCTGACAAGTACAAGGACTATCAGCGGTGCGGGCTCTCGCGCTGTTAGCGCACGGGCGAGGTTTTGCAGCGACGGCTGGAGTTGCTCTTATTCCTGTGTTCTATTTTGCAATACTTTAATTTCTCGGGGACCAGTTGGGAAGATCCGAATGTGATCTAGGAAAATCCTCCGTCTCCTCTGCCTCCTTACCAAACCCAAAACTTCAAACCCAGATCCTCCCACCACGGTCCCGCCGCATGGATCGGTCGGGGACTCCAGAGTCGGCGCGGTGATAGAAGGAGGACGAAGCACACCTTGAGATGCAGTCGGAGTTGCCCGTCCCCGTGTTCGACGGCGCCCCAATTCCGCAAGGTGGCTCTTTCCCGGCTGCCTCTCAAGGTGTCGATCCGTTCTGTTTACTCTCTTTTTTGGATGACATCTAGTATCACTGTGTTAGTGGTTCTCTGAGGGCACAAGGAATTATTGCCTAATACTGCTTACATAGGCATGCGATCCATGTTTTTGTCCTCCTTTCTTCAGTGTAAGAAATGGTTTTTTCTAACACTGCTCTGGTTGCTTTCAAAATCGTAAGCAGTAAATCAGTGTTTTTTATCTTATTATATGGGAAGAAACATCGAGGGCATCAGATGCTGGTAATGCAGCTGCCATCTAAATATAAGCATCTATCCACAACTTCACTTTGTCACTTAGGGCTGTTACTTGTTAGGAAAGGTTTTTACAATTTGCTGGAAATAGGAGAAGAGATTTGGGATTTTTTTTCTTTCCAAAACAGGCTTTTGCCCCGCTCTATAAATAATTTGGGGCATTTCAGACCTGTTAGGATCAAGTAGACATGTTTCTTTTTATCGTGTCTTCCAATGCTCTTATTTGATAAGCATCTCGTATTTTTCAGGGTCCATACTATGTAGTTCTTAAACATTTAGAGCATCTCTAGCTGATCTCTCAAAATCGGTCAGAGGAGTAAATTTTCGGTTTTACTCCTCTAAACCGCACCTAGCTGATCCCTTATCCGATTTAGAGGAGTAAAATTTAAGAGACGCCCCTAAAAAAGAGGCCAACTCTCTAAAATATATTCATGGGAGGCCTCTTCAAAGTATGATTTTGGCCGCATCCCGAGCCGCCCAATCTCACCGTCGCCGGTACCGATGCCCCTGATTCCGGCTGGAATGGAACCGGAATGCTCTTCCGCAACTCTGGTGACCCTCGCCGGCGGCGAGGAACTTCAATAAACTTGCGCCGTTCATCCTCCCGCACTCTCTCGCGATCCCCGCACCGCTGTTTGCCCCCGCCACACGACGCTGTTTGCCCTCACCTTTTGCGCGTTTGCGTGCTGCTGCGTGTGCGTGCATAGCCGCCGGTTGTGCCATGCGTGCATATAGCCGGCCACAACCTGCACTGATTGATGGATGGTTGATTGATTTGCGTGTGTGCGTGTGTGCGATGCTTCGGCGTGTGTGTGCCTCGCCGTCCCAAGTGCATTTCCTGACCCACCGTTGCCCTTGTCCAGGCTAACGTCGGAAGGAAGAAGAAGCAAAGGAAGAAGAAGAATTTGAGGGATCAGTTAGGTCCGGCCACCGTTAGTGGAGTAAAACTTTACTCCTCTAGGTTTACTCCGCCGTTTGCTCCTCTAAATTATAGGGTATCGGCTAGAGATGCTCTTAGCACAAATTTTCTCGTTTCGTTGGCTTTTGGCAGAACAAATATAATGCTCACATGATAACTGTCACATGTTTTGCTGCGATGCAAATGCAATTGCTGAAAAAAAAAATTCCCATGAATCAAAGTGTGCTGGTAAACTAATTTTCTGTCTCTTATAGTAAACAGTATCTATGGCATTCTGCAGCTGTTTTAACAATGGAACTGTGCAACGACCTAACAGTTAACTCAGAGTGACAAGGTGGGTACAGTTACAGTTAACCTGACATCATGTAGTATGCAGGTTATAACTAATTTAAATAATACAGTATAAGACAGACAGCGTTTAAGGGTGAAAAAAGGGACGAAAACTGAATTACGTAAGCAAGAATCTTGAATATTATCAGCAGAATGTCAATCTGTACCGTGCTCTTCTCTGGTGTCTGTTTTAGATAGCTACTCTAGGTTGACGACACATGACGTGCAATGGTATACACATATTTCCCTCCATAGTGAATCCATTTGAATTTACAAGTTCTGGATGAGGCTTTTAGAATTCTGATGTTGTAAGCATTAAGAACCCCGATAACCGCGGTGAGTTTGACTTCAGCTAACAGGATGAGTATGACTGGCTGAAGATTGCCGTGAGAATATTTAATCAAGATATATGAAGGACATGTGTTTGTTCAACCAATTTTTTCGAGTGGTGCAACGGGGTAGGTTTACCACATTTTCATGCTGTTTAATTTCGTAGCAAATATGTTGTGCTTTCAGGGTGTCAATTTGAGCACAATTCCTTTCACGAGCTGACTTATTCTCAATTCCATCATAGATCAGTACTTCTCACTATTGTGTAGATCTGATGACTCTTTGTGTGCTATACATCTGTGAGTCTGCCCTTCTCATAACTTGATGAATCACATTTAAGTTAACTGAGACATGGAGCCCCCACGTTCCTCTCATGGGTGACTTGGGTGGCGAAACCCTACTTGCCCACAACCTGCGATTGGACCCATAACCTCTGATCTCCCTAGCACGTGACAAATTGATATGAACATGTGTGCAGATAGTTGTCAGCTGCTTCTATTTGCTCAAGTTGGGTGCTGCCAATGCAAATGAAATTAACCCTGACAGGACACCTCAGTTATTCTTCTTTGACTTCAGGTTGTAGCATCTTTCATCCCGAAGCATTTGTATTACTTAATTTCAAATATTACCTCTCATAAAAAATGTAGGTCCTTGACATTGATATTCTTGAAGACGGAACTTTGACTATCAGTTCCAATAAAACCATGTTGCCTCACATAAAAGCAAGTACAATATGAAAGCATAATTCATGATAAATCCTAGTAGTATCAATTCGATGTCTTAGATGCTTGTATTTTTTTATGTATTGATGGTCAAACTTAGAAATGTTTGACTTGTACGAGACTTACATTTTGGATCGAAGGTAGTACATCCTAAGAGACCGGTAGCTTGTTTCAGGATGCTAGCTGCTTCCAGTTCTTTTGGTTGGTTGTATAATCTACTTAACTCTAAACGTGTGACATGTTCTCCGCACCAAACCTTAGCTCCAACAACCAACACACAAGAACATACTGTTTATCATAGATCAATGCAACAGTTGTGCTGTGCCCATAGGTGTGAGCCAGTAGCTCCCTAGCTCCGATTCCACACAGTAATTCTTAGGTTCAGACACAAACAGCAATTGGTTCACATCAACCACTTAGTTACTTGTAAGTTGTAACTGGCTACTCTCAGTATGCTGTTTGGGGAAGTTGTAGAATTTTTTATTGATGATGCAAACATATTTGTTTCATTTGTCTCTGGGATTTCATCAGAGGATGCTTTATCCTTTTTTTTGAGAAAAAGATAGAGGACACTTTATCCAGTAGACACAATATGCATGGTTACACTTCCAGGGTCTTGCAATCGTCCCTTTTTGTCCAACTGAGCTATTTAGATTACCACAATCCATAACACTTTTTGGGGTGTATATTTTCTGATAACTGTAACTGTTCTCTCATTCAAGGGTTAGGTACATACCAGTACAACAGTCTCAACCAAACAATCTTAATGTAGCACATACCCACTTTCTTCGAATTATATGGCTCTTTCCAAGCTGAGAGCCCTCTCTACTACTAGACTAGATGCCATGCATGTTTTTCTTGTAAGTCCAGGTGTCTTCAGTGTTCTGTACGCTCTTAGAAACTTTTTGTTAAGAGTAAAAGGTGTACCGACTGCTAACTTTTTCTAGAACCACTAGTGTACTATCCTTCATCACTTGCATTTGAGTGCCCAAATTAGGAATCTGGGTGTAACTTTCTAATCCATGGGTGTTTAGGAAAAGTTACTCGCTCCCATGTATTGACATCGCCAGATTGCAGAATTTGTGCAAGTTGTGCAGCTAAACTTATCTGTTCTGCATCCTCCGTTGTACAAACATAGCCTCTAGCTCAATTTAAGCCTTGGCCACAGGATAAAACAGTGCATCATTTATGCCTTGTTGCTAAGTTGGTTTCACTTTGAATTTCTCTCTTCTCTTGCACCCACACCTTAAATTCTTGGAAGGAAACTTCACCTCAACTGCAGTGATTTTGACCTGTGGCTTAATCTCTCGTCTGCTTAAATTTCGGTTCTAGGATGTCCTCTTCCTTTACAAGCCATTATATAATGATCCTGGAGTGGGAGGTACACCACAGGGCACAGGCCACAGTTCTCACACACCGCAGAACAGGGGCTCCTCTCTTCCTCTTCCCTCTAGCCACTTACACCGCACACAGGCTAAGTTAGGCACCACTTACGTAGGAAACCAAGCATGAGCGAGACAACAAGCAGCGTTGAATTCTCCATGGATTCGCCAGCGAGCTCTTGCGTGTCGTCGGATGTGGAGGAGGAAAGGCCGATGGTGGTGGCTGGGTGCCCCCAGTGCCTCATGTACGTGATGCTCTTGGAGTCAGAGGAAGAGAAGCAGCAGCCCAAGTGCCCCAGGTGCAAGAGCCCTGTGCTGCTGCACTTCCACAAGTTCAGTGATACCAAGAACAAGACTTAAACTGCCAAAACCTCTTGAGGGGGTGTTTCTTCTCAGCCTTGTCCGCAGCCTCTCAATCACAGCGTCCCATGAACTAGTATGATATAGCTAGTAACTGGGGAATCTGACAAACTTCCATGTGTATCCTACTCCCTACCTTGTGATTGTGAGATCATGTATACTGTAATGGACATACCATCTTCAACAAAGCATATTCTCCTATCTTCTTTTGAATGAATCATATATCTCTCCTGGACTGTCCATACCTAACATTGTTCTTGTGCTATTGTTAATTTCTAGTGTACTTTTAACCTTTTAAGTGTAGATATTGTACTATCCGACTTGATGTTTTTACATGTTCAGTCTTCAACAGTATACAAATATCTGTAAATAAGTCTTGAGCAATTTCTCAGCAAGCTTCCTGCCGACAACAGATAGAGACTCCACTTAAAGCCCAGGCTTATAGAAATAATTGCATTACTTTCCAGTAAAGAGACTAATCAACCTCCAGTTTCTCTGTCTCATAAAATGGGAGATCATACAGGTACCAAACTTCTGCCTCCTCTTAATTAGATGCATGAAATAGAAGAACCAACAGCTCCGGCAGTCCAATCTATTCCCGATGTGTTGTCACTTGTCCAAGGAATCTGTCCTATCATAGAGTCTTTTCCTTCTTTCTTCTTTGAGGAAGCAGTAGGTGATTTACCTACTGCAAGGAAAAGGTCCTCATTAATCATATGCTTTCAAATTTACTTTGCATGGACGCTGCTTCCCCATAAAGCCAAATTTATATCCATAGTCTTCCATCTCCATGCTCTGCAGGACTGCAAGCTGTCAGATTGTTTTCCGTCGATATTATTATTGTACTTGGTGATGCCGATGTTAAACATCTACTTTATAAAATATATTAAAACAGTTAGGATGTTCTGTAGGTTTTGATGTAGAGTGCTATCTTTCAAATTGTGACACGTGTGTCGAACATCGTCTTCCTCAGGGTGGCTTCAATGGTATGATTTTTTAACAGTGGGTACTTATTAGTTAACAGTGGGCTGTTGTCAACCAATTGGCCCAATTATGTGGATCGTTATTTAGGCCCAACAGACCTATCTATCAATCTATCTGCACCCAGAAAAAAAGGCCAATCAAGTGTAGGGAACATTGCTCATCCAGATCTCACATCATATTGCCCAGGTTATTAGCGGGAGCTCCTATACTCCGCTTATTGCGTCGGCTATGAAGTCCCCGCCCACCAAGTCGTACAGATGGGCCGGCCCATTTTAATGCGACTCTGGCAGCTCGTGTACATCTATCTAGTTTTTTTTTATTGCGAAAACATCCATCTAGTTTAGGCTATAGTACTAGTTGATCTAGAAAAACAAAGTAGTTATACTTGTACATGAAAAGGTTCAATTTTAAAATTGTTCAAATTTGAAAGTTGTTCAGATCTCAAAATGTTCAGATTTTGAAGAGTTCAAATTTAAAATTTGTTCAAATCTTTACAATCTGAATATTTTCAAAATCAGAATATTTTTTAAATATGAACATTTTTCAAATAATTTTATTTTTAAAAAAATGAAAACAGAAAAAGAAACAGAAAAGGGAAAAGAAAAAGAAAAAGAAAAAGAAAAAAGTTAAAACAGAAAAAATGCCGGATAGACCTTATTGGGCCAGCCCACTGTGCCTAGAGGGGTGCGCGGAGCGGATTAACGCGCACAATAAGCGGCAAATAGGAATTGCCATTATTAGCCGTGTTCATGGTTTAAAAGAAATACTACTAGTTGGTTAAAGAGGAGGCTAAGCTCTCTCTGCTTAATTGACTGGATTCTTAGCTTAGTTTCCCCTACTATGTGACCAAATCCCCTTGTTATTCGTGCATATTGTACACATGCTATACTTGTCCTGTTTGTTCTATCAATAATTCACTGCCCTGAACTCTAGTATAGTATTTACTCCCTCCGTTTCATAATATAGATGTTTTAGTTTTGTGAAGGTAATTCTATCTAGACGCCTTTTAGTGTACAGGTTTGGAGAGGTCTACTCCGGATCTACACACTAAAAGGTGTCTAGATATATTATCTTCACAAAGCTAAAACATCTTATATTTTGAAACGGAGGGAGTATTCAACAAAGCTAAATGTACTACTAGCGTTCAGTGTAACTATGCAGGCCAAAATGCCTATGCTTTGCTACCCAAAATTTTATTCATACAATTTATGTCTCATACATCATACTTTGATATTTTCATTCATTCAACTTTAGCACTAACTGTTTTAATCTATTCCAAAAGAAGTGAGTAACAAATCCATTTGTTTCAAAAGAACTGAAGTAACAAATCCGTTTTAAATGATTCCGGTTATCACTTTATGTTTCCGAAAAATTATCTTTTCTGTTGTCAGAACCAGCAAGGCTTCTTTGTTTGCATCCGTGTGCAGCTAATACGCTTAAGAAGAAAGTGAGGTTAATTCGAGCATTCACAAAGCATATGCACTTTTCACAGGTAGACACAAATGAAATATTCGTAAACTGAATGTATTTGATAAACTTTATAGGGGATGGAGCATCCTGTTTTGAGGCAACCTTTTGCAAGTATTAAATCATTATAATGTTTTCCGTACAAAGAATCATTATAATGTTTATTATTACAAAGCTTTCCTGACTAAGTCATGTTTGATGCAAGAATGCATGGTTGAAATATCAGTGCAGAGATTACCAGAATCAGAGGAAGATCTGAAGAGAACAATATGCTAATTATCCACCCTTGTGCAAGGTAAGATACTTAAGTATAGATTCTTGTACTAAGACCTTATAATAAGAGGAAATACTTTTTGGATCATATTTTTCTCAAGAACAAACAGCAGCTCGCACGATGGAGGGAACCTGCCCAACAACTAACACATGTAGCTTGTCTGCACTCCACATGAGACAAACTAACACATGATTTTTAAACCACCGCTAAAATTAATCCATGCCTAATTGCCTAGTCTCTTGTGCTTCCGTAAAGTATATAGATATAGCCATATAGGCGCATATGAAATATATTCAATTCAATCTGCGAGTCCCATAAGATTTATAAGCCTAAGGTATATACTTGATGTGTTAATTGAAGTACAAAATACTAATCTGAGCCTGCATAGGTCATCGACATCATTTATATAGTGCACCTTTAAATTATTGGGAACTTCTAATCTTTCGTACCAGTTTTATCTGAAAAACTATGTGGAAGCGACTCCAATAAGCAAATGCATCTGTTGAACTTGCAACATGTCTTAAATCATAGAGACCCCATAAAAACCTAGAATCCTGTTGATTCCAACTATCTCTTAGCTAGCTGAACGGTTCAAATTAAGAATGTTATCTGGTTCCTCATTTATTTCATTTCGCTTTAATAATTCATATACTGTCGGAGGCAGATTTGTGCTGTGCTATTCAACTGTTCGGTATTTTCCAGTTTTTGTATTCATTCGATTCAGTGGAGGGTCTTATATGCAAACACTGCTTACTCCTATATACTTAGATTCCCATATATATATATATATATATATATATGTGTGTGTGTGTGTGTGTGTGTGTGTGTGTATCCCACAACTGTTCAGTCGGCTCCTCTTGTTTGTCTGTCTTTGGAGACAAAATCTAGGAGTTGCTGTTACGCATAGTGTACAGATACAGTAGTATTCGATCTGCTGCTTTAATTATTTTAGAAAATTTCGACCATTTCATACATATATATATATACGTATTAAGATATGAAAAAAAATGTCTGATGACAAAATTTACAAGGTAATACCCCCAGGAAAAGTGGAAAACATGAAATAGGTAGCCGTATACCTCTGCAAATTTGATTGTACTGGAAATCATCAGCTCAACCTGCCAGGCTTATACCATGATCATGACATCAATTGTTTGGAGGCTACTTAGTGGGCATGGTTGAGACTTGAGAGATTAATAAGGTAATTAAGGGTGTTGTTCTGGTTAACCTAGTTATCTTTCTTTTGAAACATTCTGAAACTCTTGGATGCAGCCACTGAACTTGGGATTTCCAATTCCTCGAGTAATTCGATAGTTCGGAACTGAAATTCCGAAGAAGACCTTTATAGTACTAGTACAAATTATGGATCAAAGAGGCTGGAGCAGCAATTACAGTTTGGCAAATGTCACTCTTTGTCTGGCTGTTGTTAGTTGGCCATCACCATGCCATGCATGTGCCCAGTGGAGCCATGCTCTGCATTATTGCATCTTCGTCATACGGCCATTTGCAGTACTTAGCCCGCCCTCTTAAAAGTCACAAAACCCGGAGGTCCCGTTGCAGAGGCGCAACCTTGTAAACTCCCAACTGTTCGGTTGGCCTGGAAGGCTGATAACAACAACACAACAGGTCGGTGTCTAGGATGTCTAGCCCTCTTATGTACCAATTACGATCAGCTAACATGCAATCAATTCTGCGGTTCAGCCATGCTGCATGTTCCAGAACAGTGGATCTGTTAGCCAGCAGACAGGGCCTGGTCCTTGGAACTGTCCACTCTTGTGCAGTTCTGCATTCACTAAGTTTGTTTTACCTCCCAAGTTTTACACCAATCTATTAAGGGGTTAAAAAACGTACGTACTACTCCATGCAGTAGATTCTTAAAAGCCAGCAGCCCATAGGAGTACCTAGCTGCTGCAAATTAAAGTGTGTGGGATATGCTCTGCGTGGTTGAACTGCGGTGATACTGCTTTGCTTCACACGGCAGTGAAGATACAGGCCACGGGGATCTGCAGGATCATCCTATCCTACAGTGGTAATTGCACCAGCCTTTTTCCCTGACTAGTAGTATGGCTGCATGGACGCAGTCACGCACATTAATGTTGACAAGACTAGCAGGGGGCCTCAGCTAAGGAGTACTAGATTCAGCTTGCTAAATATGCGTTGAACAGATCAATAGATGATTGGAGCTGATTAATTAGCATCATGAGATTTTTATTTATGAGCAATATTGGAAACATTTTCAGTTGAATAATCATCTACAGATTCTTTCTGAGCTCCACCATGGTATTGCGGCTTATATACTAGTTTATATAGGTTCTTTTTTGAAGGAAACTAGTACGTAATATAATAATTAGGATTTGCATAGTGTATCCTAAAATAATCCTGGTTTATTTACAAGTTTTGTGTCTGCATACCGCATGGAGATTTTGTTACCTTTATGGCTTTTTCATATCATGAACAGTACCTATTACCGGTACAGGTCAGCAATCTATCACTACTAGTACCTATGCTGGGTTCCAGTGTACCAGGTGGACCAAAGGCTAGGAGAATCCTGCAATACTAGTATTTTTTGTTGGAGGCCTTAAGGACCAGGCAATGATCAAGAAATAGTTGGACCAACAATCTTTGATTGGGTCCTTGTTACCATGCACTAGAATCATTGAAGAACTGGAAACCAAATGTGATTTGATTTCCCTGGCCTAAATACCTGAAAGAATTGCTACTTACTCTAGATGCACCACCAAATCACAAGACGAACTCAATAAATGTGTGTCACAGGTTTCCTGCCTCTCATATAGGAGCCTTGATTTCATGCCAGAAGATGTGGCGATGTTGAATGGGAGCTCAAGGAAAGAAAGAGAGAATAGGAAAGAGGCCGTAGAGGTGAGTGCAATAAATTTGGTCTCATGTTTAGCCAGACTCGCATAAATGCTGAAATTCACTTGATTAGCACAAGGTTCAGAAAGAGGTGAGTTGGCAACACAGAGAATATTTGCAACAACCAGTCAGCACTATTCATTTATTTTCTTATCTAACATTGTCGTCTTGATCTTCACTGTCTTAATTTCAGTGTAGTTAAGCTCCAGTACAAGTCACTGTAATGTTACTACCTTCCAGCTGTTAGTTTCTTCTTTTACTTATTTTATATACTAGGGTGACCCTTTCTGTTTTCTTGTGATCATGTCATGTCATGTCAGTACTCACACTATGCTCTCTCTCTATATATCATTGGGTTTGAATTCGATTAGCTGTAAAATGGACAGTAGTTTCTGCCCTACTGTGCAACTCTTCGTTTAACAGTAAGAGGTCGTTTGGCACCTAGGTATTCATTTCATTTATATTATGATTCCAAAAATACCTACATGTTTGGTTGCCACCGGAATTTGCAAATGACGGGTCTGAGATAGAAATCGGGTTTACATATGGGGATATTTCGATGAATTTGCCAAATGAAATGACAATCTAATTCCGTGCCAACCAAACAACATAGGGATGGAATTGCAAAATAAATTCCAGGATTCCAGGCCCAAATGATGGATACCAAACGACCTCTAATAGTACATTTACTGCTAAAGCTGCATCGATCCTACATAGAAACAGTGGCAAACAAAACTGAAACAACTGTGGAAATTTCCCTGCTGTTTGCTGCGAAGGCCCTTGCACTTACAGGGTGTAGTATGATTTCTATTCTGTAGCGTTCGTACCATGGTTCCCTTGTTATTACTTTGCTAATGCAAAAGTTGTTCCATATCTCATAAAAAACTGGTTTGATTCTTATAACTGTCAATTACACACTGTTCGTGGGAAATGACTTGTTGGGATAATGATAACTAGCAAGTTTTTGTATGGCAGCAAGTAAGCTCCTGGGGAGAAGGAGAATCTGTAGCATGCCACTAGCAGCCTAACGAAGGAGTCCAAGTTCTCACTCAGCTGTGAAAGGTTACGATTACTTTTCAGGGAAATGAAACCTATCCTGAGACATGACAGATGGATGGAATGAGAGCTAGGCGCACAACGAGGGTTACAGGTAAAAACAATCTGAGGATCTTTCTCTCTTGTCTGCAACTAAATTATTTTTCACCTTTGTTTTGTATGCTTCTTTCTCCACTATTTTATTACCATCTGCGCACTTGAACCTGATATAATTTGTCTGTACTCAGCCTGCAGATTAAACCACAGCACCGGCTCCCAACTCTGCATGTGAAGATCATTCATCTCCGGACAAAATGGATGGGCGGCGCATATCTGCATTAATTTAAATGTAATTCGCAACAAGGTACCTACCAATTAAAACGGTCTGCTCAGCCTGTAGCTACTGATCATGCATGTGTCTTGTTGCAGGTACGTAGAAGAGCAAGGCTCCACGTGGATGGCCACATAAACAAAGAGGTATAGAAGCACACCACCCACAAGTGATTGGCAGAAAAATACTTGTATATCTGCACAAATTGCACACCACCACTATGGTTATTACTCATTTGATTACTCCACAACTAATATGCTGCTTGTTACTATTAGTTATACACCATTTGCAGAGTCCTGCCTCTTAACAAAAGCCACCTTCCTCTCACTCTCACTAATTGAGTACTGCTAGTAGTAGTAGCCCAGAGCCCCAGGCCAAGTAGGCAGAGCAGAACACCATAGCCAGATACCTTACAGCTCCTGCCTCTTGTACATCGTCCTGTTTGAGATCAAATTAGAGCCAGCCATGGTCAAGAAGCTTGGACTCGCAACCCTCATCTTCAGCAGCAGCAAGCAGCCGGACACTGCTGCACCTTCCTCCATGGCCTCTTCTTCTTCCATGTCTGCCTCCTCCTGGCAATGGCCGTCCTGCAAGCAGCCAAGGACCCTCTCCTTCAGGCAGCATCAGCAGCAGCAGACGGCGTACAAGACCATGAACTCCGCTTACTTGCCTGACTCCGGCGCCGACTCCTGCTTCTCCAACTCCTTCGCCTCCATCGACGACAGCCTCTCCACTGTGGCGTCCGAGGCCGCCTCCGGGCTCGTGGAGGCCAACGAGCGCGAGACCGTCATCCGCGCGCTGCGCTCCGACCGCCTCTTCTTCGAGCCCCACGCGTCGCCAGCCACCTCCTCGATATTCGACTTCAACAAGGCCAAGCTGAAGGTGAAGGACGCCGCCTGCTGTGGCGCCAGCAGTTGCAGTACGGGCAAGCAGATGGAGTCGTTTGGGGGAGCGACGGCGATGACCATGGACTCATCAAACCCATACGGCGACTTCCGGGCGTCCATGGAGGAGATGGTGATGAGCCATGGCGTCAAGGACTGGCGGTGGCTGGAGGAGATGCTGCGGTGGTACATCAGGGCCAACGGCAAGAGCACCCACGGCCACATCGTCGGTGCCTTCGTCGACCTGCTTGTCGCGCTCGGCGACACGGCCTCGCCATCCTCTCCGACCACCGCTAGTACCAACCACTCTTCCTCCTCCTTCAGCGGCACAGATGAGATCAAGGAAGAAGAAGCCGGCACACAGAGCAGTTAATTAATGGAGGTGCAAGAATGAACAAGCAGAAGGATGAAGTTTGCAATTAGCTTGAGCAAATTGCATGATCGCATCAAGAGCTGTTAATTCCCAGCCGGATGCAGGGCTGACCAAGCGGAGGTTGGTATTGAATTTTATCTTTTATATGCCCCGGAAGGCTAATGTGAGAGAGTTCACTCCTCGTGCGTGCATGCGGTACCTAACTGTTTGTTTGCTAGTAGCATCATTTTTTCCGGTTAGATTTATGCGTTTGTACCCACAGCTCGGATTTTGTAATTAATTTTTTCACAATGAAAATGCATGATTTTTTGATAAAGGGCAATACCATACGTCTTGCCGTTGCAACATCTCATTAGCATGAGCTAGTCAAGAAAAAGATGCTACTAGTTAGTGTAGTGTTGAAAAGAAAAAAACACACCCATCGACAACCTCAACCACCGTTCTAGGCAACCCACAAGGCAGGATAGATGTTCTCAAGAAGCAACATACATACATAGTGCGAAGTGCCTGATAGGGATGAAAGTGGAGCGGAAATTTTCCGACTTTTTCGCTGAAAAAGAAAACGAAATGAAAATATGGAACGGAAATAGAAGCGGATTTTTTTGGCGAAAACGAATGAAAACAGAACAACGTTTTCCGTGGAACAGATGTGAAAACGGAATTTCTGTTTTCGTCTAATATGTAATTTCTGTTGTAGAGTTGATTTGTATGGTCAGATCCAATTGATCTATTACATGACCTTGTTAAGCCAACTTGCAAAGCTACTCATCCTAGAACCGGTGACCATGTAATCCCTTCATGCATTCAGGGAGGCTTTCACGATTTGATCTTTCTCTTATTCCCTTGTAAACCTAACACCGTGCTATAATCACGGAACAATTTTATTGGTTTTCTTGAATGCTTGAGATTTGTTGCTTGATTCCAGGGTTCTCTTAGTTTCGGGTAAAATCTGCATCGTACCGTGTTTGCACCATGTTCAGTCTGTTTCTGTTTCCAACAATATCTTCTTTTGTTTTTGTTTTTGTTCTCGAGGTTTTTTATCCGTTTTCACTTCCATAAAAAAATGAAAATAAATATGACACTACTCAGTTTCGTTCGGTTCGTATGCACTCCGTTTTCATCCCTATGCGTGAGCGACTGAATTTGCTGCATGTACTCTGGAACGCAAGAGTTCCACTCGAATTCGATGTTACTTTCTCGAAGTTTCACCATCGTAAACGAATTAAAATAATCGATGATGAATGTTGATCAATTTCCATTTTCTGTGTGAGCAGTCCATGCCCCTGTATATCATAGCGCGAGTCAAAGATCTTTTTGGCTTTGTGTGATGTGTAGTGCACATCATAGATACATGGGAGGTGATATGACAGCTGCAGCAAGGTTCACATCAAGAATCTTCATCCTGATCTCAGGTTGGGAGCACCTGAAACTAATGAAATTGATAGATTGACTTGAGTTAAACCCATGATTGCTTTCTCAGTTAATTTTTATTTAAGAATATGCCATGACGAGACGTATTATTTTCATAGATAGAAGCGGCCACTCTATGCATCCCAAAGCATACAGCTCAGGGAATAAAACAACACGGTGTTGAATTCACTAGTACAAATCAAATCTATGAAAGCACCCCATCGCACACAAAGGGTGTATTTCGTTTGCGGAAAAAGGGTCTCTTACGGCCTAAAATATTCACGGTGTGCTCTTGTCCTTGGACACTCCGTCTCTTGAAACAGGCATGCACCCAGCTATATTAATATAGCAACCATTTGATACCGCTACTGGACCAGACAGCACAACGTTCAGAAGAAAAACAAAGAAACCAAAGAAGAAAAAAAAAAACAAAGCCGATAACAGTGGCTTGACGAAAACGAGGAGGATCGCAACCGTTGCGCCCTCCAGCTAAGTCCCACCACATGCTTAGCACTTCGAAGCGTCGCGCACCAAGTAGCACCTCCGGGAGAGAAAGCGACAATGACGACGATGCTGCCAGACAGGTCTTAGGGTTTCCCCTGGTACGCTCCGGGAGGTAGAAAAGAGGTACACCTGACGCCCTTCAAGAAGGACGGTGGCACCCGTAGGCGTTACCACGTCACTGTCAAGGTGACAAGGATTTCTCCCGACCCTAAAAAAAAACCACACCCCCAGACGCTTCACAGTGCTCCACCATGCTCGCTGCCCGTCAACGCACGTCACCACGGTCTTGCATCCGCCACCGTCGTCGCACCGTGACACATGAAGTAGGGCCGAGAGAGCAGCAAAGAGGAATCTTCGGTGGGGGTTGCCTGAACCACGGTGCGCGGGAGGGAACTACGTCCACCACCAGAGGGCGGTATGTCGTCGGATTGATGACAAGTACGCCATGAGGGGGTCCTCAGGGTGTGTGGAAGAGAGGGGTGTGAGACGTACGTTATTCTGGGACGGTGAGCACACAAGTTTACCCTGGTTCGAATCCGTCGGCTTTGGACAGATCCTACTCCTGCTAAATCCAGTAATACGACATAGCCGGATATGGGTTACAAGGGTTTCTCCTGTGCGAGTTGAGATTATAAAATATTGTGAGGGTGCCATAAAGGCTCTCCCTAGGACGGTTTATATAGATATGCGGCCTAGGGTTTACAGGAGAGACCTATACGGCTACGACTAAGAGTCGGTTACAGAGTACATCTTGAACTACAAGTAATATTATGGGCCTATGTCGGTAAGTCTTCTGGGCCTTTCCGTAGCTGAACTGGACTCCGTCTCTTCTCCCTGACTGGGCCGCCCGTGAAGCAAAGCTCTAACCCGAAGTGGGTCATCCTGGTCAGTGAGGCCTAGTGAGGATAACCGGAAAGTATATCCCCAATAGCAGCCCCCGGAAGCCTCCAAGATCTAAAGTCAGATTTATCATCATCTAGCTTGATCTTCGGCTTGCAGAATCTTGAAGGGTTTCTGAAACTTTAAAAGAAAAGATACGATCCGGGTCTAAAAAATGAGTCGGACATATGAATACATTACTCGGGTTTCCAGCTCGTAATTCAAACTAAGCCGGAACTTGGTCTCTGACGTAACCTGATAACAATCATGGTCAAGTCATGTCACTGACAGACATTCCTGTCAGCACGACCATTGGTGGGTCCGCCTTTCGTGGAACTGAGGCACCGTTTTAATGCGTGCGTGGAGATCGAGGCGACGTAATCATCGCGCGGAGGTTACCCAGTTCTTTCCACAATGCGTGGCATGTTCACTGTGGCGTTTACACGAATCTTGACGCGGCTGGGAGATATAAGTGGCGAGGATTCTCTTCCCCATCTTCTTCACCAGTACTTGCGGCGTTTCCTCCCCAACGTCTCCCACGAACCTAGTGCTCCTCTGCTCCCCAGAAACCTCCAGCGCCGCCCATCCTAGGTCACCGGCCCACCGAAAAATGGCTTCAGCATCATCTTTCGGTACGACGACGACGGCGACGACGGCTGCAGCAGCGGAGAAGGAGAGCAACCGCGGGGCCTAGATCCCGTGCGTCCTTGATGACGCCAAGCTTCGCGTCGTGGAGAACGAGGGGCTCCTCCGCGCCGGCGACTGGCGGAGCGGCCACGGCCAAACCGTTCCCACCCCTCGCGCCAACGAGCGGGTACACTTCGGCACCCACCATGACAGAGGTTTGAGCTTTCCTCCCTCAGATTTCTTTTCTGAGGTTATCGACCACTACAGAGTTCAACTCCATCATATTCCCATGAACTCTCTCTTAGAGATGAGCGCATATGCTTCTTTGTGCGAGGGGTATCTCGGTATTAGGCCGAGTTAGATCTTTTCTGGTTTTTCTTTCATTTCCGGAGAAATTCCGTCACTGCCGGTAATCCTTATATTACCGGTACTATTAGTTTTTCTGTTAGAAGAGAGCGCGTCTATCCTCGGATTAAGGCCAGTGAGTCGGTCAAACAATGGTCGTCCACTTTATTTTACCACAAGGATATTCCCACTGCCGGCAAAGCTACTGCTTTGTCAGCTTTTGTCGACGGTGCCGCCACACCCCACGAGTCCTAGGACACAGATGCGCCGGCTCTCAGCAACGATCTGCTTCTTGCCAAGAGGCGGATTGAATATTTGATGAAGCACAAGGGCCTGAAAGGGTCCGACTTAGTTCACTGCTGGGTGGCACGCCGGATCCAGCCTCTACAACATCATGGAGACCGGCTTATGCATTCCATCACAACATCCAAGAAAGATTCCCTCCGGATCTGCTCCCATCCCTATATAGAGAAAGAATATGAGTCTCAAATCAAGTGGCTGATAAGGGAGCGGATCAACAGGAAAATTACGGATTTGTCGTTGGACATGCATACGGCTGCAGATCCAGTGGTACTGGTAAGTTTCCAGCAGTAACTCGAATTATGTGCTCATCTTGACATTATCTTTGCAATACTGAGATTATATTCTTCTTTTCAGCTTGCTGACCTCCCCGAGTCGGAGCTTGCTCCTATCGAGAGATATCCTCCAGAGTTATCTCAGGACGATGGAGAGTTGGTTCCACTGCCGGACACAATTCCTCAGAAGCATAAGGCTTCGACAGTGTCTATCGGCACAAAGGAGGTTCCCGTTGTGAAGATGTAACTTTCTTTACAAGGTTTTTGTACTTTGTTCGTAATTCTTTCCGAGATGCAATGTTCTTTATTCTATTATGTTCTCAGAGCTAAACAACTCACCAAGGACAAGGGGAAGGGAGTCTCGTCAAAGCCCATGCGCCATTCAAAGCTATATTTGACTTCTGCAGCCACAGCACCTCCGACTCCTGCCCCTCAACCTTCTGTAGCGCCAGAGATCACTCCATCTCCGACCGTTGTAGAAGATCCGGCTCAATCAGCAGAGCCAACAATCCTTGGGTCAAAACTAACATCACCATGGGTGACTCAGGTCTTGATAAGGGTGAACCCTCTTCGGGTAATGATCCCTCGGCAGAGGTCTTCGCTGAAAACCTCCTCAACAATCCGGGTCTTGCCAAACTTGGCATTACTCGGAAATCAGCAGAAGAGATCCAACGGCTTGCCTGGTAATGCTTGGAGAGCCAGAAAATTACTACCAAGGAGGAGGCACAAGAAGCAGAGGATATTAAGTACTCCGAACTCCTCGAGTAAATTCGTATTCGCGACAAGGGACTACGAGCCGATGTGCTTCCGCCACCACCAATAATTCCACTCACCCTCGCCGAGAAGGTTACTGCAGAAGTGAACGTGAGCCTGAGCAAGCTCACTCACGAACAACATGTAAGTCGGAATTCCAACTCACTTTTTTCCTTATGCTATTTTATATCATATCCTCTAGCCCCAAGCATGAAGTTGGATAGACAATCCGGATTTATGCTTCCTTAGGATGCCAAAGAATGAACTAGTGTAGCCCCCAAGGCTCGTGCTGATATTAGTAAAGATATTAGCCCGAGTCTTTAGTAGACTTCTGACTCTGGGTATTCTGACTTACAGAAAGTTAATTCATATAACTAGGAATTGTTGAAGAATATTTGTAACAAGCAGAGAGAGATCATGGCTCTCCGACTTGAAAATGCTCAACTGAAAGTATCCAGGGATGAGGCTGAAGGTAAACATTTTAGTACTCAAACCTTGTCCTTTATTGCATAGTCGAATTTTTATTCAACTGTTGTTCTTTTGACAACATCACTGATAAAGCAATCCTATGCTATGATTGAAAAGGCCGAGAATCTGAAAACCCTGGTGGTGGAGAACACTGATTTACGTCAGGAGCTGGACAAATTGAAGGCAGACCATGAACGAAGCATTGCTCAAATTCTTGAATCCACTTCAATGGCCACCAACGAGCGTGATCGAAGGATCACTGCCTAGGACCAGAGAATCTCGGATATCAATGATGCTCTGTTCAAAGAGAAGGATATCACCGAGGCACTCCAGGCTGAACTCCAAAGCCTACAAGAATTGAAGACCAAAGTCGATGAGGTCATCTTTGGTATGTTTCCCTCTTTCTGACTTTTCTGCACCTTCCGACTCTTTGGAGCTCGGATTTACTTTATTAACCATTTGCATTACATGCGCAAGTCCTCTGAACTTACTGGACTCAACCTCCACCGAATCTCGCAGTAGCCGGCTTACCCAAGTCGGCGATTTACTTCATGACTACCGCCAATCCTTTGAGGATATTGGTGAAGTTCTCAAGGTTCTGGACATGCATAGAATGTCCGGTTTTGAAGTGCGAGACAAGGCCAAGGAGATGCCCAGCTTATCCAGGACTGGAACATGTCCTACGCGCGAACCGCAGTGCAAAACGCTCTCACCATGGTTATGAGCCACCATGGAAGCATGGAAATCTGGCAAGTAACCAGAGGGTATTCTACTGTGGATGAAGACGGCCAAGAGTAGGATATCAAAACAATCATGGACTTCTACGCTGGATATGGGTACCACGTAGCCGACTTAACCAGCTACGACACTCCTTTCTTCACTCGTGTGGACATGCCGCCTCCGCCTTCTGAAAAAGCTGGTGAAGTTTCTGACGACGAACAAACCGTATCGGATTTGAACGTCTCGGAAAGATATCAATGTGAGGCCAATGTATCCAATGAGCCGGCAGCTCCTACCTCTCCCCCTGCATCGTAGAGTATCAGAACAAACAATGTGTTATTCTGAAAACAATTCGGGTTATAAATAAGTAGTATAATACTTTTGTTAGTGCTAAGCTTTGCTATTTCTATTTAGCACTTTTGGCTTTAATTTTATGTGCCTGAAATGTTTACATAAGCACTTATGTTTTTTGTCTGTACTTATCGTTTATCTGGCTTTCCACCTCATCCCTTTTGTGAGCCGGCTAACCTTTAGCACGGAAACTTTGCCGAGCAATGAAGCTCAATTGCTAAACTAGTTTAAACTCGGAAACAAAGCTGGCTTCTAGTACCAACAATTCACTACTCGGAAAATGCCCACATCTGGCAATCAAATAAATAACCAAAGTATAGACTAGAAAATTTAGATTTATACCCGAATGTAGCAATTTTTATAATCGAAAATCTAAACCAGAACAAACATGAGCATAAAGTACTTTCAAGTATTCTGGGATTTTCGACTGTGACATGATCATTCGGAAATAAGATGGTAATATAAAACTTCTCAGAAAAATATGAGGCAACCAACACTTTATTTCTTATTGAACATGTACACATATATGATTACAAAGAAAAATAAACTAAGAATAAAAGGGACGTAGCTGAGCAATATTCCATGGTCTGTCTAATTCTTCCGGGTCTGTACTGCCTCCAGCTCTCTTTGTTTTCTCAGTAGCAGGTCTTTCTTTGATTGGCCGCATATCAGTTAGATTGTAAGAACCATTATGCAATACTCGGCTAACTAAAAAGGACCATTCCCATACTGGGGAAAGGTTTGTGCTTTCTTTGTTGCACAAGCCAGAGAACCAAACCGCCTTTGTTGAAAGACCGGTTTCTGAATCTCTGGCTATGATACTTGCATAACTTCTGCTGATAGGCTGTTGATCTCATGTCAGCAACGACGCGAACTTCTTCGACTAAGTCGAGATCGTTTTGTCGAGAAATCTCGGCATCCTCTTCAACATACGCGGCAACCCTAGGAGAAGCGTGAATCAAATCACTAGGAAGAACTGCTTCAGCACCATAGACCAAGAAGAAAGGTGTGTATCCGGTTGACCTGTTCGGAGTTGTTCGCAAGCTCCATATTACAGAGGGTAGTTCCTCTGCCCAAGCCCCCGCAACACGTCTTAGTGGTGCTTCGAGTCTTGGTGTTAGGCCTTGTAGAATTAAAACATTTGCTCTTTCGACTTGTCCATTAGCCTGTGGATGTGCGACTGACACAATGTCAAGCCGGATATTTTGTTCGTTGCAGAATTCGCCAAGTCTCCCATGGAGAAATTACTCCCGTTGTCCGTGATAATGCTATGCGGATAACCATATCAAATTATAACATTCTCGACAAATCTTCTGGCTGTTGCTCCATCACAACTAGTGACGGGTTTAGCCTCAATCTATTTGGTGAATTTATCCACCATCACTAAGAGGTGAGTAAATCCACTTGGAGCCCATTTAAACGGTCCTACCATGTCAAGCCCCCAGACCGCGAAAGGCCATGTTATAGGTATTGTTCGCAGCTGATCAGCCGGAACATGAGCTTGTTTGGCGTACTTTTGGCAGCCTTTGCACGTCTTGACTAGCCGTTCGACATCTTCCTTGGCTGTAAGCTAGAAAAAACCGTGTCGAAAAGCTTTTGCCACTAGAGATTTGGCTGCAGCGTGGTGACCACACTCGCCCTCGTGGATCTCTCGTAAGATTTCCACTCATTCTTTCTGAGATACACGACGCTGAAAGATCCTAGACGCACTCCGCTTATAGAGTTCACCACTAATTATAGTATAGGATTTTTCTTGTCGGACGATCTGTCGGCTCAGAACTTCGTCTTCGGGTAATTTGCCATCTACCAAGTAATCAAGGTAGGGTTGAGTCCAGCTGGGAATCATAGCCAGAACTGCTACTAAAGGTGAGTCGGATTTGGTCAGATATTCTTCGTCTACTCCTTTTGTAGAGAGAACTTTGAGGTGCTCCAAAAGAGAGCCGTCCAGGACCTTTTTTCATGCAGAGCCTATTCGAGATAATACATCTGCTTCCTCATTTTCTGCTCGAGGGATGTGTTGAACCTCAAATCCTTCGAACGATTTAGATAGATCATCCATGACAGCTTTATATGCTGCCCTGTGTTTATTTGCATTATATATATCTGACACTTGCTGAGCAACAGGATCCGAATCTCCATAACACATCAAACATCGGATGCCGATATCCTTAGCAATCCGGATTCCATGCAGCAGTGCTTCATACTCAGCAATGTTGTTTGTCGCTGTAAAGTGAATCCGCAACACATAGAAAAGTTTATCTCCTTGGGGTGATTTGAGCACCACGCTAGCCCCGAGCCCCCTTGAGCCTTAGACCCGTCAAAATGTAAGGTCCAATATTCCGACTCTGGGAGGATCATATTCTCTGTTGTCTCTGTCCAATCAGCGACAAAGTCAGCACGGATTTGAGATTTGATTGTTGTAAGAGGTTTATACTCAATGTCAAAAGCTGAAAGCTCTATGCCCCATTTTGCGACGCGTCCTATAGCCTCGCTGTTGTTGATTATATCTCTCATGGGAGTTGTGCTCACTACGGTAATCGGGTGTTCCTGAAAATAGTGTCATAACTTATGAGATACGAAAAACACACCATAAGCTAGCTTTTGATAATATAGATACCGTTGCTTTGATGCAGTTAGGACTTTGTTGAGGTAGTAAGTCGGACGCTGTACCAGGTGTTCTTGATTTTCCTCTGGTCTCTCCACTACCATGATGACATTGACGACCCTGTTTTTCGCAGCGAGATAGAGCAACATCGGTTCCCTTGGTTTCGGTGCTGCAAGGATAGGAGCAGACGAGAGTACTTCTTTCAGGTCTTGTAGTGTAGCTTCAGCTCACTAGTCCAAACAAAAATTTTGGTCTTTTTCAGGAGCTTGTAAAGTGGTGCGGCTCTTTCTCTAAGCCGGCTTACAAACTGACTGACTGCAGTAATGCAACCAGTTAGTCTTTGAACATCCTTCAGGCGAGTCGGCCTGGAAATATTGAGTATAGCCTTGATCTTGTCTCGGTTCACCTCTATGCCTCTTTGAGACACGATGAAACCTAACAATTTTTCGGCTGGAATTTCAAAGAAACATTTCTTTGGGTTAAGCATTATTTTGTATTTTCATAGAGTGGCGAAGGTTTCCTCCAAGTCGGAAATTAATGTTTCCTTCTTTTTTGGACATCACCACCATATCGTCCACATATGCATGTACGTTGCGTCTGATTTGGTCATGGAGGCAACACTGCATAGTGCGCTGGTACGTAGCTCCTACGTTCTTGAGCCCAAAGGGAATTGTAACGAAACAGAAGTTCCGAAGGGGGTTATGAATGAAGTTTTGATTTTATCCGATTCCTCCATATGAATTTGGTGATAACCAGAATATGCGTCGAGAAAACATAGGAGTTCTGAGCCTACCATAAAGTCGATAACTTGACCAATTCTAGGCAGAGCGAACGGATCTTTGGGACAAGCCTTGTTCAAGGCAGTATAATCAACACACATCCTTAATTCAGTGGTGTCTTTTTTAGGGACCATTACAGGGTTGGCCGACCAATCAGTATGGATGACCTCTTCTATGAATCCAGCTAACTCGAGCCGAGCTAGTTCTTAGCTATTGCCTTATGCTTTTTATCGTCAAAACATTGTAGGGACTGTTTGACGGGTTTAGCATTCGGGTGTACATTTAGAGAGTGCTCGGCAAGTTCCCTAGGTACTCCGGTCATGTCAGATGGCTGCCATGCAAAGATATCTTGATTTGCTTGGTGGAACTTGATGAGCGTGCTTTCCTATGCGCTATCTAGGCCTACGCCTATCTGGGTCACCTTGGAGGGGTCATCATCCTTCAATGGCGTGTTCTTCGTCTCTTTCGATTCCTTGAACTCCAGATTTGGCTTTGTCACCTCCTTCTTCGTTGTGGGCATCTTGGACAGATCGATGGTCTTCTTGATCTCCTGGTACTCCTAGGCGTGTAGCACAGCTTTAGCAAAGGCGGCATTTCCATCCTCGCACTCTCGCGCTTTCTTCGGGTCTCCCCTGATGGTGATCACGCCGTTGGGACCTGGAATTTTCATCATACTGTAAATGTAACACGGACGAGCCATAAAAGCCCAGTAAGACAAATGTCCAAATATAGCATGGTACACGCTCTTGAACGGGACCACTTCAAAGGAAAGTGCCTCCATCCGATAGTTCTTTGGAGTTTCAAAGGTAACATCCAAAGTGATCTCTCCCAGGGAATTTGCTTGTCTTCCTGGGACAACTCCGTGAAAGATCACAGAGCTGTAATTTAGCCGAGTCTCCGAGATTCGCATCCGACGTAGTGTTTCAACATACAAAATAATTATACTGCTACCACCGTCCATGAGAGTTTTGGAGAAACCATAGCCATCAATAAGTGGATTGATGACTAAGGCGTATTTTCCTCGCCTGTGCAACTTAGGCGGTCAAAGGTGATTGCAACTTCTGACCAGTCCAAGTACTGAGGGACAGCCAGAACAGTTGCGTTGAGCTCATGCAGAACTGCTTTCTTGACCTTAGCTGGTTGAGATCCGAGAAAGGTGACGCAAGTGTCTTTCTTTGTTGGGAAGTTTTTCTTCCCTTCCGGCTTGGGATTTGAAGTATTAGCTTCCTCCATGTTGGAATCTTCCTTGGTCTCTATATCTTTTTCGGGATTCTTCTTTTCCTTCTCCCGCTTAGCCCTGTAGCCAGCGGTATCGTCTTTCTTGATGTCGTCATTAAAACGACACTTGGTGTTTGTGTGAGATGAGCCCCCATTGGCATCTAAGTGGTGCACACATGGGTTATTGGCAATGTCGGCCCAGGAGTAGGTTTTGCCAGGTTGCTGGTCTCCTCTACCCTGGACTCTTGATGTTCCACGACCGCGTCCATGGCCACTACCGCGCCCTCCTCGTCCTCCAGACCCGAAAGTAGCAGTGAACACTGCCGTTTCCGCGTTGGGTTTTTCTTCCGAGGTGTTCTTGTGCTTCTGAGCTTGCTGCTTTGGTTGTTTTGCCAACTATGGCACAACTAGGGCATTCAATAATCCCTCTGCATCGTCATCAACATCTGCATACTTGCTCGCTGTTTCTATCATTTCTCCTAGATCAGTGACCTCGTCATACTTCAAGCGATGACGTAGTAAACCAACTGGAAGACCTGCAATGAATGCTTCAATCGCAGTTTGGTCATTTACTCCTTCACAGGAGTTCTTAGTGTCGATCCATCGTCCGAGATAATCTCGGCAAGTTTCTCTGGCTTTCTAGGTGCAACGCTGTAGGTCTCCTATCGTATAGGGCCTCTGATATGTGCCTTCGAAATTCCAAAAGAACGCGCTTTGCATGTCATACCAGTTGTGGATGGTGTTCTCCGAAAGTTCATTGAGCCATGATCGTGTCGTCTTCCGCAACATAAGTGGGAGATACTGGGTCGCGACCAGGCTGTTTCCTCCTTTGGCGATGCAGCAAGCCTAGAAAAAATCCTGAAGCCAAGTATCTGGCCAAGCTACACCGTCGTAGGGCTAGATGTGTCGTGAGATAGCAAATCCTTCCGAGAATTTTGTTGCTCTTATGCATGGTCCGAAGAATTTTGGGCCACGTATATATCATCATTTTCGTAGCGCCACGCCTGTATGTTGGAGTTAATCCGGTGTCTCGCGTCACTTGGAGACAGAGATCGTCGTCCTGATTGACGGCTATGGCTGCGGTGCCTTGGAGCCGGACTTTGGCTTCTACCACCACCTCCTGCGCCACGACGCCCTCCTTTGCCACCTTGAGAGCCGTTGTGATGGCTACATGGTGGAGAAGGTGGAGCAGCTTGATTGTTTCCGGCTGATCGCTGGCCTCTGTCCGGAGCGTTAATATTTCGGTTCCGGGGAGGGTCTTCATTATGACGAGCCCCCTTCCGGCTTGTCTCGGCACCGTGTCCATCATTCCTTCGTCCGTGTGACACCCCCGGGATTAGGGCTAGACAAATCCCAGACCTCTGTCTGACATAAGCCTAACCTAAATCTCGGAAGCATACAGAGAAAGAATTGGTAACATTATAGTGACCCTATGACACAAAACTTATTCCAGCAAGCTCATAACTGAGCAAAGAACCAAAATATTACAAGCAGAGGTCACTGACCACAAACATCAAACAACGGAGCGCAAATTATGCTATTAAGTATAGCAAACTTAACAAATGGCCTAAGAGGCCTGAAGCATAACGATGACGTCCCAATCCATAGATTCCAGGTTACCGACCGGGAACCCCAAGCTACTCGCCGATGTGGATGCTATAACAAACTCATCTTCTATGGGAACACTTACCTGCTGCAAAAGTATCAACAAAGCAAGGCTGAGTATAGGGTGTACTCTGCAAGACTTATGGCTGGTGGGGTTACTTTGCATAAAGCTAACTTTCTTTTTAAAGGAGAGAGGATAAGCTCGGAAAATAGAAACTTTTAAAAGGGGATAAGAAAGCGATATCACTAGCTTTGATCTTCTTTGATATCCACCGAATCATCATCAGCCGAACCTACCAAACTAGGATCACCCCCTCAATCCCTGAGGAAGCATCCTTAAACACACCTCACATCTCTTGTCAAGTTTTACGATTAGGTTATTCTTCTCTATGATCTTAGAATCCGTTCCCAAGTCGTCCATAACCGTGGACACGGCTTTTCGAAAAGATTATTACCCTATAGGGGTGCACAACTTTACCCAGATGTACCAACCGTTTTAATGCCACTTAAGATTAGCCCTCTTCCTTGGAAGGCCAATAGAGAGTGCTTGACCACGACCTGTACCTTGCTTTCGCCGAGACCATGAGTCACGCCCTAAGGAGATGTCACCGTAATGGGTCAAGTTCCGAAGTAGGTCCCTAGAGATGTGAATAGGGTTTGAGATTATAGAGGCCGTGCCTCTCCCATTCCCTACCACGCTACCTACCTGTAGAATGCACCTCCTCCACCGCCTTCGAGAACAACCAGAATGCATATGTCGAATGGGACGCCCGAACTATGTGACTCATGGAATCTACTAGGCAAGTTAGTTGGTCGAGGGGGTTTCCAGGCCCCCATGTGGCTGTATGCTCGTCTTGGTTCAAGAGGTAAGAACTCAGGTCCTAGTGGTGGCAAGTATGAGACTGCAAAAACCACAACGGACGTGGCCTCCCATACAAGCCTTAGCATGGTTAACTTTCATTCTGATCATACCACGCCATCCTGTCATACTAGGTTCATTCGCAGCTCTGATTCCTCAATCGGATGGATCAGCGGTAACATCTAAGCATGGCTAAGCACAACGGATATAGCAGCTCTAGCGAAGCTCATATGCTAAACCCTAGTTATGCTAGGAGCAGTGGATTAGGGAATATAGGCTACAAAGGAAACATGCATCAGATAGGATTAAACTAACTATCGTAAAAGACTTTGGAATCATATGCACATGGCAAGAATGAAATACTTTGAAAGCATAGGATTATATCATGTGGGGGATTTTGCTTGCCTTTGCCTGTTGATACCCAGATATAGAACTTCAGGTTCATCTGCTTAACATCATTCGTCGATATTCTTTGATGGTGTTAATCTCGGTCTTTGATCTTGATCTCGATATCGTATTCTATCGGGAGGAGGAAAACACCGGAAAGAAATGGGAAAATAATCAACGCATGGCATATGTGCAATGCTTAATCAAGGATGATGATATGACAAGTTAAATTGTATTAAAATGCAACCCTAGGGCATGCTTGGCAATTTAAACAGGGCCAGAGGGGTGAAAACCCTAATTCGGAGAAACCCCGGATGCATATGAGAGGGGTTATTTTGTTCTCCTAATTAAACTTGTCATGTAAGTTTCTTAACAATGCATGAGTATGAGTGTATTGTGCAGATCTCATTTTTCTGAACATTTTGATATATTATACATATTTTTCTGATTTAAAATGAATTAGTTATGATTTTTACCAATTTTATTCCATTTTTAAATCATTTTAAAACAATTAAACATTTTTGGAATTTATTAAATTATTTTCCAGCTGGCCCCACATGTCAGACTTCTATTAATTTTAAAAATCATTTCCAAAAAAATAAAACCCTAATAGACAGGGCCCACCTGTCATATTAATATTCTAGAAAACAATTATAAAACATTTAAAACAAAAGAAATGGCTTTATGGCGTCAGCTGAGCCATTGCTCCTAGATTGAGCTCGGGGCTAGCGCTATAGGCGATGTGGGGCGACGGGAGTGGGCTGGCTCGACGCGGCTCGTCGCGCTGAGCCAAAAGATGGCGGCGCCGCGACTAAAGGGTCATCGGAGCGTGACCGGCAGCGAGGTTAAGCGGCGGCAGGCGGCGATGCTCGGTGCTAACTCGAACCAGGGCCAGATGGAGAGAGAGGGAAGGTCTAGGAGGACCGCTGGCTCACCATGAACATGACAGTGAGGTTGGCGAGGCCGGGGACGGTCGGACAGCGAAGAATTAGCAGTGGACGGACTTCGGGCAGACGAGCACCTCGAGCTCGATTCCAGTCAGGCGGGGGCCTCCCGGCTTGCGTGTTCGAGGAGGAGAACGAGGGCACCGACGGGTTCCAACGGTGGCCTCGGTTGGTCAAGGGGAGCTCGGGAACGGCAAGAGGCCGGCGATGTGTGGGGCTAGGGTTCGGCCACGAGGAGGAAAAAGGGATGGAGAGGAAGAGGAAAAGTGGGGCACGACTAGGGTTACTCATGGCGGCGCAGGGGATCTTGTAGACGACCGGGGCGGCGGCGGGGCGTGAATCATGGCGCACGGGTGACGGCGCCGCGACGGACACGCACCTGCTTCTCCCTATCAAGGAAGACGACGAGAAAAGGAGGGCCAAAGGGGTACCGGGCCACTGGCAGGCTGGTTGGGCCGAACTGGGCTGCAACAAAGCTTGCCAGGACGGATGCTGCTGGCTGCTATCTGCTATGCGGCGCAGGAGAAGGAAGCTAGGTTGCGGGCTGCTGCGGCGGCAGATAGAGGGGGAAGAAAGATGGGCTTGGCCTAGGAAGCTTGGGTTCCTTTAAAAAAAACCTTTTTCTTTTATGTTTTCTGTTTTCCATTTTGTATTTTCAATTTTTTTTCTGTTTTGGATATTTCCAAAATACAAGAACTTTTACAAACACTTACAAAATACAAGGGAACCCTTTATAACCATTTGGGTTCCATAATTTTGGTAGTTTTCAAAGTACAAAACTATTTTGAATACATTTCAAATAGAGAGGAGAAGATTAGGGTTTATACTTTGTAATTATTTCTTGAAACATTTCTTCAGTTAAAAGGATGCATGCAATGCTTATGATCTACAAACAAATCCTAATTAACATTTAATAAAACTAGGGGTGTTACAGTTCTATCCCCCTTAACAGAATCTCGCCCCGAGATTCCTAGGTAGGAAGATAGAAGGAACAGGGTTACACTAAACTTTGACGATCTTCTCGGAGAGGTTGATCCATGCCACCATTATTGAATGAATGAAGCGCTTCATTTCTCCGAGGTGGCTGCACACACTAAAGAGGAGAGGGAATGACACAAAACCACAACAGAGTATTTCATGGTCAACTCATGGATAGATGTTTCATAACATCTCTAGAGCCAACAAGCATGAAACATGTCAAGGTAAAGGTGGAAACAAAAGGAGAAGGTTGTCAAGTTGTTAGACAGCTGGTCTTCATAAGGATTGAGACCATGGAACTTTAGAAGATTTTAAGCTTCTAAAAGGTGAGCATACAATGGAAAGAACATGACCGAATTCGAGAGATGAAACTCTACTAGACGGCTTAAGTAGAGCTTCTAGGGATACATAGATATAGATAACCAAGCTGTTGAACTACTTTTGATACAGATGGGATGCTCTTCATTCAACAGAAGGTCAAGACAGAAAGGTTGTTTTGTGGCGAGGACTCATAAGAGTCACAAGGAACATGTAACAAGAGGAACTTTTGTTTATCAAAACCATAGTCGCTCTTCGAACATGTTAGAGGAACCGAACGAAACTCTTTATTCATCCAGGATTATCAGAATCTTTGCCAAAGATTGTGATATCACATTACACCACTAAAATGAATATATAAGGAGATTCCTAATGACACAATGAAAAATAAACTTCATTCTCAGACTTTAATTACTGGACACAACAGTACGCTTGCCAACCTAAAAGGGTCTGGAGGATCGACCGAGAGACATTTAGCAACTCTACTTTAAATGTTCTCCTTGATGTTTAGGACAGAACATTAAGTGAAAGGTCGGACTTCGGATACAAAGGGAACCATGAACACAACTCCTACGGTAAAGCATATAAGAAGCTCATGAAGAGTGGTTGTTATTGCTGGTTCAAAAGTATATGACAATAGGCTTTCCGACTGATTGTGTCAAGCACTACATCAATCTTGCCGGACTTTCAAAGAGACCTATGTCAAAAACCTTGAAGGACACCAACCATCATTGCTTCTTGAGATTCAGCTTTGGTTAGGTGGAATGGTAATTCAGACTCAGCATATCCGAATAGAAGACTTGCAACATTTACCACAAAGGTAAAGTTACTAGATTCTCAAGTCATGGATTACATTGTCAAGCTTCAAAAGATGAGCTAGGTGGCGGCACCCATGTATTAACAAGTTATCCAAAAGATAATTACTCCTGCATAGAGAGTTTGCAACGGACCATAACTGAATCCTTATTGGAAAACATTTAGGAGAATACTGAAGTTTGTAGGACTTCTTCTCTTCCATGACAAATCATCAGTGGCTTAATGTGCTTAAAGAATATTCTCGAGAACGGTGGGTATCAACCTCCCATATCAAGAATACTTCGCACATGCTTGACTGACTTGAAACAATTCCCGAGGAACAAAGATAACTCTTCTCGAATTCACGGCGACATCTTTCAACAATTACACGTGAACCGGAGAAGGTCACTTCTAACATCCAGAACACATACTTCGGGATAACTCAAAGAAGGTTCTCAAAAGTTTCCAACATTAATGTCAACTGTTCCATATGAATCTAGTATAGCATGGAGAAGATAAGGATGTCATTGAGGGGCTCCACAACAAACTTACCCAAATACTCCACGAATATGGACTCATATGTGGTATGAACGGAACAACAATATTGGTCAGACCAAAGAACATGAAGATGTACCCAGGTGAAACATCACAAATAGATACACCATCAGGATAGTCCCTAGGACTGAGTTTGATTTGACGATAGCCTGAATCAAACCAAAGGTGGGGACGATAACATTTCCACGAAGGAAACACTATCTTTCTTCAACACGAACAAAACTAGACATCCCTTTAGGAGGAAGAAGTTTGATAGAACTTTTTTCCTACAACTCTCCAAGCTGTTGTTTAAGCTCAACCAACTAGTTCAGGGGTATCCAGTATGGATCCTTGGAAAAGAAGCTGTTCAAAGAACTAGCTTGATCAAGAACTTGACTACATGGTCATATGGCAACATGGCGATACTTCTAGAGAGACATCTAGAATATCACGAACTACCGATATGTCACTTAGTTCGAGAGGAAACTTGCTTGGTATGGCAAGAAGACATAGTATCAGAGTTTTGGCACAAACCTAACTCTTTGACCGAGGAGAGTGCACCAAAATAACAGACTTGGTGACACGATCATCCTTTGCTTAGTGATAGGTTTAACCATCACGCTAAGAATGACACAAATGTCCTTGGAATTCAAAGCAATAATAGTTGCTGAGAATCGCAGATGACTACATTATTACGCACACGCATCATTCACAAGCACATGAGCTCGGAGGAAGGGTGGGTAAGGATGTGTAAGAGTATCACTTCATTAAGAGGGTCACAAAACTCAGCATGACCTCTTAATGTAAAGGAATGTGATACTTTAAGGTAGAACATATCAGAAGCTAATCAATGCTCATTGATCTGCGGGTTACAACACTTTGACCTAGTCCTAGATATGACGAGGTACTGGAGTTTGTTTCTCCTAACATCCCGAAATGGTTTGTTTTGATGGACCACAAGAATATCTTGCACTAGAAGACATAAAAGCACATTTACTACTTGGCTACCAACTGGTAGACAATGGTTAGAACAACAAGGGAAAAGGAACATGTTCAGAATAGAATCCCGAGATGTGGATGCATAAGTCAACAATCTTCCGAGGACCGATGCATAGAAGAAAGATGTGGCAGAGTCACGAATGTAGAAGTGGGTCTCACGAGGAGATCTTTTGTCATGATCTATTTGGTTCCATTAAAGAACATCTACCATAGCTAGTGGTAGGGGAAGTCCTTTGTTTGTCGTAACTAATCGCGACAAAGACCACAAGCTTGAAGGCTAGAATTGTAGTACCAACCATCCCGAGGTAATGTTAAACCATTAACAATAGGGATCAATAAAATGGATCTTGGGTTAAAGGTCATCTTCATGTGCAAGATTCACATCAGCAGAATCCAGCACAATCTGGGATCTTCGGTTCAAGTCTAAGGGTTAAAACCCGAAGAAAGGAGTAACTACTATCTTAGTAGTACAAGGGGTACTACAAGGTAGTAACCACAAGGTAGCTTCCAGGAGAAGAAATAACTTCTGAAGTACCCAAACAAATGAAAAGGAGGCACACGAGGCGAAAGGAAACTTCGAAGCCTAGAATAGAACACTGTGGAACCATCAACATAATGTTGTGGGTCCATAAGATAGAGAGATCATGATGGAAAGGAATCTCTCAACTGAAGCAGAGCAAAGGGAAACAAGGAACACACACACAACTGACTCTAGAGAACTCAACACTAGGTCAACGGGTTGAGAAACGTCATGCCAGAAAGGCACCTAAGTTTTGAAAGACGAGTCGAGATAGAAAAACTTTTCAAAGTCAACACAAGATAAGATGACCCAGAGTTAGAGAGAAACTAGACAAGGAGAAAAACAAGCATACTAGAGTTTTCACAAATAATTTTCATCTTTGAAATAGTTTTCACAAGCGCTAGACTCAACATCGACCAATAGCAAGGTTTTCCTACAGTCGGTACTCCTCTGATACCAAAACCCGTGACACCCCCAGGATTAGGGCCAGACAAATCCCAGACCTCTGTCTGACATCAGCCTAACCTAAATCTCGGAAGCACACAGAAAAAGAATTGGTAACATTACAGTGACCCTACGACACAAAACTTATTACAGCAAGCTCATAACTGAGCAAAGAACAAAAATATTACAAGCAGAGGTCACTGACCACAAACATCAAACAACAGAAGGCAACTTATACTATTAAGTATATAAAACTTAACAAATGTCCTAAGAGGCCTGAAGCATAACGATGACGTCCCAATCCATAGATTCTAGGCTGTCGACCGGGAACCCCAAGCTACTCATCAATGCTGATGCTGTAACAAACTCATCTTCTATGGGAACACTACCTGCTACAAAAGTATCAACAAAGCAAGGCTGAGTATAGGGTGTACTCCGCAAGACTTATGGCTAGTGGGGTTACTTTGCATAAAGCTAACTTTCTTTGTAAAGGAGAGAGGAGAAGGTCGGCTAATAGAAACTTTTAAAAGGGGATAAGAAAGCGATATCACTAGCTTTTATCTTCTTTGATATCCACCGAATCATCATCAGCCGAACCTACCAACTAGGATCACCCCCTCAATCCCTGAGGAAGCATCCTTAAACACACCTCACATCTCTTGTCAAGTTTTACGATTACGTTATTCTTCTCTATGACCTTAGAATCCGTTCCCAAGTCGTCCATAACCATGGACATGGCTTTCGAAAAAATTATTACCCTGTAGGGGTGCACAACTTTACCCACACATACCAACCGATTCTTAATGCCACTTAAGATTAGCCCTCTTCCTTGGAAGGCTAGCAGAGAGTGGTTGACCACGACCTTTACCTTGCTTTCGCCGAGACCATGAGTCACGCCCTAAGGAGATACCGCCGTAACGGGTCAAGTCCCGAAGTCAGTCCCTAGATATGTGAACAGGGTTTGAGATTACGGAGGCCGTGCCTTTCCCATTCCCTACCACGCTTACCTACCTATAGAATGCACCTCCTCCACCGCCTTCGAGTACAACCAGAATGCATATGTCAAATAGAACGCCCGAACTATGCGACTCATGGAATCTACTAGGCAAGTTAGTTGGTCGAGGGGTTTCCAGGCCCCCGTGTGGTTGTACGCTCGTCTTGGCTCAAGAGGCAAGAACTCAGGTCCTAGTGGTGGCAAGTATGAGACTGCAAAAACCACAACCCGACGTGGCCTCCCATACAAGCCTTAGCATGGTTAACTTTCATTCTGATCATACCACGTCATCCTGTCATACTAGGTTCATTCGCAGCTCTGATTCATCAACCGGATGGATCAGCGGTAACAACTAAGCATGGCTAAGCACAACGGATATAGCAGCTCTAGCAAAGCTCATAAAGCCAAATCCTAGTTATGCTAGGAGTAGTGGATCAGGGAATATAGGCTACAAAGGAAACATGCATCAGATAGGATTAAACTAAGTATCGTAAAAGACTTTGGAATCATATGCACATGGCAAGAATGAAATACTTTGAAAGCATAGGATTATATCATGTGGGGGATTTTGCTTGCCTTTGCATGTTCATACTCAGATATAGAACTTCAGGTTCATCTGCTTAGCATCGTTCGTCGATATTCCTTCGATTGTGTTAATCTCGATCTTCGATCTTGATCTCGATATCGTATTCTATCGGGAGCAGGCAAACACCAAAAAGAAAGGGGAAAACAATCAACACATGGCATATGTGCAATGCTCAAGCAAGGATGATGATATGACAAGTTAAATTGTATTGAAATAAAACCCTAGGGCATGCTTGGCAATTTAAACAGGGTCCGAGGGGTGCAAACCCTAATTCGGAGAAACCCCGGATGCATATGAGAGGGATTATTTTGTTCTCCTAATTAAACTTGTCATTTAAGTTTCTTAACAATGCATTAGTATGAGTGTATTGTGCAGATCTCATTTTTCTGAACATTTTGATATATTATACATATTTTTCTGATTTAAAATGAATTAGTTATGATTTTCCCAATTTTAATCCATTTTAAATCATTTTAAAACAATTAAACATTTTTGGAATTTATTAAATTATTTTCCAGCTGGCCCCATATGTCAGACTTTTATTAATTTCAAAAATCATTTCCAAAAATAATAAAACCCTGAAAGACAAGGCCCATATTAATATTCTAGAAAACAACTATAAAACATTTAAAACAAAAGAAATGGCTTCATGGCATCAGTATGATGTCATGCTTACGTCAGCTGAGCCATTACTCCCAGATTGAGCTCGGGGCTGGCACTACAGGCGATGCGGGGCGACGGGAGTGGGCTGGCTCGACGTGGCTCGTCGCGCTGAGCCAAAAGCTGGCGGCGCCACGACCAAAGGGTCATTGGAGCGCGGCCGGCAACGAGGTTAAGCGGCAGGAGGCGGCGGTGCTCGACGCTAGCTTGAACCAGGGCGAGAGGGAGAGAGAGGGAAGGTCCAGGAGGACCGCTGGCTCGCCACGAACATGACGGTGAGGTCGGCGAGGCCGGGGACGGTCGGACGGCGAAGAATTAGAGGCAGAGGGACTTCGGGCAGACGAGCACCTCGAGCACGATTTTAGTCAGGTGGGGCCCTCCTGGCTTGTGTGATTTGAGGAGGAGAACAAGGGCACCAACGCGGTTCCAACGGTGGCCTCGGCTGGTCGAGGGGAGCTCGGGAACGGCGAGACGTCGACAATGTGTGGGGCTAGGGTTCGGCCACGAGAAGGAAAAAGGGATGGAGAGGAAGAGGGAAAGTGGGGCACAACTAGGGTTAATTGTGGCAACGCAGGGGATCTTGTAGACGACCAGGGGCGGCGGGGGGGGGGGGGGGGGGGGGTGAATCGTGGCGCACGGGCGACGGCGGCACGATGTCATGCACCTGCTTCTCCCCGTCGAGGAAGATGACGAGAAATGGAGGGCCGAAGGGGTACCGGGCCGCTGGCGGGGTGGTTGGGCCGAACTGGGCTGCAACAAAGCTTGCCAGGCCGGATGCTGCTGGCTGCTATCTGCTGCGCGGCGCATGAGAAGGAAGCTGGGCTGCAGGCTGCTGTGGCGGCAGATAGAGGGGGAAGAAAGATAGGCTTGGCCTAGGAAGCTCGGGATCCTTTTTTTAAACCCCTTTTTCTTGTATGTTTTCTATTTTCCATTTTGTATTTTCAATTTGTTTTCTATTTTTGGATATTTCCAAAATACAAGAAGTTTTACAAACACTTACAAAAACAAGGGAACCCTTTATAACCATTTGGGTTCCATAATTTTGGTAGTTTTCAAAGTACGAAACTATTTTGAATACATTTCAAATAGAGATGAGAAGATTAGGGTTTAGACTTTGTAATTATTTCTTGCAACATTTCTTCAGTTAAAAGGATGCATGCAATGCTTATGATGCACAAACAAATCCTAATTAACATTTAATAAAACTAGGGGTGTTACAGTCCATCACTCCCACCACGGTGGGGCTCTGCCGGACGGCTTGTAGGTCTAGGAGGTGGCATTCTTTGACGGTCCTCCTCCCGACGTTTCTCTTTGTCTTATTCCCTGCGATCGTTCGACTCTTGTCAGGGAGGATTTCTCAGATACAGTGCAACAATTGCCTCTTGCTCAGTAGCTGGAGCAACGTTGCGCTAGTCATGTGCAGTTCTGTGGTGCTGCCCTGAAGATCCGGTTCTCGAATAGTTGTCTTCCCGACGGTCGGAATGATGATGCCGTTCCAGAACCCATTGGGGTCTTATGTCATTCCAGGCCAGATCCGTGCGACATTGGTCAGATTGGGAGACCAGTTTTCCGCTTCCGGACTTCGCGGCCTTCTGCTGCTCCAGACCCTTGGTGAGTAGCTTAATACCCATTCGAACCTGTTCTAGGCTTGGATTATTTGCCAGGATATCTCGAGCTGCGGCAGTGTTTTGCACCGGCGTTGGGTACACCAAAGCTTCCTTGCTGTCAAGTCGAGGCATCCCTAGGTCTCCTTCAAAGAGGACCTTGTGAACTTCCGGAAATTGATCGTTATGCATGTGACGTTTCCGGGTCTTCTGATGCTGCCGCGAGATGTACTTCTCCGCAGTTGCCATGCGCTTCTTCTCTTCCTAGATGTTGTTGGATTTATCCAGGAGTACTTGGCGACGCGCTTCTAGGGCCTGAGCCCTTTCTTCCAGTTCTCTAGCAGTAAGTTCTACAGCTGTAGGGATAGGTGTAGTTAATGCAGCATCGATGAGTTTACGCGCACCTGTGGTGACCACGTGTCCATCCACCAACTCTTCTTTGGGCTCGTCTGGGATAAGTGCTCCATCCGAGTCTTCGTCATATTCCTCGGCAATAACCTCCTCTGGCGGAAGTTCTTTTGTCGGGGTCTTGTTCTTAGTGTTCTTCTTCTTTGCTTTCTTGGCAGCGCCGGTAGCAAAGACGTCTTTGGGCCCGTTTCCCGGAGTCAAGCTCTGATCGATACTTTCGGCCATTTGGTCCTCGGAATTATCTCCGAGATCCATGTTATCCTGCGCTTTAGGAGCGTTTTCTCTGGATCCTTCGTCCATGCCTTCTCCTTCTTCTGCAACTGCGGAGTTAAGATCCTCTTCGTATTCCGCGGAGAACTTCCGAAAATCTGCTGACATCATGGAATCATCTAAAGATGCCGGTAAGTCGACACTTGTTCCAATTGCTTCCAGCACCGAGTCTACGTTGTCTCCAGCATCGGCAGAGCCAGATCCGGATCCAACATATCCGACAAAGTGCGACGCGTGCCTCCTGAGATAGTTGCGGCTCTCGCGGTCGGCTTCCTCGAAACGCCTGATGGTCTCGAGAATTTCATCCACGCTTGCGTCTTGCATCATCATGCGCCTCAACGTATATCTTAGGAAGGGTTTATCAGTTCCGGTACTATCAGAGACGGAACCAGAGTTGTTTTCTTGCTCTTTCTAGATTTCGACCTCCGCAGGTGGATCGATCTAGGATTCGTCCTTGCTAGGGAGATCCACTCCAGATTCGACTTGCACTGCAAGATCTGCTTCAGGTTCAGCTTTCTCCACTATCTCCGCAACGGGTGCGGGCTGGGTGGGATGAGGGATTTCTGAGATTCGGAACTCTGCTGCTTTCGTGGAGAAAGGGGACCCAAAATTTTCTTCTGCCTCTATCATCACTGCTGGGGTGTGTGGGACAGGTTTAGTGAAACCGATGTAAACATCGATCTCGCCAAAATACATGATGGTGTAAGTAGCCACAGCCTCCCTAGCTGGAATCCAAGTCTCGTCGAGAACGATGAGATGGACGTCATTGGCGTAGTGGATGCGACCGACGGTGATGGTCTCGCTGATTCTGATTCTTGCAGATTCCGCTCGGAACGCAGATCTGAAGCTCACTTGCCCCACAGTGGGCGCCAACTGTCATCGGATTGATGACAAGTACGCCATGAGGGGGTCCTCGAGGCGTGTGGAAGAGAGGGGTGTGAGACTTACGGTATTTCGGGACGGTGAGCACACAAGTTTACCCAGGTTCGAATCCGCCGGCTTTGGACGGATCCTACTCTTGCTAGCAATCCAGTAATACCGCAGAGTCGGATATGGGTTACAAGGGTTCCGCCTGTGCGAGTTGATATTATAGACTATTGTGAGGGTGCCCTAAAGGCTCTCCCTAGCGCATCTTATATGGTCTAGCCTAGGGTTTACAGGAGAGACCTATCCGGCTATGACTAAGAGTCGGTTACAGAGTACATCTTGAACTACAAGTAACACTATGGGCTTATGTCGGTAAGTCTTCTGGGCCTTCCTGTAGCCGGACTGGACTCCGTCTCTTCTCCCTGACTGGGCCGCCCGTGAAGCAAAGCTCTAACCCGAAGTGGGCCACCCTGGTTAGTGAGGCATAGTGAGGATACCCGGAAAGTATATCCCCAACACGGTACCCGACCGGATACAGCCGCAGGGCAAACAAGGCCCTCCTGGCCTGGCCGAGCCCCGCAGGGCTTGTGAAGCCCCGCCGCCGCACTACAGCAAGGGAACCGTCATCCAAGCCAACCCCACGCTAGGCCCTACTTCCCTGTCCTCCAGGGGATCAACTGCCATTGTTGATCCCTGCCGCCAAGTGGCAGCACCACCACCACCACGCTCACCCGGGAGCACCGGACCCTCGCTGGTGTGAAGATCACCACCCTCGGCCGCAAGGGCATGGATGAATGAGCATGGCGAGCATAGCATCTCCGTACCACCCACGGGTCCCTAGAGCAGGATTGACGGGTGAAAACCAGATCTAGGCCAGCCTGGCCTAGATCCAGTTCGTCGTCCGCATCGCAGCCAAGGAAGGTGCCAGCCACCTGCCTGGTGACCAAAGGTCCCGGTCGGTGCCTGCAAGGACCAGATCCCGGCCCAACCTGGCCTAGATCTGGCCCTGTAGAGACCACCGCCATGATCCCCTAGCGCCTCTCTGTCACCCATCTTGAGGGGCCTAGAGCACTCCTTCATCCTCACATCACAAATGTTTACAATAAAATAAGATATCACACACGACCCAGCTTAAAATATCGTCAACTTTGTTCAAGTACATCACACATGATTGCATCTTAACGAATCATGTTGAATATATTTGCTATGAATTCCGAGTGTATTGTTTCTTTAGGCTATACTCAAACACGCAAAAATAGAAGTTGCCTCCCGGGTCACTTGGAAGGGTGACTCTAGAGGCGATCCCATCCAGCCACGAAAAGAGCATCGTCCCTGCTGCGCCGTACACCTTGTCGCCACCGGAGGAGGCCTCTCGACGGCAGACAACGGCAGTGGGTGTCTCCCCACGTCTTCTTTCTTCTGCCTCGGTGGTTCTCTTCCACTTCCATCCAAGAGCAGGCCATCTTACGATCTGGCCAATCAGGTTCTCATCAGTTCGTGCGCTGTTGGGTGTCATGGTCTAGCTAGGTGCTAGCTTCGGCTCAACGGATCGGCACCAGCCCCATAGATTGATCGGCACCAACCCCATAGATCCCCATAGATCGATATGTCCACCCGTCGCAAACGTCCACGCAAACAACCACGACCGACTAGCGATGTGTGAGCTAAGGATGGCGAGTTCTTCTTCGGTTGAGGCCGTAGGATTGGATGGCTTCACCGGAGGCTTGATTGGACGAAGATGTGCGCCTCTCCGCCTGGCCTGCAGAACTACCACATTGGTGAATCTGCCTGTGCGGCTTTGAGGAGGCACGTCTCGAGGACCCACTTCTAGTCGGCACCATCGAATACATCAACCATGGCATCTTTAGCTGCGATTACCGTGGTTCTGACAATGATGAGGGATATCAAGATGATTGCGCTCGGAAGACTAGATCTCAATGGCCTAGGTTTGGATGTGGTGGAGACCGTTTACCAGGTGATCAATGTTTTTGCAACAGGCTCGGCAAGCAGGGCGACAACTTATGAGACTTCTTTCTTGGTGGTGTTCTTTGGGCACCAAGTCTCGATATCCGGGATGAAAATCCCAGGTCTGGCCTTCACTGGTTGTACCTAGCAATGACACTTGTTGAAGGCATTGTTTGGAGTTTATTCAGACTTTCTTCGGGGTGAAAACCCATGAACAGTTGATCAGGCAACGATGGTGTTTGTGTACTATTCCCTTCCTAAAGGCGTCATTTATTCGAGAGCCTTTTTTGCAGTCAGTGTGGCCATTGGTAGTGGTAGCTTCTGCTGTTTCGCTAATCGGTTTGGCAGTTTTTTTCTTTTCTTTTGGCTGTGTGCATCCGTGATGTCTTTCTTGACATAGTGTTGTTGTAGAGACCGGATGTAGTTGGTATCTGCTTTTGATATTAATATATTCCCTTCATCGAAAAATCTCAGATGACAGGGAACACTGATCGTGTGTCTAGTGTGTTCATGCCATGTTGCCTCCTTTCCCGCGCTTCATCCCCCTCCCCAACATTCGTCTATAAGTATGTTGAGTGCCGATCGTACCTCACACCTGCAACACACCAGCAAAAAGTGTTTGAAGAGGTTTACTAGGAACGATGATTCCCAGTGACTATGTAGTGTGCGCATGCAAGAAGCTGATGGCGACCTATCTAAGGGGCGAGCTATTTGCATCGCCATGTGGCTTGGCTTGCGGCCTCACGTTGCTATTTCAAGTTGCGCTCCTTCCCCCGACATCCTTCTTGCCTCCCTTGGCCATCTCCCGAGTCTATCCAGTTCTACAAGGGTTCAACGACTGCGAAGTTGTCGCTGGAGGGGCCACGACTTGCGGAGGTCTCCGTCAAGACGCGGTGTTGTTTGCAAGAAGAGGATATCGTTGTGGAGCACTCTTTCATGACTCTTTCGTGTCTCTGCCTATCAACATCGCATGGATGTACCTTCAAGATAGGTTGAAGGTTGCAGATGCCGATCTCGAAGTCCCGAGAAGAAGGGGAAAAGATGCTGGGCTATCCCCGGAGCTATTGTGGCTTCAGGATCCAGCCAGCCATACTCTGCCAATGATGGCGAGGCCTCTATCTACGGCCAGCCATCGTCGCCGATGCAAATCTAGCATTCATTTTTCCTATGTATAATGTAAGGGCATAATAAAAATATTTGAAGTGAAATATTAATAATGTTTATCTTACTTTTATGTTCCCACCCTCGCCTCTCCTTTCCCACCATTCCTAGGCTATCTACATTCACGCCATGTCTCACTTCCACTCATATCCACACCCACACCCACACCATGCCTTGCTCCACCTCATTGTTTGTTACCGATGTTGATCTCGTGCCGACCGATACGGAGGTGGAGTGCTCCCTAGCGCACTCGAGGACCGGATACTAGCATCATTAAACATCTGCTAGGGGCGTGTTTGGTTGCTCATGCCGGAATTTCACATTTTTTCTAGTTGTCCTGGCGGATGCTGCATGTGGGGAGATTGGCTTCAGGCCTAGATGAGTGTTTCATTTGGTAGCCCGTATTTTCGTTTCCCAATTAGGAGAGCCCATATAGCCACTTTGTTTGCTTTCCCAGAATAGGCTCGGCTGATGCAAAGGTGCACGTTTGGGAGCCCGCGTCCGGACGATATGGTTGCCTCACATGACAAATGGTGATCTTACCAACTACTCATCAGGGTCTAAGGTCTTACATGATCGATCACATGAATCATAACAACTATTACTACACAATCCACATGATCAGGCCGATGATGATGATGTCTTTGATCATACTTTCATCCCGTATAGGTGGAACCTATTCTTGTGGATGAACTTGATGAGCTGCAGGATGTGGAGTGAAATTGATGTTCATAACTTGTGACGGTTGTGCCTCTTGTAGACGGTCTACTAAGAACTCAAAGTAGGCTATTTATGCATGCTCTAGAGTCTTAAACACCTTATGGAGGCTGTGCTCGTAATTCGTTACTTGGTGGCTGCACTCCTCCGATGTCTTGTAGTTTCCCGACTTCTTACCGTAGTACACCACATATCAGTTGTATTTCTATGAGATTTATCATATACAACATACGGATCAAAACTAAAGAACACAAATCAAATTCACAAACACAAAGGTAATCAAGATAAGCAAGTTTAACATGCATGATCATGCAAGCTAGTGTGATCCTACCGATCACCACCAACTTCTATGGTGTCATCCTACCACCACATCAAAAGGGGTGCAATCCTACCACCACAAGTTCTTCATAATATGAGGGGTTAGTATATACCACCTCACAATAAACATGCCTTGGAATAAGTTTTCATCAAGTCCCTACTACTTCAAAATATACAACCAACAACTTCTTCTTCATCATGCATGCACCACCGCCACCATCTCCATGACCAGGGAGCAAGCACTACACGTAGTAGTTTTTGGCCAGGTAGGTCCTGAGCGAGAGATCCCTGTGGTCCTCCGCCATCTGAACAAAGTCATTTCCCATAACCCTGTTGTCAAAGAGTGGCTGAGCGCCACCATCAGAGCCTTAGGGATGAAGCCGGTAGCGCCCATGACGGCGTCGTAGAGAGCTGGGTGCACATCAGGAGGGAAATCAGTGGTGATGGCAGTCTCCACTGCTTTTACAGACTCGGTCATGCATGTGATGGCGACGACGTCCTCCTCTCCTAACAACGACCTCTTCCTCTTCTTGAAAGGCTCAAAGCCACCACAAACGAAGGCATTCGTGCTACCTGGACCGCCGCCTAGAGCGGCAGAACCAACAGCGGCTTCGTTCTTGCCCTTGTCATCAATCACCACTGTCTTCGACTCCTGGGTGGGCACGTAGTTAGCTCTTGGTGTGCCAAGAGGCTCACTAGATCCCATGGCAAACCTGCCAGTAGTAAGGCCAAGTGAGAAGATGGTCTCCATCTGCCTATAGTTGGCGATTGGCTTGTTCAGATACTTCGCATCCTTGGTGTGATCCTGAAATAGGGAATTGCAGGGATGTTAGTGCAAGTTCGAACAAAATGGAGGTTAGTGGAAGAACTGGAATTAGTCACTACCGAGATGTGGACTCTGTAGTGGGCATCCTCCAAGATGATGGTGCGGGTCTCCTCATCCAACTTGCTCCGCTAAGGTCTGAGTTTGGACACATGGATCCACATGGACCTCCATTTACACAGGTGGTTGTACACCTGCTATGAATACACCTCGATGCCACAAAACTCCTCCATCATCACACAACTCTTGATGATCTCACGCATCATGTTCAAAACGAACGTGGAGAGGAATGACTCCCACTTCATGTTGGCCTTCACCCCCTTATCGTGGCTTGTGCTATTGGCTTTTCCAGCCTTGACAACCTTCTTCTTGGCCAGGATGGCTGCAACTTGCTTTGAAATCTGCTCAACCGTATACGCAGTCATGGGAGGTGGAGACAAGATCTCACTGCGTTGGGATAAGTGAGCCTCAAAGGTGGAAGCTCGGGTTGGTTCTAAGCGACAAAGGTCTCCTGAGAATCCATGAGGTCCTAGCTGAATTTATCAGGGGTCATGTCCTACATGCATCGTCGACACGCATATGAGGACCTAGACATGAATATAAGCATATAGGACGTAGACAAAATAACCTACCTAAACATGCAGGCCACAAAATCATCGATCTATGACTACATCTTGCAATAGACCATGTGTTTACCGCAAACTACACTCATATCCACAAAATAACACTACCTAACCATGTATCTACCGCAAACTACACTCAGATCTACCATGTGCTAACAAATCGGACCTCCTAGAGTGGGGTTAAAGAAACTCACCGATATCATAGGAACGGAGCACGTTGCCGGCGAAGAGCCTGGAGAAGAATGCATGCTGGACTGTTCTACAACCACGGACATCCCTGCCGCCGCTTACCTGCTCGTCGGTGCAGGTCTTGACAGGCTTTCGAACACGAAGAGAGGAGAAATGGTGGCGCGGTAGCACACGGTGAGGCAAGCGGTGATATATAGCGTGGGGTTTCGGCGGGTGGTGACGAAATTTCCCGTGCCGACTTTTGGAGGAAAGCTACTACTCGCTTTTTGCACGGCCACAACCTGTCCCCGCGAAAACAATCGATTTGGCGTTCTCATCGGGCCAAGTTTTGGGCTGTTTTAAAACTCATGTTGTACAAGAAATCCATACAACCCAGCTACACAAACGGACTTAATTCTTTCGGCGCTATGCTTGAAACGGAAATTCGACCTACCAAACACGATTAGAAGTATCCCGACGTAGGACAAAGATACATCTCGACGCAGTCCTGCGTGCAAGAAACACTCACATCAGCTGTATTAATGTATACCAGCTTACTCATCACCATCGAGTCAACCGACGCGAAGGAGCAGGACCGATGGAGCGCTTCACACCGCGTGGCAAATCACGGGTACGCATAATCTCCATGCAAGCGCCGCTTGCTCATGGTGTGCATTCCGCACGCAGGCTCATCGTCCAGCTCGCATCCGCTGGACATGGATTGGTTGCGCGTTTTGTTCATGGATTCATGGCACGAATCTCTTGAACGAGATGCTCCCCACCATATATGTTGGCTACCATCTTTATGGACTAATAGTTTAGTATGCAGATGCTATTTTATGTACTCCATCCGTTCACTTATGTAAAACCTTTTAGATAGTATTTCAAAGTTGACTGGATTCGAACTAAGATGGATAAATCTAAACACTAAAACATATCTAAATGTATGCATTTTTAAAAAAAGCTAGAAGGTCTTACATTAGTGAACGGAGGGAGTATGAAAAGTTTATCGTACCGTGTATTAAATGCAATTAAACATTTACATTTGCAACATAGCACACTATATTTCCTGCAAAATTGTGTGTGTGGTGTACACTACCGCAACACATTTGTGGTAGAACAAATTGTGTGTATGTGTGACAGATAGGTGATGCGTTCACCTGTTCCCCTCGTGTCGCTCCTGTGGGGCGACGGGGGAACCCTAGCACTGCCACCTCCAGGACCCTGTCCAGCCTCCTCCTCCTCCCCAGCCATCACTAGACGGCGCGGCCGACGCCAGCGCCGGTGGGGCTCCTATCGCCTCCTCTCCCTTCGGGGCATCCTGGGACGCCTCCTGCTGGTCGGGACGAGGCGCGGGATGGCGTCACAACGAGGCTGCTCCAGCAGCGGCGTGTTGGTTGGCCTCTCGGCGGAGTGCACCCGACCCTCCAGGTGGCAAGGGCGACAAACGGCGCATGCCACATGGCCGTCTCAGAAGTCATGGTCCGCATAACGGCGAGGCTCCTAGAGCCCTATTTTTGGGTCTTCGCGTGCCACGTTATGCCGTGCATGATCGCCTTTTTGGTGGCTGCATAACAGACTAGGTAGTGGGGATGCATGGTTGCTAGTGAAAACCGAGCCAACCTCGATCATGGCGGATGATGCCAATGTCCTGTGTGCTGTTACCTTATCGAAGGCTTCATCTATGCAATTCTTGCAGACTCGCTCGGGATGTTCTGGGGGAAACCATAGATATGGGCAACCCGGATCAGACGATGATGGTGCTCGATGCCATTCTCCCTTTTGGGGCATTGTCTTGGAGCAGCCGCTGGTCAAAGGGAAAGAAGGTGGAGCAGCTTCAGCTTGCATGGAGTTTTCGGTGGAGATGTCAAGTCATACTTAACTGCTAGGCGCTACAATCATGCATGCCTAGTTCTGTAGGTTCTACACATGCTAGATCTTTTGGAGGCTTCAAGCTGTTTCGGATGGCGAGGCTCGTCGGCATGGTGTCGAGAGGTCTCGGTGGCGACCGCGCATGTGTGCTAACGGATACGCACAGGGCGGTGGCATTGTATGGCGTCGATGGAAGGCCTAGCAAGGTCATTACTTTGATACTCCTGAAGATGGGTTGGCAGAAGATGGTGGCAACCACGGTTTGAGTGTGCACGTCAGTGTGTGCTTAGGATCAACTACACCGGTTTGTGCTCCTGGCTCACTGTTGGGAGGTTATGAGGACTCCTGTTTTGTGATGATGTGCGTAGGTGTGAGGTTAAAGTGCTGGCTCTAACATGGCCACCCCTTCATCCAGGTTGTAGGTTAGAGAGGTGGCGTCAGGTTGATCTTTGTAGTTTTTTTTGGTAAGGTTTCATTCAGTAATAAGAAGGATGTGTGCACTATTTTGGTGCAGAGGCTGGGGTAACACCTCCATTTCGAAAAAAGAGTTAAGCAATCGCAACCATGTGCTATAATATTAGTGGGAACTACATCGGTCTTTGAAACCGCCACTTTTTGGTTTACTTCAAGGAAATCGACCAATCCAAATTGTTCATTAAGTTTATGGTTGATTCTCGTCACATCCCGAATTACCATGACAATCAATTGGGACCTTTAAGTGTTCACACTGATCAAATGTAAACATGCTCACATCGACTAACTACTATAAAATCATAAGATTACGACCAAGAAGATCACACGGCCTCCTTTGTTCTACATTTTTGCATAAAAAACACCAGAACCTCCTCCTTTCCATTCCAATGGCGTTCTGACTCCACTATTTCGAGGAACAAGGCATGCATTTCAAGGTGGCGTTCACCCTCCATACAACAACCGTGGAGAAGTGGATCCGTCTCATCAAGAAGGAGTTCCTCGATGCCATGCCGGTCAAGTGTGTTGGCATGGAATGCAAGTACACCTACACAGCGAAGAATGTCAAGCAAAGAGATCTTCCATATGAGAAAAAGCAACACACCGCTGTCCCTCAACTGTCTATGGAGTACGCTACTCTCGTCTTCCAGATATGCTGGGTTGATGTAGTGCTGGAGCTCCTCAAGCAATTCTTGAGGGACGATGCTATCCTGTTGTTCGGCGTGTCTATCCAAAATGGTGTGTGCATGCTAGGGTGCTACGACATCACCCTTCCATCAGCGTGCATCCTCTATCAGGAGATCCCAAACCCAACCAAAATAATCCTCTTGAATATTTTAGGTTCCCGTTGTGGCTATGACTGTGAGTTTCTGTAAGTAGATCTGAATATAGTAGAGTAAAATATATAAGAGGTTTGGATATTATCCATGGACAGAAAATAAGAAGATAAATACAAGTTGAAGATGAGAATATAAAAAATATGCACGTGACAAGGAAAATCGTCAACATTATGATTTGTTTGTTGTTCTAATCCTAATAATAGGTGTTGTAATTGCACTTTCAGATTTATCTAGGTGCAAGTAGTAGCATTTTCTGAACAATCCTAGTGGTTGAAAATTTAAAATAAAATTATGCTTCAGAAACCGTTTGCAATGTACACATGCTTTTTCTAAGTTTTTCATGTATGATAGATGGGCCCATCGGGGCCCAATATATGCAAGCAGGTCCTCGTCCGGTCTCACTTCACTCGACGTGCGCCTCCCCTCTTTAAGACCACCTAGTTCTCGGAAACTCCACCTGGTCCGCAAGGCATACCTTGCCTCTAGAGGCCTTCTCGCTAGAATACGGATGACCTCCCTGTCAGCATGTTGGCCATAGACTAGCGTCAATCCAAGCGGTCATATACCAGAAGTGTTGACATCACCCTTGGTCAAGCTAGCTCGTTTCTGTCGTCGCATTCATGTCCTCACGTTCTCAAAGTTTTACGTTGTTAGCATGCATGTTTAACTTATATTCATATAGTACATATCTACTTTAAGCACATAATTATCAAGATTGGATTTGCTAGAATATTCTTAGATCGGCTGTGTGTGATTTTTATATTCATTAATTTTATCCAGTGTGTGTGGCTATTTTAAGGTACATGTTCTGCACAAGATCAATGAGTTAGATTCAATATTTACTAAGGCTGAATGTATCGGAAACATTTTTCAGAAAGTTGAAATTTTGAAAAATAATATGATCATGTGTAGCTTCATGTTTGAGATGCACACGAAGTTATTCCACCGAAAACCGATATGTTTAGTGTGTTGTGTAAAAACACAAAAAAATTCATCGTGGAGCACATACTTTAGCACCAAATTTTGTCTTTTTTGCACAATACACCTAAAACGTTCATTTTTCGTGAAACGAATTTGTGCGCACCTAAAACTTGAAGTTCTATTCAACAATATAGGCCGATTTGCCTACTTAATGTAAGCTTTAAGATATTCATGAAAGTTGCTACGAATCGTTTAACTGGTATTTCCCAAAAGGTGGTTAGGCCATCTCAAACGGCATTCATGCCAGGTCGCCATATTTTAGAAGGTGTGGTTGTTTTACACGAAACCATACATGAGTTACATCAGAAAAAACTCAATGGTGTCATTTTTAAAATTGATTTTGAAAGGCATATGACAAAGTTGGCCATTTCTGCAACAAGCACTGCGTATGAAAGGTTTTGATCCGATATGGTGTGAATGGATTAAAAACTTTATACAAGGTGGTAGTGTAGGAATTAGAGTCAATGATGACATTGGCCACTTTTTCCAAACAAGAAAAGGATTGAGACAAGGGGATCCTTTGTCTCCAATCCTTTTTAATATTGTTGCGGATATGCAGGCGATAATTATTGCGAGAGCAAAAGATGATGGCCAACTTGGTAGTCTGATACCTCATCTGGTTGACGGAGGGGTATCCATTCTACAATATGCCGATGATACTATTTTTTTCATGGAATATGACCTTCACAAGGCTGTTAACATGAAACTCATTCTTTGTATGTTTGAGCAGTTATCTAGCTTAAAAATCAACTTTCATAAAAGTGAAATTTTCTGTTTTGGAAAAGCGAAAGACATGGAACATCAGTATAAGCAGATTTTTGGATGTGAGTCTGGTTCCTTGCCATTTCGATATCTTGGAGTACCTATCCATCATAGAAAATTGAAAAATTCTGAATGGAATCCAGTGGAGAGTAGACTTATGACTAAACTAGGATGCTGGCAAGGCAAGTTGCTCTCTTATGGAGATTGTCTGGTTCTTATCAACTCTGTGTTGACAAGCTTACCGATGTTTATGTTATCGTTCCTAGAAATACCCAAAGGTGTATTAAAACGTTTGGATTTTTATCGATCAAGATTCTTCTGGCAAAGTAATGATACAAAGAAGAAGTATAGATTAACGAGATGGAATATATTATGTCGCCGAAAGGACCAAGGTGGCTTAGGAATTGAGGTTCTTGACTTAAAAAATAAATGTTTGTTGAGCAAATGGCTTTATAAACTACTTACTAAGGATGGGATGTGGCAAGAAATTTTACAAAACAAATACCTTCGTAATAAAACATTAGCCCAGGTGGCCACTAAACCTATGGATTCACCGTTCTGGAAAGGCCTCATGCGTGTTAAGGATGAGTTCTTCAGCAGAGGATTTTTTAAAGTTGGGAATGGGAACATGGTTAGGTTTTGGAAGGATATTTGGTTGGGTAGCACGCCATTAGCCCATCAATACCCCGCATTATATAACATTGCCCAAAGAAAAAATGTTCTAGTGGCAAGTGTGCTAAATCAAGTCCCGCTGAATATTGCTTTTAGAAGGGGTTTAATTGGCAACAAGTGGAACGACTGGTTGCACTTATGTCAGAAGCTTATGATGGTTCGATTAACTCAAACGCCGGATTCCTTTGTTTGGCGACTTACTACAACAAGGATATTTTCGGTCAAATCAATGTATCTTGACCTTATGAATGGTCACACTAGATTTTTACGAACATACTTATGGAAGCTAAAAATTCCATTGAAAATAAAAATATTTATGTGGTTCCTTTATGAGAAAGTCCTTTTAACTAAAGATAATCTTGTGACACGCAATTGGAATGGGTGTCAGAAGTGTTGTTTTTGTGACTCAATGGAGTCTATAGAACATCTCTTTATCTCATGTCCATTTGCAAAAATTATATGGCGCATAGTAAACTTTACCTATAATATGACTCCTCCAACTAGAATTACTAATATGTTTGGTAACTGGTTGAATGGAATTGATAACAGGAATACGGCTGGAATCCGTGTCGGGTTTCAGCTTTATGTTGGTCTATTTGGACATGTCGGAACAGTATTATCTTTAACAAACAATCAGGTACTAATTTTTTGCAGGTTATTCGACTTGTTGTGCATTGGAAACAGCTATGGTGTCACTTGCTCCCGGTGGATCAGCGGGAGCCTATGGTTACTGGATGCAACCGGCTGTTGACGGTTGCTCAGGACTTCTATTTCCAGGCTACTGGATGGCGGCATATTAGTAGACTTCAAAATGGATAGCTTTTTGTTGCTTTTCATTTTTTGTTGGTTGATTCACGTCTCAACCCTAGCTGATCCGTGATGTAATAAATACTATTACTAAACTTTGCAATAAATGAACGGCTGTGTGCATCACTTGATGCAGAGGCCAGGGCTATGCTCCCCATTTCGAGAAAAAAACATATTTTTTCTGAAATTTTTGGTATTTAAAATTTTGACAAAAATCAAATTCAAATAAATGGTGCATATGCACCACTAGTGGAAAAATGGTCTCTAGTCCCGGTTCATAAGGGCCATTGGTCCCTGTTCCCGATCCGGGACCAATCACTCGGGACTAATGCTGGTCCCGGTTCGCGCACGAACCGGGACCAATGGGTCTCCGCGTGGGCGGGCGCGTGACGAGGGGGGGGGGGGTGGATCATTGGTCCCGGTTCGTGGAACAAATCGGGACCAATGGGTCTCCACGTGGCAGCGCGACAGACGGGCGGGGTGGATCATTGGTCCCGGTTCTTGGCACGAACCGGGATCGTTGGTTTCTGTGCCGCGGCAGGGTTTTCGGGCTATTTTTGTGCCGCGGCAGGATTTTCGGAATATTTTTCTGCCGCGGCAGGATTTTTTTATCAATTTAATGGTACTACATATATACAACAATAATGAAACCACGATATATATATTACACATCATGCATGATCACAAATATATTATACACCGTCTCATCCGTCTTCTTGGTCGAAACATATTATAATTACAAACGATCCTCTCACACGAATTTGATCTAATTTACATCTTCTTTTTTACACTTTACCCTTCTAAATGAAGCGGGTAATAGTATTCTCCTTTCGGATCTATGACTTGTTCTAACAAGAATCCGGCAATTTCCTCTTGAATTGCTTGAACGCGTTCTTGTGATAGAAGACCGTCCGGCATCCGTTCGATCTAATATAAAGAAGGAGATCAATATATATGAATAAAACTAAACACAATTGGTGGTAATAAAATAAAGTTGTGATTATTGTTTATCGTACTTCAATTTTTTTGATGTTCCGGTCTGCGCCCTTCTCTTTGGTCGTCTGGCGAATGAACTCGCATACATAGTATCCTCATAAGTTATTCCTGGCTTCCTGCCTCAAGCACTTTACGAGAACGGAGTTGAATCAAAATAATAATCAAGCATGATAATGGTGGTATTGAAACTAGAATCAAAGAGATGCGTGGATCTAGCAAGTAGTACTTACAGTCAATGGTTGAAATGTAAGCTCTGGCTTCCAAACACCCTAGCTTTGGCGGTGAACCGTTTCCAAGCCTTCTGGAGGCATTCATGCATGTCCACCCACTTTTCTAATGGTGTGCGTTTCGAGTCCAGGACTTTTACTACCCCGGTGTCAACAGCAATGATTAATAGAATATAGTGGAAGTTGGACACACTAACAAAATATAACACGAGTCAATTATACGCTTAACATTGAGTAAGCGAAAATAGAATGTGTACAAGACAGTAACACTCACCCAGTATTGTAAGGAAATAGTATTTCCCTTCTGTTGCTGAAATGCTTCAACGCTTGGAACAAGTTATCCTCTTTCTTTTTGGGTTTTGTTTTTAAGTAACTTCATGAACGAAATTACAGTCAACAAACCCAAGGTTATAGATTTTTCCTTTGTTGCATTTGAGAATCTTCATTCTGCATATATAATTAGTATAGTGATGAGTAAGATTATACAAGCAACGAATGAGCTGAGCTAGAAAGACTTAATTACAGAAATTAATAATACTTACAAACAATAGACACTGGTGATAGTTTTGTCAAGGGCGTCTTGTTGGTAAAACTGAAATAATTCTGGAAATTCGATCAGTAGAAAGCCATCTCCATGACCGTAATGGTGGTGTTTATATCCAGCATAGATCCAGTTTTTGGATTCGGCACATGCTTGGATGTACCAGTTATGCAATCTTCGTATTTTTGTTGGTAGATCTTTGACTAACTCGGGTTTGACGAGAGGAGCCCCATACTGGTACACGTATGCTGTTTCTTGGTACCCCTCGAACTCATCCATACGGCTCATGTACTCAGTAATAGACAGTCCATATAATTGGGCTTTTTCTCCGTACAGTCGAACAAACTCTAGATCAATGTTCGGATCATGCCGCTCCTGGGCTCTCCACTCATTGGTATCGTATACTTTGAGTGGTTCGATCGATTGATTTTTCTGTTTTCCGACCTGGGCAACTTCTTTCCCGACTCTCCGCTCTTTTGCCTCAGCCGACTTGGTAATAGAGCGATTATAATCTGATGTGAGCGCTATGGGTTGGTGAAGCTGAATCTTAAGCGCGGTTGCTTTGGCTTTATCTTCTGCGGTGACCGGGAAGAATGCCTCTATCGCCTTTTTCTTGTTAGCCTTGTTACTCTTCCACTTTTCATAATGGGCAGCTGCGGCCGCATCAGTTTCCTCATCTGTCTTCTCGCAAGGTAGCTTCTTCATATTCTGATGAGGTACTTTTGGGAGGGGCGATAGCTTACGTTTCGGTGATCGTAACGTGCTCTTGCTGCTGCTAGTGGTGCTGCCCTCTTAGTATACTTCTGCTTTTGCCTCTGAGGCTCAAGAGACGAAGACGGCTGACGCGGCGGCGGAGACAGCTAAGGCGGCGATGGAGACGGTTGCGCTGAGTGGTGAGGCGGTGAAGGCGACAATTGCGCTGGAGAATGGTGAGGTCGCGGCGAAGGTGGATTGCTGCTCTGAGGAGTGGGTGGCCTTGGCAGCACATAATTTGGAAGCATGATGCGCTCCTTTGGCCATAGAATAGTCCCCCCTTTGGCTTCTCCTAGTTGAGTCAGCTCCATATCTTCCCCTGCAGGGTGGTCTAGCTTCAGCTCCTCAAAATCTTTCTTCACCTCATCCACCGTGACGACATCGTACCCTTTTGGAACCGGTCTGCAATGCCAAGTTGGGTTAGGCGCAATTGGTACCGCCATGCCGACCGCTGCCGTCACCCTTAAGTTCATAACATGCACCTTTAGCTCACAAGCTGTGGTCTCCGTGATATCATCCACTGGGTAGCGTTTAGGAGGAGATGTCGTCTATGCATCATCATCAACATCATGGAGCTGCGTGGAAGCGACGCTGCTTTTCTTATTCGATAGGGCGCCGGTACCCTCAAATGCAGCTTCTACCACGTGCCGCTGAGATTGGCCGCTAGTACCTTGCTGGCTAAGTCTGTCGAATTGATCCTGGTGCCACTTTAATGCTTCTTCTACATTACGCAGCCGGTCTGCAGCGGCCGCTTTCTCAGCTGCCTCCCTTTCCTTTCTCCTCTGATGGCTTTTATCGGTATATCTCTTCCTTTCTCCTTTCCTTAGCTTTCTCTGATGTCTTGTACTTCACAAAATCCTCCCACTGGTGTCTTAACTTAGCATAGCCGCCTTGAGTGAAATCGGGAGTCTTCTCTACCTTGACAAAGTTATTGTACAGTTTCTTCTTCCAGTTCTTGAATGCATCGGCCATCTTGCTGAGAGCAAACTTCTTGACTCTTTGCACAAGCTCCATTCTTGCTCTCTCCTCCTCATCTGGATTCACATCTGGCATCGGCAGGAGGAAATTAATCATGAGCTTGTCAAAAAGCTTATTTTTGGCGGTGTCGCCGACATACGGGACTCCACTGCCGCTTGGCCGATTCCATTCTTGAACGGTGATCGGGATGTAGTCCCTCGCAAGAACTCCGCATTGCTTGACAAATTTTCTTGCGACATCGACGGGAGTTTGTGGTTCGCCATCTACACCGACCACGTCGATCCTATACCTCACAATGTCATCCAACTTTTTTGTTGGGCCTTGTTTCGTTCTTATAGAAGAAGTTCTCAATCCGGAGGTCTAAAAGAAGAAAGAGTGTTAATATATGCATGTATATATATAGACAACAACATTTTAATTACAAAAATACATATATACACCTCGCCGGTGTTTGCGAGATTTAAGGTTCCACCGGAGCCATCGCCTTCTTCCTCATTGGCTTCTCCCCTATCCCCGGCTTCGGCTTCTACCTCACCGGAGCTGTCTCCTCGGTTGAGAGACTCATCTCCCTGATCGAAATCGTTCAGAAACTCACTGGTGACATCAATATCGATATCTTCATTTTCGCAGATCATTCCTTGGAGGATGTTTTCATGATGTGTTGGATCCATAGTATCTGCAAAGATGATGTTCTGGAATTACATATTAAGTTTATAACAAGAAAGGGGAAACAGCAATCAACACATGTCATCGATGCAATGCTCAAGCAAGGATGATGATATGACAAGTTAAACAGAGTTGAAATTTAATCCTAAGGCATGCTTGGCAATTTAAGTGGGATCTGAAGGGTCCAAACCCTAGTACATGAGAGACCCTGGAATCACCTACGAGGCGTTGATTTTATTCTCTTATTAAACTTGTAATTAAAGTTGTTGAACAATGCATGATTATGAGTCTATTGTTTAGATCTCATTTTTATGAAAATTTTGATATATTATACATATTTTTCTGACTTAGAAATAATTATTTATTGAATTCATAAGATTAAACTCTTTTCTGAAATTATTTAAATAATTATTAAACTTTTACTGCGTTATTATAACGTCAGCTCGGGGTGGGGGTTTGTTTTTCTCCACGGCTAAACTAGCCACAGAGACTGACGCGAGGGGCCCAAGCCACCTCAGATGCCACGCTGGCAGGGCTTGGTCAGCGCCCACGTCAGGCACACACGACGCCACGTCGACGCCACAGTGGCGCCACATAGCCTCGCCGGCGAACTGCCAGGCGGTGGTGGAAGACGGCGGAGAGAAGCGCGCGGGGTGACAAAACTAGGACGGTTCGAACCAATGCGATGCGGGCTACCTAAAACGGGCGACGCAGCTATGGGAGGTGCACCGGAGCAAGGGGTTTGACGGTGGCCGGCGGCCGGCGGCGGCAGGTGCTCGTGGGAAGGACGATACAGTGAGGGAGGGAGATGTAGGAGTGGTGCTGGAGCACCAGTGGCTCACCAGGAGGCCGATGGAGGGTGCGGCGAGGCCGGAGGAGGCCGGGTGCTGCCGGAATCAGTGGAGAACGCGGCGGCCGGAGTCGGGGACGGTAGGGTCGATTGCAGCGATGGAATCTCCTTGCCTGCTCGCGGTGGCGGACAGTGGCGCTCGGCGATGGGCGTCGACGACGTGAAGCGGCCGCTCTGGATTTGGGAAGCCTCACGGCGTAATTTTGCTCCACCGCAAATTTTTCTTAGCCGCGCGTCGATGTGCTCTTTGAATTGGGGGAGTTGGGGAGGAGGAAGGGCCGTGGCTGTTAACTGTACATGCCTTTGGTCCCGCGTCGTCCCAACAACCGGGACCAAAGGACCAACGGTCCCGGTTGGTGGGACGAACCGGGACCAATGGCCATTGGTCCCGGTTCGTCCCACCAACCGGGACCAAAGGCATGTTGATCAGCGCGCACCCAGGGATCATTGGTCCCGGTTGGCGGGACGAACCAGGATCGTTGACCCGTTTTTCAGATTTTGGCAAACCTTTTGGTCTTCCCGCCATTTTCAAATTTGTTTTCTTCTTTAATTAATAAGATGTTTCAATTTAAGATGATTATTTATTTAGGATTTCAAAAAACTTTTAACAGGAAAAGTGCTTCAATTTAAATAACTAATCAAAAACCATTTTCTGTTTTCAAATATTTTTATTTGAACTATACAATTTTACTATTTTCAATTAAAATTGCATTAACAAATATTTATTACATAATTTTGAATTTCAAAAAACTTTTAACAGGAAAAAAGCTTCAATTTAAATAACTAATCAAAAACCATTTTCTGTTTTCAAATATTTTTATTTGAACTATACAATTTTACTATTTTCAATTAAAACTGCATCAACAAATATTTATTACATAATTTGGAATTTCAAAAAACTTTTAACAGGAAAAGTGCTTCAATTTAAATAACTAATCAAAAACCATTTTCTGTTTTCAAATATTTTTATTTGAACTATAGAATTTTACTATTTTGAACAGGAAAAGTGCTTCATGCCCGCTGTTTTGAATATAGTTTGAAACGGGCATAAGAAATTCAAAAATGATCCAAACAATGTGAAACCTTCGTGTGGTGTCATATTTTGTGTCACAGTTGCAAGGAAAAATATTGAACTTGAAAAATTGCAAACATCATAAAAAATCCTTCACAAAATGACCTATCATGTTCGAGGTTTCATGGCATTTAGGTCAAACCACCAATGTTATGGCTAGAATCAGGGCATAGTTTTTGATAATGTGCCCATATTGTGCACACATGTGCATCTTGGGATGGCTTACGATGTTGCAGGAGGAAGTTTTCCTTTTCGACGCACGAAAAAGCCAATTTCCATTTTTGAGGTGCCGAAATCGGGGTGTTCTGTGAAGCAACCACCAAATTAAAGTTTGGCATTGGTACCAACCCATTTTTCAAAAATACTAGACCACCTTATATGGACAATTTCCCAACCTGTATATCTGGAACCTTTCCGTCCATCCCTCATGAAAAATACAAATTCTTGCTGAATCGATAGGAGGTTGCCAAGATTCGAACTACAAGTACATGATATAATGCTTGTGAATTTTTAAAAAAATCATTTATAGGTTCACAACATGCTATTTCATCAGAGGTCCACTTCAAGTTCAGCGAGGCTCAGCCCCGGGCTAAGAAGCTTCATGCCCACTGTTTTGAATATAGTTTGAAACGGGCATAAGAAATTCAAAAATGATCCAAACAATGTGAAACCTTCACGTGGTGTCATATTATGTGTCACAGTTGCAAGGAAAAATATTGAACTTGAAAAATTGCAAACATCATAAAAAATCCTTTACAAAATGACCTATCATGTTCGAGGTTTCATAGCATTTAGGTCAAATCACCAATGTTATGGCTAGAATTAGGGCATAGTTTGTGATAATGTGCCCATATTGTGCACACATGTGCATCTTGGGATGGCTTATGATGTTGCAGGAGGAAGTTTTCCCTTTCGACGCACGAAAAAGCCAATTTCCATTTTTCGTGCGTGGGTGCAACCGAGACTAAAGCTTTAGTCCCGGCTGGTGGGTGCAACCGAGACTAAAGCTGTCGATGGGATAAGGACGCGTGGGTAACCTTTAGTCCCGGCTGGTGGGTGCAACCGAGACTAAAGCTGTCGGCGAGATAAGGACGTGTGGGTGGACGCACTGCTCGATGAGATAAAGCATGTAGCGTACGATGCCCTGTCAGAGGAACAAGACAAAGTAGAAGCGGCGCCGTGCCTATAAAAGGACCATCGATATGCCATGGCAAGCAGCTCAACAAGCCAACATAGGTAGAGAGAGTTTCATCTCCATGGATGGAGGGTTGGGAAATCTCCCGTGGCAGAGCTTCTCGAAGATGTCGTTGGTGCACACGCCCTACAGCATCTTCGGAAGCTTCGCCTCGGAAAAATTTCCCCGCAAGCCCGTGAAAGAGTCCATCTCCTCTAACAGTGTTGGGGAAAGGGTTGTGAAATCTCCCGTGGCGGAGCTTCTCGAAGATGTCGTTGGTGCACACGCCCTACGACATCTTCGAAAGCTCCGCCTCAGAAAAATTTCCCCGCAAGCCCGTGAAAGACTCCATCTCCTCTAACAGTGTGGGGAAAGGGTTGGGAAATCTTCCGTGGCGGAGCTTCTCGAAGATGTCGTTGGTGCACACGCCCTACGGCATCTTCGGAAGCTCCACCTCGGAAAAATTTCCCTGCAAGCCTGTGAAAGACTCCATCTCCTCTAACAGTATTGGGGAAAGGGTTGGAAAATCTCCCGTGGCGGAGCTTCTCGAAGATGTCGTTGGTGCACATGCCCTACGGCATCTTCGGAAGCTCCGCCTCGGAATTTTTTTTCCTACAAGCCCGTGAAAGACTCCATCTCCTCTAACAGTGTTGGGGAAAGGGTTGGGAAATCTCCCGTGGCGGAGCTTCACAAAATGATCTATCATGTTCGAGGTTCTCATATAAAGTTTTCATACATCACATAAAGTTTCCATACATTACATAGATTTACATAGGGTTTAGGTATGAATCCTTCGTCGCGTATGTCGATCCCTTGCCTATGATCGCTTCTTAGGCCATAACCGTGGAGCATCTTCTTTGCTTAACAGGATGCTTGGGTTAGTTTTCACGGTGAAGGGCGGAATTTCATCAAACTTATCATAATCTACTGACATGCCTGTCTTGTCCTCGACTCCCGGGATGTTTCTTTCCCTGAAAGAACTATGTGACACCTGGGCTCATCGTCTGATGTATTCGTTTCCTTATTTTTTCTTTTTTTCGGTCTAGAGGACATGTCCTTCACATAAAAAACATGAGCCACATCATTGGCTAGGACGAATGGTTCGTCTCTGTAACTAAGATTCTTGAGATCCACTGTTGTCATTCCGTATAGTTGGTCTACCTTTACCCCTTCTCCATTCATGTTGACCCAACTGCACCGAAACAAAGGACCTTAAAATTAGGTCCATAGTCAAGTTCCCATATCTCCTCTATGTAGCCATAGTATGAGTCCTTTTTCCCATTCTCGCATATTGCATCAAAGCGGACACCACTGTTTTGGTTGGTGCTCTTTTTATCTTGGGCAATTGTGTAAAATGTATTCCCATTTATCTCGTACCCTTGGAAAGTCAATATAGTCGCAGATGGTGTCGCGGCCAACAAGTAGAGCTGATCTCCAATAGTGGTGTCATTCATGAGATGTAATTGCAACCAAGTGCCGAAAGTCTCCATGTGATTTTCTTTAATCTAGTAGTCATCCTTCCCCGGGAACTTGGAGCGTACAACATTCATGTGTTCCTCGATATACGGAGCCACGAAGGTAGAACTTTGTAGAACTATGTAGTGTGCTTGATTCAAAGAATGTCCGTCCCTAAATATCATTGCTTTCTTTCCTAGCATGCCTTTTCCACTTAGTGTCCCCTCATACCGTGATTCTGGAACACCAATCGGCTTAAGGTCAGGAAGAAAGTCTACACAGAACCCAATGACCTCCTCTGTTCCAAGAGATGCTTCCTTCTGGCCTAGCACGGTTACGAACATATTTCTTTAAGACTCCCATGAACCTCTCGAAGGGGAACATATTATGCAGAAATACAGGACCGAGAATGGAAATATCTTCGACTAGGTGAGCTAAGAGATGCGTAATAATATTGAAGAAGGATGGGGGAACACCAACTCAAAACTGACAAGACATTGGACCACATCCTTTTGTAGCCTTTCCATACTTTCTTGATCGATTACCTTCTGAGATATTGCATTAAGGAATGCACATAGCTTCACAATGGCTAATTGAACATTTTTCGGTAGAAGCCCCCTCAATGCAGCCGGAAGCAACTGTGTCATAATCACGTGGAAATCATGAGACTTCAGGTTCTGAAATTTTTTCTCTGCCATATTTATTATTCCCTTTATATTTGACAAGAAGCCAGCCGGGACCTTGATACTGTAAAGGACTTTAAAAAAGATTTCCTTCTCTTTTTTGGTAAGAGCGTAGCTGCTTAAGTATTCACGTCCTTTATCAGTATACTTGTTGTATGGGTCTTTGATACGTTGCTGGTCCTCCCGTGCTTCTGGTGTATCTTTTGTCTTCCCATACACACCCAGGAAGCCTAGCAGGTTCACGCAAAGATTTTTTGTCACGTGCATCACGTCGATTGAAGAACGGACCTCTAGGTCTTTCCAATACTCAAGCTCCCAAAATATAGATTTCTTTTTCCACATGGCCGTGTGTCCGGTAATGGGGTCTTTCGGAATAGATTGACCGCCAGGACCCTTTCCAAAGATTACTTCTAGGTCCTTCACCATACCAAATACATCAGCACCTTTAGGGAGCTTAGGCTTCTTCCGGTAATCTGCCTCATCGTTGAAATGCTTGCCTTTGTTTCTTACTTGATGATTGGTCGGAAGAAATTTACGACACCCCAGGTACACAACCTTCTTACATTTATCCAAATATGTACCTTTAGTCTTATCTAAACAGTGCGTGCATGCATTGTATCCCTTGTTTGACTGTCCTGAAATATTACTAAGAGCAGGCCAATCATTGATGGTTACGAACAACAACACTCGTAGGTCAAATGGCTCCTGTTTGTGATCATCCCACACCTTTACACCTGGTTCTTCCCACAACTGCAAAAGTTCATCGACTAATGGCCTTAGGTACACATCAATGTCGTTGCCGGGTTGCTTCGGTCCTTGGATGAGCACTGGCATCATAATGAACTTCCGCTTCATGCACAACCAAGGAGGAAGGTTGTAGATACATAGAGTCACTGGCCAGGTGCTGTGACTATAGCTCTGCTCCCCACTAGGATTCATGCCGTCTGTACTTAGACCAAACCATAAGTTTCTCGTGTCACCTGCAAAGTTCGAGTACTTTCTCTCGATGTTTCTCCACTGCGACCCATCGGCGGGGTGTCTCAGTTTCCCGTCTTTCTTACACTCTTCTTTGTGCCATTGCAACAACCTGGCATGCTCTTTATTTCTGAACAGGCGTTTCAACCGTGGTATTATAGGAGCATACCACATAAACTTAGCAGGAACCCTCTTCCTGGGGGGCTCGTCATCGTCCTCAACATCACCAGGGTCATCTTGTCTGATCTTGTATCGACATACAGTGCATACCGGGCATTTATCCATATTCTCGTACTTCTCACCGTGGTACAAGATGCAGTCATTAATGCATGCATGTATCTTCTCCACATCTAATCCTAGAGGGTAGATAGTCTTCTTTGCTTTGTATGTTGTCTAGGGAAGCTCGTTATCCTTTGGAAGCTTCGGCTTCATTATTTTCAGTAACTTCTCAAATCCCTTGTCAGATAAGCCAGTCTCTGCCTTCCATTTCAGCAGTTCAAGTGTGGTACCGAGCTTTGTGCTTCCATCTTCGCAATTTGGATACAACAACGTTTTGTGATCCTTTTGCATGGCCTCCAACTTAAGCTTCTCCCTTTCTATATCACAGTGTTGCTTTGCATCAGAAATGACCTGACCAAGACCATCAGCGGGCTCATCCGATGCCCGTTGGTCTTCTTCATTGCTGCCTCCCTCTTCTTCATTGTCTTCCATTGCAGTATCACCGTATTCTTCAGGGAACATAGGATAGCTGTCATCATCCTCCTCTTCTTCATTTTCTTCCAGCCTAACCCCTCTTTCTCCGTGCATGGCCCAACAATAATATCCGGGCATGAAGCCTCTCCGAAGCAGATGGCTTTGAAGGATTCTCGGGGCAGAGTGCTCCGCCACGTTCCGACAGTCAACGTAGGGACAAGGCATAAAATTATCCATTTTGTTTGCCTTAGCGAAATCGATAAATTTATGCAGGCCTACAATAAAATCGGCATCGCGTTGGTCGCCATACATCCATCGTATTCGTGCATCGATCTGCGTCATAATAATTAACCATTACAATAACATCGTGAATAGTAAAATGACCACCCTACATGGACACATGCACTATTTTTGTATCAGTTACAGATAAAGAAGATAAGGTTGCTAACCTCAGCCGAGGATACCGTGTTGTGCAAACTAAAGTGTGGCTCGGACATTTCGTCGAACACCTTGTGTGCAATCAAAGAAAATAAAAGCTAGCACCCACACCTCACACACAATCCAGCAAAATTTAGTGGGCAAAGGGCTGGGCTTATATATAGCCAGGGGAGGTTTTTGGTCCCGGTTAATGCCACGAACCGGGACCAAAGCACCTCCTGCATGACAGGTGGCGGCCCAGCAGCGCGCCCCCCATGCAGGTCATTGGTCCCGGTTAATGGCACGACCCGGGACCAATGACCTTGGTGGGGGGTGCGCTGCTGGGCCGCCACGTGTCGCGCGGGAGGGGCTTTGGTCCCGGTTCGTGGCATTAGCCGGGACCAATGCCTACTGTCGCTTCGTCGTCCAATATGAGGCCACATCGCTCGCTTTCGCCATCGCCTCGGCCTCTATGTAGTCGATCTCCACCCCACCCCTTTAGCCATCGCCTCTCCACTGCGTCGTCGTCTCGCCTCCCCTTCCTCTCCAATCTCCACCGTGCTGCCATGGAGGTGCCCAGGCTCAACCACTACGAGGCGGCGATGTTTGCATCCTCGCGCCGCCGCGCCCGCGACCGTGCCCGCCAGATTTCGCATCAGCGAGGCGGGTGTGCCGGTGGCTCCGCTCCTCGTCCCCGGCGGATACGAGATGGAGTGCGTCATCGCGGAGTGTCGCCGCTCGATGCCCGTGTGGATGAGGGCGTTGCCCCGGTACGCGGCGGCCAGCGAGTATTGGCCCCGGCTGTTCAAGAAGGAGCGGAAGGCCAAGCTTGGCAACCGCATCGTGGACGGGCGCGTGGTGCACCAGGATCTCCGCAACCGAGAAGGGCAGGAGATGTTCTGGTCCGTCCCTGGATGGACCATCTACACCGCCATCGATGCCGCTAGCCGCGCAGAGGAGCTCCGTCTCCCGAACAACACCGAAATCATGGAGATTTCGTCCGACGACAACGAGGAAGCTGGCGGCTCGGAGGACAGCGGCAGCAGAAGTGTTGTCGACTAGAAAAATTTGTAAAGTCGCATCTTTGTTTGGAAATTTTTTTGGTTGAATAATAAAATGTCTCAATTTAGATCTTTATCTTGATTAATTTGTGAAAGATTTTTTCAAAAATACTGATCAATTCAATTTCTACCTCGAATTAATTTCTACCCCGAATTAATTTACATTAATTGTCCCGGATTGCAGACCGTCGCGGGGTTTTTTGTCCCGGTTCGTGGCATGAACCGGGACCAATGCCCCGCAGAGCGCCACGTGTGCGTCGTGGGGGCATTGGTCCCGGTTCATGCCACGAACCGGGAACAATGCTTAGAGATGAACCGGGACCAATGCCTAGGCGACATGAACCAGGACCGGTGCCTGGCATTGGTTCCGATTATGGAAACGAACCGGGACCAATGAATTTTGGGCGCTGGACCAAAGACCCTCTTTCTACCAGTGCACCTGGGAGTAAAAAACCACGCCCTAGATCTACTTTCTTGTGTAAGACCGGATGTGCTAGCTTGCTACTGCTGGATATTATATATAGCTTGATCAATCGCATTGGTGCAATTAATGCTTTCATGCATGTGTTTTCTTATGTGGTAGAAGTTAATTGGTTAGATATGACCCGTGTGACACATTGTCGTTACCATATGTTTCACATACTTAACTCTAGATACTTCTTCTGTTTTTATTTACTTCGTGTTCTGTGTTTAGTCAAAGTCATACTTTATCAAGTTTGACCAAAAATATTGTAAAATATATTAATATCCATCATTGCAAATACATATAATATTAAAATATACTTTATAAAGATTCCAATACTATATAGTTTTATATTATAAATGTTGATATTTTCTCTAAATATTTGGTCAAACTTTACCAAGTTTGACTTTAACTAAACCCAGAACGCGAAGTGTTTGTGAACGGAGGGAGTAGTAGTTTATAAATTGGAACTTATTTTGGTGTCACTCTATAAGAAGGAAGAATTAACAATTGTCATGTTATTAGCTTCTGCTAATAAGATAATAACATATAGACAAAGTCATAACCAAGAGGGAATGTGTGACCGTGTGAGAGGTAGTCCTTGTGCTAGTATCCTCTTAGAAGGTACCCCTCACACATTCGACTCCTGGAGGCGATATTTGCTTGCCCGGTACCGAGTAACGGAGAAAGTTGTCTTGCTTCTCTGCTCATATCCATGAATTTGACACCCTCCTCCTCGTAGGCACACTTAAGACTAATTTCCTTATTAATTTGAACGCATTTATATAGTTTTACCTTTTATGTATTTATATTCTCACATGAGAAATGATTTGTGCAATTATTCCATCTTGTGTTGAGGATATCTGAAAGAGCATGTGGCCCCCATGTGTGGTTTTGGTAATTAATGACAATCTCTATGGACTAATGCATGTATTAAGTTACACTTGCAGGAATTGTCCATTGGCATCGCTTGGAGCATGTATTGGCTTCAAGGTAGAAGAAATGAAGAAAAAGTGTTGTGCAAGCTCAAAATGCACTTTCTCTAGAAGATCTCATGTTTGATGCTTGCTACTCTCGGTGGTCATGGTTCGATGAAGACAAGGTCAAAGAAGAGGCTTCCCCATGGTGTATGGAAGAGCATACGTCAAGTCTTCATCAAGCGAGTGCGTGGAAAGGCAATCAAGAAAGGTGTTCATCTTGAGGAGGATAAGATCGTCTCATCTAGCTCAAGTGGGTTTCTCAAGGCAAATGTATATTCTTGATAGGTTTTCCCTTTTACCGGTCTCTTGTTGGTTGTTGGGAGACCTGGTTTAGCATAGATAACCGTACTATCAAGAGGGGATCTCGAGTGAGTAACTCAATCATATCTTTCGGAGAGAGCTCAAACCATTGCATTCTTATCACCATCCTTCTTGGTTGTTTGTTGGATCTTATCCATGTTTAGTTCTAGAGCTTGTGTTCATTAGAAGCTCTAGTTCTTACAATTCGAATTTCCCCTTTATATCTTATTATGTTTTTCATCTTGGAGGTTCTCCGAATCCTCACCAAGGGAGGTATCTCACATTATAATATTTGATACATTCTCACTTGGTAGTATCCAATATTTTCAAAAAACTTGGTTTCAGATCAATCGGAGTTTCCTAACTCTAGTTATCGTTATTTGAATTTGCCTCTTTATTTGGTTTGAAAAAAGAAAAAGGGAAAATAGATTTTCTACACCGTCCGATACTACCGGGCAGTACTGAACCGATCCCGCTGGCCTCTGTTCGGCCCGGTTGCGCTGGCCGGTACTACCGGCCCATCGCGGTAGTATTGCCGGCTAGGCCGGTTGTACGAGGCTGGCCCAGCTAGGCCACTCCAGCTACCAGCTGCCACCGCCGCTCCCAGCTTTCCTTGCGCTCGCTGGCCCCGATCCCCTTTCCGCGCGCCAGCTCGCCAGGCTCACTTTCCCACGCGCGGTCGCCTAGCTCACTCGCCCCGTTGCCCGATCCCCTGGAGCTCTCGTTTCGCTCGCTCACTAGGTCGCCAGCCGCCCGCGCTCGCCTGGCTCACGGCAGTATCGGCCCAGTACGGTACTATCGATCCAGTCCAGGGAAAAGGTCCCAACAGGCAGATTCCAGCCCCCCTTATTTAAGCCTTTCTCTTTCTCCTGTTTGGACTACTTCTTCCTCTATTTTTCTCAAGCCTTGCCCCATTGTTCTAATCTCTTTGAGCTTGATTTCTTTCTTCCCCTCCAATGATTCTTGCACATATTTGTGAGGAAGATTGAGGAGATCTAGATCTACATTTTGACCAAACCAAATCATCTCTTTGTGAGTGAATTTTTGGGATCTAGATCTTGGAGGATTTTGTGTTCTCCATTTGTTCTTCCTCTCTTATTCCCCCAATTGCTTTAGTAGCTTTGTTGGAATTTGATAGTGAAGGATTGGAGCATCTTTGTGGTATTCTTGCCATTTGCATTAGGTGCATCGGTTTGAGTTCTCCCCGGAGGATTTGGTTCGTGAAATCAAGAAGCTTGTCCCTCTTGGGTTCTTGGAACCCTAGACGATTGTGTGGCCTTTGTGGTGAGTTCTTGGGGCCTTAAATTAAGTTGTGAAGCTCTCCCCAAGATTGTGGCCTTGGTGGTGATTATTGGGAGCCTCCAATTACGTTGTGGAGATTGCCCAAATCTTGTATGTGAAGGGAATATGCCCGAGAGGCAATAATAAAGTGGTTATTATCTTATTCCATGTTTATGATAAATGTTTATTTTGCATGCTATAATTGTATTGATCGGAAACATCAATACATGTGTGTTTAATAAACAAATAAAAGGTTCCTAGTTATGCCTCTCTTATAGACTAGCTCGTTGATTAACAAGATGATCAAGGTTTCCTGATCATGGACACTGGATGTTGTTAATAACGAGGTCACAACATTGGTGGAATGATGTGATGAACATTCATCCGAAGTATAGCATTACGATCAAAGTCATTATGTTTATATTGCTATAACATCATACGAAGTAATCTTTATCCTTAGACCATGAAATCATGTTAATTGCTAACACCAGAAGAGTATCTTGATAACATCAAACGTCACACTGTAACAGGGTGACTATAAAGATGGGTTCAGTGCTACGAAGGTGTTATGTTGAGGCTCATGGATCAAGAGTGGAATTTGTCAATCCCGATGATGGATAGATATACTCTGGTCCCTCTCAGTGATATCACATTGAAATAGCTTGCAAGCAAGTGATGTGATCACTAGAATGTTATATCGGGAACGAGAAAAGAGTGCATGTCGGTAACGAGATCAAACTATGTATGGAGATACCGATGATCGAATCTCGGACATGTAATATATCGCGAGACAAAGGGATTTAGTTACAAGCGTTAAAGGTTCTCACGATCACATAAGTCATCGTTGAATGTGTAGGAGTCAGTACGGATCTCCAGGTCCCGCTGCTGATTATTGATCGGAGAGGGGTCTCGATCATGTCTGCATTATTCGCGAACCATAGGGTGACACACTTAAGGGATACCGACACCATTTGGAGCAAATATGTTTCAGATAAAGGTTTACGAAAGCGCTGGAATTATTTCAATAGACACCGAAACTGTTTCAGGTGAAATTGCTGAAATTGGTTCTGCATGTAATATTGAAATGTTGCAGGGGGTTTTATGTGAATGTTTGTTAATTAAAGTAATTAACAAAATTCTGAATAAAAATAATAAAATAGTTTTATTAAATGAGAGAGCATTAAATTTGGAGAAATTTAATGCATTTAAAGTGGAGACTTTAAAAGGGAATGTGAAGAGGCATTTTAATGTGGAGGGGTTACCACCACATGAATGGAGGAGGTGAAGAGACACCTCCTCCATCCGCCGGCCATGAAGGAGGGGCACCCCCCTCCTCCTATAAAAGGCCACCCTCTCCTCACTTCTCAAACACACCTCCTTGTGAAGTATCTCTCTCCCCCTCTAGTATTATTCTCCATGGTCTCGGATTAGCGAGATACATGTTCCCGGTGGCTTTATCTAGAAAGGAGTTGTTGCTTCCGCTGCTTTGCTGGAGCGAGGGACGGAGGTTGTCGGGGTACCGGACGTGTGTGAGATCACGGATGCACCACTGCTTTGCGGTGCTGGACTTGGTGCTGGAGCTGGATCTGAAGGACGTGCTGGAGCCGGACCTGCTCGGACTTCCTCACGATCTTGAGATCGGCAAGTGTACGACTACATCAACCACGAGTTCCTACTCGTTAACAAAACCTGTTGTCTTCGAGGGTAAGTTCTCGTTGGATGTATGTCCACCCGTTGCTTTGTACCTAGTAGATAGATCTTGGTGTGTAGTTCACATCATAGGAAATTTTTTGTTTTCTATGCTACGGACCCAACAATATGGGTTTGGTGACCACCCTCAAGTGTCCCATAGTGGAACGGGTGCTTGCTGTGTGGTGGGTGCTCGGTAGAATAGGTGGGACCTCTTGTGGCGTTGGTGGTCTTAGTACCATCCACCCCTCCAACGTTACATACCCTCTTGCGGGGAGGAACTCGGTAAAATATCGTCGTCCCTGCGTGTCTCGGTTATCTCTATACCCGAGCTTTTTACTTATGCACTTTACATTGTGATAGTCTTCGTGATTAAATTAATCTATCTTGCTATCACATTGTTGCTTGTATTGCTTAGCATAAGTTGTTGGTGCACATAGGTGAATCTTAGTATATCTAGGCTTTGTGCTTGACACAAGAAAACGCTAGTTTTATTCTGCCATTGTTAAGCCCATCTCGTAAAAGTTTTAAACCTCCTATTCACCCCCTCTAGGTGACATCCGTGATATTTCAATATCAATAAGAACAATTATGGCTGTAAGGTGTGAAGAAGTCCATGCTGAAATAGAGGATCAATCGTCTCTCTTTCGTTGAGCATTGTCACGAGAATTTTAATTATGTCTCTATTCTTGATTTAGAACGACATGTCACATGAGGGCTAAGATGTTTCCCTTTTGAATGCATTCTCCTTTTGGGCTAATGTAAGTGTAAGTTATGCTTACAACTCGTAATTTATATACACACTTCGATCATAGCACTAATTCACTTCCTTATTTCTATGTAAAAATGTGAGACACAATACAATCTATGGGCTATACCTCATCCAATATCCCCTCTAGTTCCCCAACACAAAGGTTCTAGATGAGGTTCAACAAGGGCTACTACTGTAGTCCTGGAAAAACGATGGTAATATTATCCTTTTGGAACCTATTCATGAAGACAAAGACATAACCAAGAAAAACTAAATACTCTTGTTTGTGTATCTCTCCCATTTGTATAGCTAGCAAATGGATCTATGTCGGAGTGAATGCATACATGTATCGTATCAAAGCTACAATCGAATATAACTGATATCTGCTACTATATTTTGATAGAATGTTGCATGAGTTTGCTGGCACCACTGGGATCCAAGTACTGCCCAGCTTTTAGTTATCAAAGGAATAAACACACACATTGTCAAAGTCAAAATGTTTTTGATGTTTGGACTCAAGCAAACGATTGGTTAAACTAACTGTGTGAGGAAGGAGATAAACTCACGCGATAAAGCACTATGAAACGTTTCCGATTTTAACTTGAATCATGTGCGAAGCTGTAGTACTCATTGAGTTTGCAGTTTTCCGTCCTTGTGCGATATTCGGTCTACCGTATATGGTTAAATAAACTGTGTACAATGTGCGGGCACATCTCCCACCCTTTGGCATAGACGATTTGACGTGAGGGCACATCTCTCACCCTTGGACATACACAGTTTGGTAAATCTCATGGTCGTGAAGCTCCTCGCAAGTTACCCTAGGTCCTTGCATAACAACCTAGGTGCCACTAATGGCAGCACCTCCGTGGTTTCGCACACGTCTATCCGACGATGACTCCCGTTCTCCTAGATCTAGCCGGGATGCGGAAGTCGACCCTCTAGAACTAGGATCTAGCAGCGTGATAGCGTGTCGGGTTGGTGTCATCTCCCACGTGCGTAGTTCTTCTTAGAACCGCACTCACGAGAGTTAGTGGAGTGATATTGAAAAATTCACTAAGGAAAATGCCTTAGAAAATTCCCTATTAATTGTTGTATTTAATCCACCCATAAAGACCTTCTTATATAGCGGAAAAGAGGAGACCCCATCTCCCCAAAGTTCTGGGGTGGGACTAATGGAGAGGAGGAGGAACGGTGGCGCGCCGGCCAATGGGAGGCGGTAGCGGTCGGCCGAGTGGGCCTTGCCTGCCAACGTGCCCGCGGCTCAAGGCACCCACGACAGAGGCTGGCCTGGGTGGGCCCCACCCGCTGGCCTGCCAGCCCGCTCGCCCGCCCCCACACGCCTGCCCGGCCGGTGGGGCCCTAGGCGGCGGCTACCCCCTTTTCAGGTGGCCTCCCTCCTGGGCCTTTTTCCTTCGGGGATTTGGCCCATTAGTGGAAGGTTGCCCAAAAAATCAATTCTAAATATTTATTTATTTATTAATTCTAATAATTAATATATAAATGCATATTATCAAATTCCTCATGATCCGAAACACCTTTCAGTTCATTTTGAACAACTTCGGAATCTCCTGGAACTATTCCGGTACTCCTTCAGAATGATTTCGACATTCGATTTCTCAATTGTGGTTCCAATGTTTTCATAACGATCTCAGAACATCGTAAGACCCTTAAGTGTGTTACCCTATGGTTCAAGAATGACACAAGTATGATCGAGATCTCTCTCATATCAATAATCAATAGCGGGACCGGGATGCTCATAACGATCCCCATGCATTCCACAATGTATTTGTCATTTGAACCATAAACTCCGTGTCCGATCTCTTTTGTTGCTTTGGTACATGACTTGCCCGAAATTTGATCATAAGCATCAACATGCCAATCTCGTTACTGACAAGTCCACTTATCTCGTTATCACGATATCGTATCCCCATGACCTAGTCATACGTTGGGTATAATGTCATCGAGTGGACCCAATGTATCTTCCTGTCATGTGGGTGAATAAATCCCGATCTTGATGCATATGTCTCAACCTGTCCCTCTGGAATACGCAACATGCACCTTTATGATCATCCTGCTATGGTGTGACGGTTGATGCAATTAAAGCAGACGTGGGTGACAGTGATTAAATATGATTTCACGGTTTGAGGAGAACGTCACTTCGTTTCTAATTATTGTAATGATAAACCATGTGACTTTGATCATATTGCAATACTTATGTGGGTAAAGTCCATCACATTATTTACTAATAATGTGACTTCATTGTTAATTGGCATAAGTGCTCCACGATTAGGGAACCTTGATCATCGGTTGTCCAACGAACTAGTTAGATAGAGGCTACTAAGGATTGTGGTTTGTTTATACAATACACCTGTATCAATGGTTCCACTTGATACAGTTATAACACAGTGCAAAACTATTACGAATCAGTTGACATATGATAATAACCATATTTATTTGCATCCAGAGCATATCTCCTTCAGTGTGTACGCGGCTGGAGGATACAGGGCTGGATTTATTTACCCGCCATGGATGGCAGTATAATCTCCGGATCGCCCCCCCCCCTCAGCATCTTAGATGTTTTTACAATTTCTCACTATGATATGTAATTCACCTTCTTTATTTATTTATTTGGATCTAGTGGCTTTTTTCAGCTATGTGCAGTCTAGTTATACAGAGGCCGGTTGTAATGCTTAAACCTTTTAAATAATAAAACACCCTTTATGAGAAAAAATAATCCTCCATGCAAGCTCCGCTTGCTCACTGTGTGCATGAGCGGGAAGAGGATATTGAAGATGGATATTCAAAGTGAGGAAAAAATCCAGTGCAAACCGCTCGCCGCCTTGCTACTTTAGATCAGCTGTCGTAGAGCCGATGTAGCCTACAGGTTGGACACCGGAGCGAGCCAGAATGTCCAATAGAGGTGCTATGTGCTGAAGGATAGCTAGATTTGTTGGGCAAGAATACCAACTAATTTTATTTTGTAAAAAATAATGGGTATTCAGCTGAATACCATGAATAGGTTTGTGCCTTCCCATGACGGTGTGCATGTCTCCCTGTCCCCTGTTCCGCCGGCTCATCGTCCATCTCACATCCACTGGACATCGATCGATTGCGCATTCAGTTCATGACATGATCTGTTGAACGAGATGCTCCCCACCTTTTATGACTAAATAGTGGCTAATTGGCTACCATCTTTATGGAATTATAGTTTGGTATGTAGATGCTATTTATGTATGAAATGTTTATCGTACTGTGTAATATGGTTTCTGCTCCGGTGCTCCCCTTTACCAAAATTAAACACAACAACGGTTGAGATTACTCGATACCCCTTCGCTACTAAGGGTATGATGGTCTTTAATAATTAATAAGTTATAATTAATGAATAATTAAGTTGTATTTAGCCCTGTACAAACCATATATTCCAATTAAATATGTAGATATATCCATATACATAAGAAAACTGTACGTCGTGCTAGACCAATCCTTGTTGCTCACGTTAATGTGGCTCCTGGCGGTGGTGCCATGCCATGGTGGTGGCCGATGTAGGTACGGTAAGCTGTGGTGGCAGTCACGAGCAGTGGCATTCCCGCGGAGACACACGCTGGCGATGATGTCTAGACACGTCAATGGCTCCTTAGTTCAGGTGGGGTCGTTGTGATTTAATGGCAGCCGTGCATCACCACCGTTATCCTTTTGCGCCCACACAAGTACAGATCGACATAGGCGGCCGGCTATGGCGGACCACTCTCGTCGACGCTTCTTGGGCATCCTATTTCTTCGATGGGGAGCAATGGCTGGAACAATCACATGGTTTATTCCAGTGGGAGAGACGACGAAAAATTTATCAGATCGGCCGCGCGTTGTGAACCTGAAGCAGGCCAAAAAGGAGATGGGAAAAGTCTAAAATAAACCTTGAACTAGTAGGCAAAAGCTAAATTGAACCTCGAATTCTCAATCCCTGAAATTGGCACACTCAACTCTGGAATCCCGGTCTGTTTTAAACCCTGGATTTGTTTGGCGCACCGGGAAAGTAACTATCCCGACCGGGGCAGATTTTAGTCTCACTGACACTACGGGCCTACATGTCATATCCATCTTCCTCCTTTGTTCTCTAAAATTCCCCAATCTCATGGCTGGTGGCTGAGACGGACACCTCCCGATGCATCCACGGCCAGTCCAAAATTCTATTTAATGCCGGATGGGTAGCCCACGGCCAACGCAAGCACGCCAACCGGGGTCGATCTGCCGCGGCTCCCAAGCAGCACTGCCGCCGGCGTCCCTCACGCTGCCGGCCAGCGCCGTGCAGATCCTCCCTCATAGCTCCGTGCGGCTACCAGATCCCATGACGAACGTGCTCGTCGGGTCCCCTCTGGGTGACGATGCGAACACGATGCTGACTCATGGATGCAGTTCATCTCCAACGATTCCCGATGCATATCATCCTGTACGACTATGTTGCGCTTTGAGAAAAAAAACTGAATATACCTACACGACAATGGATGTTTCGCATTGTGATGTTTGCAAATTGAATTTGTGTTCTAATCTGCCAACAAACAATAAGAAATAACTCATTACTAGTTATTACCTAGCACACAAATTCAATATGAGTCCGCTTCCACGCAAGGAAAGTAAGAAAAAAGAAAAAGAAGAAACATGAAAAATAGTATCGATTTGCCACATCAGCAAATCCCAGTTGAAACAGCCTCGAGGTTTAAAATAGACCAGGATAATAGACTTTAGTGTGCCAATTTCAGGGATTCCGAGTTCAGGGTTCGGTTAGCTTTCGTCTATGAATTCAAGGTTTATTTTGGACTTTTTCTAAAGGGAATCTCAAACCATTAAGCTCGTGCGAATGGTTCCAGCGGGTTAAGTTTTCTTTTTGAAAATTATAATTGGTTCGTAGCCATACGAGTAGATGTGATGTATGTACATACGGAAGTTTGGGCTGACATGGATCAAAGTGCCCAAACAAAGTTTAATCTAGATTAATAATTTATTTAGGGTAAAAAACTATTTTGCCCCTTTTAAGTTCTGGGAGGGAGGAGTACCGGAGCATGGCTCGTGTAATATCAGTAATGCATATGTTTGTGTAGTGCGTAATATTAATGTAGCCCTTTTGCATACTACAGACGGAAATGGTTGATTTGAGCCCTCCAAATATTAAGTAATGTTTATCGTTGTTTTGTGTGTAATGTGTTCGGTGAAATGTTTGCGATGTCATGGTCCTTCCTAAGGATTGTGGCAGGTATGAGGACGATTGTAATATGTTAGTGATATAGATGCACACCATTGAGCTCAGATTAACGTATGCGATAGGAACCATCACACACAATTAAAAAGACGTGTACAATGTCACCTGGCTTGTACGCTTAAGCACAGAGATCGTGTGTGATAGTTGTTGGAATTTTGCAATAAAGGCCCAGCCCATTTATATTATTCAACAATTCCTGAAATCCTAGAGGCCCACTTGGTCCATTCATACAAAGTAAAGAGGTGGGACAAGAGTTTAGTCCCACATTGCTAGTTGAGTGGAAGTTGGACCAGCTTATAAGGAGAGCTCTTCCACCACTTGTACGAGCTTGAGAAGAGAAGACATATCTACGCGCGCTCCTCCTCCTCCGCCACCCGCCGCCACGCCTCGTCTCGTCTCGATTGCGGGAATGCCTCGAGCTGAGAGCTTCTTTTTTTTTTACCACGCATAAATGGATAATAATTTGAACAGTCTGCGTGGGTCTATTTTTAATACGCACGAACTCAGTGGAGATTTAATTCGAGCTTAGTGGAGGCTGTTCGGCTTCGGTCGATGCCTGTTCGTTTCCTCTTCCGACGCCGACTGTTCGCCTGCCTATCCGTGCCTATAAGAGTGAGAGGTCGCTCCTCTCCTCAGACACACCAACGCACACACCCTGCGCCTCCAGTTTCAGAGCATTGCGCTGCTTAGATCTTCCCCATCCCATCTTGCGGCGTGCACCGCGAGCTGGGACAGTAGGCCTCCGAGACCCTGCTGCTTCGAGTCCTGTACGGGAGAAGGGCGATAAGGTTTTTGGGGAGCGCTACCAGCGCGACTACTGACTTGATCACGGACTCCTTCACGGATAGCGACTGCAGTGACGTCTTCCCCAACGACGACTTCTTCCCCGACATCAACAACCTTTTTCTCGACAACATGGCTGACGACAGTGCCAACGCTAACGGGAACACCGGCGGTTCCTCTACCGTGATGTATATCATCTTTTGGTCATTTTCTATTATTCTGCCTATGTTTTATCTGCCTTTTGTTTTGGTTAAATCTCTTGGAAAATTGCTCTATTTCTCAACAATAGTCTCAGCACACGATCAATTGTGCAACATGAACGTCAAATATTTTCTGCCTGATTTCAATCCTAACTTTTCATAAATACTCTGCTTGATTCCAATCACACTACAAATTACCATGCCTATCAATTTCACGCCTTTTCTTCAACTAATCATGTGTGATAACAGATTACCATAAAAACCAACCGGCTACCATTTATGCCCATCAATTTTCAGATTATCATGTGAATAAAATGCAATTAAACATTTACATTTGCAACATAGCACACTATATTACCAGCAAAATTGTGTGTGATGTACACCACCGCACACACATTTGCAGTTGACAGATATAATGACATACGAGTCAAGCAAGGGGTGATCGTCCACCTGATCCCCTCTCGTTGCTCCCGTGGGGGCGACGGGAGGAACCCTAGCGCCGCCACCTCCAGCCTCCTCCTACCTCGCTGTCGCCAGAGGGCGGGGCAGGGCAAAGCCTGGTCGGCACCAGCACCGGCGGGGCTCCTCTCCCCTCCTCTCCCATCGGGGCGTCCCGTGATGCCTCCTGCTGGTCGGGACGTGGCTCGGGCTGGCGTCACAGCGAGGCTGCTCCGGCAGCGGCATGGAAGTTGGCCTCTTGGCGGAGTGCACCCGACCCTCCAGGTGGCAAGGGCGGCGCATGCTACATCTCGGCGGTCATGGTCTACGCGGCGAGGCTCCTATAGCCCGTTTTCGGGTATTCGCGTGCCATGTTATGCCGTGCATGCTCGCCTTTTTGGTGGTGCATCGTGGACCAGGTAGTGGGGATGCGCGGCTGTCGGTGAAAACCTAGCCGACCTCGTTCATGACGGATGATGGCGGGGGGCGGGGCAAAGCCTGGTCGGCACCGGCACCGGCGGGGCTCCTCTCCCCTCCTCTCCCATCGGGGCGTCCCGTGATGCCTCCTTCATGACGGATGAAAACCTATGCATGTTACCTTGTCGAAGGCTTCGTCTATGCAGTTTCCGCAACCTCGCTCAGGCTATTCCGGGGAAAATTCTAGATCTAGGCAACCCGCATCGGATGATGACGACACTCGATGCCATTCTCCATCTTGGGGGCATTGTCTTGGAGAAGCTGCTGGTCAAAGGAAAAGAAGGTAGAGCGGCTTCATCTTGCACAGATTTTTCGGTGGAGATGTCAAGTAATGCTTAACTGCTAGGTGCTACACTCAGTCATGCCTGGTTCGATAGGTGCTACGCACGCTAGATCTTTCTGAGGCTTCGAGTTGTGTCGTATGGCGAGACTTGGTAGCATGGTGTCGACCACGCATGTGTGTTGACGGACACGCACATGGTGGTGGTGTTGTATGGCATCGATGGAAGGTCTAACAAGGTCATTACTTTGATCCTCCTGAAGATGGGTTGGCGGAAGACGGTGTCATCAACGGTTTGAGTGTGCACATCAGTGTGTGCTCAGGATCAGCTGCACCGGTCTATGCTCCTAGCTCGTTGTTGGGCGGTTATGGGGAGTCCTATTTTGTGATGATGTGCGTAAGTGTGTGGACAGAGTGCTGACTCCGACATGGCCACCTCCTCATCAAGGTTGTATGTTAGAGAGGTGGCATCGGGTTGATCTTTGTACTCTTTTAAGGTTTTGTTGAATAATAAGAAGGATGTGTGCATCATTTTGATGCAGAAGCCGGAGGTATCACCTCCATTTTGAAAAAAAAGAGTCAAGGAAGAGAAACCATGTGCTATAATGTTAGTGGGAACTACAACGGTCTTTGAAACCTTCGCGTTATGATTTACTTCGAGGAAATCCACCAATCCAAATTGTCCATTAAGTTTACTGTTGATTCTCGTCACATTCCAAATTACCATGACAATCAATTGGGACCTTTAAGTGTTCACGCTGATCAAATGTAAATGTGCTCACATCGACTAACTACTATAAATCATAAGATTACGACCAAAAAGATCACACGGCCTCCACTCGTTCTACATTTTTTCATCAAAGAACACCACAACCTCCTCCTTTCCATTCCAATGACGTTTTGACTCCATTATTTCGAGGAACAAGGCATGTATTTCAAGGTGGCGTTCACCTTCCATATGCAACAACCGTGGTGAAGTGAATCCGTCTCGTCAAGGAGTTCCTCGACGCCGTGCTGGTCAAGTGTGTTGGAAGGAATGCAAGTACACTGATGCAACGAAGAATGTCAAGAAGAGGGATCTTCCATATGAGAAGAAGCAACACACCGCTGTCCCTCAAGTGTCTATGGCGTACGATACTCTCATCTTCCAGATATGCTGGGTTGATGTAGTGTTGGAGATCCTCAAGCAATTCTCAAGCGACAATGATATCCTGTTCTGCGGCGTGGCAATCCAAAAAGTTGTGTGCATGCTGGGATGCTACGACATCGCCCTTCCATCAGCGTGCTTCCTCTAGCAGGAGATCCCAAACCCAGCCAAAAATAATCCTCTTGAATAATTTAGGTTTACCGTTGTGGCTATGACTGCGAGTTTCTGTTAGTAGATTTGAAGATAGTGGAGTTAAAAATAGAAGAAGTTTGAAGAAGAAAATATGCGGATGTAATTCCAGCTGGCGGATATTGTCCATGGACAGAAAATAAGGCAGATAAAGACAAGTTGAAGATGAGAATATAAAAAATATGCACGTGACAAAGAAAATCGTCTGCATTATTCTTTGTTTGTTGTTCTAATCCTAATAATAGATGTTGTAATAGCACTTTCAGGTTTATTTATGTAGGTGCAAGTAGTAGCATTTCCTGAACAATCCTAGTGGTTGGAAATTTAAAATAACTTTATGCTTGAGAAACCGTTTGCAATGTACACATGCTTTTTCTAGTTTTCTCATGTGTGATAGATGGGCCCATCAAGGCCCAATATTGAACTTGCTTCTATAAATAAGGACTAGTAGGTCCTCGTCCAGTCTCACTCTACTCAACAGACGCCTCCCTTCTTTAAGACCACCTGGTTCTCGGAAACTCCACCTGGTCCGTGAGGCATACCTTGCCTCTAGAGGCCCTTCTCGCTAGAATGTCGATGACCTCCCGAGAGCATGTTGGTCGTAGACTGGCGTCAATCCAAGCGATCGTACTTCGAACGTGTTGTTGTCACCTCTGGTCAAGCCAGCTCGTTCCCATCCTCTACCGTAGCGATGTCGGATTCCTGTCCTCACGCTCTCAAAGGTTTAAGATCTTTTCCTTTTGAATGCATTCTCCTTTCGGGCTAATGTAAGAGTAAGTATCTATGCTTAGGACTGGTAATTTATCTACACACTTTGATCATACCACTGGTTCACTTCCTTATTTGTATGTAAATATGTGAGACACAATATAATCTACAGGCTATACCTCGTCCAATATCCCCTCTAGTTCCGCAACACAAAGGTTCTAGACGAGGTTCAACAAGAGCTACTGCCCTAGTCTTGGAAAAACGATGGTAATATTATCCATTTGGAATCTATCCGTGAAGATAAAAACATAACCAAGAAAACTAAATACTTTTGTTAGTGTATCTCTCTCATTTGTATAGCTAGATAATGGATCTATGTCGGAGTGAATGCATACATATATCGTATCAAAGGTATAATCTGTATTTTGATAGAATATTGCACGAGTTTGCTAGCACCACTGGGGATGCAAGTGCTGACCAGCTTGTAGTTATCAAAGGACGAATAAATGCACACATTTATCAAAGTCAAAATATTTTCGATGTTTGGACTAAAGCAAACGATTGGTTAAACTAACTGTGTGAGGATGGAGATAAACTCACGCAATAAAGTGCGATAAAGTACTATGAAACGTTTCTGATTTCATTTTTGAATCATGTGGGAAGCTGTAGTACTCATTGAGTTTGCAGTTTTCCGTCCTTGTGCGATATTCGGTCTCCCGCACACGGTTAAATAAACTGTGTACGATGTGCAGGCACATCTCCCACCGTTTGGCAGAGACGATGCGAGGGCACATCTCTCACCCCTGGACATCTCGTGAAATGGGCCATTTCAGTCTCTATTTGTACAACTGAATTTGTCATATTATCTTCATACTCTCTCTGTTTAGAAATATAAAACATTTTAGCTTTATGAAATGAATGTATCTGGACACTTTTTAGCGCATAGGTCCACTCAAAACCTCTACGAATCTATAAACTAAAATATATCTAGATACATTTGATTCAGAAAGCTAAAGCGTCTCATATAGGGATCTACACCGAGACCATCTTCCGTGACAGAATGATTTATTTCCTTTCAGAAACTACGAGAAATCCAGTCACACACGTCTCACTCGATCGTGAAGTTTAGTCAGTCACGCCTCACGCGTATGTCTTGTCGAGGGTTGAACAGGAAGGATATGCTAAACCTGTTCCACGGAGCCGAACATCTGTGATCAATTGCACGCAGAAACAATGTCAGCGCGCGGCATCGAACAAATACCCAGCAGCACGTACGCGTACGCGCTGGACAGATTAAACACGCAGCTAGCTTGCCTGCCTGCCTGCATGCATGTGCATTGATTAAGTTGCACTTCATTGATCAGTGGATCGACATCATGCAGCGTATGAGGTCGTCCACTTTCTCTCAACCTTTCTCTCGTCTACAGTAGCTGCGCGCGCCCCTCTCCTCGCCGGGCCGCCCCCTGGCCCTCTCCGCCGGAATAGCCGTCCGGAGATGGGCAGGGAGGCGTGCCAGAGTAGGTAGGTCTAGTAGATGTTGTGGCCTTGTGCCGGTTGTGGGCTCGTTGCCCGGTAGCGGAGGCGGAGCTGCGGATCTTGGTTGCCAGATTCGGAGCTTGGTAGGGTTCCTTGCTGTTGCTGCTCTTCTCCGTCGGTTGGAGCAGAGGTGTGGAGAAAGGAACACCGCATCCATCAATAAAGGTGTCGTTGGGGGCCTCTTCGTTATTCAGCAGGGCCATGAGGTGAACCTTCTTCTGGACAGCCGTGGTGGCGAGGGGAAGAAGAGAAGCGACATGGTTTGCAGGGTGGTGAAGCTTATCCCGGCCGGCCGTGGAGGCGAGGGGGATAGGCTAAGCTGCAGGTCCCATCTTGATCCGAGAAGGCCCCAAACGGGGGTTGGTGTTTGTTGGATTTCTTGCTACTGCATCTTCTACGGCCCCCTCTCCTCATCTCGTGCAGGAGCTCTGAGGAGAGAGCTCGCTTTCTCGTCGCAACATCGACAAATCCTGAAAGCTCATAGCTGCTGTTCTTCGGCGTCTCCTCTCCTCCTGGGTGCAATGGTTGCGAAGGATTGGGAGGGTGCTTCGAAGTCAATGGAGAAGAGCTTTCTTGGAGAAGTGAAGCCAAATTTCTTCTGCAGATCCAAATCGAAGGCAGGCAGCCAGCCGATTATCCTGGCCAAACTGAGGCCATCAACATCACCGGCGAAGTCCGGCGTTCTTTCAACCTCCATCGCGAGGCCATCGAGTTGTAGAGGCGGGATGGAAGGAGGATCCGATTGTTTTTCTTTGTATTCTTTCAGGGTTCTCTATGTAAAACGTTTGGACCTGGTTCTATTTTCTTTTATGTTAGGGTCCTGCGTGAAAATGTGTACTTCCACCGTCTTGTTATAATGAAAGGCTTCCAGCCCCTTCGGGGCTCTCCTCGTTCTAAAAGACATCATGCAGCGTCACCATCATCTATGGTGTAACTTTTCTTGCCCCCAGCACACACCCTAGCTACGTACTGGATGCAGTGCACTCTTTATCGATGGAAGCAACTACGAACCTTTTCTAGAATACGTGTACTTGTATTGGCTGTACCTTTTCTAAAAAACTTCGTTGCCAACACGAGGTGGCGACTCCTCAAGTAAGAGACCCTAAGCTCCATCCAGCCTCGTGGTATCTTCTAAGAGCTCTAAGCTCCCTAGAATTGGAGAGCTATGTTGCTCAGAGCTACCCCGCGTATGGTTTGGACCTACATGTATGTTCTTAGTGCGTGTAATGTTGGGGGATACCCCCGAGTAGGGCAACGCTAGGGTATAAGGGCCGAGTTAGCCGGGGTACGGCACGGTCAAAGCAAAGTGCTGACCGGGTCACCTCAAGGCAGGCCGAATCACGGTGTGGCCCGGCCCGTGGGGTATTTCCTTAGCAATGGTCCAGCCGGCATAAGATCTATGCTGGCCATGCTTATCTGTTTTACAGGTACTTGGGTAGGCCGGATTAGCTATATGCTAGCCGGATTATCTTGGCTTCAAGGAGAAGGAATCCCCCGCTGGTCAAAAGGTGGCTTTATTAGCTGAAGCATGTGCAAAGTAAAGTAAAGGAGAGGACCAGCGGGTCAGCAGTGACCAAGGTGATGCAGGCAAAGCCGGATGACGTAGCCTGTGACGCCAAAAGAAGAGGATGATGCTGCGGGTCATGTCCACAGCCCAGATAAGCAGTTAAAGAAGAATAAAGAAGCATCTGCTTTAGGAAAGGAGCATATTCATAGAATATACTGCCACCTAAGCCCTAGAATTGTAACCCGGGCTCCCATATATAAGGAGCACTAGGGCCTCCATAGAGAGGGGATGGCATTTAGAGGAATCACTCTCTGTCTAAGGTAGAATTCAGGGGCTAGTTAGTGAGGGGTAAGAGACATCGTCTCCTTCTTGCTAAGGGCTTCAAGAACACTTGTAAACACCATTGATAGAGAGAATACAAGAACTTTCGTGCGTAGAATCACCACGTTCTCCCTCCCTGGATTCCCCTAGCACACATTGGCCCCATCTTTAGCCTATCCATGGCATCTGCCATGCCACCACCATGATAGTTGGCGCCCACCGTATCGTGGGGCTAGCGGTGCTAGCAGGGGTGAAAATCTAGACGGGAAGCTTCTCGAGCACCGGCGAGCGTATCATCTCAGGCTTGGTTCAGCGCTTTGGAGCGCTGGACTACGTCAGTGACAATGCGGGAAGCTTTGGCAGGAACCCTCCACCGCGCAACGGCGTCTTCATCAAGCTTGGCACGCACAAGATCTACGTCGGGGTGGATGAATCCTGCGTTCACCCGCGGCACATCGTCGATGGTAGCGAGCCATCTCTCAGCGTCGCCCGTGGAGTGCGTATCGCTCGCCCCACTAGCAGCGTTGAAGTCCTGATGACCGCGCTAGATACGGGACCGAGCACAGATCTAGCGCAAGAGCCACAGGTAACGCCCAAACAGACCAGGTCTAGGTTTCCTCCGCTAGAGAAGCCAAAGAATGTGCTCCAGCAAGCGATAGATAGCCTAGCAACACCGATAGCACCTGTAGTAGATCCGGCTCAGGCGCAAGTTGAGTTAGAGGAAACTAGGCAGAAGATGTTAGCTGGAACAAAGAAGGTAGCTGAACATCACCTTGAGAGAGTACGCTAAGGCAAACCGCATCGATGGAGTGAAAATCCGAGGCAGAAACCTGATCACTGAGATTGACAAGGAGTACGAGCCTAGACCGGGTCAGACAGCTACTATAGTGACAGGAGGATTGGATAGGTACAGTACCCCAGCAAAGAACCTCAGAGCAGCAAACGCGGCCGCATCCGAGTTAGAAGGTTTGACCGGTGAGGCTCGGCAGAGGCAACAAGAGAGAGTGAATCACCTATTGAGGGTCGCATGCCAACAAAATGAAGAAATTAACAAAGCTAACCCGGCACCACCAGGAGCTTCACAGGTGGTACATTTGGCCAGAAATAACCCGGCGAGATCTAGAGGAGCCGCATCATCTCCGGGTCATGATCCTAGGAGAGAAGAGGTGGTGGACTCTAGGAGAAGAAACAAGCAAATGGTCCCTTACGACCCGGTAAGGGCTGGAAAAGGAAAAGCAGTGCAAGTCGATGAGGATCGCCACAGCACCAGCCAGGGTGTGGCTGCCCAGGGTAACCACGACCAAGGCAATGCCGGTCAAAGGAATGCTGCCAACGGCAATGCCGGACAGCATAATCCTGTGGGAGCGGGGCAAAATGTGCCTCAAGTGCAACAGCGTGAACCTCGGCAAGGAGGAAGTGCATGACAGGCAGCACAACAGCGTCCTATGCATCCGGATCACGAAAGATACAATGATGGTTATTCGGCTATGGTTAACGATGGATACCCCAGACTAGATCATCATGTAATTGGATCACGGTTGGGAAGCAAGAACTTGCAGCCAGATGATGCGAGGTTGAAGTTGGATAGGATTTATAGGTCAGAGCAAATCGAGTTACAAGGTCCACCGGGTCCAGCGTGTTTTGGGCCCCGGATCATGAATGAGCCACTAGTGCCGAACTTCCAGCTGGCCAGGGGAACTCGAACTTATGATGGAAGCACTAGGCCAGAAGATTGGTTGATTGATTATGCCACAACTGTCAAGATAGCGACAGGGAATTTGATATGGGAAGTAAGATATGTACCACAAATGCTGGAAGGACCAGCGCGAGTTTGGCTGAACAATTTTCCACCAGGGAGTGTCAACTGTTGGTTGGATTTACAGGAACTGTTTGTTAGTAACTTCTCAAGCACCTACAAGAGACCCAATAGACCACAGACCCTTGCACTATGCCGGCAGAGACCGAATGAGCCAGATAGAGATTTCCTGACTCGGTGGTGCAACGTGCGAAACTTGTGCGAAGGGGTGATCGAATCACAAGCAATTGCATGGTTTGCTCAAGGATGCAGGTATGGGAGTATATTGTGGCAAAGGTTACAGCGAGATATGCCAACTACCTTGTCCGAGACAATCCGGATTGCAGATTCATATGCCTTGGGAGATCCAACTCAACCCCGGCTGATGTCTAGCGAAGCAAATGAGGAGTATTACAACCGAGATATCTCCGGGCCATCAAGGAGGAACAATTTCCGAGGAAAAAGACGGGACGAGCGGCTGGATTATCGGTATAACTCGCAGCAGGTTGCAGCAGTGGACTGGGATCAGCCCAGTGCCGGAGCAAGCCAACGCCAGAAAACTGGAGGGCAAAACTGGCAGCAGAAGAGAGAAGGAAGAAAGCCTTGGACCCCGGAGCAGAAAAAGCAATGGAAATAACGAAAGGATAGGCCGAGATATACGTTCGAATCTATGCTGGATCAACCTTGCAAATTTCATACGCCAAGTCCGAATAGTCCAGCGAATCATACAACCCGGCAGTGTGAATGGATGAGGAAGTTGGAACAAGTGGGTTCGGGGAATGCTCATGCACCTCAGAATGAAGCACCTAGGAATGAAACACCCCGGCCACCGTTACTAACAGGGGGAAATAGATAGCAACTGATGCTGCCACCACCTCCGCCGAGGTACGAAAATCCGGAAAGAAGGGAAGTTGTACATCAGGTGGGCAATAACCAACAACAAGGCCAAGGATACAACGAGAATGAGGGACGAAATGAGTACAGGGAACATCATCAAAGCTACTGTGTGTTCACCACGAAAGAGAATGACCGGAAAAGTTTACAGCACCGGCATATGGAGGTGAACGCAGTAATGCCGGATGTGCCAAGATATATGCCTTGGGAAGATCAAGAGATCACATGGAGTATCAAGGATCACCCGAAGATCATGCCAAGCCCAAGAACCTACGCTCTAGTCTTGGATCCGACGTTTATCAGACCGAATCTCAATGTGAGGTTTTCCAAGGTATTGATTGACAATGGAAGCAGTATCAACATTATGTACAAGGATACCATGCATAAGTTGGGGATAACAGAGAACATGTTGCAAGCGACAAGGACCACTTTTCACGGTATTGTGCCAGGTATCTCTTGTGAACCAATTGGAAAGGTCCGGGTTGACGTGTTATTTGGCATGAGAGACAACTGCCGCACTGAGAACTTAGAATTCGAAGTAGTGAATCTGGAAAGTGCTTATCACGCGTTACTCGGTAGGCCAGCGCTGAGAAAATTCATGGCAACTACCCACATCAGTTACCTTAAGATGAAGTTGCCCGGACCAAGGGGTGTGATAACAATATCAGGGGACTTCCGGCGTTCGATCGAATGCGCTTCAGCCGGATCTAATTTAGCCGAGTCACTCGTGATAGCTCAAGAGAAAAGGAAGATACTAGAGGTGGCGCCATTGGCTCAATCCGTGCAACAACATATGCCGGCCCTGACCAACCCACACGGGAGCGTATCGTTCCAAGCGACTAAGGATACGAAGAAAGTGCCAGTTGATGATCTGTTCCCAGAGCACACCGTTACCATAGGTGCCGGGTTAAGCAGAAAATAGGAAAGCGAGCTCGTCAACTTCCTCTGTGAGAATCGGGATATCTTTGCTTGGTCTACGCAAGATCTACAAGGTGTACCGAGGGAGTTGGCTGAGCACTTATTGAATGTAAGACCCGGGGCTAAGACGGTAAAGCAGCCTCTCAGACATTTCACAGAAGATAGGAGAAAAGTAATTGGAGATGAGATAGCAAGATTGCTAGCAACCGGATTCATCATGGAGGTACTCTATCCTGATTGGCTTTCTAATCCGGTGCTGGTGGAGAAAAAGAAGGATGATCCGAACGTGGCAGTGGTATGTCACATGTGTATTGATTACACGAACCTGAATAAGGCGTGTCCAAAAGATCCATTCCCACTCCCTAGAATTGATCAGGTCATAGAGTCAACTGTCGGATGTGAACTGCTGTCATTCATTGATGCATATTCTGGTTTCCATCAGATACCCTTGAATTCGGATGATCAAATAAAGACTGCGTTCATTACCTCGTACGGGGCTTATTGTTACCGAACTATGCCGTTTGGATTACGTAATGCTGGAGCAACGTACCAATGATGCATGCAAAAATGCTTGCATGACCAAATAGGTCGAAATGTGCAGGTGTATGTGGATGATGTGGTGATAAAAACCAAGGAAAGCAATACGCTCCTTGAGGATATCCGGAAGACATTCGCGAACTTAAGAAGGTTCCGAATGAAACTGAACCCAGAGAAGTGCACCTTCAGCATACCAGCAGGAAAGTTACTCGGTTTCTTGGTATCAAGCCGCGGCATTGAAGCTAACTCAACGAAAATCTGATCCATAGAGAGAATGGAGTTACCAAAGTGTCTTAATGATGTTCAGAAGTTCACTGGTTGCCTAGCATCATTGAGTTGGTTTGTATGTCGGCTGGGAGAGAAGTCCTTGCCCCTCTATCAGTTAATGAAAAAGGCAGATAAGTTCACATGGACGCCACAAGCGGATCTTGCATTTCGAGAGTTGAAAAAGATGCTATCTACTGCGCCAATCCTAGCCGCACCATTGCCTAAGGAACCGATGTTTCTTTACGTAGCCGTGACCAACCAAGTCATAAGTGCAGTGATCATAGTGGAGCGCGAAGAGGAAGGAAAGTCGGTGCAAAGGCCGGTGTATTATCTGAGCGAAGTATTGTCAGCGTCAAAACAGAACTATCCTCAATATCAGAAGATGGCGTACAGCGTATATATGTTGGCCAAGAAGCTCAAGCACTATTTCAAGGAACACCCCATCAAGGTGATATGTGAGGCGCCTATTTCGGAGATCATGAGTAACAAGGACGCAAGCGACAGAATAGCGAAGTGGGCAATCGAATTAGCTCCATACACGCCATAGTTTGACAGAAGAGATGCGATCAAATCACAAGCAGTGGCGGATTTCTTTGTGGACTGGGCTGAGATGCAATACGAGCCACCCCTGCCGGACTCAAATTATTGGCAAATGCACTTCGACGGATCAAAACTGAAGGACGGACTAGGCGCTGGAGTAGTGCTTACCTCGCCCAAGAAGGATCAACTGAAGTACGTCCTACAGATCCATTTTAGTGCCTCGAATAATGTGGCGGAGTACGAAGCATTGGTACATGGTCTCAAAGTGGCAAAGGAAGTGGGAATACGTTGGATACGGTGCTTTGAGACTCGGATTTGGTGGTACAGCAGGTGTCTGGAAATTGGGATGCCCTGGATGCTAACATGGCCTTGTATAGGTTCCATGTCCAGAAGATAAGCGGGTTTTTCGAAGGGTGTGAGTTCCATCACGTACATCGGAGTGAAAACGAGGCAGCAGATACACTGTCCAAGCTGCGCTCATCCCGGCAACCCATTCCGCCAAATGTGGCCTTGGAACACTTGAGAAAACCATCTATTACACCGTCACCGAATCAGATTCAATTTATATCCTGGTGCTCACCGGATCAGGAGGTGCACCTATGAAAATAGAATGGGGAGGCACCTCAGCAAACCCGGGGACTGCTTCAGCAAACCTGGGGACTGCTTCAGCAAACCCGGGGACTATGCAGCTTGATCCGGCAGTAGTTATGTCGGTGAATGCAATGGAAGTGGATGAGGAACCATTTCCCGTCCGACCTATACCGTCTTGGGCCAAGCCAATTTTTTCCTGAAGGAGGGAATCTTGCCGGATGATGAAATAAGTTCAAGGAAAATTCAGAGAAGGGGCAAAGGCTTATACCATTATCAACGCCAAATTATACAAAAGAAGTGTGACAGCAGTACTTCACCGGTGCGTTGATCCGGAGGAAGGACTCGACATACTCCGAGATATTCACCAAGGGGAATGTGGCCACCATGCATCCTCAAGGGCCTTAGTAGCAAAGGCTTTCCGGCATGGATTTTATTGGCCCAGTGCTTTGGAGAAAGCAGAGGACTTGGTGAGAAAATGTAATTTGTTGTCAAAGATACGCCGCGAAAACTCACCCACCAATGTCGGAGCTGAAAACTATCCCAATTACATGGCCATTTGCTGTATGGTGCCTAGATATGGTAGGGCCATTTAAGCCGGCCAAAGGAGGGATGACCCACATGCTGGTCATGGTTGACAAGTTCACCAAATGGATTGAAGTGAAACCAATTCGGAAATGTGACGGGGCAATGGCAGTGAGATTCCTCAAGGATATAATCTTAAGGTATGGCTACCGTCATAGCATCATAACTACTAACGGGACAAATTTCGCCAAAGGAGCATTTGCGAGGTTCTGCCAAGAAAAGAAGATCCGGTTAGATGTCGCCTCATTCGCCCACCCTACGTTGAACGGGCGAGTGGAAAGATCCAACGGACTGGTATTGTCTGGGATAAAACTGCTGCAAAGATCAGCGGGGTGCTGGATAGAAGAGCTACCAGTGGTACTGTGGAGTTTAAGAACAACTCCGAATCGATCAACGGGCTATACGCCATTCTTTATGGTATATGGGGCAGAAGCTGTATTACCAGCCGACATAGAGCATGATTCGCCTAGGGTCACCCAATACACAGAAGCCGAAGTGCGTGAAGCCCGACAAAATGATGTTGATCTACTGGAAGAAGCGAGAGAACTAGCCTTGTCCAGATCCGCCATATACCAGCAAAATCTCCGACGCTATCATAGCTGGAAAGTAAACCCCCGTGTTTTTCGGGAAGGTGATTTGGTGCTAAGGCTAATACAGCGCACCGCTGGCATGCATAAATTATCCCGCCATGGGAAGGGCCCTTCATTGTGAGCAAAGCTTTGCACAATGATTCCTACTATCTTATTGATGCACAACCCCAGCAAAAGAACAAGGCGGACAGGCCCGGAGAGGAATCCAAAAGACCATGGAACGTAGCACTGCTGCGTCCTTTCTACACCTGAGAGGTGAATGTATCCGAACTACTCGTATGTCGGTATGTATGTCGGCAATGAGCTTATCAATAAAAACTTTGCCACCCCGAGCAGAGACTCGAGGACTACTATAGCACTTGTCTTGTTTTCATATTCTTTATGGCGGCTGGGTTAAGTCGCTTATGTCTTAGTTGGATTAGTAATGTGTTAGCACAAAAAACCTAACTCTTCGACTTTGCTGCTGTCCAACAAGAATTGGCTTCATGGCAAGCAAGAGAACAAGTTTGGAATGGCAAAGCACATGAAAAACAACTAAGGAAGAAGAACTTAAGCGGGCCGACGTTGGTTTTTTTGGCTAACCCTTAGTTTATTTTCTTCACTAAAGCGCCAAATCATTTTGAGCTAATCTCAAGGTTTCAAGTACTGTTAAGACAATTTTTTGAACCTCGGACTCGTAAGTCAAAAAACCGAATCAAGGTAGACGCGAGCCGAGTCAAAAATTGGAGGAACAGGAAAATGAAACTCGAGGACTTCGCCCATGATAATCCGGCATTCCGGGGATCTGATAAATATGATAAGTGTTTTTCAAGGGGCAGAAGCAGGAGGAGAATCATTGATGCGCTCGACTTTCGACGTAGAGCTCATTGGGAACCCCAAGAGGAAGGTATGATGAGCACAGTAGTAAGTTTTCCCTCAGTTATGAAACCAAGGTTTAATCGAACCAGTAGGAGCAAGGAAACACCCCAAAGGTGTTGCTAGCTGAGCCTTGGCAGGGCGCACTACTAGTGCTAGTAGCAACGTGGAGACCTGCACAACACAACCATAGAACTTTGTCCCCAACTTGTGATGAGGTTGTCAATCTCACCGTGTTTTGCAGAAAACAAAGGATTAAACGTACCGAATGGAAAGAAGTAAAAGTTTGCAGAAAGTAAACACAAAGAAACAGTTTATAGATTGTATGTAAAGAAAAAGGACCGGGATCCATAGTTCACTAGAGGTGGCTCTCCTTAGATAGATAATATGCTGGGTGAACAAATTACAGCGGGGCAATTGACAAACACCGAGAAAGCAATACATGCATATACTAATCATCTTGACTCCTCTGAGACTTGATTGGGCATTACAACATTATACATAGACCGCCATCCAACTGCATCTATGACTAATAATCCACCTTCAGGTTATCATCCGAACCCCCTCAAGTATTAAGTTGCAAGCAACAGATTATTGCTTTACGAACTACGTGTAAAGTAAACAATACGATTGTTCTATGAACAAAGGATTGTTGTTTTCTCCCTAGTAGCAACAACACATCTAGTACCTTAGAGATTTCTGTCACTTCCCCTAGATTACCAGAGGCATGAACCCACTATCGAGCATAAATACTAACTCTTGGAGTTCCTAGAATCTACTTGGCCAAGAAAGCTACTAACAACGGAAAGCATGCAAGATCTCAAATAACAAAGACATGATAGAATCAATAATCAATCTGAAATAGCATCTCAATATCCATCAGATCCTCGCAAACACAACATGTATGAATTACAAAAAGATGATCTTGATCATGAATGGAGCTCACAAGATCTAAACATGAAAGCACAAAGGAGGAGAACCAGCCATCTAGCTACTACATGGATCCATAGTTCAAGGATGAACTACTCACGCATCACACCGGAGGCTTGCATGGTGATGAAGAAGGCCTCCAGGGTGAATTCCCCTCTCCGGTAGGGTGCTGGGAAGAGCTTTATATCCCTCCCGATCTAGGGATGGAGATGATGGCGGCTACATACTCTTTCGTGGTTTTTGATCGGGTACTTAGGGTTTTCGTCCCGAGGGCAATATATAGGAGGAAGGAGAGGCCGAGGGGGTGCCGGGAGCGGCCACACCACCCCCTGGCATGGACCAGGCCTGGCCGCACGGACAGGTGGTGTGGTGGCTCCCTGGCCCTTCTCCGTCTCTTATTCTGGCACTTGATCACTTCCGGAAAAATAGGCACTTTGACTTTTGTCCTGTCCAATTCCGAGAATATTCATTTTCTGTCTTTCCTGGAACCAAAAACAGCTAAAAAACAGGCAGCTGACACTGTGGTTCTTGTTAATAGGTTAGTCCAAGAAATCATATGAAAAGTACTCCAAAGTTGGCACAAAACACAAGAAAGTGGATAAAACCAAGCATGGAACATCAAAAATTATAGATACATTTGCAATGTATCAACATCCCCAAGCTTAACTCCTGCTCGTCCTTGAGTAGGTAAGTGATAAAAAGAAAGAATAATTTTTGAGGTGACATGCACCATCAAAGACTTGATCAAAGTATTTGCAAAACATTCAAAGCTAGGATCATAGTACTTCAATCATAACATGAAGACAAAGTTCTAGCAGTAAGCAAAGAAACTATGATGCAACATGAAAAGGTACAAACAAAAGATTCATGAATAACAATGCTTTGCAAGACGTTTGTTTGTTTCACATAAATAAAACATAGCATAATAGTATTCATCTTGTCCCTCAATAGAGTAGCAAATATAAATGCATAGGACACCTTCAAAGTTCATAAGAGTGACTGGATACAATAGTTTAAAACAAGCAATATCAAGTTATGCATCAATCAACTAGTCTTGGGACAATGCACATGGAACTAAGAATGGCCACTATGCTCTCAAAGTAGGTGCATAAAGATAGAAGGTGGAGACTCAATATAATGGTGGAAGAAAAGCCTTTTGTAAAAGGAAGTAGGGATTCAAGTCCCATAAAGAGCTTCCAAAAATTATGGTACTTGTAGTTTTCAGCTGTCATTGCCCCTATCATAAGCATCTTGAACGTGATTAAGGTTAAAGTTACACAACTAAGAGGATATGCTTGACAAGTTATAAACCGAAATCTCATGCCCCTTACTTACTGATACGTCCATTTTGCATCACTATTCTATGTCTTAATTCACTATTATTCATTGATATATTTCGTATTCAGAGGTGATACTTATGTTATTTCATCTGTTTTTGCATGGTTGATGACTTTTGGAGCATGGACCGCTGCAGTCAGGATTCTGATGGAAAAGGTGCTGTTTGGAGGCAAAATTCGCGAAGAATAGAAAATCCGGGAAAATATACAGAAAATTCTATTTTTTCAGAAGACTCAAGATGCCAGAAGATGGAGTGGAGGTGGGCCATAGGGGGCCCACACCACCCCATGGCGCGGGCAGGCCTAGGCCGCGCCAGGGAGTGGTGTGGCCACCCTGGCCCACTCTAGCCTCTCCCCTCTGGCGTATATCTTCCTCCCGAAACCCTAAGACTCGGGGAGCGACCACAGAAAGATTCCACCGCCTCTGCAGGGTGGAAAACACCGAGAGAGAAAGATCTCTCCGGCAGCCAGATTTCTGCTGGGGGAATTTCTTCCCGGAGAGGGGAGATCGTCGCCATCAACACCACCATCAAGCTGTACTTCATCGGGATCATCATCATCATCACCACCACCATCAGCACCCTCATCACCATCTCCATATTGCTGTAACAATTGCGTTGAATCTTGCTATAGTTCATAGGGGAAAATTTCCCGGTGTTGATTACTCTTTGTAGTTGATGCTATTGAGTGAACCATTGAATTATTGTTTATGTTCAGATTGTTATACATCATTATTCCATATCGGATCATGATCCATATGATATCTTATGAGTAGTTCGTTTTGTTCTTGAGGACATGGGAGAAGTCTTGTTGTTGCGTTGAGAAAGATTCAATAGATTGTTATTTAAGTTGTGGTGTACTTCTTCTAGTGGTGTCATGTGAACGTCGACTACATGACACTTCACCTATATGGGCCTAGGGGAATGCATTGTGTATTTGGCTACTAATCATAGGGGTTGCCAGAGTGACAGAAACCTGAGCCCCCGTTAGGAAACCATTGCACAAGGGATGTAAGGGTCTTAGAGTTTAAAGCTGTGGTTAGGTTTCTACCTTAATTACTTTCTTGTACTTACGGATGTTTGCAAGGGGGTTTAATCACAAGTATGTATTAAGTCTTGGATGGGATGGTACAGTAGCACAGGTTCACCCACACAACACTTAGCAAGCTAGAGAAGATTGATCGACTATATGAAGCGAAAGCACTTGACAGTCTTCCCATGTGTCCTCGAGAACGTTTGGTCATCTATAGAAATACAACCGGCTTGTCCTTTGCTGCATAAAGGATTGGGCCACTTGCTGCATTTATTCCTACTGTCTTTTATTTACTCGTACTTTGTTTACTTGCTTTATCGAAAACCCCTAAAAATCCGTTTGCTAAGTATTTGCAGAGAATTCCTGATCCATACCACTAGCAAGCACCTTCTGCTCCTCGTTGGGTTCGACACTCTTACTTATCGAAAATACTGCGATACACCCCCTATACTTGTGGGTCATCAAGACTATTTTCTGGCGCCGTTGCCGGGGAGTGAAGCGCTATTGGAGAGTGGAACTGGTAAAGGAAACTTCTACTGTGAGTATTGTTTACTTCTGCTAGTTGCTTTATTTTCGTTATGGATAATTCGCTGAGTTTCTTATTTGGTAATGCTACTACCACTGCTAAGGTAGTAGATAAGCCACCACCTGCTAAGAACGATGTTTTCAAAATACCTACAAGAATTATTGATCGTGTTATGGATACTACTATGTTGGGGATGGAACTGTCCATCTTAGTGATCATTTACTCTTTATACACGAATTATGCGGGTTGTTTAAGTGTGAAGGTATTACTACAGATCAAGTTAAGAAGAAGTTATTCTCATTATCACTGACAGGAAGAGCTGAGGAATGGTATAAGCTGCTGAAGAATGGTCAAGCTCTGGAATGGGAGGAAATAGTGCCTCTCTTTTATACAAAGTTTTATCCTCCTAGTGAAATTCATAAAGATCGGAATCAAATATACAACTTTTGGCCTCTTGATGGAGAGAGTACTGCTCAAGCTTGGGGGAGATTGAAGTTACTAATGCTCAGATGTCCCATTCATGAGCTCCCCAACAATATTATTATCAATAACTTTTATGCAAGGCTCCCTCTACATGACAAGGATTTATTGGATGCTTCTTGTGCTGGATCATTCACTCGCATGGAAGAAGAAGTTAAATGGGACCTTCTGGACCGTATTCAAGACAATGCTGAAGCTTGGGAGAACGACAAAGGTAGAAAGTCGGGTATAAATTATGATTATGAATGCATTGAATCTTTTATGGGAACTGATGACTTTCAAAATATTAAAAATGCTTATGGTCTAGACTCTCAAGCTATTGCTTCTTATTTTAAGGCTTTTGCTTCTTATATTGAAGTGCCTAAAAAGAAGTTGAATAAGTATCATGAACCTTATAAAGATATTGCTAAGAGTGTTCCTGCAAGAAATACTGAAGTTTATACTGCTAGTCATGTTTTACCTAAACCTTATATTGAGAAAATGCCTTTCCCAGTTAAGGTAAAGGACCATTCTATGATAGCTAGTATGGTTAATGAAAGTATGAGTAGGGCTACTAAACCTGATAAACAAATGATTGATGAACCTATTATAGCAAATGTGAAAGACTTTGTTGCTAAATATGAAAAAGAGGGACACACTATCCTTTGTAAGGATACCTCTAATATTGTTTCGCATAGTAGTGTTATGAGAGCTAGTATTTCTGTGTTTCCTGTTAGAATAAGTGATCATTGCTATGATAGTCCTTGTGATAGATATATTGTTAAGTTTATGCATGATACTGAAAGCTATTATGAGAGAGGGAAAAGTGTTCTTGTGCATCTCAATAATATCAAGTTTCTTCGTTTTATGCTGAAAGTTTTTATGTTGCATTTCTTTTGCCTTCTTATGCAAGTTGCCTTTGGTTCCAATAACTTGTTTGTTTACAAAATTCCCTTGCATATGAAGTGGGTTAGACTTAAATGTGCATGTGTTTTTGCTTCTTAATGCTCTCTTTCACTTCAAATCATATCCCTATGAGAGCTTCTTCAAAATTATCATGCCCATCTTAATGGCTATAAAGAAAGAGCTTTATGGGAGACAACCCAATTTGTTTTTTATTTCAGTTTGTTTTTGTTTCTTTGATTCTTGGAAGTTATTACTTCGGTAATAGCCGCTCCTTATCCGTTTTGTTTGGTTTTTTTGTCAAGGTCAACCTCTAATGAGAGAAAAGTAAGATTTGGGGAAGTTGCTGTCCCGAAACAGATTTTTGTGCTTCACCGTAAAAATTCTTGAGAGATCTCTGTATATGGGATTGAGCTGTAATTTTTTGTGATTCTGCCCCAGGTTGTTAGTTAACTTTCGTTAGTTTTGCACTTTTCGATTTGAGCAACATAAAATGTTCGAAAAATTTGATCTTTACCTGCTGGTCTGTTTTGACAGATTTTGCCAATCTTGCATTTGCTTTTTTATTCGATTTCCTTTTTGAATTATTTTTGAGTTTTTGAAAGGAGTTGCTACAGTAACTTTTGTTTTGATGGTTTTCAGTCGAAGTTGGACTCAAAAGGTTTTATCACTTCACTTATACTAATGTTGCTAATAAGAACTCTGTGAAGTTTTGTGTGAAAGAAATTTCCAGGAAGTGGAGATAGTGGTGTAACAAGGAAGAGAAAGGTTTTATGACTCGAGTAATAAGTATATGAAGATGAAGATATCGATGATATTCAAGTGATGACTCCATAAGGATCCACTCAATACCAAATTCAGAGACCTCCAGAGTCCGTTTCCAACTAGGTAATAGTTCTGGTAAGAAAAGTTCCGCGAAAATACAATCCAACTATATTTTTGCAGTTTTCAGTCAATAAGGAAAGCTATGAAGCGAAAAAGGGGTGGAACTGGAGCCAGGGTGGCCCACACCACCCCATGGCGTGGGCCCACCCCTGGCCGCGCTAGCAGGTGGTGAGGCCACCCAGGACTCCGCCTCCGACTCGTTTTCTCCCAGTACCTTCCCTTTGAAGTGAAACTTCGTAATATATACCCCCCGGATCCCCCGAGGTTCGTATATTGTGTGTTCATCGTGTTTTTGTTCCGATCTGTTTCTGCCAGGACATACTCTTTGAAGGTTTAGAAGCACAATGGTGTCCGCCAAGGATAAAGGGAAGGAACCTATAGAGGAAGACCTCCAAGACACCGGGAAGGAGAAAGAGATCAAGAGTGAAAGTGAAGAGGAGGCAAAACACACCGGCACTACCATTGCAAGCATTGGAGTGGTGGCGAACCCTGCCAGGATCAGAAGGACTGCACGGATGCAGACTGGGGGGAAAGCTCCTCGTCACTGTTTGGCACCAAGGACACCTTCTCCGAACACCAAGAGTACCTTCCATACCTTTGCTCATAACCATACAGGAAAAGAAGACTCCAAGTGGGAAGAATGGAAGAAGAATCACAAGAGCTGGGATCCACAAACTAAGATGATTATGGGCCATATTGAGCATAACTCGGAATTGATTCGCACTCTCACCTTCGAGATTGAGGACCTTGGGAAACTGATCAAGGAGCTCATCAAGAGGATACCACCACCACCTAAGGAGTAATTCGTCATCAGGTTTGGCATCCCCTTGGTTTGTTCCAAGCTTGGGGGAGTGCCGCGGTATCATATCACTATCTTATATCTTTTTACCTTGGTAGTAGAGTCATATCATGAATAGAGGAGTTATTTTGTAGTATGGTTTGCATTATGGAAGTGTCCCCTCTCTCGTTAGATTTATATCCCTTGGTGTGAGTTTCCATTATGGAGTACTAATGAGAAGTTCTATCATTCACTCTTTTGCAGCTTATGATAGTTTTCAATTCGTGGTTATATGATTGTTAGTATTGGTAGCACTTTGGGATCATTGAGTTAATTCAGTTGGTTTTGGCAAACCTGGCTCGGTCAGTAGCAACACCCTTTTTGAGAGTTGAAAATAAAAAGATAGAAGTACTCTAGAGGAAAATAATTTCATCATATTTCTTTCTTGATTTGCTCATAAGTCTAGTTTTCTCTAGTTAAGATCTTTTGTGCTTCCAAGGAAGATTGCATGTTTGTCTTTACCATTTGTATGTTTGTTTGTTTCCTTCAACTCTTATACTTGCTACCCAGCCTTGCTAGCCAAAAACCTGTACTGAGAGGAAATTCTTCTCGTGCATCTGCCTCCTTTAAACCAAAACCTTCGCCATTTGTGTCCACCATACCTACCTAGTAGCATTATTGCTATTCCAAGTAAATTCTTGTTTTATCTACCTCCCAAATTAAACTTGTTATGTGAAATTTAGTGATTAAAGCTCTCACGAACTTGATGGCACACTTTACTTTTTTGCATTTAATAAACTTGAACCATTGGGTCCTTCTTTGTTGCGTATATGCTTGCGCTTTATGAGTTGAAGTTAGCGAACCATGTATCATGGGGACCGCTTTCAACACTTCATTGTTACTTGTACCTAGTTGATATCATGTTCTTTTGCTTATGGATCCCGGCGGTGTGAAATAAAAGTGGAACTTGTAAGATCATGGAGTTTATATGTGTGTTAGAGAAATGCCTGGGCCGCTAGCCTAAGCCATGCCTAATCATGGTGGAAACTTGCAGCATAACTATAGTGAGAATTCTATGAAGCATCCTCAATAAAAAACTATGCAAATAGCAAATAAAAAGATTGTTGAGATGCTCACTATTTGCTTGCCTTGTCATTTTGATTATGGGATAGCTCCTGTGTCATGTGCAAGGGGTACCCCGTTGGCGGTTCTCAATGATACACATGTATTTACAATGGCAAGAGCTTGCTCGTGACTGAAGTTGAGTAGCATGAGGATCGGTACTCATAAGTAAGGGGCATGAGATTTCAACTTATAACTTGTCAAGCATATCGTCTTAGTTGTGTCACTTTAACCTTAATCACCTAAAGATGCCTATGATAGGGGCAATGAGAGCTGAAAGCTAGTAAGTATCATAATTTTTGGGAGCTCTTTATGAGACTTGAAATCCCTGCTTCCCTCTTTGAAGGGCCCTTTCTTTTACTTTGTAGTTGAGTCAGTAAACCTATTCCCTTCTATCTCGGCAAGTATTTTGAGTTGATGTGTTTCATTCATTCATACGATGATTTATGCATTCATGTTTCTTATGTTCCTTGTTTTGCACATTGCTCTTATCTTGATGTTTACTACCTTGAAAGCTTTCGTTGAAACACCAGCTATTTGTGAACTCCAGCAAATTATCAACTATTCTTCGACCAAGAGCTAAGTTTGCCATCACCAATTATGATTCACTTTATGTATCTTTATTGTGTTTCCTTTACTCATTGCAAGTTAAGTTATATAATAGTGAGTTGTCTTCTATTATGATCTATGCTTTTGATGAATGTGATGCTTCTTGTCCGTATTCTTTTATCGACTCTTCACTCCATAAACCTGAGGTCATGTTTATTGAGCTCAGTTTCGCTTGGGGACAAGCGAAGTCTAAGCTTGGGGGGAGTTGATACGTCCATTTTGCATCACTATTCTATGTCTTAATTCACTATTATTCATTGATATATTTCGTATTGAGAGGTGATACTTATGTTATTTCATCTATTTTTGCATGGTTGATGACTTTTGGAGCATGGACCGCTGCAGTCAGGATTCTGATGGAAAATGTGCTGTTTGGAGGCAAAATTCGCGAAGATCAGAAAATCTGGGAAAATATACGGAAAATCCTATTTTTCCAGAAGACTAAGGATGCCAGAAGATGGAGTGGAGGTGGGCCACAGGGGGCCCACACCACCCCATGGCGCGGGCAGGCCTAGGCCGCGCCAGGGAGTGGTGTGGCCACCCTGGCCCACTCCAGCGTCTCCCCTCTAGCATATATCTTCCTCCCGAAACCCTAAGACTCAGGGAGCGACCACAGAAAGATTTCGGCGCCTCTGCAGGGCAGAAAACACTGAGAGAGAAAGATCTCTCCGGCAGACAGATTTCTCCCGGGGGAATTCCTTCCCGGAGAGGGGAGATCGTCGCCATCAACACCACCATCAAGCTGGACTTCATCAGGATCATCATCATCATCACCACCATCATCACCATCAGCACCCTCATCACCATCTCCATATTGCTGTAACAATTGCGTTGAATCTTGCTATAGTTCATAGGGGAAACTTTCCCGGTGTTGATTACTCTTTGTAGTTGATGCTATTGAGTGAACCATTGAATTATTGTTTATGTTCAGATTGTTATACATCATTATTGCATATCGGATCATGATCCATATGATATCTTATGAGTAGTTCGTTTTGTTCTTGAGGACATGGGAGAAGTCTTGTTGTTAGTAGTGGAGTTGCGCTGAGAAAGATTCAATAGATTGTTATTTAAGTTGTGGTGTACTTCTAGTGGTGTCATGTAAACGTCGACTACATGACACTTCACCTATATGTGCCTAGGGGAATGCATTGTGTATTTGGCTACTAATCGTAGGGGTTTCCGGAGTGACAGAAACCTGAACCCCCGTTAGGAAACCATTGCACAAGGGACGTAAGGGTCTTAGAGTTTAAAGCTGTGGTTAGGTTTCTACCTTAATTACTTTCTTGTACTTACGGATTTTTGCAAGGGGGTTTAATCACAAGTATGTATTAAGTCTTGGATGGGACGGTACATTAGCACAGGTTCACCCACACAACACTTAGCAAGCTAGAGAAGATTGATCGACTATATGAAGCGAAAGCACTTGACAGTCTTCCCATGTGTCCCCGAGAACGTTTGGTCATCTATAGAAATACAACCGGCTTGTCCTTTGCTGCATAAAGGATTGGGCCACTTGCTGCATTTATTCCTACTGTCTTTTATTTACTCGTACTTTGTTTACTTGCTTTATCGAAAACCCCTAAAAATCCGCTTGCTAAGTATTTGCAGAGAATTCCTGATCCATACCACTAGCCAGCACCTTCTGCTCCTCGTTTGGTTTGGCACTCTTACTTATCGAAAATACTGCGATACACCCCCTATACTTGTGGGTCATCACTCACGAAGACCGATCCTCATGCTACTCAACTTCAGTCACGAGTAAGCTCTTGTCATTATAAGTATATGTGTATCATTAAGAACCGCCAACGGGGTACCCCTTGCACATGATACGGGAGCTTTCCCATAATCAAAATGACAAGGCAAGCAGACAATGAGCATCTAAGCGATCTTTTTATTTGCTATTTGCATTGGTTTTTATTGAGGATGCTTCATAGAGTGCTCATTATGGTGATGCTGCAAGTTTCCACCATGATTAGGCATGGCTTAGGCTAGCGGCCCAGGCGTTTCCCTAACACACATACAAACTTCATGATCTTACAAGTTCCACTTTTATTTCACACCACCGGGATCCGTAAGCAAAAGAACATGATATCAACAGGGTACAAAGTACAAGTGCAATGTTGAAAGCGTTCCCCAAGGTACATGGTTCTGCTAATTTCAACTTATAAAGCGCAAGCATATACGCAACAAAGAAGGACCCAATGGTTCAAGTTTATTAGAGGCAAAAATTAAAGTGTGCCATCAAGTTCGTGAGAGCTTTAATCACTAGTTTTCTCATAACAAGTGGAAGGTAAACAAAAACATGAATATACTTGGAATAGCATAAGCTAGTAGGTAGGTATGGTGGAATCTTTGGAATAACATGGTTTAGGGAGTTGGATGCATGAGTGGAACTCATACTTTGTTGTGGAGGCTAGCAAAAGACTAGGAGCGACAAACTAAGAGAGCAATAATGGCCATAATCATGTAGAGCGACAAAACATCATTGATCAAAGCATAAAGTGATAGTAAAAGTTGAAAACTAAAGGATCATACAGGCTATGGTGACTTGAGATATTCATATCATGGTGTGAGCATGCGCCAAGTCAACCCAAATAAAGCATCAAAGAAGAATACCACTATACTATGCTTTACTATGCTAAAACAACGCATGATTCATCCAAGGCACATTAAGCAATATCAATTGTTTATAACAAGTCATGCTACAGCAAGGAATACTAAGCATAAACCCAAAACAATATCAAGAATGGCATGACAAAGCATAAGCCACAGTCAAAAACGAGCTCTTTTTACCACATAAGTATGAACTTTCCTACTCTTTTCCAAACCAAACCAAACTATTTGCAAACCAAATGTATCAAAGAGGGGGTCCAACCAATTTATTCAGAAAACTAAGCAAACCAAGCAAACTAAAAACCAACACAAAAACGAAAAAAAAGACGCTCCAAGAACAACACAACTGTGCATGAAACAATAAAAATGAAGCGTTTGGAAGAAACCAGAGATTTTTATTGATGAAGAAGGGGATGCCTTGGGCATCCCCAAGCTTTGACGCTTGTACTTCTTAGATATTTCTTGGGGTGACACACGTGGCATCCCCAAGCTTGAGCTTTAGTCCATCCTTCATCTCATTACTCATTCCTTCCATACACCTGAAAATTTTCCTTCATACAAAACTTCACACAATCTCATTAGCAACATTAGTGCACTTAAGATAAATAAGTCTTACGGTTCAGTTCTAACACCAAATAAACTTCCATTAGAACACTAGTTACTTTATCACTTACCTCAAAAAGCTCAATTCCCCAAAAGAACTCAAGAAGGAACCAACAAGAAGCAAATGCAGAAATCTGTCAAAACAGACCAGCAGGTAAAGACGAATTTGTTCGAAGATTTTATGTTGCTCAAATCAAAAAGTGTTGAACTAACGCAAGTTAGATAACAACCTGGAGCAGAAGCACAAACAATTACAGCTCAATTCGACATACAGAGCTCTCTCACAAATTTTTACGGTGAAGCACATCAATCTGTTTCGGGACAACAACTTTCCCAATCATTACTTCTCTCTCATTAGAGGTTACTCTTGGCACAAAAAAACAAATAAAAAGGAGGAGAGGTTATTACTGAGGTAATAACTTCCAAGACTCATCTAAAACTTTTGGGTTATCTCCCAATAAGTACTTTTCTTTAACGCATTTAAGTTAGGCATAAGAAGCAAAGAAAGAATCAAGTGTTCTCAAATGAAGAAGCATTAAGACCAAATTTTGTTTTCATAGGAGAAGCAAAATAAATCTTTTCTCTCTTTTTAGGGAAGTGTTCTATACCTTTCTTGAGTGGGAGTTGATATTTAATGGTGCCTTCTTTCATATCAATGATGGCACCAACAGTTCTAAGAAAAGGTCTTCCCAAAGTAATAGGACAAGAAGCATTGTATTCAACATCCAAAACATAGAAATCAACAGGGACATAGGAATTGTTAACCATAATAAGAACATCATTAAGACTCCCCATAAGTTTATTTTTAGCATTAGCATCAAGTGGGACATTCAAATAACAATCATCAAGAGGAGGCAAATCAAGGATATCATAAATCCTTCTAGGCATAATAGAAACACTACTATCAAGATCACACAAAGCTTTCAAATCAAAGTCATTCACTTTCATATTAATGATGGGTTCCCAACCATCTTCTTGCCTTATAGGAATAGAAGCTTTATGTTTCATATTTTCTTCTTTAATCTTTATGAGAGCATCAGTAATGTGTTTTGTAAAAGCCATGTTCATAGCACTAGCATTAGGACTTTTAGCAAGCTTTTGTAGGAACTTAATAACTTCAGAGATATTGCAACCATCAAGATCAAAATCAACTTTATCATCTAAAGTAGTAGAACTATTACTAGCCTCAACACTAGTGGTGGTGATAGTAGAAACACTAATGTTTCTAGCAATTTTATCTTCTCTTTCCCACTTAGCATGTAATTCAGCTAATAGTCTAACATTTTCATCAATTCTTACTTGTATGACATTAGTAGCTGCAAGGGGATTCTCATCAGTTTCAGGTTTAGCAACCATTTTATTAATCAATGAAGATTGAGCTTCAGACAAAGATGATATATTTCTTTCAGCATTAGAGAGTTTCAATTGTAAACTAGGAATTTCCCTATTTAGACTCTCAAGTTGATGGCTAATGTTCTTCAAAATGATAGATTGTTCCTCCATAGTTTTAGTAAATAGTTTATTTTGCTCATATTGCATTTGCATGAAGTTTTTGGTGGCTCTTTCAACTTCTAAAATTCTTCCTTCACTAGGTAATTCAAGTTTACCATTATAGCCATAAGTATTACTAGGAGGGTAGGGCCTATAATTGTTGTTACCAAAATTGTTCCTATAAGCATTATTACCATGAGCATTGTTGCCAAAGTTGTTATTTCTTATGAAGTTCACATCAACTTGCTCTTCTTGAGCAACCAAAGAGGCTAAAGGAACATTATTTGGATCAGTATGGACTTTCCCATTAACAAGCATAGACATAATAATATCAATTTTATCACTCAAGGAGGAGGTTTCCTCAACAGAATTTACCTTCTTACCTTGTGGAGCTCTCTCAGTATGCCATTCAGAATAATTAACCATCATATTGTCCAAAAGTTTTGTTGCAGCACCCAAAGTGATGGTCATAAAGGTACCTCCAGCAGCTGAATCCAATAGGTTCCTTGAAGAATAGTTCAATCCCGCATAAAAAGTTTGGATGATCATCCAAGCAGTCAGTCCATGAGTGGGACAATTCTTTACCAAAGATTTCATTATTTCCCAAGCTTGAGCAACATGCTCATTATCAAGTTGTTTAAACTTCATTATTTCACTTCTCATGGATATAATCTTAGCAGGAGGATAGTATTTTCCAATAAAAGCATCTTTGCACTTAGTCCAAGAATCAATACATCCTAGTTAAGGAATTCAACCATTCTTTAGCTTTTCCTCTCAAAGAGAAAGGAAACAATTTCAGCTTAATAATATCACCATCTATATCCCTATGCATTTGCATCTCACAAAGTTCAACAAAGTTATTTAGATGGGAAGCAGCATCTTCATTACCAATACCAGAAAATTGCTCTCTCATAACAAGATTGAGTAAAGTAGGTTTTATCTCAAAGAAAGTATTTTCCGCCATAGGTGGAGCAATAGGAGTGCTCATAAAATCAGGGTTGTTGGTGCTAGTGAAGTCACACAACTTAGTGTTTTCAAGAGTAGTCATTTTTTTGGATTTTCAAATAAGAAAGCAAACTTGTAAAACTAATTTTTTTTGGATTTTTGAAAAAGAAACAAGCAAACAAAGTAAAAATAAAACTAAGCAAAACAAAAACAACAAAGTAAAGAGATTGGATATGAGGGACTCCCCTTGTGAAGATGTCCTTGACTCCCCGGCAACGGCGCCAGAAAAGATCTTGATGCGCTCGACTTTCGACGTAGAGCTCGTTGGGAACCCCAAGAGGAAGGTACGATGAGCATAGCAGTAAGTTTTCCCTCAGTTATGAAACCAAGGTTTAATCGAACCAGTAGGAGCAAGGAAACACCCCAAAGGTGTTACTAGCTGAGCTTTGGAAGGGTGTACTACCGGTGCTAGTGGCTACGTGGAGACCTGCACAACACAACCACAGAACTTTGTCCCCAACTTGCGATGAGGTTGTCAATCTCACCGTGTTTTGCAGAAAACAAAGGATTAAACGTATCGAATGAAAAGAAGTAAAAGTTTGCAGAAAGTAAATACAAAGCATAAACAGTTTATAGATTGTATGTAAAGAAAAAGGACTGGGATCCATAGTTCACTAGTGGTGGCTCTCCTTAGATAGATAACATGCTGGGTGAACAAATTACAGCGGGACAATTGACAAACACCGAGAAAGCAATACATGCATATACTAATCATCTTGACTCCTCTGAGACTTGATTGGGCATTAGAACATTATACATAGACCGCCATCCAATTGCATCTATGACTAATAATCCACCTTCAGGTTATCATCCGAACCCCCTCTAGTATTAAGTTGCAAGCAACAGATTATTGCTTTACGAACTGCGTGTAAAGTAAACAATACGATTGTTCTATGAATAAAGGATTGTTTATTTCTCCCTAGTAGCAACAACATATCTAGTACCTTAGAGATTTCTGTCACTTCCCCAGATTACCAGAGGCATGAACCCACTATCGAGCATAAATACTAACTCTTGGAGTTGCTAGCATCTACTTGGCCAAGATAGCTACTAACAACGGAAAGCATGCAAGATCTCAAATAACAAAGACATGATAGAATCAATAATCAATCTGAAATAGCATCTCAATATCTATCGGATCCTCACAAACACAACATGTATGAATTACAAAAAGATGATCTTGATCATGAACGGAGCTCACAAGATCTAAACATGAAAGCACAAAGGAGGAGAACCAACCATCTAGCTACTACATGGATTTGTAGTTCAAGGATGAACTACTCACGCATCACACCGGAGGCTTGCATGGTGATGAAGAAGGCCTCCAGGGTGAATTCCCCTCTCCGGTAGGGTGTCGTGAAGAGCTTCAGATCCCTCCCGATCTAGGGATGGAAATGACGGCGGCTACAGACTCTTTCGTGGATTTTTGATTGGGTACTTAGGGTTTTCGTCCCGAGGGTAATATATAGGCGGAAGGAGAGGCCGAGGGGGTGCCGGGAGCGGCCACACCACCCCCTGGCATGGGCCAGGCCTGACCGCGCGGCCAGGTGGTGTGGTGGCTCCCTGGCCCTTCTTCGTCTCTTATTCTGGCACTTGATCACTTCCGGAAAAATAGGCACTTTGGCTTTTGTCCCGTCCAATTCTGAGAATATTCATTTGCTGACTTTCCTGGAACAAAAAACAGCAGAAAACAGGCAGCTGGCACTGTGGCTCTTGTTAATAGGTTAGTCCAAGAAATCATATGAAAAGTACTCCAAAGTTGGAACAAAACACAAGAAAGTGGATAAAACCAAGCATGGAACATCAAAAATTATAGATACATTTGCAATGTATCAATCATCTATTGACGAAGGTACTCCGAAGTGTGCGGGACGAGCGCTAGCTTTTGCCTCATCATCCGAGTCAACTTCGTTGTCCTCCGGGTCTTCGGCTTTGTCGCCTGACTCGGAGTCCTCACTTTCATTCCCTTCTTCATCTCCAGAGACAATTTCATCATCAAGAGCGCCGAGGAAGCTCGGCCCCTCATTCTAGGCATGGTAGGGGGAGTACTGAATGAGATTGTTCGCACAGGCATGGTGACGCGCGATCCACTCCGGATCCTCACAGCACTTAGACATGGCGCGCATATGCTTGAGCAATGCCAAGTCAATCCCTTCATACCATGAGAGCGTAAACTTCAAAGCGATGTCAGCTCCAGCCCATGCCGCAGATTCGCGCCACAGGTTTAGTTGTGTCTCGCATTCCATGAGTTTGGCTACGAAGTCTGAGGTTTTCTTAGGAATGGTCTCACCGGGCCAGAGGCAGCCGAACATCCGTGTCGCTGCTGGGATAATGTTCAAGCCGAAATTCCTCACTATATCAAGACGAGCGGTGAGACTCGCCAGGAGATCCTTTATGGCATAAGGAATTGGCTCGGCATCAGGGCCAACGGGAATTCTACGCTGCTAACGGGATTCGCGTACAGCGGAGGCGGCGAATTAATATCTCTCTAGAAATTTGCCTAAGGATAAGAGGAGCAATAGTGAGCGGATGAACCAAATTTGAATTGTAACAAATCAAGCAAGAGCGGAGAACTTACGCGCAATCTGGAAGAGAAGACGATGAATCTCGGAATCAGTGTTGGCGTTGTGGACCCGAAGCTTTTCACACTCAGTGATCACCGACACAAGTTTGACGTCGGCTTCCTCCAGTAAGCCCTTGTCCTTAGAGATTTGCGTAACAAGATGCTCCTTCTCTTCGGCAAACTCCTGATCGGCTTTCTCCTGCGCAGACTGATGAGAGCTCTTGAGCTTCTGGATTTCAGCATTCAGCCGAGTAATCTCCAAGTCCTGCTGCTGGAGCCGAGCTATCTCAGCGTCCTTCTTCTTCAATTCAGCTTCATACTTCCCTGATTGTTCCAGGAAGTGGGTCATCAGTTCAGGCATAGGAACACTATCCTCAAGAGCAACTGCAACATGATCCGGAGGACCCAAAATATGAGTGTCCACCGGATAAAGCATTTAGGGTACGATGATCATGTGAAGGGGATGAAATTACCTTTAATCTCCGCAAGATTCTTCCTCATAATTTTATTCTCAGCCTCAACCTTGGCTGCGTAATCCGGACAAGACATTCATATAAGCTCTAAGAAGTTGAAATGAACAAGGAAGGGAGGGAAATGGAAACTAACCCCTCTTCTGGTACTCCTCCAGGAGTTTACCATGATGCCCGCTTATGTCTTCGTAGGAGTCCAGCAGGCGCTAGAACTTGGCGGATCGGTGGTTAGTGGTAATCTGAAACAAGAAAGAGATAAAAGTTCAGAGAAAGTGGAAATTATTCGAAGGTTACAAGATCCAGGCCAAGTGGAACTTAACCCGGCTCTATTCGAAGTCTACGAGATCCGGGCCAAGTGGAACTTAACCCAGCCCTAGGTGTGTGGATATTCGAAGTCTACAAGATCCGGGCCAAGTGGAACTTAACCTGGTTCTAGATGTGTGGATATTCTAAGTCTACAAGATCCGGGCCAAGTGGAACTTAACCCGGCTCTAGGTGTGTGGATATTCGAAGTCTACATGATCCGGGCCAAGTGGAACTTAACCCGGCTCTAGGTGTGTGGATATTCGAAGTCTACAAGATCCGGGTCAAGTGGAACTTAACCCGGCTCTAGGTGTGTGGATATTCGAAGTCTACAAGATCCAGGCCAAGTGGAACTTAACCCGGCTCTAGGTGTGTGGATATTCGAAGTCTACAAGATCCGGGCCAAATGGAATTTAACCCGGCTCTAGGTGTGTGGATATTTGAAGTCTACAAGATCCGGGCCAAGTGGAACTTAACCCGGCTCTAGGTGTGTGAATATTTGAAGTCTACAAGATCCAGGCCAAGTGGAACTTAACCCGACTCTAGGTGTGTACATATTTGAAAACTACGTGATCCGGGCCAAGGGAACTGATGGCTCAGTGTTGATGTAGAGCTCGTTGGGAACCCCAAGAGGAAGGTATGATGAGCACAGCAACAAGTTTCCCTCAGTTATGAAACCAAGGACAAACCAGTAGGAGCAAGGAAACACCCCAAAGGTGTTGCTAGCTGAGCCTTGGCAGGGCGCACTACCGGTGCTAGTAGCAACGTGGAGACTTGCACAACACAACCACAAAACTTTGTCCCCAACTTGTGATGAGGTTGTCAATCTCACTGTGTTTTGCTGAAAACAGAGGATTAAATGTATTGAATGGAAGGAAGTAATAGTTTGTAGAAAGTAAACACAAAGCAGTAAACATTTTGTAGATTGTATGTAAAAGAAAAGGACCGGGATCCATAGTTCACTAGAGGTGGCTCTCCTTAAGATAGATAACATGTTGGGTGAACAAATTACAGCGGGGCAATTGACAAACATCGAGAAAGCAATACATGCATATACTAATCATCTTGACTCCTTTGAGACTTGATTGGGCATTACAACATTATACATAGACCGCCATCCAACTGCATCTATGACTAATAATCTACCTTCAGGTTATCATCCGAACCCCCTCCAATATTAAGTTGCAAGCAACAGATTATTGCTTGACGAATTGTGTGTAAAGTAAACAATACGAATGTTCTATGAACAAAGGATTGTTGTTTTCTCCCTAGTAGCAACAACACATCTAGTACCTTAGAGATTTCTATCACTTCCCCAGATTACTAGAGGCATGAACCCACTATCGAGCATAAATACTAACTCTTGGAGTTGCTAGCATCTACTTGGCCAAGATAGCTACTAACAACGGAAAGCATGCAAGATCACAAATAACAAAGACATGATAGAATCAATAATGTCGTTGTATTGGGAATGGCAGTACCTGAGGAGGTTAGATAGAGGTGTGGGGACTAGAAGGGAAGCTATCGACAACGTCCGTAGGCGAGATTGGATACAAGCGAGCGTAGCGGGACGCAAGAAGTACCCAGGTTCGGGGCCCTCGTGATGAGGTAAAGCCCCTACTCCTGCCGGATCTGACTGTGTGGAATACACGAACTACAAGTGCTCCTTGAGCTATATGTGCTAGCTACTGCCTTAAATGCTGTATGACCAACCCTTTCTACTGAGGCCTTGCCTCTCCTTATATAGGCAGAGAGGCGACAGTCTCCCTAGCCAATCCGACTGGCGGGCCCCACACGCGGGCCCCAGCCGGCTGGTCATCCACAGTGTCCAGTATGGTATGTCTTATCGGAGTACGAGCGGTATGGCTGTCGTAGGCACAGTGGACGCCGTGCGATCGCGTCGTCAGCACAGGCTACTGTTCCTGCGTCATCCTCGCAAAGTCTTTGGTATGGCCGGGTGGTGGCTAGTCTTGTCATCGTACATGGCATACTATGCACTGATACGCACGTCGTCCTATCTCACTGATTGGGTCCGGCTACGTCGCCGTATCCGGCTGTCTCTTGCTGATCCGGCTACCGGGTGATAGCCGGCCTGTCTTACCCTGTCCGGCTGCTTCTGGCCAGCCGGACACGATCCGACTGTCTGGTTTCTTGTCCGGTTTGGGTACCTGGGGATCATCCCCCCGACACTAGCCCCCGAGCACGTGTGGATTCCGCCCTTAGGCGAAATGTTCGCGCGCTCCTTCTTGTTTTTGAATTTGTATCCGGCTGAGCTTGGCAGTTGCACTACCCATGACGTTAGTGCTGACGCCGGCCACGCGCGCACGCACCATCATTGCTCTGTGGCGGGCAGCGTAACGTCCCGTCGCACGTCGCCTCGAGAAAATGCTGTCTAGTGCTTCGGTTCCTGCTCCGGGATCTTCTGCGCATCCTGCTTCGGCACACTGGATCCTGGGCGGTGGTTGGGGTGTGGGCTGCTTGGAAGCGCGCCGTGTGGCCCCGTCGACGGTTGCCCTTTCGACCCTTTAAAGCGACGCCGCGGGGGAGGCAGTTCCTTTCCTTCGCTCCCCCGCTGCAGTCTCCTTCTCCCTCGCGTGCTTTTGCTCCCGCGCCCTTGCCTTCTGCGTCGTAGCCCACTGTGCCGCCCGCTCGTTGTCGTTGTCGCTACGGGCCACCGCCAGTCTTCCATCGTCGCTCCCCCAGTCAGCCGGAGATGGCCACCAACCGCGGGGCTTGGTGCGGCTCCTCCGTCACGGAGGACCACATCGCGAAGTACCACGCCACCCGCGTTCTCCCGCCGGTGGAGGAGGTGGCGGTGCGGTTGGTGCCGGCGGGGGAGGTGTCGCCGCACCCGGCGGAGGGGGAGCGCGTCATCTTCCTCTCTCATCTGGCGCGCAGGTTCGCCCTTCCGGTGAATCCCTTCCTCTTGACGTTTCTCGCCTTCTTCGACCTCCATCTTCACCACCTCGGCGCCAACACCATCGAGACGCTGGCGCACTTCATGGTGTTCTGCGAGAGCTATCTCGGGATCCAGCCGGATATTGGGCTCTTCTGCCAGCTCTTCCGAGTCCGGCCACAGGTGCAGTACACGAAGGGGCCGCTAGTCGTCTGCGGTGGCGCCTCCATCTACTCCCACTCCCAATCTGGCTACCCCAAGTTCTTGCTTCAGGACACGGTACGGCTGTGGCAGCAGTCGTACTTCTACATGAAGAACGTCACCAACGTCGACCGGATAAATCTTCCGGCCTTCCAGGATGTCAAGTCCAGCCGGCAGAACTGGGACTTGAAGTTCCACGGCGACAAGGCGGAGTCGAACGCGATGCTACAGTGCATGCGCTCCCTCGTCACCTGCCGGCTAACCGGCCTAGACATCACTCTTAGCTGGATGTCCCGGCTGATGATGCCGATGCAGCAGCGGGCACACAAGATGTGCTATTACTCCGGCCGGCTGGACCCGACCCGGCTGTCGCGCCACGATCCCTGCTACCACAACTTCAAGGAGTGGTTGTGGACGATCAGAAAGGAGCGGCTGCCGGAGAACTGGGAGTTCAGTCTAGCGCCCTACAGCCGGGAGAACCGCACGCCCCGGGTAAGTTGCTGTAGCCAGAAACTTTATTTGCTCTTTCTGGGTTGTTTTCCTGTTCTGTCTGACTGACTTCTTGTATTCGGCAGATCTTCGCTTGCATCCTTCGCGAGGAGGGCGAGGCTCCCCTCGATATTTTCACGCCTGACTTGCTCGAGCCGCGCGCTCGGCGGTCCGGCGAGGAATCGGACGGGGACGGTGATGCCTTCTCTAGCCGGAATGATGAGCCGACTGCCGACCCGCACGCGGAGGTGCACGAGGAGGTAGAGGCCGCGCCGACCGTGGACCCGGCGACGCGCTCCGCGACGGATGGCGAGGCAGGCGGTAGCGGCTCCAGTCGTGCCGGCTCCCGCCGGCCTGTGACGGAGGAGCCGGCTCCCAAGAGGAGCCGGTCCGGCGCCCTGCCGCCCAGCCGCCTTGGCCGGAAGAAGGGGCCGCCCCCAGTTGTGCCGGGGTACGTTCCTTCTCCTCCCTTTTTCTTTCGGCGCCTTCTATCTGCTTGCCCTTTTTCTTCTTTTCCTGACTTTGGTTTATTTTGCCTTTGCCTTCTCCTCCTTCTCTTTAGCACACTGGTCTCTTTCGGAGCCGCGAGCTCGGCACGAGCGTCGGCCGGGTCACCGCTCCGTGCCCCGACTGCGCCAACCGGCGCCCCTCCTTCTTCTGAGGCGCAACCCTCGCCTCCCCTCGAGCTGAGCCGACCGCCCCCGCCTAACCGGAAGGTCCTCAGCCGGAAGCGGAGCCCTCCCAGCCGGAAGGCTCCTCTGCAGGCGCGCGGGGGGTTGTCGGCAAGGAGCTCGTCGTGGTTGGCGATGACAACTCCGACGAGGAGCCTGGGGAGGAGTGGAAAACGGCGGTGGTCGCGGCGAAGGAGTCCTTGGCCGTCAACGCCGTGGTCGACGACGCTTCCTTCGCCGCCTCGCTGTCGGACCTTGCCGCCACGCTCGAGCTGGCAGTGAAGGAGATTCGGCTGCTGGGGGCCGCAGCCGGCGGGAACCGGACTTTGGAGCAGAAGCTTGCTGCCGCCAACGGGACTTCCTAGAGTAAGTTCGCTTCACCCGGCTTGCTTTTTTTTTGTACTGACAGCCGGTTTTGTTGCAGCCATCCTCGTGTGCGCTCAGCGCGAGATCGATCGCTTGAAGAAAGCGAACGATCGGCTGAGCAAGTCCAATTCCACTCTGCGGCTACAGAAAAAGGATTGGCATGCGAGGGTAGACGGTCTAGAGGCCACCATCAAGGAGCGCGACGCTTCGCTCGCTAGCTAGGCCGAAGCCTTCGCCCTTCTCGAGGCCCAGAACAAGGTCCAAGAGAAGGAGATCAAACGGCTAGTGATCAAGGAGAAGGCGCTGGTGGAGGAGCTGATGCAGGTCGGCCACACTGCCAAGGGTGAGTTCCTTTTCCCGTCTTCCTTTCTTTCCGGATCCGGTAGCCGGATTTGACCCTTTTTTCTGATAGCCTTTTACCACGGCATAGACCTACTGGCCTATAACCGGCTGCAAGAGAACTGGCCGGGAGCGCAGCCGACAACCCAGGAGCTCGTCGTCCTTCTTGGCGAGAAATCTGCCAAGCTTCGTCAGGCGGTGCGGGATGTCTTCTCCTTCATGTGGCCGGAGGCTCTGGTTCCGGAGACGATGGCGCAACTGGCTGCGAATGTGGGAGAGGTGCCGGCTGTAGTGGACAGGTTGCGGGACTTGGCGGCGCAGGCCGGAGCGAAGATGGCTCTGGCCCTCATGCTCTCCTGGTACAAGGACGCCCGCGTCGAGAAGATCGACGGTGGCTTCCGCGCCGGAGCTGATCTTGCCACCATCCGCCAAGCCCATCCGGAGCTCCGCGGATCCGCCATCAAGATTGACGACTACGTGGATCCCGACGAGGCGCTCACCGACTCAGAGTCCGTCGGTACTCCCGACGTGGAGGGCCTGATGCCACCGCCCGCAGGCGCCAGAACCGGATCAAGCTCTGCGCCTCCTCCGCCGCCTGAAGCTTCTGCTGGACAAGATCCCCCTCACGGCAAGGGCCCTGCCGTCTAGTTATTGCCCCGGGATGCCGGGTGTATTTGCCTTGTCTTAGATATCCATGAACCTTGTCTGTCTGTACCGGTTATCTTTGATGCCGGGTAACTTATGGGAGCTTCGTCTTCCTTTTGTTTGTTAACGTTGAAATTCTTGAGTTTCCCTTCACTTGTGCGTTGAGTTTCCTTGTATGTCTGTACCGGCTACACACTCTTAGCCGGACAAACTACACCTCCAGTGGGGGCGCGCTAGCGCACCCACTGGGTGTAGCCCCCGAGATTCGGAGTAGCTGGCATAGCCAGGTGCTTCGAATCTTCCTTATTTCTCCCAAGTCTTCTAACTTTATCCGACTGGCCTCGTCCCAGTCGGCTGCTTTCGTTGGCTGAACGCCTTCAGCCGGGGGAACTAACATTTCAGTGGGGGCGCGCGAGCGCACCCACTAGGTGTAGCCCCCGAGATTCGGAGTAGCTGGCGTAGCCAGGTGCTTCGAATCTTCCTTGTATTCTCTTGCTCCAACCCTTGCCCTCACCTGGGCTCCGAACGGCCGGCTAAACGACCTTAGCCGGTCGGGAACTACAAGATTCCACTAGGGGCACGCGAGCGCACCCAGTGGGTGTAGCCCCCGAGATTCGGAGCGCTTGATGAAGGCAAAGACTTCGAATCTTCTTTCCTTCTCCTGAATTCCGACTCGAGGTAGTCGGACAAGGATGTACATACGCATACACACATGTCCACATAGGTTAGTAGGTTAGTCTGCCAAATTGTAGCCGGAAAACGGCTTGTTTTTTCGAAAACTGGCTTGTCCCTTTCTAGACACTTAGTCGCTTTCCCGTGTGCTCTCCTGTTTTCGCTGCGTCCTTGCCGTGCAGCCGGGTTGCGGTCTGCAGCCGGAATCCAAGGGAACTGACAGTACATTGCACACGGTACTAATGGCTTAGCAGCTGGATTGGTTCGAATCAGTCGCAGGGCCGGGACACCCGGTCTGCTGCGTCTCCTCCCCGTTTTTCGTGTGGGGTGCCTCGGGCTTTTGCTCTTGCTAGTCGGACAGCCGGGTTGCGGTCTGTAGCTGAGACGAAGAGTGGGCCTCTGACATCGTCACACACTACTCAGCCGGTTTGTTGAGTTAGCAGGCCGGGCCAGCCGGCGAGCCCCCGGGTAGGGGTTGCCGGAGCCAGAAAATTTGAACTAGAAAACAGGTGCTCACACATTTCTAGCAAGGAGCCCCCCCGAGATTCTCATGGGGGTCCGTATTTTCATTCATAGGGTTTTTCGAGATACATACACTGCCTGGGTTCCAGTAGGGCGCAGCAGGGCCGCATTTCAGGGACGCTCGGTCTCCTCGTCTGATTTGTCCATCTTGTTCTTACGCGGCTGCTGCGCGTCGATGAGGTAGTAGGAGTCGTTGGGCAGTGCCCGGCTGATGATGAAGGGGCCCTCCCAGGGTGGTGATAGCTTGTGCATGCCCTTCGTGTCTTGCACTAGCCGGAGAACCAGGTCACCCTCGCGAAATGCGACTGGGTGGATCCGGCTTGAATGGTAGCGACGTAGTCGCTGCTGGTACAGGGCTGATCTAGACAGGGCCAGCTCGTGGGCCTCCTCCAGAAGGTCCACTCCGTCCTCCCGCGCCTCCCTGTTGGCTTTTTCATCGTACAGGAGCTTGCGAGGGGAGTCGAACTCGATGTCAGCGGAGAGGACGACTTTCGATCCGTAGACAAGGAAGAATGGCGTGTAGCCGGTTGACCTATTCGGCGTGGTGTGGAGGCTCCACAGCACAGCCGGAAGTTCTTCGATCCAACATCCGGGTGACCACTCTAACGGCTCGATGAGGCGTGGATTGATGCCGGCTAGCACCAAGCCGTATGCTCTTTCGACTTGCCCGTTGGATTGCGGGTGCGCGACGAAGGCGAGGTCCAGTCGGATGCCCTTGTTGCTGCAGAACCGGGCGAAGGCCCCCTTGGGGAAGTTCGTGCTATTGTCGGTGATGATGCTGTTGGGGTAGCCGAAGCGGTTGATGATGTCGGTGAAGAAGGTAACAACCGTCGCTCCATCCAGCTTCCGGATAGGTTTGGCCTTGATCCACTTTGTGAACTTGTCCATCGCTACCAATAGGTGGGTCATGCCCGCGTGTGCTCGCTTGAAAGGACCGACCATGTCGAGGCCCCAAACTGCGAAGGGCCAGGTGATCAGTATGGTCTTGAGTACTGAAGTTGGCATGTGCCTGAGCTGCCCGAAGCATTGGCATCCATTGCATGCGCGGACCAGCTTCTCAGCGTCCTCGAGGGCGGTGGGCCAATAGAAACCATGGCGGAATGCCTTGGCGACTATCACCCTTGACGAAGCGTGGTGCCCGCACTCGCCCTGGTGGATATCCTTGAGTAGCCGGTAGCCTGTGTCCACATCAACACATCTTTGGAAGATACCGGATACGCTGCGCTTGTACAACTCGCCGTTAATGATGGTGTACGTGTGCGCGGCGCGCCGGATTTGCCTGGCCTCCACCTCGTCGTCCGGGAGCTCTCCATTGGCGATGTAGCTCATGAAGGGTTGTGCCTAGGATGGCACTTCCCGAATGACGAGGACGCTCCTGTCTTCCGGCTGACGGACGTCGGGGGGTCGTCCGGGTGGCGTACCTGGGACGGAGGCCCCCGAGCCACTAGGCGAGCCGGCAGCCCCCGGGTCTTGCGAGCTGGTTGGCACTGCCGGGCCGGAATTGGTGCGGGTCTTCTTCTTCGGTGGTTCTGCCGGCTCCGCTTCTACCGTTCCATCAGCCGGAATGCTTCCTGCCCAGACGATGGAGTCTGATTCTGGTGACGGGTTGATGGATGGCTTGCGCAGGTGCTCCAAGGAGACCCCTGGTGGGATGGCCTGCCTGGTGGATCCGATCTTGGAGAGCGCATCGGCCGCCTCGTTGTTGTTGCGGGGGACGTGGTGAAACTCGCACCCGTCAAAGGAGGCGCTGAGCTTCTGGATGTGGAATCGGTAGAGAGCCATGTTTGCATCTCGGGCGTCCCATTCTCCAGACACCTGCTGCACCACCAGGTCCGAATCACCGAAGCACAGGATCCGGTTGACACCGATCTCCTTGGCCAGCCGGAGCCCGTGCGCCAGTGCCTCGTATTCGGCTACGTTGTTGGAGGCCTTGAAGTGGATCTGCAGCACGTACTCTAGCCGGTCACCTTTGGGCGAGGTGAGCACAATGCCGGCTCCCAAGCCCCCGAGCATCTTCGACCCGTCGAAGTGCATCCGCCAATGGTCCGAATCCGGAACCGGTGGGAGATACTGGGTCTCGGCCCAGTCGACGAGGAAGTCCGCCAACGCCTGCGACTTGATCGTGAGCCGAGGCTCGTACTGGATGGAGTAGGCGGCGAGCTCGATGGCCCACTTGGCGACTCGGCCGGTGGTGTCCTTGTTGCCGATGATTTCCGAAAGGGGTGAAGTGCACACGACCTTAATCGGGTGCTCCTAGAAGTAGTGCTTGAGCTTCTTGCATGCCAGGTACACGCCGTAGCACATCTTATGGTAGTGGGGGTAGTTCGGCTTGGATAAGGAGAGAACCTCGCTGAGGTAGTAGACGGGTCTCTAAACCGGCTGAGCCTTGCCTTCCTTGGGGCGCTCCACCACCAGGACGATGCTAACGACCCGGCTGATGGCTGCTATATAGAGCAACATCGGCTCCTTGCTAGCCAGCGTGGCTATAACCGGTGCTGTGGATAGCATGCGCTTGAGGTCGTGGAACGCGGTGTCAGTTCACGAAGTCCAGGAGAACTTGTCCGTCTTCTTCATCAGCTGGTACAACGGGAGTGCCTTCTTCCCCAGCCGGCTGACAAAGCGACTGAGGGAAGCCAGGCATCCGGTGAACTTCTGGACCCCAAGCAGGTTCCTGGGCGGCTGCATCCTCTCGATGGCCGCGATCTTCTCCGGATTCGCCTCGATACCTTGTTGTGATACAAGGAAACCGAGGAGCTGGCTGGACGGCACCCCGAAGATGCACTTTTCCGGGTTCAGCTTCATCCGGTACTGGCGGAGGTTGCCGAATGTTTCTCCCAGATCCTCGAGGAGGGTGCGCTTCTCCTTGGTCTTAATGACCACGTCATCCACATAAGCGTGCACGTTTCGGCCTATCTGCGAGTGCAAGCATTTCTGCATACATCGCTGATAGGTGGCGCCTGCGTTCTTTAGGCCGAAAGGCATGGTTACATAGCAGAAAGCCCTGTAGGGGGTGATAAATGATGTCTTAATCTGATCAGCCAGGTTTAGCCGGATCTGATTGTACCCGGAATAGCAATCTAGAAAAGACAAAAAATCACAGCCGGCCGTGGAATCGATGACTTGATCGATACGGGGCAAGGCGAAGGGGTCTTTCGGGCTCGCCTTGTTCAGGCTAGTGTAGTCGATACACATGCGCCAGGTCTTGTTCTTCTTCAGCACCAGGATTGGGTTCGCCAACCAGTCCGGGTGGTACACTTCCATGATGAATCCGGCTGCAAGGAGCCGGGTGATCTCGTCACCGATTATCTTTCTCTTCTCCTCTGCGAACCGGCGCAGAGGTTGCTTGACCGGCTTGGCATCCGGACGCACATGAAGTGAGTGCTCGGCGAACTCCCTCGGCACACCCGTCATGTCCTTGGGGGACCATGCAAAGATGTCCCGATTCTCACGGAGGAAGTCGAAGAGCGCGCCTTCCTATTTGCTGTCCAGGCCGGCACCAATGGTGACGAACTTAGTCGGATCGGAGGGGTCGAGCAGGATTCTCTTTGTCTCCTTTGCCGGCTGGAAAGCTCCTTCTCCAGCGGGTTTGCTGCTAGCTGGAATGTCCTGCTGGGCCATGGCCACATTGCGCATGATCATGCGTTTTTCTTCGGCTATGATGAGGGCCTCTGCTAGTTTGGAACCGGCTAAGGCGCAGTCCATCGACCGCCTGAAGCAGCCGGCGACGGTGATCACACCGTGGGGTCCCGTCATCTTTGTCTTGAGGTAGGCGTAGTGGGGGATGGCCATGAACTTGGCGAGGGCGGGGCGCCTGAGGAGAGCATGGTAGGAGCTCGTCAGATTTACCACCTCGAACCAGATTGGTTCGCGGCGGAAGTTCTCCTCGGTCCCGAAGATGACGTCCAGCTAGATTTTCCCCAGCGGGACGCAGGCTAGCCCCGGCAGTACGCCGTGGAACGTCGTGGTAGTCGGGCGCAGGTCGCTTTCGCGAATGCCCAGCTTCTCCAGCGAGGACTGGTAGAGGAGGTTGAGGCTGATGCCTCCGTCGATGAGGACGCGCGAGAATCGGCAGGTGCGCGCGTTGGAGACGATGAGAGGGTCGAGCACCATGGCGTAGCCCTCGGGAGTCGGCAGATGCTCGGGCTGATCCGCCCGGCTCCAGGTGATGGGGGTTTCTGACCAGTTCAGGTACTGGGGGGCCGGAGAGACGATGGCATTAACCTCCTTGGAGCATCGCCTACGACTGTGCTTGTCGTCCTGCTCTGTCTCGAAGATGTGGTAGGTGGTGTGCGGCTGGGGGTAGCCGTTGTTTTTGTTGCCGCCGTTGCCGCCGTTACCATCATTACCGGCTCCCCTAGCCGGTGGTGGAGGTCCACCCGGTGGGGGAGGGGGAAGACGAGGCTGGTTGCCCTAGTCCTTTAGCTGGCGGGTCCAGCTACAGTTCCAGGTGGTGTGCGTAGCTGGTTTGAAGGGACCGCTATGCCACTTGCACGGGCCGTCAAACATCTGGTCGAAGGTGAGCCGTGGCTTCTGCCTTCTTGCCTCATTAGCCGGTGCGTCGGGCGCACCCTCCACAACATTGACCTGCCGCGCGTGGTAGCGAGGCTTCTTCTGTCCAGCCTGGCGGTCCCCATGGAACCGGTTGTCGTTGCCGTGGCGTCTAGAGGATCCGGCTTCTCCTGCCGGGTTGCTTGGTCGGTCGCGAGCCGGCTCCGTGGGAGTCGGACGGCCGTCCGTGTTTACTCGGAGGGGCTTCTTCATGGCGGCATCCGCCGTGGCGTACTAGTCCGCAACCGTCATGAGCTCCGCCATGGTTTTCGGCTCGTCACACAGTAGCCGGTGGCGAAGTATGGTGCCCTCCCGGCAACCTTCGATGAAGAAACTGATGGCCTGGCTCTCCAAGATGCCCTCGCAAGTATTGCGCAGCTCCGTCCACTTGGCGAGGTACTCATGGTCGGTCTTGTGGTCGCCCTGGACGCACAAGGCCAGGTCGCGCGGGCGCCCTGGACGTTTGTATGTGTCGTTGAAGTTGCGGACGAACACCTTCTCGAAGTTAGGCCAGGCGTTGATGCTGTTGGGCGCAAGGCTATTGAGCCATGTCCTTGCCGACCCGGTTAGCATGAGGGGGACGTAGCGCACGGCTGTGCACTTGTTCCCATGGGCGATGCCGACTGCCGTAGCGTAGTCAGTCAACCAGTCTTCTGGCTTCATGCTGCTGTCGTACTTGGGGGTGTCCCAGGGCAGGGAGAATTTATCCGGAAATGGCTCGTTCCGGATGCAGGGTCCGAAACAAACCGGGCCGATCGAATCTTGCTCCTCCGTGATGCGCGCTTGAGCGAGGAACTCGATGCGGTCGCGGGCATCCGGACAATCCGGGTTGGGCGCTCCCACCCGGCCCGATAGACGGGAACCGGCTGGTCTGGGCGCTCCGGCTGGCGGAGGGGGAGGTGGCGGGTTGCTGTTCACCGTCTGCTCCTGGCGCGGCTGGCCCCTGTTGCCAAAGCTGCGACGCCTACTGCGGGCCATGGGCGGCTGAGGGGAGGACGCCTGTTGGGTGTCGCACGGCGTGCCCCTGCTGTTGGCGGGTAGCTTGCTCCCCGTGGAGTAGCTGAGGTCTTCCTGCATCTGCCGGTTGGCACCGGCCTGCTCGTCCGCGATACGGAGGAGCTCCTGCACGTGAGCGTGCTGGCGGGCCCGCTCCTCGCCCCCAGGCTGGGTAATTCCTCTGTCGCGGCTCGCGACGTGCGTAGGTTCTTGATAGGCGTGCTGTAGGTGGGCCGTGTGAGGGCAGGCACGGGATCCGGTTCCCCGTCCTTTTCCATTCTACCGCCCAGCTCGCCGCCCCGACGCCGTACCTGGCCACGCTGGCTCGGCTCCGCGGTAGCCGGAGTAAGGCCGTGCGCGCGGTCGTACTCGCGCCGGGTGATCTCGAGTTGCTTGTGGGCTGCCGCCAGCTCCATGGCCTCATGGAGGAGGATCTATCTTTCCATGTGAAGTTGGCCTCCGCTTCCGCCGAGTTATCCCCGAGGTTAACCGGCGTCAGGAGCCGATCAATGGCATCCTCCACCGGGTTCCGAGGCTGCGGGGGAGCGGAAGTTCCGACCTCGTCCGCGCCTCGCTCCCGCGGCTGGCGGGGATGGGAGCTGGAATCGGCCATCATGACCTCGACCCCGCGGGATGCGGCGGAGGCGCTGCCGCCTGAGCGCGGCAGCTCCGTGACAGAGACGATTTCCCTAGGGAAACGCTCCGGGATGGTGGCGACGTAGACGGCGAGATCGCCGAATAGCAGGACGGTGCCGTTCGCCAGGAAGGAGGTTTCGGCGAAGCAGGAGGCGTTGTCGATGACGCAGTCGAACTTGCCAAGTGTGAGCACCAGCCCGAAGGCCACACGCTCACCGGCTGAAGTGCGGGGTCCCGTGCGGAACATGACTCCGGTCGAAGCCATCTCGCCCCATGGTGGGCGCCAACTGTCGTTGTATTGGGAACGACAGTACCTGAGGAGGTTAGATAGAGGTGTGGGGACTAGCAGAGAAGCTATCGACGGCGTCCGCAGGCGGGATTGGATACAAGCGAGCGTAGCGGGACGCAAGAAGTACCCAGGTTCGGGGCCCTCGTGATGAGGTAAAGCCCCTACTCCTGCCGGATCTGACTGTGTGGAATACTCGAACTACAAGTGCTCCTTGAGTTGTATGTGCTAGCTACTGCCTTAAATGTTGTATGACCAACCCTTTCTACTGAGGCCTTGCCTCTCCTTATATAGGCAGAGAGGCGACGGTCTCCCTGGCCAATCCGACTGGCGGGCCCCACACGCGGGCCCCAGCCGGCTGGTCATCCACAGTGTCTAGTATGGTATGTCTTATCGGAGTACGAGCGGTATGGCTGTCGTAGGCATAGTGGACGCCCTGTGAGCCCGTCGTCAGCACAGGCCACTGTTCCTGCGTCATCCTCGCAAAGTCTTCGGTATGGCCGGGTGGTGGCCAGTCTTGTCATCGTACAGGGCGTACCGTGCACTGATACGCACGTCGTCCTGTCTCACTGATTGGGTCCGGCTACGTCGTCGTATCCGGCTGTGTCTTGCTGATCCGGCTACCAGGTGATAGCCGGCCTGTCTTACCCTGTCCGGCTGCTTCTGGCCAGCCGGATGCGATCTGACTGTCTGGTTTCTTGTCCGGTTTGGGTACCTGGGGATCATCCCCCCAACAAATAATCTATCTAAAATAGCATCTCAATATCCATCGGATCCCCACAAACACAACATGCAGAATTACAAATAGATGATCTTGATCATGAACGCAGCTCACAAGATCTAGACATGAAAGCACAAAGGAGGAGAACCAGCCATCTAGCTAGTACATGGATCTGTAGTCCAAGGATGAACTACTCACACATCACACCGGAGGCTTGCATGGTGATGAAGAAGGCCTCCAGGGTGAATTCCCCTCTCCGGCAGGGTGCCAGGAAGAGCTTCAGATCCCTCCCGATCTAGGGATGGAGACGATGGCGGCTACAGACTCTTTCGTGGATTTTTTATCGGGTACTTAGGGTTTTCGTCCCGAGGGCATCTTATAGGCGGAAGGAGAGGCCGAGGGGGTGCTTGGGCTGGCCACACCACCCCCTGGCGCGGCCAGGCCTGGCCCACGTGGACAGGTGGTGTGGTGGCCCCCTGGCTCCTCTCTGTCTTGTATTCTGGCATCTGATGACTTCCGGAAAAATAGGCACTTTGGCTTTTGTCCCGTCCAATTCCGAGAATGTTCATTTTTTGACTTTCCTGGAACCAAAAACAGCAGAAAACAGGCAGCTAGCACTGTGGCTCTTGTTAATAGGTTAGTCCTAGAAATCATATGAAAACTACTCCAAAGTGTGGACAAAACACAAGAAAGTGGATAAAACCAAGCATGGAACATCAAAAATTATAGATACATTTGCAATGTATCAACATCCCCAAGCTTAACTCCTGCTCGTCCTCGAGTAGGTAAGTGATAAAAAGAAAGAATAATTTTTGAGGTGACATGCACCATCAAAGACTTGATCAAAGTATTTGTAAAACATTCAAAACTGGGATCATAGTACTTCAATCAAAACATGAAAGACAAAGTTCTAGCAATAAGACAAAGAAACTATGATGCAACATGAAAAGGTACAAACAAGAGATTCATGAATAACAATGCTTTGCAAGACGTTTGTTTTTTTCACATAAAGAAAACATAGCATAATAGTATTCAGCTTGTCCCTCATAGAGTAGCAAATATAAATGCATAGGACACCTTCAAAGTTCATAACAGTGACTAGATACAAATAGTTTAAAACAAGCAATAGCTATGCATCAATCAACTAGTCTTGGGACAATGCACATAGAACTAAGAATGGCCACTATGCTCTCAAAGTAGGTGCATAAAGGTAGAAGGTGGAGACTCAATATAATGGTGGAAGAAAGGCCTTTATAAAAGGAAGTAGGGATGCAAGTCTCATAGAGGTTCCAAAAATTATGTGACTTATAGCTTTCAGCTCTCATTGCCCCTATCATAAGCATCTTGAAGGTGATTAAGGTTTCTCATTGCCCCTATCATAAGCATCTTGAAGGTGATTAAGGTTAAAGTGACACAACTAAGAGGATATGCTTGACAAGTTACAAATCGAAATCTCATGCCCCTTACTTACGAAGACCGATCCTCATGCTACTCAACTTTAGTCACAAGTAAGCTCTTGTCATTGTAAGTACATAGGTATTATAAAGAACCACCAACAGGGTACCCCTTGCACATGATACAGGAGCTATCACATAATCAAAATGACAAGGCAAGCAGACAATGAGCATCTCAGCGATCTTTTTATTTGCTATTTGCATAGGTTTTTATTGAGGATGCTTCATAGAGTGCTCATTATGGTGATGCTGCAAGTTTCCACCATGATTAGGCATGGCTTAGGATAGCGGCCCATACGTTTCTCTAACACACATACAAACTCCATGATCTTACAAGTTCTACTTTTATTTCACACCGCCGGGATCCGTAAGCAAAAGAACATGATATCAACGGGGTACAAAGTACAAGTGCAATGTTGAAAGTGTTCCCCATGATACATGGTTCTGCTAATTTCAACTTATAAAGCGCAAGCATATATGCAACAAAGAAGGACCCAATGGTTCAAGTTTATTAGATGCAAAAAAGTAAAGTGTGCCATCTCGTGAGAGCTTTAATCACTAGTTTTCTCATAACAAGTTTAATTTGGAAGGTAAACAAAAGCATGAATATACTTGGAATAGCATAAGCTAGTAGGTAGGTATTGTGGACTCTTTGGAATAACTTGGTTTAGGGAGTTGGCTGCATGAGTGGAACTCATACTTGGTTGTGGAGGCTAGGAAAAGACTGGTAGCGACAAACTAAGAGAGCAATAATGGCCATAATCATGCAGAGCGACAAAACATCATTGATCAAAGCATAAAGTGATACTACAAGTTGAAAACTAAATGATCATAAAGGCTATGGTGACTTGAGATAGTCATAACATGGTGTGAGCATGTGCCAAGTCAACCCAAATAAAGCATCAAAGGAGAATACCACTATACTATGCTTAAATATGCTAAAACAACGCATGGTTCATACAAGACACATTAAGAAATATAAATTGTTTATAACAATTCATGCTATAGCAAAGAATATTGAGCATAAAGCCAAAACAATATCAAGCATGGCATGACAAAGCATAGGCCACAGTCAAAAACAAGCTCTTTTTACCACATAAGTATGAACTTTCCTACTCTTTTCCAAACCAAACCAAACTATTTGCAAACCAATCTATGAAAGAGGGGGTCGAACCAATTTATTCAGAAAACTAAGCGAACCAAGAAAACGAAAAACCAAAACGAAAAAAGAAAAAGAAGACGCTCCAAGAACAACACAACTATGCATGAAACAATAAAAATGAAGCGTTTGGAAGAAACCTGGGATTTTCAAGATAAATAAGTCTTAAAGTTCAGTTATAACACCAAATAAACTTCCATTAGAACACTATATACTGTAGCACTTCCCTCAAAAAGCTCAATTCCCCAAAAGAACTCAAAAAGCAACCAACAAGAAGCAAATGCAGAAAATGGCAGAAATCTGTCAAAACAGACCAGCAGGTAAAGACGAATTTTTTAGAAGCCCTTCTATTGCTCAAATCAAAAAGTGTTTAACTAATGAAAGTTATATAACAACCTGGGGCAGAAGGAAAAAAATTCACGCCTCAAAAAGATGTTCAGAGATTTTACACGAATGTTTACGGAGAAGCACAGAAATCTGTTTCAGGACAACAACTTTCCCAATCATTACTTCTCTCTCATTAGAGGCTACTCTTGGCACAAAAAGCAAATAAAAAGGATAAGGTGCGGTTATTACTGAAGTAATAACTTCCAACACTCATGTAAAACTTTTGGGTTATCTCCCAATAAGTACTTTTCTTTAACGCCTTTAAGTTAGGCATAAGAAGCAAGAAAAAGGATCAAGTGTTCTCAAATGAAGAAGCATTAAGACCAAATTTTGTTTTCATAGGAAAAGCAAAAGAAATATTCTCTCTCTTCATAGGGAAGTGTTCTATACCTTTCTTGAGTGAGAGTTGGTATTTAATGGTGCCTTCTTTCATATCAATAATGGCACCAACAGTTCTAAGAAAAGGTCTTCCCAAAATAATAGGAAAAGAAGCATTGTATTCAACATCCAAAACATAGAAATCAACGGGGACACATGCATTGTTAACCATAATAAAAACATCATTAAGACTCCCCATGAGTTTCTTTTTAGCATTATCATCAAGTGGGACATTCAAATAACAATCTTCAAGTGGAGGCAAATCAAGCATATCATAAATCCTTCTAGGCATAATAGAAACACTACTATCAAGATCACATAAAGCTTTGAAATCAAAGTCATTCACTTTCATATTAATGATGGGTTCCCAACCATCTTCTTGTTTTATAGGAATAGAAGCTTTATGTTTCATCTTTTCTTCTTTATTCTGAGAGCATCAGTAATGTGTTTTGTAATGGCCATGTTCATAGCACTAGCATTAGGACTTTTAGCAAGCTTTTGTAGGAACTTAATAACTTCAGAGATGTTGCAACCATCAAGATCAAAATCAAATTTATCATCTATAGTAGTAGAACTATTACTAGCGTCAACACTAGTGGTGGTAATAGTAGAAACACTAATGTTTCTAGCAATTTCATCTTCTCTTTCCCACTTAGCATGTAATTCAGCTAATAGTCTAACATTTTCATCAATTCTTACTTGTATAGCATTAGTAGCTGCAAAGGGATTATCATTAGTTTCAGGTTTAGCAGCCATTTTATTCAAAGAAGATTGAGCTTCAGCCAAAGATGCTATATTTCTTTCAGCATTAGAGAGTTTTTCCTCAATAGTTTTATTGAAAGCAGTTTGTTTAATAATAAAGTCCTTAAGCATAACTTCAAGTTCAGAGGGTGCACTCCTATTATTGTTGTAAGAATTTCCGTAAGCATTCTTGGACTAAATGCAAAGATGCTTTTATTGGAAAATACTATCCTCCTGCTAAGATTATATCCATGAAAGTGAAATAATGAAGTTTAATCAACCTTATAATGAGCATGTTGCTCAAGCTTGGGAAAGAATGAAATCTTTGGTAAAGAATTGTCCCACTCATGGACTGACTGCTTGGATGATCATCCAAACTTTTTAAGCATGATTGAACTATTCTTCAAGGAACCTGTTGGATTCTGCTACTGGAGGTACCTTTATGACCATCACTTTGGGTGCTACAACAAAACTTTTGGACAATATGATGGTTAGTTATTCTGAATGACATACTGAGAGAGCTCCACAAGGTAAGAAGGTAAATTTTGTTGAGGAAACCTCCTCCTTGAGTGATAAAATTGATATTATTATGTCTATGCTTGTTAATGGGAAAGCCCATATTGATCCAAACAATGTTCCTTTAGCCTCTTTGGTTGCTCAAGAAGAGCAGGTTGATGTGAACTTCATAAGAAATAACAACTTTGGCAACAATGCTTATGGTAATAATGCTTATAGGAACAATTTTGGTAACAACAATTATAATCCATATCCTCCCAACAATGGTAATGCTTATGGAAATTCTTACAACAATAATAAGAGGGCTCCCTCTGAACTTGAAGTTATGCTTAAAGAGTTTATTAGTAAATAAACTGCTTTCAATAAAACTATTGAGGAAAAACTCTCTAATGCTGACAGAAATATAGCATCTTTGGCTGAAGCTCAATCTTATTTGAATAAACTGGCTGCTAAACCTGAAACTAATGATAATCCCTTTGCAGCTACTAATGCCATATAAGTAAGAATTGATGAAAATGTTAGACTATTAGCTGAATTACATGCTAAGTGGGAAAGAGAAGATGAAGTTGCTAGAAACATTAGTGTTTCTACTATTACCACCACTAGTGTTGAGGCTAGTAATAGTTCTACTACTTTAGATGATAAGTATGGTTTTGATCTTGATGGTTGCAATATCTCTGAAGTTATTAAGTTCCTACAAAAGCTTGCTAAAAGTCCTAATGCTAGTGCTATGAACATGGCCTTTACAAAACACATTACTGATGCTCTCATAAAGATTAAAGAAGAAAAGATGAAACATAAAGCTTCTATTCCTATAAAACAAGAAGATGGTTGGGAACCCATCATTAATATGAAAGTGAATGACTTTGATTTCAAAGCTTTATGTGATCTTGATAGTAGTGTTTCTATTATGCCTAGAAGGATTTATGATATGCTTGATTTGCCTCCTCTTGAAGATTGTTATTTGAATGTCCCACTTGATGCTAATGCTAAAAAGAAACTCATGAGGAGACTTAATTATGTTCTTATTATGGTTAATGATTCCTATGTCCCCATTGATTTCTATGTTTTGGATGTTCAATACAATGCTTCTTGTCCTATTACTTTGGGAAGACCTTTTCTTAGAACTGTTGGTGCCATCATTGATATGAAAGAAGGCACCATTAAATATCAACTCCCACTCAAGAAAGGTATAGAACATTTCCCTCGAAAGAGAGAAAATATTTCTTTTGCTTCTCCTATGAAAACAAAATTTGGTCTTAATGCTTCTTCATTTGAGAACACTTGATTCTTTCTTTGCTTCTTATGCCTAACTTAAAGGCGTGAAAGAAAAGTACTTATTGGGAGATAACCCAAAAGTTTTAGATGAGTCTTGGAAGTTATTACCTCTGTAATAACTGCTCCTTATCCTTTTTATTTGCTTTTTGTGCCAAGAGTAACCTCTAATGAGATAGAAGTAATGATTGGGAAAGTTGTTGTCTCGAAACAGATTTTTGTGCTTCACCGTAAAAATTCGTGAGAGAGCTCTGTATGTCGGATTGAGCTGTAATTTTTGTTCTTCTGCCCCAGGTTGTTATCTAACTTTCGTTAGTTCAACACTTTTTCATTTGAGCAACAGAAGGTCTTCGAACAAATTCGTCTTTACCTGCTAGTCTGTTTTTGACAGATTTCTGCCATTTTCTGCATTTGCTTCTTGTTGGTTCCTCCTTGAGTACTTTTGGGGAATTGAGATTTTTGAGGGAAGTGCTACAGTATCTAGTGTTCTAATGGAAATTTATTTGGTGTTAGAACCGAACCTTGAGACTTATTTTTCTTGAGTGCACTAATGTTGTTAATGAGAATGTGTGAAGTTTTGTATGAAGGAAAAAAATTCAGGTGTATGGAAGGAATGAGTAATGAGATGATGGATGGACTAAAGCTCAAGCTTGGGGATGCCACGTGTGTCACCCCAAGAAATATCCAAGAAATACAAGCATCAAAGCTTAGGGATGCCCAAGGCATCCCCTTCTTCATCAATAAAAATCTCAGGTATTTTCCAAACGCTTCATCTTTATTGTTTCATGCACAACTGTGTTTTTCTTGGAGCGTCTTGTTTTTCATTTTTGTTTTGGTTTTAGTTTGCTTGGTTTGCTTAGTTTTCTGAATAGATTGGTTGGACCCCCTCTTTCATACTTTGGTTTGCAAACAGTTTGGTTTGGTATGGAAAAGAGTAGGAAAGTTCATACTTATGTGGTAAAAAGAGCTTGTTTTTGACTATGGCCTATGCTTTGTCATGCCATGCTTGATATTGTTTTGTCTTTATGCTTAGTATTCTTTGCTGTAGCATGACTTGTTATAAACAATTGAGATTGCTTAATGTGCCTTGGATGAATCATGCGTTGTTTTACCATATTAAAGCATAGTATAGTGGTATTCTCCTTTGATGCTTTATTTGGGTTGACTTGGCGCATGCTCACACCATGTTATGACTATCTCAAGTCACCGTAGCCTGTATGATCCTTTAGTTTTCAACTTGTAGTATCACTTTATGCTTTGATCAATGATGTTTTGTCGCTCTACATGATTATGGCCATTATTGCTCTCTTAGTTTGTCGCTCCCAATCTTTTGCTAGCCTCCACAACCAAGTATGAGTTCCACTCATGCATCCAACTCCCTAAACCAAGTTATTCCAAAGAGTCCACCATACCTACCTACTAGCTTATGCTATTCCAAGTATATTCATGCTTTTGTTTACCTTCCACTTGTTATGAGAAAACTAGTGATTAAAGCTCTCACGAACTTGATGGCACACTTTACTTTATTGCCTCTAATAAACTTGAACCATTGGGTCCTTCTCTGTTGCGTATATGCTTGCGCTTTATAAGTTTAAATTAGCAGAACCATGTTTCATGGGGAACACTTTCAACACTGCACTTGTACTTTGTACCCCATTGATATCATGTTCTTTTGCTTACGGATCCCGGCGGTGTCAAATAAAGGTGGAACTTGTAAGATCATGGAGTTTGTATGTGTGTTAGAGAAACGCCTGGGCCGCTAGCCTAAGCCATGCCTAATCATGGTGGAAACTTGTAGCATCACCACAATAAGCACTCTATGAAGCATCCTCAATTAAAACCTATGCAAATAGCAAATAAAAAGATCACTGAGATGCTCATTGTCTGCTTGCCTTGTCATTTTGATTATGGGAAAGTTCCCGTATCATGTGCAAGGGGTACCTCGTTGGCGGTTCTTCATTATACACATATACTTACAATGACAAGAGCTTACTCGTGACTGAAGTTGAGTAGCATGAGGATCGGTCTTCGTAAGTAAGGGGCATGAGATTTCGGCTTATAACTTGTCAAGCATATCCTCTTAGTTGTGTCACTTTAACCTTAATCACCTTCAAGATGCTTATGATAGGGGCAATGAGAGCTGAAAAGTACAAGTACCATAATTTTTGGAAGCTCTTTATGAGACTTGAATCCCTACTTCCTTAAAAAAAGGCCTTTCTTCCACCATTATATTGAGTCTCCACCTTCTCACTTTATGCACCTACTTTGAGAGCATAGTGGCCATTCTTAGTTCTATGTGCATTGTCCCAAGAATAGTTAATTGATGCATAACTTGATATTGATTGTTTTAAACTATTGTATCTAGTCACTCTTATGAACTTTGAAGGTATCATATGCATTTATATTTGCTACTCTATTGAAGGACAAGCTGAATACTACTATGCTATGTTTTCTTTATGTGAAACAAACAAACGTCTTGCAAAGCATTGTTATTCATGAATCTTTTGTTTGTGCCTTTTCATGTTGCATCATAGTTTCTTTGCTTATACCTAGAACTTTGTCTTCATGTTATGATTGAAGTACTATGATCCCAGCTTTGAATGTTTTGCAAATACTTTGATCAAGTCTTTGATGGTGCATGTCACCTCAAAAATTATTCTTTCTTTTTATCACTTACCTACTTGAGGACGAGCAGGAGTTAAGCTTGGGGATGTTGATACATTGCAAATGTATCTATAATTTTTGATGTTCCATGCTTGGTTTTATCCACTTTCTTGTGTTTTGTTCCAACTTTGGAGTACTTTTCATATGATTTATTGGACTAACCTATTAACAAGAGCCACAGTGCCAGCTGCCTGTTTTCTGCTGTTTTTGGTTCCAGGAAAGTCAGAAAATGAATATTCTCGGAATTGGACGGGACAAAAGCCAAAGTGCCTATTTTTCCGGAAGGGATTAAGTGCCAGAATACGAGACGAAGAAGGGCCAGGGGCCGGCCACACCACCTAGCCACGCGGCCAGGCTGGGCCCGTGCCAAGGGGTGGTGTGGTGGCTCCCGGCACCCCCTCGGCCTCTCCTTCCGCCTATATATTGCCCTCGGGACGAAAACCCTAAGTACCCGATCAAAAATCCACGAAAGAGTCTGAGCCGCCGTCATCTCCATCCCTAGATCGGGAGGGATCTGAAGCTCTTCCCGGCACCCTGCCGGAGAGGGGAATTCACCGTGGAGGCCTTCTTCATCACCATGCAAGCCTCTGGTGTGATGCGTGAGTAGTTCATCCTTGCACTACGGATCCATGTAGTAGCTAGATGGCTGGTTCTCCTCCTTTGTGCTTTCATGTTTAGATCTTATGAGCTCCGTTCATGATCAAGATCATCTATTTGTAATTCTGCATGTTGTGTTTGCGGGTATCCGATGGATATTGAGATGCTATTTCAGATTGATTATTGATTCTATCATGTCTTTGTTATTTGTGATCTTGCATGCTTTCCATTGTTAGTAGCTATCTTGGCCAAGTAGATTCTAGCAACTCCAAGAGTTAGTATTTATGCTCGATAGTGGGTTCATGCCTCTGGTAATCTGGGGAAGTGACAGAAATCTCTAAGGTACTAGAAGTGTTGTTGCTACTAGGGAGAAAACAACAATCCTTTGTTCATAGAACAATCGTATTGTTTACTTTACACGCAGTTCGTAAAGCAATAATATGTTGCTTGCAACTTAATACTGGAGGGGTTTCGGATGATAACCTGAAGGTGGATTATTAGTCATAGATGCAGTTGGATGGCGGTCTATGTATTATGTTGTAATGCCCAATCAAGTCTTAAAGGAGTCAAGATGATTGGTATATGCATGTATTGCTTTCTCGGTGTTTGTCAATTACCTCTCTGTAATTTGTTCACCCAGCATGTTATCTATCTTAAGGAGAGCCACCTCTAGTGAACTATGGATCCCGGTCCTTTTTCTTTACATACAATCTACAATCATTTACTGCTTTGTGTTTACTTTCTGCAAACTTTTACTTCTTTCCATTTGACACGTTTAATCCTTTGTTTTCCGCAAAACACGGTGAGGTTGACAACCTCATCGCAAGTTGGGGACAAAGTGCTGTGGTTGTGTTGTGCAGGTCTCCACGTTGCTACTAGCACCGGTAGTGCGCCCTGCCAAAGCTCAGCTAGTAACACCTTTGGGGTGTTTCCTTGCTCCTACTGGTTCTATTAAACCTTGGTTTCATAACTGAGGGAAAACTTACTGCTGTGCTCATCGTACCTTCCTCTTCGGGTTCCCAACGAGCTCTACGTCAAACGGCGAGCACATCAATCCTCCCCCCGGAGATGCTCCTTTAGTAGCTCCGTGATCCGGTGAGCCACTTGATTCGCCAGGTCTATAGCGCGCTTGGGAATGCTTTCCCATCGCGAAGTATCTGGAGGATGATGGCTTAGTGTCGGCGCCAGGAAAATGCTGGTGCAATGTTGATGTAGAGCTCGTTGGAATGGAACCCAATAAGTTTGGATGATCAAGGTTTCCTAATCATGTCGCATTTATGCCAGTTGGAAATGGAGTCAACTCATTCTTAGAATGAGATGATGAACCAATACCCAACCTAAACATCGTGACCCGATCATGTCACGAAGTTAAAGTTACGATGATTAGAATGGATCCTCGTAGACTATTCCTTAGACCTTGAGGCTATATCAATAAGTGTCTCCCGAGAGTGCTTAGATAGCATCAAGTGTCACTTGGTAACACAGTGATTATAAAGGTGTGTTCAGGTACTCAGAGGAACCATAGAGGCAATATATGTCAAGAGCGGGATTTGTCCGTCCACATGACAGAAAGATACTTAAGGGCCCACTCGGAGAAGTTATATTCAATTGTTGCGCAGCGTGTGATTTGATCACACGGATATCACTTGTTGGAACGAGTCAAGTAGCATTGTTCGGTAACGATATTGAACACGGCATGGTGATTCCATTGATCAGATCTCGGGCAATGCAAAGGGCATAATACACGACTGTCCCGGTTCAAACGACGAAAGATCTTCGTGGAATGCACATGGGTCACATGGCCATCCAGGTCCCTCTATCGATCATTGGTCCGAGAGTGTCCCGACTATGTCTGGAGTGTTCCTGAACCGTGGGGTATCACGCTTAAGGGCTTGATGATGCTTAGAGAGTATTTATAGGATTGGTAGAATCACCGAAGAAGAGTAGAGAGAAAATCGGAAGGATTTCGGTAAGTCCGGAGGATGTCCGGAGTGGAGGTGGTAGGTGTTCCACAGCCACAAAAATTGAATAATATGTGAATAAATGTTAAATATTGATTTAATCATTTATTCATAATTATTTAATAAAAAAGAAACTCAATTAAATGGTCAAAAGGCTTAATGGGCCAATTCTGAAGGGAAAAGGGCCCATGAGGGAAAGGCAAGAGGGGGGAGGGGCAAGGGAGTGGCCGGCTGGGCCAAGCCCCACCCTCCCACGCGGGGCCCACTAGGGCTGGCCGGCGGCGCCCCCTCTCCATCTCGTTTAGTCCCACCTCAGGACTTTGAGGGAGGTAGTACCTCCCCTCCCCCTATATATAGTGGGGGTATTTAGCCAGATAAATACACACAATATTCAATAAAGGTTTCCTCACTTTTGGGGAGACCTCCAATTTGTATTTCTCTCTATCTCCTCTCTCTCTCTCGTGACCATGGTCCCAAGTTCGGACTGCGTGAACGAGAGACATCTTTACCGCGGAGCACCGTCGCGCCGCGGGATTCGGATCTAGGAGCTCTACTTCTGCAACTGCTACTGGATCGGGGAAGTAGGAGTCATCGTCAGTCACCGGACATGTGCAACTCCTCGCGAGGTGTCACACTTGAGGCACTCAAGTCATTGGAGCCACATGACCGCAAGGACTTCATCACGACCTTGAGGTCGTCTTTGGCTCGTCTACATCAACCACGCTCTCCTGAGCGTTGACAACGCTTTTCGGTCTTTAAGGATAAGTTCGCGAAAAGCCCCTCCCGTTACTATATTACTAATAGATAGGTCCTGACAGCATCAGAGGTTCAGGGGCGTAGGATAAAAATTTATTGTTTTCATACGTGAACCCTTACATCACCTCCTCATATGCCATACCCATGCCTCCCTTTTTGCACCACAACATCCCCATGTGCTCCTCCCCTCTCTTCCTCATCTTGTGAAGCACCACCAACCCCACGCAGACCACAACTTAGATCCCATCTAGAAAGACCCAGCACCCCGCTTCTTCCTCCTATCTCCCAAGCCATGGCCATGGCAACCCAAAACCCTAGCACCTACCTCACCATCGATCTGCTGTCACTAAGGCTTTGCCACCTTTTCCTGGAGCTTCCCCTTGTGTTGCTAAACCTGCTCAGCTCCCTGGATGCGAGGAGGAGACGCCCCGCTCAGCGCAGCCACCATGAACGTCGCCGTACTAGCGCCTCGACCACCTCTATCTACACCACCGTCTCTCCGATGTCATCGTCGTCTCCAGGCCTGGCCAACAACCTCAGTGAGCTATCGCCTCACCTCATCCCTCTCTAGCTCGCCTCCAGCCTCGTACGCGTGTGCAGCCGTCTCGCCGCTCGCCGCGCACGCGAGACAGCCGCACACCTTTTGCAGTTCGCGCATGGACCAGACCACTTGCACGCCCTGGTTCCCGATGTTTTTACCGTTGATTTGGACCTCTTCCAGTGGAATCATGAACATGTGAGTAATTCCCAGTACTTCAGGAAACACTCCGGCGAAAACCGCATCTCAAACCATCGACCATAGCCCTCAGAATCATCCTCGAAAGATCGAACAATCTCACTGCCGGCACGACCTTTGTCAATTTGTTTTCTGTTAGTATTTCTGTAGCATTTTCCTCTTTGTACATATCAAGATCCACTCGCGCACACTAAGTCTCAGTGGATGTTCTTCACGTACATCTGTAGCTGGATGTACCACCTTCCCAACACACCAAACGACACTCCAATCTAAGCTCAGAGCCGCTCGAAATCATCTGCGCAAGATTAGCCAAACACATTGTCAAAACTGCAGAGAATCCGTCAGTTTCAAGCATATGCAGCACCTCTGTTCATCGCTTGCTCACGTCTGTCTCGTTGATGTTCCGGAGAATACTTCCATCATATGTTATTTGTTCTCCCATTTTTACAATGCAACCAACCACTCTCCATATGGATCTCCCAGGCTCTCGCAATCTTCCGAGGAAGATCGACTGATTTATGTTTCTCTCTGTCAGTTTGACAATTTATGTTATGTTTCTCGTCCTATGTTCCTTGTTGTTTTCCAACCGCTTCAGTTACTCCCTTGCAATGTAATTCACGTATGTATAATCTACTTTGTACCATCCAGCCGCAGTTTCAAACCGTGAGCGAAACGGAGCAGCCAATCTCCCGAAATCACCTCTCAAAGTTCAAGCTAGCTAGCAGTTTTGCGCCGTCGGCTTTAGTTTCGTCAGTAATAGTGTCCCAAAGCTTTTCTAAAGAAACCTTGACTGTTTGAAATCTTAAACCGCAGCCCCCGCCTGGTCCACGTGTCGACCCTGCAGCAGCCACGTGCACGGTGGCCCTGCACAGCCCCCGGCCCCACTAGTTATGGACCGTGGGTAGAACCCAGCTCAGTGCAAAAGCCCAGGATGTTTTGCTAATTCAAATAAAATTCAGAAAATAGAATCTACTCAAATTTAATCATAACTTTTGAAATATTTAGAATTTCAAAAAAATTGTAAAATGAAATATGATTTTTTTTCAAATATGAATTTTAACCATATTTTCAAATTTGATCAGAGTCAACTCTAACTAGTCAAACCTTTGACTTTTGGCCCCATTTGAATTAACTAGCATTGTGGCCCGCACCTGCGCGGGTAACATCTTGATTGATCTTATATGCACAAATAAAATTTGTATTTCCTTTTTTCGCTGACCAAGCTTTTTCCTTGGTTTCTCCGTGGTATTACAAATTTTCATGACGAACTAAACTTATTTATTTTGTTTTTACGCACAATACAGATCCAATTTATCAAATTTGGAGTGAGATTTAAAGAAATCTTGCTCAATGATAAGCTCGGTATAGTCAGCCTAGATCAATTGAGCCCATCGTAGATTTATGGAGCTACTCCCTCATTTTAATAAGTTCAAATTGACGTCAACTTTAGTAGAAAGGAGTGAGTAGTTTTTCCCATATAATATCAGATGATATGTTCTTACCTTAAGAAATAGTAATAATTTTTTTATTCATAAATATGTTGGACATGAACACAACTCGATTGAGAAAAACTAAATAACTTATCACCGAGTGTACTATATTAAGGCATGTTCATTAAGAGTGAAGATGGTAACGATCAGAACACACTAAATTGACTCACATGTATAAAATGTGTGTAACTCAAGTAATGCCCCTATGACCCCGTAAAAGAAAATTAATCCCCTATGACCACCATAGCTTTTAAGCTCCATAAATGAAAACGCCATATGCAATAATCTCCTTTTTTCTAAATAAAATAAATTCACACACCATAAACAAATGAAGAAAAAGACCATAAGATATACCTCCTTAATCCAATTGATGTTCTATTCATCAGATCAGGATATTACATTGAGCATATACTTCATTACTACTTCCGACACCATTGTTCCTTGTTGCAGATCCGCATCCTCCTAGTATGATATTTACATGGCTTCGTGATATTTACTCTGCACTATGAGAAACTTAAATTCCCGACGTTTCCCAGGCCTCCACCATCTGGAGGGCGAGGCTGAGGGCGACGCTGTGGGCGGCTCGGTTGGGGACAAGATCCTCAACGCCGGCATCGTCCAGGGCAAGTTCTGGGCGCTCTACTCATCGGAGGATGAGTCTTCATCGGCCTCCTCAGAAGATCACGAAGCCACTAATAGATGGAAGATCTTGGAGGGCTTGGAGCTATCCTCGCGTTACTCATCCAAAATTAAGAGGAGGGCAGAGAAGAGATTAAGGCAACGATCGGCTGCAATGGAGCTTTTCTGCACACCCAGGAAGGTAAGCGAGGTAAATCCTAGTTCATCTCCGGTGGTTCGTACACCGAAGATTCCTGTTCTCTCGCCATCGACATTCGTTCTTGAGGAGTTTAACGCGGCCGAGTGGGTTCGTGTACAAAGGAGGAAAAATATCTCCGTCCGCAGTCATTCTTTGAACACAAGGTTCACGGGGGTGTCCGGCCGTCGCCAATATGTGAGCACAAGGTTCACGGCAGCGTCCTGGACAAGGCGGGGGCGGCCATCGCCGGTTTTCGTGGATCAAGATCGCGTAGTTAGCGGCAGATCTCGCTCGTCAGCAATTCAATTTTTTGAGTCAAACGGGCATAAGGCCCAGTGTCACTCAGAACGTATTTTGGCCCATGACTCTGGCCACAAGGGCCTAGGATAGCCAAGAAGAATGCGTTTTCATGTAGGGTTACCAATAGCATTATCTCGTTCCTCTTGCCTCGATCAGCCTTCGTTCATATCGGTTGGCGACCGTGCTAGGGTTTCGCCGATGGCTGGCCACGACGACCGTCTTCCGCCGCCCAGAGGCAGCATGATTAACAATGCTCAACACCAACCACTGCCGACCAGGTTGCAAGCTCCGCGTCAAGGGGGCTACATCGCTGGTGCCGCTGATGGGGTAGGCCGTGGTACTCAACCTTTTGTTCTGCAACAGTTCAGAGATGGGAATTCCCGTTATGAAGCCGGGTCGAGCTCGAACCAGGGGTATAACGGCTCGGGGGCCTGGAGACAGGAGAATCAAGGTGATAATTCTGGGGTTTGGAGGCATGATCAACAGGGGATGAATCATCATGGTTTTGTTGGTGATTTTGGGTCTTTTGATGACGGGTACTACGAGGGTAGGCAGAATAATCATGGATCAGGGGATCACGGAGACTACAGGTTTCGCAGAAATTTTAGGATGCAGTCTTATGGTAACCGATTCCCTGGAGGGCAGCGGGGTGGATATCGTGGTCGAGGTTACGTCCGCCCATCAGTTGGGCGCACAACACGGGTACCTGCTGATCCTGTGGCTGAAAACTCAGAATCCTAGGCTACAACCTTGCGGAAGACTGTGGGCACTACGGTGACACCACCACAGCTGAATCCTCCTTTGCCACAGTCGACAGTGGGGGAGTCTGCTGTTGCCAAGTTGGCCCCAGATGCTCTGCTTAAGCGCTCTAATAAGTCGGACGGCCCGATTTGCTTTAGGTGTGATCACCAGGGTCATATGGCAACCGAGTGTGCCGCTGTGCTATGCATATATTGTGCTAAGGCTACTCACGAGGCAAAAGATTGCCATCTTCTAACAATGCCGAAGCCTACTGCGATCACTTACGGCCTTTGCCACGCAGAGCTTATGTTTCATGAGGTGCCCGCTTCGAAAGAAGTCAGTTTCAAGCATGATTGTGGAAAGGTTGGAAAGATTACAGTGCAAGGAGGAAAGCTGACGCCTCAAGAAGTAATAAAGGAGTTACACTGGATTATACCAGGTAACCATCAGTGGGTTCTCGCAGAGGCGGGAGAAAACATTTTCCGTACCATTTTTCCTACCAAAGCTGATCTTACAAGGCTGAAGAAAATAATTAACATTTCTCTAGAAGGTACTGCTATGATCCTAAAGTTTGAAGAGTGGTCTACTGCACCAGTAGACAAATACCGTCTCGAGGAGACATGGGTCTTAGTCTCGGGTTGCCCTTATAAGCTGCGATGTGACTACTTAGGTTTATTTGATGTGGGTTCTCTGATTGGTAAAGCAAAGGAGATAGATATGACATACACCCGTGAGCATGGTGTTGTACGATTGTATGTGCAGTGTACTAGCATAGATCATATTCCGGTTGGTACAGATCACATGTATGATGGGGAAGGGTATGGAATTACCTTTGTTGCTGAAGGAACGGAGGTGCATGGGAATGGTGATACAATTATGCATGAGGCTGCTGAAGATGGAGATGACAAATCTCAGGAGGAGGGAAAGAGGAAATATTTCAGTGATGAACCTGCGGTTAAACCCAATGAGAAATCCTCGGCCCCACCACCAGATAGTAGTTATTCTGATATCAGAGGCAATCAAGTTAATACTCTTCAGGTTGGGTCCTTTTTATTATCATCACCACCTCGTGTGTGTGTTTCGGAGGGGAAGATCTTGTCTCTCAAGCCTAGAAGTTTATGGGGAGATAGAGTGGAGGAGGAGGAGGATATTCTTCCATCCCCTTTGGCAAAGTCAGTCCCACTGAATGACACGCTGTCTTGGGTTCAGTCAAAGGGGATCACCTATACGGTAGATTCAGCTCCCTTTGCCACAACAGTGTCTGATCATGCTACAACTCATGATATGCCTCTGTTTGTCACCACGGAAGACATACCGGCTGACTCACTAAATTCACAGAGCGATACACATGCAGGAATGTTTCAATCGCCAGGGTTTTAGAAGTTGACAACAAATACATCTACTGACCTTGACTCGACGTTAGTGGGTACTGAGGCTCCAGCTCCTTCTAATCTGTCTACTAGGCATGACGCCATGGTTGGGCAACAGAAAACTTTCATGTCTGAGGCAACATCTACGCCTAGCTCTCCAGGAGGGATAAGTATTTCCCAACCTGGATCTCCAAGTGGTACTAGAGTTTTCTTAGGAGGAAGGTACTCACAAGATCAGGTCATCAAGTTTGGTGGCATTCATGCGGCTGATGCAGTGGGGGTGCGGTCAAGTGAGAGAGTTCGCGCACAACCAAACGCTGACGACACTCAGCTCTTGAGGGTACATAAAATTGCTCAAGATCGTGATAATGCATCCGCTACAGGTAACGGTTTAATGTCTAAATATTCCATTGCATCTATTTCAAATGATATAGTCATGGCTAGAGCTTCAAAGTTAGGGGTTTCGTTGGGGGTATCACCTAGTCAAGTTCAGTCATCAATTCAGTCTATCAAAGATATAGATTTGCAACGTACTCTAGTAGTTTTAAAAAAGAATGAAGATAAATTAAAAAAGGGAGAAAAAGACTTAAGTAGTTTAGTCATCGATAGAGCCAAGGGGCTTAGTACAGATTTGGAGGATGAGGAGCAACAAGGCTCCATAGATCATACAGATCTTGATATTCCAATTGCTTCTCTTAAGAAAAAGGGAAGAAAGAGGAAAATGAAAGAAGTCTCTATTATCCGGAGAAGTGCTAGACTTAATATTCCTAATTGTCGGTAATGCGGGGTAGCATATGGAACAATGGAGGGTTTAGGGATTTAGCAAAACATGCAGTAGTGCATGAAACTATCAGGGAGCACAAACTTGATTTCTTTGTTGTGTTAGAAACAGGAAGAAACAACTTCTCTACTCCTTTTCTTAAAAATTTATCCGGGGGATTAGAATATATCTGGTTTTATATACCACCTCAAGGGAGGTCGGGAGGTATCCTAGTAGGCCTCAACCTGCAGACGCTAAAGGTAATAAATGTAACTCCGGGAGATAGGTGTGTTAAGTTCCACCTTTCATCCAAAGTTGAAAATTTTGAATGGTCTTTAGTAGTAGTTTATGGTGCGGCTCAAGATGCACAAAAGGGGGAATTTCTCGCAGAATTAGTACGTATTTGCGAAAATGATTCTTTACCCATGCTAGTCGGCGGTGACTTTAACATCATTCGTCGTCAAGAGGACAAAAATAACGATAATTCTAATGCAAGATGGCCGTTTATTTTCAATGCCATAATTGAAAGTTTGGACCTACGAGAAATAGCACTTTCTGGTAGACAATATACGTGGGCTAATCGTAAAGAAGTTCCAACCTATGAGAAATTAGATAGAGTTCTTTCTAGTGTGAGTTGGGAACAGAAATTCCCGTTGGTCATTGTCCGTGCCTTAACGCGCGCCGGCTCGGATCACACGCCTTTGCTCATTGACTCCGGTGTACAAGCTCACCGTGGTAATAAGCCAACTTTCTCTTTTAAACTATCCTGGTTAAGACAACATGATTTTTTTGAAATGGTGTCTAAAGAATGGGCAACAAGCAATAAAGGAAATAGTCCTATAGAAGTATGGCAATTCAAAATTCGTCACCTACGGAACTTCTTAAGAGGTTGGGCTAGGAACAAGAGTAGTGAATATAAGAAGGAAAAAGAAAAGTTGTTAAATTTAATTGATTATCTTGATTTGAAAGCGGAAACAACTCTGCTATCGCAATCCGAAAGGGATGACATAAAGAATGCAAATGACAGATTAGCTTCTCTAAGAAGAGATGAAGAAACTAAGTGGGCTCAACATGCAAAAGTGAAGCATGTACAAGAGGGTGGTAATAATACAAAATATTTTCATCTAATAGCTAATGGCAAACATAGCCGTAAAAAAATATTTCAGCTTGAACAAGATGAGGGGATTATTTTGGGACAAGAGAATCTCAAAAATTATATAACTGAATTCTATAAGAAATTATTTGGAGGAGAGCCTCAAAATAACTTCTCCATGGTAGAAACCCAAACCTCGGATATTCCACAAATATCACAGGAGGAAAATAATATTTTGGTTGCTGACTTCACGGAGAAAGAGGTACATGAAGCCATAATGCAATTGGAAAAGAATAAAGTGCCAGGACCTGATGGTTTTCCAGTTGAATTTTATCAAACTTTTTGGGAGATTATTAAAGGCGATCTGATGAACATGTTTGCTAAATTTCAACAAGGGGAATTACCTTTATTCCACCTAAACTATGGCACCATAATACTACTCCCTAAAAAAGAGAACGCGATTCAAATACAACGATACCGACCAATTTGTCTACTAAATGTAAGTTTCAAATTTTTTACAAAGGTAGGAACAAATAGGGTTCTGGCGGTGGCACATAAGGTGATCCAACCGACGCAGACAACTTTTATGCATGGGCGACATATTCTCGAAGGAGTTCTAATTTTGCATGAGATGATTCATGAACTGCATTCTAAGAAAATGGATGGGGTACTTTTGAAAATAGATTTCGAAAAAGCTTACGATAAGGTTAAATGGCCTTTCTTGCAACAAGTGCTGAGAATGAAAGGATTCGACCCTAAATGGTGCAAATGGATACATGATTTTGTCAATCAAGGAAGTGTAGGGATTAAAGTTAATGATGACATAGATCATTATTTTCAAACACAAAAAGGTCTGCGACAAGGAGATCCTCTATCACCGATTCTATTTAATATCGTTGCGGATATGTTAGCAGTTATGATAGAACGGGCAAAAGAAGATGGGCAAGTAGACGGTCTCATACCTCATCTAGTAGAAGGGGGTGTCAATACTTCAGTACGCCGACGACACTATCATTTTCATGGAACATGATATCCAGAAAGAATTGAACATGAAATTGATCTTATGGATCTTCGAACAATTATCTGGGCTCAAAATTAATTTCCATAAGAGTGAAGTTTATTGCTTTGGCCAAGCTAAGGAGGTGGAAGACGAATACATAAGCTTGTTTGGGTGTGAAGCTGGGTCCTTCCCTTTCAGATATTTGGGAATGCCTATTCATTACCGTAAATTAAGAAATGGGGAATGGAAACCAATTGAAGATCGATTCGTGTCAAAATTATCTAGTTGGATAGGTAAGCTTTTATCCTATGGCGATAGACTAATACTCATTAATTCGGTATTAACTAGCCTTCCTATGTTCATGTTGTCTTTCCTTGAAATACCCAAAGGGGTGCGGAAAAGGTTAGACTTTTTTAGATCACGCTTTTTTGGCAAAGCGATGGACATAAGAAGAAGTATAGATTGTCCAAATGAAATATAATTTGCTGACCAAAGGACATAGGAGGGCTCGGGATTGAGGTACTGGAAATAAAAAACAAATGCCTATTAAGTAAATGGCTTTTTAAAATCCTAACAGGAAAGGGTGTTTGGCATGAACTAATTCACAATAAGTATCTTCTTTTAAACTCATTATCTCAAGTTAAAAAACGCTTCAGATTCTCCTTTTTGGAAAGGAATCATGAAAATAAAAGATGAATTCTTTGAAAGAGGTCTCTTTAAGATAGGAGATGGAAAAGATACTCAATTTTGGGAGGATACATGGTTGGGTAGTGAACCGTTGTCTAAACAATACCCCACTCTGTTCAACATTGTTCAACGGAAGAAGGTTACTGTTGCCGATGTTCTCTCTCAAAATCCTTTGAATATAAGTTTTAGGAGGGTTTTGACGGGGAACAAGTGGTCTAGATGGCTACATTTGGTCCGGCGTTTAATGAACATCCAATTATCTGATGAACCCGACACGTTTGTTTGGAAGTTAACAAACTCGGGTCAATTTACTGTCAAATCTTTCTATTCAGACCTTTTGAATGGGCACACACGTTTCTTACGAAAATATATTTGGAGAATGAAAGTAAAACTAAAAATTAAGATTTTTATGTGGTTCTTAAACCGTTGGGTACTCCTCACTAAGGATAATTTGATTAGAAGAAGTTGGCAAGGTAATTCTAAATGTTGTTTTTGTGATAAGGAAGAAATAATTCAACACCTATTTTTTGAGTGCCCGCTTGTTAAAACTGTATGGAGAATAGTTCATATGTCATTTGCGATAGTACCTCCAACAAATGTATCTGATCTCTTTGGAAATTGGCTAAGAGGCGTTCATGCTAAGGATAAAGTGCAGATTCGAGTGGGGGTCTGCTTTTTATTATGGGCATTATGGAATGTGCGAAACGATTATATTTTTAACCATGCAAAATCTACATCTTTTATGCAGGTTGTACCTTTGGCTACTCATTGGATCCGTTCTTGGTCCTTCCTACAATCAACGGAGAAGCGAGACGCTCTAGATTTTGGGTGCAACCAGCTAGAGAAGGTTGCACATGATTTATACACCCAGTGCAACTGGCGTTTTGATCTTCGTTTAGCATACTAATGTAGTGTCATCAGATGATATCGCTCATTTTCTTTTGGCTGATCCACGTTTCAACTTTGTGTGATCCATGATGTAATAATTAAGTAAAGATGATTGGTTCAAATAAAGTAATAAAGATGGCCGCATGTATCGATTGATACAGATGCCGGGACAAAGCTCCATTTCGAAAAAACATGGAGCGAGGTACTTTAACGAAATTGCCACCTGTGAGATGATGGAATTTACGGCATCAAGTAACAATTGATAGGTGTGATGCGATAAATTGAATTCACAGTCAACACCCATATGCCACCTAGTAATAAATATGAAAAAGTTTGGCCACATGAACCATCGAATCTCGTAAATACATAGTTGAGAATTTAGCTCCAGATAAAGAAAGGCGAATAAGCGCAATTTATATGGTCAAGATGTGAATTTAGAAGGATCATGAAATATTCCTGGATTTATGCCTGTTAGCAGTAGATGTACCCTAAAAACAATTGTGTTAGAGAATTTCAGTATACCAAAAAATTACATAATGTCATCAAATTATCTACAGAGTTTTATCACTTAATGTTATTAAAAAATTCTAATACATAAATAACCCAGGTGAACAACGCAAATGAGTTATGTTTAGTATATGCCTAAACGACAGATGTTCATAAGAGAGCATTATTTTCCTATAAGCAATCAAAACCTTCAATTCTATATTTAAATTAATGGGTGACACAATACATAGCTCCGCTTTTGCACTTTTCCTTGAATTTCAAGCATGCAAATGTTGTTCAGTTAGGAAAATATTTTGAGCAGCAAAAATATTTTAATGAATATATACTTTATCATGAGTACCGCTGGTGTCAAAGCTTCGAGAGAAAGAAAAAAATTGGAAAATTTTCCAACTGACAAGGAGTTTGTCAACATATAATGTAGATTTATCTAATTTAAATGTGAATTTCCTTCAGATCATACGTCTCCTCCATCGTACGTCTCCTGCCCGCACGCGCTGCTCTCGGGAGGGGCGGCACAGGCGGAACCCTAAGCCGCCGCCGCCCTCGACTTCTCCTCCCGCTCCTCCTCCGCTGCCACCGGAGGACGCCGGCGGGCTAAGCCCGGCCAGCCGACGGTGGCGGCGGGGCTGCTTCCTCGCGTGGTGGCCTCTTCCCCGCAGGAAGCCCCTTGGGCACTCGATGGTTGTCGCCCCGACGGCAATCTGATGGCGGTGGGGTCTCGAAGCCGGGGCGGTGGCCTCAGGATTTGATGGCAGTTCTCCCTCGATAGATGGTGGTGCGGGTCGCATCTGCTAGCAGAGGCTCGGTCCTAGGATTTCTCTCATGCCAAGACGAAGATCTGCCTTTGGCCTGTTTCCATAGATCTGATGGCAGTATCGTGTTCCGGAAGGCTCTGTCGGCGAACTCCTATATGCGATTCATGCCTGGAGATTGCTGGAACGGATGAGATTCGGTCGCGCGCAACCATCGTTTTTCTGACCGTTTGGTTTCAGAGGGAGCGAGGCGAAGCTCTGCAGTCTCTGTTGCCATCATGGAACATGTCTTTAGTTCCATGGTGAAGTGAGTGTGCGGAGAATGTCATGGAAGCCAAGATTGGTGGACTAGCTATGGTGGCTCGAGTCCTGGTGGCGATGAGGAATTGGCTTGGTGATTCAGGATTGTAGCAGTGGCATTGGAAAGTGGGGGCGGCAGCACAGGAGGAGTTCACAGTCTTACCTTGCAGGGTGAAAATCCCAGGTCTGGCCTTAATTGGTTGTGCCTGACAATGACCTTGTTGAAGGCATTGTTTTGTGAGCGAGGACTTTCTCCAGGATGAAAACCTATGATCTTTGATTGGACGATGACGGTGCTTGTGCTCTGTTTCCTTTTTGAAAGCATCGCTATTGGAGATGTTGGACTTCTGGTGTTGTTCTGGTGGGGTTAGTGTCGGTTCTACTAAGGATCTAATCACTGTAGCGGGACTTTTCTTTTTTTATAATTCTTCTTCCTTTTTTTGGCTGTGTGCATTCGTATTGCCAATAGGTATGTGTTGTTGCAGAGGCTGGGTGTAATTGGTATCCGTGTGATATTAATATATGCTCATTTTCAAAAAAAATATAATGTATTTTAGTGTAATTTTTAGGTACCACTTGGGGTTGGTGTGTGCTACAGCCTAATTAAGCTAAAACAGTAAAACATTGTATGTTTTGCAATAGCCAAACACCAAAGTAGTTGAAATCGACCATTTACTTTGGTAATATGTACATAATAAAATGACTCAATTAAGTGTATGCAAACTGAATCTAATTGACAGGAACAATATGAATAAATTAGATACTGAAAGGTGAACTCTGTAACTGAATCATACCTAGCTGTTTTTGACAACGATGCATGTAAGCTCAAGTTGAGCTGATGCGAAAAAGTATTGTCATGTTTGTGGAAGTTCATATCTTCAAGTAAACGACCATATGGGTGTTAACTGTGAATTCAATTTATCGCATCAAGTACCAATCGATAGGTGCGGTGCTCTATTTCTCCGTGAGCCTCCTGCAATTGTAAAGAGTAAGGTAAGTTATTCTCTAATGATAATGAAATTAAAATGGCACAATGAAGAGTCACTTGCAACACCAGCCATCCCACAAAATTAACCCAAAATGTTGCTAATGTGTTGCAACCTGAACTATTAACAGTGGCCCTCTTAGTAAATAGGTCGATGATAGCCTCCTTATACCATGTCAGACTACCTCAAATTTCTCAAAAGAAAAATACTACCTATAAGATGAGTGACAACAGGTTAATATTCTTAATTCCAATGACAACGTGATTATGCCAAACATGTTGAACAATACCTTTGTTAACCAAGAATCATTAACCAACGAAATAAAAGTAGGGTATAGCCGTTATTTTTACTACTCCTTCTGATCCATAATAAGTGTCATCGGTTAAATTCCGTAATGTTGGTGTATAAAGAAGTAGGAACTATTATCTAAAGGAAGAACTTGTATAAAAGAAGCTGAGTAAAAATAATAAGCATCACAGGCAGCGCATGTGTGCATCCAGTAATCATCACTACTAGAAAACAACTCTTCTGTGGCGTACCTTTTTTCACTATCCATGGTGCATATGTTAGTCGCTACAGATACGTCGCCACTAATAACTAACTTCAGTGGCGCATTTCAAAATGCGCCACAGAAGTCTCAAACTTCAGTGGCGCATATGGCCAATATGCACCACCAAAGTTGTTTTCCAAAATTAAAAAAAAGGCGGGCCAGATCTCAAACTTCTGTGGCGCATATGGCCAATATGCGCCACATAAGTTTTTTTCAAATTTCAAAAAAAAAGGGCCAGATCTAGATCTGGTCGGATCTGGCCGGAGTTGGTGGTGGTGGTGCTGGCGGCGGCTAGGGCTAGGAGGAGGTTGTCGGAGTTGGTGGTGGAGGAGGAGGAGGTTACCGAAGTTGGTGGTGGAGGAGGATGAGGAGGAGCTCGCTGGGGTTGGTGGTGGAAGAGGAGGAGAAGGAGGAGGAGGAGGAGGAGGAGGAGGTCGCCGGAGTTGGTGGTGGAGGAGGAGGAGGAGGAGTTCGCCGAAGTTGGTGGTGGTGGAGGAGGAGGAGGAGGTCGCCGGAGAGTGGAGAAGGAGGAGGGAGGAGAATGGGAGAAGTGTGGAGAAGAGGAGAAGAGGAGAAGTGTGGAGGGGAGGAGAACTGGGGAGGGGAGAAGAAGTGGGGAGGGGGAGAAAAAGGAAAAAGGGAGGGAGAAAGGCGCTGGCGGGATTCAAGTTTCGAATCCTGTCCAAGACTTCTGTGGCGCATATGGGGGAAATGCGCCACAGAAGTTTCTCCCTCTTTTTTATTTTTTTGCAGGAAAAAATCTTCTGTCTGCCATAACTTTTTACTCTTTTGGAATATGGGGAATCTATAAAATCTTCTAGCCGTTGAAATCGAGTAGAAAATTTCGAGACGATCATTTTGATAGGTTAAATTTTTTTTCCGACATCGTATGCAAAAGTTAGAGCCGTTTTACCGTGCCATGACCTATTTTTGCAAAATACATCGAAATTCATGTTTTTCAATTTTGTCTAGATCTATACCATTAAATCTAACTACAACTCAAAGGAATTATTTTTTCGAAGTTTCTATCATTTTTGTTTACTTTTTACAAAACTGAAAAGGCGATCCGGGGGGGTGGGATCTGTTTTTCCCCCTACATGCTTGTTTTGTGGCGCATACACCTATATGCGCCACAGAAATATCACTTTCTGTGACGCATATGGACATATGCGCCACAAAAATTTCTCCCCCTTTTTTTGTTGCCTGGTCCCATCAACCTTCTGTGACGCATACGTCTATATGCGCCACAGAAGTTTGGCACTTCAGTGGCGCACACAAAAATATGCGCCACAGAAATATGGACTTCTGTGACACATATTGGTTTCGTGCGCCACTGAAGTGCCAAACTTGTGTAGCGCATTTTTTCTAGTGTGTCACTGATATATATATGTGGCACATGGTTTTATATATACGTCACTGAATATCTTGACTATCTAGTAGTGCATGTTCCTTCAAATAATCATATGTGTGCATATCTTTCTAGTATGTTCTATCCTGATCTTTGTCGATCAAGCACTCACATCTACTGTGGCCGGCCGGCCGGCCACGTAACATGGACACGAATGTGATAGAATCTTTCAATGCAGTAGTCGCAGCTCATCCTCCATTCACCTTCACGATCACAACGACCAACAAAGGAGCAGACCAAAAGGAATTAAACCGATCTGGGAGAGGTCATCCTAAGATCCATTGGCATAAAACCTAGGGAACAATAGCAGCCAAGGAAAAGGAAAGGAGAGTCGTCGATCCGTGCCTATATGAACCTTTCGATCGTGGAATCCATCGGAGGTGCTAGATTACATACTACATGCATCAGAGGCCTGATCTCGCTGGTCCAGTTGTATGGTACTCCCTCCGGTTTATAAATATAAGATATTTTAGCTTTGTGAATCAAATGTATCAAGACGTCTTTTAGTGTATAGGTTCGTAGAAATTTGGAGTAAACGTATATACTAAAAGGGTCTAGATACACTTCTTTCACAAAGCTAAAACATCTTATATTTTTAAACGGAGGGAGTACTACTTCTGTTCCACAATATAAGCCATACTACCAGATTGCCCGAAGAAGGAGGGCAGCAGCTGAAGGAGGGCGCCGGGGCGGCGATCAGATTGCCATATGGAAGAATCTAGGGCTTACGATGGATAAGCAAGAGGAAGATGCGTGAGGAAAATTAAGGCGTTGGGACTCTAGGTTATGACTGTAGCAACTTTTATTCGTGGCAAAGCTGGGTAATTTTTTTCAAAAAAAATTTGGTACATGATCTAGCAGCTAATGTTACGGTAATTAGAAGAATCAATGGCTAGATGTTTCTATTTTTTTGATTTTCTAGCCTATTTCTCTAATTTCTGGTAAACCCATCATGTACTTTTAATATATAATAGATAGATTTGCATTTAATTATTGTTTTAAATTCATAAATTCAAATAATACAAATGATATATGTTTTTTGATCATAAAAATGCCAGGAATATGAATATACTATTTAAAATATTTTCTGGTCAATTAAATTTTTTGAATTAATAAATACCTAATAAATTCATAACTTTAATTCCGTAATTCCAAATTCGACAAATAATATGTCTAAATCGATCAGCGCGACGAGCCCATTCTGTTTATACATTCCATGATATCAATTGAAGCATGCATCATATAAATATTAAGAAAACAATAACGATTATGGGACTAAAACATGCCCAAATAATCAATTAAAGTGCTTTATTAATTTTCGCATACCTTAACCATGCCATGCTATGTTATTACATGCAATTGTGCATAATTCCATCATGGCATGCCTTGTTTGCTTGTTAGATATATTCATAGGATTGCGCACTTTATTTAGTATAGCAATTGTGTGCTTGGTTTTTATTCCAGACAGACGCCAAGCAAGGGAACTATCAGGAGAACCAAGAGTACTACCCGGATCCTGGTTACCCTACTGCTGATATGATAGGCAAGCAATTCCCCATGCGTGTATTACATATAGCACATATGCCTCTATCTTATTCCTACATCATTGAGTCATGATTGTATTAAAATAAATCTCAAGTATTGCATAGCCTTTACTTTTATACCCCACCGAAGCTTGTACCCTCAATCCTGTAACCCATTACTATAGGAGTTGTTTGAGCCATGCGATTTGTAGAATTGCATGTGTAGGATTTTTGCAAGTCTTTGAGTAATGAGGTACATAAACAACTTAAAATGTGTAGTAATGGGATAACTAAAGAAAGAGGCACCGATGGGCAATAGTTGTTATTTGGTTCTTCCACGCTTAGTTGTGTCCCGTAGGACCCGAATACTTGATTCATGTTCCTTGACTATCACACTATCTGCATGTGGTACCACGAATCCCCTTAGCATGAGCTTGATTCACATTTTATTTCTTGGGGCCACAAACTAGTTTGGGCGTTATTACTATCATGTACTTATGCCATGCTTTACTGCTTTATTTACTATGCGCTAGAGCATCTGTACTATTTAGGATGTGTGCCATGTTTTCGTGGTATCGACAAGTCCAGTCACACTTTTGGGTTCCCAGTCGTTTATAGCCGTCGACACAAACCTTGGGTCCGTCTCGGAGCCGGCCAACTTCATTGTGGGTAGCTTAGTGGGGTGACCCCCTGAAATAATTTTTGAATCCTATGAATGCTTTGTCGTGAGGCCTCGTTGCTTTTTATTTGGTTCTTCCCGAGGTTGATCGTGTGTGTGTTGCTATTTGTGCACCTGGTGACTACAAGTGCACAGATCAATTGTAGCTAGTTTCAAAGTAGAAGTATCGAACTCAAAGAGAGCTATTGGTAAATATCTTTATGCCCCTCGTTACTATCTACTAAAGGATACTTGTAAGCTGCCTTTGATCTCAAGTAAAGAGTGTTTTAAAGGTTTTTGGTTGTTTGCAGAAAAGTAATAAAAAATGAGTAAAAGAAAGCAAGTACCAAGGTCGTGTGAAAGCTTGGTGAAATCAATAGGGCTAAAATGTTCCCAGGGATGTAGGATACACCACTAGCATGATATTATTATTATTAATTAAGATAACATACTTATTGTGTGATGATATGTGTGGAGAGAGCTCAATAATACGATGTTCACTACAAGGCTCGTAGAAAGCCACTTCGTTGAGCAAAAAGTGAGGTCACCTCTAAATAACCACTACGATATCTGAGAGCAATCACCCATACAAACCACCATAATTAAGGGTCTCCCCGTGGATATCGTAATTAATGGTCATAAAGGTACCTCCAGCAGCATAATCCAATAGGTTCCTTGAAGAGTAGTTCAATCCTGCATAAAAAGTTTGGATGATCATCCAAGCAGTCAGTCCATGAGTGGGACAATTTTTTACCAAAGATTTCATTCTTTCCCAAGCTTGAGCAACATGTTCATTATCAGATTGTTTAAACTTCATTATTTCACTTCTCATAGATATAATCTTAGCAGGAGGATAGTATTTTCCAATGAAAGCATCTTTGCACTTAGTCCAAGAATCAATACTATTCCTAGTTAAGGAATTCAACCATTCTTTAGCTTTTCCTCTCAAAGAGAAAGGAAACAATTTCAGCTTAATAATATCACCATCTATATCCCTATGCTTTGGCATCTCACAAAGTTCAACAAAGTTATTGAGATGGGCAGCAGCATCTTCATTACCAATACGAGAAAATTGTTCTCTCATAACAAGATTGAGTAAAGCAGGTTTTATCTCAAAGAAAGTATCTTCAGGCACATGTGGAGCAATATGTGTTCTCATAAAATCATTGTTGTTGGTGTTAGTGAAGTCACACAACTTAGTGTTTTCAAGAGTAGTCATTTTTTGTGTTTTCAAATAAGAAAGCAAGCTAGTAAAACTAATTTTTTTGTGTTTTTGATAACAAAACAAGCAAACAAAACAAAAAGGAACTAAGCAAAACAAAAATAACAAAGTAAAGAGATTGGTTATGAGGGACTCCCCTTATGAAGATGTCCTTGACTCCCCGGCAATGGCGCTAGAAAAATGCTTGATGGCTCAGTGTTGATGTAGAGCTCGTTGGGAACCCCAAGAGGAAGGTATGATGGGCACAACATCAAGTTTCCCTCAGTTATGAAACCAAGGTTTAATCGAACCAGTAGGAGCAAGGAAACACCCCAAAGGTGTTGCTAGCTGAGCCTTGGCAGGGCGCACTATTGGTGCTAGTAGCAACGTGGAGACCTACACAACACAACCATAGAACTTTGTCCCCAACTTGCGATGAGGTTGTCAATCTCACCGTGTTTTGCGGAAAACAAAGGATTAAACGTATCGAATGAAAAGAAGTAAATAGTTTGCAGAAAGTAAACACAAAGCAGTAACAGTTTATAGGTTGTATGTAAAAGACAAGGACCGGGATCCATAGTTCACTAGAGGTGGCTCTCCTTAGATAGATAACATGCTGGGTGAACAAATTACAGCGGGGCAATTGACAAACATCGAGAAAGCAATACATGCATATACTAATCATCTTGACTCCTTTGAGACTTGATTGGAAATTACAACATTATACATAGACCGCCATCCAACCAGCATCTATGACTAATAATCCACCTTCAGGTTATCATCCGAACCCCCTCCCATATTAAGTTGCAAGCAATGGATTATTGCTTTACGAATTGCGTGTAAATTAAACAATACGATTGTTCTATGAACAAAGGATTGTTGTTTTCTCCCTAGTAGCAACAACACATCTAGTACCTTAGAGATTTCTGTCACTTCCCTAGATTACTAGAGGCATGAACCCACTATCGAGCATAAATACTAACTCTTGGAGTTGCTAGCATCTACTTGGCCAAGATAGCTACTAACAATGGAAAGCATGCAAGATCACAAATAACAAAGATATGATAGAATCAATAATCAATCAAAAATAGCATCTCAATATCCATCAGATCCCCGCAAAAACAACATGCAGAATTACAAATAGATGATCTTGATCATGAACGGAGCTCACAAGATCTAGACATGAAAGCACAAAGGAGGAGAACCAGCCATCTAGCTACTACATGGATCCGTAGTCCCAGGATGAACTACTCACGCATCACACCGGAGGCTTGCATGGTGATGAAGAAGGCCTCTAGGGTGAATTCCCCTCTCCGGCAGGGTGCCGAGAAGACCTTCAGATCCCTCCCTATCTAGGGATGGAGACGACGGTGGCTATAGACTCTTTCATGGATTTTTGATCGGGTACTTAGGGTTTTCATCGCGAGGGCATCTTATAGGCGGAAGGAGAGGCTGAGGGGGTGCTTGGGCTGGCCACACTACCCCCTGGCGTGGCCAGGACTGGCCCGCGCGGCCAGGTGGTGTGGTGGCCCCCTAGATCCTCTCCGTCTTGTATTCTGGCATCTGATGACTTCCGGAAAAATAGGCACTTTGGCTTTTATCCCGTCCAATTCCGAGAATATTCATTTTCTGACTTTCCTGGAACCAAAACAACAGAAAACAGTCAGCTGGCACTATGGCTCTTATTAATAGGTTAGTCCAAGAAATCATATGAAAAGTACTCCAAAGTGTGGACAAAACACAAGAAAGTGGATAAAACCAAGCATGGAACATAAAAAATTATAGATACATTTGCAATGTATTAGGAACTAGACCCGGCCCAAAATCTATTGCAAATTAATGACAATATGAAAAAAAAACTTGGGAGCATCTGACCGAATAACAAGTTATTCCCTCAGAGGCTCGGGGACTGGGATATATCTACAAGTGCTAAGTTATGAAAAAACATTAACAGTAGAGAAAAAGGATTACCTCCATCATCCGGCCAGCCAGGGAGATAGCCTGAGTGGCGGAGTTCATTTGCATGCTGAACTCAGCAGGGCCAGACCTTTCTAGGAGATCTCCCTAAGGGTCGACGAGGTCGGCGTTGTTCCAGTTCTTCACATACTGAAGGAGACGTGGACTGTAACTCTCGCCACTCGTAGAGTGGTTCGTCACATGGCCCTTCACATGGGCCTCGGGCCTGGCGGATTGAGCCACAGCAGGGCTGGTGTGCAAAACCAGCTGTTTGGTACCCTCAGATCCGGAAGCTAGCCGGGACGAAGCTGACCCGGAAGACTTCATACCTTTGCCGGATGAGGGTTGAGGAGCGTGCTGAAAGAAATCAGCGATTGAAGGGGTAGACCCGGTGGGGGCCGAAGGAGCTTTCCCCTTAGGAGGCTTGGAGGCCCTTGCTGCTGGTGCTGCTGATGTTGTTGCTGCTGGTGCTGGTGCTGCTGTTGCTGCGGGTGTTGGTGCTGGTGTTGTTGCTGTTGGTGCTGTTGCTATTGATACTGCTGGTGTTGCTGGTGCTGTTGTTGGGGATACTAGGGGCGGCGCCGATGAAGCTGGCGCCTCAACGTTGGGCGCAGAGGCCGAGGAGCTGGACATATCCGACATTGCCATATCCAAATCCGGCCCGCTACCCCCCACGTCAACATTGTCCTCCTCTTGACGAGGTGGACTCAGGTCCGGCGCGGCCGCAGAACCCTCATGAATAGGGCTAAGCGGACATTGGTCATCGTTGCGGAGGGGGAGAGGGATCGCTCTGGAGTGGGGAGACTATGCCAGAACCGCTCTGGGAGACGTCCACAGGAGCTGTGAAAAAAGGAAGGACAGCAAGTAAAAAAGAAAGAACCAACCAGAGACTAAGGCAAGCAATGGGAGAATCCGAATTAGGAATGCTAAAAGAGCTTACTTGTCAACGGTGGGAGGAGCCCGAGGTTTGGGCGCCCTCCGGACTGTGCTCTTGGCGGCAGGCTTGGCCGAGGGTTTAACCCCAGACGTCTTTTGCCTCTTCTTGGGCGGCGGCGCCTCCGAAGCTGCGACCGAGGTAGCTGCACGCTTCTGGGAAGGGGCCGGGGCCGGACCACCGGTAGCAAGCAGAGGAACCTCATGGACCTGAGCATCCAGGTTAGCTGAACATTCGAACATAAGCCAGGTGCAAATAAGAGATAAGAACCGGATCAAGTACCTCAAGGACCTCAACATCTGAATCATCATCATCTGGCCAATACCTTAGAGAAGAGGCCTTACCAGCACTGTGTTTGATGACGTCCGGGGCAGGCAAGAAGGCCTCTGGGTCAATCTCCACCTCGTCTCCCTCAGGGCGGTCCTCCAACCACTTGCTGGCCAGAACCTCGCCATCCTCCAGCGTCTGCTGGTGAAATCTCTGAAAGAATAGCAGCTAAGTTACAAAGGGAAATCAACATACAAAGAAAATCTGGATAGCAGAAGAAGGTTAACTTACCCTTGGAGGAGGTTTGGCGCGAGTGAAGGGCTCAAGTCTCCACTCCTAGGCCTCGGTGAACTCCTTCTCCATGTTGAAGACAGCCTTAACCCGGCGGTAAACCGCCGAGTTATCCATCTCAAAAGAGGAGGTCCGGTGAGGGTCAAGAGGACCGCTAAGGTAACAGATCTTGTGGGCTCGCTTCTGGAGGGGGGAGACCCGGCTGTGGAGAAAAGTGATCATGATATCCTTGATACATTGCAAATGTATCTATAATTTTTGATGTTCCACGCTTGGTTTTATCCACTTTCTTGTGTTTTGTTCCAACTTTGGAGTACTTTTCATATGATTTCTTGGACTAACCTATTAACAAGAGCCACAGTGCCAGCTGCCTGTTTTCTGCTGTTTTTGGTTCCAGGAAAGTCAGAAAATGAATATTCTCGGAATTGGACGGGACAAAAGCCAAAGTGCCTATTTTTCTGGAAGGGATCAAGTACCAGAATACGAGACGGGGAAGGGCCAGGGGCTGGCCACACCACCTGGCCGCACGGCCTCGTTGGGCTCGCGCCAGGGGGTGGTGTGGTGGCTCCCGGCACCCCCTCGGCCTCTCCTTCCGCCTATATATCGCCCTCGGGACAAAAACCCTAAGTACCCGATCAAAAATCCACGAAAGAGTCTATAGCCGCCGTCATCTCCATCCCTAGATCGGGAGGGATCTGAAGCTCTTCCCGGCACCCTACCGGAGAGGGGAATTCATCCTGGAGGCCTTCTTCATCACTATGCAAGCCTCCGGTGTGATGCGTGAGTAGTTCATCCTTGGACTACGGATCCATGTAGTAGCTAGATGGCTGGTTCTCCTCCTTTGTGCTTTCATGTTTAGATCTTGTGAGCTCCGTTCATGATCAAGATCATCTATTTGTAATTCTGCAGGTTGTGTTTGCAGGGATTCGATGGATATTGAGATGCTATTTCAGATTGATTATTGATTCTATCATGTCTTTGTCATTTGTGATCTTGCATGCTTTTAGTTGTTAGTAGCTATCTTGGCCAAGTAGATGCTAGCAACTCCAAGAGTTAGTATTTATGCTCGATAGTGGGTTCATGCCTCTAGTAATCTGGGGAAGTGACAGAAATCTCTAAGGTACTAGATATGCTGTTGCTACTAGGGAGAAAACAATAATCCTTTGTTCATAGAACAATCGTATTGTTTACTTTACACGCAGTTCATAAAGCAATAATCTGTTTCTTGCAACTTAATACAGGAGGGGGTTCAGATGATAACCTGAAGGTGGATTATTAGTCATAGATGCAGTTGGATGGCGGTCTATGTATTATGTTGTAATGCCCAATCAAGTCTCAAAGGAGTCAAGATGATTAGTATATGCATGTATTGCTTTCTCGGTGTTTGTCAATTGCCCCGTTGTAATTTTTTCACCCAGCATGTTATCTATCTTAAGAAGAGCCACCTCTAGTGAACTATGGATCCCGGTCCTTTTTCTTTACATACAATCTACAATCTTTTACTGCTTTGTGTTTACTTTCTGCAAAATTTTACTTCTTTCCATTCGATATGTTTAATCCTTTGTTTTCCGCAAAACACGGTGAGATTGACAACCTCATCGCAAGTTGGGGACAAAGTTCTGTGGTTGTGTTGTGTAGGTCTCCACGTTGCTACTAGCACCGGTAGTGCGCCCTGCCAAAGCTCAGCTAGTAACACCTTTGGGGTGTTTCCTTGCTCCTACTGGTTCGATTAAACCTTGGTTTCATAATTGAGGGAAAACTTACTGCTGTGCTCATTGTACCTTCCTCTTGGGGTTCCCAACGAGCTCTACGTCGAACGACGAGCACATCAAGATTTTTCTGGCGTCGTTGCCGGGGAGTCAAGGACATCTTCACAAGGGGAGTCCCTCATAACCAATCGTTTTACTTTGTTGTTTTTGTTTTGCATAGTTTCTTTTTGCTTTGTTTGCTTGTTTTGTTATTCAAAAACACAAAAAAAATAGTTTTCCTAGTTTGGTTTCTTATTTGAAAACCCAAAAAAATGACTACTCTTGAAAACACTAAGTTGTGTGATTTCACTAGCACCAACAACAATGATTTTATGAGTACACCTATTGCTCCACCTGTGGCTGAAAATACTTTCTTTGAGATAAAACCTGCTTTACTCAATCTTGTTATGAGAGAGAAATTTTCTGGTATCGGTAATGATGATGCTGCTTCCCATCTAAATAACTTTGTTGAACTTTGTGAGATGCAAAAGCATAGGGATATAGATGGTGATATTATTAAACTGAAATTGTTTCCTTTCTCTTTGAGAGGAAAAGCTAAAGAATGGTTGAATTCCTTAACTAGGAATAGTATATGCATGTATTGCTTACTCGATATTTGTCAATTGCCCCGTTGTAATTTGTTCACCCAGCATGTTATCTATCTGAGGAGAGCCACCTCTAGTGAACTATGGATCCTGGTCCTTGTCTGTTACATACAATCTATAAACTATTACTGCTTTGTGTTTACTTTCTGCAAACTATTACTTATTTCCATTCGATACGTTTAATCCTTTGTTTTCCGAAAAACACGGTGAGATTGACAACCTCATTGCAAGTTGGGGACAAAGTTCTGTGGTTGTGTTGTGCAGGTCTCCACGTTGCTACTAGCACCGGTAGTGCGCCCTGCCAAGGCTCAGCTAGCAACACCTTTGGGGTGTTTCCTTGCTCCTACTAGTTCGATTAAACCTTGGTTTCATAACGGAGGGAAACTTGCTGTTGTTCTCATCATACCTTCCTCTTGGGGTTCCCAATGAGCTCTACATCAACATCGCACCAGCATTTTCCTGGCGCCGACACTGAGCCATCAAGCATTTTTCTGGCACCGTTGCCGGGGAGTCAAGGACATGTTCACAAGGGGTGTCCCTCATAACCAATCTCTTTACTTTGTTATTTTTGTTTTGCTTAGTTTCTTTTTGTTTTGTTTTCTTGTTTCTTTATAAAAAACACGCAAAAAATTTAGTTTTACTAGTTTGCTTTCTTTATCAAAAAACACAAAAAATGACTACTCTTGAAAACACTAAGTTGTGTGACTTCACTAGCACCAACAACAATGATTTTATGAGCACACCTATTGCTCCACCTGTGCCTGAAGATACTTTCTTTCAGATAAAACCTGCTTTACTCAATCTTGTTATGAGAAAACAATTTTCTGGTATTGGTAATAAAGATGCTGCTTCCCATCTAAATAACTGTGTTGAACTTTGTGAGATGCAAAAGCATAGGGATGTAGATGGTGATATTATTAAGTTGAAATTGTTTCCTTTCTCTTTGAGAGGAAAAGCTAAAGAATGGTTGAATTCCTTAACTAGGAATAGTATTGATTCTTGGACTAAGTGCAAAGATGCTTTCATTGGAAAATACTATCCTCCTGCTAAGATTATATCTATGAGAAGTGAAACAATGAAGTTTAAACAATCTGATAATGAGCATGTTGCTCAAGCTTGGGAAAGAATGGAATCTTTGGTTAAGAATTGTCCCACTCATGGACTGACTACTTGGATGATCATCCAAACCTTTTATGCAAGATTGAACTATTCTTCTATTGGATTCTGCTGCTGGAGGTACCTTTATGGCCATTAATTTGGGTACTACAACAAAGCTTCTGGATAATATGATGGTTAACTATTCTGAATGGCATACTGAGAGAGGTCCACAAGGTAAGAAGGTAAATTCTGTTGAGGAAACCTCCTCCTTGAGTGAGAAGATTGATATTATTATGTCCATGCTTTTGAATGGGAAAGCCCATATTGATCCAAATAATGTTCCTTTAGCCTCCTTGGTTGCTCAAGAAGAGCAAGTTGATGTGAACTTCATAAGAAATAACAACTTTGGCAATAATGCTTATATGAGTAATTTTGGTAACAACAATTATAAGCCATATCCTCCCAACAATGGTAATGCTTATGGAAATTCTTACAACAATAATAGGAGTGCTCCCTCTGAACTTGAAGTTATGCTTAAAGAGTTTATTAGTAAATAAACTGCTTTCAATAAAACTATTGAGGAAAAACTCTCTAATGCTGACAGAAATATAGCATCTTTGGCTGAAGCTCAATCTTATTTGAATAAAATGGCTGCTAAACCTGAAACTAATGATAATCCCTTTGCAGATACTAATGCCATATAAGTAAGAATTGATGAAAGTGTTAGACTATTAGCTGAATTACATGCTAAGTGGGAAAGAGAAGATGAAGTTGCTAGAAACATTAGTGTTTCTACTATTACCACCACTAGTGTTGAGGCTAGTAATAGTTCTACTACTTTAGATGATAAGTATGGTTTTGATCTTGATGGTTGCAATATCTCTGAAGTTATTAAGTTCCTACAAAAGCTTGCTAAAAGTCCTAATGCTAGTGCTATGAACATGGCCTTTACAAAACACATTACTGATGCTTTCATAAAGATTAAAGAAGAAAAGATGAAACATAAAGCTTCTATTCCTATAAAACAAGAAGATGGTTGGGAACCCATCATTAATATGAAAGTGAATGACTTTGATTTCAAAGCTTTATGTGATCTTGATAGTAGTGTTTCTATTATGCCTAGAAGGATTTATGATATGCTTGATTTGCCTCCTCTTGAAGATTGTTATTTGAATGTCCCACTTGATGATAATGCTAAAAAGAAACTCATGAGGAGACTTAATGATGTTCTTATTATGGTTAATGATTCCTATGTCCCCGTTGATTTCTATGTTTTGGATGTTGAATGCAATGCTTCTTGTCCTATTACTTTGGGAAGACCTTTTCTTAGAACTGTTGGTGCCATTATTGATATGAAACAAGGCACCATTAAATATCAACTCCGACTCAAGATAGGTATATAACACTTCCCTAAGAAGAGAGAGAAGATTTCTTTTGCTTCTCCTATGAAAACAAAATTTGGTTTTAGTGCTTCTTCATTTGAGAACACTTGATTCTTTTTCTTGCTTCTTATGCCTAACTTAAAGGCGTTAAAGAAAAGTACTTATTGGGAGATAACTCAAAAGTTTTAGATGAGTCTTGAAAGTTATTACCTCTGTAATAACCTCTCCTTATCCTTTTTATTTGATTTTTGTGCCAAGAGTAACCTCTAATGAGAGAGAAGTAATGATTGGAAAAGTTGCTGTCCCGAAACAGATTTCTGTGCTTCACCGTAAAAATTAGTGTAAAATCTCTGAACGTCTTTTTGAGGCGTGAGTTTTTGTGCTTCTGCCCCAGGCTGTTATATAACTTTCGTTCGTTCAACACTTTTTGATATGAGCAAAAGAAAGTATTCTAAAAAGTTCGTCTTTACCTGCTGGTCTGTTTTGACAGATTTCTGCCATTTTCTGCATTTGCTTTTTGTTGGTTCCTTTTTGAGTTCTTTTGGGGAATTGAGCTTTTTGAGGGAAGTGCTTCAGTAGCTAGTGTTCTAATGGAAGTTAATTTTGTTTTAGAACTGAACCTTAAGACTTATACATCTTGAGTGCACTAATATTGCTAATAAAGATTGTGTGAAGTTTTGTATGAAGGAAAAATTTCAGGTGTATGGAAGGAATGAGTAATGAGATGAAGGATGGACTAAAGCTCAAGATTGGAGATGCCACGCATGTCACCCCAATAAATATCCAATAAGTACAAGCGCCAAAGCTTGGGGATGCCCAAGTCATCCCCTTCTTCATCAAGAAAAATCCCAGGTTTCTTCCAAACGCTTCATTTTTATTGTTGCATGCACAGTTGTGTTGTTCTTGGACCGTCTTATTTTTCGTTTTGGTTTTGGTTTTCGTTTGCTTTGGTTTGCTTATTTTTCTGAATAAATTGGTTGGACCCCCTCTTTCATAGATTGGTTTTCAAATAGTTTGGTTTGGTTTGGAAAAGAGTAGGAAAGTTCATGCTTATGTGGTAAAAAGAGCTCGTTTTTGACTGTGGCCTATGCTTTGTCATGCCATGCTTGATATTGCTTTGGCTTTATGCTTAGTATTCTTTGTTGTATCATGACTTGTTATAAACAATTGAGATTGGTTAATGTGCCTTGGATGAATCATGCGTTATTTTAGCATATTAAAGCATAGTATAGTGGTATTCTCCTTTGATGCTTTATTTGGGTTGACTTGGCGCATGCTCACACCATGTTATGACTATCTCAAGTCACGTAAGCCTTTATGATCCTTTAGTTTTCAACTTGTAGTATCACTTTATGCTTTGATCAATGATGTTTTGTCGCTCTGCATGATTATGGCCATTACTGCTCTCTTAGTTTGACGCTCCCAGTCTTTTGCTAGCCTCCACAACCAAGTATGAGTTCCACTCATGCATCAAACTCCCTAAACCAAGTTATTCCAAAGAGTCCACCATACCTACCTACTAGCTTATGCTATTCCAAGTATATTCATGCTTTTGTTTACCTTCCAAATTAAACTTGTTATGAGAAACTAGTGATTAAAGCTCTCACGAACTTGATGGCACACTTTACTTTTCTTGCCCTTAATACACTTGAACTATTGTGTCGTCTATGTTGTATATGCTTGCACTTATTTGTTGGGGATTAGCAGAACCATGCTTTCATGGGGAACGCTTTCAACATTGCACTTGGTACTTGTACCTAGTTGATATCATGCTCTTTCCTCTTTTCATAATCCATGCTGACATGGTGGAAACCTGCAGCGTAACCATAATGAGCTGTCTATGAAGCATTCTTCTTATAAAAAAAGAGTCCTATATTGAGGAAAAAAGAGAAAAAGAAAAAAAGATTATGAAAAGAGGAAAGAGAGAAAATAGCACCATATTCCCATGGTAAATAAGAAGATTGTTGAGATGCTCGTTGTCTGCTTGCCTTGTCATTTTGATATGGGGATTCTTCCGTATCATCGGCAAGGGGTACCCCGTTGGCGGTTCTCAATGATACACATGTACTTAAAATGACAGGAACTTACCGGTGACTAAACTTGAGTAGCATGAGGAGCGGCCCTCGTATACAAGGGACATGAGATTTCTGACTTATACTTCGTCAAGCATGTACACCATAGTTTGTTCAATTTAACCTTAATCACTTCAAGATGCTTATGATAGGGGCAATGAGAGCTGAAAGCTATAAGTACCATAATTTTTGGAAGCTCTTTATGAGACTTGAATCCCTACTTTCTTTTATAAAAAGGCCTTTCTTCCACCATTATATTGTGTCTCCACATTCTACCTTTATGCACCTACTTTGAGAGCATAGTGGCCATTCTTAGTTATATGTGCATTGTCCCAAGACTTGCTGATTGATGCATAACTTGATATTGCTTGTTTTAAACTATTTGTATCTAGTCACTCTTATGAACTTTGAAGGTGTCCTATGCATTTATATTTGCTACTCTATTGAGGGACAAGCTGAATACTATTATGCTATGTTTTCTTTATGTGAAACAAACAAACGTCTTGCAAAGCATTGTTATTCATGAATCTTTTGTTTGTGCCTTTTCATGTTGCATCATAGTTTCTTTGTCTTATTGCTAGAACTTTGTCTTTCATGTTATGATTGAAGTACTATGATCCCAGCTTTGAATGTTTTACAAATACTTTGATCAAGTCTTTGATGGTTCATGTCACCTCAAAAATTATTCTTTCTTTTTATCACTTACCTACTTGAGGACGAGCAGGAGTTAAGCTTGGGGATGTTGATACATTGCAAATGTATCTACAATTTTTGATGTTCCATGCTTGGTTTTATCCACTTTCTTGTGTATTGTCCACACTTTGGACTAACCTATTAACAAGAGCCATAGTGCCAGCTGCCTGTTTTCTGCTGTTTTTGGTTCCAGGAAAGTCAGAAAATGAATATTCTCGGAATTGGACGGGACAAAAGCCAAAGTGCATATTTTACGGAAGTCATCAGATGCCAGAATACAAGACGGAGAGGGGCCATAGGGCGGCCACACCACCTGGCCGCGCGGCTAGGCTTGGCCCGCGACAGGGGGTGGTGTGGCCAGTCCAAGCACCCCCTCGGCCTCTCCTTCCGCCTATAAGATGCCCTCGGGACGAAAACCCTAAGTGCCCGATGAAAAATCCCCGAAAGAGTCTGTAGCCACCGTCATCTCCATCCCTAGATCGGGAGGGATCTGAAGCTCTTCCCGGCACCCTGCCGGAGAGGGGAATTCACCCTAGAGGCCTTCTTCATCACCATGCAAGCCTCCGGTGTGATGCGTGAGTAGTTCATCCTTGGACTACGGATCCATGTAGTAGCTAGATGGCTGGTTCTCCTCCTTTGTGCTTTCATGTCTAGATCTTGTGAGCTCCGTTCATGATCAAGATCACCTATTTGTAATTCTGCATGTTGTGTTTGCAGGGATCTGATGGATATTGAGATGCTATTTCAGATTTATTATCGTTTCTATCATGTCTTTGTTGTTTGTGATCTTGCATGCTTTCTGTTGTTAGTAGCTATCTTGGCTAAGTAGATGCTAGCAACTCCAAGAGTTAGTATTTATGCTCGATAGTGGGTTCATGCCTCTGTTAATTTGGGGAAGTGACAGAAATCTCTAAGGTACTAGATGTGCTGTTGCTACTAGGGAGAAAACAATAATCCTTTGTTCATAGAACAATCGTATTGTTTACTTTACACGCAGTTCGTAAAGAAATAATCTGTTGCTTGCAACTTAATACTAGAGGGGGTTCGGATGATAACCTGAAGGTGGATTATTAGTCGTAGATGCAGTTGGATGGCAGTCTATGTATAATGTTGTAATGCCCAATCAAGTTCCAAAGGAGTCAACTCGATATCATGATCTTTTGTCTATGGATGTCGTCGGTGTGAAATGAAAGGGGAGCTTGTAAGTCCATGGAGTTATGTATGTGTGTTGGAGAAACTCCTAGGCCGCTGGTCTAATCCATGCTGTCATGGTGGAAACCTGTAGTGTAACCATAATGAGCTGTATATGAAGCATTCTTCTTATAAAAAAATAGTCAGATATTGAGAAAAAGAGAAAAATAAAAAAAAATATGAGAAAGAGGAAAGAGAGAAAAAAGCACCATTTTCCCATGGTAAATAAGAAGATTGCTGAGAAGCTCGTTGTCTGCTTGCCTTGTCACTTTGATATGGGGATTCTTCCGTATCATCGAGCAAGGGGTACCCCGTTGGCGGTTCTCTGTGATACACATGTACTTACAATGACAAGAACTTACCGGTAACTAAACTTGAGTAGCATGAGGAGCGGCCCTCGTATTCACAGAGAACCCTTTTGGACCTCTTTTTGCCTCCGATCTGGTAGCAAATCTAGAGCAGCAAATCACATAGACCGCCATCCAACTGCATCTATGATTAATAATCCACCTTCAGGTTATCATCCGAACCCCCTCCAGTATTAAGTTGCAAGCAACAGATTATTGCTTTACGAACTGCGTGTAAAGTAAACAATACGATTGTTCTATGAACAAAGGATTGTTGTTTTCTCCCTAGTAGCAACATCACATCTAGTACCTTAGAGATTTTTGTCACTTCCCTAGATTACCAGGGGCATGAACCCACTATCGAGCATAAATACTCACTCTTGGAGTTGCTAGCATCTACTTGGCCAAGATAGCTACTAACAACGGAAAGCATGCAAGATCTCAAATAACAAAGACATGATAGAATCAATAATCAATCTGAAATAGCATCTCAATATCCATCGGATCCCCGCAAACACAACATGTATGAATTACAAATAGATGATCTTGATCATGAACGGAGCTCACAAGATCTAAACATGAAAGCACAAAGGAGGAGAACCAGCCATCTAGCTACTACATGGATCCATAGTCCAAGGATGAACTACTCACGCATCACACCGGAGGCTTGCATGGTGATGAAGAAGGCCTCCAGGGTGAATTCCCCTCTTTGGCAGGGTGTCAGGAATTGCTTCAGATCCCTCCCGATCTAGGGATGGAGATGACGGTGGCTACAGACTCTTTCGTGGATTTTTGATCTGGTCCTTAGAGTTTTCATCCTGAGGGCAATATATAGGCAGAAGGAGAGGCCGAGGGGGTGACGGGAGCGGCCACACCACCCCTGGCGCGGGCCAGGCCTGGCCGCGTGGCTAGGTGGTGTGGTGGCTCCCTGGCCCTTCTCCGTCTCGTATTCTGGCACTTGATCACTTCCGGAAAAATAGGCACTTTGGCTTTTGTCCCGTCCAATACGAGAATATTCATTTTCTGACTTTCTTGGAACCAAAAACAGCAGAAAATAGGCAGCTGGCACTGTGGCTCTTGTTAATAGGTTAGTCCAAGAAATCATATGAAAAGTACTCCAATGTTGGAACAAAACACAAGAAAGTGGATAAAACCAAGCATGGAACATCAAAAATTATAGATACATTTGCAATGTATCAGCGTACCAAACATCATCATTACAGACAATGGAACTAACTTTTTCACTTCCAATGAGTTCAAGTAGTACTGCCAGGAGATGGGCATCAAAGTAAGCTACGCCTCGGTAGCACACCTGCAAACAAATGGACAAGTAGAAAAGCCAATTGACTAGTAACTGATGGGCTCAAGAAAAGACTACTAGCACCACTTGACAGAGAAAAAGGAGCATGGGTTGATGAATTACCATATGTCTTCTGGAGTTTATGTACAACCCCAAATAATTCGACATAAGAGACACATTTATTTTTGGTCCATGGCGTAGAAGTCGTGCTTCCTGTTGAAGTATCACATGAATCTCCAAGAGTGGCTGCATATGATGAAGAGGAATCAAGAGAAGTGCTCGAAGATGATGTGGATGCACTTGATGAAGCTAGAGATGAAGCCCTGCAAAGAGCAACTATGTACCAGAAAAACTTGTGCAATTACCACAGCCAAAGATTGTGGCCTAGGTCCTTCGCAGTAGGGGACCTAGTTCTTCGCGTCAAGCAATATGGCCACCAAAAGTTAGAATAGCCATGGGAAGGACCATACATCATCACAGAAGTTATTCCTGGAGGAGCATATCGACTACAAGACAAGAAGACAGGACTAAATTACTCAAATCCATGGAACGTAGAACAGCTACGAAGCTTTTACGCATAAGATTACTTACAATATGATAAGATTTAAACTTCGGCTTCTTAAGCTAGAATATCCAGGCCAACAGCTAGGTGCCATCCTCCCAAAGAATAATGTATCATCAATTTTTCGCCTTATGTATAAAGAGATAAGTTTTTCGTACCTTAAGCTCTTTACTATTGTTCAAAAGATCTATGTTTTCCATCAAGCTAACAACAATATTGAGCCTATGTCCAGATACAGGCATCCGAACATAGCCTCAGGGGCTACTCCCATCGGGAGCGCTAGCACGCACCCGATAGAAATTCAATTGTGTATGATTAAAACAAAAATATTCATGATTGAAAATACCTTTTGAGTTTTACATCAATGTATCCTTCAAAAGGTGTCCTCAAATAAGATCACTCCTATCAGGAGCCAGTATAAAACATTAAAACTATCTGATAAAGTCAGAAATATTGGCAGCCCAGCAGGCCAACCGCCAAAAATCTCGGATCACGCTCAAACGCAACAAAAATATGAATGTCGTGTTCCGAAACATGAAGGTAAGACCCCGAGACTCATCCTGTGTGGCCTGGTAATCGCACAAGAATGTGCTCTGCCAGTAAAATATTTGTATCAACGATACGATGAAAAATCCCGACGGACGCATTGGGTACCCGATAAAATAGAAGCTAGAATTCAGTATTCAGTAAGACCTCAGTGGCCCGAACTGAATTATGCCAGTAATAAATTCCGAGTTTAGGCCTGGGGACTTGAATTTGATGTAGGAAAACCATGTTTTTGCCCAGGAGCAATTAACTGATTTCCGATCCATCAGAAGCATCAGACTCGTTGTACCAAATCCCTATGAAAAATAAAAGAGTAAAGACATAAAAGTAAAGGAGAAGGAAAAAGAAACTTTGAGACTCAACATGAAACTACGGTTCAAGTAGAGTCTCGGGGGCTACTGATATAGGTATGATTACTCGGATGCTTATGATTCGCTACCCTATACTAGGTAAAAGGCTTACGGCCCATGAAGATTTCAGATGATAGCCCAAGGAAGCAACCGACAAAGACTTTGATTGTATTAGCAAAGAGTCTCTGAACCGATAATGTATTGGTATTGTAATCACGCGTATGTAAAACCTATCTCCATACAGCTTTGAGACCTGACCTATTATATATAGGACGGGAGAAGCCCAAGCGAGGGTACAGAAAAATCCCAGACAACTTGTAACAGTTCAATTTCCCAATATTCAGGCGACTTTGACTCCATTGTTTTCTTGACATCCGACGAAATCCCTAGCGTTTTGTTTTCCCCGATACCCTAAGTCCTTCCCTATGGACATTGCCGACGTTACCCCTCGTCAGGAACTATACACCAAGATCTATCTACTAGATACAAGCAACGGGTGGATATACATCCATAGAGAACTTACCCTCTAAGACAACAAAGCTTTGTTAACAAGTTGGAACTCGTGGATGATGTACTTGAACGCTTGCCAATCTCAAGATTGTGTGGAAGTCCTAGCACCACAAATCAGCAGTGCATCCATCCTCGCACACATGTTCAGGCCACCGAACAACCTCCACCTCCTCGCTCCAACGAATCAACAGAAGCAACATCTCCTTCCAGATGAAATGCCACCGGGAACATGTATCTCGCTAATCCGATACCATGGGGGAATATATCTAGAGGGGAAGAGAGATCCTTCACGAGGAGGTGTGCTTTGTGAGGAGGAGAGGGGGCCTTTTATAGGAGAGGGGGCTTCTCCCCTCCCCATGGCCAGAGCCCAAGGGGGTTCCCCCACCACTTCCTCATTCATGTGGTGGAAGCTCCACTCACATAAACATGCCTCCACTCACGCGTCCACTCACATGCATTAAATTTCCACCAAATTTAATGCAACTCTCATTTAATAAAACTCTTTTATTTATTTTACTCACAATTTTGTTAATTACTTTAATTAAAAACAGTCACATAAAACGACCTGCAATATTTCAATATCACATGCAGAACCAGTTTCAGCAATTTCATCCGAAACAATTCTGGTGTCCATTGAAATAATTCTAGCGCTTTGCAATTCTTTCGTCTGAAACATATATGCTACAAATGTTGTTTGGCAACCCTTAAGTGTGTCACCCTACGGTTCGCGAATAATGCATACATGATCGAGACTCCTCTCAGATCAATAATCAGAAGCGGGACTTGGAGATCCAGTCTGACTCTTTCATATTCAACGATGACTTATGTGATCGTGAGAACCTTTAATGCTAGTAATTTAATCCCTTTGTCTAGAGATATATTACATGTATGAGATTCGATCATCGGTATCCAAATACCTAGTTTGATCTCATTACCGACATGCACTCTTTTCTTGTTCCCGTGATATCATAACATTCTAGTGATCACATCACTTGCTTGCAAGCTATTCTTAATGTGATATCACCGAGAGGGCCTAGAGTATATCTATCTGTCATCAGGATGGACAAATCCCACTCTTGATCCATGAGCCTCTATATAACACCTTTGTAGCATTGAACCCACCTTTATGGTCACCCTTTTACAGTGTGATGTTTGATGATATCAAGATACTCTTCCGGTGTTAGTGATTAACATGATCTCATGGTCTAAGGACTAGGATTACTTCGTATGATGTTATAGAAATATAAACTCAATGACTTTGATCGTAATGCTATTCTTTGGATGAATTTTCATCACATCATTTCACAAATGTTGTGACCTTATTATTAACGACATCCAATGTCCATGATCAGGAAACTTTGATCATCTTGTTAATCAATGAGCTAGTTAAAAGAGAGGCATAACTAGGAACTTTCCATTTGTTTATTAAACACACATGTATTAATGTTTCAATATTAATACAATTATAGCATGCAAAATAAACATTTATCATATACTTGGAATATACATAATAAAAACTTTATTATTGCCTCTCATATTCCCTTCAAGAATTGTTTCGATGGACACCAGAATTGTTTCGGGTGAAATTGCTGAAATTAGTTCTGCATGTGATATCAAAATGTCGCAAGGTTTTTTTTGTGAATGTTTGTTAATTAAAGTAATTAAAAAATTATGAATAAAATAAATAAAAGTGTTTTATTTAAAGAGAAAAATGCATGTAATTTAGTGGACATTAAATGCAAGTGAGTGGAGTTGAAATTTATGTGAGTGGGCTTAGTGGAAGCTCCACCCACATGAATGAGGGAGAGGTGGGGGCACCCACCATGGCCGCACAGCCATGGCCGGCCAGCCATGGCCATGGGGCTGCACCCCACCCCCTATAAAGGAGCCCCATGTCTCCCCTCCTCTTGCACCACCTCCTCGCGAAGGTTCTCTTCCTCCTCTAGCAATTCCCCATGGTCTTGAATTAGCGAGATACATGTTCTCACTGGCTTTTTCTGGAAGGATTGCAGCTTCCGCTAGTTTCCTGGAGCGAGGACTCGGAAGTTGTCAGGGTACCGGACGTGTGTGCGATCACGGATGCACCATTGCTTTGCGGTGCTAGACTTGTGATACGTTGCTAACATATCTATAATTTTTGATGTTCCATGCTTGTTTTATATCTACTTTCTTATGTTTTGTCCACACTTTGGAGTACTTTTTATACACTTTCTTGGACTAACCTATTAATAAAGATGCCATAGTGCCAGCTGCCTATTTTCTGCTGTTTTTGGTTCTAGGAAAGTTAGAAAATGAATATTCTCGGAATTGGACGGGACAAAAGCCAAAGTCAATATTTCACCGAGGGGGACATTGAGCCAGAATACGAGACGGAGAGGGGCCAGGGGCCGGCCACACCACCTGACCGCGTGGCCAGGCTTGGCCCACGCCAGGGGTGGTGCGGCTGCCTAGGGCACCCCCTCGGCCTCCCCTTTCCCTTATAAGATGCCTCCGATATAGAAACCCTAAGTACCCGATCAAAAATCTATGAAAGAGTCTGTAGCCTCCATCATATCTATCCCTAGATCGAAAGGGATCTGAAGCTTTTCCCGGCACCCTGCCAGAGAGGAGAATTCACCCTAGAGGCCTTCTTCATCACCATGCAAGCCTCCGGTGTGATGCGTGAGTAGTTCATCCTTGGACTACGGGTCCATGTAGTATCTAGATGGTCGGTTCTTCTCCTTTGTGCTATCATGTTTAGATCTTGTGAGCTCCGTTCATGATCAAGATCATCTTTTTGTAATCATACATGTTGTGTTTGCGGGGATACGATGGATATTGAGATGCTATTTCAGATTAATTATTGATTTTATCATGTCTTTGTTATTTGTGATCTTGCATGCTCTCCGTTGTTAGTAGATATCTTGGCCGAGTAGATGCTAGCAACTCCAAGAGGGAATATTTATGCTCGATAGTGGGTTCATGCCTCTAGTAATCTGGGGAAGTGACGGAAATCTCTAAGGTACTAGATGTGTTGTTGCTACTAGCGAGAAAACAGCAATCCTTTGTTCATAGAACAATCATATTGTTTACTTTACACGCAATTCGTAAAGCAATAATCTGTTGCTTGCAACTTAATACTGGATGTGGTTCGGATGATAACCTGAAGGTGGATTATTAGTCATAGATGCAATTGGATTACGGTCTATGTATAATGTTGTAATGCCCAATCAAATCTCATAGGAATCAAGATGATTAGTATATGCATGTTTGCTTTCTCGATGTTTGTCAATTGTCCTGCTATAATTTTTTCACCCAACATGTCATCTATCTTAAGGAGAATCACCACTAGTGAACTATGGACCCCGGTCCTTTCTTTTACCATCAATCTACAATTATTTACTGTTTTCTGTTTACTTTCTATAAGCTATTACTTTCTTCCACACAATACGTTTAATCCTTTGTTTTCAGCAAAACCAGTGAGATTGATAACATCACTGTAAGTTGGGGGCAAAGTTCTGTGGTTGTGTTGTGTAGGATTCCAAGTTGGAAACAACACCTTGGAGGTGTTTCCTTGCTCCTACTAGTTTGATAACCTTGGTTTCATAACTGAGGGAAACTTACTACTGTGCTCATCATACCTTCCTCTTGGGGTTCCCAAACGAGCTCGATATCAACCACGAGCTAGCAAGTATTTTTCTGGCACCGTTGCCGGGGAGTCAAGGACATCTTCACAATGGGAGTCCCTCATAACCAATCTCTTTAGTTTGTTGTTTTTGTTTTGCTTAGTTTATTTCCGCTTTGTTTGCTTGTTTCTTTATCAAAAACACACACAAAATAGTTGTTCTAGTTTGCTTTCTTCATTAAAAACACAAAAAATTAAGTCTTTCTATAGTTGCTACCTCTTTATTAGCTCACCATGTTGATCCCTAAGTTCACCCTGAAAGACCATTCAATAGGTAGTGGCTCTATAATTGGAAAAGATAATATTGAAGAATTTTTTAATCATGTTAGTAAGCATGAGGATACTGAGGATAGATCCCTTGCAGAACTTGCTCCAAATTATGAAATTGCTGCAGCTTCTTTAGTTCACATGTTGGAAGCTAGGTTAGTTAACCTTAACCCCTTAATGCAAGTAATGTTTCTTAAACTTAAAGAAATTGAGTACCCTGAAAAGAGAGATTTTATTCTGGAAACTTTGCTTAAAGAATTCTATGATGTTGCTAAGGAAGCTAGAAAAGTCTTTGATTGTTTTAATATGCTAGGCTCATGTGTAGATGTTATTGGTACACGAGAAAAGATGAACCAACCCGAACCTAATGGGGAGGAAATTAAGATACCAATACATTTCAGACTTGTAGCAATGCATGAAGCCATAGAAAAGAATCTTGATTGGATTGTTCCTGAAAACCCGTTTGATGAAAGTAGTGAACCCAAGATCATTGAGAGAGGATCCTCTAGAAATTATTTGTATGAGATACCTTGCCTTGTTGAAGATATTTCTGGTATCAATCTTAATGCTTCTTCATTTGAGAATACTTGATTCTTTTTCTTGCTTCTTATGCCTAACTTAAAGGCGTTAAAAAAAGAACTTGGGAGATAACCCAAAAGTTTTAGATGAGTCTTGAAAGTTATTACTTCTGTAATAACCACTCTTTATCCTTTTTATTTGCTTTTTGTGCCAAGAGTAACCTCTAATGAGAGAGAAATAATGCTTGGGAAAGTTGCTGTCCCGAAACAGATTTTTGTGCTTCGCTGTACAAATTCGTGTAAAATCTCTGTAGGTCATTTTGATGCGTGAAGTTTTATGCTTTTTCCCCAGGTTGTTATCTAACTTTCGTTAGTTCAACACTTTTCGATTTGAGCAACAGAAGGTCTTCGAAAAAATTGGTTTTTACCCGCTGGTCTGTTTTGACAGATTTCTGCCATTATTTGCATTTGCTTCTTGTTGATTCCTTTTTGAGTTCTTTTTGGGGAATTGATCTTCTTGAGGGAAGTTCTACAGTAGCTTGTATTTTAATGGAAGTTTTATTGGTGTTGAAACTGCAGCCAAAGACTTATTATCTTGAGTGCACTAATGTTGCTAATAAATATTGTGTGAAGTTCTGTATGAAGGAAAAATTTCAGGTGTATGGAGAGAATGATGTAATGAGATGAATAATGAACTAAAGCTAAGGCTCGGGGATGCCACGCGTATCACCCCAATAAATATCCAAGAAGTACAAGCGTCAAAGCTTGGGGATGCCCAAGGCATCCCCATCTTAATCAATAAAAATCTCAGGTTTCTTCCAAACACTTCATTTTTATTGTTTCATGCGCAGTTGTGTTGTTCTTGGAGCGTCTTTGTTTTCGTTTTTGTTTTTCGTTTGCTTGGTTTGCTTAGTTTTCTTGAATAAATTGGTTGGACCCCCACTTTCATATATTAGTTTTCAAATAGTTTGGTTTGGTTTGGAAAAGAGTAGGAAAAGTTCATGCTTAAGTGGTAAAAAGAGCTTGTTTTTGGCTGTGGCCTATGCTTTGTCATGTCATGCTTGATATTGTTTTGGCTTTATGCTTAGTGATTTTTGCTGTAGCATGACATGTTATAAACAATTGAGATTGCTTAATGTGCCTTGAAAGAATCATGCGTTGTTTTAGCATATTAAAGCATAGTATTGTGGTATTCTCCTTTGATGCTTTATTTGGGTTGACTTGGCGCATGCTCACACCATGTTATGACTATCCCAAGTCACCATACCCTTTATGATCCTTTAGTTTTCGACTTGTAATATTACTTTATGCTTTAATTAATGATGTTTTGTCGCTTTGCATGATTATGGCTATTATTGCTCTCTTAGTTGGTCGCTCCCAGTCTTTTGCTGGCCTCCATAACCAAGTATGAGTTCCACTCATGCATCCAACTCCAAAAAAATCAAGTTATTCCAAAGAGTCCACCATACCTACCTATTAGCATTTGGTATTCCAAGTATATTCATTTTTTTATCTACCTTCCGAATTGAACTTGTTATGAGAAAACTAGTGATTAAAGCTCTCACGAACTTGAAGGCACACTTTACTTTTCTTGCCCCTAATAAACTTGAACCATTGTGTCATCTCTGTTGCGTATATGCTTGCGCTTTGTAAGTTGTGAATTAGCAGAACCATGCTTTCATGGGGAACGCTTTCAACATTGTACCTAGTTGATATCATGCTCTTTTATCTATGGATGCCATCGGTGTGAAATGAAAGGGGAGCTTTTAAGTCCATGGAGTTATGTATGTGTGTTAGAGAAACACCTGGGCCGCTGGTCTAATCCATGCCTAATCATGGTGGAAACCTGCAGCGTAACCATAATGAGCAATATATGAAGCATTCTTCTTATAAAAAAGAGATAGATATTGAGAAAAAGAAAAAAAAGAAAAAAAGAGATGAGAAAAGATGAAAGAGAGCAAAAGCACCATTTTCCCATGGTAAATAAGAAGATTGTTGAGATGCTCGTTGTCTGCTTGCCTTGTCATTTTGATATGGGGATTCTTCCGTATCATCGGGCAAGGGGTACCCCGTTGGCGGTTCTCTATGATACACATGTACTTACTATGACAAGAACATAGCGGTAACTAAACTTGAGTAGCATGAGGAGCGGCCCTCGTATTCAAGGGACATGAGATTTCCAACTTATACTTTGTCAAGCATATACTCCATAGTTTGTTCACTTTAACCTTAATCACTTCAAGATGCTTATGATAGGGAGAATGAGAGCTGAAAGCTAATAAGTACCATAATTTTTGGAAGCTCTTTATGAAACTCGAATCCTTGCTTCCTTCTATGAAGGCCTTTCTTTTACTTTTATGTTGAGTCTCCATCTTCTATCTTTATGCACCTATTGAGAGAGCATAGTGGCCATTCTTAGTTTAATGTGCATTGTCCCAAGATTTGTTGATTTATGCATAACTTTGATATTGCTTGTTCTTAAACTATTTGTATCTGGTCACCCTTATGAACTTTGAAGGTGTCCTATGCATTTAAGTTTTGCTACTCTATGAGGGACAAGCTGAATGCCACTATGCTATGTTTTCTTTATGTGAAATAAACAAACGTCTTGCAAAGAATTGTTATTCATGAATCTTTTGTTTGTGCCTTTTCATGTTACAACATAGTTGCTATGTCTTATTGTTAGAACTTTATCTTTCATCCTATGTTGAAGTACTATGATCCCAGTTATCAATGTTTTACAAATACTTTGATCAAGTTTATGATGGTGCATGTCACCTCAAAAATCATTCTTTCTTTTTATCACTTACCTACTCGAGGACAAGCAGGAGGTAAGCTTGGGGATGTTGATACGTTGCTAAAGTATCTATAATTTTTGATGTTCCATGCTTGTTTTATATCTACTTTCTTATGTTTTGTCCACACTTTGGAGTACTTTTTATACACTTTCTTGGACTAACCTATTAACAAGATGTCGCAGTGCCAGGTGCCTGTTTTCTGCTATTTTTGGTTCTAGGAAAGTCAGAAAATGAATATTCTCGGAATTGGATGGGACAAAAGCCACAGTCAATATTTCACCGAGGGGGACCCGGAGCTAGAATACGAGACGGAGAGGGGCCAGGGACCGGCCACACCACCTGGTCGCGCGGCCAGGCCTGGCCCGTGCCATGGGTGGTGAGGCCGCCTAGGGCACCCCCTCGGCCTCCCCTTTCGCCTATAAGATGCCTCCAATACAGAAACCCTAAGTACCTGATCAAAAATCCATGAAAGAGTTTGTAGCCGCCGTCATCTCCATCCCTAGATCGGAAGGGATTTGAAGCTCTTCCCAGCACGCTGCCGGAGAGAATATCATTTTGTGGCTCGATAGTTGGGGTGCCTAGGCAACGCGGTACCCAAGTTTCCTGTAATCAGCCACGATGACTACAGTTGGCGTGCCAAATACTCAGAGGGTATTTTTCGGCATGAATTCAACTTTATGTTTCAATACAAAATATCAGGCTATCGGCCGTCAAGTTCGTCCCCCTCGTCAGTTCTCGCTGTTATTTCGCTCCCGTCGCTTAGGCGGGGTGGCTGTCACGTAGGCTTGCAGCGCTGGCACAGTGGATATGACAACACGACCGGCCCAGTGTATTGACGTTACAAAACAGGGCTCATATATCGTCGTTATAATTATTTTTTGTTTACTCAGAAGCTAGAAGGGCCACCGCCACGCCTCTCTCCTTTGGACTTTCGCCCGCCACTACCTTAAAAGCGCATTGATGGTTCTACCATTCCCCTGCCTCGCAGAAACCACTCTTTTTCTTCCTATCATCTGTCTTCTTCCCGTCTTCTCCTTGCCGCCATGGAAGGTCGTCGCACTCTAGAGACAAGCTTCACTACCCATGATAATAAGAAGATAGACATCGTCTACACCAACGAGGAGGAGACAGTGGTGCGAGTCCTGAGGATGTACGTGGGTTGGCTTGAGAAAGACGAGGACAAGTTTGTGGGATTGGACCTCGAGTACACCCCAGAGGACCCATATGAAGGTAGTGAAGTCGTCGTTGTTCAAGTGGCCATGAGGAAACACGTCCTCGTCTACCACCTCTCCTGGTTTGTAGATCTGCTCTCTGTAGCTAACTGCTTTTAGGATTGTCTCCTCTTGTTTTTTATCCATTTTCTCATCTTGCAACTACTGGATTTTATTTAGGACCAAATAAATTATGACAAGACAATGTTGAGAGTCTTGATCTTGCATTTACTAAACTTTTCAAAATTATATTCAGATGATGGTCTTGCATTGACAAAATATGTGTAGTTACAAATTTTGGTGATGACAAACTACATACTTTCAGGACTAACATGAATTGTCCGGTGCTGCGCCAGTTCCTTGTAGAAAAGGGAATTGTTTTCTGCACTGTCGACAATACAACTGATTTTCGAAATTTCATCGAGAGGGAATTACAATTCTTTCACACAACTAGATCGATATTCAGAGTCTTGTCAAGATCCTAGGGGGCTCGAGGAAGGATGGAATGACATCACTCGCAACTAGAATCCTCGATGAGTCGTACGACAGAATCAAGGTAGATTTCCCTACGGATAGGCATGATTTCTGGGATGAGTGGCCGTTGTCTGATATAAACCTGAAGTATGCAGCCATAGATGCTTACGTGACCTACCAGCTGTACAAGAAGATCCATTTTTTTCTATGTTACCTTGTGTTTGCCCTATTTGCAAGAGAGAAGATGAGCTTAGGGGGGAGCCCTTTGTAGAAAATGGAGAATAGCTGAGTTTGAAGCTGCATATGCAAAGGAAATGGCTGTATCTAAAGAAGCTAACAGAGAGGCTGTAGAAGCAGCTGAAAGAGAGCTTGTAGCTGAAGCAGAAGCAGCTGACGGAGAGGCTGCAGCTGAAGCAGCAAACAAAGAAGCAGCATCTTCTAGCGGCAACAATCAGGTCTGTGATGCACCGCTAATTGTGCCGCACGACGCTGAAGATAGGGAAGGCAAGTCAGATCCTAGGTGGGACGAAGCATTCTGTGAGATGTGGAGTGCCAATAATGTAAGATCCACCTGGAATGATCGCAGTTGGTCGCCTAGGAACAATGGCAAGTGCCTCAAGTGGGCTGATGGGAAGTGAATTAAATTTTATCCTTTGTGTTATGTTTCTATTTTGTCGAACTCATTTATCTTATCAAGATGTCTAGCGCCTCAAGTGAGAGTTGTAAAATAAATTTAACCCTCTTTGTGTTATGTTTCTGTATGTGTCTTGTAGTTTGTCAAGATGGTAGCTCGTTAACTGGCAGTTTGAAAGAGTACCTTTTTCCTCTCTCGCTAAACAGATATGTTTCATTTTGCCCAAATTGGTAGCAAATCTAGAGAATATTCTCTCTTCGATAATTCGTTCCCTTTTGGACCTCTTTTTGCCTCCGATCTGGTAGCAAATCTAGAGCAGCAAATCACATAGACCGCCATCCAACTGCATCTATGATTAATAATCCACCTTCAGGTTATCATCCGAACCCCCTCCAGTATTAAGTTGCAAGCAACAGATTATTGCTTTACGAACTGCGTGTAAAGTAAACAATACGATTGTTCTATGAACAAAGGATTGTTGTTTTCTCCCTAGTAGCAACATCACATCTAGTACCTTAGAGATTTCTGTCACTTCCCCAGATTACCAGAGGCATGAACCCACTATCGAGCATAAATACTAACCCTTGGAGTTGCTAGCATCTACTTGGCCAAGATAGCTACTAACAACGGAAAGCATGCAAGATCACAAACAACAAAGACATGATAGAATCAATAATCAATCTGAAATAGCATCTCAATATCCATCGGATCCCCGCAAACACAACATGCAGAATTACAAATAGATGATCTTGATCATGAACAGAGCTCACAAGATCTAGACATGAAAGCACAAAGGAGGAGAACCAGCCATCTAGCTACTACATGGATCCGTAGTCCAAGGATGAACTACTCACGCATCACACCGGAGGCTTGCATGGTGATGAAGAAGGCCTCCAGGGTGAATTCCCCTCTCTGGCAGGGTGCCGGTAAGAGCTTCAGATCCCTCCCGATCTAGGGATGGAGATGACGGCGGCTACAGACTCTTTCATGGATTTTTGATTGAGCACTTAGGGTTTTCGTCCCGAGGGCATCTTATAGGCGGAAGGAGAGGCCGAGGGGGTGCCTGGGCTGGCCACACCACCCCTGGCACGGGCCAGGTGGTGTGGCTGCCCTCTAGCCCCTCTCCATCTCGTATTCTGGCATCTGATGACTTCTGGAAAAATAGTTACTTTGGCTTTTGTCCCATCCAATTCCAAGAATATTCATTTTCTGACTTTCCTGGAACCAAAAATAGCAGAAAATAGGCAGCTGGCACTGTGGCTCTTGTTAATAGGTTAGTCCAAGAAATCATATGAAAAGTATTCCAAAGTGTGGACAAAACACAAGAAAGTGGATAAAACCAAGCATCAAACATCAAAAATTATAGACACATTTGCAATGTATCAGAGGACCGAGTCTGAAGGAGAGCCGCCAGATCTGGTCCTCCTTGGTGGTGTTCCAAATATAGAAGAAGGTCCGGGCCCAGCCCTTGCAAGATTCGAGCCCCATGACCCAGGGGAAGACGGATTGTTTCCGGGGCGAGATGGAGGCGGCACCACACTGGGTCAAGTGCTTGTCCTCCGGGGCACGCTCCTTGTTCGGAACCACATTTCTCCGCAGACCAAAGAACTTTATCCACAGTTCTTTGGTTGGCCAGAGGCCAATGTAACCCTCAATGCCGGAGGCAAAAGAGGACAGAGAGGTGATTGCATTCGCGGGAAGATGATGCGGTTGCAATTGGTAGGTGGAGATGAAATCGAAGAAGAAATCAGAGGTGGGAAGGCCGAAGCCGCGTTGGAAATGCGATAAGAAAAATATGTACTCCCCAGATTTGGGGGTGGGAGTAATCTCACCGGAGGGGAGGCGGCAGGCGACGCCGGTGGGAATGCGACGGGAGGCATAGAGCCAAGCCAGGTCCTCCTCGCGGGCGATGGAGCCATCCCAGCATCCGCGCTCGCGGCCCTCCGCCCCATCCTCCGGCTGCGCCACCATCGAGGCTTTTGCTTCAGTCATGGTGGGATTGAAGCTCTTGAAGGGATGATCAGAGTAATGGTAGCCTGAAGAGGGGAAACGGGAAGCGCAAGGCCCCGTGGTGAAGATTGGAACTGGAGGCGGCGGCGCTGGCAAGAAATACCGCCGGAGCACGGTCGCGGTGGCGCTCGTGGAGAAGAGAACTGGCGACGGCGAAGTCGCAGTGAAGAAGAAAGAGAGCAGGGGGTGCGACGCGAATGGGGGAACTTCCCCTGGGAAAGCACCGCACCCTCTACTTAACCGTGCCACGCGCATCGTGGGATCCTTTGTGGGTAGCGTGCAGCGCGCAGCGAGCGTGTATCATATTTTCTACAGAAGACAAACAGTGCTTGATTCAGCAAATGCAAAAGCTCCTAGGTTACTCTGCTATGTTAGTAATGCTATTTCAGTACACACAAGACTCAACACCTGATTTTCTTAAGAAACTTGGGTTTCCGCTAAGTGGTTTTCAGTGCCATGGTTTTCAATATTAGGCAACTTTGCTATTTTAGTTGATAATAAAACACGAACATCAATATCCATATTAAGAAGTTTTTTGTGCATCATATTTATTTCCATGGCTCGGATCATCGTTGGAACTATTTAATATCTGAGACTATGTCACACCTCTACCAATGTGTTCCATTCTTATGTTTGGAGACTTGTTTGCTTACAGTGATGCAGCATCAGTAAGATATAGGTAACCAAGTAATTATATTTCTCTAATACTTTCGAATAGAGTGTCAAGTAATCACTAGAAATATTAACTGCATGTGCAAAGAAGATAATACTTTCTTCTTGGTTATGCACTAATTATCCAATAATACTTTATACGAATCATAAGTGATTATGAAAAGTTTATGGTAAACAAAAACTCAACAACTTCAGTTATGAAGTCCCATGATTTTTCATTCTAGGACAGTTGTTACACTGTTGAAAATTCATATGGTAAGAGCACAAACAATCTGCACGATCGAACAACAAGTATATTCGGAAGTATGTACTCCCTCCGTTCGGAAATATAAGACGTTTTAGCTTTGTGAATCAAATGTATCTAGACGTGTTTTAATGTATTGGTTCGTAGAGGTTTGAAGTGAACCTATAAACTAAAAGATGTCTAGATACGTTCGTTTCACAAAGCTAGAATGTCTTATATTTCCGAATGGAGGGAGTAACTGGGTGTACGAAGAATGGATGTCTCAAGTTAGTGATTCTTTCTTCTGCCTGGCTTTACCCCAAAATATTGACCTTTTCTTTTCGCCGAGAAAACAAAGACTACCATGTTCTCAAGTCCTATACAGAAGGAGGGTTAGTTTCCGCATACCACTATAAAAAAGTTAGCTTTTACAACGGACAATTTTCGTGGTTGAAGGCCCGTTTTTCGTGGCTAAAAAGTCTTCTACGACGGATGCCCATCGTGTTAAAGCCCCGTCACAAAAGAATCTACCACTTTTTTTCCTGACCGTGGCGGATCGCACCTTTCAGCCACAAAAACTTCTTCCATCATAGATCTGTTCGCCAGCCGCGTTGACTGCTGACATCATGCAAAATGCCACGTGGCACCCGCCGTTAACGGCCGGTTACGGAAACCGTGGTAGAAGCCAGGCCCAGCCAAGGCCTGCTCATAATCAAGTGGGCCGACCCATCAAGAAAGCCCAATAAGATTACGGCCCATTACTGTTTCACCCAACAATGTTTGAAATGGGCCCACTAGTGCAGACATCCGTGGCCCGTGAAATTTCAGCCCGACACTGTTTCAGCCTACAGAAGGCCCACCTTGGTCCAATACTGTGCGACCCATTTTCAGCCTGGGCCAAGTCTGTCCGTTACTGTTAAGGCCTTCTGTCAGCATGTCACTTTTTTCGCACCCATAGTGGGTCGTCACGGCCCTCTATAGTTACGGACTTTACTGTTCTAGACATTCACTGTTTCGGTCTTCTACTATTCAGCCCCATAAACGGGCTGAAGATTCTGGCCTGCTAAAGTTCTGGCATTGTTACTGTTTTCGGTCTGTTACTGTTCTAGACTTTCAGTATTCCGGCCTTTCATTGTTGCGCCCTTTCACTGTTGCAGCCTTTCACTGTTCCGGCCTTTCACTATTCCGGTCTTTACTGTTCTGGCCTTTCACTGTCCTGGTCTTTCACTATTCTGGCCTTTAGTTGTTCCGGCCTTTACTCGGTGTAGGCCCATCACTATTGATTGGTGGCCCATCAAGGACTAATAAAACGTTGTGCGCCTGCTACTGTTTAAGCCTATCTAACTTAGATCCATTGCCAGGACATAAACGTGGATAAATAAAGAACACAAGTTCTCTAAAATGCTAAATAAATTCTAGAACTGTGGAAAAAAAACTTATAACTGGAAAATTAGTAAATTATTACAGTCCTGAAAAATTCCGTAGTTCATAAAGCATCATCGGAGTACAAAATATAATCTCAGTTTTAAAAATGTTCCTTTTAGGGAGTTCGATCTGCCTGACATGTAACAGCGGGATTACCACAAGACTTGTTGAGGATATTATTAAATATATTCTCTGTCAAAGCTTGCCTTTTTTTAACTCAGATAACTCCTTCCTTGCTATGGAGACTACTGCATCTGTTCTGTTGGCTTCCTGTCCAACTACATCGAGTGCATCTTGGAGTGCAGCACTAAAAACTCTTTCTGCTGGAATGTATGGAGTAGTCGAGATTGTGTACCTACGTGAGCAATACGCACTGTCACTGCTGCTCTGTCCAAAGAGATCTACACTTGAGGTAGTTTTTTCTGTTCTGCCTTCATATTTATATTTGCAACCTAAAACAAAAAGAAACGTCATATAACATAATTACCAAGGAAAACAAAAACCAACAAATTTCAAATTAGTCATTTTGCTAAAAGGAAGAAAGCAATTAGTAACAGCAGGGCATCATACATCTCTTTCTTCTGGAATAACTAGAATAATTGACTTTATAGAGGGATGAGATAGTGTGCAACTGTCACTTCTGCCCTGTGAAATGGCTGCTCTACTTGATGAAAGCTGAAACTAAGATTAAAGAAGTTACAACATCATACAAAGAAACAAAACTATCATCTTCATTCTCAATAATTTTCAAAAGATTATTTGGTCTGTTATAGCGATGTAAGCACTCGACAAAAGGACCTCATGCAGACGAGTGCCTCTAATAGAATAGAAAAATCATTTTAGAGAAATGGTCAAACAATCTATCGAACAGTTAGAATGTTTATATTTTTTGGTTGTCTTCCCAAAGATAAAGTGTCCTATCATCTGTGTCGTATTAAAATAGCCATACACGTGTAGATACCAGAGTGAGATTTGAAGTAGGTGGTTCTTTATATTGGATTCCGTTGCATTTCTGGCATTGTTATAATCACCCTAGTGCCTCCAACAAAAATAACAACTCAACTAGAGTCAATGGCATGACACCAAGGAACTTAAACCTTAAAAAAAGGGGGGGCGTCCTTACAGTAGCTCTATGTAGAGTCTCAGCGTTGCTGATCTGGTTACAGGTACGTTCATCGACGATGTCCGCTGCATCAAGTAATTGTACTGGTGGTCTCCATAATTCAGTGTCGGTCCTCTACATAATGGTGCAGCGAATAGTGAACACAAAAAAGTTCCAGTCTCACAAATGTTAGCATGAAGTGGTACAAAAGCAATAGATACTTACGAGATTATAGGGGCCATTCATTCTACGATTTCTAGTGTAAACTGCACCTGTTCATTGCGTAACAACATCAAACGGTTAGGAATAGTGGGGTAAGCTGAAGCAAATGAAACAAACATAGTGGAAGCAATATAATGTAAACGCGTACTGCATACATAGGACAAAAGCATCAAACAAGAAATAACAATTAGTACCATAGCCTACGTGAAGCTAGAGAGAAATTATAACCGCATCACATATGGGCACTTACTAAAGTAGATAATAGAAACAAATGTGTTAACCGTTGGCTGACTAATATTTTGCCATGAAATACGAAATCGCACTTGAATGACTTACGGTTAAACCTGACTATAAAAAAATTATTTAGGAAGATACGGGTAACAAGTATAGTACTTATAAGTTACTACAAAAGTAGCACCAATGCAAAATATAGTTAACTACTACATATTTATCTTACCAAACTCCAAGGAGATATGGTTACCTCGGTCGCGACGGTGTTTAGGCATGATGCGGATCCTGGGTGGCGACATCGAGGTTGTCGAGGGTGCTGCAATTGCGGTTCTTGTGGGCGAAGGTGAAGAAGAAGAAGGGTTCCTCCGAGCGCTGATCGACAGCGGCGAAGAAGCAGATTCCTGGCGGTGGGAATGTGTTCGGCACGCCATGAGAGTGGGTCGGTGAAGCAGATTTGGTGCAGTGCACGGCGACGACGGTGAATCAGATCTAAGGTGCTTAAGGTAGATCTAGGGTTTTCTGCAGGGCTAGCGCAGCTGGGGGCGAGGATTGTGTGTGGGTAAGGGTGGGGGGTCGGTGGTAGGGGGTGCGGGGTATAGAGGTACTGAACCAGGAAATTAGGATTGAAGCCCCAACGAACCGACTTCACTAGGGGTAGAAGGGGGATTCCAAGATGTTTGAAACATTGGATAGCGGGAGATTTTCCCGCTCGACTAAATTCAGATTTATGTGTAGTCCAAGTAGTAGTAAATTGGTAAGCCGTACTCCCTGAAATCAAAGGCCGACAGGCACATCGGTGATCATCCATGGCCCATACTGCCTCAGTTCAGAAATTAAGAGCCCATTAGGCCATTTGGCATCTAAATATTAATCATCCATGGCCCAGATTGGCTCGGTTCAGATATTAAGGACGAGTTTGGCATCAAAGTATTTTTAAATTATTTAGAAAACATTTTGATTTCTGAATAAACTGAACTATTGAATACCTTTTAGTGTTTTCTTCCAACAAATAATAGGGGTTTAAACTGAAGTATTCTCCAAAACTATGTTTTTTAAAATAATTAAAGAGGTCGGACCCCTTTTTGAAGAAACTGTGAAGAGAGAAAACTGAAGTATTACTTTGGTAGGCACTGAAATACTATGGCATTGATATATTTCCGTATTATATCTATTCATGAACGATGATGCGTATGAAGATGTTATCACCAAGACAGGTAGTGAGCACGAAAATTATGATTAAAGCCCCAACCAACTCATGTGAATTTGTTTATCCATAGTGAACTAATAATAGTAGAATAGTAGGCCGGTGGTACGGGGAATCGAGTCTAATAATAAAGCGCCCTGAGTTTAAAAAAATAAAGAGCCCTTTATCGATAACTTTTCAATCACTATGGTTGGTAGTGTTCATACTTCTATTCCAAACAAAAATATGGGAACTCACTATTTCACTAATGTGAATAATCTAGCCCATTAAGTCATGGGTACGGGCACGAATAGATAGACCCATACCCTACCCATTTAAATTGACATAGTATTAAAACTTACCTGTAGACTTACAACCTATGGGGCAAAGCAATCTAGGGAAGAGTATGATATTGTGGCTTCTAAACTTCGATATTTTTCATGGGTACGGGCATGGGTAAAGTTTTATACCCGCGAGTACAGGTATGGGTAAATTTTTCTACCTATTGACTAAACGGGAGTGGGTATGATATTGTTCTACCCTACTCACACCCTACCCATTGTCAACCTTACTTCGCGCTTATTCATTAATGTGGCGACGTTTTCCTTTAGGTTTTCCAAAAGTTGTTCGGTCATGCACACATAGCATATTCTATGAAGTACAGTAGTACAATATACATAGACTGCAATTAATTATTCGAGCTAATCACTATTGTTCTTATCTAAAAAGAAAAATTATTGAGCTTTGGAGCATGTCCAACAACCTTTTTGTGTTGAATTGCTAAAATCTGACTCTAGCAAGAGGAGTGTGAAGGTTTATCAATGGAACACAATTTCCAATTTCCTAGCCTTCCTATAAGCATTCATTAGTGTTTGCCCTTCCTAGCAAAAATCATGTCTATTCTCTCTGTTTCGAAATATAAGACATTTTAGCTTTGTGAAATAAATGTATCTAGACGCCTTTTAATGTAAAGGTTCACTCCGAACATATATCAACCTATACACTAAATGGCGTCTAGATACATTCGATTCACAAAGCTAAAACGTATTATATTTCTGAATGGAGGAAGTACATGACAATGACGTGTGCTGTCAACCACTCGGCCACCTAATAAATAAACCCCCTTTATTGATAAATTTTGAATCACTATGGCTGGGAGTGTTCAACCTTATGTTTAAAAGAAAATTTTGCGAACCCACTATTCTGCTAACGTGAATAATATAGTGTGCCTGAGCAACGAGATCAAAGCCACCCATGAGGTAAGCTCATTAAAAACAAGAAGAAATATGGGGTTGCTAGGCCCCACAAGTAATCTGTCCTCACAACTCTTATTGTCTATTTACGCTCATTGATACATGCATCCTTATTTTTCCTTAAGATTATCTGAAAGTTGTTCGATCATGCACATATAGCATCATCGCTAATGTTTTCGAATTATCTCTACTACTATAATGGAGAAGTTTTGAATTAGATCCATAGTACCAATCCTGACTATTGGTCTGTTAGATCCAATGGTTCAGAGCAACTGAATTCGTGTTGAAGGAGTAGTATCTAGAGAAAACTCCACCATGTTCTAGAAGCATCATGTCACCCCCTTCCCCGCAAAAAAGTTCATAGCACAGTAGGTTATATTCTCAATATGTGTAGATAGTTATTATTAATATACTTAATGTATGCCTTTTTTCTCTGACAAGACTATTGGTTAATAACAACTTAATGTTCATTAAGTTACATTTCATACAGTATATATGAATGTGGCACGTGCCTTTTACAAGTAGGAAGTAGCGTGTGACTTCTTGAAAACCTTGCCACTATATAATGTACGAGTAACTTTGAACAATGAAAATTGAATCAAGACTGGGAAATCCCAACAATGTTAACTCTTGGATCTTTTTTCCATTCTAGCACGTAGGATATTCTATCGATAGTCCTTAGCACAATGAACGCTATGCAAAAACCACAAAGATTCTAATGACATGTTATACATTTAATTATCTTATCATACCCACTATATAGTGTACGAACAAATTTGAACTTTAACCGTTGGATGAAGATTGGAAATCCCAACATTGCTTACCGATGGATTTTCCTTCCACTCTAACATTTAGAAGATTCTATTGATATAATCTTTAGCATAATGAACGCTATGCATAAACCTCAAAACATACTTTCCATCATTATAGAATCTATATATCATTTCTCTAGAGCATGTCGGGAATTATGTACCTACTAATAGGTTGATTTCTAAATGATACAACTTACAAGAACCAAAAATACACCAGATACTTTATGGATGTGGCTCAAAATTATAATTATTTTTTGAGCTTTACCTATTATTAATTTAGATAAAAATTATATTTTAGTACTATATTATATAATTAACTATGAAACGTTTCCCAATAAAATAAGAAACATTCAATGTGATGGGTTCGTAGCATGGAAAACAAATTGTTTTAGCATGGGATGTAAACATTCATCATAAACACAAAGATATAATAATAACCACTTTTATTATTGCCTCTTGGGAATATCTCCAACACAATGACCGGTTATGTATTATGTATAAAGATTACAGAAAATGTCTGTATTTTGCACAAAAAAGGTCTATGGTTGTTGTTATGTGCAAAAACCTCCCCAACATGTGGTGGTACTTGCAATATCCTTGCTGCTGATGCTCTCAGGGCGAAGGAGTACCAACTGTTGGATCATGTTTCAACGATGGAAGGGAACTCTTGTAAAAAACGATTTAAGGGAGTATAAAAAACGATGGAAGGGAACTGCCAGGCTGCTCCTACGACACGTGGAAACTCCTGGATGTCCCGAGCAAGCCTTTTTAAGGGGACATCAACAATGAACACCTCTCCCATCCAGGCACGACGCACACATCGAAGAACTCTCTCTGTCTCTCCCTGTCCCTTTAGGCCGGCCAAGCCACCACACACACAAAAATGCCGCGCATCTGCTCCGATCAGTGCACCTCCATTGACGAGTCCAACGCACGAGCGAACAGGGATATCAGTCCCTACCATGGTGATGGCGAGGAGTACGTTGACGGGCCATACTATTCCGACACACCATAAGGTAATTTTTCCGATGAGGACCCTGCTTACTGTCATCTGATGGAGGGGACGCCGCCGATAGAGAGCAAAGAGGAGGAGGATCCTTTGTCTTTCATCTATGAAGGAGACGTCGTCTTCAAGAAGAGTTCTCTTGATCCATCCTCCATCGGCAAGAAGAAGAGGGAGCACGAGTAGGAGGATCAGGGGTCAGAAGATTTATGGCCATTTCTTGACTTCGTCTCCAAGAAGAGTGCACTCAATCCCACCTTCATCCGCAATGAGAAGAGGAAGGAGAAGGAGGCGGGAGGCTTGAAGAAGAAGAAGATGGCGAGTGCTGGGGGATGCCACGAGAAGCGGAAGGACGACGCCAGCACGAAGGTGACAGCGGAAGGATCCATGTCCAAGAAGACGAAGAAGTCTTAGGATTAATTTTGTTTAATTTCACCTCTACTTCCTTTCTATAATAATGTTCGGAGATTGAATATTAGTATTATAAGTGCAAATTGGAACGATGTTCGCGATCTAGTACTAGTATAAGTACTCTGTTTGTCATTTCATCTTCCATTGCGATGCAATAAAACCTCTTGTATTACCAAGGAAGGTGAAATTACTTCCTCCCCTTAATTTCTGCATGCGTTCGAGGAAAGAAGGTTGCCAATATAGAGAAACAAACGTTAATTACTCACGCGAATTCAGGTAATTAATACTGAAAGGAAGAAGCAGAACCCGCATGTATTCTTTAGTTACCAATATCAATCATTATAAGTGAAATACGGATTAGTAGTAAATATCAAATTCTGTGGATAAAAAATAACGTGGCATTTCCGGGGCATTTATTTGAAATTATTTAATGTCACGTTGATTTGAAAACTCAACTGTTCCCAACGTGCCATGTGCTCTCCCCTATCCCCTGGCCGTCACCACGTCACGTCAAAAAGGTTGTGTCGCCTGCAAAATCAAGCAAGCACGAAACATTGGTCTATATATGTCAGAAGAATCCAGCAGACACACAAACATCAGAATCATAGCCCTAGCTAGCATCGGTCCCATCGATGCTCAACGGCGAGACACCTGCGACTACATCAGCATTAAGGTGCACCTCAATCTTGTGGATTGCCGATAAGAAATAGAAAATTGATTTTCCCTCTCTCCTCTCTCTTCCATTTTATATTTTGAAAATTGTGAGGCTCTTTGTGTTGCTTTTTATAATTTGAAATTTGTGAGGTTGTTTATGAATTCGCTCTAGAATTGTTTTCAAAACGCAGTCAAATTTCGAGGCATGCATATCCTTAGCAAGAAGTTGAATCTTGCCAAACTATCACTCGTTCTTGATACATTGACTGCTTGGTGGGTCCACTGAACAGATTTTCACAAGGTGTGAAGTTAATTTCGAAACACAGCCAAAATTTCGAAACATGGCGATTCATAGCCTCTTTGATTGTTTTGAAAACACGGTCAAATTCCTAGGCATGCATATTCTTAGCAATAAGTTGAATCATTCCAAACTCTCACTCGTTCTCGATACATTGACTGTCTGGTGGGTCCAGTGAACAGATTTTCGCAAGGTACGAAGTTAATTTCGAAACGCACACAAAATTTCAAAACGTGGTGAGCCATAGCCACTTTGATTGTTTTTAAAACATGGTTAAATTTCTAGGCATCCATATTCTTAGCAATAAGTTGAATCATTCCATACTCTCACTCGTTCTCGATACATTGACTGTTTGGTAGGTTCACTGAACAGATTATAGCAAGGTGTGAAGTTAATTTCGAAACACAACCAAACTTTCAAAAAACGGTGAGTCATAGTCTCTTTGATTGTTTTCAAAACACGGTTAATATTTCGAGGCATGCATATTCTTAGCAAGAAGTTGAATCTTTCCAAACAACTCTTACTCGTTCTTGATACATTGACTGCCTGGTGGGTCCACTAAAAAGATTATCGCAAGGGGTGAAGTTAATTTCGAACACCGCCAAAATTTCAAAACACGGAGAGTCGTGGTCTCTTTCTTTGTTTTCAAAACACGATCGAATTTCTGGGCATGCATATTCTTAGCAAGAAGTTGAATCTTGCCAAACTCTCACTCGTTCTTGATACATTGACTGCCTTGTGGGTCCACTGGACAGATTTTCGCAAGGTATGAAGTTAGTTTCGAAACACAGCCAAAATTTCGAAACACGGTGAATCATAGCCTCTTATTGTTTTCAAAACACGGTCAAATTTCTAGGAATGCATATTCTTAGCAATAAGTTGAAATCATTCCAAACACTCACTCGTTCTCGATACATTGACTGCCTAGTGGCTCCAGTAAACAGATTTTCACAAGGTGTGAAGTTAATTTCTAAACGCACGCAAAATTTCAAAATGCGCTGAGCCATAACCACTTTGATTGTTTTAAAAACAAAGTCAAATTTCTAGGCATGCATATTCTTAGAAATAAGTTGAATCATTCCAAACTCTCACTCGTTCTCGATACATTGACTCCCTGGTGGGTCCAATGAATAGATTTTCGCAAGGTGTGAAGTTAATTTCGAAACACACACAAAATTTCAAAACGTGATGAGCAATAGCCACTTTGATTGTTTTCAAAACACGGTCAAATTTCTAGGCATGCATATTCTTAGAAATAAGTTGAATCATTCCAAACTCTCACCCGTTCTCTATACATTGACTGCCTGGTAGGTCCACGAAACTGATTATCGCAAGGTGTGAAGTTAATTTTGAAACACAGCCAAACTTTCAAAACACGGTGAGTCATAGTCTCTTTGATTGTTTTCAAACATGGTCAAACTTTCGAGGCATGCATATTCTTAGCAAGAAGTTGAATCTTGCCAAACAACTCTCACTCGTTCTCGATACATTGACTGCCTGGTGGGTCTACTGAAAATATTATCGCAAGGTGTGAAGTTAATTTCGAAACACAGCCAAAATTTCAAAACATGGTGAGTCATAGTCTCTTTGTTTGTTTTCAAGACACAGTCAAATTTCGAGGCATGCATATTCTTAGAAAGAAGTTGAATCTTTCCAAACTCTCACTCATCTCCATACATTGACTGCCTGGTGGTGGGTCCACTGAACAGATTTTTGCAAGGTGTGAAGTTTATTTCGAAACACAGCCAAAATTTCGAAACACGGAGAGTCATAGCCTTTTTGATTATTTTCAAAACACGGTCAAATTTCTAGGTATGCATATTCTTAGCAATAAGTTGAATCTTCCCAAACTCTCACTCGTTCTTGATACATTGACTGCCTGGTGGGTCCATTGAACAAATTTTTGCAAGGTGTGAAGTTAATTTCGAAACACAGCCAAAATTTCGAAACACGGTGAGTCATGGCCTCTTTGATTATTTTCAAAACATGGTCAAATTTCCAGGCATGCATATTCTTAGCAATAAGTTGGATCATTCCAAACTCTCACTCGTGCTTGATATATTGACTGCCTAGAGGGTCCAGTGAATAGATTTTTTCACAAGGTGCCGAGTTAATTTCGAAACACACGTAAAATTTCAAAACGCCGTGAGCCATAGCCACTTTGATTGTTTTCAAAACACGGTCAAATTTCTAGGCATGCATATTCTTAGCAATAAGTTGAATCTTTCCAAACTCTCACTCGTTCTGGATACATTGACTGCGGCCTGGTGGGTCTAGTGAACAGATTTTCACAAGGTGTGAAGTTAATTTCAAAACGCACACAAAATTTCAAAACGCGGTGAGCCATAGCCACTTTGATTGTTTTCAAAACACGGTCAAATTTCTAGGCATGCATACTCTTAGCAATAATTTGAATCATTCCAAACTCTCACTCGTTCTCGATACATTGACTGCCTGGTAGGTCCACTGAACAGATTATCGCAAGGTGTGAAGTTAATTTTGAAACACAGCCAAACTTTCAAAACACAGTGAGTCATAGTCTTTTTGATTGTTTTCAAAACATGGTCAAACTTTTGCGGCATGCATATTCTTAGAAGGAAGTTGAATCTTACCAAACAACCCTCACTCGTTCTCGATACGTTGACTGCCTGGTGGGTCCACTGAAAATATTATCGCAAGGTGTGAAGTTAATTTCAAAACATAGCAAAAATTTCAAAACACGACGAGTCATAGTCTATTTGTTTGTTTTCAAAACACAGTCAAATTTCTATGCATGCATATTCTTAGCAAGAAGTTGAATCTTTCCAAACACTCACTCATCTCCATACATTGACTACCTGGTGGTGGGTCCATTGAACAGATTTTTGCAAGGTGTGAAGTTAATTTCGAAACACAGCCAAAATTTCTAAACACGGAGAGTCATAGCATCTTTGATTGTTTTCAAAACATGGTCAAATTTCTAGGCATGCATATTCTTAGCAATAAGTTGAATCATGCCAAACTCTCACTCGTTCTCGATACATTGACTGCCTGGTAGGTCCAGTGAACAGATTTTTGCAAGGTGTGAAGTTAATTTCGAAACACGCGCAAAATTTCAAAACACGGTGAGCCATAGTCTCTTTGGTTGTTTTTGAAATACGGTCAAATTTCTAGACATGCATATTCTTAGCAAGAAGTTGAATCTTTCCAAACTGTCACTCGTCTCGATACATTGACTTCCTAGTAGTGGGTCCAGTGATTAGATTTTCGCAAGGTGTGGAGTTAATTTTGAAACACACGCAAAATTTCAAAACACGGTGAGCCATAGCCACTTTGATTGTTTTCAAAACACGGTCAAATTTCTAGGCATGCATATTATTAGCAATAAGTTGAATCTTTCCAAACTCTCACTCGTTCTCGATACATTGGCTATGGCCTAGTGGGTCTAGTGAACAGATTTTCGCAAGGTGTGAAGTTAATTTCGAAACACACACAAAATTTCAAAATGCGGTGAGCCATAGCCTATTGGATTGTTTTCAAAATACGGTCAATCTTTCGACGCATGCATATTCTTAGCAAGAAGTTGAATCTTACAATACAACTCTTACTCGTTCTCGATACATTGACTGCCTGGTGGGTCCACTGAAAATAATATCGCAAGGGATGAAAATAATTTTGAAATACCGCCAAAATTTCAAAACACGGACAGTCATGGTCTCTTTGTTTGTTTTCAAAACACGGTCAAATTTCTAGGCATGCATATTCTTAGCAAGAAGTTGAATCTTGCCAAACTCTCACTCGTTCTTGATACATTGACTACCTGGTAGATCCACTGGACAAATTTTCGCAAGGTATGAAGTTAATTTTGAAACACAGCCAAAATGTTGAAACACGGTGAGTCATAGCCTCTTTTATTGTTTTCAAAACACGGTCAAATTTCTAGGCATGCATATTCTTTGCAATAAGTTAAATCATTCCAAACTCTCACTCGTTCTCGATACATTGACTGCCATGTGGGTCCAGTGAACAGATTTTCGCAAGGTGTGAAGTTAATTTCTAAACACACAAAACGCGGTGAGCCATAACCACTTTGATTGTTTTCAAAACAAAGTCAAATTTCTAGACATGCATATTCTTAGAAATAAGTTGAATCATTCCAAACTCTCACTCGTTCTCGATAGATTGAGTCCCTGGTGGGTCTAGTGAACAGATTTTCGCAAGGTGTGAAGTTAATTTCGAAACGCACGCAAAATTTTAAAACACGGTGAGCCATAGCCACTTTGAATGTGTTCAAAACACGGTCAAATTTCTAGGCATGCATATTCTTAGCAATAAGTTGAATCATTCCAAACTCTCACTCATTCTCGATACATTAACTGCCTGGTAGGTCCACTAAACAGATTATCGCAAGGTATGAAGTTAATTTCGAAACACAGCCAAACTTTCAAAACACAGTGAGTCGTAGTCTCTTTGATTGTTTTCAAAACATGGTCAAACTATAGTAGAGAGTAGCGAAATGAATTGTCTTGGCTATGTGGTCAGGAAGCAAGGCTTTATCCAATCGCTAGGCATCGGGTCCCGTCTGGGACGTGCATTTGAGCACATGTGTCTCTAGCGTCTCCCTAGAAACCGTGGTATGATGACAGTTGCATCTAGGTAGTACAGGACTGCAGTACACTACTGAAGTCTTACTTCATGAATTAGTGAGCAGGAGTACTCGAGTACTACTCCATACTACTAGAACCCTACTGCCACCGCTGCCCGCCACCCGTCGCCCTAGGAGTAGTAAAAAGCCGCAAATAGCCACTGCCGCCCGCCACCCACTGCCCACAGATGCCTACCTACTTGAGTACTAGTAGTAGTACTATAGTAAGAGAAGACATGTGTACTGTATTACTATTGGAGTACTGGTAGTACAACTCAAGTATAAAAAGACATATACTCCGTATTACTAGAGTACTAGTTCAAATGTACTAAGTACTACTACTAATAGTACTCTGTATCTGTATTTGTATCTGTATCTGGATAAGCTTTAACCACAAGAAACAAATGGAGAAGATAAACGAGTCTGCCATGCTGAGAAAGAAAGAGCCAGAAGAGACAAGAAGATAGAATAAAATGCAGATGGTGTTGAAGACATGCATGCAGACCTCATTCTCTCCCCCGCAGCACTATACACTTTGCGCCAGGCCCCAGGTTTATCCTTCTCTCTCTTGGTGTAGACCTTTTCAATTTCCAAAAAAGGCGTAGACCTTCTTACCAGTCACGTGGGTAGGATCTGTTTGTCTAGAACAGTACTGTACATGGTATTAAGTGCCTGATTTACTCTCACCTGTCAACTTTCTACAGGCTTCGTTCAAAAAAAACTCAATGCTACATAACAATTCAGGACTGCAGGCACTACATCGGCAAGCCAAGCTTCCAGGGAACCACTCCAACGCTGGGCGCGTCGGCGGATTCCACCATGAGCTAGTCGGCGATGGACAAAGAAGAGCTAGCGCCGATAACTGTTCTATGCCCCCACAACGGCTGCCTAACCATGGTCGCCTACCACGAGCTCGACGACCACAAGAGCGCGTGCCCGTACAGCCCGCGCGGCTGCACGGAGGTCGGCTGCATATTCACCGCCTCGCTAGTCGAGCTCCTTTTGCACCTCAATAGCGTCCACAAGGTACAAGTGCATAGGCTATCGTACGGCCAGCCCATGTAGTGTATAGTAACGATGCCGTTACCGTGCTTTCCGCCATCCATGGTCATCGTATACGGTGATGACGCTACCGTGTGCAGCCTCATCATCGGCTAGCTCGGACAGACCGCCACCGTTTCCTCGATGTATGTTAGGGTGGCCTCGTGCTCGTGGCCCCGGTACAGGGTGAAGCTATGCATGACTGCCTCGTGATACGTCCATTTTGTATCACAATTCTATACCAAATTTACTGTTATTCATTGAAATATTTCATATTAATAGATGATACTTATGTTATTTCACCTGTTTTTGCATGGTTGATGACTTTTGGAGCATGGACCGCTGTAGTCAGGATTCTGATGGAAAAGGTGTTGTTTGGAGGCAAAATTCACGAAGATCATAAAATCCGGGAAAATACATGGAAAATTCTATTTTTCAGAAGACGGAGATTGCCAAAAGGGGAAGTGGAGATGGGCCATAGGGGGCCCACACCACCCCCTGGCGCGGGCCACCCTAGGCCACGCCACCAGGTGGTGTGGCCACCTTGGCCCACTCCTGGCTCTCCCCTTTGGCGTATATTATCCCCACGAAACCCTAAGCCTCGGGGAGCAATCATGGAAAGATTCCGCCGCCTCTACGGGGCAGAAAACACCGAGAGAAAGATCTCTCTGGCAGATAGAATTCTGCCGGGGGAATTCCTTCCCGGAGAGGGGAGATCGTCGCCATCAACACCACCATCAAGCTGGACTTCATCGGGATCATCATCACCAACATCATCTCCACCAGCACCATCATCACCACTTCATACCGCTGTAACAATTGGGTTGAATCTTGCATAGTTCTTAGGGGTAACTTTCCCGGTGTTGATTACTCCTTGTAGTTGATGCTATTGAGTGAACCATTGAATTATTGTCTATGTTCAGATTGTTACTTATCATTATATCATCTCTGATCTTGATCCATATGATGTCTTGTGAGTAGTTCGTTTAGTTCTTGAGGACATGGGATAAGTCATGTTGTTAGTAGTGGAATTGTGTTGAGAAAGATTCAATGGTTTGTTAATTAAGTTGTGGTGTACTTCTTCTAATGGTGTCATGTGAACGTCGACTACATGACACTTCACCTATATGGGCCTAGGGGGATGCATTGTGTATTTGGCTACTAATCGTAGGGGTTGCCAGAGTGATAGAAACATGAACCCCCGTTAGGAAACCTTTGCACAAGGGATGTCAGGGTCTTAGAGTTTAAAGCTGTGGTTAGGTTTCTACCTTAATTACTTTCTTGTACTTGCGGATTCTTGCAAGGGGTATAATCACAAGTATGTATTAGTCCTAGGAAGGTCGGTACATTAGCACATGTTCACCCACACAACACTTACCAAACTAAATAAGATTAATCAACTATATGAAGCGAAAGCTATTGACGATATTCCCGTGTGTCCTCGAGAACGTTTGGTCATCTTAAGTAACACAACCGGCTTGTGCTTTGCTAAAGAAAGGATTGGGCGACTTGCTGCATTTATTCTTATTGTATTTTATTTACTCGTACTTTATTTATCTGCATTATCAAAAACTCCTAAAAATCCGTTTGTTAAGTATTTATAGAGAATTCCTGCTCCAAGCCACTAGCCAACACCTTCTGCTCCTTATTGGGGTCGACACTCTTACTTATCTAAAATACTGCGATACACCCCCTATACTTGTGGGTCATCAAGACTAGTTTATAGCGCCCTTGCCGAGGAATAAAGCACTATTGGAGAGTGGAACTGGTAAAGGAAACTTCTACTGTGAGTATTGTTTTTTTTGCTACTATATTCCCAATATGGATAATTCGTTGAGTTTCTTATTTCGTAATGCTACTACCACTGCTAATGTAGTAGATGAACCAACACCTGCTGAGAATGATATTTTTAAAATACCTACAAGAATTATTGATCGTGTTATGGATAACTATTATGTTGGGGATGGAACTGTCCATCCCGGTGATCATTTGCTCTTTATACACGAATTATGCGGGTTGTTCAAGTGTGCAGATATTACAATAGATCAAGTCAAGAAGAAGTTATTCTCATTATCACTAAAAGGAAGAGCTAAAGAATGGTATAAGCTGCTGAAGAATGGTCAAGCTCTTGAATGGGAGGAAATAGTGCCTCTCTTTTATTCAAAATTTTATCCTCCAAATGAGATTCATAAAGATCGGAATCAAATATATAACCTTTGGCGTCTTGATGGAGAGAGTACAGCTCAAGCTTGGGGGAGATTGAAGTTACTAATGCGCAAATGTCCCATTCATGAGCTCCCCAACAATATTATTATTAATAACTTTTATGCAAGGCTCTCTCTTCATGATAAGGATTTATTGGATGCCTCTTGTGCTGGATCAGTTACACACATGGAAGAAGGAGCTAAATGGGATCTTCTAGACCATATTCAAGACAATGCTGAAGCATGGGAGAATGACAAAGGAACAAAGTCAGGAATAAATTATAATTATGAATGCATTGAATATTTTATGGGAACTGATGACTTTCAGAATATTAGTAATGCTTATGGTCTTGATTGTCAAGTTATTGCAATTGTTTTTAAGGATTTTGCTTCCTATATTGAAATTCCGAAAAAAGGGACGGAACAAGTATCATGCACCATATAAAGATATTGTTGATTATGTTCTTGTTAGAAGTACTTAATTTGCACTATTGATCACATCTTACCTGAACCTTATATCGAGAAAATACCCTTCCCGGATAAGGTAAAGGAGCATCCTATGATAACTAGTGTAATCAATAAAAGTACAAAGAGAACTGTAAAACCTGATGAAAAAATAAACATTGAACCCGCTGTAGCAATTGTGAAAGACCTTGTCACAAAAGTGTAGCATATGGACACATTGTCTTCTGTGAGGATGCTTCTAATATTGTCTCACATCCTAGTAGAACTAAAGAGGCTAGTGTCCTTGTGCTTTTTGTTAGAATTGGTGATCATTGCTATTATCGTTTATGTGATATTGGTGCAAGTTCAAGTGTTATTCCTTACGAGCTTTACAAAGAAATTATGCATGAAATCAGTCATTGCGAACTTGAAGAGATTGATGTGGTTATTCACCTTGCTAATAGAGAGACCATCTCTCCAATTGGTATTGTAAGAGATGTGGAAGTTCTTTGTGGTAAGATTAAATATCCTTCTGATTTCCTAGTGATGGCTCATGGTTGATGTAGAGATCGTTGGGAACCCCAAGAGGAAGGTATGATGAGCACAGCAGTAAGTTTCCCTCAGTTATGAAACCAAGGTTTAATCGAACCAGTAGGAGCAAGGAAACACCCCAAAGGTGTTACTAGCTGAGCTTTGGTAGGGCGCACTACCGGTGCTAGTAGCAACGTGGAGACCTGCACAACACAACCACAGAACTTTGTCCCCAACTTGCAATGAGGTTGTCAATCTCACCGTGTTTTTCGGAAAACAAAGGATTAAACGTATCGAATGGAAATAAGTAATAGTTTGCAGAAAGTAAACACAAAGCAGTAATAGTTTATCGATTGTATGTAATAGACAAGGACCGGGATCCATAGTTCACTAGAGGTGGCTCTCCTCAGATAGATAACATGCTGGGTGAACAAATTAGAGCGGGGCAATTGACAAATATCGAGTAAGCAATACATGCATATACTAATCATCTTGAATCCTTTGGAACTTGATTGGCCATTACAACATTATACATAGACCGCCATCCAACTGCATCTATGACTAATAATCCACCTTCAGGTTATCATCCGAACCCCCTCCAGTATTAAGTTGCAAGCAATAGATTATTGCTTTACGAACTGCGTGTAAAGTAAACAATACGATTGTTCTATGAACAAAGGATTGTTGTTTTCTCCCTAGTAGCAACAGCACATCTAGTACCTTAGAGGTTTCTGTCACTTCCCCAGATTACCACAGGCATGAACCCACTATCGAGCATAAATACTAACTCTTGGAGTTGCCAGCATCTACTTGGCCAAGATAGCTACTAACAATGGAAAGCATGCAAGATCACAAACAACAAAGACATGATAGAATCAATAATCAATCTGAAATAGCATCTCAATATCCATTTGATCCCCGCAAACACAACATGCAGAATTACAAATAGATGATCTTGATCATGAACGGAGCTCACAAGATCTAAACATGAAAGCACAAAGGAGGAGAACCAGCCATCTAGCTACTACATGGATCCGTAGTCCAAGGATGAACTACTCACGCATCACACCAGAGGCTTGCATGGTGATGAAGAAGGCCTCTAGGGTGAATTCCCCTCTCCGGGAGGGTGCCGGGAAGAGCTTCAGATCCCTCCTGATCTAGGGATGGAGATGACAGCGGATACAGACTCTTTCGTGGATTTTTGATCGGGTACTGAGGGTTTTCGTCCCGAGGGCAATATATAGGCGAAAGGAGAGGCCGAGGGGGTGCCGGGAGCGGCCACACCACCCCCTGGCGCGTGCCAGGCCTGGCCGCGCGGCTAGGTGGTGTGGTGGCTCCTTGGCCCTTCTCCGTCTTGTATTCTGGCACTTGATCACTTCCGGAAAAATAGGCACTTTGGCTTTTGTCCCATCCAATTTCGAGAATATCCATTTTCTGACTTTCCTGGAACCAAAAAAAGCAGAAAACAGGCAGCTGGCACTATGGCTCTTGTTAATAGGTTAGTCCAAGAAATCATATGAAAAGTATTCCAAAGTTGGAACAAAACACAAAAAAGTGGATAAAACCAAGCATGGAACATCAAAAATTATAGATACATTTGCAATGTATCACCTAGTACTTGGTTCGGCTGCTAGTAACACATATCCCATCATTTTTGGTAAACCTTTCTTGAGTACATGTGGAGATATTATAGACTGCAAAAGGGAGAAAATTTTAACTAAATTTGATGGGGAATCTTATGAGTTTAATTTTTCGCAATTTACTAAAAACCTTGTGAAAATGAAACCCATAATGAGGATTTTACAGTTGAACAACTTGCTTCTATTTCTCTTGCTCCTAACAGTGCTTTGCAGCAATTTATGGAAGACCACGAAAGTGAAATCTTCATGGAAGAAAAAAATGAGATTGACGAGATTCTTCATTATCAACCAAAGATGCTTAAGCATAACTTTCCTGTGGAAGATTTGGGTACGACATTGCCACCTAAAACGGATCCGGTTTTCGATCTAAAACCTTTACCCGATGATCTTAAATATGCTTACATTGATGATAACAAAATATTCCTGTTATTATTAGTTCTAAACTTTCAGGGAAGGAAGAGGAAACATTATTAGAGGTATTGAAGAAACACCGAGGAGCTATGGGCTATACTCTGGATGATTTAAAGGGGATTTCTCCTACTATATGTCAGCACGCTATCAATATAGAATCAGATGCAAAGCCAGTTGTAGACCATCAACGTCGTTAAATCCTAAGATGAAGGAAGTGGTAAGAAACGAGGTATTAAAACTCCTTGATGCTGGTATTATTTATCCTATTGCTGATAGTGAATGGGTTAGTCCTGTTCATTGTGTCCCTAAAAAGGGTGAATTACCGTTGTGCCTAATGATAATGATGAGCTTATTCCCCAAAGAATAGTAGTAGGTTATAGGATGTGCATTGATTTTAGAAAAGTTAACAAATTTACTAAGAAAGATCACTACCCACTTCCTTTTATTGATCAAATGTTAGAAAGGTTGTTTAAAAAGACCCATTTTTGTTTACTTGATGGATACTCTGGGTTCTCTCAAATTTCTATTAAACAACAAGATCAAGAAAAAACTACTTTTACATGCCCTTATGGAACCTATGCTTATAGATGTATGCCTTTTGGTTTGTGTAATTCTCTTGCTACTTTTAAAAGATGCATGTCTTCTATCTTTCATGGTTTTTGTGAGGAAATTGTGGAAGTATTCATGGATGATTTTTCTGTCTATGGGACTTCTTTTGATAATTGTCTGCACAACCTTGATAAAGTTTGCAGAGATGTGAAGAAACTAATCTTGTTCTTAATTGGGAGAAATGCCACTTCATGGTTAATGAAGGGATTGTCCTTGGACATAAGATTTCCGAAAGAGGCATAGAAGTTGACAGAGCTAAAGTTGAGGCAATTGAGAAAATACCATGTCCAAGAGACATCAAAGTTATTCGTAGTATCCTTGGTCATGTTGGTTTCTATAGAAGGTTTATTAAAGATTTCTATAAGATATCAAAACCCCTCACTAATATTCTTCAAAAGGATGTACCCTTTGTTTTTGATGATGATTGTAAGGAAGCTTTTGAAACTCTAAAGAAGGCTTTAACTACTACTCCTATTGTTCAACCACCTAATTGGAGCCTACCCTCTGAAATCATTTGTGACGCTAGTGATTTTGCTGTAGGTGCTGTCCTTGGGTAACAAATAGATAAAAAGTTAAATGTTATCCATTATGCTAGTAAGACTCTTGACGCTGCTCAAAAGAATTATGCTACTACTGAAAAAGAATTCTTAGCTGTTGTCTTTGCTTGTGATAAGTTTAGACCTTATATTGTTGACTCAAAAGTTACCATTCATACTGATCATGCTGCTATTAAGTACCTTATGATGAAGATAGATGCTAAGCCTAGGCTTATTAGATGGGTGCTGCTCTTACAAGAGTTTGACCTACATATTGTAAATAGGAAAGGTGCTGAAAATCCCGTTGCTGATAATTTATCTCGATTGGAAAACATCTCTTTTGATCCTATGCCTGTTAATGATAGTTTCCCAAATGAACACTTGGCTGCAGTAGGGGTAAGCTCGCGAGGGAGCCCTTAGTATGTTGATTATCCTAACTTTATTGTCTCCAAGTATTTGCCTCCAACTTTTACAGCTTAGCAAAGAAGGAAGTTCTTTTACGATTTAAGGCATTATTTTTGGGATGACCCACATTTATATAAAGAAGGAGTAGATGGTATTATGCAAAGATGTGTTCCAGAATATGAACAAAAGGAGATATTGCGGAAATGTCATGGTAGTGCCTATGGAGGACATCATGCAGGAGATAGAACCACACAGAAGGTGCTACAATCAGGTTTTTACTGGCCTACCCTTTTTAAAGATGCAAGAAAATTGGTCTTATCTTGTGATGAGTGCCAACAAGTTGGTAACATTTCTAGACGCAATGAGATGCCTATGAATTACTCTCTAGTTATTGAACCATTTGATTGTTGGAGGGATTCGACTTTATGGGTCCTCTTCCCCCTTCAAAAGGTTATACCCATATTCTTGTTGTCGTTGACTATGTTACTAAGTGGGTAGAAGCCATACCTACAAAAAGTGCTGATGGGGAAACCTCTTTAAAAATGCTTAAGGATATTATCTTTCCTAGGTTTGGAGTGCCTATATATCTTATGACTAACGGAGGGTCTCATTTCATTCATGGTGGTTTTAGAAAGACCCCTGCTAAATATGATGTTAATCATAGAATTGCTTCAGCTTATCATCCCCAAACTAGTGGGCAAGTAGAGCTTTCAAATAGAGAAATTAAATCCATCTTGCAAAAGACTGTTAATAGATCTAAAAAATTGGGCTAAAAAGTTGAACGATGCTTTATGGGCTTATAGGACTGCCTATAAAAATTCTATGGGAATGTCTCCTTACAAAATGGTTTATGGGAATTAGAACATAAAGCTTATTGGGCAGTGAAAGAACTTAATAGAGACTGTAAGCTTGCTGGTGAGAAAATATTATTTGACCTAAGTTTGTTGGATGAATGGAGGAGTGAAGCATATGAGAATGCTAGACTCTTTAAGGAAAAAGTTAAAAGATGGCATGACAGGAGAATTCTTAGAAGGGAGTTCCATGTTGGTGAGAAAGTTTTATTGTATAGGTCTCGTCTCAGATTTTTTGCAGGGAAACTACTTTCAAAATGGGAAGGACCTTTTGTTATCAAAGAAGTATATCGTTCAGGTGCAATAAAAATTTCTTCGTTAAAAGATAACACTACACAAGTAGTGAATGGTCAGCGACTCAAGCACTATATTGCTGGAGATTCTTACAATGAAGATATTGATGCTATTCAAGTAGTAACTCCAGAAAAATTCATCAAAGACCAAATTCAGAGACCTGTAGAGTCTGTTTTCGAATAGATAACAGTTCTGGTAAGAAAAATTCCGCGAAAATTCTTTCAATTTATATTTTTGCAATTTGTATTCAACAAGGAAAGAAATGAAGTGAAAGAGGGACGGAAACGGAGCCAGCGTGGCTCACACCCCCTGGCGCGGGGCCCCCTGGTCGCGCCAGCGGGTGGTGTGGCTGCCCGGACTCCGTCCCTGACCCGTTTTCTCCCGGTACCTTCCTTTTGTTGTAAAACTTCGTAATATATAACCCCCCGGATCCCCCGAGGTTCGTATATCGTGTTCTCGTCGTGTTTTTGTTTCGATCTGTTTCTGACAGGTAGAATCTCAGTTTTGGAGCCACGATGTCCTCCTCTGGATCAGCCAAGGAAGATTCCTCCGCAGACATCACAACCTGTACATGCGTGAGTTGAAGATTCATCCCAAGGAGTTGTTGCTCAAGGATGGTAAGATACAGATGAAAGAGGTTCAGGGGCCTAAAGGTGAAGGAAGTCTGGAGGACAGGATGGAAGCGCTGGAGCAAGAAGTCTTTAGGTACAGGAAGATGGCGGAACGCGAAGTGGACATCATCCATAAGATTTGTTCCGAACTCATCACCAAGCACCAGAAGGAGACTGCTGAGCTTAAGGATGAAATTCTCTCGCTCCACCAAACAACCAACCAACTACAAGCACAGATCTACGACGTGCATAATAAAAACTACGCATAAGTGCTGCTGCAAGTTTCAGGTTGTTGGAAACCATGATGTATTTTGTTGATGGAGAGCCCTAACCTTGGAAGTCGGACGATGTCGACAGAACACCACCGCCACCGAAGGGTAATTCGTCATCAGGTTTTGGCATCCCCTTGGTTTGTTCCAATCTTGGGGGAGTGCCGTGGTATCACATCACTATCTTTTATCTTTTTACCTTTTTAGTGGAGTCATATCATGAATAGAGAAGTTATCATGTAGGATGGTTTTCATTTTGGAAGTGTCCCCCTCTCGTTAGATATCTATGTATCCCTTGGTGTGAGTTGTCGTTATGGAATATTAATGAGAAGTTCTATCATTTACTCTTTTTCAGATCTTATATTAGTTTTCAATTCATTGTTATATGATTGATCTTGTCATTAGTATTGGTATCACTTTGGGATCATTGAGTTAATTTAGTGCGTTTTGGCAAACCTGGCTCGGTCAGTAGCAACACTATTTTGAGAATTGAATGAAAAAGATATAAGTACTCTTAAAGAAATATAATTTCATCGTCTTTCTTTCTTTATTTGCTCATAAGCTTAGTATTCTCTAGTTAAGATCTTTTGTGCTTCCAAGGAAGATTGCATGTTTGTTTTTATCACTTGTATGCTTGTTTGTTTCCTTGAACTCTTATGCTTGCTACCCAGCCTTGCTAGCCAAAATCCTATACTGAGAGGGAATGCTTCTCGTGCATCCAATCCTTAAACCAAATCCTATGCCATTTGTGTCCACCATACCTACCTACTAGCACTATTGTTATTTCAAGTAAATTCATGTTTTTATCTACCTTCCGAATTAAACTCGTTATGTGAAAATTAGTGATTAAAGCTCTCACGAAGTTGATGGCACACTTTACTTTCTTGCACTTAATAAACTTGAACGATTGTGCCCATCTATGTTGCGTATATGCTTGCGCTTTGTAAGTTGTGAATTAGCAGAACCATGCTGTCATGGGGAACACTTTCAACATTGCACTGGTACTTTGTACCTAGTTGATATCATGCTCTTTTGTCTATGGATGTCATCGGTGTGAAATGAAAGGGGAGCTTGTAAGTCCATGGAGTTATGTATGTGTGTTAGAGAAACGCCTGGGCCGCTGGTATAATCCATGCCTAATCATGGTGGAAACCTGCAGCGTACCCATAATGAGCTGTCTATGAAGCATTCTTCTTATAAAAGAAGAGAAAGAGATTGAGAAAAAGAGAAAAAGGGAAAAAAGGAAAAAAAGATGAGAAACGAGGAAAGAGAGAAAAAAGCACCATTTTCCCATGGTAAATAAGAAGATTGCTGAGATGCTCGTTGTCTGCTTGCCTTGTTATTTTGATATGGGGATTCTTCCGTATCATCGGGCAAGGGGTACCCCATTGGTGGTTCTCTATGATACACATATACTTACTATGACAAGAACTTATCGGTAACTAAACTTGAGTAGAATGAGGAGAGGCCCTCGTATTCAAGGGACATGAGATTTTCAACTTATAACTTGTCAAGCATATCCTCATATTTGATCACTTTAACCTTAATCACCTAAAGATGCCTATGATAGGGGCAATGAGAGCTGAGAACTAATAAGTATCATAATTTTTGGAAGCTCTTTATGAAACTGGAAATCCCTACTTCCCTCTGCGAAGGGCCTTTCTTTTACCTTTTTGCTGGGTCAGTAAACCTATTCCCAGCTATCTCAGCAAGTATTTTGAATTGTTGTGTTTCATTCATTCATATGATGATTTATTCAATCATGTTTCTTATGTTCCTTGTTTTGCACGTTGCACTTATCTTAGTGAATACTACTTTGAAAGCTATCATTTAAAACTCGTTATTTGTGAACTCCTGCAAATTGTCAACTATTCTTTGGCCAAGAGCTAAGTTAGCCATTACCAATTATGATTTACTTTATGTATCTTTACTTGTGTTTCCTTTACTTATTGCAAGTTAAGTTATATAACAGTGGGTTGTCTTCTATTATGATTTATGTATTGATGAATGTGATGCTTCTTGTCTGTATTCTTTTATCGACTCTTCACTCCAGAAACCTGAGGTCATGTTTATTGAGCTCAGTTTGCGCTTGGGGACAAGCGAAGTCTAAGCTTGGGGGGAGTTGATACGTCCATTTTGCATCACTATTCTATATCATAATTTACTATTATTCATTGATATATTTCATATTAAGATATGATACTTATGTTATTCACCTGTTTTTGCATGGTTGATGACTTTTGGAGCATGGACCGCTGCAGTCAGGATTCTGATGGAAAAGTGGCTGTTTGGAGGCGAAATTCTCGAAGATCAGAAAATCCAGGAAAATACATGGAAAATTCTATTTTTCCAGATGACGAAGATTTCCAGAAGGGGAAGTGGAGATGGGCCATAGGGGGCCCACACCACCCCCTAGCGCGGGCCACCCTAGGCCGCGCCACCAGGTGGTGTGGCCACCCTGGCCCACTCCTGGCTCTATCTTTGGCGTATATTATCCCCATGAAACCCTAAGCCTCGGGGAGCGACCACAGAAAGATTCCGCCGCCTCTACGGGGCAGAAAACACCGAGAGAGAAAGATCTCTTCGGCAGACAGAATTCTGTTGTGGGAATTCCTTCCCAGAGAGGGGAGATCATCGCCATCAACACCACCATCAAGCTGGACTTCATCGGGATCATCATCATCACCACCATCATATCCACTAGCACCATCATCGCCACTTCATACCGATGTAACAATTGGGTTGAATCTTGTATAGTTCTTAGGGGAAACTTTCCCGATGTTCATTACTCCTTGTAGTTGATGCTATTTAGTGAACCATTGAATTATTGTCTATGTTCATATTGTTACTTATCATTGTATCATCTCTGATCTTGATCCATATGATGTCTTGTGAGTAGTTTGTTTAGTTCTTGGGGACATGGGAGAAGTCATGTTGTTAGTAGTGGAATTCTGTTGAGAAAGATTCAATGGTTTGTTAATTAAATTGTGGTGTACTTCTTCTAGTGGTGTCATGTGAACATCGACTACATGACACTTCACATATATGGGCCTAGGGGAATGCATTGTGTATTTGGCTACTAATCATAGGGGTTGCCAGAGTGACAGAAACATGAACCCCCATTAGGAAACTTTTGCACAAGGGATGTCAGGGTCTTAGAGTTAAAAGTTGTGGTTAGGTTTCTACCTTAATTACTTTCTTGTACTTGCGGATGCTTGCAAGGGGTATAATCACAAGTATGTATTAGTCCTAGGAAGGTCGGTACATTAGCACAGGTTCACCCACACAACACTTACCAAACTAAAGAAGATTAATCAACTATATGAAGCGAAAGCACATGACGATATTCCCGTATTAGCACAGGTTCACCCACACAACACTTACCAAACTAAAGAAGATTAATCAACTATATGAAGCGAAAGCACTTGACGATATTACCGTGTGTCCTCGAGAACGTTTGGTCATCTTAAGTAAATACAACCGGCTTGTCCTTTGCTAAAGAATGGATTGGGCCACTTGCTGCATTTATTCTTATTGTCTTTTATTTACTCGTACCTTATTTATCTCCATTATCAAAAACTCCTAAAAATCCGTTTGCTAAGTATTTACAGTGAATTCCTACTCCAAGCCACTAGCCAACACCTTCTGCTCCTCGTTGGGTTCGACACTCTTACTTATCGAAAATACTGCGATACACCACCTATACTTGTGGGTCATCAGCCTGCTGTCGCTGACGGACTTCTCGACGGATGCCCTTAATGGGGTCATTGAGCCGACGAGCTGCGTGTCGCCTGGTAGTGTTGGCCTCGAAGATCTGACGTTCCTCACGGTGATCCTAATGCGATGGTAATGATGTATTACTAGTTAATTTAGTTGTAGAAAAGTACCACTCGTTTACTAGTTAATGTAGTAGTAGTCGGAGGCAGGGTCTCTTTTGGCACTAGGAAGGGTGTATTTTGGCTGTAAACTATCTTTGTTGTTAATGTTTATATTTTGGATTTTAAGTGTTTTCTGAAATTGTTCAACTACTACTCCACGTGCCCACTGCTAAGGGGACTCGGATCAGCATGCCCCTGTATCTACCACCCAATATTCATCTGATGGACAAAAGTGATCCAAAGCAAAGTAGAAAAGAAACATCTCACACTTACGCCCCAATTTTCAACTATGTTTAATTTTTTAGACACTAGACAATAAAAACATTTTGTCATTCATTAATAGTTCAAATACATGCATATATTTATTAAAAAAATACAGACATATAATTTTAACAAATTTGCATAAATTAATTTTCATACTTTTGTCCGCACACTATATATAATAGTGGTAAGATAAGAAAAGAAAGACTATCAATAGTATCTTCTCGATGCTAAAATGGAAATGAAGATCCAACGTCTCACAATGTTGGGATTCGAGTCTTGATCCAATGGCCAATATTCAATGTTATTCGTACACTATATACAATGCTAAGAAAAAAAATGAGAAACACGTATTTTGATACCTTTGAATACGAAAAATGCTCTGGCTTCTTCACAATGTGTATTGGCCTACGGTGTACGAACATTCATGGTTTTGACCCGAACAGCCAAGTTCATGACCATATCAACATTGTCTATTGGCCGCTCGAGAAGGAGCCAAACTATAAAGTTTTCCTTTTAGGGTCCTTTGTGCTAAATGTATGGACCTCGATGTAATAATTTTCCTTTTTTAGGTCCTTGATGTAAAATGTGCTCCCACCGACCGTGTAAAATGTTAATCTAAAAGTAAATGGTGAAATTTAAACGAATTTAAGCTTAGTTGTCAACGGGTATGAACATTCTTGGATTTCAAGTCGAACGACCAAGATAAGGCCATATCAACATCATAATTTATGTTGATGATCCCATGTTAGAGAACTTGCATGGCAACAGATCTGGGCATGTTTTGAAAACAATCGAAGACGAAGTAGTATTAAGAGTTTGGCTTAGATCAGGTGATCTCTCGAGAATGAGCCAAACCAGATTTTTTATCTTTTAGGGTACTTTATGCTAAATTTATATGACTTTCATGTAATTTTTACTTTTTTGAGGTCCCTGATGTAGAATGTACTCCGATCGACCGTGTAAAGTTCTAACCTAAAAGTAAGTGGTAAAATTTAAATGAATTTAAGCTTAGTTGTCAACGAGTATTAATCATTCTTGTATTTCTAGACGAACGACCAAGGTCAAGGCCATATCTACATCATACTTTATCTGATGATCCCATATCCAATAATTTGCATGCCGACAAGTTAATTTGGCCATATTTTGAAAACAGTCGAAGATGAAGTAGTATAAAGAGTATGGCTCGAACTACTCTCTAGAGAAGGAGCTGAACCCGACTGTTTTCCTTGCTTAATTTTAGTGTCCTTTGTGCTAAATGTATGGACCTCGAGGTAATTTCCCCCTTTTGTTAGGTCTAAAAGTGTAAGTGGTGAAATTTAGATGATTTTAAACTTACATGTCAATAAGTATGAGCATTCTTGGATTTCTAGCCGAATGACCAAGGTCAAGGCCATATCAACATTATACTTTGTGCTGATGATCCCATGTAGAGAATTTGCATGGCAACAGATTTGGCCATGTTTTGAAAACAATCGAAGAGGAAGTAGTATTAAGAGTTTGGCTTAGATCAGCTGATCTCTCGAGAATGAGCCAAACCAGATTTTTTTCTTTTAGGGTCCTTTATGCTAAATGTATATGGACCTCGATGTAATTTTTTCTTTTTGAGGTCCGTGATGTAAAATATACTTCGGTCGACCGTGTAAAGTTCTAACCTAAAAGTATTGTGGTGAAATTTAAACGAATTTAAGCTTAGTTGTCAATGAGTATGAAGCATTATCATTGTATTTCAAGACGAACCACCAAGGTCAAGGCCATATCGACATCATACTTTATGTTGATGATCCCATATCCAAGAATTTGCATGCCGACAAATTTCGCAATATTTTGAACATAATGAAATATGAAGTAGTATGAAGAGGAGTATGACTCGATCAGCTACTCTCTCGAGAAGGAGTCGAACCCGACTATTTTCCTTGCTTAATTTTAGAGTCCTGTGTGCTCAATGTATGGACCTCGATGTAATTTCCCCCTTTTAGGTCTAAAAGTGTAAGTGGTGAAATTTAGACGATTTTAATCTTACTTATCAACGAGTATGAACATTCTTGGATTTCAAGCCGAACGACCAAGGTCAAGGCCATATCAATATCATACTTTATCTGATGATGATGATCCCATGTCAGAGAATTTGCATGGCAATAGATCTGGCCATGTATTGAAAACAATCAAAGATGAAGTAGTATCAAGAGTTTGGCTCAGATCAACTGATCTCTCGAGAAGGAGCCGAACAAGAAACTTTTCCTCTTAGGGTCCTTTATGCTAAATGTATGGACCTCGATGTAATATTTCCTTTTTCGAGGTCCCTGATGTAAAATGTACTCCAATCGATCGTGTAAAGTTCTAACCTCCTAAAAGTAAGTGGTGAAATTTAAACGAATTTAAGCTTAGTTGTCAACGAGTATGAACCATTCTTGTATTTCAAGACGAATGACCAAGATCAAGGCCATATCTACACCATACTTTATGATGATGATTCCATATCCAAGAATTTGCATGCCGACAAATTTGGCCATATTTTGATAACAATTGAAGATGGACTAGTATGAAGAGTGTGGCTCGATCCGCTAATCTCTCGAGAAGGAGCTGAACCCGACTGTTTTCCTTGCTTATTTTTAGGGTTCTTTGTGCTAAATGTATGGACCTCAATGTAAAATTTCCCCTTTTTAGGTCCTTGTTGTAAAATGTACTCCCAACGATAGTGTAAAATTCTAACCTAAAAGTAAGTGGTGAAATTAAAATGAATTTCAGCTTATAGTTGTCAACGAGTATGAACATCCTTGGATTTCAAGCCGAACAACCAAAAGGTCAAGGCCATATCTCTGCATCAGACTTAATGCTGATGATCCCATATCCAAGAATTTGCATGCCGAAAAATTTGGGCATATTTTGAAAACAATCGAAGATGAAGTAGTTTGAAGAGTGTGGCTCGATCAGCTACTCTCTAGGGAAGGAGCTGAACCTGACTATTTTCTTTGCTCAATTTTAGGGTCATTTGTGCTAAATGTGTGGACCTCGATGTAATTTTCCCTTTTTTAGGTCCTTGATGTAGAATGTACGCCCACTGACCGTGTAAAATTCTAACCGAAAAGTAAGTGGTGAATTTCAACGAATTTAAGCATAGTTGTCACGAGTATGAAAAAAATCTTGGATTTCAAGCCGAACGACCAAAAGGTTTACGGCCATATCTCTACATCAGACTTTATGCTGATGATCCCATATCCAAGAATTTGCATGCCGACAAATTTGGCCATATTTTGAAAACAATCCAAGATAAAGTAGTATGAAGAGAGTGGCTCGATCAGCTACTCTCTCGAGAAGGATCCGAACCCGACTGTTTTCTTTGCTCAATTTTAGGGTCATTTGTGCTAAATGGGTGGACCTCGATGTAATTTTCCTTTTTTAGGTCCTTGATGTAGAATGTACTCCCACTAACTGTGTAAAATGCTAACCTAAAAGTAAGTGGTGAAATTTCAACGAATTTAAGCATAGTTGTCAACGGGTATGAACATTATGGATTTCAAGGCGAACGACCAAGGTCAAGGCCATATATATCAACCATCATACATTATGTTGATGATCCCATGTTAGATAACTTGCATGGCAACAAATCTGGCCATGTTTTGAAAAAAATCGAAGAGGAAGTAGAATTAAGAGTTTGGCTCTGATCAGCTGATCTCTCGAGAATGAGCCGAACTAGATTTTTTATCATTTAGGGTCCTTTATGCTAAATGTATATGGACCGTGATGTAATTTTTACTTTTTGACTCCTTGATGTAAAATGTAGTCCGATTGACCGTGTAAAGTTTTAACCTAAAAGTAAGTGGTGAAATTTAAACAAATTTAAGCTTAGTTGTCAATGTGTACGAACCATTCTTCTATTTCAAGATGAACGACCAAGGTCAAGGCCATATCTACATCATACTTTATGTTGATGATCCCATATTCAAGAATTTGCATATCAACAAATTTGGCCATATTTTTCAAACAATCGAAGATGAAGTAGTACGAAGAGTGTGGCTCGATCAGCTACTCTCTCGAGAAGGAACCGAACCCTACTATTTTGCTTACATAATATTAAGGTCCTTTGTGCTAAATGTGTGGACCTCAATGTAATTTTCCCCCTTTTTAGGTCCTTGTTGTAAAATGTACTCCCATCGACTGTGTAAAATTCTAACCTAAAAGTAAGTGGTGAAATTTAAACAAATTTCAGCTTATAGTTGTCAACGAGTATGAACATTCTTTGATTACAAACCAAATAACCACAAGGTCGACGCTATATCTCTACATGATACTTTATTATGATGATCGAGTATCCAAGAAATTGCATGGCGATAGATTTGGCCATATTGTGAAAACGATTGAAGAGAAAGTAGTATGAAGAGTATGGCTCGATCAACTGCTCTCTTGAGAAGGAGCCGAACCCGATTGTTTTCTTTGCTCAAATTTAGGGTCCTTTGTGCTAAATGTATGGACCTCGATTGAATTTCCCCATTTTTAGGTATTTGATGTAGAATGTACTCCCACTGACCGTGTAAAATGCTAACCTAAAAGTAAGTGATGAAATTTCAACGAATTTAAGCATAGTTGTCAACAAGTATGAAAAAATCTTGGATTTTCAAGCCGAATGACCACGAGGTCAAGGCCATATCTCTACATCATACTTTATGTTGATGATCCCATATTCAAGAATTTGCATGGCGATAGATTTGGCCATATTTTGAAAACAATCGAAGAGGAAGTAATATGAAGAGTATGGCTCGACCAGCTGCTCTCTCGAGGAGCCGAACCCGACTGTTTTCTTTGCTCAATTTTAGGGTCATTTGTGCTAAATGTGTGGACCTCGATGTAATTTTCCCTTTTTAGGTCCATGATGTAGAATGTACTCCCACTGACCGTGTAAAATGCTAACCTAAAAGTAAGTGGTGAATTTCAACGAATTTAAGAATAGTGATACATTGCAAATGTATCCGTAATTTTTGATGTTCCATGCTTGGTTGTATCCACTTTCTTGTGTTTTGTCCACACTTTGGAGTACTTTTCATATGATTTCTTGGACTGACCTATTAACAAGAGCCACAGTGTCAGCTGCCTGTTTTCTGCTGTTTTTGGTTCCAGGAAAGTCAGAAAATGAATATTCTCAGAATTGGACAGGACAAAAGCCAAAGTGCCTATTTTTCTGGAAGTCATCACATGCCAGAATACGAGACGGAGAAGGGCTGGGGGCCGGCCACATCACCTGGCCGCGCGGCCAGGCCTGGCCCGCGCCAAGGGGTGGTCTGACCGACCCTAGCACCCCCTCGGCCTCTCCTTCCCCCTATAAGATGCCCTCGGGACGAAAACCCTAAGGACCGAATCAAAAATCCATGAAAGAGTCTGTAACCACCGTCATCTCCATCCCTAGATCGGGAGGGATCTGAAGCTCTTTCCGGCACCCTGCCAGAGAGGGGAATTCACCCTGGAGGCCTTCTTCATCACCATGCAAGCCTCCGGTGTGATGCGTGAGTAGTTCATCCTTGGACTACGGATCCATGCAGTAGCTAGATGGCTGGTTCTCCTCCTTTGTCCTTTCATGTTTAGATCTTGTGAGCTCCGTTCATGATCAAGATCATCTATTTGTAATTCTGCATGTTGTGTTTGCAGGGATCCGATGGATATTGAGATGCTATTTCAGATTGATTATTGATTCTATCATGTCTTTGTTATTTGTGATCTGGCATGCTTTCCGTTGTTAGTAGCTATATTGGCCAAGTAGATGCTAGCAACTCCAAGAGTTAGTATTTATGCTCGATAGTGGGCTCATGCCTCTGGTAATCTGGGGAAGTGACAGAAATCTCTAAGGTGCTAGATGTGCTATTGCTGCTAGGGAGAAAACAACAATCCTTTGTTCATAGAACAATCGTATTGTTTACATTACACGCAATTCGTAAAGCAATAATTTGTTGCTTGCAACTTAATACTGGAGGGGGTTCGGATGATAACCTGAAGGTGGATTATTAGTCATAGATGCAGTTGGATGGCGGTCTATGTATAATGTTGCAATGGCCAATCAAGTTCCAAAGGAGTCAAGATGATTAGTATATGCATGTATTGCTTTCTCGATGTTTGTCAATTGCCCTGTGTTAATTTGTTCATCCACCATGTTATCTATCTTAAGGAGAGCCACCTCTAGTGAACTATGGATCCCAGTCCTTTTCTTTTACATACAATCTATAAACTGTTTACTGCTTTGTGTTTACTTTCTGCAAACTATTACTTCCTTCCATTCGATACATTTAATCCTTTGTTTTCAGCAAAACATGGTGATATTGACCACCTCATCGCAAGTTGGGGACAGAGTTCTGTGGTTGTGTTGTGCAGGTCTCCACGTTGCTACTAGCACCGGTAGTGCGCCCTGCCAAGGCTCAGCTAGCAACACCTTTGGGGTGTTTCCTTGCTCCTACTGGTTTGATTAAACTTTGGTTTCATAACTGAGGGAAACTTGTTGTTGTGCTCATCATACCTTCCTCTTGGGGTTCCCAAAGAGCTCTACATCAATACTGAGCCATCACATAGGTGTCAACGAGTATGAAAAAATCTTGGATGTCAAGCCGAACGAAGAAAATGTCACGGCCATATCTCTACATCAAACTTTATGCTGATGATCCCATATCCAAGAATTTGCATGTCAACAAATTTGGCCATATTTTGAAAACAATCGAAGATAAAGTAGTATGAAGAGTGTGGCCCGATTAGCTACCCTCTTGAGAAGGAGCTAAACCTGACTGTTTTCTTTGCTCAATTTTAGGGTCATTTGTGCTAAATGTGTGGACCTCGATGTAATTTTCCTTTTCTAGGTCCTTGATGTAGAATGTACCCACATTGACCATGTGAAATGCTAACCTAAAAGTAAGTGGTGAATTTCAACAAATTTAAGCATAGTTGTCAACAAGTATGAAAAAATCTTGGATTTCAAGGAGAACGACCACAAGGTCAAGGCCATATCTCTACATCAGACTTTATGTTGATGGTCCCATATCCAAGAATTTGCATGCCGAAAAATTTGGCCATATTTTGAAAACAATCGAAGATGAAGTTGTATGAAGAGTGTGGCTCGATCAGCTACTCTCTCAAGAAGGAGCCAAACCCAACTGTTTTCTTTGCTCAGTTTTAGGGTCCTTTGTGCTAAATGTGTGTACCTTAATGTAATTTTCCCTTTTTTTAGGTCCTTGATGTAGAATGTACTCCCACCGGCCGTGTAAAACGCTAACGTAAAAGTAAGTGGTGAAATTTCAACGAATTTAAGCATAGTTGTCAACGGGTATGAACATTCTTGGATTTCAAGGCAAACGACCAAGGTCAAGGCCATATGTATCAACCATCATACATTATGTTGATGATCCCATATGAGAGAATTTGCATGGAAACAAATTTGGCCATATTTTGTAAACAATCGAAGAGGAAGTAGTATCAAGAATTTAGCTCAGATCAGTTGATCTCTCGAGAAGGAGCCAAACCAGAAAATTTTCATTTTAGGGTCCTTTATGCTAAATGTATGGACCTCGACGTAATTTTTGCTTTTTTGAGGTCCCTGATGTAAAATGTAGTCCGATTGACCGTGTAAAGTTCTAACCTAAAAGTAAGTGGTGAAATTTAAACAAATTTAAGCTTAGTTGTCAATGGGTACAAACCATTCTTGTATTTCAAGACGAATGACCAAGGTCAAGGCCATATCTACATCATACTTTATGCTGATGATCCCATATTCAAGAATTTGCATATCGACAAATTTGGCCATATTTTCAAAACAATCGAAGATGAAGTAGTATGAAGAGTGTGGCTCGATCAACTACTCTCTTGAGAAGGAATCGAACCCTACTATTTTGCTTTCTTAATATTAAGGTCCTTTGTGCTAAATGAGTGGACCTCAATGTAATTTTCCCCCTTTTTAGGTCCTTGTTGTAAAATTTACTCCCATTGACCGTGTAAAATTCTAACCTAAAAGTAAGTGCTGAAAGTTAAACGAATTTCAGCTTATAGTTGTCAACGAGTGTGAACATTGATGGCTCAGTATTGATGTAGAGCTCGTTGGGAACCCCAAGAGGAAGGTATGATGAGCACAGCAGCAAGTTTCCCTCAGTTATGAAACCAAGGTTTAATCGAACCAGTAGGAGCAAGGAAACACCCCAAAGGTGTTGCTAGCTGAGCATTGGCAGGGCGCACTACCGGTGCTAGTAGCAACGTGGAGACCTGCACAACTCAACCACAGAACTCTGTCCCCAACTTGCGATGAGGTTGTCCATCTCACCGTGTTTTGCTGAAAACAAAGGATTAAACATATCGAATGGAAGGAAGTAATAGTTTGCAGAAAGTAAACACAAAGCAGTAAACAGTTTATAGATTGTATGTAAAAGAAAAGGATCGGGATCCATAGTTCACTAGAGGTGGCTCTCCTTAAGATAGATAACATGCTGGGTGAAAAAATTACAACAGAGCAATTGACAAACATCGAGAAAGCAATACATGCATATACTAATCATCTTGACTCCTTTGGAACTTGATTGGGCATTACAACATTATACATAGACCGCTGATACATTGCAAATGTATCTATAATTTTTGATGTTCCATACTTGGTTTTATCCACTTTCTTGTGTTTTTTTCCAACTTTGGAGTACTTTTCATATGATTTCTTGGACTAACCTATTAAAAAAAGCCACAGTGCCAGCTGCCTGTTTTCTGCTGTTTTTGGTTCCAGGAAAGTCAGAAAAAGAATATTCTCGGAATTGGACGGGACAAAAGCCAAAGTGCCTATTTTTCCGGAAGTCGTCAGATGCCAGAATACGAGACGGAGAGGGGCTAGGGGCACCACACCACCTGGCCGCGCGGCCCAGCCTGGCCCGTGCCAGGGGTGGTGTGGCCGCTCCCGGCACCCCCTCGGCCTCTCCTTCTGCCTATATATTGCCCTCGGGACGAAAACCCTAAGTGCCCGATCAAAAATCCACGAAAGAGTCTGTAGCTGCCGTCATCTCCATCCTTAGATCGGGAGGGACCTGAAGCTGTTCCTGGCACCCTGCCGGAGAGGGGAATTCACCCTGGAGGCCTTCTTCATCACCATGCAAGCCTCTAGTGTGATGCGTGAGTAGTTCATCCTTGGACTACGGATCCATGTAGTAGCTAGATGGTTGGTTCTCCTCCTTTGTGCTTTCAAGTCGAGATCTTGTGAGCTCCGTTCATGATCAAGATCATCTATTTGTAATTCTGCATGTTGTGTTTGCGAGGATCCGGTGGATATTGAGATGCTATTTCAGATTGATTATTGATTCTATCATGTCTTTGTTATTTGTGGTCTTGCATGCTTTCCGTTGTTAGTATCTATCTTAGCCAAGTAGATGCTAGCAACTCCAAGAGTTAGTATTTATGCTCGATAGTGGGTTCATGCCTCTAGTAATCTGGGGAAGTGACATAAATCTCTAAGGTACTAGATGTGCTGTTGCTACTAGGGAGAAAACGACAATCCTTTGTTCATATAACAATCGTATTGTTTACTTTACACGCAGTTCGTAAAGCAATAATCCGTTGCTTGCAACTTAATACTGGAGGGGGTTCGGATGATAACCTGAAGGTGGATTATTAGTCATAGATGCAGTTGGATGGCGGTCTATGTATAATGTTGTAATGCCCAATCAAGTTCCAAAGGAGTCAAGATGATTAGTATATGCATGTATTGCTTTCTCGGTGTTTGTCAATTGCCCCGCTATAATTTGTTCACCCAGCGCGTTATCTATCTTAAGGAGAGCCACCTCTAGTGAACTATGGATCCCGGTCCTTTTACTTTACATACAATCTACAATCTTTTACTTCTTTGTGTTTACTTTCTGCAAACTTTTACTTCTTTCCATTCCATACGTTTAATCCTTTGTTTTCTGCAAAATACGGTGAGATTGACAACCTCATCGCAAGTTGGGGACAAAGTTCTGTGGTTGTGTTGTGCAGGTCTCCACATTGCTACTAGAACCGGTAGTGCGCCCTGCCAAACCTCAGCTAGTAACACCTTTGGGGTGTTTCCTTGCTCCTACTGGTTCGATTAGACCTTGGTCTCATAACTGAGGGAAAACTAGCTGTTATGCTCATCATACCTTCCTCTTGGGGTTCCCAACGAGCTCTACATCAACACCACCATCAAGCATTTTTCTGGGCGCCGTGCATTGAGCCATCAACCGCCATCCAACTGCATCTATGACTAATAATCCACCTTCAGGTTATCATCCGAACCCCCTCCAGTATTAAGTTGCAAGCAACAAATTATTGCTTTATGAATTGTGTGTAATGTAAACAATACGATTGTTCTATGAACAAAAGATTGTTGTTTTCTCCCTAGTAGCAACATCACATCTAGTACCTTAGAGATTTCTGTCACTTCCCCAGATTACCAGAGGCATGAAACCACTATCGAGCATAAATACTAACTCTTGGAGTTGCTAGCATCTACTTGGCCAAGATAGCTACTAACAACGATAAGCATGCAAGATCACAAATAACGAAGACATGATAGAATCAATAATCAATCTGATATAGCATCTCAATATCCATCGGATCCCTGTAAACACAACATGGAGAATTACAAATAGACAATCTTGATCATGAACAGAGCTCACAAGATCTAGACATGAAAGCTCAAAGGAGGAGAACGAGCCATCTAGCTACTACATGGATCCGTAGTCCAAGGATGAACTACTCACGCATCACACCGGAGGCTTGCATGGTGATGAAGAAGGCCTCCAGGGTGAATTCCCCTCTCCGGCAGGGTGCGGGGAAGAGCTTCAGATCCCTCCCTATCTAGGGATGGAGATGACAGCAGATACAGACTCTTTCATGGATTTTTGATCGGGTCCTTAGGGTTTTCGTCCCGATGGCATCTTATATGCGAAAGGAGAGGCCGAGGGGGTGCTGGGGTCGGCCGGACCACCCCCTGGCGTGGGCCAGGCCTGGCCACGCGGCCAGGTGGTGTGGCCGGCCCCCAGCCCTTCTCCGTCTCGTATTCTGGCATGTGATGACTTCCAGAAAAATAGGCCCTTTGGCTTTTGTCCTGTCCAAATCGGAGAGTATTCATTTTCTGACTTTCCTGGAACCAAAAACAGCAGAAAACAGGCAGCTGGCACTATGGCTCTTGTTAATAGGTTAATCCAAGAAATCATATGAAAAGTACTCCAAAGTGTGGACAAAACACAAGAAAGTGGATAAAACCAAGCATGGAACATCCAAAATTATAGATACATTTGCAATGTATCAACATCCCCAAGCTTAACTCCTGCTCGTCCTCGAGTAGGTAAGTGATAAAAAGAAAGAATAATTTTTGAGGTGACATGCACCATCATAAACTTGATCAAAGTATTTGTAAAACATTCAAAGCTGGGATCATAGTACTTCAATCATAACATGAAAGACAAAGTTCTAGCAATAAGACAAAGAAACTATGATGCAACATGAAACGGCACAAACAAAAGATTCATGAATAACAATACTTTGCAAGACGTTTGTTTGTTTCACATAAAGAAAACATAGCATAATAGTATTCAGCTTGTCCCTCATAGAGTAGCAAATATAAATGCATAGGACACCTTCAAAGTTCATAAGAGTGACTAGATACAAATAGTTTTAAACAAGCAATATCAAGTTATGCATCAATCAACTAGTCTTGGGACAATGCACACAGAACTAATAATGGCCACTATGCTCTCAAAGTAGGTGCATAAAGGTAGAATGTGGATACTCAATATAATGGTGGAAGAAAGGCCTTCATAGAAGGAAGTAGGGATTCAAGTCTCATAAAGAGCTTCCAAAAATTATGGTACTTATAGCTTTCATCTCTCATTGCCCCTATCATAAGCATCTTGAAGGTGATTAAGGTTAAAGTGACACCACCAAGAGGATATGCTTGACAAGTTATAAACCGAAATCTCATGCCCCTTACTTACAAAGACCGAACCTCACGCTACTCAACTTTAGTCACAAGTAAGCTCTTTTCATTGTAAGTATATGTGTATCATAAAGAACCGCCAATAGGGTACCCCTTGCACATGATACAGGAGCTATCCCATAATCAAAATGACAAGGCAAGCAGACAATGAGCATCTCAGCGATCTTTTTTATTTGCTAATTGCATAGGTTTTTATTGAGGATGCTTCGTAGAGTGCTCATTATGGTGATGCTGCAAGTTTCCACCATGATTAGGCATGGCTTAGGCTAGCGGCCCAGGCGTTTCTCTAACACACATACAATCTAAATGATCTTACAAATTCCACTTTTATTTCATACCGCCGGGATCCATAAGCAAAAGAACATGATATCAACGGGGTACAAAGTACAAGTGCAATGTTGAAAGCGTTCCCCATGATACATGGTTCTGCTAACTTCAACTTATAAAGTGCAAGTATATACGCAACAAAGAAGGACCCAATGGTTCAAGTTTATTAGATGCAAAAAAGTAAAGTGTGCCATCAAGTTCGTGAAAGCTTTCATCACTAGTTTTCTCATAACAAGTTTAATTTGGAAGGTAAACAAATGCATGAATATACTTGGAATAGCATAAGCTAGTAGGTAGGTATGGTGGACTCTTTGGAATAACTTGGTTTAGGGACTTGGATGCATGAGTGGAACTCATACTTGGTTGTGGATGCTAGCAAAAGACTGGGAGCGACAAACTAAGAGAGCAATAATGGCCATAATAATGCAGAGCGACAAAACATCATTGATCAAAGCATCAAGTGATACTACAAGTCAAAAACTAAAGGATCATAAAGGCTATGGTGACTTTGGATAGTCATAATATGGTGTGAGCATGCGCCAAGTCAACCCAAATAAAGCATCAAAGGAGAATACCACTATATTATGCTTTAATATGCTAAAACAACGCATGATTCATCCAAGGCACATTAAGAAATCTCAATTGTTTATAACAAGTCATGCTACAGCAAATAATACTAAGCATAAAACCAAACATATCAATCATGGCATGACAAAGCATATGCCACAGTCAAAAACAAGCTCTTTTTACCACTTTAAGCATGAACTTTCCTACTCTTTTCCAAACCAAACCAAACTATTTGAAAACAAATGTATGAAAGAGGGGGTCCAACCAATTTATTAAGAAAACTAAGAAAATAAAAGTAAACGAAAAACCAAAACGAAAACAAAAAAAAGCTCCAAGAACAACACAACTGTGCATGAAACAATAAAAATGAAGCGTTTGGAAGAAACCTAGGATTTTTATTGATGAAGAAGGGGCTGCCTTGGGCATCTCCAAGCTTTGACGCTTGTACTTCTTAGATATTTCTTGGGGTGACACGCGTGGCATCCCCAAGCTTGAGCTTTAGTCCATCCTTCATCTCATTACTCATTCCTTCCATACACCTGAAATTTTTTCTTCATACAAAACTTCACACAATCTTTATTAGCAACATTAGTGCACTCAAGATGAATAAGTCTTAAGGTTCAGTTCTAATACCAAATAAACTTACATTAGAACACTGGCTACTGTAGCACTTCCCTAAAAAATCTCAATTCCCCAAAAGAACTCAAAAAGGAACCAACAAGAAGCAAATGCAGAAAATGGCAGAAATCTGTCAAAACAGACGAGCAGGTAAAGACGAATTTTTTCGAAGACGTTCTGTTGCTCCAATAAAAAAGTGTTGAACTAACGAACGTTAGATAACAACCTGGGGCAGAAGCACAAAAATTCACGCCTCAAAAAAACTTTCAGAGATTTTACACGAACTTTTACGGTGAAGCACAGAAATCTATTTCGGGACAGCAACTTTCCCAATCATTACTTCTCTCTCATTAGAGGTTACTCTTGGCACAAAAAGCAAATAAAAAGGATAAGGAGCGGTTATTACTGAAGTAATAACTTCCAAGACTCATCTAAAACTTTTGGGTTATCTCCCAATAAGTAATGTTCTTTAACGCCTTTAAGTTAGGCATAAGAAGCTAGAAAAAGAATCAAGTGTTCTCAAATGAAGAAGCATTAAAACCAAATTTCTTGCCCTTACCTCTCTTAATTTTATTTTTAACCTTGGGGAAAATATGATTGTTTAGTGGAGAGGAAAGGTGCATGGTCCCCTTTCCCACATCTATTATTGCTCCAAGGAGTTCTAATAGGGACCTTCTAAGTGTAATTTGTCCTTTTCCTGCACATTCAATAACAAAATAATCAGTAGAAATCATTTTCCCAAGGATCTTTGTAAACACTCCTTCAGCTATTCCAATAGGTAATATGGTAGCATTATTAGCAAGAGATATTTCTTTTCCTCCTTCAGTAAGCCCCCAAAGATTCAAATATTCATAAATGTCTTTGGGCAAAAGACAGAATTCACACATGATATCACAGCGAGCTTGAAAAGTTTCAGTGTTTATCTGAATCTTTACTTTAGGGAGCCACTTTGATGGTTTAGAATTTATTGAAACATAATTATGATGCTCCCTAAGCGTATTATAGCAATCTTTTAGGCTAGTAGTGCTAGTCTCAAGAGTGTTTAGTCTAGCAAATATTCTTGCGAAAGAAATATCAGTTTGACTAGGCAAGTTGTAAGTGAGGATCAATTTCTTTATAGCATTAATAGCATCATCCTCATTACATTGGAGGAAATCTCCTCCCACAACTGCATCTAAAGCATTTCTATAGCAAAGAGCAATTCCTAGGTACGTAAAAACTACTAAGGAACAAGCTTTGAGTCATTTTAGGCTCAGTTTTTTCATGTAGATCAGAGATTCTAGACCAAACTTCCTTGAAACTCTCTTCAATTCCTTGTTTAGAAGTAAAAAAGCATTTCCTCAGGTGACATAGTGATTGGAGCAATGCTAGACATAATAGCAACTCGAGATAGGAACTAATTTTATGTGTGTTTTCAATAAAGAAAGCAAACTAGTAAAACTAATTTTTTGTGTGTTTTTGATAAAGAAACAAGCAAACAAAGCAAAAATAAACTAAGAAAAACAAAAATAACAAAGTAAATAGATTGGTTATGAGGGACTCCCCTTGTGAAGATGTCCTTGACTCCCCGGCAACGGCGCCAGAAAAATGCTTGATGGCTCAGTATTGATGTAGAGCTCGTTGGGAATCCCAAGAGGAAGGTATGATGAGCACAGCAGCAAGTTTCCCTCAGTTATGAAACCAAGGTTTAATCGAACCAGTAGGAGCAAGGAAACACCCCAAAGGTGTTGCTAGCTGAGCCTTGGCATGGCGCACTACCGGTGCTAGTAGCAACGTGGAGACCTACACAACACAACCATAGAACTCTGTCCCCAACTTGCGATGAGGTTGTCAACCTCACCGTGTTTTGCTGAAAACAAAGGATTAAACGTATTGAATGAAAGGAAGTAATAGTTTGCAGAAAGTAAACACAAAGTAGTAACGAGTTTATAGATTGTATGTAAAAGAAAAGGACCGAAATCCATAGTTCACTAGAGGTGGCTCTCCTTAAGATAGATAACATGCTGGATGAACAAATTACAGCGGGGCAATTGACAAACATCAAGAAAGCAATACATGCATATACTAATCATCTTGACTCCTTTGGAACTTCATTGGGCATTACAACATTATACATAGACCGCCATCCAACTGCATCTATGACTAATAATCCACCTTCAGGTTATCATCCGAACCCCCTCCAGTATTAAGTTGCAAGCAACAGATTATTGCTTTACGAATTGCGTGTAATGTAAACAATACGATTGTTCTATGAACAAAGGATTGTTGTTTTCTCCCTAGTAGCAACAGCACATCTAGTACCTTAGAGATTTCTGTCACTTCCCCAGATTACCAGAGGCATGAACCCACTATCGAGCATAAATACTAACTCTTGGAGTTGCTAGCATCTATTTGGCCAAGATAGCTACTAACAACGGAAAGCATGCAAGATCACAAATAACAAAGACATGATAGAATCAATAATCAATCTGAAATAGCATCTCAATATCCATCGGATCCCCGCAAGCACAACATGCAGAATTACAAATAGATGATCTTGATCATGAACGGAGCTCACAAGATCTAGACATGAAAGCACAAATGAGGAGAACCAGCCATCTAGCTACTACATGGATCCGTAGTCCAAGGATGAACTACTCACGCATCACACCGGAGGCTTGCATGGTGATGAAGAAGGCCTCCAGGGTGAATTCCCCTCTCTGGCAGGGTGCCGGAAAGAGCTTCAGATCCCTCCCGATCTAGGGATGGAGATGACGGTGGTTACAGACTCTTTCATGGATTTTTGATTCGGTCCTTAGGGTTTTCGTCCCGAGGGCATCTTATAGGGGGAAGGAGAGGCCGAGGGGGTGCTAGGGTCGGTCAGACCACCCCTTGGCGCGGGCCAGGCCTGGCCGCGCGGCCAGGTGATGTGGCCGGCCCCCAGCCCTTCTCCGTCTCGTATTCTGGCATGTGATGACTTCCAGAAAAATAGGCACTTTGGCTTTTGTCCTGTCCAATTCTGAGAATATTCATTTTCTGACTTTCCTGGAACCAAAAACAGCAGAAAACAGCCAGCTGGCACTGTGGCTCTTGTTAATAGGTTAGTCCAAGAAATCATATGAAAAGTACTCCAAAGTGCGAACAAAATACAAGGAAGTGGATAAAACCAAGCAAAAAATTATAGATACATTTGCAATGTATCAAACATTCTTTGATTTCAAGCCGAACGACCACAAGGTCGAGGCTATATCACAACATCATACTTTATTATGATGATCGAGTATCCAAGAAATTGCATGGCGATAGATTTGGCCATATTGTGAAAACAATCAAAGAGAAAGTAGTATGAAGAGTATAGCTCGATCAACTACTCTCTTGAGAAGGAGCCGAACCCGATTGTTTTCTTTGCTCAAATTTAGGGTCCTTTGTGCTAAATGTATGGACCTCGATGTAATTTCCCCATTTTTAGGTCTTTGATGTAGAATGTACTCCCACTGACCATGTAAAATGCTAACCTAAAAGTAAGTGATGAAATTTCAACGAATTTAAGCATAGTTGTCAACAAGTATGAAAAAATCTTCGATTTTCAAGCCGGACGACCACGAGGTCAAGGCCATATCTCTACATCATACTTTATGTTGATGATCCCATATTCAAGAATTTGCATGGCGATAGATTTGGCCATATTTTGAAAACAATCAAAGAGGAAGTAGTATGAAGAGTATGGCTCGACCAGCTGCTCTCTCAAGAAGGAGTCGAACCCGACTGTTTTCTTTGCTCAATTTTAGGGTCCTTTGTGCTAAATGTATGGACATCGATGTAATTTTTCCTTATTTAGGTCCTTTATGTAGAATGTACTTTATGCTTATGATCCCATATCCAAGAATTTGCATGCCGACAAATTTGGCCATCTTTGGAAATCAATCGAAGATATTAAAAAAAAATTAATCAATTTCATTTTTCCAAGTGATAGGAATTTATTTTCTAAAAAGGAAGTAAGAAGAATTTATTTCCTTTTTCCTGTTAAAAAATAAAGAGGGAGAAGAGACTATATGATCAAAGAGGAGGCAGCGAGAGGGCTGCGAAGAGGAGGATTTGAAGGAGGTGTGATGTCAGAGCAAAGCTGGGATGGGTTCCTGACACGAGGTATAGGGTACAGTGAGCAGAGTAAATTTCAGGACCACAATATATATGCACGCAAATCAAAATGTGTTTTCTCTCTCCTTCACTCTCCCATCACCACCCCTACACCTGGCCGACTAATCTCTCCGTCGTCCACAAAGTGGCACTGCACACGCGCGTCGACCGACAACCTGCCTTGTGTCGGCGGCTCCGTGTCTATGTCTGGCGTATTCGTCAGCTGCGTCGGTGGGAACCATTTTGGTCCTTGGCAGCAAAAAGTATTACTACTACAGTAGTACGTAGTACAATAGAGTAGCAATTCAAACTTTCCCGGTTTCAAAATTTTCACATCCTTCACAAACATCTTGGGGAAGGATATTCAATAGATCGTCATTTGTAGTACTACTACTAGTACTATAGGGTATAGTGAGTAGTACCAAAATAAACTTTTTTTGATGAGTAGTACTAGAAGAAACTTCATACAACCATTAACTTCATATAGGAATCGCTGCTGAACTAGTGCAGGTCTAGCATCTCCTTGCACCCCGCCAGCGGCAGCTCGTGAGATCGGCGCCAACGACAGCTCCAGCAACTGAGCCGGCTCCTGACTCATCGGCACCTCCGGAGAAGGCGGCGGCACCTCATGAGCCATCGGCGGCACCTCTGGAGCCATCAGCAGCTCCGTGAGAACAATGTGGATGAAGTTGCCATTGTTTGGGAACCGGTTCCAGTAGTTGGTGCAAATGTTGGAGCCGGTGAACTCCACCATCTCGCAGCCGTAGTGGAAAGCCTGGTCGTAGAGGCGACGGGCATCCCTGAAGTTGACGAACTTGACCTTCAGCGGCCCGTCCGGATTGTCGTACATGTCGTACATCTGGTACTTGTTGCAGTGAAGGGGGAGATTAAATAGGAAGGAGGTGATCCAAGATTAATGTGGCAGATTACCAAAGTGAGGGGACAATCGATGTCGCTGATGAAGCCAATGCGCGTGGCAAATATCGATGACGATGACTAGGGTAAGCGATTGGATGGAATGCTGACTCTACTTTTTGCACTCGATGGCCGAGATATAATTTTGTGGTGCGTCCAAGGCGACTGCGACCTCCCCAATCCGTGGGCCCTACGTGGATGACTGAGTTAATGGGTGAAAACAAATTGATAATGATAAAGTGGTATGAAATGTGATTTAACAAACGTGAAGTTGTTTTAGCCAATATTCTTGTTAGAGAAAAAATGCATACATTAAGTCTTTTAGTAATAACAATCTACCCATATTGAGAATACAACCTAGTGTGCTATAAATTTTTTGGGGTGGTGAAATGATGGTTCTAGAACATGTTGGAGTTTGCTCTAGGTACCTTTCAAAATGAATCCAGCTGCTCTTAACCATTGGATCTAACAGCCCACCGGTTAGGATTGGTGCTATGGATCCAATTCAAAACTGCTCCCTTATAGTAGTAGAGAAAGGTACCACCACCCGGTAGAATGGAAAAAAGAAGATCCAACGGCTAGCATTGTTGTGATTCACGAGTCTTGATCCATAGGTTAATACTCAAAGTTATTCGTACATTATATAGTGGTAATATAAGATAACAAAGACTATTAATAGTATCTTGTAGATGGTGGAATAGATTAGAGGATCCAATAACAAGCAGCAATGTTGGGATTCGTGGGTCATGAATCAGCGGTCAATATTCAAAGTTTTCCGCACACTATATATAAAAAATAGTGGTAAGATAAGAAAAGAAAGACTATCAATAATATCTTCTCGATGCTAAAATGGAAATGAAGATCCAACATCTGACAATGTTGGGATTGGCATCTTGATCCAACTGTCAATATTCAAAGTTGTTCGTACACTATATAGTGCTAAGAAAAAAAATGAGAAACATGTGTTTTGACACGTTTGAATACAAAAAAATGCTATGGCTTCTTCGCAATGTGTATTGGCCTACGGTGTATGTACATTCCTGGCTTTGACCCAAACAGCCAAGCTCATGACCATATTGACATCATATCTCTACTACTATAATGGAGCAGTTTTAATTTGAAATTGGATCCATAGCACCAATCCTGACCGTTGGAATGTTAGATCCAATGGTTCAGAGCAGCTCGATTCATATTTAATAGTAACTATAGAAAACTCCACCATGTTCTAGAACCATCATGTCACCACCCCCAAAATTTCATAGCACGGTAGGTTGTATTCTCAATATGTGTAGATATATTATTAATAGACTTAATGTATTTTTTTCTTTAACGAGACTATTGGTTAATAACAACTTAATATTTGTTAAATCACATTTCATACAGTATATACGTGTGTGGCACGTGCCTTTTAGTAGTATTGGTAAGATAAGAAAAGAAAGACTATCAATAGTATCTTCTCGATGCTAAAATGGAAATAATGAAGATCGAATGTCTGACAATGTTGGGATTCACGTCTTGATCCAACAGTTAAGATTCAAAGTTATTCGTACACTATATAGTGCTAAGAAAAAAATGAGAAACATGTATTTTGACACCTTTGAATACAAAAAATGCTCTCGCTGCTTCACAATGTGTATTGGTCTAAGGTGTATGAACATTCCTGGTTTCAACCCGAATACCCAAGGTCATGACCATATTGACATCATATATAGTTTATGGTACAGTACATGCATCTGGTAGATTCATGCATCTTCTTCAACAAGATATGCTGAAAGTGAGAAGTGCGTTGTTTTCTTTTGCTAAGCAAGTACTAGTCTTACCATTACCACTATGTTAACACTATATGGTGTACAAAAAAACTTTGAATATTAATTGTTGGATCAAGACTCACGAATCCCAACATTTCCAACCGTTAAACCTTCTTTTCTATTCTAGCATCAAGAAGATTCTATTAATAATCTTCATCACCATGAAATACTATGCACAAACCTCAAAACACACTTCTCCATCATTCTAGAATATTCCCCCGTTTCTATAGACCATGTTACCAAAATTTTCAAGCATTTGATTTTAGTGTCCTTTGTGTTAAATGTATGGACTTAGATGTATTTTTTTGATTTTTGAGGTCCTTGGTGTAACATGTACACATTCACTTACCGTGTTAATTAATTGAAGAATCTCGCTCCCTCGGGACATATCTTAGTCAAAAAAAAGTACCACCACTAGGGCTGGAATTTGAGCCGAGCCAAATCAGCTCGACTCGACTCGCTAAAGCTCGTTCAACTAATGACCTAGCTTGTCCCGGCTCATTTGCAGAATGAGTTCATATTTGAAACTCGGCTCGACTCGGTAAACTCACGAGTAGCTCGTTTAGCACGTTATGAGTTACGAAAAAGAGCACATATAATAAAAACTAGTAATTGTCCTACTAATTAAGAACTAGAATAAGTATAATACTTTCATAATAACACGAAGGCAAGATCGAATGGAAAATATAGTAGTTCTACACCATTACATGTACAAGAAACATTCGTAGTTTGGCACTCATCAGTGGAAAATTTCAAATTCCATATTTGAACGAGTTTAACGAGCTAAACGAGTAGCTCATTTAGCTTGGGTGAACAAACGAGTTCAAATCTAAAACTAGGCTCGACTCTTTAGACACCGAGTTAAATCCGAGTCGACCTGAGTCACGAGTTGCACTTATTTAGCTCACGAGTTTCGAGTTACAGTCCAGGCCTAACCACCACCCAGTTTTTTGAAAAAGTGGGAACCATGTTTTCTTACAATTCCCTAATCTTAGCACATTTCAAGATTTCCTAGTAAACCGTGCCCACTTAAATAACTTTATGTCGATTTAAAGAAATTAGGTCAAACTTGAACTATAAGAAAGCACGGTAGATTCGTCTTGAATTTTCCTAACACCGTATTAAGGGACCCACGATGTCTATGTACCAAGACTTAAGTTTCGGGACGGAGTACTAAACACTAGTAGTACCTGCATCCAAGGCTCAAGGCCTATTTTTTTTGAAGAGTCAAACTATGCAAAGTTTGACTAAGTTTGTAGAAAAATATATTAATATTTACAATATGAAATACATACCATTTGATACATCATGAAACATATATTCACATGGTATCTACTAATATCATACAGTAGTTCTTGATATTTATTAAGAAGTTTGGTCAAACTTTTCGTAACTTCACTTATCAAAAAAAAGCCTTAGGCCCTCTTTGGAACAAAGGAAAATCATAGGATTTTTGGAGGATAGGATTCCTATAGGAAAAATTCCTATGGGTTCGTTTGGGACAAAGGAATAGGAATCTAAGATTCTTTTGAAATCCTATGGTATAGGCTATTTCATAGGAATGTTCTAGAAAAAATAACATGAGGTCTAACATCATGTTTCATCTCCTTGTGTCTACAATTCATGCGGTTTTCCCGTGTGACATCCAAACGACACCCTAAACTTTTTCCTATGGTATTGATTCCTGTAGGAATTGAGCATACATGATACTATCTTAATTCTTGCGTTTCTTCTATTCCTATGTTTTGCATTCCTGCATTCCAAACGGGGTCTTAAGCTTTGGGATGGAGGTACTAGTGAGATGAGGGGAAAAACCGAAGAGCAAGAGGAGCTCGAAGAATAAAAGGGAGGCAGGACGGGTGGGCAGCGTGACAAGGCACTTGAAGGTGGTGCGATGTCAGAGCAGAATTATGATGGGTTCCTGACATGAGGTACTATAGACTTTACAGCGCACACACTCTAGTAAATTTCAGGACTTATGTGCACTCAAAACAAAACAAATTTATTTTTTCGCTCGCAGTCGCCGCCTCACTATCCATCTCAGCACTCCCTCGTCCACAGCGCTGCGCATGTGTGTCTTGGTACGGCGGCTCAGCTGTGTCTCCGGCGTGTGCGTTGGTGCACATAGGAAGGAATCGGGCATTGGCGGCAAAAATTAGTAGAATTCAAAATTTCTATTTTTTATCTTCCTTTTCAAGCATCGGGAATGAAGGTTATTCAAAGGATGACCATATCGACATCATATCTCTATCTGTACTATTACTAGAAAGTTGCACATGCCTTGCACGTGAGACTCAGATAGTAGACATATGACATATCATCACTATACAAAATTATAATTGGTAAAGCATAATAAATTATAAATTTGATCAATATTTATAAAGTATGAGTGTATCCTTATACTTTGTATGTCATGTAGAAGTAAAAAATTATTAGCTACCTAACACATGAATTTTTGATAACATGGTCTAGAGAAAAAAAAAGAGAAGATTCCAGTATGATGGAGAAGTGTGTTTGGAGGTTTGTGTATAACATTCATTATGCCGAAGACTATAAATAGAATCTTCTAGATGCTAGAATAGAAAATAAGATCCAATTGCTAAGAAATGCTGGGATTCGCGAATCTTGATCTAACGGTCAACATTCAAAGTTATTCGTACAATATATAGTGGTAAGATAAGATAATGGACTAGTTTTCAATTGGATCTTTAGCACCAATCCTGACTGTTAGGCTGTTAGATCCAATGGCTCAGAGTACCTGGATTCCTGTTGAATAGTACCTAGATCAAACTCCACCATGTTATAGTACCATCATTTCACCACCCCCAAAATATCATAGCATAGTAGACCGTATTTTCTCTACTACTAGAGAAAATTGCAAGGACCAGTAACTCTTGGTGCAGCAGTTGCATGGACCAGCAACTCTAGCTTTTTGTTGCACAAACCAGTAACTTTGAGAATACAACGGTAAAAAAGAAATCTAGTGATAGTTGACTACGTATTAGACAGCTAGGGTCACCGATCATAAAATTTAAAATTTAAAATTTCAAAAAATTATGAACGAAAATATCGCACGTACATACTTACATTTTATGTTCACACACAAGTTATCAAGAAAAATAATTATTATTTTATGTGGTTTGTGTGAAAAGACGAGAAAATATATGTGAATAGTTAAGTTGGAGCATCGAATTTTTTCATTTTATCCAGAGAACACAAAAAATATTCTTTATTCCAGAAAATTTGAGAACGAACATATATGGGAAGCTCCAATGGACACCCCATTTGGTCTATTTGCGGGAGGGCGACATGAACAAACCAAATATCCTCTGTTTGTCCGATTGCGGTTGGTATGTATATAACCAACGATGCTCCAATTGAACATATCAACTAGTACTGTCGTTGCTGATAGAGGTGAGAACACTGCAGTCGGTGGAGGAGCATAGCCAAGCTCGTGCTAGCTCGATGCCGATGCAAATATGCTAGAGCGTGTCCCTTCGTCGCCCACAATTCTTTTTTGCCATGGGATATCGACGATCAATGGCTGAAAACTATCCTCCAGGCAAGAAATTTTACTTTAATCGTTTGCCTGGTGTTCTTTTGCATCTGTTTTTACCCTGAGTCGCTGATGGCTGGACCTCACGTGACCTTACTCGTCGTATGGTGAGCGGCGTTCCCGGCACGATACGTCTCCACACCTGCTGGGTTGCTGGGCCCGTCCAGAGCCGACGTGGCATCGTGAGCCCATGTTGGTCGTAGTTTCTCGCAGCCATGGGCCCACCGAGAGACGATGTGACGCCGCTCATGTCCCCCTCCTACAAACAGATCTGGTCTGATTTGAGGTACCCGTCGGAGCTGTTCTTATATGTTTTCACAAATTTTCTAAAATAAAGAATTTCTTGTGTTCTCTATAAAAATAAAAAATCCGATGCTCCATCGTAACTATTCACAGACATTTTCTCATATTTTTACACAAATCACATAAAATAATAATATTTTTTCTTGATAACTTGTGTGTGAACACAAAAGGTCTATATGTACGTGTGAAATTTTCGTTCATAATTTTTTAAATATTTAAAATTTTCTTTATGATCGGTGGCCATAGTTGTCTAATACTACTTAACTATCATTAGATTTCTTGGTAATGATGTATTCCCAAAGTTCCTGGTTTGTGTAAAAAAAAACTAGAGTTTCTAGTTTGTGCAACTATGGCACCAAGAGTTACTGCTCTTTGCAATTTTCTCCTCCTACTACTATAATGGAGCAGTTTTGAATTGGATCCATAGCACCTATTCTGACCATTGGACTGTTAGATCCAATGGTTCAGAGTAGCTGTATTCGTGTTAAATAGTACCTAGAGCAAACTTTAACATGTTCTAGAACCATCATTTCACCATCCCAAAAATTTCATAGCATTGTAGGATGTATTCTCAATATGGGTAGATAGTTATTACTAATAGACTTAATGTATGCATTTTTCTCGAACAAGAATATTGGTTAATAACAATTTAACATTTTTTAAATCATATTTTATACAATATATACGTGTGTGGCACGTCCCTTTTGATCAATACGCGAGACTCGGATAATAGACGTCTGACATATCATCACTATATACAATTTTAATAGGTAAAGCATACAAAAATATAAATTTGATCGATATCTATAAAGTATGGGTATATATTTGGTTCTTGTACTTTGTATATCATTTAGAAGTCAACGATTATTAGCTATCTAAAACTAGAAAATTCTGGTAACATGCTCTAGAGAAACGAGGGAGAAGATTCTAGAATGATGGAGAAGTGTGTTTTGAGTTTTGTGCATACCATTCATTGTGATAAAGACTATTAATAAAATCTTCTAGATTTTAGAAAGTAAAAGAAGATCCAATGGCTGAAAATGTTGGGATTCACGAGTCTTGATCCAACAGTCAATATTCAAAATTATTCGTACATTATATAGTGGTAAGACAAGATAAGATAAAATAAGATAAGATATATATGTAAAAAACGTCAAAACACACTTATCCATCATTCTCGATTGTTTTTCTAGACCATGGTTCTAAAATTTGCAATTATTAGGTAGCTAATAAATATTTATTTCTACATGATATAAAGTACAAGAACCAAATATACACTCATACTTTAGAAACGACATGGCTCAAATTTATAGATATTTCAAGATTTACCTATTACAATGTTATATACTAATGACATGTCATGTTTCTGTATATTATGTGAGTTTCACGTGCAAGGCACGTGCAGCTTACTGGTACTACTACGAAGAACATGGCTCAGCTCCGTGATAGAGGAGCAGGACCCGAATACTAATTTTACTTGCTTGATTGTAGGGTCCTTTGTGTTAAATGTATAGACTTGAATGCAATTTTCACCTTTATAAGGTCCTTGGTGTAACATGTACACCTGCACTAGCTGTGTTAATTATTGAAGCATCTCACTCCTTTGTGACATACCCAGTCAAAAAAAATAAAGTGCCACCACCCAATTTTCAGAAAACATGGACATGTTTTGTTACTATTCCCTAGTCTTAGGACATTTCAAGATTCCCTATATATTATCTAACTACGCCCATGCACTCAAATAACTTTATGTTGATTTAAAGAAAGTAGGTCAAATTTGAACTACAAGAAAGCGCGATAGATTCTTTCTTGAATTTGCAAGAGATCCAACAATTAGTAATGTTGGAATCTGTCAATCAATATCCAATAATCGATGTTCAAAGATATCCATGTTATATATCTTATTAGTAAGTTGCACATGCCTTGCACATGAGAATCAGATAGTAGAAGTATATGTCATATCATTTTTTCTCTACTACTATAAAGGAGCAGTTTTGAATTAGATTCATAGTACCAATCCTGACCATTGGGCTGTTAGATTCAATGGTTCAGAGCAGGTGGATTCGTGTTGAGTACTACCTAGAGCAAACTAAACTCCAACATTTTCTAGAACCATCATGTCACCCCCCCCAAATTTATAGCATAGTAGGTTGTATTCTCAATATGTGTAGATAGTTATTATTAATAGACTTAATGTATGTATTTTTCTCAAACAAGACTATTGGTTTATAAAAACTTAATGTTTGTTAATCACATTTCATACAATATATACATGTGTGGCATGTGCCTTCTACTAGTTTATATAAAATTATAATAGGTGAAGCCCAAAAATAATTATAATTTCGAGCTACGTCCATAAAGTACCGTTGGATCTTAATTCTATCCATTCTAGCATTAGAAGATACTATTGATAGCCTTTAGCATACTAAAAGATATGCACAAACCTCAAAACATACTTCTCAATAATTTTAGAATGTTCTTCGTTATTTCTCTAGAGCATGGAGAGTACTATTAGGTAGCTAATAGGTTGATTACTACTACTCCCTCCGAGCCATATTAGTTAACTTGGATTTGTCTAGATACAGATGTATCTAATACTAAAATATGTCTAGATACATCCATATCTAGACAAATCTGAGTCAACTAATATGTGTCGGAGGGAGTACATGATACAAAGTATAAGAACCAAATATACAACGGATATTCTATGGACGTGGCTCAAAATTATAATTATTTTTTGAGCTTCACCTATTATTATTGTTTTTTGGTAGTCCTAATTATCAGAGTTGGGCATGTGGGTTCAAATCCTTCGCGTGCTAGAAAAGCGATTCTACGGTGCATGCTATCTAGCAGGGAGGGGAGAAATGTGGGTTCACGTTCTTTCTTAAAACACAGACTACGTGACGAGACGGTACAATACTGAGCTAGGATATGATAGCTTGCTAGTCTAGCACTCTAGCTATAACTCCAGCAGGCGTCCTCGATCCACTGCAGAAGGCCGACAAGGGAACACGCAAAATTAACACCCCTCGTTCAAAGAGCCTCCCATCTTTCCCATCTCCTGCGATCCCCATTCGCTAACGCTGGCTAGCCGCATTTTGGATCCTCTCGAGCGCCACACTTCCTAAATTTTCCTAGCCATTTCTCGCCTGCTGCATCGGTTCTTGCAGGCCTCCATCACTCTCCTCCAAGAAACCCCAACAATCACATTTGAACCCTCCCTCGCCCCCAGTCCATCCGGACGCAATGGCGGATCCGATGCACAACATTCGGTACGGTGGCTGGAGCAAGGTCAGCGACGACGTCTTCGGAGAAATCGCTATGCGTATGGACACTACCAGCGCCATCTGGCTGGCTGCATGCTCCAAGGAGTTGCGCTTCCAAGTCGTCAACGGAAAAGGTAGCAGATGGCCCAATATCGGCTACGGGACATTGGTCGCCTTCCACGACTTCCTCAACCATAGGATGGCGTGCCTGCACGGCCTGTGCAACTGCACTGAACCTGGCTGCGAGTTCACTGCCCCTCCCATAGCACTCCTCGCTCGCCTCGAAAAATCCCACTCAATTGAAGTGCAGAGTTTCACCTACGGCAAGGAACAGAGGTACATCTCTCAGCCTTTGCTGGCACCTGGCTCATGGAGAGTAGAGACTGTGTTATCTGGGGACGATGGTACATTGTTCGCCATGCGATTTGACATGCTTGACTATGGCCTCGCCGTATCCGTCCAGTGCGTCAGGTTGGTGGCGTGCTTGTTTCCGCGGTACGTGGTGGAATTGCATTTTTATAAACCTTTAATGATTGGAGAGGACCTGGAGTAGTTCGCCGAAGATATCCTGTTTTTCGAGCCGAAGAGCAGCGCGTCACCGGCCTCCGTTAGGATTACTGAAGATTACCTTAATTTCCTAATTAAGAAACATGATAGGTTCACACGAGATTACTCATTTTGCATCCACAATGTGGGAGATGGCAAATATGACCATCATGATTCTGATGATGATCTGTCGTTCAAGTTTCTTTAGATTAAACGCTGAAGATGATCTAGCATTTCCTTTGAAACATGGCTCTGTATTTTTTTCTTGGGAGTGGCTAGATCTCAGGCACCTGAGAATTTCTTATATGTATATTTAGCATGCTGCAATTTAGTCCGCCGATTCTTACTTCCTTTAGGAATCCCAGGCTCATCTCTCAGCCGTTGTCGACACCGCGCTCATCAAGACTAGAGAACATCGGATCTAGGGATGATGGTACGGTGTTCGTTGTACTATTTGACATGCTTGAGTGGGACGATATCATCGTATCCATCATGTCCGTCAGGACAGAAGGGTGCTTGTCGCCCTTGTACAATGTGCAGTTCACCGTCTATCACCCGTCACCAGAGGCTGGATTTTGGGAGGGTGCAGTGTGCAATTCCTTCACTACTGGGAGCAGGGCGGTGCCTGGCATCATGCAGAAGGAAAAGCATTCCATGGTGGTGTACCTTCAAACTTGTCAGACCCAGGGCCTGTATTACTCAATATGCATCCATCGCGAGAGAGAATTCCAAATTGATCATTCTACTACCTCAGATTTTGTTTATCCCACTCTCACTACATACCACGGACGTACGTGTACTGAACATTGGATTTTGAATGCAGCGTAGTACTAGTATAGCACTAGTTCTTGTACTTCGGACTATTTTGTACTACTATATACCGGTACTAGTAGTACTTGTTTACGCCAAGGACCGGAGATGGTCTTGCTTTGCCTTTATTCTGTCGTCGCTATTACTGAAATATTTTGTTTAACTAATAGTGATATACTGTTATGAAGTGCAGCAGTTTGTCTTGCTTTTCTTTTGAAAGTTAGCATTATCACAATTATCTAGATGAGTCTTGGGGTTGCATATGGGGGGTCACACAGGAATTTTCACTTGATTGTGAGTTTTGCTTGCTCCAATGATCGAGTCTGTTTTTGAGCTGGAACAAGAACTGATATTCTCTGTACTACTATCGAATTTTAAGCCGGAAAGTTTTTGTGAAATGAGTTTATCTAGACTCTTTTTAGTGTGTAGTTCAGAGTGAACCCATATACTAAAGAGGTCTAGATACACTCGTTTCACAAAAGCTAAAATATCTTATATTTGAAATGGAGGGAGTACTACGTATGTTTTAGCGAAGTCAGGTTACTCATATTTACTTTATCATATTTTTATTCTAATATTTAGCATGCTACAATTTAGTCTGTTGAATCTTACTTCCTTTAGAAACTCCAGGTACATCTCTCAGCCACTGTTGGCATCGCGCTCATCGAGAGTAGAGAAGATCAGACCAGGGGACGATGGTACGGTGTTTTCTCTACTATTCGACAAGCGCCAGTCGGGCGACATCATCGGATCCATCGTGCGCGTCAGGCCAGACGCATGCTCGTCGCCCTTGTACAATGTGCTGATCACTGCCTATTACCCGACAGTAGAGCTAGGGTTTTGGACCCGGACAATCTGCAGTTCCTCCACGCTTCGGAGCTGGGAGGTTCCGGGCATCATCCGGAGGAAAAAAAAACATTCCTTTATGTTCTGTAGTGAACCATCTCATATTACCGGCCTGGATTACTCAATATGCATCAATCGCAGGGGAGAATCCTATGATCGAGCCTATTCGGAGAACAGGGCAAACTGATCATGCACCAAGGTTTTTTTGAGATGGAATAAAAACTTATTATCTCTGTACTACTATTGAATTTCAAGCAGGAAAGCTACTGAATCTCTCAAATATTATGTCATTACTATTACTAAAGCATTATGTGGAATTAATATTGATGTACTGGTACTTGTTTTTCTTTTGAAACATGGCCGTGTCACAATCTAGATGAGACTTGGGCATTTTGGGTTGCATACAAGGGTCACACATGCATTGATGTGAGAAGAAGGTACTCAAAGCATACTTGATCGTCAGTTTTGCTTGCTCCAATGGTTGAGTGTGTTTGGTAAAAAAGACAAACTGATCGCGCGACAAGGTTTTTAGAGCTGAAACAAAAACTGGTTCTCTCTGTACTGCTATTGTATTTCATTGTTTGTATTGCTGAATTGGTCACTTTTGAAATACTGCTGAATTGGTCAAGTGCTCATGAATATGAACTTCGAATCTGTTGATAATTTTTCTACCTTATTCTGTACTGCTAAATTTTGACATGAATAGCTACCAAAAAGAATTATCGCTTTCCCCCTCCCTCTCTTAGGTCTTTGTTTCGAATCCGGCCGAGCACATCACAATGCAATTTTTATTAACCAGGAGAAGAAATCTAGTAGCTTATTCGGCCTCTCTTTGGCCCAAAACATTTTTATTCGGTCTTTTCGAGGTCAGGCGACTGCTGACCACAACCCAGTGAAATTTGAGAAAGGACCCCATGGAGCATAGCCGAGAATATATTAATTCGGCCTTTTAGGGGGGGGGGGACTACTGAGCACAACCAACTAAAATTTAAGAATGAAGCCCATATAGCCTGCCCTACGGAGTATAACCCACATAGAGCAGCCTATGTAGAATAGCCAAACTCTTTTTAATTCGGCCTTTTGGGTATTTCACCCCACCTCTCAAAATAAATAAAAACTCTACCTACCCATGTTTTTAAGAAAATACTCCATTATGTGGTATTTTATAAATTGAGATGCCAGGAGCTGCCCTTTTATATTTTAAAACAGATAAGCATAGACACCCAAAATATTTTTAAGAAGACTAATACATAAATTTTAGTCTTAATAAAAGTTTAATGATATTTATTCTATAAATATCTTTGTTGTAGTGGAAACACACTCAGTTTACATTTATTTGATTTGAATGTCTTTTGTTCGAATCGTATCTTGGGTTTACATTTTTTTTCTTCTAGCAATATCGCACTACGGAGAGGCTGACATCACGGACCCACCAGCATGCAGCGTCCCTAGAGTTTGTTTTGAGGGTGGGTTCGAAACAAAAGTTTAAATACTTGTATAGAGAGGCTTGTATCAGGGACCCACTAGACAGAACATGCAAGGCTGCATCGGGGACCCACAAGCCAGAACATGCCTGAGAGGCTGACATAAGGGCCCCAACAGTAAAACCATACACGGCTGCCACGGTGAAAGCAGCGCACGCGGCCGAAAAAAATCCATCATACACACGTTGCACTTATAGAGAAGCTCACATGTCGGACCTAGCAGGCCCAAGCATAGCCCATGAAATTAGCCTATCAGCCCCAAGCATAGCCCAATACCTTCTAATTCGGTCTTTTCGTGGTCTTGTGGCCATCGACCGTAGTCCATTCAATTTAGGAGTGAGCCCATAGAATATAAGCCATGACGAATAGAGCATCCGATCTGAGTTAGCCCAGAATCTTTTTAATTCGGTCTTTCTGAGCATTTTTTGTACTCTGAGGCTGATATCTGGGACCCGAAAAAACAGTCTAACATGCACACGTTTCTTTCAAACAGAGGCTGTTAGCTGGGACCTAGCATAGACACGTTTCCTGCACAGAGGTGGTTGACATCTAGGACCCAGCAAGTTCCCAAGGTCAAAACAGCGGACATGGCCAAAAAAAGTCCATCATATGCACGTTTCATTTACAGAGAGACTGATATGTGGGACCCAGCAGCGCGATCTTATACAGATGCTGCATCGAGCAACGTAGCCAGTTCGAAACAGGGAGGCGCGAGCGAGAAAAAAGTTCAGCATGTACACATTTCAATTAATGAGAGGCTGAAATGGAGGACCCAGTAGCGTGAGCAAACGACAGATTCCTCGAGCAACGCTATCTATTTCAGAACATGATAGCGCTAGAGAAGAAAAAAATTACATTGTACACATGATTCTTCTAATGTGAGGCTGACATGTCAAGCCCACCAGCCTGTATAAATGGCTAAAGCGGCGAGCAACGCTATCAAGTTCGGAACACGAAGGCGCGCCAGAGGATAAAAATCCATCATACACACGTTTCTTCTAATGAGAGGATGACATGTGAGGCCTAGCGTCGTGATTAAACGGTAGATGCATCGAACAACGCTATCAAGTTTGGAACAGGATAGCGCGAGCGAAGGAAAAAAAAATTCATCATACACACGTTTCTTCTAATGAGAGGATGACATGTGAGGCTCAGGAGGTTGGTTAAACGGTAGATGCGTCGAGCAGCGCTATCAACTCGGAACGGGGTAGCGCCAACGAAGGAAAAAATTCTATCATAAACACGTTTTTCTAATGAGAGGATGACATGTGGGTCCCAGGAAGTTAATTAAACGGTAGATGCATCGAGCAACGCTATTAGTTTCGGAACAGGGTAGCGCGAGCGAAGGAAAAAAATCCATCATACACATGATCCTTCTAATGAGAGGCTGACATGTGGGACCTAGCAGCCTGACTAAACGGTAGACACCTCGAGCTACGTTATCGAGTTCAAATCAGGGAGGCGCGACCGAAAAGTAGGGTCCGCCAGAGACACTGTCGTCCAGGATCCACACGCCTCAAAAGACTTCGGCGAGTCAACATCGCACGAGGAAATAAAAATCTTGCTTCTGCCATGCGCCAGCCGAGCTTCCTTCACATTTTTAGCAGATCCGTCATAGTAGAGGGCCGCGAAACCGAAACAAAATTTTCAATCGGCCACCGCCGAACCGAGAATTTTGTCGCGGAAGACACGCCTTCTACGATGACCGTCGGGCCAATTCATTACGGAAGGAAACTTTTCTTGTAGTGTACTTTATGTCGAAGTGTTCTTATTCATGAGTGGCTCAGCCAGACTGCAATGAGGCCATCGTAACGGCTGGTTCTGCCAAATCATAACCGCGCCGGTGGTGCTGGAAGTTCGGTTCTTGCTTCTATTTTGTAAGAACAGAGCCCTAGTAATGCTCTGTTTTCACTTCCCGGAGTTTACGTTTTTGTCCATGCAGTACGGTGTGAGTTGATCACCGGCTTCGGCTCACCGGTTTTTAAGCAGAATCGTCTGCTTTCCTGATCCACCAGCTTCAGAAAAGGCAGCTGAAGAGCACGGCCTTGAGCCGGTTGAAGGATCCACACCTCCAGAGGATTTGATGAGTTCCTTTGAACTTGACCGAGAAGATGATCAGGGTTGAAGTTTATTCTATACGTGTGAATTTTCCTATTTTGTTGACGTGTATTAAAACCTGTTTGTCTCATGTAAAAAAGTTGTTTGTCTCTATGGACATATGGCAACCTCTATTTATTCAAGGGGTCTACACCTCGTGTGGAATAGCCGGTGCTATGGCTCCGTCAGTGTGTTATTTCCAGTTTTGTGCCTCGGTATTATTCAATCGTATTCAATCGTTTGGCAGAAGAGGAGTTGTGCCTGGTGGATTGTGAATTCCAGCCTTTTGGTGTAGGAACTTTTTACTCTTCTATTGCTTCACTTATTTAAATTCTACCGTCTACATTTTTGTACTTAACCCTCTATGTGAGCGATGCTCACTGGTGGTGGCTGTTTTGTCATTTTTGGTTTACAACCATGATAGCGGTTTGTTTTTCTGTTCTTTCTAGGTATTTTTTACGGCACCAAGTTTGTGAAGATGTGGTTCAGCTGATACGGTGGACTACCTCAGCAAAAGGAAGGCAAGGCCATTCAGGAGGAATTCAAAGACATAGATCATACGAAAAAAATTAGATGATAACAACAAAGGATGGTGCGGCAAAGAGCGCAAGGCCAATCTAGTTGGTTGTGAAAAGCTATCGAGAGACCCGCTAAGCGTCATCTACCATACTCACTGATCTTCGACATGATAACCGCTATCGCAGAAGTGGCTCAATTGAAGACCGCGTTGTTCCGGTGCCTCCAAATGCACCATAAGACCAAAATGAGTGGCGCTCACAGGTCTCATTCCGTCGCCGCAGGGCATGTTCTGGCAGTCCACCATTGGATCAGTTCGGTATTCAGGTTGGACTGCCACTCTGGTCGGCCCCAACGCTGCAGGGCCCAACCCAAACCTCTCTCGAGACAACGAAGCCCACGAGGAGGTGTTGTAGGGTCCCCTGGTGCTGGTCACAAAGCAGCCATGCCGTTGGGTGAGCCAACCGACGATGTGGAAGCCTATCAGCCGTCCAACATATGTTCTTGGAGACAAGCTATGCGAAGAACTTGCAGCTAAAAGATCTTGTGCTCTCCACATCTAGTCTGTGACCTGAGCAAAGATGGTGCCCATGAAGAAGGAGTTGTAGGCCGACCTAGACGAGTAGATACCATCGCTATTTCACTCCACACTAGCTTGTCATACCGATCTGGTGCGAATTGAACGCTCGCAAGCACCTACTAGAGTAGGAAGATCTCTGCCAACGCCTCCAGACCTAAATTTGGGCCACAATCCAAGAGCCACGGCCCTCGCTCCCGCACCGACGAAGAAGACGCCGGCAAAGCCGGCCACCGCTGTGCCACCTCGCCCTACTCTGGCAGCTCGCGCATCCGCTGGATCTCGAGCGGATCCCGTTGCCAACAGCGTGGTCGTGCAGAAGTGGAAGCACATGGCCAACGGCCGGATTGTGCCCCCCGCCTCCATGACCGAGCCAGCGCCCGTGTCGCGTCCTCCTCTTGCACCTCGTCCTACCAAGAAGGTCTCCGCATGACGCACACATGGCCATTCCCCGCCCGTCTCAGACATGTACTAATTTTGCCTCTTTTCTCCACCGTGGATTGTTGCCGATTTTACCTTGTTGATCTGTGTAGCGTCGATTTACATGAGGTTCCCACTTTGTTTGTCGACATGCTCAATTCAAGCTCCATGGACATTGACACTGCGACTACTAGATGAGTACGAGCATGATATTGACAACACAAATCTTGACGAGGAGGGCGACAAAGAGGGAGAGGACGATGGTATTGTGGATGGTTAAGGTGAGGATATCCGGTGGCTCACAGCCCACCCAATGCCAAAGAGATTTGAACTATCACAAGTCCAAAGACATTGCCTTCTATAGGGCATGGTACACAGTGTCACTCGATGCTGTGGCGGGCAATTATCAAACTTTCAAGAGGTATTGGCAACAGATTGAGGACATGTTTTACCAATTCATCGCCATTTTTTCAACCGAACCACTAGCACGCACTGCAAGGTCACTACAAGGTCGTTGGGACGTGATCAAAGCTACTTTTAGCCGTTGGAGTGCATGCTTTGAGAAAGTGAGAAATGCACCTCCAAGCACTAGTATGAAAAAGATCATTGGTGGCGTTCGGAAAATTGTGTTAGTGGCGTTGGAGTCACACACCACTAACTTTACGCCACTGGTAGCACCTAGTGGTGGCGCGTGGGTCAAACGCCACTAACTTTACTCCACCGATAGCACCTAGTGGTGGCGTGTGGGTCAAATGCCACTAGTAAGACCAGTACTGGTGGTGTGTGGCCCGAACGACGCTAGTAATATCCTAACCGGTCGCGTGTAGTTTAAATGCAGTACTAATAAAATCTATAGTGGTGTTTAGTGTATATTAAATGCCGCTAGTATGAATTAAAAAAATTAAAAAATGATTTGACATTATTGAATTTCATAGAAATTATAGCAGGAACTAGATATTCATATACATTAGCAAATAAAATAAAGTAACATCATCTAGAAGTTATTATTACTGCACTATTTAACTAGCTAGAGAGATAACAAGCATGCATTATAGTAGTTAGCTGGCTTCTCCTTGAAATAGTCATGGTCATAGTATCCATCCTTATCGAGAAACTCTATCCAGGTAGATCCACTGAATAGGTGACAATCGGCTCGTTGGTGACTTGAACCGTGGGACTAGGCTGTTTGAGTGACTCAATGATGACTTCAAACATTTCATAGTCTTGCTGTCTTCCGAAGACCTACTCCAAGAACCTAGGTCTTGATGTGCACCGGATGTTCCGTTATTTAGAACTATTATAGCACATATAGTATAACCAATATAGATTAAATATACATATAGTTCAAAGAACATACGGTTCTAGTTTCAAAATTCGGAGGGAGCACTATACAAAAATTCTTGTCTATATATGAGGTGTAACCACACATGACACATAGTGGATCCATATGTTGCATATATCACCATATTAACTTAGCATCACGTTGTACGTATTAAGTAGCATAGATAGAACAATATATATAAACATATAAAACGATAAATAAGTAGCATAGATAGAGCACGATAAGCATTAAACATTAAACATATTAAGCATTCTAAAGTCTAGTAAGATAGAGTACGATAAGTAGTACGATCAACTTCATAAGATAAACATCCTAAGGCTCTACTCCGAGTCGGTGAAATCGTCGGAGCTAGAGAAGAAGTCGAAGTCCGACGAGTGCAGAGGTGACGTCGGCTCAACGTTAAAGTCGCCTAGGTTGAACCCATAGTACGGGGTGCTGGGTGGAGGAGCCTGCACCATTAGTCCTACAGGGTCCGACCTCCTGGCGCACGGTAGAGGAGCCTACGCCGATGTCCTCGCAAGCGGTGAAGGAGCCCTTGCCGAAGAACTGGAGGTTATACACCATAACCTTGGGATCATCAAGGAACTGCCTCAATGCGGGGTCTACCTCCTCCGGCGCTCCCTCTGCTGCCTTTCCGTCAGCTTCCTCACCGCCTGACGGTGCTCCCTCTCCTGCTCCTTCGTGTAGAACATCATACCCGAGGGACCATTAAGATGTGCCCTCGCACGATCATGCTCAAAGTTCAGTCGAGCGTGTGGTCCCAAGTGCTGAACCACCGCATATTCGTAGACACACACCGCTAGCTCAGGGTCCCCCCATGCACCAAGATAATACTTGGTATAGTCAACGGCGATCCGAGCCCCCCAAGTCGGGGTCTTCGTGCGCTTCATGTGAACGCAACGAAACTTCGACCCCAACATGATACTACCATATGAAGATATGAACATGTGAACATGTAAAATTTAATACAACTATAAACTATATAAACATCTGAACAATTAATATAAGTATCTAGAATATATTATCTAACATTTTCTATCTAAAATCTCTACACTAAATCATCTACATAATATATATACTAGAATTGCCGTAAACTTAAATCTATACTAAATCATCTAGACTAAACCATATAAATTATATACACTAAAATCTACACTAAAATAACTAAAAAAGGGGCAGAGGGGATCACCGGTGGTGGCTCGAGGCGGCTGGGAGGGTCGGTAGACGAGGAGGAGGCGCCGACGGGGAGGACGGGGCGGTGACGAGGACGCGGTGGTGATAGGGAGGAAGATGCGGCAGGTGGAGGAGCGAATGCCGTGGAGGCGGCCGATGCGGTGGAGGCGGGTGGTGGGTGGACGAGCGGATGCGGGGCAGCGGAAGCCGATGCAGGGGAGGCGGTGGCCGATGTGGTGGAGGCGAGCGATGTGTGGAGGATGTGGTGGACACGGGGTGTGGTGGCGGTTGGGAAGAGGGAGGAGGGGAGAGGGAGTGATGTGGGCGGTGATACGGGTCGGGCCAGCACGGGGAAAGGTCTACTCGTTGTGGGCACCTCTAATAAGAATAACAGCGGTGTTTCCTGTCTGCGAACGCTGCTAGAACAGTAGGAGGTGGTGGCGTTTGTAACTTCCAAACGCCACCCCTAAGTTTACCCCTGTTCCACCAGTGGGTCCGCTTTAGTAGTGCGTTCGGAGTACACTGAACTCCACAGTTAAGTTCTAGTATTGATGTTCCGTATATTAGAGATGCCACTAGCATTTTGGCTCCTAGCAACGGCGTGTTTTTCCTAGGGCATGTCGGTGGCAAAATGACTGCTATAAGCATTTTCCTACTAGTGAAGTGGAGTTTCTATTGATGAATATGCGAGTTCTTTGTGTACATTTCTTCTTCCATTTGCTTGGTCATTTGTCGGATATCATTGCGCACCATTTGTTTGTAGGATGGCATTGCTCAAGCAATGTACAAGGACATGGGCACGTCCAAGAGGAAGAGCTTCGGGCTTCACCATTGCTACAAAATTCTAGAACATAGCAACAATGGAGATTGAGGGATCAAGAAGCTCCTCCAAAAAAATGGAACTTTCACCAAAATGGACGATGATGAAAGTGACAATGAAGGAGGAAGGAATAAGGGCAAGCCCGATGAACGGAAGATGTCCAAGGGCCATGGGAAGAGGAAGGCCGAGGATGCAAGCTTGAGGGCAAGATTGATGATGTAACTACCTCGGACCCTACGCTCTATGTTCAAGCCTGGATGAGCCGAAAGTGGTTAAAATAATACAGCGGGGGCCCAGGGGCCACCCACATATAGACCCGTCGGCCATCCTAACCACTTCCAAGAACATCGGGACAAGAGCGAGCGGCGTAGACAACAGGCGAAGAGATCAAATGCATAGACAAGTGAGTATCTATGCAAGCTACCTTACAACAGTTCTCAGAGCCATACCATCTAAAAGAAATAGAAATATTGCAACGCCATACGGCAAGATCCAAATATCCTAGATAGAGATAATAGTGTAGGATAGCTCCTCATACATCAAACATCAGAGTATCAAGCGGAAGAGGGAAACAAGATCCGAGTACGGACAAGAAGCAAATTGGCATAAGATGCCACATAAATAAGCACATCCCGCCCACAGATCTCACGGATCCCCATCCCCGGGAATCTCTACACCGAGTGATCGTTGCCAACATCATCTGTCTCCTCCACCCAGTATCCATCTTGCGAATACACCTATTCATCTAAATCAAACAATTTATCGTGTGAGATCCTAGGGGTACTCAGCAAGTCTTTATGCCTCTAAAGGGGACATATACCTGGGGTGACGCAATTGCAGCAAAAGATAATAACTAACAAGTCTATAGATACTCGCTAACCATCTGCATAACCAATGATAGACGGATGTCTGTTAATTAGAAACAACAGTTATAACAGTATAAAGTAACAGATCCATCCTCCTTCTCGCTTACCAACGAGAAAGCGGACGAACGACCCATCTGTTAGCAGTTTTATTACTCATTCCATGAATATTGCACTATTTACTAGTCAGATAATTAGTCAAATTAAAGACGGTACTTTAGTTATACTTGTCTATGATCGAGAAACAGTGCTCCAAGTTGTCCATAACCACGGACACGGCTTTCAGAAAGATTTACCCTGCAGGGGTGCACAAATAGCAACACACACACGATCAACCTCGGAAAAACCAAATCAAAACCCAACAAGGCTTTCACGACAAAGCAATCATAGCATTCATAAATTATTTCATGGGGGCACCCCAATAAGCTACCCGCAACGAAGTTGGCCGGCTCCGAGATGGACCTAGGGTTTGCGAGAACGGCTGTAAACGACTAGGAACCCGAAAATGTGACTGGGCTTATCGATACCGCGAAATCGTGCCACGATTCCTAAACAATACAGGTGCTCCATGCACAATCTTAAATAAAGCAGTAGAGCATGGCATAAGTACAGGATAGTAATAAAGTCCCAAACTACCTTGTGGCCCCAAGAAAAAGAAATGAATCAAGCTCTGGCTCAGGGGGGTCCATAAGGCCTCCCGGATGTGGATAGTGCGAATAGTCAAGGAATAGGAATCAAGTACTCGGGGTCCTACGGGACACAAGTGGACATAAAAACCAAAAGACAGATATTGCCCACTGGTGCCTCTTTCATTAGTTATCCCATACTACTCAGGTTAAGTTGTTTAGGTACCTCGTTATCCATCAGACTCTCACATACCCTACACATGATGTTCTACGACTCGCATGGCTCAAACAACTCCTGTAGTAATGGCTCATGGGATGGAGGAACAAGCTCGGCGGGGTTTAAAACTAAATGCTATGCAGTACGTGGGATTCAATTTAATGCAATCGCGACTCAATGATGCAAGAATAAGATAGAAGCAATAGGTACTATATGTATGCAAGCATGCGGTAGTGCTTGCCTGGCAGCTCAGTTGAAGCGAGAGACGGATCTGGATAGTACTCCTGGGATTCCTGATATTTCCCCTGCTCGGCGTCTATTCGAAAGAAGAACCAAACAAACAAGGGCCAACATAAATAAAGTGCACAAGCATGTAAATAAAATGCGACAAGCAATAAGCATGCCATGATGAATGATGCACAATTGACATGGCAATAAAGTAGCATGGCAAGGGTGAGGTGTGGGGACAAGAATAAATCATTTTATTAATTATTTATTCAAGTTTTTTTGTCATAAACAGTTCTGATTTTTAATATGGATATGATGCATGCTGCAATTCAGAACATGGAATGCATAGCTAGAACGGGCTCGTCGCGCTGATTGATTTCGACATCTTATTTGTCAAATTTGGAGTTATAGAATTAAAGTTATTAATTAATTGAGAAAAGGCATTCTTATTGCAATTAAACAATTTCGAAAATTTAAATTAGTCAAACATTATTTTGGGTGGCAGATTTGGAATCCTCACATTTTTCTGATTCAAAAACACATATCATTTGTATTATTTGGAAAAGTTAATTAAAAGATATTATTTTTTGGATTTAAAACATATTTAACAATTTCTGAAATCATTTTTATTAAACCGAAAAGGATCAAAGAATTTTTGCACACAGAGATAGCTAGCCCCGGTCGCTGACAGTGGGTCCGGCGCTGATGGCGCTAAGCTGGCGAAAACAAGACATAGCGGTTTGTCTCACTCGCCGATGGGCTACTCACAGACACAGACAGACGGGCCTGGCTGGTTGCAAGTCCACATCGCGCACCGACGAAAACGGTGATGACACGTGGATACGCCAGGGACCGCGGGTTGAGGAGAACAAAAAGGAATGAGCCTTTTTGTAAAACCGACGCGGCTGGTGCGGCTGGCCGGTGGGCCGGGGCATGGATCGCGGGTTGAAAAAGCTAACATGTAGGAGGGGGTATGTGCGAAAGCATACGCGGTACTGTTTTTCTTCCTCCGTTTCTAACGAAACTGACGGCGCCGCTCAACCGAGGAGAACAGGGGCGCACTGGGCTCGATCCCAAGACCTCACGCTGGAGATGGCGGGTCGGAGCCACCGCGGTACTAGCGGGCTGATGCTAGGTAGTGGTTGCGCGGCCAGGTGAGGTGTGGCGAGGCATCCGTCGTCTACCTCGCGCGCGTCAACTATAGGCATGCACGGCGGCGACGGAGACGAGGTTCCCGGGAAGCTCGGCTAGGGTTGGTCGATGAGGCTAGGCGGAGCGGAAGCGGGCGTGCGCGCAACTGCCGAAGCGGAGCGACGCAGCGACGGCAAGCGGCTGGGATTTTAGCGAGCAGTGACGACCACGGGGCATTCAACGAAACGATCGATGCAACCGGGAAGCAAAGATGAACAGGGGCATGTCTAGGGGGGTCAGTGGCTCACCACAGGGCTCTCGGTGGCGTTGGATCAGCTTGGTACGTAGGAGAGCAATGGCGATGCTGGCGGACAGCGGGTTAGGGTTTTGCGTCGGCGTCGAAGATGTGCGGCAGGTCTGGGCCTCCTCCTCCTCGACGGCATGGATAGGGGCGTTGCAGGGGAACCTCTTGGTCTTCCTCGACAACCAAACGCCACGCCCGCCGCCTGGTACGATGTGGCCGAGAGGAAAACCGACGGTGAGGTTGGAGATGGTGAGAGGGAGGGTAGCCGGCAGGTGGGGAAAAAGGGGTAGGAGGGCAAGGCCCTGGCTGGATCTGGGCGACGCCAGGCAGAGGAGGGGGTAGATAAGAACGGGGGCAGAGGGAGAGCACATGGGGGTGGCTCGGGTGTAAAAAGGTGGAGGCGGCCAGCTTTCTCCCTCCTCTCCCTCACGTGGTAGAACGGCTCGGGAGGGGCTGGGTGTCTGCAGCTGGGACCAGAGGGCAGCGAGGCCAAGGTGGCTCGGGTGGGGCTCCGCTTGGTGGCGAGAAAGAAGAATAGAGAGAGGGGGTGATGCTCGGCCAGGTCTAGACCGGCAGGGTTGGCATGGTGGCTTGGGCTGGTTGCTAGGCTAGGGAGTTTTGGGCCACGCCAGGTTGGTGGTACAGGGAGGCTTGGCCTAGGAGTGGTGGCGATTAGGTTAGAGAGGGGAGAGTTTGGTCTCAGCTGAAGCTAGGAAGGAAAATAACTAGGGTTTAGCTAGTTGTAAAGAGAGAGGGAGATAGCTAGGGTTTGGTGTTGTGTAGGTTTAGGTCTAGATAGGGAGGTGAGGGTGAGGTTTAGATGATGGCACCAAAAGAATAGAGAGAGAAAGAGGCACTAGGTTGGATCTTAGGAGAAAAACCATGCCCCACTTTAAACCGAAGAAAACCAAAGAAAGAGAAAAGAGGATGATCTTGCATGGCCCATGCATGTATAATAAATGCCTCTCTAGTGGTGAAAGACACTAGACTTTTTCATGGCATTTATATAATCAAGATTCCAAGAATTTGGAATAAGGACCAACAAAATAAAAGAGCTTGTTTACCACATGGGCTAAATAAAAGATCATGCATGAATCTAAGGTGGCCAAGCTTGTGTGTGTGAGCCACTAGGCATAACATGGCCAAAGTTATATTCTTACATGAGCATTTATTCAAATACCAACCATATGCAAGCTTGACAAGGATTCCACTGACATAGCATGCAAAGGTGGCCATGTGGCTCTCCACATATCAATAATGTGAAAACAACATGATGCATATATGGGAGCATGTGGAATTGTAAGTGGACCCAACCCAACCCACATGAGCTAGAGGTGAACCCAAATAAATTGCAAAGCTCACATATATTTGGATGGTGGAAGTATGGGGTGGTGACAAAGAAAGGTGGTGGAGTTAATAAAAGATATGCCCCCAACTCAACTTGGGCATCAAGCATTTATCAAGAACCAAATACAATATATCAAGAGGCAAATACAATTAATAAATGCATATGAGACAAGATCCAAAAGAAGAGGGTTTTATATGATGCTCAAATGCAAGGTGGCATGATAACATGAGCATGATATAATTATGATGCAACAATTATATGTAGGAAGTAGCATTTTATTATTAGACCATGTAGCATTATAGATGTTAGACAGATGGGATGCTACAACTCTCCCCCACTAAACTAGAATCTCGCCTCGAGATTCTAGGAAGAAGAAGACACGAAGAGGGTAGGATACTTGGCACGGAGCTCATCCTCGCGTTCCCAAGTGGCTTCATCAGCGGAATGGTGCGACCATTGCACCTTGAAAAACTTTATAGACTTGTTACGAGTCTTTCTTTCTACGACTTCTAGGATTTTTGTGGGGTGTTCTTGATAAGACAGGTCTTCTTGGAGATTGATGAGCTTTGGTCCACGGTCCTGCCGGGATCCTTGAAGCACTTCTTAAGTTGAGAGATATGGAAAACATCATGGACTTTGAGTTTTTTAGGGAGCTCAAGAGCATAAGCGACTTCTCCTCTTCTTCCACGTACTTTGAAAGGACCGGTGTATCTAGGAGCCAGCTTTCCTTTGATACCAAACCGGTGCGTGCCTCTCATGGGAGTGACACGAAGGTAAATGAGATCACCAGGGACATACTCCATGTCCGTGTGCTTTCTGTTATAATTGCTCTTCTGGCGACTTTGAGCAACCTTCAGGTTTTCGAGAATGATGTGAACCTTCTCCTCCGCTTGAGTTACAATGTCGGGGCCAAACAATGTTCTTTCTCCTGCGCCCGACCAACCAATCGGAGTTCTGCATTTGCGGCCATAGAGAACCTCAAATGGTGCCATCTTTAGACTCTTCTAGAAGCTATTGTTGTAAGAGAATTCAGCATAAGGAAGGCATTCTTCCCACTTCATGCCAAAAGAGATGACGCAAGCACGGAGCATATCTTCCAGAATATGATTGATCCTTTCAACTTGTCCTTGCGACTGAGGGTGGTAAGTTGTGCTGAAGTTCAACTTTGTTCCCAAAGCATTTTGGAAACTTCCCCAGAACTTGGAAGTGAAGATGCTTCCACGGTCTCAGCTGATCTCAAGAGGAACCCCATACAGAGAGACAATTCTGTTGATATAGAGCTCAGCCAACTGAATTGCAGAAATTGTTTCCTTGACGGGAAAGAAGTGAGCCACTTTAGAAAGCCTGTCAATGACAACAAAGATTACATTGTTTCCCTTCTGCGACCTTGGAAAACCAGTTATGAAGTCCATCTCTACTTTCTTCCATTTCCATTCCGGAGGCTTCAATGGCTGTAGAAGACCGGAAGGTTTGTGATGGACAGCTTTAACTCTGCAGCAGACATCACACTCGGAGACATACTTGGCACAATATCGTTTCAAACCAGGCCACCAATATTGTGTTTTCAAGTCCATGTACATCTTAGTGCTGCCAGGGTGGATAGAAAGAACAGAATCATGCGCCTCCTTCAGAACTTGCTCTCTCAAACCCGGGTAGTTCGGGACAAACATCCGGTGTTCAAAGAATAGAGCGCCTTGGTCGTCGACATGGAAGGACTCATACTTCGGAAGCTGAATGTTGGAGATGATCTTTTTAGTGTAAGGATCACCAAGTTGAATGGAGCGAACTTTTTCTTCCAGGAGAGGGGTTGCCAGAAGGTTCAAAAGATACCCTTGATCCACAATTTCAAGGTTGAGCTGACGGAATTGCTCGCACAAGAGAGGCTATTGTTCTTCCACCATGAGGTTGTTGACATAAGCTTTTCGGCTGAGAGCATCGGCCATGACATTAGCTTTGCCCGGAGTGTAGTTGATGGTCAAATCAAAATCATTAATTGCTTCAATCCACCTCCTCTGACGAAGGTTGAGATCAGGTTGTGTGAAGATATACTTCAGACTCTTGTGATCAGAGAAGATCTAGGCCCCAGCCCCTCACCTGTCAGCTCCCCTAGCCCGCCGCAGTGGCTCCGCCCCTCAGCGCGCTTGCCCGCGTCCCGAGTTCGAATCCCCGCTCCGCGCCGCGCGCACGATTTTCCGTCAGAACGTGGAGACGAAGAACAGTACCGGGCTGTGGTAAATTTGCATTTAGCCCCCCTTTTTTTATTCGCTCGCAACCCGCGCTCCTAGCGACCCCACTAGTCAGCTGCCCTAGTACTTTTGCAGGAAGGTCCCCCTGCTTCCTCAGGCTTAACCCGCGCTCCAGCCCCTGCCCCACCCGTCGGCCTCTAGGGGCATCCCCACTGTCGCGTGGGCCCGAAGCCGCTGGCCCCGCCTATCAGCCTCAGAGGCTAGCCCAGCCCGCGGTGGAAAAATGATTTCGCGCGCGTGGCCCCAGTCAGCGCAAGGCCCACCCGTTAGTGGCTGTGGCTGGATCTGACTGGGTAAGAAAAGTATTTCCGGCTGTCTGTTTTTATTTAAACCTTTTCCAAATTGATTTAAATTCAAATTCAAATCAGATTTAAATAATTTTTAAAATACAAATCCAAATAATACAAGTAATATATGTTTTGGAATCAGGAAAATGTGAGGAATTCAAATATGCCCTTCAAAACATGTTTTGAACAATTTAAATTTTCGAGATTGTTAAAGTTACATAAAATGCCCTTTTCCTTAATTAATTAATAACTTTTGTTTTATAACTCCAAATTAGACAAATAATATGTCTAAATCGATCAGCACGACGAGCCCGTTCTAATTATGCAGTCTTTGTTCTGAATTCAAGCATGCATCCTGTTGTTAATAAAAATCTAAACTGTTTATGACAATAAAACTTGGTTAAATAAATAATAAAATGCTTTATTTCTTGCATCCACACCTCACCTTTGCCATGCTACTTTAATGCCATGCAAATGGTGCATCATTCATCATGGCATGCTTTTTTGCTTGTCGCATTTTAATTCATATGCTTGTGCACTTTATTTATGTTGGCCCTTGTTTGTTTGGTTCTTCTTCGAATAGACGCCCAGCAGGAGAATTACCAGGAATCACAGGAGTACTACCCAGATCCATCTCTCGCTTGAACTGAGCTGCCAGGCAAGCACCACCACATGCTTGCATACATACAGTACCCATTGGCTCTATCTTATTCTTGCATCATCGAGTCAGGATTGCATTAAATTGAATCCCAAGTACTGCATAGCCTTTATTTTTAAACCCCACCGAAGCTTGTTCCTCCATCCCCTGAGCCATTACTACAGGAATTGTTTGAGCCATGCGAGTCGTAGAAAAGCATGTGTAGGGTATGTGAGTGTCTGATGAATAACGAGGTTCCTAAACAACATAACCTGAGTAGTAATGGGATAACTAATGAAAGAGGCATCGGTGAGCAATATCTGCTATTTGGTTTTTCCTGCTCACTTGTGTCCCGTAGGACCCCGAGTACTTGATTCCTGTTCCTTGTTTATTCGCACTATCCACATCCGGGAGGCCTTATGGACCCCCCTAAGCCAGAGCTTGATTCATTCTTATTTCTTGGGGCCACAATTAGTTTGGGGCTTTATTACTATTCTATACTTATGCCATGTTACTGCTTTATTTAAGATTGTGCGAGGAGCACCTGTACTGTTTTGGATCGTGACACGTTTTCCCTGTATCGACAAGCCCATTCAAATTTTCGGGTTCCTAGTCGTTTACTGCCATCCACACAAACCTTGGGTCCGTCTCGGAGCCGGCCAACTTCGTTGCGGGTAGCTTAATGGGGTGGCCCCCTGAAATATTTCTGAATCCTGTGATTGCTTTGTCGTGAATTCCTCGTTGGGTTTTGATTTGGTTTTTCCGAGGTTGATCGAGTGTGTGTTGCTATTCATGCACCCCTGCAGGGTAAATCTTTCTGAAAGCCGTGTCCGCGGTTATGGACGACTTGGAGCACAGTTTCTTGATCATAGACAAGTATCACTAAACTACCACTTTTAAATTGACTAAGTACTTGACTAGTAAATAGTGCAATACTCATGGAATGGTTAATAAAACTGCCAACGGATGATGGGGGTTGTTCGTCCGCTTCCTCATTGGTAAGCGAGGAGGAGGATGGATCTGTTAATTATACTGTTATAACTGTTGTTCTTAATTCACGGACTTTCGTCTATCATTGGTTAGACGGAAGGTTAGCGAGTATCTATAGAATTGTTAGGTATTATCTTTTGTTGCAATTGCGTCACCCCAGGTTTGTGTCCCCTTTAGCGGCATAAAGACTTGCTGAGTACCCCTAGGGTCTCACACGATAAATTGTTTGATTCAGATGAACAGGTGTACCCACAAGATGGATACTGGGTGGAAGAGACAGATGATGTTGGCAATGATCATTCGGTGTAGACATTCTGGGAACGGGGATCCGTGAGATCTGTGGGCGAGATGTGTTTATTTATGGGGCATCTTATGCCAATTTGCTTCTTATCCGTACTCGGATCTTGTTTTCCGCTTCCGCCTGATACTCTGATGTGTGATGTATGAGGAGCTATCCTAAATTATTATATCTATCTAGAACATTTGGATCTTGCCGTATGGCGTTGCTATATTTCCATTTCTTTTAGATGGAATGGCTCTGAGGACTGTTGTATGTGGCTTGCATACATACTCATTTGTGTATGTAGTTGATCCCTTCGCCTGCCGATTACGCCGCTCGTTCTTGTCCCGTTGTCTGAAAGTGGTTAGGACGGCCGAAAGGTCTACCGTGAGTGGCCCTGGGCCCCACCGTACTATTTTAACCACTTTCGTTCATCCAGGCATTAACTAAGAGCGTAATTCACCGAGGTAGTTACAAAAGGCTTTGATGTATTTGGAGGAATCAATACTGGTGTGGAAGTGAGCTTCTCTTTGAGTGTTTTAAAGCTAGCTTGACATGCAGGAGACCAAAGGTATTTCTTGCCTTTCTGGAGGAGATCGGTAAGAGGCTTCGCAATATTCGAGAAGTTCTGAATGAAGCGACGGCAGTAACTAGCCAAACTAAGGAAACTCCGGACTTCTTTGACATTTTTGGGTGGTAGCCACTCAACAATTGTCTGAACAGTTTCTGGGTTAACGGCAATGCCCTTGGCAGAGATGACGTGACCAAGATAGGTGACTTCGGGAAGCCAAAATTCACACTTGGAGAGCTTTGCATACAGGCGGTTCTCATGAAGCTTGTTTAGGACACCCCGAAGGTGTTCTTCATGTTCTTCCTTTGACTTAGAATAGACTAGAATGTCATCCAGATAGACCACGAAGAACTTATCAAGATACTCCATGAAAACCGAGTTCATAAGCCTCGAGAAGGTGGCAGGTGTGTTGGTGAGACCGAAAGACATGACCGTGTACTCCTACAGGCCATAGCGGGTGGTGAAAGCTTTTTTGGGAACATCTTCCTTGCGGATCTTGATTTGATGATATCCACTTCTCAAGTCAAGCTTAGAGAATACCACAGCTCCAGCTAGCTGATCGAAGAGATCATTAATCCGCGAAAGGGGATATTTATTCTTGATGGTTTTAGCATTGAGAGCCCGATAGTCAACACAAAGTCTATTAGTGTTGTCCCGCTTCTTCACAAAGATGGTTGGGCTACCCCAAGAAGAAGTGTTGTGCTGAATGAAACCCAACTTCTCTTGTTCATCAAGCTGACGTTTGAGTTCAGCCAATTCAGCAGGACCCATTTTATAAGGCCGCTTGGAGATAGGAGCGGTTCCAGGTTCAAGCTCAATCACAAACTCAACCTCTCGGTCAGGAGGCGTACCTAGCAACTCTTCAGGAAAAACATCTGGGAACTCACGGACCACCGAAACACTCTGAATAGCATCCATATCATCATCATTCAAAGCCGCCAAAGAGAAAAGCTGAATTGCAGGAGCCAGACTTGGAGAATAGACTATATGGCCTTCAGGAATTTTTAGAGAAACCGAGCGTTCAGCACAATCAATCACAGTTGCATTTGCTGTTAACCAATCCATGCCCAAGATAACATCAATGCCAGAATTGCCCAATTCAATGAGGGATGCCAGAAATTTTTTGTTTCCAATTTTAATTTGGTTCCCATGGCTTATTTGAGAAGCCTTCAGAGTTGTCCCCGGTGATTGCACCCTAAGAACCTTGGACAAGCATTGAAGCGGAAGACCTTGTTGCTGAGAGAACCTTTGAGACACAAAAGAATGTGATGCACCAGTATCGAATAACACTCGTGCAGAAACTGAATTAACGGAAAGCGTACCCAACACAACTCCAGGTGCATGCTCAGCTTGAGCGACGTTGACACAGTTGGCACGAGCAACAGTGGACCCGGGCTTGGTGTTGATGTTGAGAGCCTGAGGTGGAGGTGCACGAACCATAGAAGAACTTGCTGCAGGTCTTGGAGGTGGTGGAGGAAGAGCTTTGTTGTTCATGGGACAACTCCAGTGTTGATGCCCAGTGTTCCCACAAGTGTAACAAGCACCAGGTGGACGTGGAGCAGCGTAGCCAGGGACTCAGCCAGGCTCTCTAGGGTAGTTGTGCTTGTAGCCCCTAGGAGTCGCGGTGAAGGAGATTGGTGGCCTTGCCGCGTAGCTTGAAGGTCTTGGTGGAGCCGGGAGCGGCGGTGCGGTATTAGGAACCCACACGCGGTGCTTAGAAGGAGTTGTCATAGCTGAAGAGCTTGCTGCGTCACGACTGTGTTTCTTGGACTCCTCGAACACTTGCCTACTGGCTTCTTCCTGTAGAGCTGTATGTTGGAGTTCTAGAAAAGACCCCGGCCTTGCATGAGTGATTGCATATTTGATAGATGCATTGAGCCCTTGCCTGAACCTCTTTCGCTTCTTCTTGCCATCAGAGATCTCATCGCCACCATACCGAGAAACATTCATGAAGTTTCTGATATAGGCATTGACATTGTCATTGCCCTGCTTGAGGTTGAGAAACACTTCCTTCATCCTTTCCATGACAATTTCTGACAGATATTGCTCTTTGAAAGCCCCAGTGAACTGCTCCCAAGTATGCTAAAAACCAGAGTGGTTTGCCTTCAGGTAATTCTCCCACCACAGAGCTGCGTCTCCCTTCAGAAGGTGAGTGGCACATTTTACCCATTCTTGCTCAGGTACATCCGCAGTCATCAGCAACCTTGACATCTCACGCAGCCAATCATCAGCATCTAGTGGCTGATCAGACACCTCAAAGTGGCGCGGGTTAAACTTCAGAAAGCTCTTGATGTCTCCACGCTTGGGAGGTGGAGGTAGCGGAACAAACTCATTCCTCCTGACACTTTCTTCAAAGCGTTGCTGGTTCTGCTGCATTGCTCCCAAGGCATTAGCAATACTTGCCAACGCAGCCCCCAGTTCAGGTGGTATGTCCTCCTCAGAACGGCGTGGTGGTGCCATCCTGGGATTGATATAAAACTCAAGTCAGTACCATAATGGAGAATAATAATAATCCAAAATAGTACCAAAATGGAATTAACCAAGATTAAGGATACAAATTACTAAGATGATATTAAAATATCAACAAAGTTCAAAGCACCCAGAAGATATTAAGCATATCGCACACGACTGAACAAGGACTGTGGTACACAAAGTTATCAAAGAAAAAAATCCGCAAATTTCGGCATTAAAATACCACTATATGCGCAAAACCACTTAACGAATCAAGATTAGTAACTCTACCAATTCAATATACAAGAGCGAATGATAAAAGTAGTGGTATGGTCGTGACTCCATCCCGCACTCAAATCATTACACAACACATGAATAAGTAAAACACATATCCCAACTTCCTTCTTTCTTAAGATGAACCTAAGATTAGCAACTACGGAAAACAAACACCCCTAACAAGATAGCGTCGGATAACAAAGAGTAGGACAGATCGCGTCGGTTTACAACAAATCAAATAGATCGCGTCGGTTTACAAAAGCCTGTCGGTATGGAATGTACCAACAGTTGATAACCAAAAGGCAGATAGCGACAACAAGTTGGATGCAACAGATAGACAAGGAATTACACACACACACACAACCTATGGTACTACGGAACCCCGAACACGTGAATCCTAGTTTGAATTTTAGAAGAGGATTAAAAACGTTACACTTCCTTACCAGAAAAGGGTGGATGGGTGGGTAAGAAGAAAAGTGGAAGTAGTCCCACTCTCGCGGTCTATTTTTCCCTAGTATACATAGCTACCAAAATATTTGCTAGACTGACAATGACCATTTGGCTGAGACCCTGAAGGGCGGGATGTCTCTGACACCAATTGTAACTACCTCGGACCCTATGCTCTAAGTTCAAGCCTAGATGAGCCGAAAGTGGTTAAAATAGTACAGCGGGGGCCCAGGGGCCACCCACGTGTAAACCCGTCGGCCGTCCTAACCACTTCCAAGAACATCGGGACAAGAGCGAGCGGCGTAGGCAATAGGCGAAGAGATCAAATGCATACACAAGTGAGTATGTATGCAAGCTACCTTACAACAGTTCTCAGAGCCATACCATCTAAAAGAAATAGAAATGTTGCAACGCCATACGGCAAGATCCAAATATCCTAGATAGAGATAATAGTGTAGGATAGCTCCTCATACATCAAACATCAGAGTATCAAGCGGCAGAGGGAAACAAGATCTGAGTACGGACAAGAAGCAAATCGGCATAAGATGCCACATAAATAAGCACATCCCGCCCACAGATCTCGCGGATCCCCATCCCCAAAATCTCTACACCGAGTGATCGTTGCCAACATCATATGTCTCCTCCACCCAGTATCCATCTTGCGAATACACATGTTCATCCGAATCAAACAATTTATCGTGTGAGACCCTAGGGGTACTCAGCAAGTCTTTATGCCTCTAAAGGGGACATATACCTGGGGTGACGCAATTGCAGCAAAAGATAATAACTAACAATTCTATAGATACTCGCTAACCATCCGTCTAACCAATGATAGACGGATGTCGTTAATTAGAAACAACAGTTATAACAGTATAAAATAACAGATCCATCCTCCTCTCGCTTACCAACAAGAAACTGGACGAACGACCCATCCGTTGGCAGTTTTATTACTCATTCCATGAATATTGCACTATTTACTAGTCAGATAATTAGTCAAATTAAAGACGGTACTTTAGTTATACTTGTCTATGATCGAGAAACTATGATCCAAGTCGTCCATAACCGCGGACATGGCTTTCAGAAAGATTTACCCTGCAGGGGTGCACAAATAGCAACACACACACGATCAACCTCAGAAAAACCAAATCAAAACACAACGAGGCTTTCACGACAAAGCAATCACAGCATTCATAAATTATTTCAAGGGGACACCCCAATAAGCTACCCGCAATGAAGTTGGTCGGCTCCGAGACGGACCCAAGGATTGCGAGAACGGCTGTAAACGACTGGGAACCCGAAAATGTGACTGGGCTTGTCGATACCGCTAAATCGTGCCGCGATTCCTAAACAGTACAGGTGCTCCACGCACAATCTTAAATAAAGCAATAGAGCATGGCATAAGTACATGATAGTAATAAAGCCCCAAACTACTTTGTGGCCCCAAGAAATAGAAATGAATCAAGCTCTGGCTCAGGGGGCCCATAAGGCCTCCCGGATGTGGATAGTGCGAATAGTCAAGGAATAGGAATCAAGTACTACGGGTCCTACGAAACACAAGTAGACATAAAAACCAAAAGACAGATATTGCCCACCGGTGCCTCTTTCATTAGTTATCCCATACTACTCAGGTTAAATTTTTTAGGTACCTCGTTATCCATCAGACTCTCACATACCCTACACATGCTGTTCTACGACTCGCATGGCTCAAACAACTCTTGTAGTAATGACTCATGGGATGGAGGAACAAGCTCGGTGGGGTTTAAAAGTAAAGGCTATGCAGTATGTGGGATTCAATTTAATGCAATCGCGATTCAATGATGCAAGAATAAGATAGAAGCAATAGGTACTATATGCATGCAAGCATGTGGTAGTGCTTGCCTGGCAGCTCAGTTGAAGCGAGAGAGGGATCTGGATAGTACTCCTGGGATTCCTGATATTTCCCCTGCTCGGCGTTCATTCGAAAGATGAACCAAACAAACAAGGGCCAACATAAATAAAGTGCACAAGCATGTAAATAAAATGCGAAAAGCAACAAGCATGCCATGATGAATGATGCATAATTTACATGGCAATAAAGTAGCATGGCAAGGGTGAGGTGTGGGGACAAGAATAAATCATTTTATTAATTATTTGGTCAAGTTTTTTTTGTCATAAACAGTTCTGATTTTTAATATGTATATGATGCAATTATGCTGCAATTCAGAACATGGAATGCATAGCTAGAACGGGCTCGTCGCACTGATCGATTTAGACATCTTATTTGTCAAATTTGGAGTTATAGAATTAAAGTTATTAATTAATTAAGAAAAGGCATTTTTATTGCAATTAAACAATTTCGAAAATTTAAATTAGTCAAACATTATTTTGGGTGGCAGATTTGGAATCCTCACATTTTTCTGATTCAAAAACACATATCATTTGTATTATTTGGAAAAGTCAATTAAAAGATATTATTTTCTGGATTTAAAACATATTTAACAATTTCTGAAATCATTTTTAATAAACAGAAAAGGATCAAAGACTTTTTGCACACAGAGATAGCTAGCCCCAGTCGCTGACAGTGGGTCCGGCGCTGACTGGTGCTAAGCTAGCGAAAACAAGTCACAGTGGTTTGTCTCACTCGCCGATGGGCTACTCACAGACACAGACAGACGGGCCCGGCTGGTTGCAAGCCCACATCGCGCGCCGGCGAAAACGGTGATGACACGTGGATACGCCGGGGACCGTGGGTTGAGGAGAACAAAAAGGAAGGAGACTTTTTGTAAAACCGACGCGGCTGGTACGGCTGGCCAGTGGGCCGGGGCACGGACCGTGGGTTGAAAAAGCTAACATTTAGGGGGGTATGTGCAAAAGCATACGCGGTACTATTTTTCTTCCTCCGTTTCTAACGAAACTGACGGCACCGCTCAACAGAGGAGAACAGGGGCGCCCAGGGATCGATCCCAAGACCTCACGCTGGAGATGGCGGGTTGGAGCCACCGCGGTACTAGCGGGCTGATGCTAGGTAGTGGTTGCGTGGCCAGGTGAGGTGTGGCGAGGCGTCCGTCGTCTACCCCGCGCTCGTCGACTACAGGCATGCACGGCGGCGACAGAGACGAGGTTCCCGGGAAGTGCGGCTAGGGTTGGTCGATGTGGCTAGGCGGAGCGGAAGCGGGCGTGCGCGCAACTGCCGAAGCGGAGCACGGCAGCGACGGCAAGCGGCTGGGGTTTTAGCGCGCAGCGACGACCACAGGGCGTTCGACAAAACGATCGACGCGACTGGGAAGAAAAGATGAACAGGGGCATGTCTAGGGGGGTCAGTGGCTCACCGCGGGGCTCTCGGTGGCGTTGGATCGGCTTGGTACGCAGGAGAGCGACGGTGATGCTGGCGTACGGCGGGTTAGGGTTTTGCGTCGGTGTCGAAGATGTGCGGTAGGTCTAGGCCTCCTCCTCCTCGACGGCGTGGACAAGGGCGTCGTAGGGGAACGTCTCGGTCTTCCTCGACAACCAAACGCCACGCCCGCCACCTGGTACGATGTGGCCGAGAGGAAAACCGACGGTGAGGTTGGAGATGGTGAGAGGGAGGGTAGCTGGTAGGTGGGGAAAAAGGGGTAGGAGGGCAAGGCCCTGGCTGGATCTGGGCGACGCCAGGCAGAGGAGGGGGTAGATAAGAACGGGGGCAGAGGGAGAGCACATGGGGGTGGCTCAGGTGTAAAAAGGTGGAGGCGGCCAGCTTTCTCCCTCCTCTCCCTCACGTGGTAGAACGGCTCGGGAGGGGTTAGGTGTCCGCAGGAGGGACCAGAGGGCAGCGAGGCCAAGGTGGCTCGGGTGGGGCTCGGCTTGGTGGCGAGAAAGAAGAACAGAGAGAGGGGGTGATGCTCGGCTAGGGCTAGACCGGCAGGGTCGGCATGGTGGCTTGGGTTGGTTGCTAGGCTAGGGAGTTTTGGGTCGCGCCAGGTTGGTGGTACAGGGAGGCTTGGCCTGGGAGTGGTGGCGATTAGGTTAGAGAGGGGAGAGTTTGGTCTTAGCCGAAGCTAGGAAGGAAAATAGCTAGGGTTTAGCTAGTTGTAGAGAGAGAGGGAGATAGCTAGGGTTTGGTGTTGTGTAGGTTTAGGTCTAGATAGGGAGGTGAGGGTGAGGTTTAGATGATGGCACCAAAAGAATAGAGAGAGAAAGAGACACTAGGTTGGATCTTGGGAGAAAAACCATGCCCCACTTTAAACCGAAGAAAAACCAAAGAAAGAGAAAAGAGGATGATCTTGCATGGCCCATGCATGTATAATAAATGCCTCTCTAGTGGTGAAAGCCACTAGAGTTTCTCATGGCATTTATATAATCAAGATTCCAAGAATTTGGAATAAGGACCAACAAAAGAAAAGAGCTTGTTTACCACATGGGCTAAATAAAAGATCATGCATGAATCTAAGGTGGCCAAGCTTGTGTGTGTGAGCCACTAGGCATAACATGGCCAAAGTTATATTCTTAGATGAGCATTTATTCAAATACCAACCATATGCAAGCTTGACAAGGATTCCACTGACATAGCATGCAAAGGTGGCCATGTGGCTCTCCACATATCAATAATGTGAAAACAACATGATGCATATATGGGAGCATGTGGAATTGTAAGTGGACCCAACTCAACCCACATGAGCTAGAGGTGGACCCAAATAAAATGCAAAGCTCACATATAGTTGGATGGTGGAAGTATGGGGTGGTGACAAAGAAAGGTGGTGGAGTTAATAAAAGATATGCCCCCAACTCAACTTGGGCATCAAGCATTTATCAAGAACCAAATACAATATATCAAGAGGCAAATACAATTAATAAATGCATATGAGACAAGATCCAAAAGAAGAGGGTTTTATATGATGCTCAAATGCAAGGTGGCATGATAACATGAGCATGATATAATTATGATGCAATAATTATATGTAGGAAGTAGCATTTTATTATTAGACCATGTAGCATTACAGATGTTAGACAGATGGGATGCTACAACTCTCCCCCACTAAACAGGAATCTCGCCTCGAGATTCTAGGAAGAAGAAGACACGAAGAGGGTAGGATACTTGGCACGGAGCTCATCCTCGCGTTCCCAAGTGGCTTCATCAACGGAATGGTGCGACCACTGCACCTTGCAAAACTTTATAGACCACCGAGGAGGCTGAGCGTGACATTGCATTATGTTCTTCGGTAAAGCTTAGCTTGATGCGGTAACGGTGCTACATTTTGCGTCTCTTGTTCCATTGTACATTGCCCGTGAATTTCGGTGTCGTTTGGCTGGAACTGTTGGATGTAAAAACTATTGAATATTGCATGTGTTTGCATTGGTATTGTTTAATTTATGGAATTGTGTTGGAAATGGATTCAATTTACGGTGCCGGGCTGCGGGCTGGCGCAGAACCAACACGCATACAGGACCGCAAATCAAAAATTTGTTTTTACATTTCCCATTTGCGGGATGAATTCCGTGCGAGCGCGCACGGGACCGTAAATGAGTTTTCAACGCTCTTTTTACTCATTTTTAAGCGGCAAGAGGTACTCTTACACACAAAAATGATAAGATCCCGTGCATCATCTCTAAAGTACTACCTTAGTTTGAGATTATTAGTCCTAACAACTTTTCTATATTGTTTGAGATTATAAGGGCTATTTCATTTATTAGTCTCTCTCGTCGAATGCATGTTTTCCTTTTTTATCTCACTTCTCTCATGCATGTAAAACTACTCGTGCATGCATATATTAATAAGAGAGGGTTATGGAGTGTCTTGGTATTAGCAACTTGGCCCTTAGGACTAATAATCTCAAATAGAGGTAGTAACTACGAGCTAACTAAATTCAAATGATCATACATAGTTTATATTGGTAGGTGTTAGGTATGATATTACAAGACATAAGGGACCAAAGTGAAAAATGTGAACCTGTATATACGTGTGTTTGGTTTAATGAGAAGAGTAGAGTTTTCTAGAAATCCGTTTTCCCCTTCCTTTCTCTTGTAGACTTCGAATTGCTGGAGCTCCATCTGAGCTCCGGCGACATGGTATCAGAGCCACTCGCGAATCAGGTTGTCGGCATGCTGGTTGACGGTGCTGGGTATTGAGGAGGCACTGGGAGGTGTTGGGTCTCGATTGGGGTTGCAGCTGAGTTAAATCGAGACCTATGCAGTCGATTGGAGTGACGAGGCATCTTGGGAAGCGAGTGGAGCTGGTGAGGTTGTGGATCCCCTGATCTAGCAGGTCTACATAGAAGGCAATCAGCTGGGGAGGGGAACAACAGAGAGAGGCAGCCTCTAGGTGAGCAGGGAGGGTTGGTTGTCAGGAAAAGGAGCAGATTAGTGGAGAAGAGTGTGTTACAGGGGGATGTGTTTCAAGGTCAAGCTTGGAGTCAAGGTGAGTGAGATTTGCAACTTGCAAGAGGATTACAAGTTAGCAGCAGGATGGGGGATAACAATGGTGCCCCTGCGGCTGTTACAACCACCGAGCTTGCAGCACTGTTGTAAGCAATGGATGAGAGGTACAGACTGTTGTTTGATGCAATAAGCAAGAAAGCTGGGAACTCACGGTCAGTAGTAGAAATCAAAGAAGAGATTCATCCTTTGCAAGCACCACATGTGAAGCTAGAAGGATCCAAAAGTTATGTCAGTTGGGCAGAGCATGTTGAGACCATTTTGGTCTCGAGAAAGCTGGAAGGCTATGTTCTTGGAACGGTGAAGAAACCCTTGGAGGAAGACTCAAAGGAGGGCCAGAGGTGGAGGGCGACTAATGCCCTAGTGAGAGCTTGGCTTCTAAGCTCACTTTCACCTCAAATTGCAAAGCACGTGGAAAGGATCAAGGAAGCTTCGGAAATTTGGGACTTCTAAAAGGTACTTATTCTGGAGTGGGAAATGAGATGTTAGCGTGCAAAATTTAGAAAGAATTGCAGGGATTAAGCCAAGGTGAGAAGATAGTTGTAGACTATGTGTCTGAACTGAAGAGGCTTTGGAGTGACCTTGATTACTATGATCCAGTTGAGTTGGAATGTGGTAAATGTGTGGAGAAATTCAACAAGTGGATTGAGAAGAGGCGGATCAAGGATTTTTTTAATGGCTTGAATTCAATGTTTGAGAACAGAAGGGCGGCTCTCTATGGAAATGGCACACTACCAAGTCTTGAGCAAGCGGTCTCCTCAATATTAAGTGAGGAGACTCTCTTAAAGCTAGAGGACACTGAACCAGCAGCACATGGCATAGCACAGAGACGTTCAGCTCTTCTTGTAGTAGGAGGTGGAAACCTCCAAAGACTGGGGTTAAATGTTGAGGACAGGAAATGTTTTGAATGTGGTGAACCAGGGCATATGAAGATGGCTTGTCCATATTTGACAGGAGGAAGAGGACGAGGTCAAGACTGGCATGGTAGGGGCCGTCGGCGTTTGTTTGAAGGTCATGGTTTCAACCGTGGCGGAGGTATGCGGTCGGTAGGGAGAGTTAATATGTCTGCTGCAACTGAGGAGGTGTCTCATGTGTTCAAGGTTGAGATGTCTGCTGAGGAGTTGGAGAAATGACGCCAATTTAAAGGACTGAATCTAGGTGAAAAGCAACCCTCAGAGACATCTGCATCAGCCGCCTCTGCCAACTTCTCGGGTAATAACCTCCAGACTACCAAATGTGATAATATGTATGCCCATACGCCTTGGCTTATAGACCGTGGTGCATCACGTCATATGTCTAGCTCAAGTAAAGAGTTTACTCACTACATAGCTAGTAAAAATAACGAAAATGTAAAACTGGCAGATGGTTCAACACAAATGGTTGTTGGGACTGGAATAATCTAACTCTCCCATTTGTATCGCATGTCCCCTCATTCCCATTGAATCTCTTGTCAGTAAGTTGCATCACTAAAGATCTGAACTGTGCAGCCATATTTTTCCCTTATTGGTGCATGTTTCAGGAACATGGGACTAGAAGAAAGCTTGGGATGGGGAGCTTGCATGATGGGCTTTATTACTTGGACAACGATGTGTATCATGCGGTGGCTGCCGCCTTGCCACTTACACCAGTAGAAGAATTGCTACTCCAACATCGTCGACTAGGGCACCTATCTTTTGCCACAATGAGTCAGCTATATCCTGATCTATATTCTAAGGTTAGTAAGGAGAAGCTAGTTTGTGACGCCTGCCAGTATGGGAAGCATACTAGAAGCTCTTATCCATCTTCTGATAATAGAAGTGATGTACCACTTCAAACTATCCACTCCGATGTATGGGGGCCTAGTGGGGTAGTGTCTTTAAATGGATATCGCTATTTTGTCACTTTTATTGACTATTGTACCAGAACCACTTGGGTCTATGTATTGCGTAGTAAAAATGAGGTGTTTGAATGCTTTAAAGATTTTCATAATTTGATCACAACTCAGTACAATGCTTGCGTGAAAGTACTATGCTCGGATAATGGTACAAAGTTTGTGAATAACGAACTTGATGGATATTTATCAAGTCATGGAATTATGCACCAGACTACATGTCCAGGTACTTCTGAATAGAATGGCTTAGCTGAGAGGAAAAATAGGCATCTCCTGGAGATTGCCAGGTGCCTAATGTTTGCAATGAACGTCCCAAAGTTTTTATGGTGTGAGGCAGTAATGACTGCAGCATATTTGATGAACAGGATGCCAACAAGAGTGCTTGACTACAGGACACCTATAGAGTGTCTCACAGGTAAGAATACCTATGTGGTTCCGCCAAAGGTATTTGGGTGCTCTTTCTTTGTAAAGGACTATAGGCCCTCCGTCACTAAACTAGACCCAAGGGTATTAAAATGCATTTTCGTGGGATATTCTAGTAAACAGAAGGGGTATAAGTGTTGGTGTCCATCTGAAAGAAGAATGTTTGTGAGTATGGATGTGGTGTTTAGAGAACATGAACCATACTATGGGGGATTAGCAGACTTAACTGTTGTATTCCCTAATAAGTTTGCTAATGAGATTGCAGATGAAGAAAAGGAGATGCGGAGAGGTAAAGAAGGGGACTACAATGATACAACATCAGGGAAGATGATAGTTGGGGCCATTCCAGTGGAGGTGGACAATTTGTTAGAAATTGAACCTGAACCTGAACCAAGGCTTGAAGAACAACCATCTATACAAAATGAGAGAAGAGAACTTCAAGCGTACTGACGAAGGCAGCTAAGAGTGGAAGAACAAGTCCAGGGGGAGGAAGCCACTTCGGTAGACCATGATTCTGAAGAACAAGAACACCCGGACACAAATTAGTCTACAACATCAGAAGTCCGATTGTCATCTTCAAGCGATGGTAATATCTGTCCTGAATATGATGACCTAGATGTACCTATTGCACATAGAAAATATCCTCATACTACATCAGGAAAATTGCCATCAAAATTATCACCATATAGTGTTTCATACTTTGTATCTTATAAATCAATTGGAGCTCCTTACCAAGCTTTTATTGCAGCACTAGATGCTGTGGAGCCTATCCCACAGAATTGGCAAGAAGCGAAATCACATCCACGCTGGAGAGAAGTGATGTTAGAAGAAATGGTTGCTCTGGACAGGAACAAAACTTGGGTAATCACTACTCTCCCTACTAATAAGAAGGTTGTAGGCTGTAAATAGGTGATTACTTTAAAGCAAAACCCTGAAGGGGAGGTAGAAAGATATAAGGCCAGACTAGTTGCAAAGGGTTATAGTCAGACCTATGGGGTTGATTATGACGAGACGTTTGCTCCTGTAGCAAAAATGAATACTATCAGAGTTTTAGTTTCAATTGCTGCTAATAACCAGTGGGAACTTTATCAAATGGATGTCAAGAATGCGTTCTTGCATGGAGAACTTCAGGAGGAAGTATATATGGAAATCCCACCAGGATTTAATAGCAGGGAAACCGAGGGTAGAGTCTACAGATTACAAAAAGCACTCTATGGACTAAAACAATCCCCTAGAGCCTGGTTTGGAAGATTTTGAAAAGAGATTTGCTCTTTTGGCTATCATCAAAGCAATGCAGATTATACACTATTTTTTAAGAATAGTCACAACAAGGTTACATTACTTGTGGTTTATGTGGATAATATTATAATTACAGGGAATGATGAGGAGGAGACAAGGAGCTTGAAGAGAATGTTGGCAAGGTCTTTTGAAGTCAAGGATCTTGGACCTCTTCATTATTTCTTGGGAATTGAAGTGGCTTATGGATCACAAAGTATATACCTCTCACAAAGAAAATATGTTCTTGATCTACTTGCTGAAACGGGGATGATTGATTGTAAACCTGCTACAACACCAGTCGAAGTGAACCACCATATTGTAGCAGACTCTGGCGATCCGGTTGATAAGAGGCAGTATCAAAGACTAGTTGGGCGATTAATATATTTGTCACTCACTAGACCTGACATTTCATATGCTATCAGCGTGGTGAGCAGATTCATGCATGACCCTCGTTCAACTCATCTAGAGGCAGTGAATAGGATTCTACGGTATCTTAAAGGTTGTCCTGGTAAAGGAATTTTATTTTCGAACCACAGATACCTAAAGATAGAGGCATTTTATTAGAGAAAAACTAGATGAAGGAGTACTTCAAGTTAACTATGTTAAGTTGGGAGAGCAACTTGCAGATGTATTTACTAAGGGTGTTAGTGTTGTGTCCTTCTTGAAAACATGTGACAAGATAGGGCTTATAAACATCTTCGCCCCATCTTGAGGGGGAGTATTGGTAGGTGTTAGGTGTGATATTACAAGACATAAGAGACCAAAGTGAAAAATGTGAACCTGTATATACGTGTGTTCGGTCTAACGAGAAGAGTAGAGTTTTCCAGAAATCTGTTTTCCCCTTCCTTTCTCTTCCAGAATTCGAATTGCTGGAGCTCCATCTGACCTCCGGCGACAGTTTAGTATTACAAGTTCCACTAATAATCATGTAAATATGGTCCAAGACAAGGACTAATGATGTTGAGAAACCCCGGCTCGAAATATGATGACCGTCAAGATTGATAACGTGAAGCGTATTGATTTCAATCTTAATTCTTACTACAGAGTACAGATTAATGGACCAGGAAAACATAAAGTACAAGTTTTATGAACCAAAGGGATGAATAATTAATTAGGATGGAGCAACCGGCTAGATACTAACTAATCAAGTAGTAATCTTAAGCGGCCGACCGATCGAGCGATCGACCAGGAGTTCAGAACCAGACGCGACATTCGGTGGAGTGGAACTCGGGAGGCGGGGCGCCGGGTGGCGTGGAGGCGTTCCTTAGCTGGATTATGAGCGGGCAGTCGATCCTGGGCTTGGGGCCGGGCACCCTGAACACCCACACCTTGAGCTTCATCTTGGCGGTGAGCTTGACGTCCACGGAGAACCGCGCCTGCTCGATGGCCTCCTTCCGGAACCCCGCGGCGGCAACGCCGCCATCCAGCGGGTACTCCCCGGCGAACGCCGTGGCCACTACCGTGGTCTCTCCGGTGTCCTGGTAGATGTCCGGGAGGTCGGTGCGCGCGAAGCGCTGGCCCTGGTAGTAGGCTTCGGCGGCGACGGAGGTGTAGTGGATGGCGATGCGCGTGTTCGGGTTGCGGATGGAGAGCGCGAGGGAGAGGTTGTAGCGGAGGATCCAGGTGCTCGGGGTGAGGGTGAAGCTGGAGAGTTCGGCGGTGTCGGCCGTGGCGTGGACCAGGTGCGGCCGGAAGAGGAGGTAAAGGGTGATGGCGACGAGGCCGGCGACGACGAGGACGCAGGCCACGACGCTGAAGATGCAGCTGAGGAGGCCGCAGAAGAGGCACCGGCACGGGCAACACAACCACGACGATACGTTGCTCGCCTTGCCCATCGATCAGTTGATTCCTTCCGGCCGGCCGGCCAAATCGATATGGATCGGTTGATCTCTGGACAAGAGGCAGCTAGCTGGGGAAGAAATTGAGGAGAGGATGTTTCATGACGCGCGGGATATGGATTGATCTAGGACAGATCGAGAGAGACAGGCTGATAGTAGCTAGTGGTCGGAGACACACTGGTCGATCGCCATTTTTGTAGGAGAGGAGTGTACGTGGGATCATGTGAGACCGAGAGACAAGAGAGGTTTCCGAGCTTGCGTTGGCCGGGTCTTCGGTTCTTGCATGCGCGCGCGCTGTCTCGTGTTTTTTTTCTCTCATTTGAGTGGACAAGTGCTGTGTATCATAGATGGGCCTATTCGTAGATGGAGGGGGTTGGGGCAACACAACAGAAGCCCAAGTTGCCAAAAAAGAAAGAGAAGGGAACCCCGAGTACGTCGACAGGCGACAGCTATTTCAGTCTCCAACACACTTTTTCTCCAAAATCATTCAAACAGAAGCTCAAAGAAAAAAACCATACCCCCTCCGGTCAGAAATAAGCGATTTTTGTCGAGATTCGCATGCATCTACACACTAAAACATGTTTAGATGCATACAAATTTAACAAATTCAAGTCACTTATTCTGCACGGAGAGAGTATTATAAACAGTACCCCTCTATTTCTAGACGGTAGGTTCAAGATGAGCTCGACTTTAAATTAATAAAGCCAAAACCGTGCTACAGAAATTCACAATACTACCTCTGTTTCAAATAATAAAGCGCACACGTATTTTAAAGCAAAATTTGACCGAATAAATAGAGCAACTAAAACTTGATTTTATTGTGTCAAATTAGTATTGTTGGATCCGTATTAAAACACACTTTCTAATGATGTTAATTTTCACCAACATTTTTTATATATTTAAAGTAAATCTTGATAAAAACACGCAAAATGAGGATACCTGATTCCTTGGGATAGAGTTAGTAGCTATTATAAACCACTCTAGGTAGCCAATAGAGAAGCACAAACTAGATAAAGTTTAGATTTAAACTACCCAAGAGTAAGACAAACTCGACTCAACACAGACCACAAACACTACCAGCCAGAACCACAAACCTAAAGATACATGGAAATCGGAGAGGGCGGCATCAGCTTGGTCGGTCCCTCACCGAAGCATAGGTTGCGAATCCTGCCTTAATCCTCTCGTGATCTTGTCTTCTAACCACTGGTCTAGGAGTCTCTACACCTGTAGATAGATAGATAGATAGATAGATAGATAGATAGATAGATAGTAGTGTATAGCCGGTGAACTGGTTGAGACTAGTAACAGTGGGTAATAACTTAGAATTAGAATAATAATTAACATGTATATGCTACTAGTCTAAGTTACTATATTCATAGTGATAGTAACTTAGAGTATTAGTTTGTAGAATCATTTTGTATTAAAAAGTATGATGTGATGGTAACATATTAGGTTACTCCATTTGTTCGCTTTTTATTAATTGCTTGCCACATTATTATTTTTAGTCTATGTGGTATCTATGTTACCATTTAGGTTACTCGAGATCAAGAATTAATGTGCGTGCAATCAATGTGTTTTAATACGTGTGCACACTATATCTTTGCCTGGCTTAGCAATATACGGTTTGGCAGAACTTGATGGACACTTGAAACATTTTCGAGAAAGCACAAAAGGTTTGCTTGCATTGATCGAAGCGAGTTTTACAAGTCTAAGACTAGGCCATTACAGCCGAATACCCAGATTAAGACCACAATTGACGACCACTAGGGAAGATTACAATAGAGGCCTGAACAACAACACTAGCCTAGATGTTCGAATATTAGACATAATTTTCACAATTAATTTTAAAATATAAATTATGACTACAACAGTTATGACAGTGACGGAGGACCGAAAAAAAATCCAAGGTAGGCCGAACTTCAAAAAAAAGTAAATACCAACTTGATATTGATGATCTTTGTCATCAAAAAAACTCTTTCAACTATTCTTGTTTCCACCAGTAAAACCAATGTCAACTCAACAAGACGATAAATGATATAAAACATGATATATCATTCAAATATTAAGATAATCTCTAAAGTCTTTAATTCTTCGGATATGAATAAAGAATATCCCAAGATTGTCTTATATAACCTCATGCTCATAATAATATAAATCCCCATGATAAATCTCTGTAAGCCGAGAAATCTTATTCACATTGAACTATAAAATAGGTCATTTTAGGCAGGACAATAATTTCCGAAGAAACTCTAACGACAACTCATCAAATAAATGGTCAAAATTAGTTGTAATAGATTTTATAGAAAAATAGAAGGTGTCTGCATGCCAAATAATCAACACTAACCTAGTGTCTTCCGGAAATCCATTTTTGAACCCGGTTGCATTTGTACCCGGTACATAAGTAACATATTTCAAAATATTGAAAAATTTCGAATAACATATGTTCATGTGTAGCTTCATGTATTAGGTTTACGTGAATTTACTCCAGAAAAACCGATATGTTTTGTGAGTTGTGCAAAAAAGACAAAAAATTGTCTTTTGTAGCACCTTACTTTAGCACCAATTTTTGTGTTTTTTGCACAAGTGGTCCAAAATGTTCTTTTTTCGCGAAACGACTTTATGCGCACCTAAAACTTGAAGTTCTACGTGCACATATTTTTTAAAATTTGTTTTGGCATTTCAAATTTTGAAAAAAATCAAATTCAAATATAGGGTGCATATGCACCCGGGAGCCAAATAGCCACGTCTAGTGTCTTCTCGCTTTTAATGACTTTTCACTGATTTTTTGTTACCATTTTGTCTATACTTAGGTTTGTGATCTTATTTTTTGCGCGAATTCACATCTTTAGAAGGGCTCTAAACCATCGTTTCTCTAATTGAGAAATCATGCAATTAGAATTTTTTATCAATATTAAGCCAAAGTATAAACATAAAACATAAACCATCACAATAAGAGTTGGTTTTGGACACATGCCATAAGGTGGCCAAAATAATCGCATGGCCTCCTTAGATACCTCGTCTAGGACATTGTTTAGAGTTGATTTTTATTAGATTGAGAATCAGCGATTGCGAAGAGAAATAATAGGTTTAAAACTAGACTACACCTATTCTTTATTTCACTTCGGAATAAGTTTTGCACAATGTTCACTAAAACAAACATAACTTTCTCATACAAAGTCCGTTTTTAGTGTATGACCACTCAAATTGTTCAGAAAATACATGCGCATCTAAAGGTTTTCTCCAACAATCAAGGTAGGGCGGCTGCCCTACCTTGCCCTACTGGGATATCCGCCCCTAAGTTACGGTCATGTGAAACTCTAGCATAGTATGTGTATTAATCAATATGAACATCAGTACAATCTCTTCAACAACCATAGTAGAAGGAAAGATCAGATCACTATGTACATACTGATTTTTGGACGAACAAGCCATTGGTGTAGAGGTTGAAGGGACTAGTCGAAAAATACGGCATTGAAGATGACGCACAGTGGTCTAGCTTGATGACCGGGAAGATGCGTCGTGATGAACTGATGATGAGCTTGAGCAGTTGCGCGGAGCACTTTCCACAAACCTTATTCGCCCTCTCATGTATATGATTGCAAATGCGAGTGGTTCTGTTCTGAAGACCTGCTCTCCCGTTCGCCCATGCATGCCGGCGTGCGTGATGGAGTAGAGTACGGTGGCAGTGCAAGCAGAGAGGCTGACAAAAGCTTAAATTGGTTTCAGTGTTGTGCGTGGTGGAAACCGCATAGTCATTTATATAGAGTGACTCAGAAAACTGCACTAGTACAAACGCGTTACTTAGAGACGTCAATTTCACATTGGCCTCAGCTGGTTTCTTGTTTCGGCTCAAGCGCATAGCTTCTAAGAGCACACCACCTGATCCGATTTTTCTTTGCGGCTCTAAGATACGAGACCTTAGACGACGGTGCAAAAAGGAAAACGCCTCTAACATGTACGAGATGGAGATGGCCTGCAAGAACTCGTCAACCTCAGACAGTCTATACTAGGGACCATCTCTAATAGTGAGGCGACCTGAGTCGGATTCTAACAAAGACTGTCTTCAGAACTAGTGTGCCTTGAAGCGATTTTTAAAGTGACCATCTCTAGTGTGTGTAAACCATTTTAAGTAATAGCATGCTAATTCGAACTCGATCATAGCTGACATGACACATAATCATGATTTAGCAGACAGGTAGACACATTATTTAAAGAACTTATTATAGCAGTTCGATCATAGTAAAAATAGCCACATAGTTTGGAAAAACCATACAAATATAGCAATTAAACGTTATGGTAGTACATATAAACTGCAGTCCATAAATCAATCAGCTAGCATAATGAGTACTCTCAAACAAACAAGGATTGCATTTATAATCGGCCGTCCGGTGGAATTTGCTGAACCAGAATTTGTACGTATCCATTATCTTTTTCATCAAAACAAAAAAGGACAATGGTATCCTGCTTTGGGTTGAAGCTTCTCACAACCTTCTCCCACCCATTCGGCAAGATTGCATTTGACCCAGCTCCTATCTTCATCATAACCATCTTTACCTTTGTTCTCTTCATTTGCCAAACATGGACATCAATAGGTTCATCAAGGCGATCTTTTAGGTATTTTCGTATGAACTCAAGGAGTTTATGTGAGGATAGTTTACGATAGAATGGAAAGTTAGTAGTCTTTATTAGTCCCGAAAGAAAGGTAAGAAGTTGGTCAAAACCAAAGTAAAACCACTTTGCTCAAAATTATCCAATTGCAATTGAGTAATTTGGGTAAATACTGGAACAAAGTATAGTTTGAACCCTAAGTGCTAAGTATCACAGTGTAAACCTATACTAGGAGGTGTCATATATTACACAACTAAGCCTAAATTCTAGATATGTTTTACTCAACTACTATATTACAGGATTAGAATAATGTGTGTTATATGTACCATATTTGGATTTCTTGGTTTTTCATGGATCTTCTTGATTGACTAGATCTGTACACGAAGTTTGACTTGGTGTGCAAATGCATGATGCATCATCAAGTTATTACTTGATGTTATAGACCTAGATAGATAAGGGAATCTGTGTAAGGGAGTGACTAGCTCTAAGTGCCAAGATGAAGGTTTGCATGACAAAGGAAGAAAAGTATAAGGAATATCAACACTACTTTGAAGGATGAATCAATTCCAAATCATTATTAGTCAGCAACAAGAAGGAAGTTTAGTGGAGAAAAGTTATGGAGAAACAAGAAGGAATGAACTTTCGTTCACTCAAACTCGGTGATGTTGCTAAAGAACTAATAAAGTAGTAATAACTAGGATCATGGAAGTGTTATGAAATAATATAAAGAAGAAGCAATGGAACAAGAACGGTATTCAAGCTCTGAAATCTCAGAGAGAATGCCAGGAGGAAGTTTAAAAAAACCTATATGGTAATCTATAAACCATACTCCCTAGGAGGATCCGCAACTTGTATCCTATTGGTTTAGTTAACCAGGTCATCTTTGTATGAGTTAAAGAGCATAAAACTTGGACTATGTTAAGTTAGATATAAAGAAGTATGATATTAAAACAATCATCTTCTGAGTTACTTCGCAAAGTCGGGATCACAAATAGACCAATGTCCTAATCATGTAAACATATGGTGGAATACTTAGGACTTTCTAAAAATCTAGACACTTCTTAAATAGATGTCCTAATCCAAAGACACTCGAAAGGACCTAATCAGGGAAGAAGTGCTAAATTCAAAAGCATTCTCTATATCAAATGGGATTAGTAGTTGGCCGTTCCAAATCAGAAGAGAATTCAAGGAAAAGTTTGAATGAAGATACCCCAATTATCTTCATTGTGAATTTAAAGAAACTACCAGAGTCGGAAGAAGTCAATCCTACCTTCTGAAACATAAGAGAGTATGAACTTCGGGGATGAAGTTGAGTTTAAGGTGGAGAGACTGTAACATCCCAGGATTAGCACCTAGGAATAGAGAGGACACATGTGTGTGCATTGCATTCGTGCATAAGAAAATCCGGGCAATTTTCACGCAAAACTAAATAAGCTATAGAGGGATCGAGATCTCTCTTGTTCTGATGGAAGCATCCGGGCAAGTGCGACGGATTTTTACATAACCTTTGTAGAATTCTTGTTTTTAGGGGGCAAAGTTATTTAAACATGTATTTAAATTTCAAATTTGAATTCAAATGAATTTGGTAAATTCATAAATTGAATTATGGAATACTTAATATCTTATTAAATTTAAAATAAATGAAATTGTGTTATGGTTATTTAGCATTTCATAATTTAAATGCAGTTATGAATGAACCATATGTACTTTATTGTAATAATAATACATGTTTGTTACAACCCACAAATAAAAGAAAGATATAAAACCTCATTACTTAAGATAATATTACCTTGTTCTTGTATAAAGAATTAAATTTGGATTCGTAAACATCATACAAATATTGATTGGTACCAAGATACAATAAAGAAAACATATACTTTATTACGATATAAATAATATTACAATGTTTCCACATTGGCAAGAAAGAAAGAAATTACAAAAATAGTTAATAAAAGAAAATTAGAAAAATAAGATTAAATAAATCTTCATTATATGAATATAATATTACATTGTTGGTACACTTTACTAAGAAATAAATAGAGTAATTACAAAAATGATAAAGTGAAAACCTAGTAAATAATTTTATCTAAGCTACACCAAGTCTTGGTCTTTTCCTCACTCTGATCTTCTTTTCCTGAAAGAGAAATACAGAAAGAAAGCAAACAAGTATAATAAAAAGGATTATTGGGGGTTAGAATACTCTCAGGTTTAGCAATGAAATGCATTGCTTTGCTTCATCATTGAGTGGTATTAAAAAAGACCAATGTAGAATCGGTTCATATCAGTAATTGGCCTCCGTTCCACATCATGTGCTCAAGAGGGAAACTATCACCAATTTAGTAAAAGGTAAAAGTCACAGTAGTAATCCTAGCGAAAGATCTAGTTTCACTTGGTCTCATCCACAATGAATGGATCCAAAAAGGGTGGAAAATTGCACCAGTGGGTCCCAACAGTAAGCAGCTTACACCACACATGCGACCTCTGTGATGTTAACCACACAAGGAAAGCATGGAAAGAAGTAGAGAAGGAAGCCATTAGCCGTAGCCAACAAAACAAGTCCATCTCATTCCCACAATATTTCCTTCACGCACATAGCACACCTCAAGAACAAACTGTTCTTCTCACACCACAAGAACACTCATCCAAACCACAATCCTACTCCTAACTCTAGTTGCTCAGTGGAGCCATCCATGAGCTAGGACAAGGATGTGATCAAAATCAAGACATGAGCCAGGAGGAGAAAACCTAGGAACAACCAAGTGGAGCTGGAGCTAGGAATGAGAAGCTACAAGAGCAAGTGTAGAAGATGATCTAAGGCAACATCAAAATCACCACAAGATCATCACCAGCATCCAATACAAGCATATCTGTCTACTCAACAACCATAGGTTGACCATTAAGTGAATTCCTTAGCATCTGTTCTTGTCAGTCTTACTAAGGATATTTTTGTGGTTGGGGAATTCTCTCAAATCTGCATACAAGTGGTATGCTAGTGTCATCACTGAGCTTTTGTTCTAGGCATAAAGAATGGTATATGTTCTTATCTTACAAAGTGTGCCTCAGATTTTGGATCACTGGCAGGGACACTTTAGAGTACACCCAGAGCACCAACTCATCCAGGGGTAATATAGATCCAGTCAGCTCAAAATAGTGGCAGCTATCATAACCTGGGAATTAGCCACTGTGCACACTCTAGGGAGGCACCATAATAGCCAATTCCTATAAGGTAAAAACCATAATTTCCCGCTGACTATAATACTCATCCATTCATCAGGCTGCAAGCAACCAAACCTGAGTTTAAATTATTTTACTAGTTTACAAAACTAGGAATCATTTTTAGAGATACAAGTTTGTTCCATAAGGGGCTGTGATCATTTCTGAACCCTTGGTTCAGATCACCATGTACTCAAACATAAATCCTTACTTTAATTCACCATCTTATAAATGCATTCATAAATTGCTAAAACCATGCACTAATTTGTTCTTGTTGAAAATCAAATCATTTTCCTAGAAAGATCTTACTAGGAATCATTTTAAGATATATAAATACATCTAATAGGAACTAAGAGCACCACTTAAACTAGGATCAGCTCATCATACATATTCATGTCTAGCCAAATCAACATTCAGCAACCAAGAGTGACACAGGATATAAATACCAGCAGATAATAAAATTTCCCAATTTTAGCTTGGAAATAAGCCTATCAATTGTTCACTGTTTGTTGATAGAGACATTGCCAACAACACCCTGAACCAAAGGTTCAGAGTTTCAGGAATTTTGATCCACAATCAAATCATCAATACTAGGTAGATTAGCATTTACCACAGCTTACGAAGATCAGCCAACTAGCTTGAGAAGGATCCATACAACACAAACCAAACATTTAGAATCTATTAATGCTCAATTTAGGGTTGCAGAGAGAAAGAGTGGACATGTAGAGTTGAAGGGGTAAAGAGGTACCTACCTGTGGCGAATCATGCCCACCGGAGAGGAAGCGGAGGCAGTGAGGACCAGCATGACGACATGGTGGCACAGGTGCACCTCGACACTGCTACCTGCACTAAGCCACCCCATAGTAACCACCACTATCCACGACTGGCGGCAACAACCTTACAGCCACCACACCATCACCAGATTTCCACCAAAGCATCACCACATTGCCATGGAAGCACATCAAGGCAACGGGTACCAAAACCCTAGGCACCAAGTAGGGTTGCACGTGGTCGATGGAGGACATGCCTTCCAAATCTAGTCAGATCAAATGATGAAGCGGAGCGAGGAGAACCAGCAGGCATGGCGGCGACGGGTGGAAGAGCCAGAGCTCGACATAATCTAGCGGGAACCATGGTGTCGCCATAGCATCACCTGAGGGGCGAGAGTAAGGTGAAGGAGAGGATGCGGGGGAGGAATGGATCGGGTGGGCCGACCTGACCCTAAGGGTCAGGGTTGAACCAACCCTATTGGGCTGAGTTGGGCCTAAGCTAGGCTAGCCCATGGGCTTGTCCCACTTCTACAAAGAGATCACAAAATAAATTATTATCCCAAATAAGAAATGACTAAAATACCCCTAAATACAGTTTACGTTCTAGAAAATATAGAAAAATCCTAAAAATATATATGCTACATAAAAATGATCACAAAAATAATATATACCTAGGAAAAATATAACCTTGCTTGTTTAAGTTAAATGAAATGCAAATAGATATTAACACCATTAAAACCAAAATGAAATTTCATAAAATAAGGAAAAGTCCTAAAAATGAATAAAAATCATTTTTGCATACAAAAATAAATCTAGTCTTTTCTAAAAATACTTACTTCATCTTTTACAAATAAAAATTAAAGTAAATATTTTAGGACATTTAATCCTTTGTAAATTTTTATAAAAACAAAATACTATTTAAAATAAAATAAAAATCACTTTTAAGATCTTAAATAAATATATTTTACTAGAAAAATATTCAACTTATTATTGCAAAGGATCTTAATACTAGGAATAAATCTTTATGGATCTATTAAAATAAAGTACCAATTCTATAACTTCTTCAAAAATATTTCTTAAGTAAGAAATACTCCCTTATCTTTATAAAACCTTAAATCCTTTAAGTGCAAGTACTAATTCCAAAACCCTAACTTGGATTCATAATAAAGCTTAAGTATAACTATTAACTTTATAATACTCTTTTAAAATTTTAAATTCAAATTAAAACCAACAACTTTTAAATTAATATTGTGTATCACTCACATATAATATGGTGAATGATCTTTATATTTTAATCATTATTAACATGACTTGAAATCCTAATAAATTACTAAGATCATCTAATTATGCTCCCATTAATAAGTTGTATGTTATTTTCATAAGAACACATCAAATCATAAACCCTAAAACTTAAATTTTCATAAGTTGTATGTTATTTTCATAAGAACACTTAAATTGAAAATGAATGATCCCACATTCATAATTATACTTGTCAAAACCCTAAAACTTGATAATGTTCTAAACACATTACACATTAAGATTCACTTCTAGTTTTATAGTTAACTTTGGTCTAAACAGCCAAAAACATCTTATCTGAAGTTTATTTATGTTTAACTTTGGTTTGTTCCAACTAAGTCATGAAGCATCTCAAGTCCAAACTTATCGATCAAACGCAAATGACACCGATCATATTTGATTGAATATACAAGATTATTTAAACCCTATCAAAGAAACATTTTCTTCAAAATTTATTCGTTTTGCCACTTCAAACCACAACCTTATAACTAGTCCTTTAAACTCTTAATAACTTAGCACATTAACTTCTATCATAATTACTAGATAGTGATTCACCTCAATCTTAGAGTGTTACTATACTTCACTTGTATACTTTGCATGTTAAACACTTAAATGCTTTTTAGATATATTTACTTATGAAGTAAACATTAGAAATAACTAAATCCTAAAAAGATCACCGAAATTTAACTTATTCTTGTTATTGGGGAATTATCTCGAGATTTTACAAAATGCATTACATTACTTATACATCAGCATATTGCTTCTTTAAACATTCGTCCTTACCGGACCAATGATGCTATTTTCAGATACTAGATCTTATATCGTTTCGAAGACCGTGAGTGCATAATCTTGCAATCACAAAAGGCAAGTTCACACTTGCTCATGTCCTTTAATTATTTTCTATCAAGTATTTTCAAATCAAATGTTATCATCACCTGCATTTCAAAAAGGTCAAAAAACACTATTTTCAATAATAATGTAAACTACTGGTGATCAGCTAATATATTAAGCCTAGCAATTGGAATACCATTGTACAGGAATATATCATATAGGACTTAACAACCAATGTCGCCAGTGATTCTTGCGCCGTACAATACGCGTTAACCATGAGATCTACAATGGCTCTGAGGAAGCCATCTGGATCTTCTTCCTCTCGCATGAATCTGGATGCGCAGGCCGTGGCTATGTAACATCCCAAAACTCTAATCCAAGGTTATTAAGATCCAAATCATCAAATTTAGAGTCAACAAAAACTTTTCCATTTAAAAATAATTAAGCATTCATATGTATGTGCATTTAATTTAGGAGTTGATTTGAATTGCCATGTTTGAGTGATACATTGGTGGTAAAATAATTCTAAGGTGAATTAAACATTATCTAGATCATTCCCAAACAAATCCCAAAGAAAAACAAATCAAGATGAATAAAATAAGCAAATGGTCATTTGGGCCATTTTAATCACCATGCCTACTTTGGCTATTCCTAGAACTCAAATCTTAACAGAAACAATTGTGGTTCTTTGCACCCCTTACTAGTACAAGTAGTGATGTACCAAGGCCCACATTGTTTCATCCCAAAAACTTTCAAACACTAAATTTAAATGACATTTGAAAATTGAATCTAGTGTAGGTATCAAGATCACACTTATTCAAAAACAACTCAAATGAACTCCATTTAAAGATCCCAAGCAACCAGAGATGCTCAAGCATCTGATCAACAACTCCACCAAATTTCACTTCAAAATTCAAAAGTATTCTTCTTTCGGCCATTTTGTCAAACACCTTGTGGGCAGAATCAAATTGGCCTAATTATTACTGTTTTTGATCAAATTATTTCGAACCATTTGAACCCTAGTAGATGCCTTTGTCTCCCCTAGACCCAACCAAGCCATCAAGAGGCTACCCCTTAGCCATTTGCAGCAGTGTCGCGCCACCTGAGCACCATGCTCGCCGGTCGAGCATGGATAGGTCGCAGCCAACCGCCCCGCTCTCTCTCGCCATGTCTAGTAGCTAGACCAGACCACACCGCGACTCACTGCCCCTTCCCCAAGCCCAGCCAGGCCCTGGACCACCTCAGCACCGCGCCGCCCTTTCTCTCTACGAGCTCGCTAGAGCGCGATCGCCACCAGCACGTTGCAGACCGCGCCTCGACCGCAGACCGCGCACGCCGCTCCGCCTCGACCCCAGCACCCCGCCAGACACGGCCGTGCACCATTGCGCGACCCACATTCGCCGGGCGCCGTGTCGAGCACCGCCTCTATCTCCTAGAGCGCGCAACGCTCCCGACCATATGTCACCCCCTAGCCCCGCCATTGCGCCGTAGCTGACCGCCAGGGAACCGCCCACCGTCTGCCTACCTCACCCACGCTGATAGCCCCCTATGCCGTCGTCACCGACGAGCTCCGCCCACACCTCTCGGTCTGACCGTCGTGCCTATATAAGCAGGCCTCCCCAGCACAAATTCCTCACACCATTCCACTCCCCTCTCTCACCTGAGCATTTCCCCTCTCTCACCAGAGCCGCTCGACCCATAGTTTGCCGGAATTGCACCGGAGGAGCCCGCTGCAGAGGAGGAGAAGCTGTCGTCGATTCCGTCCACCGTAGCCCCTGCCATGACCTCGCCTGAGTCCGCCGTCGCCGTCCAGTTCGATCGCCCGCCTCGCCGCACTAGCTGGAGCCCTGGTGCATTCCCCGTAGACCCTCACCAGCCGTTTAGGGTTCGGTCTCGCCGGCGACAAGTCCGTCATTGACGACGACTGTGAGCCGTTGATCTGCGTTACAATCGTGTGGCCCAGATTACTAGATACCGTTTCGGGTTTTAAGTCTTGCTGACAAGCGGGGCCAACCCGTCAGTCGCCCTCTGCGCCGCTGAACGTCACTGGGCCAGCCCATTTCCTTTCCCGCGCGACCCATTTAATTCAAATTTAGATTTATCTATTTTAGCTGAAACTCAGTTCTGTCCCTTAGTTTAAAAATCAATTCAGGAAGATTTACTGAACCAAACTGAGTGATTCTAATTTTGTTCGAAAGCTTCTAAAAATATCTATCCAAGCCTGTTGGATTTAATTCATTTAGAGTTAGAGATCTCTCCTAGTAAAAATAACAAGACAAAAGCATTTGCACATTCAAACATTTTTATAAAATCAACCATAATAGCTTTTGAGTTGATTCCAACTCTCAAAAATCACATTTAACCATTCCTATCTAAATATTTAATAATATTAAGGTTTGCATGCAGTGACTAAGGACTAGTACCACAATAATGCTATATAGGCATTTCTAGTCACTTTAAATCATTAATTATTAAACTTAAACTTAATTAAATGTGATCCAACCTTTAAATCACATTCCCATATGTTAGAATATGTGGTGATAACATGTGTCCACATGATCCCATATTGTAATTGGAGAATATTAAATCTTAGTTATCTTTCAATGAGTAGAAATTACTTTTCTCAAATAAAAAGAAGGAAGCTAGTTAATTAAACCTTGTGATGCTTGTGATGATAATAGATCATCAAATGTGTGCCTTAGTATGCTAAGTAGACTAGTTAAACCTTGTTTGGTGATTGTGTACCCCGTATGTATTTATAGACGATAGTACCGACCAAGCTTTCAAGGAGGAGGAGTTCTACCAAGAGGAGGAGGAGGAAAACTTCAACCACTGCACTACACAAGGCAAGCCTAGCACTTCAAGTAAACTGAGCAAGCTAACACTTGCAGGTATTATACTAGCAAGCCATCATTAACAATGCAAGCTAACACCTGCAAGCTATTGTTAGCAAGCTAGAATTAAGCTAGATAACCTAAGCAAGATGCATTAGGCATGCTTTGGTTATACCACTTTGAATACTACCTACCCCAAGTTTACTTCAAGCTTTTACTTTCTTTACTTTACCAAAATCCCTTACTTGTTTGAAGGTGGCATAAAAAGTATAAAACTTGACCTATCTAGATAACCTTAGATGTCATTCTATGGCATGAGATTGAGATTAACATCCCACCTTAGTGAACACTCTTAACTTAGTAGCTTAGAGCTAAATCAAAACTTGAGTCACTTTAGATGGGAACACTTGGTGAAAATGAATTGTGAAAACCTTGGAATGATGAGTCATTCTATTGAGATGTTTTGACATGTGTTGAGAAACACAAATGGTTTATGATGATGAAAATATTGAGGCATGAGACTTAGCCCTTTTACAAAAACTGATAGTTGGATTCGGATGCGATACCATTCCAAATTTTACCGTACAACCACAATAACTGAATTGGGTAAGGCTTAGCCAGAAGTTTATATGCATTAGTATTAGTTTCCTCGTGGGAGAGGTTTGAGCTGAGGCTACCTCTCAATGTTGTCCACCTATACAGTGCCCAAGATGACAGATGGTCATGGTTGGGAGGCCATGCTCATAGGAGAGGTGCTTATACTAGGGTGTGTAAAGGAAAGATTATGTTTGATTATCTGCATACTAAGTATGATGATTCAAGGTTATCCCTGACAGATGTATCGAATCTTGTGGTGAAAGTGTACCACCTCTGCAGAGTGTCAAACTATTCGAATAGCCGCGTCCGCGGTTATGGACAGTTGGAGTGGCCATACTGTTTTGTTTTCAGATGTTTTCAAAATGACTTATAAAATGAATGATGAATCTTGACTTGACCACAACAGGGTTGTGACTATGACACTAGCTACCCAACTTAAGTGATTCTAGAACTTTATTTTATCTTTCTTTGTTTCTAAACTCAGCTTAGGTTTCAAACTTAACTTTACAAATAAACATAGAGTTATCTCTTCCCACTAGCACTACCTTACTTGTTAGTGATAGTTTGCGAGTACTTAAAGAGTACTCATGGCTTTTGTCCTTGGCTATTCCTAAGGCCAGACTATGAAGGAGACTATCAAGATGATGGACAGCCGGATGGCTATGATAACTTTGACTATCTTCCATCGTCAGCATTGCATGTGCCACTGAAGATGGACCCCACTGCTATGCTTATTATTTATTCCGCTGCTTGTTGTACTAAGTCTGGATCATGATATCCTTTATTCGTGTAAGACCTTATATTTCTTTGTAATGGATGGTGTACTGTGATATCCGATCTGTTATGTCTCGCAAAAATGGTAATCCTGGGATTGCGATGTATGACATAACATGCATCTGGGATTGAAAATCTGGGTGTTGACAAGCTGGTATTAGAGCCATCCTGACCATAGGAGACCCTAGTTAGAATGGACGTCCGAACAAAAACTTAATTTCAAAACCAAAGTGAGTATTTATGAAAAACTATTTCCTCTCTTATCCTTGGGAATTCATTCTTTCTCAAAAATTCATGTTCCTGCAATTCTTACATTACTACATAAAATTGGACACACTTGATCACTTCACTAACTTCCTCATCCTTAATTCATGTAGATGGAGACTCAGTTCAGCAAGTTCTACCAGTTGGGCAACGGAGGTCAACTGATCTTCGAGAGGGATCTAGATTCACTGTCTGAGTTATTGTGACGCCCACATCCGGAGTTTCTTGGAGCTCAACTTCCTGGACCCCCAGGAGGAGATTTACAATGGCTAGTCACCGCTGATCTCCGTGGAAGCATAGAAGCACCAACGTCCGGAAGAATCCAGTTCTCCGTAGGAGAGAACGACTGGCTAGATGGATTAGCCAGGGCAATGCATGAAGCTCTCGCACGTCTATGTGCCCTTAGTGTCAACCAAATCCAAGCAACCCGCTTTGCGCACTATGCAAGGCGTGACTTCATGGGAATGCCAATGGAGATGCCAAGTCACCTGGAGTTGAAGCGTCAAGTGGAGAACCTTGACTTCCTGTTGTACGATCGCCAGAAGGAATTGGACAATGCTAGGGAGTTCACAAACCACAACCGTGCCATTGCCACCCAGAAGGCCCAGACTTTCTCACTGCTTGTCAAGGACCGTCAGTATCTTCGCCTCCAGCGCAAAAAGAAGGATCGCACCATCGCCCGTCTTGCCAAGAAGGTGGCCGACCTCGATAAGACTTATGACCCACAGGTATAGGGGGTGTATCACAGTATTTTCGAGGGAAGTGAAACCCAATTTATTGATTCGACACAAGAGGAGCGAAAAAATATTTATAAGCCTTAATAACTGAGTTGTCAATTCAGCTGCACCTAGAAACAATCTTGCTCACAACAGTTTATTAGTAGCAACAGTTTTGTAATAGGAGTAGTAAAGTAACATCAGTAGTAAAGTAAAGACACCAGCAACAATAGCAGTAAACAGTAGGATTCGAGTGCGGTAGGCATAGGGATGGATGGACAGGCATTGCATGGACAAGACAATTCAAATAGCAATCAGAACATAAGGTAATTGCAGATAAATAAGATAAAGCATCCAAGTACTAGATAATCCTAGGCATGTGTTCTATATATAGTCATACGTGCTCGCAATGAGAACTTGCACAACATCTTTTGTCCTGCCAGCCCGTTTGTAGCAGGGCCTCAAGGGAACTACTCGCAATTAAGGTACTCCTTTGAATAGAGCACCGGAGCAAAGCATTAACACTCCGTGAACACATGTGATCCTCACATCAAAGCCATTCCCTCCAGTTATCCCGATTTCTGTCACTTCGGGGCCATTGGTTCCGGACAACAAACGCGTGTATACAACTTCTAGATAAGACCATAAACAATACTATCATAATGAATCAATAACATGTTCAGATCTGAAATCATGGCACTCGGGCCCTAGTGACAATCATTAAGCATAACAAGTTGTAACAAAGTCATAAAGCACTAATAAAAGATACTAGGCACCATGCCCTAACAATCTGATGCCATTACATGAACGATCTCATCCAATCCCTACCATCCCCATAGCCTACAACGGGGGATTACTCACTCATAGATGGGGGAAACATGGATGGTCGATGGAGAAGCGATGGTGATGATGATGGCGATGATCTCCTCCAATTCCCCGTCCCGGCAGGGTGCCAAAACGGAGTTTCTGGTGCTATTTCGTGGAATCTGGTGGTGGCGGAGCAGAACTCCTTCTGGAAAAACGTCAAACCCCCCCCTGAGTTTTTAGGTCAGAAGGCATCTTATAGGCGAAGAGTGAGACCGAGGGGGTGTCTGGCGCGGCCAGGCCCAGCCCTCGCGGCCAGGTGGTGTGGCTGGGCCCCAGCCCCTCTCCGTCTCGTATTCTGGCTCCTAGTGTCCCCCGGTAAAATAATGACTTTGGCTTTTGTCCCGTCCAATTCCTAGAATATTCATTTTCTGACTTTCCTAGAACCAAAAACAGCAGAAAACAGGCAGCTGGCACTGTGGCTCTTGTTAATAGGTTAGTCCAAGAAATCATGTGAAAAGTACTCCAAAGTGTGGACAAAACACAAGAAAGTAGATAAAACCAAGCATGGAACATCAAAAATTATAGATACATTTGCAATGTATCAACATCCCCAAGCTTAACTCCTGCTCGTCCTCGAGTAGGTAAGTGATAAAAAGAAAGAATAATTTTTGAGGTGACATGCACCATCATAAACTTGATCAAAGTATTTGTAAAACATTCAAAGCTGGGATCATAGTACTTCAATCATAACATGAAAGACAAAGTTCTAGCAATAAGACATAGCAACTATGTTGCAACATGAAAAGGCACAAACAAAAGATTCATGAATAACAATGCTTTGCAGACGTTTGTTTGTTTCACATAAAGAAAACATACCATAGTGGCATTCAGCTTGTCCCTCATAGAGTAGCAAACATAAATGCATAGGACACCTTCAAAGTTTACAAGAGTGACTAGATACAAATAGTTTAAAACAAGCAATATCAAGGTATACATCAATCAACAAGTCTTGGGACAATGCACATAGAACTAAGAATGGCCACTATGCTCTCAAGAAAGTGCTCATATAATGTGTGGAGACTCAACAAGGAAATGAACAGGTTTTGAAAAGTTTGAAAGGCTTCCAAATGTTGAAAGTATGGTACTCATTAGCTTTGAGCTCTCATTGCCCCTATCATAAGCATCTTTAAATGGTTAAGGTTAAAGTGACACAACTAAGAGGATATGCTTGACAAGTTATAAATCAAAGTCTCATGCCCCTTACTAACGAAGACCGATCCTCATGCTACTCAACTTAAGTCATGAGTAAGCTCTTGTCATTGTAAGTATATACGTATCATAGAGAACCGCCAACGGGGTACCCCTTGCACATGATACAGGAGTTATCCCATAATCAAAATGACAAGGCAAGCAGACAATGAGCATCTAAGCGATCTTTTTATTTACTATGTGCATAGATTTTTATTGAGGATGCTTCATAGAATGCTCATTATGGTTATGCTGCAAGTTTCCACCATGATTAGGCATGGCTTAGGCTAGCGGCCCAGGCGTTTCTCTAACATACATACAAACTCCATGATCTTACAAGTTCCACTTTTATTTCACACCACCGGGATCCATAAGCAAAAGAACATGATATCAACGAGGTACTAAGTACCAATGCAATGTTGAAAGCATTCCCCATGATACATGGTTCTGCTAACTTCAACTTATAAAGCGCAAGCATATATGCAACAAAGAAGGACGCAATGGTTTAGGTTTATTAAATGCAAGAAAATAAAGTGTGCCATCAAGTTCGTGAGAGCTTTACTAACTAACTTTCTCATAACAAGCAAACATTTTATTTGGACGAAAACAAGGCATATTGAATATGCACGGAAATAGCAAATGATGCTAATAGGTAGGTATGGTGGACACTTTGGAAATATTTGGTTTTAGGGAGTTGGAAACATGAGTAAAACATACTCACTGAAAGTGAAGGCTAGCAATAGTAAGGGAGCGACAAACAAGAGAGCAATAATGGCAAAAATCATGCAGAGCGACAAAATATCATTGATCAAAGCATAAAGTGATACTACAAGTTGAAAACTAAAGGATCATAAAGGCTTATGGTGACTTGGGATAGTCATAACATGGTCTAAGCATGTGCCAAGTCAACCCAAATAAAGCATCAAAGGAGAATACCACAATACTATGCTTTAATATGCTAAAACAACGCATGATTCTTCCAAGGCACATTAAGCAATCTCAATTGTTTATAACAAGTCATGCTACAACAAAGAATACTAAGCATAAAGACAAAACAATATCAAGCATGGCATGACAAAGCATAGGCCACAGTCAAAAACAAGCTCTCTTTACCACTTAAGCATGAGCTTTCCTACTCTTTTCCAAACCAAACCAAACTATTTGAAAACCAATGTATAAAAGAGGGGGGTCCAACCAATTCATTCAGCAAACTAAGCAAACAAGGCAAACAAAAACCAAAACGAAAACAAAAAAGAAGACGCTCCAAGAACAACACAACTATGCATGAAACAATAAAAATGAAGCGTTTGGAAGAAACCTGGGATTTTTATTGATGAAGAGGGGGATGCCTTGGGCATCCCCAAGCTTTGACGCTTGTACTTCTTGGATATTTCTTGGGGTGACACGTGTGGAATCCCCAAGCTTGAGCTTTAGTCCATCCTTCATCTCATTACTCATTCCTTCCATACACCTTGAATTTTTCCTTCATACAAAACTTCACACAATCTATATTAGCAACATTAGTGCACTCAAGATAAATAAGTCTTAAGGTTAAGTTCTAACACCAAATAAACTTCCATTAAAACACTAGCTACTGTAGTACTTCCCTCAAAAAGCTCGATTCCCCAAAAGAACTCAAAAAGGAACCAACAAGAAGCAAATGCAGAAAATGCCAAAAATCTGTCAAAACAGACCAGCAGGTAAAGATGGATTTTTTCGAAGACCTTCTGTTCCTCAAATCAAAAAGTGTTAAACTAACGAAAGTTATATAACTACCTGGGGCAGAAGCACAAAAATTCACGCCTCACAAATACGTTCAGAGATTTTACACGGTTTTTTATGGTGAAGCACAGAAATCTGTTTCGGGACAGCAACTTTCCCAGTCATTACTTCTCTCTCATTAGAGGTTACTCTTGGCACAAAAAGCAAATAAAAAGGATAAGGAGCGGTTATTACTGAAGTAATAACTTCGAATACTCATCTAAAACTTTTGGGTTATCTCCCAATAAGTACTTTTCTTTAACGCCTTTAAGTTAGGCATAAGCAAAAACTAAAATGGATAGAATAGAAGTAAGCGGAGATAATCATGGTGAAAACATTGTTTTGTTTAATGAAATCCTTTTGTTAACAAGGTTGATTAGGTCTTGCTACCAAAACAATTTCATATGAGACAAAACTTTGTATTCCACTAGTGATTATGTTACCTCAACTTTGATAGCAATGGTCCCAATCATAATAGTTTCAAATTTTTCTCTTGGTATGGGACAATATATTTCTCCAACTTGAATGCCCTCAACATGTTCAATTGAATTCAAACCATAAGTCCTTTCAATATTCTTGGGGAAATAGACAGTATGTTCCTTGTCATTAACATTAAATGTCACCTTTCCTTGATTACAATTAATAACAGCTCCTGCAGTATTAAGAAAAGGTCTCCCAAGAATAATAGACATATTATCATTTTCAGGCATTTCAAGCACAACAAAATCAGTTAATATCAAGCAATTATGAGCCACTTGAACAGGTACATCCTCGCATATACCAATAGGAATAGTGGTAGATTTATCAGCCAATTGTAAAGATATATCAGTTGGTATTAATTTTTCTAGTTGAAGCCTCTTATAGAGAGAGAAAGGCATACCACTAACTCCAGCTCCCAAATCACACAAAGCAGTTCTAACATAACTATTCTTAATAGAGCAAGGGATAGTTGGAATCCCTGGGTCTCCAAGTTTCTTAGGAACCTTACCATTTAAGGAATAATTAGCAAGCAAAGTAGAAATTTATTCATTAGGGATCTTCCTTTTATTCGAGACAATATCCTTCATATACTTTGAGTAAGGAGGCAATTTAATAGCATTAGTCAAAGGAATTTGCAAGAATAAAGGTTTCATCCACTCACAAAACTTATTATAGTGTTCATGTTCCTTTGACTTGTGTTTCTTATCAGGGAAAGGCATAGGTTTTTGGACCCAAGGCTCTCTTTCACTACCATGCTTCTTAGCAATAAAATCTTCTTTGGTGTATTTAGTATTCTTAGTGTGGTTTTTAGGTTCTTCTTCAACTTTTTCTTCATTAGGAACTTCATTTTCTTCATTACCACTTTCAGTTTCAGCATCAGAAATAGATATACTATTAGGATCTATAGCAGGTTTAGAGGGTTCTACAATAGTTTTATATTTCTTTTTCCTTTCCTTACAAGTAGAGACACTATTTTCAGCTTGTTGAGAATCCTGCTCAATTCTTTTGGGATGCCCCTCAGGATAAAGAGGATCCTAGGTAGCAGCACCACTTCTAGTTCTAATTTCATAAGCATGTTTTTCTTTAGCAGCATTAACTAGCAAGTCTTTCTGCACTTTAACGAGTTGATATATTTGAGTTTGAACCATTTGAAAGTGTTTAACAATCATTTTAACATCATTAGAGGTTCTTTCCACAATATCCTTCAACTCAACAATAGCTCTAGTGTTTTCCATTAGATGATTTTGCACCCTTTTATTAAAATTATCTTGCTTAACAATAAAGATATCGAATTCTTCTAAGCATTGATCAAAAGGTTTTGAGTAAGGGATATCACCTTCATCAAAGTGTTGGAGAGAGTGTACCTCAATAGTGGATGAGTAGGGAATAGGCTCACATAATTCTTCAATAGGAGGTAAATTCTTGACATCTGGAGCTTTAATTCCCTTCTTCTTAAGACATTTCTTAGCTTCCTTCATCACTTCATCTTTTAATTCAATAACTCCCCTCTTCTTTGATGTTGGAATAGGCACTGGTATAGTAGGTTTAGGTACAATTACTTCAGGTATAGCTTGTTTAGGAGGAGTCCAATCTTCAGAGTTCTTACTTATTTTAGACATTAATTCCTCAGCTTCCTTAGGAGTCCTATTCCTGAATACACAATCAGCACAACTATCTAGGTATGTCCTAGATTCTTCGGTTAGTCCATTATAAAATATATCAAGAAGCTCATTCTTAGGTAATGGACTTCCAGCATGTGCATGAATCAAAGCACAAAACCTTGCCCAAGATTCGGGTAATATCTCTTTTTCTTCCTGTTTAAAATCAAAACGTTCCTACAAAATAGCATGTCTAGCACTAGGAGGAAAATATTTCTGCAGGAAAGTACTAATCAAGAAATCAGGGCTATCAATAGATCCAGGAGGTAAATTACTAAACCATGTTTTAGCTTCTCCTTTCAGTGAAAAGGGGAAAATCTTAGCAACAAAGTAAGTACGCATCTTAATATCATCAGAAAACAAGCCACTCATGGTAGAAAGTTCATTCATATGTGCTACCACACTTTCATTCTTAGTCCCACAAAAAGGTTCTTTCTCAACAATAGCTATGTAAGATAGATCGAGAGAGAAATCATAATCTTTATCTATAATGTTTATGGGAAAAGCAACAAACTTAGTAATAGGAGATAATTTGGGTCTAATAGTACGCCTCTCAAGGAGACTCTTAGCAGCGCTCCTATCATGGGTGTTTTTACATTCTTTAATAAATTCATCGGTCATCTCAACATAACCATCTTCAATATCATAACTCTCACTAGACTCAGGTGAACTAACAGGTGTGGTAGTGTCTTCATTAGGAGTTTCAGTATTTCCAGCTATAGTTTTAGCAATCGTAGCATCTAGGAAAGGACCTAATGAACCACTCTTATCAAGCACAAATGAAGCAGCATCATAAGCATCAGAAGTTTCAGATTCAGCAGTAGTGAAATGTGTGTAGCATGTGTATGTGGTGGTGTAAGGAGCTTACTCATAACAGATGGTGAATCAAGAGCAATAGATGTGTTCAAAACCGTACCTCTTCATGTAGTGGATGGTAAAATAGGAACCTTGCCATCACGAGACTTACCCATTATGGATGGATAGCAGCGAACAATAGAGAATCCAAGTGAACTTGATAAATAAAGCTATGCTCCCCGGCAACGGCGCCAGAAAATAGTCTTGATGACCCACAAGTATAGGGGGTGTATCGCAGTATTTTCGAGGGAAGTGAAACCCAATTTACTGATTCGACACAAGGGGAGCCAAAGAATATTTATAAGCCTTAACAACTGAGTTGTCAATTCAGCTGCACCTGGAAACAATCTTGCTCACAGCAGTTTATCAGTAGCAACAGTTTTGTAATAGGAGTAGTAAAGTAAAGACAGAAGCAACAATAGCAGTAAACAGTAGGATTCGAGTGCGGTAGGCATAGGGATGGATGGATGGGCATTGCATGGACAAGACAATTCACATAGCAATTAGAACATAGGGCAATTGCAGATAAATAAGATAAAGCATCCAAGTACTAGATAATCCTAGGCATGTGTTCCATATATAGTCATACGTGCTCGCAATGAGAACTTGCACAATATCTTTTGTCCTGCCAGCCCGTTTGCAGTGGGGCCTCAAGGGAACTACTGGCAATTAAGGTGCTCCTTTTAATAGAGCACCGGAGCAAAGCATTAACACTCCATGAACACATGTGATCCTCACATCAAAGCCATTCCCTCCGGTTATCCCGATTTTTGTCACTTCGGGGCCATTAGTTCCGGACAACAACGCGTGTATACAACTTGTAGATAAGACCACAAACATTACTATCATAATGAATCAATAACATGTTCAGATCTGAAATCATGGCACTCGGGCCCTAGTGACAAGCATTAAGCATAACAAGTTGCAACAAAGTCATAAAGCACTAATAAAAGATACTAGGCACCATGCCCTAACAATCTGATGCTATTACATGAACAATCTCATCCAATCCCTACCATCCCCATAGCCTACAGTGGGGGATTACTCACTCATAGATGGGGGAAACATGGATGGTCGATGGAGAAGCGATGGTGATGATGATGGCGATGATCTCCACCAATTCCCCGTCCCGGCAGGGTGCCAGAACGGAGTTTCTGGTGCTGTTTTGTGGAATCTGGTGGTGGCGGCGGAGCGGAACTCCTTCTGGAAAAATGTCGACCCCCTTGAGTTTTTAGGTCAGAAGGCATCTTATAGGCGAAGAGGGAGACCGAGGGGGTGTCTAGGGCGGCCAGACCACCCCTTGGCGCGGCCAGGCCTAGCCCGCGTGGCCAGGTGGTGTGGCTGGGCCCCAGCCTCTCTCCATCTCGTATTCTGGCTCCTGGTGTCCCCCGGTAAAATAATGACTTTGGCTTTTGTCCCGTCCAATTCCGAGAATATTCATTTTCTAACTTTCCTGGAACCAAAAACACCAGAAAACAGGCAGCTGGCACCGTGGCTCTTGTTAATAGGTTAGTCCAAGAAATCATATGAAAAGTACTCCAAAGTGTGGACAAAACACAAGAAAGTAGATAAAACCAAGCATGGAACATCAAAATTTATAGATACATTTGCAATGTATGAAAGACCATCAAGGAGCAAGAAGCTCAGCTTGCAGCAAAGGAGGAAGAAGAGGAGGGTGAATACATCCAGGGAGATATGGATTCTTACCTTAGCAATGATGATGATTTTCTGGAGGAGGATGCTGTGGACTTTCACACTAACGATGATGACTCCGACTTCATCGACGATGAGTAGATGCACTAGATCACTGTCGTAGCATGAGATGTATTGGTCCCATTATATCGTAGCTTACAGAATGGTTCTTAAAACCATCCGTTTGCCTTGTTGTGGTGTGTGTGTGTTTGTACCGTGTGCTTTGCTTGAATGAATGAAATAGAGTTAGTTGCAAAAACTAGTCAAACTCAAAGTTTTAGCTTTGAAACCAAAACCATGAACCTTAGAATTTTCCCTCTTACCCCTTTATCTACCTCAATCTTCAGATGACTCGTGGAAACCTCGGAGGGAGCAGCTCATCGCAAGACCCAATGCTGCAGATCATGCATATGTTAGTTGCAGACCGTGAAGCAAGCATGGTAGAACGCCAGGCCAACTTAGCAACACTACAGCAGATAGCCCAGATGGCCGAAAACAACCAAGGGCATGGAAATCAGGATCATCAAGGATCCAAGCTCAAGAACTTCTAGAATACCAATCCCCCAATCTTTAGCACTTCGGAGAACCCATTAGATGCTGATGACTAGTTGCAGACGATGGAGAACAATTTGTAAGTAGCCAGAGTTGATGACAACGAGAAAGTTCTCTTTGCCACCCACTACTTGGTAGGAGACGCAAGAGCCCAGAGACCCTATAGTATGCCCCCGGATAGGGATATTGAGTTCATAATCGAACTAATCCCCGGAACCAGACCTATAACCCAGAGACCCTATAGCATGAACCCCTCAGAGTTAGTGGAACTGAAGAAGCAGTTGGATGCCATGTTAGAGAAATGCTTGATTCAACCAAGCGCATCGCCATGGAGATCACCAGTGTTATTCGTCGACAAGAAATATGGAGGCAACCGTATGTGCACAGATTACAGAAAGTTGAATGATGTCACCATCAAGAACAAGTACCCCTTGCCAAAGATAGAGGATCTATTTGATCAATTGACTGGAGCCCAAGTATTCTCAAAGATTGATCTTAGGACTGGTTATCACCAACTTAAGATTCATGCAACGGATATTCCAAAGACCGCCTTTACTACTCGTTATGGTTTATATGAGTATATAGTCATGTCTTTTGGATTAACCAATGCCCCTGCTTATTTCATGAATCTCATGAATAAGATCTTTATGAATTTCCTAGATAAGTTTGTCGTTGTGTTTATCGACGATATCCTTATCTACTCTAAGTCATAAGAAGAGCATGAGCAACATCTGAGAATCATCCTAGAAACCCCGAGAGAGCATCGGTTATATGCCAAGTTCAGCAAGTGTGAGTTTTGGCTGAAAGAAGTAGGATTCCTAGGACATATTGTGTCTACCGGAGGAGTCTCTGTTGATCCTGCCAAGATCAAAGATGTCGAAGAATGAGAAGCCCCAACCACTCAAACCCAAGTCCGTGCATTTCTCTGATTGGCGGGATATTAGCGCAAGTTCGTCGAAGGATTTTCGAGCATCGCCAGACCCATGACCCAATTATTGAAGAAGGACAAGAAGTTTGAATGGATCGACAAATGTGAAGCCAGTTTCCAAGAACTTAAGAAGAGATTGATTTCTGCCCCAATATTGATCATGCCAGACATCAAGAAGCCATTTGATGTATATTGTGATGCATCCAAGATTGGTCTCGGATGTGTATTGATGCAAGAAGGCAAAGTCATCGCTTATCTGTCTCGACAACTAAAGAAGCATGAGCAGAACTATCCGACCCATGATCTTGAGTTAGCATCCGTAGTTTTGGCATTGAAGACATGGCGTCACTATCTTATGAGTAATCTCTGTGAGATTTACTCAGATCACAAGAGTTTGAAGTATATTTTCACTCAGAAGGAGCTGAATATGAGACAAAGGAGATGGATAGAGTTAATCAAGGATTATGACCTTGACATTCACTATCACCCCGGCAAAGCCAATGTGGTAGCGGATGCTCTTAGCAGATTGCCGTGTAAGCTAAACACCATGATCAAAGAGAAGCAACCAAGTTTGTATGAGGAGTTGGAGCAGTTTAGAACTGAGCTAGTTAGCAAAGGATTCTTAGCTAGCATTGAACTTCAACCCACTTTGATTAGCCAAATCAAGGAAGCCCAGAAGGTAAATGAAAGTATCGATGGAATCAAACATTGTATTGGTACAAGAAAGGTACCTGGATTTACCGAAGACGAAGAATGAGTTATGTAGTACAAAGGCCGTATATGTGTGCCAGCAGATTCGGAGCTGAAGCAAGTTATCATGCAGGAAGATCATGATACTCTTTATTCTATCCACCCTAGAGGAACGAAGATGTATCAAGATTTGAAAGAGCAATTTTGGTGGCACAAGATGAAAAGAGAAATTGGAAGCTACATCGCCAAGTGTGACATCTATCAATGAGTTAAAGCAAAGCATCAGAAACCCGCAGGACTGCTGCAACCATTGCAGATTCCGGAATGGAAGTGGGATTCCGTCGGAATGGACTTTATCACCGGTTTGCCTACTTCTTGTACGGGAAATGACTCAATCTGGGTCATCGTTGATAGACTGTCCAAGGTAGCTCACTTTATACCTGTCAAGACAACCTACCAGAGTTCAAAGCTAGCAGAGCTGTATATTGCTAGGATTGTTAGTCTGCATGGAACCCCCAAGACCATAGTATCAGATCGAGGAACCCAATTGACCTCGAGATTTTGGCAGAAAGTCTAGGAAGGATTGGGAACCAAGTTGAATTTCAGCACCGCTTATCACCCGCAAACTGATGGACAGACTGAAAGAGTCAACCAAATCTTAGAAGATATGTTGAGAGCTTGTGTGTTAGAGTATGGATCAAAATGGGAAGACTGCCTGCCTTTCGCAGAATTCTCATATAACAACAGTTATCAAGCTAGCTTGCAAATGGCATCATTTGAGTTCCTATACGGAAGAAAGTGTTGCACCCCTTTGAATTGGTCGCAAGTAGGAGATACTCAGATCTCTGGACCCGACATTCTCCGAGAAGCCGAAGAGAAGGTGCATAAAGTCCGTGAGCACCTCAAGACCGCCCAATCCAGACAGAAGAGTTATGCTGACAAAAGAAGGAGAGACCTGACTTTCAATGTGGAGATTTTGTATATCTCAAGGTTTCGCCATTGAAGGGAACGCAACGCTCTAGTCTGAAAGAAAAGTTAGACCCTAGATATATCGGGCCCTTCAAGATTCTAAACCATCGAGGAGAAGTATCGTATCAACTGGAACTACCTGAAGAGATGTCAGCCATCCACAATGTGTTCCATATCTCGTTACTTCGCAAATGCCTAGAAGTGCCGGAGAAGACCGAAGTTTTCAAGAACATCGATCACCGAGCTGTTGATATCAACAAGGACCTGGCATATCGTGAAGTGCCCATCCGTATCTTGGAGGAAGCTTACAGAACCACTAGGACCAGAAGTATCAAATTTCTCAAGATTCAATGGAGCAACCATACCGAAGAGGAAGCCACTTGGGAGCGAGAAGATTACATTAGGACAGAGTTCCCAGATCTCTTTAGTTCCTAGTTCTCTTTCGTAAATCTCGGGACGAGATTTTTTTTAAGGGGGGAAGGTTTGTAACATCCCAAAACTCTAATCCAAGGTTATTAAGATCCAAATCATCAAATTTAGAGTCAACAAAAACTTTTCCATTTAAAAATAATTAAGCATTCATATGTGTGTGCATTTAATTTAGGAGTTGATTTGAATTGCCATGTTTGAGTGATACATTGGTGGTAAAATGATTCTAAGGTGAATTAAACATTATCTAGATCATTCCCAAACAAATCCCAAAGAAAAACAAATCAAGATGAATAAAATAAGCAAATGGTCATTTGGGCCATTTTAATCACCATGCCTACTTTGGCTATTCCTAGAACTCAAATCTTAACAGAAACAATTGTGGTTCTTTGCACCCCTTGCTAGTACAAGTAGTGATGTACCAAGGCCCACTTTGTTTCATCCCAAAAACTTTCACACACTAAATTTAAATGACATTTGAAAATTGAATCTAGTGTAGGTATCAAGATCACACTTATTCAAAAACCACTCAAATGAACTCCATTTAAAGATCCCAAGCAACCAGAGATGCTCAAGCATGTGATCAACAACTCCACCAAATTTCATTTCAAAATTCAAAAGTTTTCTTCTTTCAGCCATTTTGTCAAACACCATGTGGGCAGAATCAAATTGGCCAAACTATTATTGTTTTGATCAAATTTTGTCGAACCATTTGAACCCTAGTAGATCCCTTTGTCTCTCCCAGACCCAACCAAGCCATCAAGAGGCTACCCCTTAGCCATTTGCAGCAGTGTCGCGCCACCTGAGTACCATGCTCGCCTGTCGAGCATGGATAGCTTGCAGCCGACCGCCCCGCTCTCTCTCGCCATGTCTAGTAGCTAAACCAGACCACACCGTGACTCACTGCCCCTTCCCCAAGCCCAGCCAGGCCCTGGACCACCTCAGCACCGCGCCGCCCTTTCTCTCTACGAGCTCGCCAGAGCGCGCCAGAGCGCGATCGCCGCCAGCATGTTGCAGACCGCGCCTCGACCGCAGACCGCGCACGCCGCTCCGCCTCGACCCTAGCACCCCGCCAGACACGGCCGTGCACCGCCGCGCGACCCACAGTCGCCGAGCGCCGCGTCGAGCATCGCCTCTGTCTCTTAGAGCACGCAATGCTCCCGACCATATGCCACCGCCCCTAGCCGCGCCATTGCGCCGTAGCTGACCGCCAGGGAACCGCCTACCGTTCACCTACCTCACCCACGCCGATAGCCCCCTGTGCCGTCGTCACCGACGAGCTCCGCCCACACATCTTGGTCTCACCCTCGCGCGTATATAAGCAGGCCTCCCTAGCACAAATTCCTCACACCATTCCACTCCCCTCTCTCTCCTGAGCATTTCCCCTCTCTCGCCGGAGACGCTCGAGCCATAGTTTGCCGGAATTGCACCGGAGGAGCCCGCTACAGAGGAGGAGAAGCTGCCGTTGATTCCGTCCACCGTAGCCCCTGCCGTGACCTCGCCTGAGTCCGCCATCGCCGTCCAGTTCGATCGCCCGCCTCGCCGTACTAGATGGAGCCCTGGTACGTTCCCCGTAGACCCTCACCGGCCGCTTAGGGTTCGGTCTCGCCGGCGACGAGTCCGTCGTCGATGACGACTGTGAGCCGTTGATGCGTGTTATAATCATGTGGCCCAGCTTGCTAGATACCGTTTCGGGTTTTAAGTCTCGCTGACAAGCGGGACCAACCTGTCAGCCGCCCTCTGCGCTGTTGAGCACCACTGGGCCAGCCCATTTCCTTTCCCGCGTGACCCATTTAATTCAAATTTAGATTTATCTATTTTAGCTGAAACTCAGTTCTGTCTGTTAGTTTAAAATTCAATTCAGGAAGATTTACTGAACCAAACTGAGTGATTCCAATTTTGTTGGAAAGCTTCTGAAATGATCTATCCAAGCCCGTTGGATTTAATTGATTTAGAGTTAGAGATCTCTCCTAGTAAAAATAACAAGACAGAAGCATTTGCACATTCAAACATTTTTATAAAATCAACCATAATAGCTTTTGAGTTGATTCCAAATCTCAAAAATCACATTTAACCATACCTATCTGAATATCTAATAATATTAAGGTTTGCATGCAGTGACTTTGGACTAGTACGAAAATAATGCTATATAGGCATTTCTAGTCACTTTAAATCATTAATTATTAAACTTAAACTTAATTAAATGTGATCCAACCTTTCAATTACATTCCCATATGTTAGAATATGTGGTGATGACATGTGTCCACAGGATCACATATTTTAATTGGAGAATATTAAATCTTAGTTATTTTCAGTGAGTAGAAATTACTTTTCTCAAATAAAAAGAAGGGAGCTAGTTAATTAAACCTTGTGATGATAATAGATCATCAAATGTGTGCCTTAGTATGCTAAGTAGACTAGTTAAACCTTGTTTGGTGATTGTGTACCCCATATGTATTTATAGACGATAGTACCGACCAAGCTTTCGAGGAGGAGGAGTTCTACCAAGAGGAGGAGGAAGAAAACTTCAACCACTGCACTACACAAGGCAAGCCTAGCACTTCAAGTAAACTGAGCAAGCTAACACTTGAAAGTATTATACTAGCAAGCCATCATTAACAAAGCAAGCTAACACCTGCAAGCTATTGTTAGCAAGCTAGAATTAAGCTAGATAACCTGAGCAAGATGCATTAGGCATGCTTTGGTTATACCACTTTGAATACTACCTACCCCAAGTTTTACTTCAAGCTTTTACTTTCTTTACTTTACCAAAGTCCCTTACTTGTTTGAAGGTAGCATAAAAAGTATGAAACTTGACCTATCTAGATAACCTTAGATGTCATTCTATGGCATGAGATTGAGATTAGCATCCCACCTTAGTGAACACTCTTAACTTAGTAGCTTAGAGCTAAATAAAAACTTGAGTCACTTCAGATGGGAACACTTGGTGAAAATGAATTGTGAAAACCTTGGAATGATGAGTCATTCTATTGAGATGTTTTGACATGTGTTGAGAAACACAAATGGTTTATGATAATGAAAATGTTGAGGCATGAGCCTTAGCCCTTTTACAAAAACCGATGGTTGGATTCGGATGCGATACCATTCCAAAATTTACCGTACAACCACAATACCTAAATTGGGTGAGGCTTAGCCGGAAGTTTATGTGCATTAGTATTAGTTCCCTCGCGGGAGAAGTTTGAGCTGAGGCAACCTCTCAATGTTGTCCACCTATGCAGTGCCCAAGATGACAAATGGTCATGGTTGAGAGGCCATGCTCATAGGAGAGGTGCTTATACTAGGGTGTGTAAAGGAAAGATTATGTTTGATTATCTACATACTAAGTATGATGATTTAGGGTTATCCCTGACAGATGTATCGAATCTTGTGGTGAAAGTGTACCACCTATACAGAGTGTCAAACTATTCGAATAGCCGCGTCCGCGGTTATGGACAGTTGGAGTGGCCATACTCGCTGTCAGATGTTTTCAAAATGACTTATGAAATGAATGATGAATCTTGACTTGACCACAACAGGGTTGTGACTATGACACTAGCTTCCCAACTTAAGTGATTCTAGAACTTTATTTTATCTTTCTTTGTTTCTGAACTCAGCTTAGGTTTCAAACTTAAATTTACAAATAAACATAGAGTTAGCTCTTCCCACTAGCACTACCTTAATTGTTAGTGATAGTTTGCGAGTACTTAAAGAGTACTCATGGCTTTTGTCCCTGGCTATTCCTATGACCAGACTATGAAGGAGACTACCAAGATGATGGACAGCAGGACGGCTATGATAACTAGGACTATATTCCATCGTCAGCATTGCCTGTGCCACTGAAGATGGACCCCACCGCTACGCTTATTATTTATTCCGTTGCTTGTTGTACTAAGACTGGATCATGAGATCCTTTATTCGTGTAAGACCTTATATTGGTTTGTAATGGATGATGTACTGTGATATCCAATCTGTTATGTCTCACAAAAATGGTAATCCTAGGATTGCGATGTATGACATAACAAGCATCTGGGATTAAAAATCTAGGTGTTGACAGTCTATTATCCTTGTAGCGTGAGTATGTAATTCGTAGAGAATATGCAGCATATGGGTGGGAGCCCTCAACGTCTCACGATAGTTCTGGCATCTATAAAGGTCTGTACTAACCATTCCCAAAATTCAATATGTGGGTGTGGCATACACCAAGGAGGAATGCAGGGTCGTGGAGAAGGACAGTGAATGGCTTGGATCTTAGGTTGGGCCTCAAACCAAGGAAGTTTGAACTGGGACATACTCCTAGCCGTGCAATAAAGCTTAATGTCTCTCATGGGTAAAGTAACGCACCTCTGTAGAGTGTAAAAAAGTGTGACATGTCACTCCCTATTCTGGAAAGGAGCTACGAACGCTGCAGGAAAGGAACTCCACAAAGTTCTAGTCAACCTGTGAAGGCTGACGGATATAGTTTTTTAGAATAAAAGAAATCTTCGAAGAAATTTTTACGAAAACCTGCATAGCCTACGACCCATGGTCTGTGGCTATAGATAGTGCATCAAACACTCCTTTTTAGTGAACTTGCTGAGTACGCTCGTACTCACCCGTACATTCTTAATCCTTGCTATATTCTAAAGCCGATGAAGATGACGTCAACACTAACTTATACGAAGTTAACTGAGAAATCAACATTGAAATCTAAAGATGTTCAATGAAGTCAACTGAGAAAGCATGTACATCAACTGAAGTAAAGACGAAGTTGCTGATTAGATAGGAGGATAATATTTAGCCATATAACCTATTTCTACAAAGCAATGCAATAGCAGCATTTGCAAGCCAGATTGTTTAGATGCTAGTCTATTAGTGAAGGGTTTATTTCTGATTCTTCTTTGTAAGAAGTTGCTTTCTTCCTCTTTAAGCTAGAATGTTCTCTGGATCTTTTGTAAAGAGTCGAGTTGTAACCTATAGTCATGTCTTGGAGCTGTTATGTTTCTGTTATACCACTCTGAGGGATGTAATACTAGTGGAATAGTGTTTCATTGGTGTTATGTTAATGATTATAGTGTACTACATCATGCAGTGGTATGATGGCTCACCGCAAAATGTCAACATGTAGTCAAGAAAATCCATAAAAATGCATGGACAACCAAGATGAAATCGGTCCAGAGTTCCAGACTCGATTCGTACTTTTAGTAGTGTTATAGATAGGGAAAAGTTCATCTCTTGTGATCGGAGGGGCGATGAAGGCGGTGCGCCTTCGGCTCACGCTAGTGGCATAGTTGTCGTCAGGTGATCCAAAGACATATTTGTAATTATTATTACTTATAGGTTTCTTTGTACTGCTATTGATGATTATTAATTGATCGGTGGAATTTCGTAAAACAAAATAGATAGCGAAAAGTTGTGCAATTATCTATTTGGTAGAATAAATACATACTTTTCTTGAAGGTTCAATTTCTCTGTAGTATTTGCATTTTTGTAAAAAGAACAAAATTACTCAGGTTTGCCACCGCCCGCTCTATGTGCTCCGATTAGCATTCCGACGCCTGGCAGTCCACATGACTCAGATTCGGTTGACCACGCCCACATCCGCTTCAGACATAAAGGACCATTGAGGTCCGGCCCTATTATCGTACTGGATTTTCGTTTTTCTTCTCGTGTGTTAGGATTGAAACCTAAGCTAATTAAGCTACTATCTCTAGAGAATGGTATCCGTTCATTTCTGCCTGTCCATAAGCGTATATAGGGTGAAGTATGAACGAATGTGCCACTCCCATTACCGTTAAGACCTTTATTTTAAAATATTAGCATTGGGCACTCTAACTCAAAGGAAGAAGCTCTAGTAGCTCAAACTCAGGGTGCAGGATAGCTTTTGGAGTATGGAAGTCCAACACTCCACAAAACATAAAGCTCGAGGCCGAAGGAAAACGGCAACGGCTAAGAATATGCGCAATTTTTTTACTACTAGGAAGTGCTATTTATTTAATTATTTATTTACTTATAGGAATAGTATATTTTGGAATTGCTTTGCTCATGACCCGAAACAAGAAAAGAAAAGTTGAGGCCCCTTCCCTCCACTTAAACGTGTGTATTTAAAATGACCCCCAGACCGAGAGCAGGCATGGACTCTAATGGCGGTCCTGCCGACCTCGCACCGGTCTCTCCCTCTACCCAAATATATCTACAGGTATGCAGATATATATATGTCGCCGATCACTGTGTATTGTCCCACCCATCCTTCCTCTCCCCAGCTCTACCTCCTTTCTCTCTCTCTCTCTCACTAGAATCAATATATCGATCGAGGCTACAGCATGATACCTGGAAGTTATATGCTGTGCTTTCAATTTGTGGGATGTTGCCTCTTGCTCCTGCTGTACTCTCTTCGATTTAGGTCTAGCAGCCCTGGGCATGGGCCACGAAGCTACCCGGTGATCGGCTGCCTGGTTGCCTTCTACGAGAACCGGCGGCGTCTCCTTGACTGGTACACCGAGATGCTGTCCGCCTCGCCGACGCAGACGATCGTCGTTGACCGGCTGGGCGCGCGGCGGACCGTGGTAACCGCGAACCCGGTCAACGTTGAGCACATCCTCAAGAGCAACTTCGGCAACTACCCAAAGGGGAAGCCCTTCACCGACGTGCTCGGCGACCTCCTCGGCAAGGGCATCTTCAACGTCGACGGCGAGACGTGGTACGCGCAGAGGAAGCTGGTCAGCCACGAGTTCTCGGCGCGCACACTCCGGGAGCTGGAGGTGGCCGTGCTCGAGGCTGAGGCCCTCGACCGCCTCGTTCCGGCGCTGGAGGCGGCCGCGGAGCTGGGCGGGGGTGCCGTGGACATGCAGGATGTCCTCCGCCGGTTCGCTTTCGACGTCATCTGCCGTGTCTCGCTAGGCGTTGACCCTGGGTGCCTGGATCCGGCATTGCCCGCGCCAAGGCTGGCAACCGCTTTCGACGCCGCCGCCGGGATCATCGCCAGGCGTGGCGCCGCGCCGGTGTCCGCCGTGTGGAAGATCAAGCGCGCGCTGGACATCGGCTCAGAGCGGCGGCTGCGCGAGGAGGTCAAGGTCATCCACGAAGCCGTCATGGACCTCATCCGGAGCCGCAAGAAGGAGCGGTTCCTGGTCAACGGCGCCAGGAACGACCTGCTGTCCCGGATGATTGAATGCGGCTACGACGATGAGGAGATCCGGGACATGGTGATCAGCTTCATCATGGCCGGCCGCGACACGACTTCGTCGGCGCTGACCTGGTTCTTCTGGCTTCTCATGCGCCACCGCGATGTCGAGCGGGATGTCTTGGAGGAGATCACCAGCATGAGGCAACAGAAAGGCGGCATCAGCAGCAGCAACGCCGGCGAAGGCTTCGACCTCGACGACTATCGCAGGATGCGGGTGCTCCACGCCGCGCTGAGCGAGACGATGCGGTTGTACCCGCCGGTGGCCTGGGATTCCAAGCACGCGGCGGCGGCAGACGTGCTGCCGGACGGTACCCGCGTGGGGCGCGGCGACCGGGTCACCTACTTCCAGTACGGCATGGGGAGGATGGAGGCCATCTGGGGCTCGGACGCGGGCGATTTCAGCCTGGATAGGTGGCTGACGCTGCCATCCGATGGCATGGGCGGCGTGTCCCCCTTCAAGTACCCGGTGTTCCAGGGTGGCCCACGGACGTGCCTTGGCAGGGAGATGGCTTTCGCGCAGATGAAGTTCGTGGCCTGCGCCGTGCTCCGCCGGTTCGATCTCCGCCCCGTCGACGAGGGCCACACGCCGGTGTTCCTGCCGCTGCTTACCTCGCACATGGACGGCGGGCTCAAGGTGACGGTGAGGAGGAGAAAGGTGGAGACCACACGCCAGGGCATGCGTGACACACAGCTACAGCTGGAAAAATCCATTAACTAGCTAGTGCTATAACCCTCGTGTGTCAAAGCAAAGAATATGATGATATATTCTCTTCTAGCTGTACATGCACTTTGTAATTGTCCATATGATGATCATATGAAACACATACACACACATAATTTCAACTGCCTCTCGCGCAGAAATAAAAAGTGATTGCAATTCAATGAAACTTGATGATTTCTGGCAAGATTCAGACAGCAAACAATGAAACTTGATGATTTCTGGCAAGATGCAGACAGCAAAGCTTTCGCTTTGATTCTACTGGGGATTGGGGAAGGGTGTGCTCTGACACTCGACTGAAAACAAGAATTGACCTCTCAAAAAAAAAAAAACAAGAAATATTGAAAACGTTCATAATTTTTTTTTTGCTTAAAAGTGGGGTGACCTCGGTGTGGGACCGAAATTGGCCCCAGGACGAAACTGTCAACTTGTTAAATGGACTTTAATGAAAAATCCACATGTTTGTTAACAATTGATGGCAAGAAAATAAAGTGACATGTTTGTTTCTAGTCATGCGCACATGTTGTATACATAGGTCGTCGCTTGGCTGATGTGTGCTTGGAAAGTGTGTTTGGTTTGGTTTCTAGTTAAGATAGAGGCATCAATGAGGAGCATGTGGGTTTTTGGGCTGGATGAAGTTAGGTGGAAGATGATGTCCGGTCAAGTGCACGTAGCTATCGGTGGCAGGAGTGCGAAATTAAACGCTGCTGAAAGATCAACTTGCCCTGTCCCGGCCGGAGAAAGGTTTGATAAAAGAGGGCTAAGTTCCACGGAAAAATAATATTCCGCCAGTTCGATGAGTCATCATCGACCACGTGCATAATAGACATCGATCGATGCCTAGTGTGATCCCAGCTGCCGTGCTTTCACACTGGGAAAGTTCGTTTATACTTCCTATGAGCAAGACGAGATTCCAAGATTGTACTTTTTAATTTGGAAGGTACGATCGACGTACTAGTAGTTTACTAGTCGGAAGCTGGAGTTGTTGTTTTGCCATCTGCGGTTACTGAATGATAACTGGCAAGAATATTTTGGAAGTTAGTTGTGTAAGGAGGAAAGGCGTCAAACATAAAGTTTCTGCAACATATATTGGAATACGCCCACGTCCGGAAAATAATTCTATGGAACCTGGTCCACAAAATCACTCCCGTGGACCAACTCAGGTAATTAATACGTATCCAAGAGAGAGATAAATCATAGCATTTGAGTGTCTATTTTTAGACCTAAAATTCCATAAGGTTGGTCCACAGGGGTGATTTTGTGGACCAGGTCCCATAGAATTATTTTCCCTTTCCTCCACCCCCTCCTCCTCCCTCCTCGTCGCCCCGAGAGGGCCGCCGCTCAAAGGCGTGAGGTGCCAGTGAAGGGGGCGGAGGGATCTGGCTACTCGTCTCTCGGGCGACTGCAAGGAGGGAGGCTGCAGCGCGGACCGGGGCCTGCTCGCCATCGACGGCGGTGTTGCTCGGGTCCTCTTGCTCCGCTGCACCTTTCCCTTGGACGGAGTTCCTCTCCCCTAGGGAGGGGGTCGATCTGGATCTCGCCGGCCATGTCGGAACGGCCTTCGGTGGGGAGGCACGGCTGGTGGTGTTCTTCGATGGGGGCTTCTGGATGCTAGGACGGCGGACCCGGTTTGGTGGGCGGCGTCAACCTCTCCAGCGGGTGGCGTCTGCGGGTGCTGGCCTGCTTTCCGTGGCTGTGCGAGCGGCGTGGATGCAGGAGGAGGTGGCTATGGCGTGTGGCGATTTCGGTGGTTGTCGCTGGATCTGGAAGACCTCGTCCTCCAACAACGATAGAGGATCTCCTTCTCCGACCGTTCTGGTGGCGCTAGAGGTGCTTGGTGGCGTTGTGAAACCAGGGGAAACCCTTGGTCGCTCTACGACCACGACGATGGCGACGCTTTCTCGTTGCTCCCTTCCTGAAGGCATTGTCGAGGTTTGCACACTCTCTCCCCTTCCTCCCCCCTCATTTTCCCAGGTGAAAACCCATGGGTTTGGCCGGGCTGCGGTGACGCTTCGGCGCCACCTCCCTCCTTGGAGGCGTAGTCTTGGGGAGGGTGGGGTTCCGGTAAGGCTGTTGTGGTGTGTCTGTGGCGGTGGATACCCTGTTTAGGGGCATTTTGATCTGGCTTTGGGGCTACCGGCCAGTCTTGGTCTCATCTATGCTCTGCCGCCGTCCCATGGCTACCGACTGCGGGACAACACCCTCGCCTGGGCGAGGGTGGAAGGGTTCCCCTGGGTCCACCACATGGTTTGTGCCGCACTGTGCTAATCTCTACAGATTCTGCTCATTTTCCTCGCCGGAACTGGTGCTCCCGTCCTAGTGTTCTTTCTATCAGCAGCATTCTTCATCTTGTTCAAGATGTTTTCTTGGTGGCGGTGCGATGTGGAGCTCCTGTTGATGCGACTGAAGAAACTGTGGATACATTAGTGGTCCCGTAGTTTAGGGGCACAAGGGTGCCCAAACCTACCCTTATAGCGCAGGGGTTACTCAAGGACTTGTGTTTGTTGTCCTAGCTTGCTGGCATTCACTACAAGAGAAGTGTCCATGCGCAAACGACTGGGTCCGTCGGTCGTCGTAGAAGGTGCGTCTTCCGTGACGAATTTCTTGACTCGACCATGGCCGATGGAAAAAAATGGTTTCGCGGCCCTGTACTACGACGAAACCACTAAAAACATGGAGGAAACTCGGCCGACACGTGGCAGAAGCAAGATTTTTGGTTCCTATCAACACCCGGATTTTTAATCCCAGGTGCCTGTTATGCCATAGATCACAATCTCAGGATTACCATTTTTGCGAGACATAACAGATTGGATATCACAGTACATCATCCATTACAAACCATAATAAGGTCTTACACAAATAAAGGATCTCATGATCCAGTCTTAGTACAAACAAGTAGCAGAATAAATAGCGAGCGGTGGGCTCCATCTTCAGTGTCACAAGCAATGTTGACGATGTGAGATAGTCCTAGTTGTCGTAGCCGTCCTGCTGTCCTTCTTGCGGATAGTCCTCATCATAGTCTAGCCATGGGAATAGCCAGGGACAAAGCCATGAGTACTCTTAAGTACTCGGAAACTATCACTAACAAGTAAGGTAAATCTAGTAGGAATGCTAAACTCTAAGTTTATTTGCAAAGTTAAGTTTGAAACCTAAGATGAGTTCAGAAACAAAGAAAGATAAAATAAAGTTCTAAATCACCTAAGTGGGAACTTAGTTTTCATAGTCACAACCCTGTTGTGGTTAAGTCATGTCACAATTCATTTCATAAGTCATTTTGAAAATATCTGACGACGGAACAGTATGACCACTCCAACTGTCCATGACCGCGGACATGGCTATTCGAATAGTTTGACACTCTACAAAGGTGGTACACTCTCACCATAAAATTCGATACATCCATCAAGGATAACCCTGAATCATCATACTTAGTATGCGGATAATCAATCATAACATTTCTTTTACACACTCTAGTATGAGCACCTCTCCTATGAGCTTGGCCTCCCAGCCATGGCCATCTACCATCCTGGGCACTGCATAGGTGGACAACATTGAGAGGTAGCCTCAGCTCAAACCTCACCCGCGAGGGAACTCATACTAATGCATATAAACTTCCGTCTAAGCCTTACCCAATTTAGGTATTTTGGTTATACGGTATCAAAACATATTAATAGAGTGACTCATCATTCCAAGGTTTTCATAAGCATTTTGACCAAGTATTCCCATCTAGAGTGATCAAGTTTTTGGGTTAGCTCTAACCACTAAGTTAAGAGTGTTCACTAAGGTAGGATGCTAATCTCAATTTCATGCCATAGAATGGCATCTAGTATAGGCCAAGTTTTATACTCTTTATGCTATCTAAACTACTTTCTAAAAATCTAACAAAGCATTACTAGAAGTAAAGAACTTTGATAAAGCAAAAGTAAAACTTGGGATGGGTATAAATCAAAAGGTAGAACCAAAGCATGCCTAATGCATCTTGCTTAGGTTAACTTGCATCTAGTGATGGCTTGCCTTGGTTGGTGCAGTGGTTGAAATTCTGCTCGTCTTCTTCGGGGTAGAACTCCTCCTCTTCGTAGACTTGGTTGGTAGCATCGTCTATAAATACATACGGAATATACAATCACCAAACAATACTTAACTAGTCTATTTAGCACACTAAGGCACACACTTGATGATCTAGCATCATCACAATCATCACAAGATTTAATAAACTAGTTTCATTTATTTTATTTGAGAAAAGTAATTTCTACTCATTGAAAATATTTAAGATTTAATATTATCCAGTTAAAATATGGGATCACATGGATACATGTCATGACCACATATTCTAATACATGGGAATGTGATTTAAATGTTTGATCATATTTCAATAAGTTTATGTTTATTATTTAAATGATTTAAAGTGACTAGAAATGCCTACATAGCATTGTTTTGGTACTAGTCCAAAGTCACTACGTACAAACCTAAATATTATTGCATATTCAGATAGATATTATCCAATGTGATTTCTAAGAATTGGAATCAACTCAAAAGCTATTATGGTTGATTTTTTAAAAATGTTTGAGTGGATAAAAGTCTATGCCTTGTTATTTTTGCTATATGTGATCTCTAACTCCAATTGATTTAAATCCAACGGGCTTGGATAGAGATTTTAATTATCTTTCTAACCAAAATTTGAATCATTCATTTTGGTTAAGTACATCTTTCTGAATTGATTTTTAAACCAGTGGACATAATTGAGTTTAAGTCTAAATAGAAAAACATTCATTCGAATTTTAGGGCCAATGCGGGAAACTAAACGGACCGGCCCAGTGGCGCTTTGCGGCATAGAGGGCGACTAACAAGGGGGTCCCACATGTCAGCGGTACTTAAAATCCGAAGCGGTATGGGATAATCTGTGCGCTACGATTAGACGGTGGATCAATGGCTGAGGAGCATCGTCCCCGGCGAACAGGTCGCTGGCGAGAACGAACCCTAGCGGCTCGGTGGAGTTCGATTGGGGGCTTACTAGGGCTCCAGCTAATGTGGCGATGGGGGCGATCGAACTGGTGGACGATGACGGTCTCAGGCGTGGTCGCGGCGGCTCCTGGGGTGGTCGCAATCAGCGGGGGCATTCTCCTCCAGTGGCGGCCAGCTCCGGCGAAATTTCAGCCAACGGCTGCTCGCCTTGCTCCGGGGAGAAGTGGGAAGGCTCAGTGGTGAGAGGGGAGGTGAGTGGTGTGGAAATGGAGGCTGGGGTGGCCTCCTTTTATAGGTTCGACGACGGGACAGAGCGGCATGGTCCAGCAATGGTGGCGACATGGCTACGGGTCGCTAGAGGCGTGGCTGCGAGCGGCGATCGATGCGCGGTCTCCGGGTGGTCAGCTACGGCTTCATGGCGCGGCTAGGGGCGGTGGTTTGTGGTCGGGAAAGGTCGACGCTCTGCGCGGCAGAGGCGGCGTTCGACGCGGTGTGCGGTGGCTGCGGGTCAATCAGCGGCGAACGAGGGTGTCCGAGGGTGTGCTGGTGTTAAGGCGAAGCAGTGCATGCGAGCTGAGGGCAAGGCGTGGCCTATGCGAGGCTATCGGGGGCAGCGCACTGGTGCGGTCCGTGCACGGTGCAGAGGCAGAGAGCGCGGGCGTTCGGTGGTGGTCCAGTGCCTGGCATTGCTCGGGGAAGGGACAATGGGTGGTGATGCTATCACGCCTACCTCCCAGGCATGGCGGAATGGGGCTGGGTTATCTCCTGTGAGCTGTCCATGCTCGACTGGCGAGCATGGCCTCGGGGTGGTGCGACACTGCTTCTAGCGGCAAAGGGGGGGTGTTGTCTGGGGCTAGGTTAGATGCTAGGGGGACAGAGGAGAGATAAGAGGGCCAATGGGGTACAAAGCTTTGATTAATCAACAGTATTAGTTAGGCAGTTTGTTTGATGATCACAAGGTGTTCGACACAATGGCCGCAAGAATTTTAGTTTTGAAATTTGAAAAGATTTTTGGTGGGTGTGTTAGTCATAAGCTTGATCATCTGTGGTTGCTTGGGATTGTCAAGGTGAACTCATTTGAGTGGTTTTTGAAAAAGTGGGATCTATGCATATGAAATGGATTCAATTTTCAATTGCCATTTAAAATTAGTGTTTAAATGTTTTTGTAAGATTTCAATGTGGGCCTTGGTAGATCTTTACTTGTACTAGCAAGGGGTGAAAAGAGTTGAGAATGTTTCTGTTTGAATTTGATTTCTAGGAACACCTAAAGTGGCGTAGTGGATTAAAATGGTCAAAATGACCATTTGGTCTTTTTATTCTTATTTGATCTCTTTTCTTTGGATTTTGTTTTTAAATGATCTTGATGATGTGGCATTCACCTTTGAATCATTTTACAACCATTTGATCAATCAAACATGGCATTTCCAAACAATTCTATATTAATGCAACACACATATGCATTCCTAATTATTTTAATGATAAAAAGTTTTTGTTAACCCTAAATTGGGTGATGGATCTTGATAACATTGATTAAAGATTTGGGATGTTACAAACCTTCCCCCCTTAAACAAAATCTCGCACTGAGGTTTAAGAAAGAAAATTAGGAACTAAAGAAATCTGGAAACTCAGTCCTAATGTAATCTTCTCGCTCCCAAGTGGCTTCTTCTTCGGTATGATTGCTCCATTGGATCTTGAGAAATTTGATACTCCGGGTCCTGGTGGTTCTGTAAGATTCTTCCAAGATACGGATGGACACTTCACGATATGTTAGATCCTTGTTGATATCAATGTCTCGGTGATCGATGTTCTTGAAAACTTCGGCCTTCTCCGGCACTTGTAAGCATTTGCAAAGTAATGAGATGTGGAACACATCATGGATGGCTGACATCTCCTCGGGCAATTCCAGTTGATACTATACTTCTCCGCGATGATTTAGAATCTTGAAGGGTCTGATATATCTGGGCGCTAACTTTCCTTTCAGACTAAAACATTGCGTTCCCTTCAATGGCGAAACTTTGAGATATACAAAATCTCCGACATTGAAAGTCAGGTCTCTCTCTCTCTTGTCAGCGTAAGTCTTCTATCTGGATTGGGCGGTCTTGAGGTGCTCAAGGACTTTGTGAACCTTCTCTTCGGCTTCTCGTAGGATGTCGGGTCCGAAAATCTGACTCTCTCCTACTTGCGACCAATTCAAAGGGGTATGACACTTTCTTCCATATAAGAACTCAAATGGGGCTATTTGCAAACTGGCTTGATAACTGTTGTTGTATGAGAATTCTGTGAAAGGCAGACAATCTTCCCATTTTGATCTATACTCTAACACACAAGCTCTCAACATATCTTCTAGGATTTGGTTGACTCTTTTAGTCTGTTTGTCGGTCTGCGGGTGATAACCGGTGCTGAAATTCAACTTGGTTCCTGATTCTTCTTGGACTTTCTGCCAAAATCTCGAGGTAAATTGGGTTCCTCGATCTGATACTATGGTCTTGGGGGTTCCATGGAAACTGACAATTCTAGCAATGTACAACTCTGCTAGCTTCAAACTCTGGTAGGTTATCTTGACAGGTGTAAAATGGGCTACCTTGGACAGTCTATCAACTATGACCCAGATAGAGTCATTTCCCCTACTAGAAGTATGCAAACCGGTGATAAAGTCCATCCTACGGAATCCCATTTACATTCCGGAGTCTGCAATGGTTGCAACTGTCCTGCGGGTCTCTGATGTTTCACTTTAACTCTTTGACAGTATCACACTTGGCGATTTAGCTTCCGATTTCTCTCTTCATCTTGTGCCACTAAAATTGCTCCTTCAAATCTTGATACATCTTCGTTCCTCCGGGGTGGATAGAATAAAGAGTATCATGAGCTTTTTGCATGATAACTTGCTTCAGCTCTGAATCTGTTGGCACAGAGATACGTCCTTTGTACCACAGAACTCCTTCTTCGTCTTTTGTGAATCCAAGTACCTTTCCTGTACCAATACGACGCTTGATTCCGTCGATACTTGCATTTCCCTTCTGGGCTTCCTTGATTTGACTAATCAAAGTGGGTTGAAGTTCAATGCTAGCTAAAAATCCTTTGGTAACTAGCTCAGTTCTAAACTTCTCCAACTCTTCATGCAAACTTGGCTGGTTCTCTTTGTTCATGGTGTTTAACCTACACGGCAATCTGCTAAGAGCATCTGCTACCACATTGGCTTTGCTGGGGTGATAGTGAATGTCAAGGTCATAATCCTTGATTAACTCTATCCATCTCCTTTGCCTCATATTCAGCTCCTTTTGAGTGAAAATATACTTCAAGCTCTTGTGATCTGAGTAAATCTCACAGCGATTACCCATAAGGTAATGACACCATGTCTTCAAGGCTAAAACTACAGATGCTAATTCAAGATCATGGGTGGGGTAATTCTACTCATGTTGCTTCAGTTGTTGAGACAGATATGCAATGACTTTGCCTTCTTGCATCAACACGCATCCGAGACCAATCCTGGATGCATCACAATACACATCAAACGGCTTCTTGATATCCGGCATAATCAATATTGGGGCTGAAATCAATCTCTTCTTGAGCTCTTGGAAACTTTCTTCATATTTGTCGGTCCATTCAAACTTCTTGTCCTTCTTCAACAATTGGGTCATGGGTCCTGCGATGCTCGAAAATTCTTCAACGAACTTGCGGTAATATCCCGCTAATCTGAGAAATGCACGGATTTGGGTTTGAGTGGTTGGGGCTTTCCATTCTTCAACATCTTTGATCTTGGCAGGATCAACAACGACTCCTCCGACAGACACAATATGTCCGAGGAATCCTACTTCTTTCAGCCAAAACTCACATTTGCTGAACTTGGGATACAACTGATGCTCTCTCAGGGTTTCAAGGGTGGTTCTCAAGTGTTGCTCATGCTCTTCTTCTGACTTGGAGTAGATAAGAATATCGTCGATAAACACTACGACAAACTTATCCAAGAAGTTCATAAAGATCTTATTCATGAGATTCATGAAATAAGCAGGGGCATTGGTTAATCCAAAAGACATGACCGTAACTCATACAATCCATATCTAGTGGTAAAGGCGGTCTTTGGAATATCCGTTGCACGAATCTTGAGTTGGTGATAACTAGTTCTAAGATCAATCTTAGAAAACACTCTAGCACTAGTCAACTGATCAAACATATCCTCTATCTTGGGCAGTGGGTACTTGTTCTTAATAGTGACATCATTCAGCTTCCGGTAATCTGTGCACAAATGGTTGCCTCCATCTTTCTTGCCGACAAACAACACGGGCGATCTCCATGGCGATGCGCTTGGTTGAATCAAACCTTTCGCCAGCATAGCATCAAGTTGCTTCTTCAGCTCCACTAACTCTGAGGGGTTCATGCTATAGGGTCTTTGAGCTATGGGTCCAGTTCCAGGAATCAGTTCAATGATGAACTCGATATCCCGATCCGGGGGCATACCGGGCAATTCATCTGGGAATACGTCGTGGTATTCACAGACTACTCTGACTTGGTCTATGGTTGGTAGGGCTAGACTCTTGTTGCACTTGAATTTACGGGGCAAGGTTTCAGATATATGCTCTACTGATACTCTAGAACTACTTGTCATGGTGATGGCTTTCTTGGCACAATCGATCAATCCTTTATGTTTCGACATCCAATCCATTCGTAATACTACTTCCAAACCTTTGGTTCCGAGTACTATTAGATTGTCATAAAAATCTATCCCATGTATTCTGATAGGCACAACCTTGCAAATTTTTCTAGCTTTGGTGGTTGAACCAGGGATTTGAACTATCATGACATGCTTCAAGTTAGTTGAGTGAATCTTACTAGTGCATGCAAATTCTTCGGTAACAAATGAGTGCGATGCTCCAGAATCAAACAACACTCTTGCTAATACTGAGTTAACAGAAAACATACCCAGCACTACATCTGGCGCTTCCTAGGCTTCTTCGGTGTTCATGTGGAAGAGACGGCCGTTGCGGTTGAGAGAGTTCCCTGGGGCGAATCTTCTTCCGGGCTGGACACGGCGCTGCTGCTGAGCTGGGGCATTCACATTGGTAGTGGCTGCAATCTTCTTGGGACACTCATTGGAGTAGTGACCCTTCACTCCACATTCAAATCAAGTGATCGGAGACTTGTCTTTGGCTGCAACAGGCATGTCATTGCTTCCAGTCCTTGGGGCAGTATTGTTGTTGATGTTGTTGTTGGACTTGGGCGGTGCACGGTTGAAGTTGTTGGAGTTGCCGGGGTGGTTGTTGTTGTTCCCTCCGGTCTTCACATTTCCTCCGCTACGGTTGGGGTAGCTTGGGCGAGACATTGGGGGTCTATTGTTCCTTGGGGCATATCCTGCAGACGGGTTGGGGCGATACTTCTGGTGACTGTTGGATCCACTCCGGTGCATCATTCTGCGCTTGCGGTTGTCATTGGCTTAGTTGATCTTTCCTTCCATCTGGATGGCAGAGTTGACTAGCTCTTCGAGATCATCAAAACGGATGTTGATTAACACCGTTTGCATCTCATCATGTAATGCATTTAGGAACCTCTCCTTCTTCTTGGCTTCAGTATTGATCTCATCAGGTGCATACCTAGCGAGTGACAGAAATCTGTCACGGTACTCTACTACAGTCATCCTGCCCTACGTCAGTTCTCTGAATTCATCTCTCATCCTGGTGACTAAACCTTGCGGCACATGGGTGCGGCTAAACTTGGTCTTGAAAGCTTCCCACATCATCATTTGCCCGTGGTTCATAGTACGGGTGCTGTTCCACCATGCTCTTGCATCTCCTGCCAAATAGTGGGTGGCAAACAGAACTTGCTCATTTGCGTTAACTCCTGCTACTTCTAGGTTATTCTCCATGGTCTGTAACCAATGATCAGCATCCAACGGGTCTTCAGATTTGCTAAAGATAGGAGGATTGGTATTCTAAAAGTTTTTGAGTTTGAATCCATGATGATCCCGATTTCCATGGCCTTGATTATTGTGGGCCATCTAGGCGATCTGCTGCAGGGTGGCTAGATTGGCTTGGTGCTTTGCTCTACTAGCTTCACGGTCTGAAACTAGCATCTGCAGAATCTGTAGCATCGGGTCCTGCGATGAGCTGCTCCCTCCTTGGTTTCCACGAGTCATCTGAAGATTGAGAAAGATAAAGGGGTAAGAGGGAAAGTTCTAAGGTTTATGGTTTTGGTTTCAAAGCTAAAACTTTGAGTTTGACTCAGGTTTTGCAAACTAACTTCTCATTCATTCATTCAATCAAAGCACATGATACAAACACACACACCACAACATGAAAGGAAAATAGATGGTTTTAAGAACCATTCTGTGAGCTCAGATACAATGGGACCGATACTCCTCACTCCTACGGTAGTGCTCTAGTGCCTCTACTCATCATCGATGAAGTCGGAGTCATCATCGTCTGTGTAGAAGTCCATGGCATCATCCTCCAGGTAGTCATCATCATTGCTGAGGTACGAGTGAATACCCCCTGGATGTCTTCACCTTCTTCCTCTTCTTCTTCTTTTTCTGCAAGATGAGCTTCTTGCTCCTTGATGGTCTTCTCGAGGTCGGCCACCTTCTTGCGAAGACGGGCGATGGTGCGATCCTTCTTTTCGCATTGACGACGAAGTGATTAACGATCCTTGACGAGCAGCGAGAAAGTTTGGGCCTTCTGGGCAGCAATGGCAAGGTTGTGGTTGGCGTACTCTCGAGCATTGTCCAATTCCTTATGCCTATCATACAGTAGGAAGTTAAGGTTCTCCACTTGGCGCCTCATCTCCGGGTGGCTGGGCATCTCTAACGGCATTCCCATAGAATCACGCCTTGCATAGTGAGCAAAGCGAGTTCCCTGGATCAAGTTGACATTCTATCCGCAAAGATGGGCAGGAGCTTCATGCATAGCCCTAGCTAATCCATCTAGCCAGTTGTTCTCTCTCACGGTGAATTGAATCTTCTCGGACAGAGGTGCTTCCATCTTGCCTCGAAGATCAGCAACTATTAGCCATTGTAGATCTCCTCCTGGGTGGTCATTGAGTTGAGCTCCAAAGAATTCTGGATGCGGGCGCTCAAGGTACTCAGACAGTGCATCAAGATCCCTCTCGAAGATCAGTTGGCCTCCGTTGCCCAACTGGTAGAACTTGCAGTACTGAACTTCCATCTATAAGAATTTAGGATGAGTAAGTTAGTGAAGTGATCAAGTGTGTCAAATTTTATGTAATAATGTTAGAATTTTTGAGGAACATGTATTTTTTTGAAAGAATCCCAAGGGTACGAGTGGAAATAGGTTTTCATAAATACTCAATTCTTTGTTATTGAAACTAAGTTTTTGTTCGGACGTCCATTCTAACTAGGGTCTCCTATGGTCAGGATGGCTCTGATACCAACTTGTCAACACCCGGATTTTTAATCCCGGATGCCTGTTATTCCATACATCGCAATCCCAGGATTACCATTTTTGTGAGACATAACAGATTGGATATCACAGTACACCATCCATTACAAACCACAATAAGGTCTTACACAAATAAAGGATCTCATGATATAGTCTTAGTACAAACAAGTAGCGGAATAAATAGCGTAGCGGTGGGCTCCATCTTCAGTGTCACAAGCAATGCTGACGATGGGAGATAGTCCTAGTTGTCGTAGCCGTCCTGCTGTCCTTCTTGCGGATAGTCCTCCTCATAGTCTGGCCACGGGAATAGCCAGGGACAAAGCCATGAGTACTCTTTAAGTACTCGCAAACTATCACTAACAAGTAAGGTAAATCTAGTAGGAATGCTAAACTCTAAGTTTATTTGCAAAGTTAAGTTAGAAACCTAAGCCGAGTTCAGAAACAAAGATAGATAAAATAAAGTTCTAAATCACCTAAGTGGGAACTTAGTTTTCATAGTCACAACCCTATTGTGGTCAAGTCATGTCACAATTCATTTCATAAGTCATTTTGAAAACATCTGACAACGGAACAGTATGGCCACTCCAACTGTCCATGACCGTGGACGTGGCTATTCGAATAGTTTGACACTCTACAGAGGTGGTACACTTTCACCACAAAATTCGATACATCTGTCAAGGATAACCCTGAATCACCATACTTAGTATGTGGATAATCAATCATAACCTTTCCTTTACACACTCTAGTATGAGCACCTCTCCTATGAGCTTGGGCTCCCAGCCATGGCCATCTGCCATCCTGGGCACTGCATAGGTGGACAACATTGAGAGGTAGCCTCAGCTCAAACCTCTCCCGCGAGGGAACTCATACTAATGCATATAAACTTCTGGCTAAGCCTTACCCAATTCAGGTATTGTGGTTGTACGGTAAAATTGGAATGGTATCGCATCCGAACCCAACCATCAGTTTTTATAGAGGGCTAAGGCTCATGCCTCAACATTTTCATCATCATAAACCATTGGTGTTTCTCAACACATGTCAAAACATCTCAATAGAATGACTCATCATTCCAAGGTTTTCATAAGCATTTTCACCAAGTATTCCCATCTAGAGTGATCAAGTTTTTGGTTTAGCTCTAACCACTAAGTTAAGAGTGTTCACTAAGCTAGGATGCTAATCTCAATCTCATGCCATAGAATGACATCTAGTATAGGCCAAGTTTTATACTCTTTATGCTATCTAGACTACTTTCTAAAAATCTAACAAAGCATTACTAGAAGTAAATAACTTTGATAAAGCAAAAGTAAAACTTGCAAGTAAAACTTGGGATGGGTATAAATCAAAAGGTAGAACCAAAGCATGCCTAATGCATTTTGCTTAGGTTAACTTGAAACTAGTGATGGCTTGCCTTGGTTGGTGAAGTGGTTGAAATTCTCCTCGTCTTCTTCGGGGTAGAACTCCTCCTCTTCGTAGACTTGGTCGGTGCTATCATCTATAAATACATACGGAATACAAAATTACTAAACAATACTTAACTAGTCTATTTAGCACACTAAGGCACACACTTGATGATCTAGCATCATCACAATCATCACAAGATTTAATGAACTAGTTTCATTTATTTTATTTGAGAAAAGTAATTTCTACTCATTGAAAATATTTAAGATTTAATATTCTCCAATTAATGGGTTTGGATAGCGTAATGGCGTGGCTAGGGGCGGTGGTATGTGGTCAGGAAAGGTCGATGCTCTACATGGTAGAGGCGGCATTCAACGCGGCGTGCGGTGGCTGCGGTTCAATCGGCGGCGCACGAGGGTGTCTGGGGCGTGCTAGTGTTAAGGCGAAGCGGCGCGTTCGAGCTGAGGGCAAGGCGTGGCCTGTGCGAGGCTGTCGGGGGCGGCGCACTGGCGCGGTCCGTGCACGGTGCAGAGGCGGAGAGCGCGGGCGTTCGGCGGTGGTCTAGTGCCTGGCATTGCTCGGGGCAGGGACAATGGGCGGCGCTGCTATCACGCCTACCTCCCAGGCATGGCAGAAGGGGGCTGGGTGGTCTCCTACGAGCTGTCCATGCTCGACCGGCGAGCATGGCCTCGGGGTGGTGCGACGCTGCTGCTAGCAGCGAAGGGGGTGTTGTCTGGGGCTGGGTTAGATGCTAGGGGGATAAAGGAGAGATGAGAGGGTCAATGGGGGACAAAGCTTTGATTAATCAACAATATTAGTTAGGCAGTTTGTTTGATGATCACAAGGTGTTCGACACAATGGCTGCAAGAATTTTAGTTTTGAAATTTGAAAAGATTTTTGGTTGATGTGTTAGTCATAAGCTTGATCATCTATGGTTGCTTGGGATTGTCAAGGTGAACTCATTTGAGTGGTTTTTGAAAAAGTGGGATCTATGCATATGAAATGGATTCAATTTTCAATTGCCATTTAAAATTAGTGTTTAAATGTTTTTGTAAGATTTCAAAGTGGGCCTTGGTAGATCTTTACTTGTACAATCAAGGGATGAAAAGGGTTGAGAATGTTTCTGTTTGAATTTGACTACTAGGAACACCTAAAGTGGCCTAGTGGATTAAAATGGTCAAAATGACCATTTGGTCTTTTTATTCTTATTTGATTTCTTTTCTTTGGATTTTGTTTTTAAATGATCTAGATGATGTGGCATTCACCTTTGAATCATTTTACAACCATTTTTTCAATCAAACATGGCATTTCCAAACAATTCTATATTAATGCAACACCCATATGCATTCCTAATTATTTTAATGGTAATTTTTTTGTTAGCCCTTAATTGGGTGATGGATCTTGATAACATTGATTAAAGATTTGGGATGTTACAATTCCTCGCTCGATGTTGATTTTCCGAAATATTTTGAGGCATGTGGGTCCCAGACGTCAATGTCTCTCGCGCACCATACTTTTTGGTCGTGCCACCCTAATTTGAACTTGATAACGTTGCTCGATGCGTCTACTGTTTAGTCAGGCTGCTGGGTCCCACATGTTAGCCTCTCATTAGAAGAATCGAGTGTACGATAAAATATTTTTCCTTTGCTCGCGCTACCCTATTCCGTACTTGATGGCGTTGCTTAATGCATCTGCCGTTTAATCAGGCTGAGTCTCACATGTCATCCTCTTATGAGAAGAAACGTGTGCATGATAGATATTTTCCTTGCCTCGTGTCTCCCGGATGTGAGCTCGATAACATTGCCCGATACATCTAGCGTTTAGTCACGTTGTTGGGTCCCCCATATCAACCTCTCATTAGAAGAATCATGTGTATGATGGAATTTTTGCCTTTGCTTGCACTATCATGTTTCGAACTTGATAGCGCTCCATGATGCATCTACCACTTAATCGCGTTCCTGGGCCCCACAAGTCATCCTCTTATTAGAAGAAACGTGAGTACGATGGAATTTTTTCCTTGGTCATGCCTCCGTGTTCCGAACTTGATAGCGTTGCTCGCTGCATCAGCCATTTATTCAGGATGGTGGGTCCCCTATGTCAACCTCTCACTAGAAGAATCGTGTGTATGATGGCATTTTTTCTTCTCTAGCGCTACCCTGTTCCGAACTAGATAGTGTTGCTCGACGAATCTGCCGTTTGATCACGCCGCTGGGTCCCACATGTCAGCTTCTCATTAGAAGGATCAGTTCTATGCTTGACTTTTTTCTTTGTTGGTGTCTCCGTGTTTTGAACTTGACAACGTTGCTCGCTGCATCGGTCGTTGTTTAGTCTGATGGATCCCCCATGTCAACATCTCATTAGAAGAAACGTGTGCATACTGAAACTTTCTCTCGCTTGTGCCTCCCTGTTTCGAACTTGGCAACGTTGCTCGATGTAGCACTTGTATAAGGTCGCGCTACTGGGTCCCACATGTCGTTCTCTATGTAAATGACACGTGTATATGATGGACTTTTTTTCGGCACCTTGGCAACATTGCTCGATGCAGCAGACGTGTATGGTCTTGCTGCTGGGGCCCCATGTCAGCATATCTACTATGTACTGATTTACGGGTCCCCGATGCAGCCTTGTATGTTCTAGCTGGTGGGTCCCTGATGCCATCCTATCTGTACAAGTATTTAACTTTTTTTCAAACCCGACCATTAAACTTTAAGGGATGCTACAGGTTAGTGGCTTCACGATGTCCGCCTCTCCGTAATGCAATATTAGTAAAATAAATAAAATGTAAACCCAAGATATATATATATATATATATATATATACACGCACAGGGGATTCGAACTCAAGACCTCCAAATCAAATAGATGTAAACTGAGTGCTTTGCTACTACACCAAAGATATTTATAGAAGATATATCATTAAACATGTATTAGTACTACAATTTATGTATTAGTCTTCTAAAAAATATTTTGTGTCTCTATGTTTATCTCTTTTAAAATATAAAATGGCAGCGCTTAGTTATCTCAATTTATAAAATGACACATAATGGAGCAGTTTTTTTTAAAACATGGGTAGGCAAAGTTTTTTATTTTGAGAGGCGGGGGCAATGCCCAAAAGGCCGAATTATAAAGAGTTTGGCTATCTACATGGGATATACTACATATGCTATGCTCCATGGGCTCATTTCTCAAATTTCACTGGGCTGTGCTCAGCAGTCTACTGACCCCTAAAAAACCGACTTAAAATGTTCAGGGCCATGCTCCCTGGGCTCCTTTCTCAAATTTCTCTAGGTTGTGGTCAACAATCCCCCATGTCCCTTTCATTATAAGAAACGTTTGCATGCTGGACTTTTTCTTTGCTCGCGCCTCCCTATTTTAAACTTTGCAACATTGCTCGATGCAGCACCTGTATAAGGTCTCGCTACTAGGTCCCCCATGTCAGTCTCTCTGTAAATGAGACATGTGCATGATATAATTTTTTTCGGTTGCGTCTGATGTTTTGACCTTAGCAACGTTGCTCGATGCAGCAGCTGCGTGTGGTCTTGCTGCTGGGGCCCACATGTCAGCCTCCCTGGTATGTTTTGTCTTGTGCATGTCAGCCTCCCTAGTATGTTCTGCCTTTTGGGTCCCTGGTGTCAACCTCTCTATACAAGTACTCCCTCCGTCCCAAAATATAAGGCGCCTAAGGATTAGTGAAAAGTCAAATCTTACTAATTTTGACCAAATATTTAGGAAAATATATCTACATCTATAATATTAAATGCACATGTTAATTAAATATACTTTATGGAGTCTAATGATATTGATTTGGTCTTGTAAATATTCATATTTTCATATATAAACTTGGTCAAACTTAGAAAACGTTGACTTTTTACTAAACCTTAGACGCCTTATATTTTGGGATGGAGGGAGTACTTAACTTCTTTTCTTCAAACCCGCTCATTAAACTCGAGGGACGCTGCAGGCTGGTGGGTCTGTGATGTCTGCCTCTTTGTAAAGAAATATTGCTACATGAAAAAAAATGTAAATCCAAAGAAATATATGTTAAGGACACATGATTCAAACTCAAAACCTCAATAAATATAAATCGTATGCGTTGCCACTACGCTAAATAAATCAGATAAAAATTATTTAAAAGCTTTATAGTACCTATAACTTATGTATTAGTCTTCTTAGAAATATTTTGCGTGTCCATGTTTATCTCTCTTAAAATAAAAGGGCAGTGCTACAAATTAGTTTCTTAAAAACATGGGTAGGCACAGTTTTTTTAGAGGTAGGGGCAATGCCAAAAAGGTCAAATTAAAAAGGTTTTGGGATATGATCCATGGGCTCCTATCTCAAATTTCACTAGGTTGTGGCTCGGTCGGATTCAAACACATACCTCACCGAGGTAGGAAAAAAGCGACAATTCTTTTGACAGATATTCATGTAAAAATATCTAAAGAACTATGGACACACACTACATGCGCCAAAACAGGGCTAGTATCCAATAACTACACTTGGTGAAATCATGTTGTATCTTTACCCTCTCATCTATATCCAAAACACATCCAACGGTTCCGATGACACACAGACAAATGCTCTAGTGCAATCAGCCCAGCATCAACGATAGAACTTTTGAAAAATTCAGTAGCATTTGAAAGATTAAGCAGTATAGAATAAGATATAAAAAATATTGACAGATTCCTAGTTCATATTCAGCAGCATTTTAAAGTGACTGATTCAGCAATACAGACACTAAAATTTAATAGTAGTATAGAGAGAGCCAGTTTCCATTTCATCTCTAAAAACCATGTCACACGATCAGTTTGCCCTTTTCTCCGGACACACACAATCATTGGAAGACAATTATTGTTATAATATTTGGTCATATAGGGAACCATCATATAGATATAAATATACCATACCAGTACATACTAGTCATAGCTCCAATCGAGCAAAATATTATCACAGTTTGACCACTCATATATGACCAGTGGAGATAAGACAATTACATAATTAATTACAATAGCATGCTACCAAAGATCTAGACAGCTAGGAACTTCATAAACAGTATGCGGCAGATACATCGACCTTGACCATTCTTTTAATGGTAAGTTTGGCTGCTTTCTGGACCTTGATCCACCTAGGAGTAGCTGCCAAGCGTCCACCAATCTAGTTAATGGCGTAGCGTACCTCGATTTGCACTCCTTCGCTCTGTATCTTGAAGACTACTATGGCCATTTGTCTAGCTTGGAGTTGCTTTGTGGCACTCTTAGGCAATTTCTGAGTCAAAGCAAGAGATAGACACATAATTAATAAGAGCAATGTACTGAATTATGTGAAACTTGAGAAGACATTCAGAGCAGTTTATCTGCCGCCATATACTCATAAATATCCAATGCGACCTGGTGATGACACATGTGTTTCTGAACATCGGATAAGCATGCATGACACCAAGCGGATAATAACTAGGGATTTCTATTTTCATGATCCTAGTTCGTTAGTTGTATTTAGTTTTCCACAGCCGCTTAGTTTTTCCTCACTTTTGCCCTCCCTCCATTTTGAAACTCTCACATGCACTCGGATGGGGGTATGTCGTCAAGTTAAAGGCTTGACCGTTACATTCTGACCGGTGGGACCGCGTTGGGGCGGGTCGTGCGTTGAGTGTTACGTTACGTTGCCTCGATCGTTACATGCTGACAGGTGGGACCAGGATACACAGCGGACCAACCATCCATCTTTCGCTGATTATGGGGGACATGGTGTGGGACCATGTGGGGCGCGTTTGGTGGTTACGTGTGCCCTATCGTCTAAATTGGAAGTTTTATTTTTTTCTTATTTTTATGATTGGCCTTTTTAAGAGCGTCTTTCCCCCTCTCTCGCTAACAGTTGTGTTTTTTTTGCCCAAAAAGGTAGCGAATCTAGAGCATCTTCTCTCTTTATTCATTGTTTCTTTTTCCCTCGTCTTTCCCCAATATGGTAGCAAATTTAGAGCAGCAAAACTAACCAGCACCATAAATAAATTCAGTAAATAGAGAAGATATAGATAAAGCACCTAATATAGATTATATAGTAACAAGGTTCGACAATTAGACTGCTCAGTAGCAGCAGCGGACAAGTTCAACACAGACAAGACAAAATAAGCTGTTGTACAGCAGCAGCAGTAGCAACAGATCAGTGACCCTCATGGCCTCTGCTAGGAGGGCCTCCGCCTCCTCCCTCTGGCGCCTCCTCCACTTCTTGCTGCCCAGTCCCTTGACCTTGGGAGCCTTGGGCTTGATCAGGGGCATGCGACCATCCTCGATAGCCACCTTCTGGAGGTTACGAAGGTGAAGACTAAGCGCCTAGTACTTGGCTATGAAGCCATGGACGTTCATGGACTCGCCGCAGGTCCTCATGTTCTTGGCATGCTTCACGAGGGAGTTGAAGTCCGTGGCGCAAAGCCTCCTACTAGGGTGATACGTTGCAAACGCATCTATAATTTTGATGTTCCATGCTTATTTAGTATCTACTTTCTTATGTTTTGTCTACATTTGGAGATACTTTTATGCATTTTATGGAACTAACCTTTTAACAAGATGCCACAGTGCCAGTTGCCTGTTTTCTTGTATTTTTGGTTCCAGGAAAGCCAGAAAATGAATATTCTCGTAATTGGACGGGACAAAAGCCAAAGTCAATATTTCACCGAGGGGAACACGGAGCCAGAAGACGATATGGAGAGGGGCCAGGGGCTGGCCACACGACCTGGTGGTGCGGGCCAGGCCAGGGGGTGGTGTGGGCCCCTCCGGCCTTCACCGACCTTGCCCTTTCGCCTATAAGAAGCCTCCGATGAGAAAACCCTAAATACGGAAGCCTCTAGCCACGAAAAGTTCTACAGCGCCGCCGCCACCGAAGGGGAGATTTGAGGGACAGAAGTCTCTGTTCCGGCAACCTGCCGGGATGGGGAAGTGCCCCAAGAGCCATCTCCATCGACTCCACCGCCATCTCCATCGCCGTTGCTGATTCCCATGATGATGAGGGAGTAGTTCTTCCTCAAGGCTAAGGGTGCTAACGGTATCTATGTGTTCACCTCTCTCTCTATGCACGATCATATTATGACCATGAGCTTTGTAATCAAGTAGACCTACCTTGCTAATAAAGTGCTTTAATAGATCTCTTCTCTCCCCATGTGTGTGAAAGTGACCGCATGCACACCATGGTGGCACTTAGGCTAGAGATTACAAATACTTGTTATGAGTTATATTTGGAGTTGGATGTCTCTATGATATTGTAGTGTTTGTTGGAACCATCTAGAGCTCAAGGTGATAGTGTGGGGTTATCTAGATGGGGAAAGCGAACTTTGAGGAGTGCTGTTATAGCCCTACCATGGATTAGAGTGTCCAACCGGAGAGTAGTTCAGAGTAGTATCATGAAGAGAAGATATTTATATGAGAGTGTTCACTAGCGAAAGTATGATCCATAGGCCTTGTTTCTAAGCATTGAAACACCGTTTGTAACTAGATCTGTTACATGTTTGCTTGCTTCCATCTTTATTTCAGTTTTCCTTTAGTCTCTTCCTCGCCATCAAGCTATTTTCTGGCACCGTTATCTTATATCCATACCACTTGTATTTCACTATCTCTTCGCCGAACTAGTGCACCTATACACCTGTCAAGTGTATTGGGTGTGTTGGGGACACAAGAGACTTCTTGTATCTTGATTGTAGGGTTGCTTGAGAGGGATACCTTTGACCACTTCCTCCCTGAGTTCGATAAACCTTGGGTAATCCACTTAAGGGAAACTTGCTGCTGTTCTACAAACCTCTGCACTTGGAGGTCCAATAACTGTCTACAAGAATATAAGTGCGTAGACATCAAGCTATTTTCTGGCCCCGTTGCCGGGGAGGTAAGGTAAAAGGTACTCACATCCTCCGGTGTGAGTGATCGAAGTTATTTCCTTTAGATTGTGCAATTTTGTCTTTTTGATTCTTGTTTTCACTAGTTAGGCTTAATAGAAAACAACAAAAAAATTAGAGAGCTTTATAGTATTTATCTTGAGTTAGGAATGAAGTGTTTGAAGAGACAATTAAAAAACCTATGGAACTTTATTTAGATGCTAATAGCAATGTCATTAGTATGAATTCTTTGGACACCATTATTGCTAATGCTATGGAAAAGTCTAAACTTGGATAAGCTAGTTTTTATGAAAATGATCTTTTTAGTTCCCTAGCTTTGGAAGATAGCTATTTTATTGCTTATGATGACACAAAACCTCCAATATATGATGATTACAATGATAAATATGATATTTTCAGTCCACCTACTATTGAGGAGAAAATTAATGATTACAATATGCCTCCTATATTTGATAATTATGGTGATGAGAATAATAATGATAGCTATTTTGTTGAATTTGCTCCCACCACAATTAATAAGAATGACTATGCTTATATGGAGAGTATTAATTCTTTTATGCATGTGGCTCATTATAAGAATGTTTTATGTGATAGTTATATTGTTAATTTTATTCATGATGCTACTGAAAGTTATTATGAGAGAGGGAAACATGGTTTTTTGTATCTCAACAATATTAAGTTTCCCCTCTTTATGTTGAAAATTTTGAAGTTCCACTTGTTTTGCTTTCCTATGCTTGTTGCTTTGTGCTTTCATGACTTGTTTCTTTACAAGATTATTTTTCATAGGAACTGGGTTAGACTTAAATGTGTTTTGAATTTGCTACTTGATGCTCTCTTTTACTTCAATTCATATTTCTTATGTGAGCATCTTCTCAAACTATCATGCCTAACTTAAATGCGTTAAAGAAAAGTACTTATTGGGAGATAACCCAAAAGTTTTAGTTGAGTCTTGGAAGTTATTACCTCTGTAATAACCTCTCCTTATCATTTTTGTGTGTTTTTTGTGCCAAGAGTTACCTCTAATGAGAGAGAAGTAATGCTTGGGAAAGTTGCTATCCCGAAACAGATTTTTGTGCTTCGCTGTAAAAATTCGTGAAAAATATCTATATGTAGGTTTGAGTTGTAATGTTTTTTTCTTCTACCCTAGGTTGTTATCCAAATTTCGTTAGTTCAACACTTTTCGATTTGAGCAATAGAAGGTCTTCGAAAAAATTGGTGTTTACCTGCTGGTGTGTTTTGACAAATTTCTGCCATTATTTGCATTTGCCACTTAATATCTTTCTCTTTGATCACGTGAACTTTTTAAAGGAAGTGCTACAATAGCTTGTGTTTTAATGGAAGTTTTACTTGTGTTTAAACTGAACCTAAAGACTTATTATCTTAAATACACTAATGTTGCTAATGAAGGTTGTGTGAAGTTTTGTATGAAGGAAATTTTCAGGTGTAGGGAAAGAATGATGTAATGAGATGAAGAATGGACAAAAGCTCAAGCTTGGGGATGCCACCCGTGTCACCCCAAGAAATATCCAAGAAGTACAAGCGTCAAAGCTTGGGGATGCCCAAGGCATCCCCTTCTTCATCAATAAAAATCTCAGGTCTTTCTAGACACTTTGTTTTATGGTTTCATGCACAATTGTGTTGTTCTTAGAGCGTATTTGTTTTTGTTTTTAGTTTTATTTTGTTTGGTTTGCTTAAATAAGTTGTTTGGATCCCAACACACTTCTTTTGGATAGAGACACACTCTGATTTCATTGTTTAGAACACTCTAGTTTTCATTCTTATTGTTTTGTGAGTGTTCTCTTTTGCTAGCACTAGGTTTAGCCTTAGTTTTCTTGTGCTTTCAGCTTAGAAGTTTTTAGTTCTTATTTGTGGATTTGTGAGACACTGATCTTTATTTATTATTATCTTTGTGAGTTCTTTCAAATAAGTTGGTTTGGATTGGAAAAGAGTAGGAAAAGTTCATGCTTAACATGTATAAAAGGAGTTTGTTTTTGACTGTGGCCTAGGCTTTGTCATATCATGCTTGATATTGTTTTGGATTTATGCTTAGTGATTATTGCTATAACATGACTTGTTACAAATAACTGAGAGTGCTTAATGTGCCCTGAAAGAATCATGCGTTGTTTTAGCATACAAAAACATAATATTGTGGTATTCTCCTTTAATGCTTTATTTGGGTTGACTTGGCGCATGCTCACACCATGTTAAGACTATACCAAGTCACCATAGCCTCTCTGATCATTTAGTTTTTGAGTTGTAATATCCCTTTATGCTTTAATTAATAATGTTTTGTCGCTTTGCATGATTATGGCCATTATTGCTCTCTTAGTTGGTCGCTCCCAGTCTTTTCCTAGCCTCCATAACCAAGTATGAGTTCCACTCATGCATCCAAATCCAAATAAAACCAAGTTATTCCAAAGAGTCCACCATACCTACCTATTAGCATTTTCTATTCCAAGTGTATTCATGTTTTTAACTACCTTCCCAATTAAACTTGTTATGAGAAAACTAGTGATTAAAGCTCTCACGAACTTGATGGCACACTTTACTTTCTTGCACTTATTAATCTTGAACCATTGTGTCCATCTTTGTTGCGTATATTCTTGCGCTTTATAAGTTGAAGTTAGCAGAACCATGTATCATGGGGAACACTTTCAACATTGCACTTATTATTCCGTTGATATCATGATTCTTTTGCTTATGGATCCCGACGATGTGAAATAAAAGGGGAACTTGTAATATCATGGAGTTTGTATGTGTGTTAGAGAAATGCTTGGGCCGCTAGCCTAAGCCATGCCTAATCATGGTGGAAACTTGCAGCATAACCATAATGAGCACTCTATGAAGCATCCTCAATAAAAACCTATGCAAATAGCAAATAAAAGATCCCTGAGATGCTCATTGTCTGCTGGCCTTGTCATTTTGATTATGGGATATCTCCTGTATCATGTGCAAGGGGTACCCTGTTGGTGGTTCTCTATGATACATATGTACTTACAATGACAAGAGCTTACTTGCGACTGAAGTTGACTAGCATGAGGTTTGGTACTCGTAAGTAAGGGGCATGATATTTCAACTTATAACTTGTCAAGCATATCCTCTTAGTTGTGCCACTTTAACCTTAATCACCTAAAGATGCTTATGATAGGGGAAATGAGAGCTGAAAGCTAATAAGTACCATAATTTTTGGAAGCTCTTTATGAAATTTGAATCCCTGCTTCCTTCTATCAAGGCCTTTCTTTTACTTTTATGTTGAGTCTCCACCTTCTATCTTTATGCACCTGTTGAGAGAGCATAGTGGCCATTTTTAATTTAATGTGCATTGTCCCAAGACTTGTTGATTGATGCATAACTTTGATATTTCTTATTCTTAAACTACTTGTATCTAGTCACCCTTATAAACATTCAAGGTGTCCTATGCAATTATGATTTTCTACTCTATGAGGGACAAGCTGACTGCCATTATGCTATGTTTTCTTTACGTGAAACAAACAAACGTCTTTCAAAGCATTGTTATTCATGAATCTTTTGTTTGTACATTTTCATGTTACAACATAGTCACTATGTCTTATTGTTAGAACTTCATCTTTCATGCTCATGTTTAGAATACTTTGATCCCAACTTTAAATGCTTGCAAATGGTTTGATCTTGATTGTAATGGTGCATGTCAACTAAAAAATTATTCTTTTTATCACTTACCTACTCGAGGACGAGTAGGAGTTAAGATTGGGGATGTTGATACGTTGCAAACGTATCTATAATTTTTGATGTTCCAGGCTTGTTTAGTATCTACTTTCTTATGTTTTGTCTACATTTGGAGATACTTTTATGCATTTTCTGGAACTAACCTATTAACAAGATGCCATAGTGCTAGTTGCCTGTTTTCTGATGTTTTTGGTTCTAGGAAAGCTAGAAAATGAATATTCTCGGAATTGGACGGGACAAAATCCAAAGTCAATATTTCACCGAGGGGAACACGGAGCTAGAAGACGAGACGGAGGGGGGCCAGGGGATGGCCACACCACCTGGTGGCGTGGGCCAGGCCAGGATGCGCCAGGGGGTGGTGTGGGCCACTCCGGCCTCCAACGACCTTACCCTTTCGCCTATAAGAAGCCTCCGATGAGAAAACCCTAAATACGGAAGCCTCTAGCCACGAAAAGTTCCGCAGCGCCGCCGCCACCGAAGGGGAGATTCGGGGGACAGAAGTCTCTGTTCTGGCACCCTGCCGGGATGGGGAAGTGCCGCCGAAGCCATCTCCATCGACTCTACCGCCATCTCCATCACCGTTGCTGATTCCCATGATGATGAGGGAGTAGTTCTTCCTCAAGGCTAAGGGTTCTACCGGTAGCTATGTGTTCACCTCTCTCTCTCTATGCATGATCATATTGTGATCATGAGCTTTGTAATCAAGTAGATCTACCTTGCTACTCAAGTGCTTTAATAGATATCTGGTCTCCCCATGTGTGTGACAGTGACAGCGTGCACACCATGGTGGCACTTAGGCTAGAGATTACAAATACTTGTTATAAGTTATATTTGGAGTTGGATGTCTCTATGAAATTGTGGTGTTTGTTGGACACCAGATCTTCAACAAGGTGGAAATTCTCGTATTTCGTATGTACATGTTCCTGCAGCTCGGATGAGTATAGTTATTTATATCGCGATAGCTATAAACAGTTCCTTGTTCCCATTAACAAAACATCCCCTTTTTCTTCGCTCTTCCGAAACCGGTACAGAAATTGGTGCTTTTTCTAATCATCTAGAGATCAAGGTGACAGTGTGGGGTTATCTAGATGGTGAAAGCGAACTTTGAGGAGTGCTGTTATAGCCCTACCATGGATTAGAGTGTCCAACCGGAGAGTAGTTCAGAGTAGTATCATGAAGAGAATATATTTATATGAGAGTGTTCACTAGCGAAAGTATGATCCATAGGCCTTGTTTCTAAGCATTGAAACACCATTTGCAACTAGATCTGTTACATGTTTTCTTGCTTCCATCTTTATTTCAGTTTGCCTTTAGTCTCTTCCACGCCATCAAGCTATTTTCTAGCACTGTTGTCTTATATCCATACCACTTTTATTTTACTATCTCTTCACCGAACTATTGCACATATACACCTGACAAGTGTATTGGGTGTGTTGAGGACACAAGAGACTTCTTGTATCTTGATTGCAGGGTTGCTTGAGAGGGATACCTTTGACCACTTCCTCCTTAAGTTCGATAAACCCTAGGTAATCCACATAAGGGAAACTTGTTGCTATTCTACAAACCTCTGCACTTGGAGGCCCAACAACTGTCTAGAAGAATAGAAGTGCATAGACATCATGGGGCATAAGGGGCACCTGTACATGTCACCGACGAAGAAGTTGTTGTACTGGCCGAACTTCAGTCTCCTCCCCATATGATGAGTCTTGGTGTCCTTGGACTCGTCGTCGCTGCAGATATCGTTGCTATCCTCCTGTTGGAAAAAAACAGTCGAGTGCAATAAGGACATGATTGAGATACTTTGATTATCGGGGTTGATTATTTGCATAAATTAACCGATTGAGATCTCCTGATTACTCCCCAAATCTCAAACCAAATCGAATACTAATCCCAACTACGAACCGGGGGGTTCAAATACGAATAGGGGGATTCATCGGGATACGAGATCTAACACAAGAGGATTAGTTACTGTAAAAATACGAATAGTTGAGCCCTAATAACATACGATCTAGCATCCAATGATGGGAACGGGGGAAGAACAAGGGAAGGGGAGAAAACCCTGGTTACCTTCGACCATGGGTCGGCGATGCTGGTATCGTAGGGGTTCTCCAGCCTTATGTAAACAACCTCCTCGTAGGGGGCCTCCTCGCCGACGGCTACGGCGAATGTGGGGACAGGGACGGGGGCCTGTACGGAGATGAGGGCCTCCTCTCCGGCGGCCTTGGAGGCGCCGATGGCCACCTCGCCGTTCTTCTCCTTCACCGACGTGGTTGGGGTTTTCTTGGGGGTTTGCAGAAGGTGATGGGACAATGGAGACGGTTGAGTCAGCGTGTGAGTGATGAGTGAGAGTGGGGAGAACTCTATTAAAGGAGAAGAGAAGTGACGTTTCGTTGCACTACCGTGCACCGTGTAATCGCGTACGCTACTGCACCGTGCATGGCCACATGTGTCCGCTACCTCCCCATGCACCGCACACGCGTACCATGAGTCGTGTTTTTCCCTCGTGTCTAACCCTGGCGATTCATGTGTACTCAGGTTTGCCCTCGAGTGTAACACTAGCAGTTTGGTTGTACTCAGTTTTGCCCTACAGTACTAACACTGCCGTGTGCAATATAATCAGTTTTACCCTCGGGTGGCTGGTCAACAGAGAGTCAACACATAGGCTTTAGCTAGCTAATTGAGTCATTTTATGCACAACAAATTCAAAAAGAGCAAAACACAGTGGCATCTACCCAAGGAGTCTTATTATGTGACTTGCCAACATAAGAAATGTATATAAACCAAGTTTTAACCTAAATCACCACTTATCAAATCACCTACTATCTATGAAGGTTCATGGCTTTGTACTCAAGCCTCTTCCCCAAACATCCCTCCCCAAAACATAATATGTCTGAATGAGGCAATAATTGTCAAACTGGTGTATATTTGAATTGCAAATAGTTTGATGTATGCCAAGATGTATTTTATTGTATAAAAGACGCATTTTCCAATTTTTAAATCCTTTTCTACTTTCTATTTGAATCCCTTTGTCAGTCTTGCCCTTGGTTTTTAAGTTCTACTCAGTTTTACCCTTGGTTCTTAAGTTCTACTCAGTTTTCCCCTCTCTTTGTATCTATCTCTCGCACCTGTGCTCATCTTCACTGCTATGCTCTGATTGGTGGAGATAGATGACACACGGATCGTGCCCACCAACCGTTGATTCTCTGTGATCTAGCAGACAGGATAACCCCTATATCTGTCGGGGGGCACCCCTCTATCCATGCAAAATAACGAGTATGCCACCGGAAATTGAACTCCATAAACAAATGAACTTGAATATAATTTGAAGGGAACGTGTTCGAAGGTGTATAATTTGTGCATTACATCCCACTCTATGAAAATGATAATCTCTCAAGATTTTCTTAGCACAATATTATCACTTATTAAGTGTGATTTCAATGAGCTCAAATGTGTATAATTTTCATATACGCAAGTTTATGCATTACATTCCACTCCATGGAAATGATAAATGATCAAATGAACTTGAATATAATTTGAAGGGAACGTGTTCAAAGGTGTATAATTTGTGCATTACATCCCACTCTATGAAAATGATAATCTCTCAAGATTTTCTTAGCACAATATTATCACTTATTAAGTGTGATTTCAATGAGTTCAAATGTGTATAATTTTCATATACGCAAGTTTATGCATTACATTCCACTCCATGGAAATGATAAATGATCAGGATTTTATTACCACAACATTATCATGACCTAAGTGCGATTTCAAAGAGTAAAGAGGTGCCTAATTTTCATATATGCCAGTTTATGCATTGCATTCCACTATAAGAAAATGATAATCTCTCAAGATTTTCTTAGCACAACATTATCACGTATTAAGCGTGATTTCAAAGAGTTCAAAGGTGTATAATTTTTGTATACGCAAGTTTATGCATTATATTTCACTCCATGGAAATGGTAATCTCTCAAGATTTTCTTAGCACACCATTATCATGTATTAAGTACGATTTAAAAGAGTTCAAAGATGTATAATTTTTGTATACGCAAGTTTATGCATTATATTTCACTCTATGGAAATGATAATCTCTCAAGATTTTCTTAGCACAACATTATCACGTATTAAGTGCGATTTCAAAGAGTTCAAAGGTGTATAATTTTTGTATACGCAAGTTTATGCATTATATTTCACTCCATGGAAATGGTAATCTCTCAAGATTTTCTTAGCACAACATTATCACGTACTAAGTACGATTTCAAAGAGTTCAAAGGTGTATAATTTTTGTATATGCAAGTTTATACATTATATTTCACTCCATGGAAATGATAATCTCTCAAGATTTTCTTAGCACAACATTATCACATATTAAGTGCGATTTCCAAGAGTTCGAGGCGTATAATTTTTGTAGATGTAAGTTTATGCATTATATTTCACTCCATGGAAATCATAAATGATCAGGATTTTATTAGCATAACATTATCATGTCCTAAGTGCGATTTAAAAGAGTTCAAAGGTGTATAATTTTGGTATATACATTACATTTAACTATATGAAAATTAAGCAATGGCACGGGCGCGGGCGCGGGGCTGGCTCGGGGTCCCATCTTGCAATGCCAACCTGAGTAAGCTGTGTGTCCGGAGCTCACGTGGATAAGCTGTGGGTCCGACGCTCACTTGGATAAGCTGTGGGTCCGATGCTGATCTAGATAAGTTGAGAGAGGTGTCACCTACGGGAATCAACTGAACGCGGCCCCACTTGTCAACACGTAATAGCAAGGGTACACTACGACCCCATAGAACGCGGCCCTACTTGTCAGCATGTAACAGCGAGGGTCCACTACAGGACCCAACTGAACGTGGCCCCACTTGTCAGCATGTTAACGACAATGCTGACTGACGACGAGTTTCAGAGCACGTGAGAGTTTTGTACAAGGAGATGGGGAAAAGTGAGGAAAAACTAAGCAACTGGGGAAAACTGAGTAGAACTAACGAACCAAGGACACGAAAATAAAAATCCCTAATAACTAAATTAGACCGCACCATGTTATTAAGTGGATTCATAAAAAATACCTTTATCTTTAAGTTGGGCCCTTCCAGCTGGTCAGTTGTCTTGCGCTTGTTTGGTGAGTAGTGGTACTAGATGGATCCCGCGACATGTGGGGGTACCATCCTGTTTGTCGCACCTAGAGCACCGCATGTTCGCAGATATGTACCGCTGTGCTACACTAAATAAAAAAGAGATGGTGTCACAGAGGTTTCTAGAAAAACATGATGTAGACAGAGAAAACTTTTAGCACAAGGATACATCCAAGTTGCAGCCAACCACTTTCAGCATGGGAAAGAATGGAAGAATGTAATGAATATACTGCTACATTACCCTTTTAGGAAAGTTTAAGGGAACTTGTGGGACCATCCCTGTCCGTAGTGGCCTTGCGCGCCACTGACCCATAGTTCTCCTTACAGAATCTAACGCAACAACAATTGCACATTATGAGTAGAAACTAAACCTTACAGAAGTGAAGAACACCAAAATCGAACCTGACCAAATGCCCTCAATAAGAACTAGAGTGACCATTTCCCGATCCTGAATCCATACGGGATTAGTACCCCCACCCCACTCCACTCCCACCCAAATGACCCAATCAACTAGAGCAAAGGGAAAATATCCTGATTAGGTGATTCCGAGGTGAGCAATAAGAAAGAACTCCATAATCAAAGCATACAAAATACTACTACTAATAGTTCCCCCAATGGCCCAATCGGAAGAAAATAAAACAAAGCCGGATTTCGAGGTGAGCAAATACACCCACCTATCTTAGCAAGAACTCCCCCCAATCGGAGCAAATCGGGAAAATAAATGGTTGCACCAGTTCCAACACTTTCTTGCTAGATGGGAGCTAGCTAGTAGTGGTTTCTTGTCGGTAGAAAGGCATGGGAAGCAGAGTAGTAGTACTAGTAGTAGTAGTGCTAGACAGTACACTTTTTCTACAGTAATATTTTTAAGTGGCGGTGGCGGGAACATTTTGCCGAGAATTTTCTGAATTTCTGATCTCAGCTATCATGTGGTGGCCTACAACTGTTTTAGGGGATAAGTTAAAGCGGGACCCACGTCAAGGGGGTGAGTTAAAGCGGTTCCCACATCAAGTGGGTGAGATAAAGAATTGACTGAGCCAAGCTCGTCCTTCCCTTGGTACTACTAGTTCTCCCATGTTCCTCTCCCAGGACCGAGAAAATCGCCCCTCTTCGAATAAAATTGATCCCAACTTATATGCCCTCTTGATGATTCGGCTCACGGAGCATTGAGGAAGTGGAAGGGCTAGCAGAGGAAAAGATGACGGTAGTTGTAGCATAGGGCACCAATTCTGGATGCCTCAAAACCCGTTAGGGAACCGATAAATGCATAAGCTTGGATTTCAGACTAGAAACACACACAAACACACACACATATATATATACTAATATACAAAATAGTTTTCAATTACAGTTCTACTAACAAAGTCCTATAAATCATAAGGTAGCTCCATATTATAGTACTACGACAGTAGCGAACCAATCATGGGATAACTCTACATATATTTAGAGAGATCTTAGGTGCACCCTAAGAGTTTTGCAGTTGGGATAGTGGTCATGCGACTACCCAGATGGCACCAAAAGTACACCCCTGATGATCAGTAGCCCTGCATAAACTCCATCCATAAGTAGTGTACCCGATCCATAGCCTCAGGTGCAGGCTCATCAATGAACAGGTCATCGTCACCATCAAAGTCCTCTTCGGTTGTCTGCTTCTGCGATTAGTAGATTACCAGATACATTTATAGAGAAACATCAAAGACACACAACCTAAAGCTTTGTCGTTCTACAGATATACCTTGTCATCTAGCATAGTGGAAGTACCAAAAATGAAACCCGTTTCATGCAGCTTGCGCTTTTTCTCTACCCCCTTCTCTAAGTTGACCTAGATGCTCAGGAACTTCCTCTGTCAGTTGATCTAGATGATCAACATCTGCTTCCCCTACTTGATCTTGATGATAAATCTATGCTTTCCCTGGTTCATATGGAGGATCATATGGTTCACCATGAAATACCTATCTAACATATATACTTAGCATCCCAAATATAAAAATATGGCCTTCCACTATACTTTGAGGTAGCACCCTATGATTGACACACAACCAGTAGGAGCAATGTGCTTTTGAAGTGTCACAACGAGCTCTAACAAACTCCATAAATCATAGAGCACCAAGTATATGTTTAGTGCTACCTAATAGCGCAACCTCTATCCAAAATCTGTCCATATGTTTAATTATGACATACATTATTGGTTCTTATTAAAAGAAAAGCAAGAAACATATAGATGGAGTACAAACACTATATATGCCTATGCATTTCAGCAAACATATTGACATAGAAAATCACGAAGGTATTTAAGAATGCATATCAAGCGCAGAATCAACTATGACCATGCAGATTGAGGACAAATTAAACTATGTATTTGAGGAGGCAGATCGGGTAAAAGGGCAATAAAATGCCAACCAGATCGAGCTAGAGATAGAAGGACTACCATGGGATAGACATGCCTAGGTGCATCTCAAGAAGACCGATGGGTAGGGAAAGCTTCTTCGTGCACGGTGGTGATGAGGGGTGGCGGTGAGCGCGTCTGTTTTGTGGGCAAGGGGCTAGGCGGCAGAGGTTGGATGTTATTACACAGCGTGAAGGGCTGGGGAGGGATAACTTTGGAAAATTTGACCTACCCTGCTTTGGGCACCACCATATATGTGACCCACTCGCGAGGCACCGTAGATCAAAATTTATCCAAATTTTTTCAAAATACATTTTTATGTTTTACCATGGAAACTACATAGCTTTGCAATTTTTGAATGAATGGTTTTATTTCAACTTGTATTTCATTTCGTCCTTAATTTTTTCAAAAAGGGACCAAATTTGGAAATTCTAAAAAAACTTCAAATTTGACACCAGACATATTGGTTGATTTTCTAAGGTGCACCAATATACCAAATGCGGACACGTCATCATGAATTATGGCCATGACCTTGGTCACATTTTTTGGATGATGGTCATCTTGTTGAAAGCCTTGAATTGTTCAACAATTTCAGCAAATGCCTAGAAACTCATTTAAATGCTGGAAAGCAACTCTCGTTGGCGTGCAAGTTTAGACGGTAACAGCGCATGTGAGTGGCCCCATGCCGGAGCAGCGTATGTTAGAAGCTTCGACCTCAAAATTTTGGTACGGTTTGCAAACTTCGCGCCCATCCATTCAAAGATCCCACACATCCATTCAAACATACTTCACATTTTTTTAGAATGCAAAATTCCTTGTCTATCCCTGCTTCAGAAACAAGAACTTGAGGAGCACTCCAATAATAGAGGGACATAGGTGGTAAATTTGCATTCTCCCATGTGCATCACACCATCGATGTTTCCCTGCCCTTCTTCAATATTTACCTTCCCTCCCACATCGGCCTACACTAACTTTTTGGATCCACCATGCAAATGACCCACATGTTAGTGACCCAGAATTACGGGAAGTAGAGATTCCCATCGTTTGTTGTTCAAAATTTGAACATTTTTCACGAAACCGAGATAAAATCGTTAAAATCGGTGAACCTGGCTCGGTAGCTTGAAAATTCATGAAACTTGGGCATTATCCATCAAATACTTTATACTTTGTGAGAAAAATGGCGCGGTGAGATTTTGAATCACATATAGTCTTTGTAGTTGTTGCCATTGTTGTCAGTTGGACAATTTATAATAACTTCGAATTTGGAAGGACCCTTTGTAAACATTGTTTGAAATTCCAATATGTAGTAGGCACCGATCTACCAAACATGGACACGTTATCATAAACTATGGCAACCATATTGCCATGACTTTGGTCATCTCGTTTGAAATCCATGAATGTTGATACATGGTATGCAATACCGTGAAACAAGTTTCTTAAAAATTTGTCAAGTTTTAGCATATTGTTTCATGGAAACTAGGTAGTGCACATAACAAGATACTCTGCAAAAGAAATACATTTCTTCAATTTATATATATTTTTATTTGGATTTTCTTTCAAAAGGTCCCAAATTTGGCAGCATTAGCATTCATATGAAGAAGTTGAGGGTTTGTTTGGTTAAGCTTCTCTATCACTTTTAGATTTATTTTATAAGACACTTTTGATTTTGGCTTTTGGCTTATACCATCATTCAACTATGTCATGGTAAAAGCTAAAAAATAAAGCCAAAAATATCTTTGTAGCTTATAAGAGAAAAATCAAAAGCCAGAATTAGAGTCTAACCAAACAGCGCCTAAATCACGTAGAACTCTTGGTGTTTCCCCCTTGTGGATACCTTCAATTGAATTTAACAAAAAATATGACCAAGTAGGTATCATCGACTTGTAGATACTTCCATTAAATTGCGGTAACACCATTATATTCCACGAATATAACCATAAAGTTTGAAAGTTATTGAAAATTCCTGAAATCCCAAACCTTAAACCCCTAAACCCTGAACAAGTAGGTATCATGCACTTATAGATCAAAATTTGAGATACTTTCGTTAAATTGGGTAACACCATTATTGAAAATTCCTAAAACCCTAAAACCCTAAACACTAAACCATGACCAAGCACGTAGCATGCACTTATAGATCAAAATTTTAGATACTTTCGTTAAATTGGATAACGCCATTCTATTCGATGAATATAAGCATAAATCTTAAGCATTATCGAAAATTCCATAAATCCTGAACATACCCTAAAACCTAAACCCTAAAACCCTAAACCCTCAACCCATAAACCCTAACCAAGCAGGTATCATCCACTTATAGATCAAAATTTGAGATACTTTCATTAAATTAGGTAACACCATTCTATTCGACGAATATAAGCATACAACTTAAGCATTATTGAAAATTCCCTAAACCCTGATACCTAAACAACCACTAAAACCTAAACCATAAAACCCTAAAACACTCAACCCATAAACCCTAACCAAGCAGGTATCATGCACTTATAGATCAAAAATTGAGATACTTTTATTAAATTAGGTAACGCCATTCTATTCGACGAATATAAGCATAAAGCTTGAGAATTATTGAAAATTCCCTTGACCCTAAACCATAAATAACCCATAAAACCTATACCATAAAACCCTAAAACTCTAAACCCTAAACCCATAAACCCTAACCAAGCAGGTATCATGCACTTATAGATCAAAATTTGAGATACTTTCATTAAATTGTGGTAACGTTAGTCTATTCCATGAATATAAGCATCAAGCTTGAACATTATTGAAAATTCCCTAAACCCTAAACCCTCAACCGCTAAACGCCCCTTACAAAGGAGGTATCATGCACTTGTAGATCAAAAGTTTAGATGTACTTTCATTCAATTACACTAACGCCATTCTATTCCATGAATATAGGCATAGAGCTTGAACATTATTGAAGATTCCCTGAAACCTAAAACCTAAACCATAAACCCTAGAACCCTAAGCCCTCAACCCCTCACCAAGAAGGTATCATGCACTTATAGATCAAAATTCGAGATACTTTCATTAAATTGCGATAACACCATTCTATTAAACTATTCCATGAATATATAAGCATATATATAAAGGTTGAACATTATTACTAAAAATTCTCTAATCCCTAAAACCTAGACAACCCTAAAACCCTAATCAACCCTAAATACTGAACCTTAAACCCTTAAATCCTAAACACTAAAATCCTAAACCCTACACCCTAAACCCCTCAACCCTCAACCCAAGAACCCTGAACACTAAACCCTAGGCTATATATAACTTGTGTGAAAATTGGGGCCGTGCTATTTTGAGCCATACTTATTTGTAGTTGCTTCACGACAAAAGCCACTATCGTCGCTGGGAAAATTGAAAATAACTTCAAATTTGGAAGCTTTCTTGGTAAATAATATTTTAAATGCCATTACGCACCAATCTATCAAATATGGACATGTTATTAAAAACTATAGCAAAGATATGGCCATGACCTTGGTGATCTGGTTTCAAAACCATGCATATTCATACATGGTACGCCATATATCATATGACAAAATTAAAGCCATTATTATCGATTAGAAAATTTAAAACAACTTCAAATATGGAAGCTCCTTTTGTAAACAATGTTTAAATGCCAATATGCACCAATCTACCAAACAAGGTTACATTATCATAAAAATAAAATATGGTAACCCATATGGCCTTGACATTGGTCATCTAGTTTTTGAAAGCCATGACTGTTCAAACATGGCATGCCATATTGGGAAACAAGTTTTTTCAAGAGTTGTCAAATTTTAAGATTATAATTTCTCATGGAAACTAGCTAGTGCATACAGTGAGACACCAAGATAGAAAAAATGGTTGTATTTTGTTTTATATTTTGTTTCTTTGTATTTTTTTAAAATGGCCCAAATTTGGTGCCATTATCATTCATATCAAAAGGTTGAATCTTGCAAAACTCTTGGTGGTTCTCCAATATTTGACTAATTTGATACCTTTAAATTATTTTTAATAAGTCAAGAGCAAGCTATATCACACACTTTGTAGTTCGAAATTATACATACTTACTTTAAATTGTCAAAAAGTCATTTTATTGCACATATTTAGCTAGAAAGCTTGGAAATTCATAAAAGTAGGGCATTGTCCTTCAAATCTGGTATCTCCTTTTGTAAATATTGCTTGAAATGCCAAGATCCACCGATCTACCAAGTATGGACACGTTTGTAAGAAAAGCTTGATTGTCCAAGATGCATCATTGTATGGAGTACAAAACATGGACACGGCATGAGAAACTATGGTTGTCACCTTGGTCATATTGTTTGAAATCCTTGAATTAATGTTCATTAATTTCAGCAGATGTCTATAAACTCATTAAATGCTAGAAAGCATATAGGCGTGTGGGTCTATCTGATGGGACAACATCCCCAAGTGGGAGTATCATACCTTAGAAGCTTCAACTTCAAAATTTTGGCATAACGTGGAAATATCCCGACCATCCATTCAAACATCTAGCCCCAAAAAATATTTTATTGCAAAAATTTAGCCTGAAAGCTTGAAAGGGCGTTATACATTGTGTGAAAAATGGGGGCGGTGGAATTTTCAGTCATCATCTTTGTAGTTGGTTCACAACAAAACATAATGTTGTCACTTGGAAATTCGAATACAAACTTCAAATTTGGATTTAGAAATATTAGTTGATTTGCCAAGATCCATCGATGTACCAAATGCGGACACGTCATCATAAACTATGGCCATGACCTTGGTCACCTTTTTTTTGGACGATGGTCATATTTTTGAAAGCCTTGAATTGTTCAAAAATTTCAGCTAATTCCTAGAAACTCATTTAAATGCTGGAAAGCAACTCTCGATGGCGTGCGGGTCTAGACGGTAACATCGCATGTGAGTGGCCCCATGTTAGAGCAGCGTATGTTAGAATTTCGACCTTAAAGTTTTGGTACGGTGGCCAAACATCACACGCATCTTTTCAAATATCCCGCGCATCCATTCAAACATACTTCACCTTTTTTAGAAAGCAAAATTCCTCTTCTGTCCCTGCTCCGGGAACAAGAATCCTAGTAGCACTACAATAAAAGAGGGATATAGGTGCATCACCCCATAGACATTTCCCTGCCATTCTTCAATATTTACCTGCCCGCCCACACCGACATACACTAACTTTTTGGACCCACCATGCAAGTGACCCACATGTCAGTGACCCAGAATTACGTGAAGTAGAGATTCCCATTGTTTGTTGTTTTCGAACAGTTTTTGCTAAACCGAGATAAAATCATTAAAACCAGCAAAGCAGGCTTGGAAGCTTGAAAGTTTATGAAACTTGGGCATTATCCGTCAAATAATTTATACTTTGTGAGAAAATTGGTGCGGTAAGATATTGAAACACATATAGTCTTTGTAGTTGCTTCACAACGGAAACCATTCCTATCACTTGGACAATTTAAAATAACTTAGAATTTCGAAGCACCCTTTTTAAACATTGTTTGAAATGCCAATATGCAGTTATGCGTTAATCTACCAAACATGGACACGTTATCATAAACTATGGAAAACATATTGCGATGACCTTGGTCATCTCCTTTGAAAGCCATGAATGTTCAACATGGTATGTCATATCGTGAAACAAGTTTCATCAAAACTGTTCAAGTTTTAGCATACTTTTTCCTAGAAACTAGGTAGTGCACATAAAAAGATACTCTGCAAAAGAAAGACATTGCTTTAATTTATATATTTTTTATTTGGATTTTTCTTTCAAGAGGTCCCAAATTTGGCAGCATTAACATTCATATCAAGAAGTTGAGGGGTTGTTTGGTTAAGCTTATCTATCGCTTTTAGATTTATTTGTAAGTCAATTTTAATTTTGGCTTTTGTCTTATACCATCATTCAACTATGTCAGGGTAAAAGCTAAAAATCAAAGAAAAAAGAACTTTGTGGCTTATAAGACAAATATCAAAAGCCAGAAGTAGTGCCCAACCAAACAACTCCTAAATATTGCGGAACTCTTGGTGTTTCTCCCTTGTTTTAGTACTTGGGTACCTTCAAATGAATTTAACAAAAAATATGACCAAGCTGGTATCATGCACTTGTAGATCAAATTTTGAGATGCCATTCTATTCCATGAATATAACTAGGAAGTTTGAACATTATTGAATATCCCCCAAATCCTAAACCCTAAACCCTAGAACCCTAAACTCTAAAACCCTAAACCCGGACCAAGCAGGTATCACGCACTTATAGATCAAAATTTGAGATACTTTCATTAAATTGCGATAACATGATTCCGTTCCACAAATATCATCATATATATAAAGCTTGAACATTATTATTAAAAATTCCCTAAACCCTAAAACCTAAACAACCCTAAACCCTAAAACCCTAAACAACCCTAAACCCTAAATCCCGAACCTTAAACCCCTAAAACCTAAAATCCTAAACCATAAAACCTAAACCACCCTAAACTCCTAAAGCCTCAAACAAAAATACCCAAACCCTATACCCTAGGCTATATATACTTTGTGTGGAAATTGGGCAATAGGATTTTGAGCCATACTTATTTGTAGTTGCTTCACGATAAAATCCACTATTGTCGCTTGGAAAATTGAAAATAAGTTCAAATTTGGAAGCTTCCCTTGTAAACAATAAACCTTAAACCCTAAACCCTAACGTCCTAACCCAATAACCCTAAACCCTCAACCCCTAAACCCTTTCCAAGAAGGTATAATGGACTTCTAGATAAAAAATTGAGATACTTTCATTAAATTGTGATAACGCCATTCTATTCCACAAATATAAGCATATATAAAGGTTGAACATTATTATTGAAAATTCCCTAAACCCTAAAACCTAAACAATCCTATACCCTAAAATCCTGGACAACCCTAAACCCTAAATCCTGAACCCCAAACCCTAAATCATGAACCCTAAACCCCTAAACCCTAAAGGCTAAACCCTAAATTCCTAAACCCTAAACCTTGAACCCCTAAACCCTCAACCCAAAATAAACCTTGAACCCTAAATCCTAGGCTATATATACTTTGTGTGAAAACTGGGGTAGTGGGATTTTGAGCCATATTTTGTAGTTTCCTCATGACAAAAGCCATTGTTGTCACTTAGAAAATTCAAAATAAGTTCAAATTTGGAACCTTCCTTTGTTAATAATATTTTAAATGCCAATATGCACCAATCTACCAAAAATGTATAGGTCATTGTAAACTATAGCAAAGATATGGCCATGACCTTGGTCATCTGGTTTGAAAGCCATGCATATTCATACATGGTACTCCATATATTGTGAAACAAGTTTTTTCAAAAGTTAAAAATTTTTAAGATTATATTTTTCTATGGAAACTAGCTAGTGCACATAGTGAGACACCAAGAGAGAAAATAATGGTTATATTTTGTTCCTTTGTATTTTTTCTAAAAAATGGCCAAAATTTGGTGTCATTACCATTCATATCAAAAAGTTTAATCTCGCAAAACTCTCGGTGGTTCTCCAATATTTCACTACTTTTGTACTTTTGAATTATTTTTAAAAAGTCAAGAGCAAGCTATATCACACATTTGTAGTTCAAAGTTAGACATACTTACTTAAAATTGTCAAAAAGTCATTTTATTGCATAGATTTAGCTAGGAAGCTTGGAAATTCATGAAAGTAGGGCATTATCCATCAAATCTGGAATCTTCATTTGAAATGCCAAGATGCACCGATCTACCAGATATGGACACATTATCATAAACTATAGCAGAGATATGGTCGTGATCTTGGTCATCTTGTTTGAAAGCCTTTTCAAAATATAATGTTTATCAATTTCGGCAAATATGTGGAAACTCATTTAAATGTTGGTATGCATAGTATCGCTAGTGTGTGGGTCTAGACAAGGCCAACACGTGAGAGCGGCCGCGTTGGAGTAGCGTACGTCGGAAGCTTCAACCTCAAAATTTCCGCAGAGCACCGAAACATCCCGCGCATCTATTCAAATATCCCGCCCTGCTTTTTGCAAATGCAAAATTCCTCTTCTATCCCTTGTTAAGAAACAAGGACCATAGGAGTACTACAATAATAGAGGGGTATAGGAGGTAAATATGCGTCATCCAACCTATATCCCCATATCACCTCTTTCTCTTCCAACCCCTCTAGCCTCGACCTTCCTCCAGATGCTTCACCATCGACCCTCTCTTCCACACCGGAGCTCCTTCACTGTCGGCGCTCTCTTCCACACGGGAGCTTCTTCGCCACCCCACACACTAGATCCACCTCTCCCCGCCCTTGTCCATTGACTCCCATGTCGTGGACACCGGAACTATTTCACCAACTCCCTCGCTGCACCGTATATGATTCAACAAAGCTATCATATACCGTATGGGGGGCGCTTCATCGAATCACTCGTTGCTGACCCCGAAATGCCTAGCCGCCGCCCTCTTGCCCGTCCAACCCATCTTCGCTACGCAGTGGTAATTTCTCTTGCTTGTTTGCTATTTTTTGGTACTCGTAAGCTACAAAATCATTAGAATGTTGCTCAATATCCTGCATGCTATTTCCATTTCATTTGCACCCACATCTAGCATGTCCTATCCACATCATTAGCTTCTCGCTATTATTTCCTTTCTTACATTCTCACGCCATTGGTATAATCCTGCAACACTAACTCATAGATGCTATTCATTCCGAGCGCTCGCACGGGTCACCAAAAAGCTCATAGAGGATCCAGCAGTGACAATCTGACGCCAAATAAGGTTGAAGTGCGAGATTTCCTTGTGTTACTTAGGCTAGTTTCTTGTTATGTTAATAAGTTATATAACATGCATGCATAATATGTTAATAAGTCATTCTGCCAAAAACCTTGACATGACATTTGCATTCATGTTCTATTGTGTTTCTATCTGCGAATGCTTAATTCAGAAAATGTCAATATAGTTTGAATCATACATCATGTCATTTTTAATGCTATCTTTTTTGTGTTTTCACCTGCTTTGATCCTTCCAAACCAGCTATCTAGTTTGAATCATACATCTGGTAATTTTTAATGCTATGTTTTTGGTGTTTTTCAAGAGCTTTCATCCATCCAAACTAGCTAACTGGGTTTTAAATGTCATGCCTTAATGCAGAGAAATGATAATGGAGTACAAGGACCAGTGTTCCAGCTTCTCGGCTCAGATTCTTCTGGCAGATTGACTAGGAGTCGCACCTGCTTGAGAAAGAGCTACTATCAGCCTGAACGTGCTACCGTAAGTTTATACATACTTTAAATGATCTCTACTTTATATAATGCTACATTCTTCCCTTGTTCTTTGGTTTAACCTCTTTCACCATATTTTACCAGGTTGTAGTTAAAACTAAGCAGGAGTCCTCGGAAGGCAGGACTAAAAGATCCTTCTTCCCATTCATCCTCCCATTGCATTTCTGAAGCACACAACTTACTTAATAGTCCACCTAGAACAACTCCTGCATGTGGTAAATATATAAATGATGTATTGCATGCAGAAACAAAGGGTGTAGCTGCTCTTAGATATATAGCTGAAATGTTGAAGAAGAGAACATATGATACATTGAAGTGAATCGCCATGTAACAATCTCTTATTGATGATACCAACAATTTGTAATCTTTCAGAATGTCGATCTTATTGTATAATTTGTTGTAATAAACTTTATTGTTGTGTAATAAGTAGTTTAAATTTGTGCGTGTTTATGAGTTGATGTCTTGACATTATTGTGTTGTTCTACAAAAAAGTTGGCACTACCAAAAAAGTCAGAAACAATAACAGGCCGGGCAGCGCCGAACATTGAAACAATGTGAACATGGATAGTCCAAAACGAACATTAAAATGGGAGAATAGTAGAAGGCCAGAATAGTAGAAGACTGAAACTCTAAAGGCCAGAACAGTAGAAAACCAAAATAGTGAAAGGCCTGAATAGTAGAAGGCCAGAGCAGTGAATGGCCTGAACAGTAGAACGTCGGAATAGTGAAAAGCCTCAATAGTAGAAGACCGGAACTCCTAAGGGCCAAACAGTAGAAGGCTGGAACCGTGTAGAACAATAAACGGCCAGAACAATGAAAGTCTAGAATATTGAAAGACCGATAAAGTGACATGCCAGTATAGTAACAGGCCAGAACAGTACATGCCTGAAGAGCCAAAAGCCCAAAACATTGAATGACCTAAAAAGCAATGGGGCCAAAATCCTAAAAGGCTGGAACAGTAGCAAGCCTAAATAGTAATAGACCTGAATAGTAAAAGGCTAGATTGTTAGCTAGAGGAACACTAAAAGGTCAGATTGATAGCATGCCTGAACAGTATCGGGCTATCGTGGTGCAGGCCTCAAGTAGCCGCACAGTGTTGAGCTAACTTGGATGTCATAAGGGCCGAAACAATATCAGGCCTAAAAGTTTATAGGCCGCGGTAGGCTATAGTACCAGGCCCATTTCAAATAGTGCAGGACAAAACAATAGCAAGATGTATTCTTATTGGGCTCTCCTCATGGGCTAGCCCACTTAATAATTACCAGGTCTTGGATGGGACTGGCTTCTACCACGGTTTATGTGACTGTTAACAGCAGTAACTGGGCATTAATGGTATTTTCCATGTGGCGGGTTGCATGAGGTCAGCAGTCAATGCGTACGGCTGAAGGGTGCGATCTGCCACGGTTAGAAAAAAACAATGGTAGAGTCATTTGTGACAGGGCTTTTACCACGAAGGTCATCCATCATAAAAGCCTTTTTAACCACGAAAAATGGGCCTTCAACCACGAATACCATCCGTTGTAAAATCATTTTTTTCTTCTAGTGATGGGCATTGTAGCTCCTTTTGCGTTTTTCTCTTTCTCTTCTAAACTTGTGCAAGCATGTAATTAGTACCTTGTATCTTTACCGATTGAGGGCGATTATTAATTTAAAGATGGGCTCGTGGGAGCCTATTATCAAAAAAACCTCCTAGACCGATTCACCCTATGCATGGACTATCATTATGAGGACTTCTTTAAAAAAGATCCAGCAATGCTAGCTTTCAACCGATGTCATCTAGACAAAATAATATCCGGAAACGAATGAAAAATTGCAAGAAAAGAGACAAGAAGGAAGATTCTTTGATACTGAGGAAACACTCCCCCTGGGCGAAGGAAGCGGTGGCCGCAAAACCTACTTCCATCCCCTTCTCACCACCCCTTCCCCTACCACCACCTCCAGCGGAAGCCACCGGGCAAAGCCTGCACGGTGCTGGTGGTGGAAGCCTTCCATTACCCGGCGGCGAGGAGATCCGAGCGGGACCGTGATCCACGACGTGCGGTATCCATCAGCGGAGGCTGGCGAGGCCTGGTGCGGCAACGATCGGTGAGAGGCGCCGGGGGCGGCCTCTCGCATCTGGAGTTGGCGCCAGGTGGTGTGGCTCTTAGGTGCTGCAGCCGACGGTCATAGGGGCCAGATCTTATCCTACAGATCTTGGGTGGGCCGGCCACTACCCATTTCAAGAGGCGCTGGCATGAGGCGCGGCGGCCCATGGTGTGCACAGGCTGGGGTTCGGTGGAAGGCCCAAATTTGACTCGTTATAGTGGTGTTGGCAGTCTGGTGGTGGCTGGGCAATGCGGGGTGGAGTGGTAGCACCTTCTCTGCTTGTTGTGAAGCTCCCTGAAGATGTTGGCTTTGGCGTGATTGTTGCTATGGTAGGTGGCACTAGTGGTTGGCCTATTGTAGCCCGGCGGAGGGCTTTGCGAGCCTACTAGGGTCCTGCCGGACTATAATGGAACTGGCATCGCATGGGCTTCATGGTCCCCTTGGGCTTGGCTAGACCCATTTGAGGACTGATATGCCCTACTGTCGTGTCCGGTCGACTAAGGCGGTGGAGGTTGTTCCTTCCCGCGACCACTAGTCTGTTGACCATGATTCAAGCTATGCCTTTTGCCTTCGTCTTGCAGGACCCATGACTGTTGCATCGGGGAGATGGCGATGGTAACTTATTGATCGTGGTGGTGTGTGCTAGTGTACGGCGAGTTCGTTGGTGGTGAGGCTTCGACCTCATAGGGCTCCTATGCAGCGGACCGTCCGTGTGTTGTGGAGGGGTTTTGGGATAAATCCTTGTCGACTTGTCTGGCACCAACGTGGTATCGCCTTCGGGTGACACCATTCCTTCTTCGAGGGCATCATGACTAGCCTTGGTCCTCTTCCTTCGCTATGCTGGGGGAAACCCGAGGATTAGTGTGCTAATCCAGGCAGTAGCATCGTCGACTTCGCCTTTCTTATTGAAGGTTCTGCTTGGAACTTGATGCTTCGATGCTAGGAGAGTGGTGAAAGTTTTTGGAGGATGCAGAGATCGAGAGTCTATGTCGCTTAGTTGATCCGTCTTAGTCTCCATTTTGTTTCATTTTCCCCTTTGTCCTATTTTTGCATGTCTTTGCTACTGGCCCATCATTTTATTTGTGAACTATCTTTGGTTTTATGGTGTTGCTATATTAATATAGTAGGGCACAAACCTGTTTCGAGGAGGAGAAAAGAGACAAACATGTGACGCTAAAGCTAGGGCACTAGTATGTCAACATATACGCCACCATCACCCGCTCTGACGCCACCAGAGCTAGGACTTCTACCCAGAGGACCCATGACGGGGTAGATCGAAATATCTGAAGTGACATCTCCAAGAACAGGAACGGTGCCCAAAGGCATTATCGTTGCCAAAGACAGCCGATGTCGCCTATTAGATTTATCATATTGTTCTACTACACTCGCAACCACATCAACCCAAACTGGTCGAGAGTTAGTCAGTCACCATCACCAAAGGCGATAGCCTCACACGCCCCACGCAAGACCAACTAGACAGCCCACCCCCAAGGTGAAGCTACAATAGCTCCACAAGTCATCGAGGACACCCTAGCACCACTGTTGTGGGTCCGCCATCCCAGAAGGACAGCCAGATGAGGACAGTCAGCGCATAGCTGACAACCTCAACTGTATATTGGCTGACTTCCCTATCACATACCTAGGGATGGTCATTCGGTAGACACGGGTGTTCATCAAGGATCTTGCTCCCCGGGTCAGGAGGGTTCGGTCGAAGGCTGAGCCCTAGCGAGCTAGGCTCACGACTAAGGGAAGAAAGACGATCCTGATCAACTCATGCTTGTCCAGCCTCCCCATGTATCAGATGGGGTTGTACCTACTACTAGAGGGGACTCATGCAGACTTCGCCAAGGAGCTGTCTCGGTTCTTCTGGGAAGCTAGGGACGATTAACAGAAATACCATATGGTTAAATGGGCAGACATGTGCACCCCCAAGATTCTTGGGGGCATAGGTATCCTTGACTCACCGACTTTAATGTGGACCTAATGATGAAAAGGGTTTATTAGCATGCGAGCGTCGAGAGGGCTCCCAATTCCGCTGAGCCATTTAGGACATCAACCTGTTCATTCGGCAGGGGGCACCTTTGGTATTCACGGCAGGAGGGAAGTGTATCTATGGATAGACCCGTGGCTGTTAGATTCACCTCTTTGTGAGGAATTCCCTACCTTATTTGTCATTAGCGCCTCCCCTCGATGCTGGTGGCCTTACTAGAGGCACGCTGGAACATCTTGTTTCGCTGAACCTTTAGCCTAGCTAGGGCTGCGGACTACTAGAGACTGATGTCCTCTCTCCCAGATTCCCTCTTTGAGGAGAGGTACTGCATCTCATGGAGGTTGACCCCAGCAGGGGAATTCTCCATTACCTCGGCCTAGATAGCCCTTTTCTAGGGCCCTGAGCTAGGATGGACCACACCCCTCTGGAAGGCCTCCTTCCTCTTAGTATTCGTATTTTCGTTTGGCAACTTATCCGTGATCACCTACCCTCGGGAGTTGAGGTGGCGAAGCGTAATGACCCTGGCAATGGCATGTGTCAGCTATGTGGGACACCGAAGACGTGTGCCCACGTTATGTTCACCTGCACTGCGGCTCAGTTCGTTTGGAGTTTTGTCCGGGAAGCCCTTGGGCCATCTTGGCAGGCCAAGGATCATGGAGAGTTCTTGCAAACTGAGGCAAACCGTGCTGGAAGGAGGCGCCACCTCTTCTGGCTAGTGTTTGTAACCCTAGCATGCAACTTATGGAATGTGTGGAACAAGATGGTGATTGAGCGGATCTTTCCTAACCGTTCTTCTGAATCCATTTTCTCTTTTCTCGCCTACCTATAGCAGTGGTACCCGCTGGATAGGCAGCAGGATTGGGAGCACCTGGATGACATCCTCCGGTTGAGGGCGGCGGCGCACTCTTTCTCGGCCCCTGACCGCATGTCATCCAGACGTCTATTGTGCCTCCGAGCTTGCTCCGTTGGTTTCATTCCTTTTCTTTCCCTTGGACTATCTTGTGCTGAGGCCCTAGTGGACCGTTATATTCTTCTTTTTCTTTGGCTCCGGTCGGTTGTATGTTGTGGTGGAACTCATTTGCATCTGGAATATTGCTTTATTTATAAAGCGGGACGCATACATGTTTTGAGGAGGAGTAATTTGTTAGTATTACGTCTTCCTGAATAGATTCCACCCACGCAAACTGATCGAAGTACTCAAAATCGACATGACAACAGCTGTTCTGGGATTTAAGCTCCAATGCCCATCATAATTGCTCCCTCTGCCTTGCAGACGAATAGAAGAAGCTGGTTCAGCCAGATGGTATGTTCTCTGAAGATCCATCGGGTTGTGCATAATTGAGCTATATGTTCTACTCCAAAGTACTACATATAGAATCCGTCGAGGAGAATAATCAGAAATTGATCTTTAGAATTTTGAAATGGTTGCTGCTTTTTCTGCTGAACATTGTTGACCGAATATTGGCATATCTATCCTACTTTCAGGAGAGTATGCTACTGCCCGTGCAACATCAGCATCAGGCACTATCATGGCATGTTGATTCAACCCCTTACAGCCGAATCTGTACTGATATATTGTACAATCCGATGCTATGAAGTAGATGGTCGTAATCATACTGTATTTTTTCATACAATATCATAAGCGTTGAGTAGGTTGCGTCAAGTCCAGGGATCCGTTTCTTCCAACTCTATGTAAATATGTCCAACAAGTGCTATTTAGAGCTTACTCCCTCCGTTTCAAAATATAAGATGTTTTAGCTTTATAAAAGAAGTGTATCTAGATCATCTTTTTAGTGTGTAGGTTCATGTAGATTTGGAGTAAACCTACACACTAAAAGGATCTAGATACACTTTTTTCAAAAGCTAAAACATCTTATATTTTGGAGTGAATTCCATTTTTACCCTATAGTTCGAAGTTTGTGACACTAATTGCCCCATTTAACAGAAATTATTTTTACTTACCTCATTTAGTGAACCTTGTGTCAGTTTTTACCCCTTTTAATTGATTACACGATCACATCCCCTTCTGCTCCCTCTCGCCAGTGGTCTCCTTGACACTAGCATTGTGGTTCCGTCCATTGGCGAAATAACAAACGCGTCGTAGCGTGATTGTGCTACCAAATCGTTGCCACCACAATGGTGTTGATAACTACCGCACCGTTTTATTCTGCTGGCTGGAGACAGGTAGACAAGACTAGTAACTAGCTTGATCATTCTAGTGCACTAGTTGTAGTCTACCGATTGTTGTACGTATACAAGTTGGCTGTACTCTTAATATAGGCAAGAACTGTTCTTGTTCTGCTACTAGTACGTAACAACACACCCTCGTCTGCATGTGCTAGCTTCTCCGTAGGTTCTTGATCGATACAAGTAACGTAGATGCAGCTGGGAGACGAGCGCATGTACATAGGCTGCGCCAGCCACCGGCTAGAGAGGAAGAGGTGCGCCGGACAATGGTATAACATATAGGCGAGAGAGGACTACTAGGGAAATATCGTCAATGATATGCTGGGTCAAGAATATGCCTCCAGTACTAAAAAGGCACATTCACGATAACCTGGTTCAGCTAAAAAATCATGGTAAAAGATTAAATGGGGTAAAAGTTGACATAAGTTCTGCTAAACGGGGTAAGCGGGAAGATTTTTTATTAAATGGGGCTTGTTGTCACAAATGTAAAACTAGAGGGTAAAAAACGGAATTTACTCTATATTTTGAGACGGGGGAGTATAATACAAGAAGAAGTCTCGAGAGGCCCTTGCCAAACCGAAGCCTCTCTCACCGGTTCCACCTGTGAGAGATGGTGGAGGGGCAGTGCCGGCGGCAGTATAATAGGTAGGAGTAGTGGCGGTCTGCCGGTAGTGGGCTTCTTGCTCGGTAGTGGAGGACTGGAGGCAGAGTTCGAGGTCTATCATGCTGGACCTGGAGCTTAGGTTTAGGGTTTCCCCACTTTATACCTCTGGGGCGATGGTAAAAGCAGAGTGCGGCGAGGAGAAACACCGTCTCCTGCAATAAAGTTGAAGTCTGCGTCTCCTTGCTGATTGTTGTGGTGTTTCTGCTGTTTTTTCTTCTCCTGGTCGGCCGTGGTGGTGATGGGGAGAAGAGAAACGGCGGCGGGGCTGACGGATCTGGAAGGCGGCGAGGGTGCGGTTCCATGCTGGAGTTTTGGCGCATTGCCAGTCGGTTGTCAGCTCAAAGTTCTTTTGCGCTCCCGATGTAGTTTTTGGTGGTGATCCTCTGCATGCAAAGCACTTCTTCGATGCGGCGCTGCTATTGTCCTTCCGGCGGCTCTCGTGTTGCCCCCTCTCACTTGGCTGGCCGTGGCAGCGAGGAAGCGAGAGGGGATGGGCCTTCTGTTGTTGATCAAGGACAGCGGCTTCGGTGGGGGTATCTGAAGCTATCCCCCTATGCAGTAGCTTCCGAGCAACGGCAATGGTGTGCTGCCGCTATTTGTGGCCACAGGGGTGGCCCTGCTGGGCTCGGTCTATGTGGCCTGAGCATCTTCTTCCTCCTTAAGTGGAGGATCATCTTTGACCTCGCCACGGCGTGCTCCGCTGCTGCCTCTCCAAGTGGCATCGTCCCCGGTGGAGGCTTCGGTGGCTGCGGCTTGAGGTCGCCGGCGTTCGGCGGAGGAGGTTCCCTATGACTTGATTGCTTTTTTTTATCTATAGTTCTGGGGTCCTTTTTGCATATGTGGAGGCCTTATACTCAAATTCGGGGTTTCTTTGTGCGAGTATTGTCATGGGCCTCCTTAATTTTCCACCCGCCCGGTTAATGAAGGTCCGCGGCCTGTAGTGGCGTTTTACTGTGCAAAAAAAAAGTGCTACTAAGAGAATTGTTCCATCATTTGGTTAATCAAGCCTTGTGAAGCACCATAGCTCATCTGAACTTTGTAGGTCTACAAAGACATGAAGGTGCTCTGGCAGCCTGTGAGGAGAGCTAAAAAGGCTGGATTCAAGCTGATAACGCTCACCGATTACCTCAGGATAATCAAGCACAGGTAACCTCGTCCTCTCCATGTGAGTGAACACACCGATTACCTCAGGATAATCACTGCAACAGGGACCAATAGTATATCAGTGCGCAGTGTGCCGAGCATAACATGGAAAACTGAAAAGTAAGAAAAAATAGAATCTGTCTGTCAGGACTTTCAGTAAGTGACCTGCTTGTGGCTGATGCTGCTGCAGATTTGTTCTAGCACCAAATTTCAAAATCAATAACTTTGGATGTCTGGACCTCCAAAAACAAATCATTGCCGCAAAGTATAGTTTAAGTGCACCAACTAGGATTCAAATCGATGGTTACATGGTGATTAAAAAAGTTACAACAGTAAGATAGAATAACTATTCTGCTCATGGAACAGATAACACATGACTCCGACACGACAAGACATGGCACGGCGCGAGCGAACTAAGACCAGACTGGACCCTTGCAATGAAGTAAAATGAGAGAACATATAAGGCGGATAGATAAGTGATCGAGACGATGCATGTGACTGGCCATGCATGCGCTGTGCGCAAAGCCTCTCCCTTCTTACATAGAAGGGAAAGAACTTGAAGAGGGGCCAAGATCAGTACCGCCCCATGGACAACCGAAACCTAAGGGCTGCATCATCCCATCATTGTTGAGGCCAGCAGCAGCAGGGGCGCTGGTGGTGGCACCAGTGTTGTATCCACTGTAGACAAGAGCGTCGAGGTCCCCTCCTCGGGACCTCATCAAGTCGAGCCATGTCTCATGCGGTTGGAGCGGCGCCTGAGCTCCAATGGTGTGCATTCCGCCGGTGTATTGCTGAATCGGCGCCTGAGCTCCATTGGTAGCCATGCTACCAGTGACGCGGGGAGTCAGTGACTGGGCTTCAAAGGCGGGCATACCACCGGTGAAGTGAGGAGTCGGCGCCTGCACATGGACATGGGAAGGCTGGTAGACCGGTGGCTTCCCGGAGATCTTGGTGATGCGGTCGCTGATGCTCTTGAGGAGAGCCTCCACCTTCAAGTCAACAGTGGCAAGCTCCTCCATGGAGAGGCCCCCGGTGCCCTCCAGCATAGCCCTATGCAGTAGGAACCTGATCTTAAGCTCCTCGTGGTCGCGATCAAGCTTGAGCGCTTGCTTCTCGAGCTTGCTCTTGCGCTTCTGGAGGAAGCACTCTTGGTCCATGGTCTTCATGAATCGGTCATCATCCTTGAGGCTCCTGAACCGGTTCAGGATGGCCACCCCGTCGTGGCTGGACGAGAACACCTGCGGGACCAACTCACCCTCGGGGAAGATGATGACGCAGGCCTTGGTGTTGCACAGGGTTGCCAGCTCGCCCGCCTTTTTCATTAGGCCCTGGCTGCGCGTCTTGAAGGTCTCGCGACGGCTCTTGTTGTCGAGGATGTACTGGAGGGGCACTTTCTGGCGAGTCATTGTTGGCGTTGCTGGTTTTTGGTGAGCTGAAAGCCAAGGGAGGAGGGGTAGATTTATAGTGGAGGATCTATGGGGTAGCTAGGAAAAGCAGGCAAGCAGCGTGCCAAGAATCGTACTCCCTGCAACGCATATTAGTTGATTCAAATTTGTCTAGATTGAGATGTATCTAGTACTAAAACTTGACTAGATACATTCGTTTTTAGATGAATCTAAGTCAACTAACATAGGTCGGAGCGAGTACTATTTTAGATTACCGTGACAGATATAGTGCTTGATTGCATGATTAATGCTTGATCAAATATACTACTTAATTGTGCATATTTTTCTTTGGCACACATTTACACAGTACAACTTTTATTTCTTCCTTCCAAAGATAATGAGGTAAAATATCTAGCAAGATAAATGTATTATCACACCATAGATTTCTTGAGTACAAAAATTAATTAATGAATTAAATATGTTCTATTTATCCGGGTCGGGGCCACCCTTGCTCCATTGACTGGGCACGCCTTGACACTAGGAGCGTGTTTGGTAGCAGGAGGTCGGGCAGGCCTGGTAGCAACAAAAAAGGGAGGTTTGGATGTTTGTATGCTCTCTTGGGTTGTATCTGCATGAACCTCAAAGCACCACGCAGCTAGGCCTAGGGAAACCGCTTGATTTGTTCGTTACCCTGGAGCAAGCCTCGTTGCGTTCAAAACTAGGAACGTGGTGACGAAGCTTGTGTAGACATGGAGTGGAGGGAGAAAATCCGGCGAGAGATATTCGGTCACCGCCGGCCTAATCCGCTCCCTTTTTAGATGCGCGCTCAATGCCCCAAAACACAAATTCACCATCCCCCTTCAAGCAAATTCACATTTCAAATCCACGGTGATGACGGATGAGTCTTCAACGTCGAGCACAAAGACGGTGGTCCTATCGGATGCGCCGACGAGAATAGTGACGGTGGGCACACCGGATTCACCCGCAAGCACGTCCTCGATTGTACTGCCAGCATCTCCCTCTACTACGACGATGGTGATATTGTCAGCTACTCCCTCGACCACAATGTCAATGGGCATGCCAACATCTCCTTCGTCCCATACCTCTATGCGACGTCATCTCAAAGACCTCTCACTATGTTCATAGATGTAGCTAGATTTGTAAGCATATGGTATATGTGGGTAGATCTGTCATCATATGATGCTTCTTTTTGGTAGCCAGGTCAGAGATGTGTACCTAGTTCATTATGCTACCAAAATCATGCGTAGTGACTCAAATGATGGTCATTGTTTGCCGGACATCATGCTTAGTGTGTTCTTGAGTACTGTAGGACATCATACTTAGTGTGTTCTTCTGTATTGTAGGAGAAATCATTGGATATGTATCCCGATCTATGTGCTTTCACTGGTCCATCTTTGGAAGCTGAGAATGCAGCCACGTTTCGAGCTATGTACATGCACTAGTTCAAATGCAATTGGAAGCTTCTCTATCCCTGTTCGCCCTAAATAAGATTTGTTAGCTCGTAAGAAATGGGATTAGGTGTGACAACATCTTTAGAGAAATGTATCTACATCTTCTATGCAATGATGTTCTTTACTTTACTAGTAAGACAATCACTTCAACTCAGGTTTACAATCATATGAAGAAGTGGATGCTGCTGTGCAAGATGAAAGATACTGATGGAGTCTGTTGTTGTTGAGCGGATACCACGTACTTCACAATGGAGGACCACATGTTTAGGGCACTCGGCAAGGTTAGAGTGCTTACGATTGTTTTCTTGTGTTAGGAGTTCGTGGGGTGTTTTACTAACACAGGTTTCTTGATGTTAGAAATTCCCAATGGAGCTCCTCAACAAGCCCGTGGTCAAATATGAGCAGTTGGAGATCATCTTAAGACCTAGGTTTGTTCCTACGAAGGATTTGTACATTCCATGCTTACTAATCCACTCTATGGATCACCCTGCTGATAACAAGACCTAGGGTATGATGTATGCTCAGATGACATGACCTGGTCGAGGGCCTTTCTTTGCAAGAAATACTATTCTACTCTAGTTATTTGATGTGTGATAGTGAAGATGATTTTTGAAGATGAACTTGCATATTTTGGGGGATGGTGAGAGATCCCTTCCATTATCTAGGACTTGATGAAAACTGATGGCCAACTCTGTAATATGGAGGTTGTATATTGATGAGTCCAAAATTGAAGCATATTTAGCTTTCATTTTTCGCATATAGAGAATTGAGATTTTTGTATTTCACTGGGTTTGCATGTACCTTTTATCCTTGTTTCAACAGGATCCCGAATTACTAAGTCTCTTATGAACATATCAATTGGAACTGGCATATTATGTTGTAATATGATATTTTTAAGTGATAAAAGTCCTTTAATTGATTTACCTTTGTACCTGGGAGAATAGCAAACGTGATGAGCCACCAAAAAGCACACCAGAAATCGATCTGAAAAAGGAACTTGGAGAAGGGAAAATCCCCGCTACTTCACAGATCATTGGAGGACATCGCATCATCCCCTTCATCATCAACCACTTCATCATCATCACCACTCTTACCCCATCTTTCATTCATTAGATCTTGTGGTAATTCCAGATTCAATTGTGGTTTGCACTAGATTTATCCCAGTACTTCTATCCATCCATTTGATTATGATGATGTCGCTGACTGTTTTCATGTGTGAGTAGTTTACCCTCGTTCTTCGGGAGTTGGAGAAACCCTAGCACTATTATGAAATTGAAATAAAGATGATCTATTCTTGTGTCCAAATGACTTACTGGTCTATGACAGATTTATGATGTGTGTTTGATCTCTCTCATTAGATGGTATGTGTAGTCGGCCACATATCATTTGTCTTCGGGACTAAAGAAGAGGGTGAAATCCTTTGGACGTGTTTGGAAGTGTGCCCTAGAAGCTATAGAGAGAGTAAGCACCGGCTAGGAACCTGCATGGTCAAAGGAGGATTAAGAGAGATTCTCTAAGCTGATTACAATATCCATGGGGAGACCTTTAATTACGGTGGTCTGTATGGGTGATTGCTCTCAGACATCATGGTGGTTATTTAGAGGTGTCCTCATTCTTGGCTCAACAAAGTGACTACCTACGAGCCTTGTAGTGAATATAGTATTTTAGAGATCTCTCCACACATATCATGACACAAGAAGTTGGTTATCCTAATTATAATTAATAGAAATGAGCTAGACTCCCTTACCAATGGGTTGTTTACTAAATTTAGTGTTGAAAGAGTATGGAATTTGCTAGACACAGTGCATAGGATAGAGAAAACTTGAACTTAATGAAGAAAATCCTATGGAGTATAATTGTTTTAGAAGATTTATAGCTTCGGGCTAAGTAGATAAACTGCTTGGGAATTTCGACCTGGACCCCCGTATGATTGTTCAGATTGTTAAAACCTATGTTGAATATCTGCAAATCCCAACAAAGGAACGTTACATGCCGCCTAGTAAGGAGAATCCCCCTAAAGCTAGTCATAAAGACGAATACTCACAAATGCAGAAAAAATGCTAGACGAGGAGAAAACTACCCTCACAAAAATAATAGAGAGTAAGGGTGAAAGAAAAAAGGATAGGGAGTTAGCTAAAAACTTGGGAACCATCAAAAAGAATATTGGCATGGTAAAAGAACTTCTGAAAACTGAGGTGTTTGAGGATGAAGTAATAGTCGTAAGTAAAGAATCTACTGATATGATAAGAGGCAAGTTTTATGGTAAAAATAGAAGTCAATAGAAAATCCCTTTTTGTTTAGAGGGAACTACTTATGTATGGTTTTGTGACTTAAACCCTTCCATTAACATTATGCCTTACACAATTTATGCAGAGTTGCGATTCCATATTGATGAACCACACCTTGAACTATCCAAAGTTACTTTTATGCTTTCTAATTGAACCTTGCAGCGAACTCATGAGATTCTTTGCAATGCATGCGTTTCTTTAGGAGTTTTCTGTACCCAGTTGATTTTCATGTCATTGAAATGCCTTAAACTCCTGTTGTCCTGCCATTTTTCGTAACTGATTTTACAACTCTATAAATATTGATATTGATAAGAAGAAACAAGTTTTTTCTCTACAGTTTGGGGAAGAAGCTTTAGAAGTTAATTGCAGCCAAATCACAAATTTTCCTTTTGAGAAGAAAATTAAAGTTAAAGAGGAGAGAACTATTGAAGAATTGGCGTCAATTTAGTTTTGTACTCCACAATCCGAGTTGGATATGAGTTTGATAGATAATGATCCATTCCCAAGTGACTCTGCCAAATAAGATTTGGACAAAATCCTCAACTCTTCACCAGAAATTGAGAATATCCTTAGAGACAAATTTGAAGAACTTGAAAGAAAAGGAGATGAGGATCCACCACCACTTGTTTTGAAACCTCTCCCTCCAGGGCTCAGGTATGAATTCTTAGATAAGGAAGCTAAGTGCCATGTAATTATAGATGATAAGCTCTCTCCCGAAGAAAATAAGAAATTGTTAAATAACATGAAGCTTTTGGATACACTCTTAGTGACATAAAAGAGGTAGATCCTTCCATATTGACTCATAAAATGCCTATGGTTGTGGATGCTAAACCATGTGTTGATAATCAAAAAAGGTTGAATTCCAGAATGAAAGTGGTAGTAAGAAAAGAAGTCATATGCATGTTAGACAATGGTATTATTTATCCAACCTCTAATAGAAAATGGGTAAGCCCAACTCATTGTATACCTAGGGAAGGTTGTATAACTATAATTAATAATAATAAGGATGAATTAATCCCTGTTAGAACCACAGCAGGGTATAAAATGTGTATAGACTTTAGAAATTAAAAAGGAAACCATACAAAATCATAATCAAATACCTTTTATGAATATCATCTTGGAAAGGATGTCTGGTAACCCTCAATTCTATTTTCTTTACGTCTATTTGGTTTATTCTCAAATCACTATTCAGCACGAAGACCAAGAAAAAACTACTTTCACTTGTCCTTACGGAACCTATGCTTATCGACTAATGCCTTTTGGTTTATGTAATACAGCTGCTACTTTTCAAGAGTGTGTTTTGAAAATATTTGACAGTTTTGTAGAAAGCTCTATGAAAATTCTCATGGACAACTTTGTTGTATACGGAACCACTTTTGAGTAGTGTCTCTATAACTTTGTTGTATACGGAACCATTGGAAGATTGTTATTTGAATGTCCCACTTGATGATAATGCTAAAAAGAAACTCATAGGGACTATTAATAATGTTCTTATTATGGTTAACAATGCCTATGTCCCCATTGATTTCTATGTTTTGGATATTAAATGCAATGCTTCTTGTCCTATTACTTTGGGAAGACATTTTCTTAGAACTGTTGGTGCCATTATTGATATGAAAGAAGGCACCATTAAATATCAACTCCCACTCAGGAAAGTTATAGAACACTTTCCTAAGAAGAGAGATAATATTTCTTTTTCCTCTCCTATGAAAACAAAATTTGTTCTTAATGCTTATTCATTTGAGAACACTTGATTCTTTTTCTTCCTTCTTATGCCTAACTTAAAGGCGTTAAATAAAAGTACTTATTGGGATATAACCCAAAAGTTTTAAATGAGTCTTGCAAGTTATTACTTCAGTAATAACCGCTCCTTATCCTTTTTATTTTGCTTTTTGTGCCAAGAGTAACCTCTAATGAGAGGGAAGTAATGCTTGGGAAAGTTGCTGTCCTGAAACAGATTTTGTGTTTCAGCGTAAAAATTCGTGTAAAATCTCTATACGAAATTTTGAGGCGTGAATGTTTGAGCTTATGCCCCAACTTGTTATCTAACTTTCTTTAGTTCAACACTTTTTGATTTGAGTAACATAAGTTCTTCGAAAAAATAGGTTTTTACCTGCTGGTCTGTTTTGACAGATTTCTGCCATTATTTGCATTTGCTTCTTGTTGGTTCCTTTTTGGGTTCTCTTTGGGGAATCGAGCTTTTTGAGGGAAGTGCTTCAGTAGCTTGTGTTTTACTTGATGTTTTATTTGTGTTTAAACTGAACCAAAATACTTATTATCTTTAGTGCACTAATGTTGCTAATAAAGATTGTGTGAAGTTTTGTATGAAGGAAAAATTTCAGGTGTATGGAGAGAATGATGTAATGAGATGAATAATGGACTAAAGCTCAAGCTTGGGGATGCCACGCGTGTCACCCCTAGAAATATCCAAGAAGTACAAGCGTCAAATTTTGGGGATGCCCAAGGCATCCCCTTCTTCATCAATAAAAATCCCAGATTTCTTCCAAACACTTCATTTTTATTGTTTCATGCACAGTTGTGTTGTTCTTGGAGCGTCTTTGTTTTCGTTTTTAGTTTTCATTTGCTTGGTTTTCTTACTTTGCTGAATAAATTGGTTGGACCCCCTCTTTCATACATTAGTTTTCAAATAGTTTGGTTTGGATTGGAAAATAGTAGGAAAAGTTCATGCTTAAGTGGTAAAAGGAGTTTGTTTTTGACTATGGCCTATGCTTTGTCATGGCATGCTTGATATTGTTTTGGCTTTATGCTTAGTGATATTTGCTGTAGCATGACATGTTATAAACAATTGAGATTGCTTAATGTCCCTTTGAAGAATCATGCGTTGTTTTAGCATATTAAAACGTAGTATTGTGGTATTCTCCTTTGATGCTTTATTTGGGTTGACTTGGCGCATGCTCACAACATGTTATGACTATCCCAAGTCACCATAAGAATTTATGATCCTTTAGTTTTCGACTTGTAATATCACTTTATGCTTTGATTAATGATGTTTTGTCGCTCTGCATGATTATGGCCATTATTGCTCTCTTAGTTGGTCGCTCCCAGTCTTTGCTAGCCTCCATAACCAAGTATGAGTTCCACTCATGCATCCAATTCCAAATAAAACCAAGTTGTTCCAAATAGTCCACCATACCTACCTATTAGAATTTTCTATTACAAGTATATTCATGTTTTTATCTACCTTCCGAATTAAACTTATTATGTGAAAACTAGTGATTAAAGCTCTCACGAACTTGATGGCACACTTTACTTTTTTGCATTTAATAATCTTGAAACATTGCATCCATCTTTGTTGCGTATATGCTTGCACTTTATAAGTTGAAGTTAGCAGAACCATGTATCATGGGGAACGCTTTCAACATTGCACTTATTATTCCGTTGATATCATGATTCTTTTGCTTATGGATCCCGGCGGTGTAAAATAAAAGGGGAACTTGTAAGATCATGGAGTTTGTATGTGTGTTAGAGAAACGCCTGGGCTGCTAGCCTAAGCCATGTCTAATCATGGTGGAAACTTGTAGCATAACCATAATGAGCACTCTATGAAGCATCCTCAATAAAAACCTATGCAAATAGCAATTAAAAAGATTGCTGAGATGCTCATTGTCTTCTTGCCTTGTCATTTTGATTATGGGATAGCTCCTGTATCATGTGCAAGGGGTACCCCATTGGCGGTTCTCTATGATACATATGTACTTATAATGACAAGAGCTTACTTGTGACTAAAGTTGAGTAGCATCAGGTTCGGTCTTCGTAAGTAAGGGGCATGAGATTTCGGCCTATAACTTGTCAAGCATATCCTCTGAGTTGTGTCACTTTAACCTTAATCACCTAAAGATGCTTATGATAGGGGCAATGAGAGCTGAAAGCTAACAAGTACCAGAATTTTTGGAAGCTCTTTATGAAACTTGAATCCCTACTTCCTTCTATGAAGGCCTTTCTTTTACTTTTATGGTGAGTTTCCATCTTCTATCTTTATGCACCTACTTTGAGAGCATAGTGGCCATTCTTAGTTCTATGTGAATTGTCCCAAGACTTGTTGATTGATGCATAACTTGATATTCCTTGTTCTTAAATTATTTGTATCTAGTCACTCTTATGATCTTTGAAGGTGTCATATGCATCTATGTTTGATACTCTATGAGGGACAAGATGAATGCCACTATGCTATGTTTTCTTTATGTGAAACAAACAAACGTCTTGCAAAGCATTGTTATTCATGAATCTTTTGTTTGTGCCTTTTCATGTTACAACATAGTTGCTATGTCTTATTGTTAGAACTTTATCTTTCATGCTATGTTGAAGTACTATGATCCCAGCTATCAATGTTTTATAAACACTTTGATCAAGTTTATGATGGTGCATGTCACCTTAAAAATTATTCTTTCTTTTTATCACTTACCTACTCGAGGACGAGCAGGAGTTAAGGTTGGGGATGTTGATACGTTGCAAACGTATCTATAATTTTTGATGTTTCATGCTTGGTTTTTATCTACTTTCTGATGTTTTGTCCACACTTTGGAGTATTTTTATACACTTTCTTGGACTAACCTATTAACAAGATGCCACAGTGCCAGCTGCATGTTTTATGCTGTTTTTGGTTCTAGGAAAGTCAGAAAATGAATATTCTCGGAATTGGACGGGACAAAAGCCAAAGTCAGTTTTTCACCGGGGGGGACACCGAGCCAGAATATGAGACAGAGAGGGGCCAAAGGGCCGCCACACCACCTGGCCGTGCGGCTAGGTCTGGCCCGCGCCAGGGGGTGGTGTGGCCGCCTAGGGCACCCCCTCGGCCTCCCCTTTCGCCTATAAGATGCCTCCGATACAGAAACCCTAAGTACTCGATCAAAATTCCACGAAAGAGTTTATAGCCGCCGTCATCTCCATCCCTAGATCGGGAGGGATCTGAAGCTCTTTCCGGCACCCTGCTGGAGGGGAGAATTCACCCTGAAGGCCTTCTTCATCACCATGAAAGGCTCCGGTGTGATGCGTGAGTAGTTCATCCTTGGACTACGGGTCCATCTAGTAGCTGGATGGTTGTTTCTTCTCCTTTGTGCTACCATGTTTAGATCTTGTGAGCTCCGTTCATGATCAACATCATCTATTTGTAATCATACATGTTGTGTTTGTGGGGATCCGATGGATATTGAGATGCTATTTTAGATTGATTATTGATTCTATCATGTCTTTGTTATTTGTGATCTTGCATGCTCTCCGTTGTTAGTAGATATCTTGGCCGAGTAGATGCTAGCAACTCCAAGGGGGAGTATTTATGCTCGATAGTGGGTTCATGCCTCTAGTAATCTGGGGAAGTGACAGAAATCTCTAAGGTATTAGATGTGTTATTGCTACTAGGGAGAAAACAACAATCCTTTGTTCATAGAACAATCGTATTGTTTACTTTACACGCAATGCGTAATGCAATTATCTGTTGCTTACAACTTAATACTGGAGGGAGTTCGGATGATAACCTGAAGGTGGATTATTAGTCATAGATGTTGTTGGATTACGGACTATGTATAATGTTGTAAAGCCCAATCAAATCTCATAGGACTCAAGATGATTAGTATATGCATGTATGCTTTCTCGATGTTTGTCAATTGCCCCGTTGTAATTTGTTCACCCAACATGTCATCTATCTTAAGGAGAACCACCACTAGTGAACTATGGACCCCGGTCCTTTCTTTTACCATCAATCTACAACAGTTTACTGGTCTCTGTTTACTTTTTGCAAGATTTTACTTTCTTCCATACAATACATTTAATCCTTTGTTTTCAGCAAAACCGGTGAGATTGACAACCTCACTGTAAGTTGGGGGCAAAGTTCTTGGTTGTGTTGTGCATGATTCCAAGTTGGCAACAACACCTTGGAGGTGTTTCCTTGCTCCTACTGGTTTGATAACCTTGGTTTCATAACTGAGGGAAAACTTGATGCTATGCTGATCATACCTTCCTCTTGGGGTTCTCCAACAAGCTCGATATATTTTGGGCCATCAATGATTAAAGACATCATTTTTCCCAGGTTTGGAGTACCTCGATTTTTGATTACTGATGGTGTAATTCATTTTATGAAGGGTACTTTCGCCAAAATACTTTAAAAATATGGAGTCAACCATCAAGTAGCTTCGTCTTATCACCCACAAACCAGTGGGCAAGTGGAACTGTCTAACTGAGAGATTAAATTCGTACTCCAGAAGACGGTGAATAAATCAAGAAAGGATTGGGCTATGAAACTTAATGATTTATTATGGGCGTATCACATAGCATTCAAAAATCCAATGGGAATGACACCATATAAGATGGTCTACGGTAAAGCTTGCCATCTCCCATTAGAATTAGAGCATATGGCTCGTTGGGCTATTAAAACTATGAAATTTGATTTTAAAACTCCAGAAGAGAAACGTCTCTTGGATATTCATGCTTTAGATGAACTCAGGAATGAGCCCTATGAGAATGCAAAGATATTTAGGAAAACGTAAAGAAATGCCATGATAGAAAATTAGAGAATAAGGAATTTAAATCTGGAGATAAGGTTTTGCTTTACAACTCTAGGCTTAAGATTTTTGCAGGTGAGCTAAAATCCAAGTGGATAGGACCTTATGAAGTTGAGGAGGTTTACCCCTCAGGAGCAGTAAAATTGAAAAATACTACTCCTTCTTCATCCTGGATTGTTAATAGGCAGCGCTCAAAACACTATAGAGTTGGGGAAGTTGGCACGGTGGAGCTAATCTCCTAAATCTCGGCCGAGGAATATATCAAAAAAAGTGAGGTAGCAAGGTCTTAGCTGCTTAATTTTGCTATTTTAGAAGTTTCTTAGTTTGTCCTATCATGTTCTTTACCTCCCCTACGTTTTTTTGATTTTTCTAAGCTATTTTTCGACCTGGTATGAGCGGGCCATATGGACAGATGCGCCCATATCGGTGGTCGTTAAGCAGACGTAACTCCACACTGGTTTTCTTGAAATTTGGTATGACCGGACCGTACGGGAAGACGCGTCCATACCAATGGTCGTTAACTCGGCATTACACCTTTTTGGTTTCTCTCATTTCGGTACGACCAGACCGTACGGGCAGTCGCGCCCGTACCAATGATCGTTACTAGCTCTATTTCTCCCTCTCGTGTTAAACAAATGTTAATGAAGTTCGGCAAGACATCTGTACATGCGTAAGGTACGGACGGAGTCCGCCCATACCATTACTCGTGACCGAATCCATCCCCTTTCATCTAATGATATTTTTTCCCTTTTGATTGCACCTTTCCCCCTTTTTCTGTCTTTCACCATCATCTTTTAGATCTAGGGTTTTCCTTTTTTGTCTTCCATCATAACATCTCAGATCTCAGTTGATCGTTTAAGAACTATGCAGTCTTTTCATATCAAGAAGTTCTGAACCAAGAAGGAAGATGTTCATGTAGCACAAGCCAAGAGAAGAGAATTCGAGAGGGATTCTTCGTCTTCCTCAACTAAAGAGTTTACTAGAGTGGTTTCACTCCCCAACTGGTAGGATATGTTTCCACGCAATTCAGATATGCTTAGGCACATGGAACAAAGGAAGAACAAAGGAGAATCCCCACTCAACCCCTATGGGTACCACCTTCGTGGATCTTCTCTCAAATCTCCTCATGGATCGTTTTCTCGAAAAGAGGAAAGACGGGATGAGATTAGGAAAAAATCGAGAACCTTGAAAAGATTTCGAAAGCTTGTGTTGAAACTATTGGGGAAGGAGTTGACTCTTACTGGATGATGGGCAAAGACCTCGAAAAGAAGGTCGATGACATTGATATTGGTAGAGTTCAACTCTTGACCAAGATTATCATGGAGATGGCTGATGACAGAAATACACTAAGTAAAATAATTAAAGAACAACATGTTAGCATCACAAAGTTGTCCACTAGATTCACATGTATTGTTCAAGCCTGCAGCCTCAAGGAGGAAGAAGGAGAAGAATATGATGACTTCTTCATCCCCAAGAAGGAGTACGTACTCACAAGGATTTTTGGGATCCTCCCCGCCTTGATTACAAGATTGGGGGGATCTGTGGATACCTTGTAATCTATCTTACAGTTTTAGCATGTTTACTTTACTGCACGCATGTTAGTTTTAATTCCAAAGTTTGCATTAGTTGCATCATCTTCAAATTCCCCTCTATTCGAGAAAAGAATTATATCTGTTGAGTTTCGAGATTTTATGATATTTGATGTTATCTTTTGATTCATGATTATTATATTAGATGATTGAAGTAGGTTGAGTGTTATGATACTTGTACAACTGGCATGATTTTAGGGACTTCCACACCAATAAAAGTATTGATTAAACTATGTTAATAAGAATTTTGGTAGCATATTATAGTCACGGGTTTTAAAAGCCATAAACAGTAGTGAGCATGATCAAGTGGCTGTACAAAAAGAAGAGGATAAATAAAAGAACAACTATCAAAGAATTCCAAGGCAAAAGAAAGGTACAAGCTTGGAAAGAGAAAAGACAAAGAACAAACATGCATCTTCACTGCTGAAATTAAGTGCTCAACTAATTTAAATTTATGAATATATAATATGGTGAATCACCAAAAGCTTCTTATAACTACATTGATACCAAAAAGATTTGGAAGCCTCTAAGTCATGTGATGTTTAAGGGTATGATAATACCCCCGAAGTAACTTTACATCTGATATTATATTCCTATTTCAATTTCTGCCTCATTTATTGTAATGACTTGTGCCTCATGAACATAATGATCTTGTCAATAGGCCACCATCTTGCTCAGGGACGAGCAAGAGTCTAGTTTGGAGGAGTTTATGAGTCCAAAATTGAAGCATATTTACCTTACATTTTTGCATATATAGAATAGGGATTTTTGTATTTCACTGTGTTGGCGCGCACCTTTTGTCCTTGTTTTAACAGGATCCTAAATTACTGAGTATCTTATGAACATATCAATTGGAACTATCATATTATGTTATAATAAGAATTTTTTAAGTGATAAAAGTCATTTAATTGATATACCTTCGCATCTGGGAGAATAAAAAACATGAGGAAGGCTTATGCAGCGTTAATGACCAGTGGTACGGGCGAAGCCCTCCCATACCGGTCACCCATACCACGCGGCAGCGCGACCGCCTCGTCAAATACTTTCTCCTGGCGAAGACAGATCACAGATCCGACATTCACGGCAACCTTGAACTACGAAAAACCACACCAGAAAGGGATCTGAAGGAGGAACTTGAAGAAGGGAAAATCCCTGCTGCTTCATGGATCATTGGAGGACATCGCATCATCTCCTTCATCATCAACCGCTGCATCACAATCACCACTATTAATCCATCTTTCATTCATTAGATCTTGTTGTAATTCAAGATTCAATTGTGGTTTGCAGTAAATTTATCCCTGTACTTTTATCCATACATTTGATTATGATGATGTCGTTGATTGTTTACATGTGTGAGTAGTTTACCCTCGTTCTTGGGGAGATGGAGAAACCCTAGCACTGTTATGAAATTGAAATAAAGATGATCTATTCTTGTGTCCATATGACTTACTAGTCTATGAGAGATTGATGATGTGTGTTGGATCTCTCTCTTTAGATGGTATGTGTAGTTGGCCACATATCATTTTCCTTCGGGACTAAAAAAGAAGGTGAAATCCTTTGGACGTGTTTGGAAGTGTGCCCCGGAAGCTGTAGTGACAGTAAGAACTTGCTAGCAACCTGCACGGTCAAAGAAGGATTAAGAGATATTACCTAAGCTAATTACGATATCCATGGGGAGAACCTTAATTGCGGTGGTCTGTATGGAAGACTTCTCTCATACATCACGGTGGTTATTTATAGGTGACCATATTCTTGGCTCAACAAAGTGACTGCCTAGGAGCCTTGTAGTGAACATCTTATTATGGAGCTCTCTCCACATATATCATGACACAATAAGTCGGTTATCCTAATTATAATTAATAATATCATGCTAGAGGTGTATCCTACACCCCCGAGAATGCTTTAGCCCTATTGAGTTCAACCACGTTTCCAAACACCATTGTTACTTGCTTTCTTTTACTTATTTTGACTATTATTCTACATTTCAACCAAAAAACCTTTCAAATACCCTTTACTTGAAATCAAATGCGGCTTACAAGTATCCTTTGGTAGACAGTGACAAGGGGCATAAAGACCTTAACCAAATAGCTCTATGTGGGTTTGATACTCTTATTTCGAAACTAGCTACAATTGATCTGTGCACTTGCAGTCATCATATATATTAACCCCTCTAGTGAAGAACCATGGTTGCATATGAGTTGTTCTTTCTTTTGACGAACTACTTATTATGAATGGTCTAATGTTTGGAGTGTTGTGGTAAACTCACCACTCCAATGTAAGAGATTCATATCTGATACCCTGTAGGAAACCCCAACATTTCCTTGTGCATACTGACTGGGTCATGTAGCCAACGAAACACAGGGGACACTTCTCACACGTCATTAAAAAATCGCAATATAGGATAGCAAATGGGCTGCACAATGTGGCCCAAAGGATGTCTTCATCTAGCTTTGCTTTCATACTTGTTACTATGATTATGTGTACCTCCTTACTATAGGTATAGTGCAACTATTTTGATCCTGTTAGGTTTAGCTTATTATGTGATGATTATCATGTCCCTTTTGTTAGCTTGTTTTAATCTGTTAAAGTTAAATTGTTTGAACACCTACCTCTATATTCATGTTACTACCTACTTAAACCTGAACCATGTTACCTGTAGAAACATTTATACAAGTCACCTACATTTGAAAAATCACATGGATTACATCGAGCGCGATAGGTGGGAATATCCTCTCAACCCGGCTCTTGGCACAAAGGTGACTCATGGTTGTCTTGGAGTCATTAGGCATGGGGATCCTTCGAAGGATTTTTTTGCCTGTATACACCATGCCTACTTACAAAGGAATCACCCTCTTAGACCATTTGACAGAGTAGCAACGGCTATGTCCAAGGGTTTGCCCACAGGTTGCCTAGTCAAATTGACGTTATCACTGTAAGCGCCATCGTCTCAAACCCACCACATGTTATGAATAGGATATCCTCCTTTCCAAAATAATTAACGTAACCATGTAGAGTAGATTATTTTGCAATGAAGGGGTACTAGTTTATAATTATAAATGAGTTTGTCATGAATCATTATACTCTGTTAATGATTGCCTTTTTGAAACCATACCAGACATCACTCGTTATACTTTTTCAATCATTACATAATGTTATTGTTAGAAAAACTATGTCTATATATGCATCTATGCATAATGATCTAATGTCTTAAATTATTTTGGTTCATATATTTTGTCATTTGAAGAACAATTATAAGACCAACTCTTTTTTGTATTGGTAATATATGTCCTCAATGGTCTGATTTCATACATATTTTTCAGGCACTCATGATCTAGTTTGTAGGTACATTTTCTTTTCGTCTCCCGAGTTTGTGTTCTAGACAATTTTCTAGTTCATAGGAAGCATGTTCTTTCTGTTTACTTATATCATGGTGAAAATTATCGATTACAATTTACAAGTCAGTTATATGTGTTGGGTTGCATCTTGTACTCTATTCAGTTAACTACTTGTCTCACTATCAACATTTTTCAAGGCAGAGGCTTAGTTATCTATTGCATGATCTTGTGTTGTTTTCCTTGCAACAGTGACGCCATGGGAAGATGGAGGTGTTAGGATACCAGCCAATTGAAGATGAGGATCTACTTATTTTGATAGTTTCTACTTTTCAACTTGATGAGTTGAAAACTTCTATATAGTACTAATTATTTGTTGAGCTTGATGTCATGTACGTGACAAAATAGATTGTACTTAACGTAATATGCATTATAAATCCGTATATTTGCTTGCCAGTATTGTACGTATGAATGAGTGCATTTGTACACATGGTAGTACATACTTTATTGAGCAACAAATACTTGATTACTTTTTCCCCTGTAAAATGAATCAACGACGAGTAGAAATTTAGGAACTATCACTACTGAGCACCTACCTTTGACATCTGCCCAAAACTATGTCCATCACTCGATACATAGAACCCATGTCAACGTCGGCTACCATTGAAAATGATGTCACTAGTAGTTTACTAAATGACAAATTCTGAAAAACTAGCTTGTCACTACATATATCCTAATGATGGAGTACCAATACCAAGCCCATGCCATTCATTACATACGAATAACGATCATATTCTAGCGCTACTCGCCACTAATTAATTTAGAAACAGCCCTACCTTGTCGGCTAAACATATTCCGATGACCCACCTAGTCAGTTGAACACGTTCTAGTGACATATGTTTCTCTGGTTAGTTGTCACGTCTATTAGTTTGTCCAACGGATATATGTGACGTCATTGCTCAGGTGTTACCAGTCACTAGTGATCAGTGGTGAACACCTCTAATGTCCGTGTAGTTGATTCATGACCCATCACTAGTAAGCATTTCACGGTAGCATCTCCTTAGTTTATGAAGACAGACCATGGAAACAAAAGAAGCTTACACCTTCAATATTATACATACAAAGAACTACCATATTCAACAATACCAAATTAAAATTGTGTATCCAAGACATCACAAATCGACCAATACTATAGCACAAGATAAGTCAATTGTAATCATGAGAGAGACTAAACTAATAAGGTTGTGATGTGTAAAGGTAGTGTGTTGAAAAATGTAGAGATGCTACTCCCAATCCCATGCATATCATCCTCAATGGTACATAAGAATACATTTTTACTCAGAGGTGCAAATGGATCTATTATAAAAATGCAACAAAATTTAAAATGTCAAAAAAATCGAACAAATTTTTTGCATGTACATCTGAACATTCTACGTTTATACACAAGGTTTTTTGAAACAAAGAACATATTATGTGGCTTGTATAATAAAGACAAAATAAATATCTGTGAATAGCCACGTTGCAGCATCAAAATTTGTCTTTTTACGTGGGGCATAATTTTTTTTTCTCGAAACTTGTGTACGAACATATAATGTCTAGATGTATATACATATATTTGTGTCTATTTTTTTAACATTTTGAAATGTGCTATCCAACAATGGGTTCATTTGCACCCGTGAGCTGAATTAGATTTCCACCACAAGAGTGACTATAAAGTACTCAATAATCACATAAAGAAATAATACACATTACAATAAAACACAACACCAACTATTATCCTTCGATACTTATCAAAGACTAGTGATGATCCTGTATGTCTACATGAACTTTGCTTTCACTTTTTTTTTGCGTATACCAGTATCAGTTGAGTGAACACCTATTGGCATCCACTTACTCCAACTTGTGGAGGTTGCTGACAATGTGGGACTCGTCCCAACATTGACGGTGTCAAGGTGCCTACCTCATTAGGACACAACATTATAGATTGTTTTTAATATGCTATGGAAAAAGCAAGTGCAATGGTCTCCTTTGTTATATCCAATTCATACCTACACATATAACCTATATATAGCGCCTGAATAAAGAGCAGGTGCTAGAAAATAAAAGTTAAGTGAAGAGAATGATACAAGTAGTATCTTTTTATGGACTTGCCTCAACCGCGTGAACTATACGTTTCCAAACCAGAAGTACCAACACCTATTATTAAAACATTCTAGTTGAATACACGTGCGGTGCTATGGGCCGTCGAGTTTCTTCCAGTCACATACGCGAACATATTAGCTAAGTACCCATGGCATATTATACGTGTGTGTTCCTATAGGTAAATCAACTAAACAGGAGTTATACGTGATTTCCTTACACTTTTAACCAACAAACCTTCTTCATGTCTTTCACAACCATAGCGGTTTTGCCAGGGCTTGCATGAGAGAAGGACAGAGCATGTGCATCTATTATTATGGTCTTTTTCCAGATTATGTTTCCGGGCACCTTTCAACAACCCGTTGTGTTTTACGTTGGTGCTTTATTTAAAAATGTTGGAATTTTATTATTCCATTCATGAATTATCATTTGTAAAAGTAAAAACTTTATGTGGCAACAATTTAAATGTGTTTATATAAAAGTTTTATAAAACAAAGAGTGGCAGTTTCTTTAATACTTGCAGATTTTTTGTACCACTCAAGCATTTAATATTTCTGCATATCTCAAAAAAAAATTAGTTAGAAAAACTAACAAAATTATGGCCTTGCCGCAGACGTAAAATCCCCTTACTTCGATCTATTTCTTGCATCCCATGGAAAAGGAACGCATACATCTACGCTGCACCACCTCTCCGTCCGGGCTGCCAGCGGGCGCTCAGCTGGTCCGGCCGTCGTCCACTACTCTGACCATGTTCCCTTGCCGGGACTTCACGTCCCCTCGCTACGACCCGCATCTGCTCTCGCACCGTTGCCGCTGGAGCGAATATTGTCGCTGCCTGTCGTCTTCTCCGCCAACCTCCAAGGTAAGCACGATGGCAATCTTGGCAGCTGTCACTCTCTTCAAGTATCTCTCCATGTGCACCGATCTATATCCCTTTATTTTCCTCTTTTGTTGGTGTAGATAATTAACACTGAAATGTCTCGTGGATGTATTTGGTAGTCAACCTATCAGCCGATAGCTACTTAAGTTCTTAGCAAAGAAATTATGTAAATGCTCGTGTGTGCATAAGCTGTTCGGCGAAATCCCTGACCGCGTGTTTCCCCTACTGTCCATGCCGGGAGATAGGTTAAGATGGCTGAACTCACTACATCCCTCCCGTTATTTTTTAATAGCATAGGTGAATTCTTCTCGATGTCTTTCTTGTCAGATACTATGATATGTTAATCTGTTCATGTTTGTCTTGATGAAGGACCGGATTGTTGCACGGTACTGCTGTAGACGAGACTCTCTGGAATGTCTTTAGCACTCCTGATGCAGCCAAACCTGCAGCCAAGGATTCCCGCACTTGGATGTTCTACAACTTCTACCATATCTGATAAGATGAACAACGACTACAATCTTGTGAACTGGATATGATCCTATGCCCAGCTCTGTTGTGTATAGAAAATAGGGTAAATACTTGGATAGGTGTACTGTCTATCTATGGAGAAGAAAATACTTTGTGAGCATATATTTTCCTCCTAATATATTTCTAGAGTTTGTACTTGTGACTTTCTAGTTTAATCATAATGAGCTTATACTTACATAATTGCTAATAGAGAATTATTACATTTTTCGTAAAGGTTATGTCCACCCCTATGTGGGATGCTATTTCATTCAGTTTCAGATTAAAGTAGTTGTGCACAAAAGCTAGATAAAAAGTACATACATAGCTAGTTTCTCACCCTTTTATATGTATATACTGAATATTCATATATTTTATATCTCTTTCGGGATCTCTATGCAGACTATTCAATGTCCATATTTTTTTAATATAGCAAGATGCTTATGTGATTGTGGATTTCTTCAAGGAATTAGGAGACCAATTAGATAATACAAGAATTATATGTATTGGATAATATTATGAATCAGGCATGCATCATAAATCGAGCACAAGAAACATTTCTATCCTCTTTACATTTTGTTGCCCTTTGTTTCTATTGACTACATGCAAGGCCTGCATTTTATATTGATATTTCTGGGCTTGTTGTCATTGCCTAGCATGAAGCATAATATGTATAGAAGTTGACTCTAAAATGCTTCATGTCAGTTTAATTCTCTACCCTTTAATTTTTTCTTTAGTTTTAGTCAATGCAAATGATTGATTTGATTTAAAATACTAAGGTAATGCTACATTCATTTACTGCCATAATTCTATTTTACCCACGTGGAGGGGTCCTTTCTTGCCTTTTTATTTTATCTCATGTCTTCAAGAAGAATATGCATAGCCTTTGATACTAAAATGTTGCATGTTAGTTCAGTTTTCTACTCTTTAATTTTTTCTATCATCACAAATATCCCATGTGTAAAAATAAAATACACAAAAATATTCTTGTTGCATAAAAAACTGAAATATGTTTGTATTCATTACATTTTAAAATATATAATAATCATGATGGAGTCTGCGCAAATCTAGTCCAGTGAGTTCAAGTGCTAAGTACTTCCTTGTAGACTATGTTTGGTGTGGTCGTTACTAATGACTCGGTTCTTTTTCGTTTGTTTTAATTCTCTGTCTTGTCATCCTTGATGACGAGGATCTTGATGTTGCTTTTCGCGGTTGCTCGGGACAACACGACGTATAACTGACCATGAGAGATTACTAGTTCCAGTAGGTACACGCTGACAATTAGGACGGTCTGTCCTTGCACCTTGTTTATTGTCAAGGCAAAGCTTAACCTAATCGGGAATTGCTTCCTTTTGAATTTGAACGGAAACATGTCATTGTCGGATGGGCATAGAGGTATCCGAGGAAGAAAAATTCTCTCTCTTGTGTGCTGTCCCACGGTGATCCCCGCATCGATGGCGTTCCTCTGGAACCCACAAATCACAAGCCTTATGCTGTTACACAGTCGGTTAGCTAGGTCAATATTCCTTAATAGTATAGCATGGCAATTTATCTTCAGTTTAAGCACGTGTGGTGGCATCCCGTTAGGAGTCAGCGAGTTCAGAAACTTAGAAGGGTAGTAGCCATGCAGATCGTCCTCTGCACTATCAAAGCTATAGTATATCATCTCCTCGCCCTGAAACATTCAATCATGTGCAAGTTTATTCCATCTACATTGTCGTTCTTTGTGAATAGAATCACTCTAGATTGGTGCATCGTGGCCTAGTAAGCATTGTTGCCTGTGGGATCTTCTAGTTAAGGTCAATTAGCTTGACCCATATGGTGATCATTTAGGTTTAGTGAGCGGAACACCCACACCAAAGTAATTGGCTTTCATTGTAATTATACCATCATCATCATTATTAGGTTTGGCCTTATTCTTCACGGGGAAGTGGACTATATCTCACATTCCCTTCATGTAAATTGATTAAAGCTCTAATAGTTCTTAGGAATAGTCTACCTAGAATTATAGGTGCTATGGGATCTTCAGGCATGTCCACTATAACAATATCAATAAGAGTGGGAATTTCTTTAATTTCAACAACTATGTTTTCTTTTATCCCAACACCTTATTTATAAGTTGAATCCACTAGATGGAGTCTTAGTTCAGTGGTTGCAAAAGGCCCCAAGTTTAACTTATGAAATAGACTTCTAGAAATTGTTGAGACGCTTGCACCAAAATCACAAAGCCCAGATATCTCATTAACCCCAATTTTAGTTTTAATTGTGCGCGCAAATATATCATCTACTTTAGTAGGTATCTTATCAACTAGTCTCTTATACTCCATCTCTAAATCTCGAACTTTAGATGCTACTTGTTGAATAAATTATTGGTACATAGCATCATTACCTTGTTCTATACCGAGATTCTTTACGATGATCATGTTTAGTAGATCTTGCATGGTGTATTCAAGTGAAGGTGCATTGCTATAATCTAGCTCTTCAGGCTTCTCTTCATTTGTTTCCATCCTCGTCATCTTAAGGACTTCTACCAGATTTGGCTCGGGCTTCCTAGCAAACTTTGCTAGTATGAGAGCTCGGCTCTTAGCTATCTTGCCCAATTGAGCCTCCATGGTCTTTGTCCTTTCCTGTAGATCCTGCATATCATTTCTAATAGCAATGACTTGGTTAGATAATTTTCCTATACTACTTTCATGGTTCTCTGTAATTTTAATAATCATATTATTTTTCTCGGTTTGAGCTTACATAAAGGTTCTAACAGTTTGCTCAAACGAGAGATTGCCATGATTTGCTCCATTATGATTATCATAATTATTGTAAGGAGCTCCTGTAGGATTAGAATAATGTTTTTGAACATTAGAAGCAAAATTTTGGTTCTTCCAAGTGGGATTATAAGGAGTGCGAGCTATAAAATTAACATCATTACCATCGGTAGAGATAACATAAACTTGGGTATCTTTATTACCCTTTACTATGTTGAGTAACTCGTCTATCTTAGATGTAAGCTCTTCATTGTTTACCTCGGTGATTGAATTCACCCTTTTCGAGATTCTTTCCACATGCCATTGGGCATGGTTGTTTTGCATATCATCAAATAATTTGTTTGCAACACTCACTTGCTTTCCCATGATTGTTCTTCCTGCTGCAATATCTAGCATAGACTTAGACATTGGGTTAATGCCATTATAGAATAAATGTAATATAAGTCATTCTTCCATCTCATGACTAGGATAGTTCATTATGGCTTCTTTCATCCTTTCCCATGCAAGCGCTAGTGGCTCGTGATCTTCTTGTCTAAAACTTGTAATGTTGTCTCTTAGTTGCATAGTTTTAGTTGGGGGAAAAATTTAGTCATAAAGAGATTAGTACATTCCTCCCAAGATTTAATAGTGCCCTTAGGTAGAGCTAGCAACCAGTACTTAGCCTTTCCTCTAAGAGAGAAAGGAAGCAAACACAATTTAACAGCATTTGGATCTACATCCTTAATATGCATCATATCGCAAATATCAGTAAAAGTATTTAAGTGCAAACCTGAATCCTCGAAAGATGAGTCTCCAAATTGGTTTTGCTGAACCAAACTTAAAAGGTTAGCATTAATTTCATATGATTCCGCAACAACAACGGACTGAGTAATAGTTGCACAGATAAAATCATCAGTGGGAGTAGCATACTCCTCAAGGTTCTTTTGAGCCATGGCTTATATTTTTGGTATTTTTTTAAGTAAAGAAAACGAATAACAATTAACTATTTTTTTGGTTTTTCAAATAGATATCAAGAAAGTAAACTAATAACAAGAAATAAACTACAAACAAATATTAAAACTAAAAACAAGGTCTCTAGTGACCTCACTAGGATAGCGAAATTGCTTCCCCGACAACGACGCCAGAAAATGGATTGACACCTTCGATCCAGATTACGGATGTAGTATAATAGTCTTTTTCCCTAGAAGACCTAGGTTTAATCGAACCTTGGGAAACAACGCTAAAAGGAAATGAAAAGGTTTTGAGCCATGTTTCTTTGTTTTACCTTCGTTTACCGGACCAATCTAGTTTACTTTATTGTAGGTTAAATCAATGGATGGAGATAGGCCAGGGTTGAAGATCCACCTGCAGCTTTTCATCGTATGGGACAAAATATAATAATAAGCATAGTCATGTGTAATATTTTAATAGAGATAATCTCGTGTGGGTAACACATCCTGATTTAATAGAGCCCCTAAGAGGCAACATGCATATCAATAGTCTTTTGATCCAACCGAGTGCACCACGAAGCATCAGGCTACAAACGATTATTAAGTGTAAAACACAGATATTAAGCGGTGATGTTGCTGTGATCCCGAATGGGTCACTAAGAGAAGACAATACAACCATTTATGTCACTGGGTTTCCTATGAGATCGCCGCTAGCCAAGTATCCTACCTTAAGCCTTTATCAATCTCTGGGGTCTTGGGTACCTATAAGTCCAAAGATTGAGACAAGAGACAAAGAAACAAAAGATACAAATCTCTCTTTCAAACTATACACAATGCTCCCATAGATTAGATGCACATAATCGCTACGAGGTTTTTCCCCAACCCGTAGGCCGTGAGGACTACTCACTCATAACAATAAGATCAAAGATAGAAAACATTCTGCAAAATACATAGATTGAAATCAAATATTCTTACAATGGTCGCCGAATCACAAGGAGATCTCAATACAAAGTAATGGCTATTGCTAATGGAGGTGGTGGAAGGGATGAACTATGGTGTGGATCCCCTTTGGTGGTGTTGTGATGCAATCTAAGAATGGCGGCTCTCTATGCGGCGACTAAGGCCTCAAAGTATATAAACGTCTTCATGAAAATTGTAGGGTTTAATGAGAAGAAGCCGCTACCACACGGTACGGGCCGGCCCTGCCCGTACCAGTGGTCATTACGGTTGCATACGCCTGGTATTTGCTCTAGAATTACTTGGTCGTGTGGACTTCCTCAAAACCTTCATTATGACTACAGATTTCCCATTAAAAAGCGTGATTTCCTGCACTACACAAATCAAAGAAATGGTTTGCATATCTCTACAATTAGGGCTAATTATTGGTTTGCCACTACATGCCGCCATATGCTCAATTTTTTCACTAGCGCGAAATGGTGCTCATTTTGGCCACTATTTAGGGTGCAGCTGCTATGGCGAGGCAGACCGGCCAGTTTAAATGACCATAACTGACATGGGTATGATTACTCGGATGCTCACTATTCACTACCATACATTGGGTAAAAGGCCTACGGCCCATAAAGATTCTAGATAAAAGCCCAAGGAAACAACCGACAGAGACTCTTACTGTATTAGGAAAGAAACCATGAACTAACATTATGTTGATATTGTAATCACGCGTGTATGAAACCTATCCGCATACAGCTTTGAGACCCTACCTATTATATATAGGGAGGGAGAAGCACAAGCGGGGGCATCGAAATCTAGAGGACAACTTGAATAGAGTGTTTTTCCCAATATTCAGGCTACTTTGTCTTCATTGTTTTCCTGACATCTGACGAAATTCCTAGTGTTCTCTTTTCGGCGAGACCCCAAGTCCATCACCATGGGCATTGCCGAGGGTACCCCTCGTCAATTGGCGCCGTCTGTGGGAAACTTGAACTCTGGAAACACGGATTCGGCGAAACGCTCTCCACCAAGCATCAACTCGTTGAAAGCAAATCCACACCCACCCACCCTCGTATTGGTACCCGCCAATTTCAATGGCGGATCCGATCTAATCATCGGAAGCCTCCACTTCCAGCAGACAACATGTAGGAGTCACACCCTTCGGCCCTGATCACATCAGAACCGTCGGTGGTAAAGGCCACACATATAGTCGTACCAGCATCGCCCGCTGAAACAGGAAAAGAAGGTCACCAATCAATCTCACCACATGGAGCAAACCCAACAAACTCAGAACCGAAGAAAGCAGCGAAAACGTCGACTTCGAAGAAAGGATGGCGAAAATCTATCCGGAACTACGATCTCGGAGTACCACCAACACACCAGCAGAAGCAAAAGACGACCCCGTGATATGTTGCAAACGTATCTATAATTTTTGATGTTCCATGCTTGTTTAGTATCTACTTTCTTATGTTTTGTCTACATTTGGAGTTACTTTTATGCATTTTATGGAACTAACCTATTAACAAGATGCCACAGTGCCATTTGCATGTTTTCTGCTGTTTTTTGTTCTAAAAAAGTCAGAAAATGAATATTCTCGGAATTGGATGGGACAAAAGCCAAATTCAATATTTCACCGAGGGGAACACAGAGCCAGAAGACGAGACGGAGAGGGGCCAGGGGCCGGCCAGACCATAGGGTGGAGCGGGTCCCCCTGGTCGCGCCACCAGGTGGTGTGGGCCCCCGGTCCACCCACCGACCTTGCCCTTTCTCCTATAAGAAGCTCCCAATGAGAAAACCCTAGATAGTCCAGCCTCTAGCCACAAAAAGTTCTGCAGCGCCACCACCACCGAAGAGGAGATTCGGGGGACAGAAAGTCTCTATTCTGGCACCTTGCCGGGACGGGGAAGTGCCCCCGGAGCCATCTCCATCGATCTCCACCACCATCTATATCACCCTTGCTGATTCCCATGATGATGAGGGAGTAGTTCTTCGTCGAGGCTAAAGGTTCTACCGATAGCTATGTGTTCATCTCTCTCTCTATGTGTGATCTTATTGAGATCATGAGCTTTGTAATCAAGTAGATCTACCTTGCTACTCAAGTGCTTTAATAGATCTCTGCTCTCCCCATGTGTGTGAAGTTGACAGTATGCACACCATGCTAGCACTTAGGCTAGAGATTACAAATACTTGTTATGAGTTATATTTGGAGTTGGATGTATCTATGAAATTGTGGTGTTTGTTGGAACCATCTAGTGCTCAAGGTGAAATTGTGGAGTTATCTAGATGCGGAAAGTGAACTTTGAGGAGTGCTGTTATAGCCCTACCATGCATTAGAGTGTCCAACCGGAGAGTAGTTCAGGGTAGTATCATAAAGAGAAGATATTTATATGAGAGTGTTCACTAGCGAAAGTATGATCCCTAGGCCTTGTTTCTAAGCATTGAAACACCGTTTGCAACTAGATTTGTTACATGTTTGCTTGCTTACATCTTTATTTTAGTTTTTCTTTAGTCTCTTCCACGCCATCAAGCTATTTTCTGGCACCGTTATCTTATATACATACCATTTGTATTTCACTATCTCTTCTCTGAATTAGTGCACCTATACACCTGACAAGTTTATTGGGTGTGTTGGGGACACAAGAGACTTCTTGTATCTTGATTGCAGGGTTGCTTGAGAGGGATACCTTTGACCACTTCGTCCTTGAGTTCGATAAACCTTGAGTGATCCACTTAAGAGAAACTTGCTGCTGTTCTACAAACCTCTGCACTTGGAGGCTCAACAACTGTCTACAAGAATATAAGTGCATAGACATCAACCCGTCAGGCCACACAAAACACACCACCAAGTGTGCATGGTCAACGAAGATATCTCAACACCACGCGACGTAAACGGTAATCCTATAATAAACCCCGATGATATTTTATCAGATTTAGATGAGTCTTGGAAGTTATTACCTCTCTAATAATCGCTCTTGAACCTTTTTATTTGCTTTTTGTGCCAAGAGTAACCTCTAATGAGAGAGAAGTAATGCTTGGGAAAGTTGATGTCCCGAAACAGATTTTTGTGCTTCCCTGTAAAAATTCGTGTAAAATCTCTGTACGTCGGTTTGAGCTGTCAGTTTTTGTGCTTCTGGCCCAGGTTGTTATATAACTTTCGTTAGTTCAACACTTTTCGATTTGAGCAACAGAAGGTCTTCGAAAAAATTGGTTTTTACCTGCTGGTCTGTTTTGACAGATTTCTGCCATTATTTGTATTTGCTTCTTGTTGATTCCTTTTTGGGTTCTTTTTGGGAAATTGAGCTTTTTAAGGGAAGTGCTACAGTAGCTTGTGTTTTAATGGAAGTTTTATTGGTGTTGAAATTGAACCCAAAGACCTATTATCTTGAGTACACTAATGTTGCAAATAAAGATTGTGTGAAGTTTTGTATGAAGGAAAAATTTAGAGTTGTCTGTTCGTTTTGGGGGCTATGCTTGTCTGATGAAACTTTGCTTCATGTGATGATATGGTGTTCTCTCTATATAGTATTGTATGTGTGATGAAACCTTGTTTTATGTGATCTACATATACTCGCAGCTCGTGTTTGTGTTTTGGTAGTATGTAGTAGAATTTGTTTTGAAGTAGGCTTTTATTTGATCTGAATTAGTACTATACCATTTTGTTAGTGCTTCCTACAGAAGTGTCTGTGCAAACACCTAAATAATTAGTAGACCTTGGTTGCACATCATTTTCACATGTGTTGTGATAAACACAACTACATTCTTGAATCAGAGCTAATTCAGACATTTGTTTATTACGTAAAACAATCATTCTTGTATTAGAGATCTGCATTTTCATATGGGTGGTAGATGGCCACTCTCCTCGACTTGGATTGATTCATGAAATAGAGGGATAATGGCCTATTTTTAAATTATTCTTTGGACATCCTCCAAAAAATTCAAAATACAGCCGAGCGCCAAAACCTACCACCTACCCCATTTGAATCGGAGGCATCCAATTTACATTATGGATGATCAATTGATGTGACTCTCTCCTTAAATTCGTGACCTACGGTTTACATGACCTTTTTCTGTTATAACTTGGCCAATAGCCAAATTCAAAATCGTAATCGAGTGGTAAAATTACCCACCGACCCCGAAGCATATAGCACCCCTCAATTTCAAACATTTCGAGGAAAAATCTCCCGCCAAGGGAGTACCATTTTTCTATTATTACTTGGATGCTAGACAAACTAAAAATCTCAGTCATGCGGAAAAATTTACCACCTATGCTATGTGAATCGAAGATGGACGATATCCAATTTTATGTGCAAACATATGGTTATGGATGATCAGTTCATGTGACTCACGGTCTTGAACTCCTGAACAGATACCGTATGGTCTACTAGTACCTTTTTTCTATTAGTAGATGGATGCTAGCGAAACTAAAAATCTCAATCGAACGAGAAAATCAGCCAATGAGCTCGAAGCATTTCACACCCATGCGTTTCAAAAACTCTGAGGAAAAATTTCCCACCGGGTGAGTACTACTTTACTATTATTTAGTAGATGGACGCTAGCCAAATTAAAAATTTCAATCGAGCAGCAAAGCACCCATCAAGCTCGAAGCATTTAGTGCCCATCCATTTCAAAAACTATAAGCCAAAATCTCCCACCGGGTGAGTACCATTTTACTATTACTTAGTAGATGGATTCTAGCCAAATTCAAAATTTCAATCGAGTGGAAAAATCACCCACCGAGCTTGAACCATTTTGCGCCCATTCGTTTAAAAAACTCGGAGGCAAAATCTCCCATCGGGAGAGTACCATTTTTCTATTAGTAGTAGATGGACTCTAGCCAAATTCAAAATCTGAATCGAGCAGCAAAAGCCCCCACCGAGCTCGAAGGTTTTCACGCTCATCCGTTTCACACACTTTCAGTCAAAATCTCCCACCAGGAGAGTACCAGTTTTCTAGTAGATGTATGCTAGCCAAATTCAAAATCACAATCGAGCGGTAAAATCTCCTACTGACCCCGAAAAATTTCTAAACCTTCCTTTTTAAACACTTTAATATTCCCATTATACCCATTGTTCAAACATAGATGGGCTTGCCAAAGTCGGTAGCTTGGGGGCACGATCATAATTATTTTAATGTTCACCTCTATATTCCTGACTCATATAGTGTTTCCTGCTTGACCTCCTAAAAATCCCAAGATCCTCTCTCACGCTCTCACCTCCACGACCACTGTGTGCACCGGCTGGCAGCCAGGGCCGCTTCAGCCGATTACGGTGCCCATCGCACCAGATCTAATTCACAGGTACACCACTGACAGCTAGCCAACCATATCGCAGCCGCTTCACCAATGTTCCATGTCCACCACTGCAGACTAGCTGCATGGGATAAGCTCTCGTCCACCACACTGAAGCCGACATTGACTGCCAAGATATGCTTCTCCGACACCAAAAACCACCGCAACTATAGCACCCTAGAGCCTCGGTGACCTCGACGTCACTGACACAGAAACGGATGATGCTTAGACGCTCCTCCGACCATGGTAACCAAATTTCCAACCTGTTTTTGTTTTGTCAGCAGTATAGCAGGTTCAAGCCTATGATAGTGAACTGCATTTTTGTAATCATGCTAAATATCAAGTCACTGTGCATGATTGTTCTTCGTGTTGCATACAAGGTCACTAGGCATGTTGGTTTGCATCACATTCTCTACAAATTTTGATTTCATGCACATAGTTTTGGCTACTCTGTACAACAGTAATAGCCTACTATTGTGGGTTTCTTCACTACAAGAAAAGTTTCCTTCCGCAACGACTTGGCCCGACGGTCGTCGCAGAAGGCGCATCTTCCACGATGAAATTCTTGGCTCGGCCGTGGCCGATGGAAAACTTTGTTTTCCCAGTTTCGCGGCCGTCTACTATGACAGGTCTGCTAAAAACATGGAGGAAGCTCGGCTGGCGCGTGGTAGAAGCAAGATTTTCGTTTCCTTGTGCGATGTTAGCTCGCCGAAGTCTTTTGAGGCGCGTGGGTCCCAGACGTCAGTGTCTCTAGCGGACCATACTTTTCGTTCGCGCCTCCCTAATTTGAACTCGATAATGTTGCTCGATACGTCTGTCGTTTAGTTAGGCTGCTAGGTACCACATGTCAGCCTCTCATTAGAAGAATCGTGTGTATGATGGAATTTTTTCCTTCGCTCGCGCTATCCTGTTCCAAAGTTGATAACACTACTCGATGCATCTACTATTTAATCAACCTCCTGGAACCCACATGTCATCCTCTCATTAGAAGAAATGTGTATGATGTAATTTTTCCCTTCGCTGGCACTACCCTGTTCCGAAGTTGATTGCGCTACTCGACGCATCTACCGTTTAACAACCTCCAGATCCCCACATGCCATCCTCTCATTAGAAGAAACATGTGTATGATGGATTTTTTTTCCTTCGCTCGCGCTACCCTGTTCTGAACTTGATAGTGTTGTTTGATGCATCTACCGTTTAATCACACAGCTGGGCCCCACGTGTCATCCTATCATTAGAAGAAACGTGTGTATGATGGATTTTTACTCTTATGTCGCGCCTTCGTGTTCCGAACTTGATAGCGTTGCTCATTGCATCAGCTGTTTATTTAGGCTGGTGGGTCCCTTATGTCAGCCTCACATTAGAAGAATCGTGGGTATGATGGAATATTTTTCTTCTCTAGCACTACCTTGTTCCGAACTAGATAGAGTTTCTCGATGAATCTGCCGTTTGCTCACGCTGTTGGATCTCCCATTTCAGCCTCTCATTACAAGAAACGTGTGCATGCTGAATTTTTTTCTCACTTGCGCCTCCCTATTTCAAACTGGCAACGTTGCTCGATGCAGCATCTGTATAAGGTCGCACTACTGGGTCCCACATAATAGCCTCTTTGTAAATGAAACATTGATTGCTCGATGCAACATCTATATAAGGTCTTTGTTGGGTCCAACATGTCAGCGTCTCTGCAAATGCAATCAGTGTATGATGGACTCTGGTGTTTTGACCTTGGCAACATTGCTGGGTCCCAGATGCCATCATTCTCTGTGTAAAAAACATGTGTATGCTGGAAAATATGTAAAAGAACGACAGAGATTATACTATATATTATATATATTTATATTGAAAAACCTAGGAATCGAACTCAAGACTTCAACAAATGGGAACCGCGTGTGCTTCTACTATGCCAGAACGATCTATGCCACTACTGGAAAAGATTACATTTATAAATGTTTAAATCACTTAAAATGAAAATTCAGCGACCTTGAAGACTTGCCATAAAAATGCTAAATGCTCTGTACAAATACAACATGGGTAGGAGAAGCTTGCCCTATACTTTATCAGAATGGGCACGTAAATACTAAATTAAGAAGATTTTGGGTAATACAAAAAATAACTTGGGTCCAATCTTGTGAACCAATGGGCTTCTTATCGTGGGCTCCTTACCGAAACTTCTTCAGTGTGGTTCATGCTTAAAAAACCAAGTAACAATGTGTTGAGGGTTGGAGGCCGATGGCCAACCTGAACTCGGAAGGATAAATTAGCGAGGTTTTGGGCCACAATTGGGTAGAATGTAGTACTATTTTCTAATAACCTCCTCACTGAAAATTCAATGTACTCAATATGTCGGGGTCGCCAGTCCACTTGACCCGGTGGGCTAAATTTGCAAGGTTTTGGGCCAGTGTTGGGTCGAATGTGCAATCTTTTTGCTAGGTCCTTAGTGAAAATTCAATGTAGTTTGTACCCCATCCTCAACAAAAATGCAGTTGGTATTAAAAAATATATACTCTGCTCACCATGAAAAGCTAATTCAGAGAAATTTTTTGAAACAAGATTATGGGAAGTTTTTTGTCCGAAGTGGGGTTGAAATATTCATTTTCATAGGCTGAGTAGTAAAAATACATTGTACTGAAGGTCGATGGTCCACGTGGCCAGGTTATACCTACACCGGATCCAAAAGAATGAAATTGGAAATGGAGAAAAGTGACCTATATTGCACCTTATTAAGAGTTTTACATAGCGAGGAACTAGGGAAGCGCAGGATTCGAACATGGAAAGTACTAGAGGGAGTTTGACTAATTGACATAAAATTGTGTCATATCAAGTCTTACGATGTGCAATCTTCTTTTCAGCAAAGGATATATTTCGAGATGGTTTTGGTGGTTGTGAATCGGCCTAAGTGACCAATCGATTTGATGTACTCAAAACCTTGTAATCATGCCATATAAATTGTAGGCGATAGAGACACGGTGACCTTGACTTGCCCAGCTTTAGACAGATCGAGTAAGCACCAGCTTATGCTGATCGCTCGAAGTTGTATGCATCCGTGCGATCAAATTAGTACATGCTGCAATTAGCGCCAACATGTGGCACTGTCATCATGAAAAAGGCTCAGAATTTGCATTTAGTTCATAGTTTTGAACACAATAATACAACCAGTTTGTACACTAGCACATATAGTACAATGTCAGCACATTAGAGCTTGACTTGTTCATGTCACATCATAGCTTAACTTGTTCATTTCACATACAGAAAAATGACCAAGGATACATACTGTATTGAACAAGTAATTTCACGGCAGCGCCAATAGTATGCCATATATTAGAGACAATATGGGGTCTGTGTAAAAAAAATTTCTTTTTTGGAAGGGTGTGCATTAACTTATTTTTTTAGAATATCGACATAAATATTTGCGGCTATCATCCTAGGCCGTCTCGGCCTGCTTTGGCATACCGAGCCCAGATCAATTACGACCCAGTTAAGGCCTGTTTCGTGGCCAGATAAAAAGCAGTGACCTACTTTTCCCTATTCGCTAAGAGGAAAGAAGGAATATGATACCTTCGGTCTGAATTACAGATGTAGTGTAGATTCTTTTCCCTAGTAGACCTAGTTTATCGAATCCTCGGGAAGCGAATGCATAGTGAAGTTACTTTAATGGACCTTCAGGAGTTTTAGAATTCTTTTTGTGTTTTTACCGGACCAATAACTTGCGTCTTTTTGTTGTTGTCGATGATGGAGAGAGAGGGCCTAGGGTGTTCGGTTTCACCTTTAGTTGTGCAGAACATCTGATGGGAATAAAAGATAGAAATAAAGTATGCATGTACTTGTTAGAGCAAGAGAAATTATATGTGGGTAGTGCATCCATAATTGCTATTTCCTCCGCTACCTCTTATAGCAATAACCTACTAGTCTCATCCATAGAAGAAAGAGAACTAATGATATGCATAGTGATGTCACCATTAATCCCAAGTAAATCCCTCAAATACAGCCATACTACCCCTTTTGTCACGACGGTTCCCAACCTGCAGATCAGTCATTACTCATACTCCCTATACCTGGATCAACCCTCAGGGTCTTGGGTACATGACAAGTCCTTGGATTGAGGCAAGAGAAGCTACAATAATCATCATGTCATGCAAACTAATACACGATTCCATCTATGATAAATAACATGCACAATCGCTACATGGCTAGGCCAAAGCACATAGAGATGAGATCAACAATCACAAACATTGTAATGAAAATCATAAGATTGATTGCAATAGTCTTACAATGTCACCAATCGAAGAAGAGATCAACTATTACAAGTGGTGGAATATGGCTATGGAGATGGAGAAGGGTTTTGAGATCTAGAGACGGCTGGAGATCTATGGTAGAGACTTTTTGGCGAGGTCTGGCTTATTTTCTCGTCACCCGAGGCTTCTTTATATAGGGTTCCCTTCATGGAAGTTGTTATGTTTGACCTAACGGTGACAGCGCCAACTATAGGACCGGAGCTATATGGCCAGAATTTTGCTCTGGTCGTATAGTTGGTCGTTAAAGTGTCTGCCTCCACTTTACGGCTTCTGGTTTCTTCTAGTTGTTGGAAATCTCGTATCTTTGAATTTAATGTAGTGATTCCCATCTACAAACAACATTATCTACGTAGGAAAAATATAAAAGAAAGGATTGCATACCCATCTGAATATTAGGCATTAGTTGTAGGGTTTAGAGAGATATTTCATCAAAATTATGAATAATATACAGTTTAAATGTGGATGTAGATGGCTATATTTCAGATCCATAAACCTCCCCAAGCTTAAACTTGATTGTCCCCAAGCAAGAAAACCAAAATCAAAAAGGAACTCAACAGTTAAACTGAAATAACGAGATGGTGATCTTACTCATGATTGGTGGACTTATGTTGCCTCCACTTCATAAATCTGAAAAACTTCAGCATAGATAGAGTAATGGCAAGCATATCATATGGGTTTTATGCATCCTTATAGTGCAGCAAAATTATTGTTAGCATGGATGATTCAAATGAGTAAACTTTATTCCATGTCATGTGATCAACTCATAGACTTTCCTTTGAACAATAAAGTATAATCATGTAAATTAAGAGTGTGAGAGTTTCATGGAAAGCATATACACTAGAGTATCTCAATTCTCCAACATCAATAAATCCAGTCTTTTCAAGCACTACTTTTCTATTCATTGTCCTTCAAGAATTTTAGTTTTTAAGTAATTGAGAGCATGCCAAAGATTTTTATTAGTTTATCGGGTTGTGACGGGAACTCGTGGCATCACTAAGGTTTTTGTTCCTTTTGCATAATGATTACTCATAATAGCCAGAGGAGTGATTCCATCATGATTACAGCTACCCGGGAGTGCCAAGAATCTTACCCACTATAGCATTGCTGCTACAAGTGTTTAATCAACTCACAGCCGAAATCTAGGAGTTTCCTCCATGAAGATCGTTTGTAGGCCAGCGAAGTTATTTGCATCCCATAAAATTTGACACGCATAAATCTATATAATTCTTATAATTAACAGTCAAACTTTGGCATGCTCACAAAAACTGCTAAACATTAATTCAATCGAACAATCCTTTTCAAGAGAGCTATCAATTCAATCAAAATTTTCAGTCGTATTGTGTATCTCTAGAAATAAACCTTCAAGACTAAGCACTAAAATATTTTTGTGATTTTTTAAGAGAGGGAATTTAAAGAATAGAAAATTGGCAGCAAAGCTCAGCTAGAAAATCTCGAAAGCAAATAGAAAGAACTAGAAAATAAAGTGCTGGGGAAACCAACATGACTTCTTATAAACTCAAATAAAAACACAACCTCTAAATAAAAGAAAATGAATGCCAAATAAAGATACATGAGGAAACTTCCCCAAGCTTAGGCTTTTGCAAGCCCTTCAAATCATTGTGGTTGCAAGAAAAATTCGTTACTCGAGTTCACGAATTGAGTTGATAGGTTACTAGTTGATTCTCGGGGGTTGAAAGAGAGGCTATGCATCCTATCCACAGTCCCTCCAAGTCCTTGGAAATCTTGGTATGAGGAGAACCAGGTTTGTGGTTGCTCCTCTTGGTAAGGAACTTCTTGCTCCTCCTCTTGGTCCTCATCCTCCTCCAGAATCTCCTCCTCGGGTTGGTGTTTCTCAACTTGCAAGTCATATAGCAAACATCCTTCCTCGATAGAGAAAGACCATTAGGCAAAGGAGCGGGGTAGAGTGTTGGGAATATGCCCTAGAGGAAATCATGTATGATGTACTTCCCAATGTATTCATAAAGTAATAAAGTTGTCCATGTATGAACTACTGATATGTATCATTGAATATGTGATTCGGTTGTGGAACTATATATTCATGTTGTTCATACTAGTTGTCCTTGGTCGTTGAGGTTGTGCTGGACACACAACTTACACTAATATGAAAGTCGGCTGATGACTCGGTTCCACTTGTCATGGGCATGGAGATGCTATTCGGACTTACACTGATTCGGCTAAAGAGTTTTGTGAATTGGACTGAACCATAGTTGAGATGCAACGAGCATGTTGTCATTTGTATTCTCAAGCAATGGAATCCTTCGACCTGAGGTGATCGGATGATCCGAGTTGTGGATCGCTATTAAAAGGATGGCAACAACTCGCCTATAGCTTGACAAGATATATCGTGAGGCAAAGGGACTTGGCCAAAAGTCACATTGAGAAAGGTTTGTCTTCTGACTTTACGGTGCTTGGGAGTTGGCACGTCTTGCTAGAGGTCGCTACTAACTATCGAGTCGGAGTGATATTCGAAGAGTACTAAAATACGGGCCAAGTGGAACTTAACCCGGCTCTAGGTGTGTGCATATTCGAAGAGTAGTAAAATCCGGGCCAAGTGGAACTTAACCCGGCTCTAGGTGTGTGCATATTCGAAGTGTACTAAAATACGGGCCAAGTGGAACTTAACCTGGCTCTAGGTGTGTGCATATTCGAAGTGTACTAAAATCCGGGCCAAGTGGAACTTAACCCGGCTCTAGGTGTGTGCATATTCGAAGTTCTCATGGAGCTACGTTAATTTTCTAAAGAGCATCCGGCCGAGTAACGAGTTACTTCCCTAGAGGCTCGGGGACTAATGGTTACTATCTACAACTTGTAAAGGGAAGCGACGTACCTCCATCATTCGCCCAGCGAGGTTAATTGCCTTTGTGGCTGTGTTCATCTGAGCGGAAAACTCGGCAGGGCCAAACTTCTCCAGAAGATCAGTGTCTTGAACCACCTCTGCCTTATTCCAATTCATGACGAATTCAATTAAGCTCGGAGGGTACCATTCACCGCTGGGCATATGGGCTGCCACCAAGCCCTTCGCATGCGCTTCTTTCCATTCGATCAAGGCAAGGGCTGGGATGGTGTGCAGAACCATTTGCTGTGTGTCGGTTGGCTCGGCAGGCGCGTCCTTCGCTGCTGGTGCTTTCTTGGGAAGCATTGACACGAGGGTACGCTGCCTGGCTTTGACGGATGGTGGCCTGGTAGTGTTCGGAGTCTTCTTCTCCTTGGCTTGCTGGGAAGAGGAAGCCGACGCAGCGGTTTTTCCCTTAAGAGCGGCCGGAGTGGTTCCTCGCCAAGGTTGAGAAGACTTGGACCAGGCAGAGGAGCTAGGCGTTGATGCTCTTGGGGCTGGACTTGGTGCTCCTGCTGTAATTTTAGCAGCCGGAGTTGGTGCTGATGCCGGAGTTGGTGTTGGTACGGGTCTGGTTGTTGGTACTGGTGCTGGAGCCGAAGTTGCTTCAGTGGATGCTGGCTGTGGCGATGCCGAAGTGGTGGATGCCGTCACCTCGGTCGGGCCAGTCTCCCCCGCTCCAAGGTTACCCCCCTCTTCCCGAGGTGGAGCAGAACCTGGAGCGGCCGTAGAACCCTCTGGAATAGGGCTCAGCGGACGGGACTCATCATCGCGACGGGGAGAAGGGCTGGGTCGGAGAGGTGAAGAGATGCTCGATCCACTTTGAGGGACCTCCACCGGAGCCCTGCAAAAGAGAACAATGTTAAAAGATAAATCACAACGATGCAAGGGAGAGCAAGTTACGGAAGGCAAAACAACTTACGCATCCGAGGTTTAGGCCTCCTTGGGTGTCCGAGCCCTTCGTGCTGGGGCCTTGCCTGCTGGCTTGGAGGCAGTCTTGTCCCTGGACTTCTTTTGCCTTTTAGCAGGCTGAGAAGGTCTGGAGGATGAACTTGAAGCAGCCCCGCGCTTCTTCTTTGGAGCCACCGGAACAGGTTCGCCCGTAGTGAGGGGAGGATCCTCGTGGATATGACCACCGGGGTGAGCTGATGGCGGAAAAGCAAAAGAAAGGGGGACAGCCTCAACAGGTTTAATCACCTCGACATTCCAGTCATCTTCATCATCGGGCCAATCTCTAATGGAAGAGGATTTACCCGTGGGTCGTTTCATGGCGTCGGTCATTGGGAGGAACATCTCCTGGTCCAGCTCCTCCTCATCCATGTTCTCCCGGTCCGGCGCCCACTTAAGGGTCGGACCGGTGCCGTCCTCGATGGTCTGCTGAAGAAATTGCTGAGGAAAGGAATGAACGAAAAGAGTCAAAAATGCAACAATAACTGACATATAATTGGTCCGGAATAAGTTCGCAACATGAAGCTTACCACGGGAGGAAGCCTATCGCGGCAGTAATGCTCCATTCCCCAAGTCCACTCAGAGGAGAAGTCCTTGAGGGTGGTGAAAAGAGCCTTAACCCGGCGATAGATCTCCGTGTTTCTCAGCTCGAAGGAGGAGGTCCGGTTGGGGTCGTGGCCGAAGCTCATGTGGCACACCTTGTGGGTGCGCTTCTGGAGGGGGGAAATCCGGTTGCGCACGAAAGTGATCATGGCATCCTCGTTGCACAGCCCGAGCTTCTTCAGCTCTGCGAACATCTTGTTGACTTGATTGGCTAGGGTAGTGGGCTTCTTGGGGATCTCATCCCACAAATCTGGGTTAGGTGGACCCGGAGTATAGGGGAGCAACCGGATCAAGTCTTCAATGCCCGTATTCCGGACATAGAAGAAGGTTCGGGCCCATCCTTTGCAGGACTCTAACCCGGTGACCCGGGGGAAAATAGAAAACCTCCGGGGTGAAATGGAAGCCGCTCTGAATTGAGTGAGCTGTTTGTCCTCCGGATCAGCGTGGATGTTGGGGATGAAATTGCGACGAAGGCCAAAGAACCGAATCCATAGCTCCTTCGTGGGCCATAGTGTGGCGTAGCCTTCGATCATAGAAGCAAAGGTAGAGAGAGAAGTGATGGCGTTGGCTGGAAGATGGTGCGGCTGGAGCTGGTATGTACTGAGCCAGTCCCGGAAAAAATCGCTCACCGGCAACCCGAAGCCCCATTCGAAGTGGGACAAAAATACAACGAACTCACCCAGATTGGGTGAGGAGGCCAGTTCGTTAGAAGGAAGACGAGCGGCGATGCCGGCGGGGATGCGCCTGGTTCGGTAAAGCCAGTCAAGATCATCTTGACAGACCCATGACCCGGCCCACGCGCCGCGGTCCGCCGCCGCGGCATCCTCCTCCATCTCCTGCTCAGCAACAATGAGTTCTTCTTCCGTCATCTGGTCCTCGAGGCCCTCGCTGGCGCTGGAGGCGGCGGGGGACAGTGGCCGGATTGACGAGGACCCGTGGCGAGAGATTTGCGTCGCGGTGGCGGCGACGCAGAGGTGCGACGGAGAAGCTTGGCGGCGACGCTGCTATTTGGTATCACTGGCGGCGGCGCGGTCGCGAGGAAGATGAAGAAAAAGAGGAACGGGCAGAGGGGCGCGAAAGGAGAAAGACCCTAAGGGAAGCACCCCTCCGCTATTTAACTACTCCCACCAGCGGTGAGTGGGATCGTATCCTGCGGACTCGTCACATGCAGTGGCCATGTATCACCTATCCGGACCAATCAGCGGGGAGCCACACAGAGGGCCACAGAGCGAAGAGAATCCTATGACGTGACACTGTGATGCGAGAAACGAGGAGGCAGGCATGACGTGACCCGCGCACAGTGATAACTGACAATTACTGTGGCGGTTACTGTGCATGCCCTTAAAATAAGACAACATAATGATTACCTTTCACATGGGATAGCGTACGAGAGAAGGAAACAAGACCCGGATGAAACTATGGTAACCCAGCCGGCAAGTGAAAACTTGGAATGTGCGAAGGGAACATAAATCCATATAATCCGAGGTAAAGTGGTAACTCGGCAATAACGACTGGAGCACAGAATTGAACCTGATGTAGCCTTAGCGGCCAAAGCAGCTAAGACCGCACCAGCTTCGGGGACTAATGTTGGGGGATACCCCCGGGTAGGGTCACGCCGGGGTATAAAGGCCGAGTTAGCCGAGGTTCGGCAAGGCCAAAGCAGAGGCTAGCCGGGTCACCTCAAGGCCGGCCAAATCACGGAGTGACCCGGACCAGGGGGTGTTCGCCTACCTAAGTCTCAACCGACTTAAGCAGTAAGTCGGAAGTATATGTTTACTTGAATGTAGGAACATGGGTGCCCGGATCAGCTGTGATCCAGATCATGTTTGGCTTCTAGGAGAAGGAAGGAATCTTGCTGGTCAAAAAGAGGGCCCGGTACGCACTGCATGAGCGAAGCAGACAAGAGCAGGACCACCGGGTCATGGCCGACAGGGGTGACGACGCCCATGTCGGCTGACGCGAGCGCCGCAGAGGCTCACGTAGCTAAAGCAAGTGTGACGCGGGGGAAAAAGCACCCCGGTCGGCTTACCACTTTGGGAGGAGGCATATTCTCTCCACGTATGCCCTAGGCAGAAACCGAGCCTCCTCTATAAAAGGGGGGCTGGGGCTTCTGTAGAAGGGGTTGGTCTTTCTTCTATTCTGTTTGGGCTAGGGTTTTAGGTGTGATCTGTGGGTGAGAGTAAGAGAGCTCCTTCTTCCTCCTCTCGCCAATACAGCTCTAGGAGCACTTGTAATCTTGGAAGGAAATCAATACAAACTTCTATGTGGAGAATCACTCCACTATCCCTCCCTGGATTCCCCTAGCGTGTATTAGTCCCCACCTTTAGCCTATCTATGGCATCTGGCGTGACACCACCACGACAGTGACTCGTGTCGTTTCCAGGCGTACGTATACCTACAGGTCACACACTTAAGGGTAAGGACCCATATGGATTAGATCCATGTAGAGATTGGGGTACAGCCTAGATGGGCCTCAAGCGTTGAGCCCATCTAGGAGTGTGTAGAAGTGGAGTGACAAGGGATTGTCCCTAACCTAGCTAGGATTGTCACTTTCTCTACTCCCATTTCAGGCTAGACAGGATCTAGCAGTCCTCTACCTGGAGCTCCTTCCTGTACGTGTGGATACCGGTAGAGGCGTTGCACGTGAGGACCTAGAGACAAGGAGGTCCGTGAGGATCTGGACGTGTTGTACGGGTAATCGTTCGGCACGGCATCAACTGAAGCCCTTGATCTATAATCCGCACCTGCACGTCTAGTGGTAAATCTAGTGGCCTATCACCTGATCTAGATCTTGGGAGCACCGCATAGGGTAAAAAGTTTTATTTATCTCTGTGCGGCCCTACAGTGGTATTAGACCGTTAGCTTCTAGTTTTAGGCTCGAGATCTTGCATATGTGATATGCGGTTGGTATTAGATTGGATCTAATTGCAGTTTTGGTGGTCGATCTATCAGATAGATCGGTTTTGTACGAAGTTAATTGGATCAACTATACTCGTGGAATGGATGATCTGATTTCCATTATCTAACTGCTAAGGTCGTGGAGCGACATACCCCTACCGGCCGGCTTCCGCCATCAGGGTAGACTGTGACACGTAAATCCGGATGCAGTGATCGAAGATCAAAGAGTTTGGTCGAATCGGAGTGCGGATCTGATTTGGGTAAAATTGTTTTATCTGTTGATAAAATCCATGTTCGGAAGGCATATGAGATCTTATTTGGGACCGCCGGCTTCGCCCTGCAATAGCGCTTAGATGTCGTTGCGAGTTTCGCAACGCCGGTAGATATCGTATCTATGCATAACTTGTTTTTGCAGGACGATGTTGTGAATGGTATGGCTTATGTTCATGTGTTGTGTGTAATCCATACGTGATCTGCATATCACGGTTTTGTCAGCCTGTTGGAGCCTAGGTGCTGTCATTTTATTGTATAACAACCTGCGTGTCGGATTCTCTATGTTACATTACTAGCTAGTGTAGCTGTCTGGAGAACATGGATGGCATGCAAGTAGATGTACAAGTCGGCTATATGGTGTAAGGAGGACGTGACAAGAGGTGACGCGAGTCGAGTTATATGCTTTATGGAGATCGAGATCGGCATGAAGAGAGCCATACCATTTCACATTATAATTGCTTTATTTTGTGTTATTGTTATGTCTCTCTTTTAACTCTATTAGATAGTTGGTAGAAAGTAGTCCCTCAAAGAAGGTCTAGTCGGTTTCCCCGCCAGTGCTGCACCATCACAAGTCAGACAATTTTGGTAGTGGGCTCATAAAATTGAGGTGCTATCAATTCTTTCCGACTAGGTGGGTTCGAGTCGGACTCTTACAGCGGAAGCACTCGATAATCTAGATGGGTCTGTCACAACGGTTGTGGGACTTGGGGAAAGGTCGGATGGTAGCCGGGGCTTGCGATGCCACCCATGCAACACGAGTCGTATGAGATACGATTGACAAGGAGTTGTCTACCTAGATCACTTGACGACTAGCGGTGATGCTAAAGCTCACTAGTTGGCTTGCTTATTTAGGATCCTGAATCACTAAGTAACCATCGGAGGGATGTTGGTTTGAGTGGGAGCATAAGTATTAAAGTGTTTGATATGCTTTCTCATTTATGGATACATGTCTTAAGTGTTTTGCATATTTTTCTGTTGTAGATCAGTGGCACCTAGCAGTCTCCCTCGGATTTCCAGTTTTGCTTTGAGAACCATCTTAGAGAAAGATAAGCTAAATGGAACTAACTTCACCAACTGGTATTTTAATCTGAGAATTGTTCTCAAGTAAGAAAAGAGGGACCATGTCCTAGACAACCCACTTCTAGATGAGCCGAATGAGAATGCGAGTGTTGCAACCACCCATGCCTACCGTAGGACTTGTGATGAGTCTATGGAGATTAGTTGTCTTATGCTTGCTCACATGGAACTAGACTTGCAGCAGCAGTTCGAGAATGTTGAGGCCTACAATATGATCGAAAGCCTCAAAAGTATGTTCCAGGCTCAGGCAAAGACTAAGAGGTATCAAGTCTCTTAGGCTTTGTTGAGCTGCAAGCTTAAGGATGGCGATCCACTGAGTCCGCATGTGATCAAAATGGTTGGTTACATGCAGTCTCTGGAAAGTCTTGGCTACCCCATTAGTGAAGAGTTCTCTACGGACATGTGCGTATGGTTAGTTCATATCGAACTACCACATGTATGGTATGGATAAGAAGATCACTGAATTACATGGGATGCTCAAGCAGGCTGAGGTAGATCTCAAGAAAGGCGCCAGTCAAGTGTTGATGGTGCAGAATAAGGCTAAGTTCAAGAAGAGTTCTTGGACTAAGAAGAAGAAGGCAAAGCCGGGAGGTAAGGCCGAGGACCCGGTCCAAAGCGCTTCCTCAGGTACTAATCCATCTCCTGCAGCCGGATCCACTTTCTTTTATTGTAAGGTGGATGGCCACTGGAAGAGGAATTGCAACAAGTATTTGGCTGATGAAGCCAAGAGTGGAGGTGTGACTTCCGGCTCAGGTACGCTTGTTTGCAATGTTATAAACATTTATCTTGCGGATGCAGCTAGTAGTTCTTGGGTATATGATACCGAATTAGTTATTAACATCTGCAACTTGTTGCATGGACTGGTAAGAACTAGGAGCATGACGAGAGGCGAGGTTGACATTCGAGTTGGCAACAAAGCGAGAGTCGTTGCATTGGAAGTCGGCACGATGCAACTTCATTTACCTTCTGGATTCTTAATGGAGCTAAATAATTGTTATTATGTTCCAGTGCTTAGTCGAAACATTATTTCGGCCTCATGTTTGATGAGGCAAGGCTATGAGTCGAATATTAAGAGTAATGGTTGTTCTTTGTATTTGAATGATATGTTTCACGGCTTTGCACCCGTCCAGGATGGGTTATTTATTTTGAATCTTGAAGGTGAATATGTTTATAACATAAATGTGAAAAGGTTGAAACAAAATGATCTGAATATGACTTATTTTTGGCATTGTCGGCTTGGTCATATAAGTTGGAAACGCATGAAGAAGCTCCATGATGATGGACTCCTAACTTTGTTCGACTTGGAGTCGTTCGGGACATGTGAATCCTGCCTACTCGGCAAGATGACCAAGACACCTTTTGCAAAGAGTTGTGAAAGGGCATCCGACTTATTGGGACTAATACATAGTGATGTATGTGGCCCGTTGAGCATGACAACCAGAGGTGGTTATGAGTACTTCATTTCCTTCACTGATGATTTGAGTAGGTATGGATATATCTACTTGATGAAACATAAGTCGGAAGCCTTTGAAAAGTTCAAGGAATTCCAGAATGAGGTACAGGATCAAATCGGCAAGAAAATAAAGATTCTTCGGTCAGACCGAGGAGGCGAGTACATGAGCCATGACTTTGATGACCATCTAAAGAGTTGTGGAATAGTTCCCCAACTCACTCCACCAGGAACACTGCAGAGAAACGGTGTGTCAGAAAGGTGGAATCAGACCTTGTTAGACATGGTACGATCAATGATGAGTCAGACAGATCTGCCTTTATCATTTTGGGGTTATTGTCTAGAAACTGCAGCGTTCACACTAAATAGAGTACCATCAAAGTCGGTAGAGAAGACACCGCATGAGATGTGTACTGGCATGAAGCCAAGTATGTATTTTCTTAATATTTTTGGTTGTTAAGCTTTTGTCAAGCGACTTCAGTCAGACAAGCTTACAACCAAGTCATATAAGTGTATTTTCGTGGGGTATCCGAGGGAAACCTTGGGTTACTACTTCTACAACCGAGAAGAGGGCAAAGTGTTTGTCGCTCGGAACTCCTTGAGAAAGAGTTTCTCAGTTGGGAAGTCAGTGGTAGTACGGTGCGGCTCGAAGAAGTTCGAGAGGAACCGGTTAGTAGAGATTTGGTGAAAGCCTTGGAGTTTGATCCAGTCGTGGTAGCTGAGCCGGCAGCTGCACCTAAACTGCGATTCATGATGTATTACTATTGGAAAGTGATGAGCCCGTAACTTATTCGGAAGGGGTGGTGGGTTTTTATTCTGAGTCATGGCTTGGAGCCATGAGATCCGAGTTAAAGTCCATGGATGAAAATCAAGTTTGGAACTTGGTTGATCTGCCAGACAATGCAAGATCCGTCGAGTGCAAATGGGTCTTTAAGAAGAAAACTGATATGGATGGAAATATTTCTGTCTATAAAGCACGACTTTTCACGAAGGGGTTCCGACAGGTTCAAGGAGTTGACTACAATGAGAATTTCTCACCTGTAGTGATTCTTAAGTCAGTTTGGATCATGTTAGCTATAGCAGCCTTTTTCGACTATGAGGTATGGCAAATGGATGTCAAGACGGCTTTCCTTAATGGAAATTTAACTGAAGACATGTATATGATACAACCCGAGGGTTTTGTCGATCCGTCTAATGCTGACAAGGTATGCAAGCTTCGGAAATCCATTTATGGGTTGAAGCAAGCATCTCGGAGTTGGAACATTCGCTTTGATGAGGTAGTCAAATCGTTTGGCTTCATCAAGGGTGATCATGATTCTTGTTTATACAAGAAGTTTAGTGGGAGCAAAGTAAAATTTCTGATCTTATATGTGGATGACATATTATTGATTGGAAATGATGTTCATATGTTGCAAGAAACCAAAGAATCATTGGAAAAGAGTTTTTCGATGAAAGACTTTGGTGAGGCGACTTACATACTAGGAATCCAGATCTATAGAGATAGATCAAGGCGGCTCATTGGATTGAGTCAGCGTACATATTTGGACAAATTGTTGAAGAAGTTTGATGACCCACAAGTATAGGGGATCACAACAGTCTTTGAGGGAAGTAAAACCTAATTTATTGATTCGACACAAGGGGAGCCAGAGAATATTTATAAGCCTTAACAACTGAGTTGTCAATTCAGCTGCACCTGGAACAATCTTGCTCGCATTAGTTTATGAGTAGCAACAGTTTTATAGTAGAAATAGCAAAGTAATAGCAGTAGTAAAAGTAAAGACAGTAGTAACAATTGTAGTAAACAGTAGGATTAAAGCGTGGTAGGCATAGGGATGGATGGAAGGGCGTTGCATGGACAAGACAATTCGCGTAGCAATCAAGATATAGGGCATTTGTAGATAAATAAGGTAAAGCATGCAAGTAGTAAATAATCATAGGCATGTGTTCCATATATAGTCATATGTGCTCGTAATGAGAACTTGCACAACATCTTTTGTCCTGCCAGCCTGTGTGTAGCGGGGCTCAAGGGAACTACTGAAAATTAAGGTGCTCCTTTTAATAGAGCACCGGAGCAAAGCATTAACACTCCGTGAACACACGTAATCCTCATATCACAGCCATTCCCTCTGGTTATCCCGATTATTGTCACTTCGGGGCCTTTGGTTCCAGACAATAATATGTGTATACAACTTGCAGGTAAGATCATAAACAATAATATCCTTATGAATCAATAACATGTTCAGATCTGAAATCATGGCAGTCGGGCCCTAGTGACAAGCATTAAGCATAACAAGTTGCAACAAAGTCAAAAAGCACTAATAGTAGATACTAGGCACCATGCCCTAACAATCTGATGCAATTACATGAGCGATCTCATCCAATCCCTACCATCTCCATAGCCTACAGCGGGGGATTACTCACTCATGGATGGGGGAATCATGGATGGTTGATGGAGAAGCGATGGTGATGATGATGGCAATGATATCCTCCAATTCCCCATTCCGACAGGGTGCCAGAACGGAGTTTCTGGTTCTGAATCGCACTATCTTGTGGTGGCTGTGTAGCGGAACTCTATTTGGAAAAATGTTGAACCCCCTGAGGTTTTAGGTCAAGAGGCATCTTATAGGCAAAGAGGGAGGCTGAGGGGGTGCCCGAGGTGGCCACACCCCTCCCATGTGTGGCCTGGGTTGTCCCGCGCGACCAGGGGGTGTGGGCCCCTCGTGGCCCTCTTCCGTCTCATCTTATGGCTCCGCGAGTCTTCTGGCGAAATAGGATTTTTGGCATATTTTCCGGGATTTTTCCTGATAGTTGATTTTCTGCACAAAAACTAGACACCAAGGTAATTCTACTGAAAACAGCGCCAGTCTGTGTTAGTTGTAGCCAAATCACACAAGTATAGAGGAGAAATAATAGCAAAAGTGTTCGGGAAAGTAGATACATTTTGGTCGTATCAACTCCCCCCAAGCTTAGCTTATTGCTTGTCCTCAAGCAATTCAGTTGAAAACTGAGTGCGATAAAAGAGCTTTCATGAAAACATTTGCTTCATAAGATGTATATATATTCTCAGCATATGATCAAATACTTAGGAAATTCATAATAAAGAGTATGTAAATAAGTTTACTTAATAGTCATTGCAAGCTATGAAGAGATTCCAACTCAAAATAATAAGTATCATGAAACATAAACATAAGCAACATTGCAATGCTCATAAAAAGGTATGATAGAGTGGTATCTCGCTTGCCTTTGATTGTAGAGCAAACATAAATGCCAAGGCACCTCTGAAGTTCAAGTCAATACTAGAAGTAAAGATATCAAAGATACAAGCATCAAAGTCATGACACAATTAACCAGGTTTTGAGACAAGCACATTACAAAAAGAATAACAACTATGCTCTCAAGAAAGTGCTCATAGAATAAGTGGTGACTCAACAAGGAAGTGAAAAGGTTTTGAAAAGTTTGAAAGGCTTCCAAATGCTGAAAGTATGGTACTGATTATCTTTGAGCTCTCATTTCCCTATCATAAGCATCTTAAATGGTTAAGGTGAAAGGGAGGTCCAATATGAGTTATATGCTTGACAGACCATAAACTGGAAATCTCATGTCCCTTGAGTACGAGGGCCGCTCCTCATGCTACTCAACTTTAGTTACCGGTAAGTTCTTGTCATAGTAAATACATGTGTATCATAGAGAACCGCCAACGGGGTACCCCTTGCACATGATACAAGAGATATCCCATGTCAAAGTGACAAGGCAAGAAGACAATGAGCATCTCAGCAATCTTCTTATTTACCATGGGAAAATGGTGCTTTTTATCTCTTTCCTCTTTTCTCATCTTTTTTTTTCGGTTGCTCAATCTCTATCTCTTTTTTTATAGGAAGAATGCTTCATAGATTGATCACTATGGTGATGCTGCAAGTTTCCACCATGATTAGGCATGGCTTAGGCTAGCGGCCTAGGTGTTTCTCTAACACATATACATAACTCCATGTACTTACAAGCTCCACTTTTATTTCACATCGATGACATCTGTAAACAAAAGAGCATTATATCAATTGGGTATATATTTACAGGTGTTGAAAACGTTCCCCATGACAGCACGGTTCTGCTCACTCCCAGCCTATAATTTGCATGCATATAACTTTCATGGACAGTCACAATAGTTCAGGTTTATTAAGTGCAAGAAATAAAGTGTGGCATCATGTTCGTGAGAGCTTTACTAACTAACTTTCTCATAACAAGCAAACATTTTATTCGGAAGAAAACAAGGCATACTGAATATGCACGGAATATCAAATGATGCTAATAGGTAGGTATGGTGGACACTTTTGGCAATATTGGTTTTGGGGAGTTGGAAACACGAGTAGAGCTTATACTCAGTGCAAGTGAAGGCCAGCAATAGAAAGGGAGCGACAAACAAGAAAGCAATAACTATCATAATCATGCTTGCAACAAAACATGACTAATTATGGCATGAAAGTGATTCGAGAACCCTGAGGCAAAATAATTCATCGAGGCTTAACTGATTATTGTTTCAGTCTTATGCATGCGTGAGCATGTGCCAAGTCGATTCAAATGAAACATTCTGAGGAGGATACCACAATGTCATACCAAGTTATGTATAAAACAATGCAAGCAAACATTCATATGACATGCTACAAACCATTAGCAAGCTGGAGCTAATCATAAGAAAGCAATAACTACTAAGCATCCATAAATAACATACACCTTACATGAATAGACTAAGCATGCCCACAATGTTGAGTATATGTACAGAAATGAAAACAAATAGAGTTCATTACCAGCCTCTTACAACACCTCAAGTTGTCATTAATCTTCATTATTTCCCTTCACTTGTGTGGCTTGAATAATAACATGAAACCAAACTCCATTGAGGACTGCTGAACCATGCAACGAACTTCACAAAGCAAAAGAAGAACAACGAATATTTTTGGTGTTTTCGATTTTTAAAGCAAGAACCAAAAGGAAGATCAAGCAGAGCGAAATCTTTTTGGAAGACAAAGCTAAAAGGAAGAAGCAAACCAAGGCTAAAAAGATAAAGAAGAAAACATAGGGAAATAACAAAAATGTTTTTGGTCTCTTTGTGTTTTGGAAAAGCAGAAATAAAGTAAGAACAAAAACTAAAAAGAAAACAAAACATAGATATACAAAGTACCGACTGAACATGATATGTAGATGAGTGTGATGTCGGTATACCTCCCCCCAAGCTTAGGCTTTTGGCCTAAGTGGGTATCAACCCCAACGCATGTAGGAACTCCAGGCTGGTGGGTCATCATAAGAATCATCGTAGTTAGGCCCTTGCGAAGAAGAAGAATCTCCCCAATCATAGGCAGGCTGCTGGTACGAAGACTCCCCCTCATTCGAGGGATGAACCGAATCATCTTTAACCTCCCTTTAAGTATCCTGCTCTTGCTAGGAGAGCTCCCCCAGATATGTATCGAGCTCTTCCTCAGTGTGTGACCATCCTACCCTAGTATAAAGGTTAAACAAAACAGGCGCAGGCCAAAGACCAACAGGCTCGGACTTACCCCTTCTCCAACCAGCCTCGAGGAAGGTTATTTCATAAGATAAATCACTCAAATTAACCCAAGAAGAAACAAATTTATGTTGTATCATGAAATTAAGGTTAAGCCTCTCTATGGGAAACTATAGGTCTAAATGATGAGGCGCTACACCATGCAAAGCTAATAAACGAGAAGCAATGAGGCCTCCACAAATTCCACCTTTCTTGCGGTTAGCAGTAAGACGGAAAGCTATCAAGGCACCCAAATTATAAGTCCTATCTCGTTTTAAGGCAGCTTAGATGAAGGCTAGATCATATGAGGATAATTTACTAGAAGTTTTCCTAGTGAGAACACACTTGGCAATAAAGTAGGCAAAGTATCAAATAGACTGGAGATGAATATTACGATTTTTACCACTCTCCTTTGAGAAGCTACTCCCTTGGAAAATCTCTGTGTAGAAGTCCATGAGTGGTGTAGGCTGCTCTCTAATCCTTTCACACGAACCCCACTGTGGTACTTTAATAGCTGCACAAAAATCATCAAAAGGGAGATCAACAACTACATTGTAAATTTTGTAGTGGACCATGGGGTTAGGCAAGGAGCAATTAAATCGGAAATCCTGCACCACAGACATAGTTAGTTTCACATATGTGGGCTCCCCGGATTATTCATCCGAGAAATCCCTGTTATGCATACATCCACGTTCCCATGATCAGTGAGCCGTGGAACATAACCGACAAGTATCATTACAACATCCGAAACAGAACGAATTACAAGACTTACATAAATGCCATTCTGGCTACATCATCCTCAGCAGTGGAATATCATCATACGCAGAGCCCAATCGTGCCTCAACCTATAGGCAGCTGACTGGGAAGACGGCCTAGCTCGCTGGACATCACCTGAATCTTCTGATGTCGAACCTCTAAAAGTCTGGCCAAGTAAAATAACCAGGGACAAAGCCGTGAGTACTTCGGAATGTACTCGCAAACCACCAAGATGAGTAGAATAAGGAAATGCAGTTTATGCTGTGGCGAGATAGCTCCATTTGGGGTTGCTTTTGAAAAGCCTAGTCTACCTCTTGTAGTTATGGCATCCCCATATATTTTTCGAAAAAGAGTTTGAAAACATGCTTTGGTTTTATAAGTCAAGACATCTCCATATCTTTGTTGAGAAAGAGTTTTGAAAACAATTTTGGAGTAAAAACCCTTTTTAAACCTCTTCGGCCACCTCGGGTCAAAAACAAATCCTTCGAACTCGGGTTACCCCGGAACCTTCATCCCCTTAGTACTTGTTTCTAAACAAGCACAATTTGGGTACTCCTAACCAACACCTTTACAACCGTCCTTGACCGTGGACACGGCTATTCGAATAGTTATACTCTGCAGAGTTTGCGCACTTTCCCCACAAGAATCAATACATCCGCCGGGATACAACCACGGCCCACAACCACTGTAGATGGGGGTCCGGATAATCAAACCTACCTTTCGCTTGTCGACCCTAGCAAAGGCATGCTCTTCCTTTTGGGTTTGTTCTCCCCGGCAACGAGTATGTGGCTCCCAGCCATAGTCCTGCCTTCTGTACACACGCATACCCAAGCCACAACTTGGCGTGTACCTTAAATCTGGTGACTCCAGTTCCTTCCGCACTCCAAGTCATACCGTGCGCGAGAGACCCAATTGTTGCACCGGCCTCCTGCCAGTTCAGGCTCACTCTTGCCGAAACAAGCAACAGGCTTCAGATCTGAGATCTGGTAGCACCTGCCCAGAATTCCAGGGATCTCTCCCTATAAGCATGGTAGAAGTTGCCTCAGCTAATGCGGACAAACTACGAGTTAAGCCCCAGCACCTGGGGTAGTGTGGTTGCATGGATAAAAATTATTCCTGTAAAGGCGTAGAACATCCCATCACCTTCTCATTGCTCATCATCACCATTTCTTTCATTAAAACATCCGCTTGGAATGATGCCTCTTCCCAAGGGTTTTATAAAGCAGTTTAAAAACCTTTATAGTGGGGTAAATCCCCAAAACAGTTTATTTTCTCAAAACCGGGGGTTTCCAGCGAGGGGAGGATGCTAACCCTCATACTCTCGATCTAAAGGGATAAAGTGATAGGTACATCAGGGTGGTGCCTCGAAGGACACGAAGTCATAACTTGGAGGAGCCAAGTTACTATCGCAGTATTTGTAAAACAAAACATACAGGTAGATAATGCAATTTATAAAGAGGATGTAAAACAGGTAAAAGAGAATAGGACATATATCAGAGTTCAGGAATGGTTGCTTGCCTGTGATCAGCAATAAGTCCCTGGACTTCTGTAGATAACCAAGAATACCCAAAAAACAATTAATAAGGAGTCCCTTCCTTCTTGTCATCAGACATTGACACTATCGTCGTCATCGGGTACACATGCAAGCAGACAATACCACAATCAATACAAGTTAGACAAGCATCAAACCATAAATCAAGCAAACATACTAAGCACTACTGAACTTGGGAGGTTTTGGAGAAGTTGGGTTTTATTGGTGTGAAATTACTAGATGGCCACTGTAGTGTTTTTTCTTGGAAGATAGTTGTCAAGACTAGATACAAAGCATTTGGATTAGGGTTCTGAGGTTAGTAGGCTACCAAAGGGTAACCATGATATCCTCAGATAGGTCTTGACAAGACAAAACCCACATAAGTGGTTTCACTTGATAATCAATTTTCTAGATTTAGTTATGCTTTTTATAGTGGAATAAACTTCTAGTTTAAGAAAATAATTTCCCAGAAGAGTTCTGGAGATCCAAAAATTATTCCCTTGGGTGGTCAGGTAGTGTTTGATGTACTGAACCACCTAGAGTTGGAATCTTGTCAAAAGAATTACCATAATGCCCTCAATAAATTTGCAAATATAATTCTGTATAGTTTTTCTCCTTTTCACCAGATTAATTCTACATAAGCTATTGAGTTGGTTCCAAGGGAATGTGATAGGCATTTAGAATACCTTTCTGTAGGAATTGTATTCACTCATTTTGGAGTTTCCAAACTCATGGAGTGATTTATTTAGTGAAAATACCCATTATAGAAGTATTTAAATCACTAAAATTCTACCAGAGCTCACTAAACTCTGAGCTGCTAGGATTTGATAGATGCTAATACGATGGTGTACTAGGAGGTGGAATCAGGTCCATACCACATTTGGTTTGACCTAGGGAATTTATCCAATGCAGAAAGTTGCTATTTTTGTTATTTTTTTATAGGCATCCTTCAGTTCACCTTGGCATAGGACATATGCTAGAAGGTAGGTATATCAAATACCTCTCAGTAGGACTTTTGTTCATCTCAAATGGAGATGTGAAACTCTCTGAGGGAATTCATTAGTGTAAAGTATACTTGGCAGCAGAATAATTACTAGTAATTAATGAAAATTAGTTTGAACTTGGGGTTGACTCTGCATGTTTGAGAAGACATCAGATAACAACCAAAAATTTGAATCTTGGCATTTGGACTTGATTTACATTTTTAATTGGATTTACTTCAGCTGGTACAAAACTGGATCTGTAGTTTTAAAAGAAAAAGAAAAAGGGGCAACAGGGACTGGGCTGGATCTGGGGTGTACTGGGCCGACCGGGAGGGAAATCGTCCCACGGCACTCAGCAAGGCACGCGTGATCCATCGCTCGAACCTGCCAGGTGGGGCCCAGCGATCAGCGAGAGGGGGAGGCCGAAACAGTACTGGCGGATCTCGGCCGTCCGCTTAAGTGTCGATGGACGGCGCATCGTCGTCGTCCATCTAGGCTCGCCGGCGATGTGAGCTAACCCTAGCAAAGGGTGGCGCGGGGCGGGGAGCTCACCTAAGGGCTCGGGGGAGGTCGTGGAGGCGGCATGGCAACGCGGTTGACGACGGCGAGCAGATCGGTGGGCGGCATGGCGGTGGAGGTCCATTGGAAGCAGCTCGCGCGACGGCGGCCGAGAGCGACCTCGTCGGAGCTCACTGGCGAGGACGGAGGAGTTGATCCTGAGAAAAAATAGGCACAGGGATAGGTAGACGAGAGGTAGGGGAGCTCAGGAGCAGACATGCAGAGGGAATGGAGCAGGGGAGGAGGAGCCTTACTCGATTTTTGTGAGGAGGCCGAGAGCTCTCCTTCTTCTTCTTTCGAGCAGCTCAGAGTAGGGCGAGGGAGGGGAGCTAGGGGAGGGTGAGTGGAGGTGAGAGGGAGCAAATGAGGGGCAGAGGGCTAGGTGGGGTGGCCTCTGGCCTATATACCAAGGAGGGAGGGGTAGATGAAGTAAATTACCAATTTGGACATGGTGGAGAGGATTGCTGGCCAGTGATTGGTCTAGGGGTCGGTGGGGAGGGGTATGATTGGTATTTGGTCGTGCTGGATCAGAGAGGGAGGGGTGGCAGCTGTGGTGATTAATTAGAGTAGATCCTTATAAGATTGTGTTGTCTCTCTCTCTCCTTCTACTAGTCCAAGGGTAAAATGGGAAGTGCTGAGGTGGTGCTATAGTGCCGGTCGACTAGTGGTGTGTCCTGGTGCTAAGGATGAGCATTGAGCAAGATTTGATGAAATTTGGAAGCGGTTAGAGTAGTGGTTTGCTTAATTGACAAAATTGATCCAATTTATGGTTATGAAGGAAGTCCAAAAACTTGCATTGGACGAGGGGAGGAAATGGTACTGGTAGATAGATGAGATAAATGTAGACTCCTAGGATTTAATTGAGATTTTTATGTGGGGTTTTAGTCCACTCAAATCCATCTACTCAAAAAGGGCAGAAGTGGATTTTAGAAGATCTTTTGATAAATTTACATTGGACAAGGGTGGATTCTGATTTGAGAGGGTCCCAAATGTGGATACACACCTAGGGAAATTTTCCCAAGATTTATTGAGGCATAAAAGTATTTAAAACAATTATTATTCCAATTCAGCCATTTAAGGAAATGTGCAAAAGGAAATAATAAAGCTTCAAAAAATATTTATTTTTGGTATGGAAAGATAGGGTAGGATATAGGGAACTCACTTGAGCCAAAAGTTGGAGAAATGTTTTGGCAAAAACCAACTTTCCTTTATGGAGGGTGTTTTGGAGATTTTGACTATTAAAGAAATTAAATAGATTTGGAGCCATAATAATTTTGGATAATTATGATAAATCTTGAGGATCAATGTATATGAGATAGAAAAGGTGTAGAAAGCAGTTTCAACCTTGTGGAATGGAAATCCAACTTGAATAAGATGGAAAACAAGGAGTTGATGATCTAGGGTGATGTTATTTTTATACCACCAAAGCATGTTTGCATCTTAGAGCTCAGAGCTCACCTTGGTGCAAGGGATATATGGGTGGGTAGACCAAGTCATAAATATGACCATGGAAGGAGGAGTTTGAATGAAATGCATGTGAGGTGATCTAGGAATGATGGCAAACTTTGTTGAAATTAAGGCTGTCATGCAAAATGTGTCATGATGCCTTATAAACCATGTGGGTTTAAGCAGCACAGAGATCCACTTGGGGAAAGCGAAGTAGGTTTTGATAGACATCAATCAGTAGATCACAACCATGCAGATAGTTGGTCCATAGGAGGTTGTATGTGGGTGTGAGATTCTACCAAAGTAGGCATGATGACTAGATTTGCAGGAAAAGTTAGTTTCTTGCCTGCAAAACCATCAAGGATTAGTGGGTTGGGGGATGATCTAACCAAGGGAAAATGTGGGCCTTCGTATTACTTAGGATGGTTAGCAAGATGGTTCAAGTGCATTTCCAAAAATGCACATGGTTTGAGAAAAGGAGGCATTCAAAAAGGTGATGTTGAAACTGTTTCCAGACGTAGCCAAATCTGGCAGTTTTGAGGATTTTGACTAGAGTATGAGAGGGAATGTCTTTGGAGGGGTTCCAAGGTATCAGAGCATCAACCAGTGGATGATGTTGAAGTGTAGATGGAGTAGAAAGGATCCATGCTTGATATTGGTCTTCATGGGCTTGGAAACTTCTAGAGGGGAAGTCTTCAGAATGGATCTAGTTAAGGGTTTTAGATGATCACCTAGTGGCTAGGGATCATATCTAGGTTTGTATTCTTACTGGAGGGATGAGGGTTTGGAAACAACTTGATCCTAGTGATGAGCTCCTATAATAGCTCATACTACTTCCTAAGCAAACAAGTCAATCAACAGATCAAGGCAACTCATTAGACAGCAGATCAAGGCAACTGACCTTATAAACTATTCATCTACTACTAGACTTACCATCAAGCTTAGCTTGAGGTAAGGTTGGGGAATTTTGAAGAGGTTGGGTTTTGAATCAGATGAGAATCCTTGGTACCTCTACCAGGAGTAGAATTCAAATGCTTTGAAAAGAGGTTTTGGGAAAAACTAGAGATAAGGGTAGTTGAGGGTTCTCTCTTGAAAACATAAGGAGATTGTATTATATATCTCTCCATAGTTTTTTCAACAGAAGCTACTAAAATAGCTTTGGTTGCATAAGCATCTTGGCGAGGTAAGGAGTAGCAGATAATATACACTTTGGTTAAATAGCTTTTGTCAAATAGCTTTTGGTTAAATATACATGTTTTGTCAAATAGCTTTTGGTTAAATATACATGTTTTGGTTAAATACTTTGGTTAAATAGCAGATAATATACATGTTTTGAAATGCCAGAATGTTTGAGAATATGTAAAATGAGCCAGGATATTTTTGGTTAAATAGCTTTTGTCAACTGAGGGCGAGGTAAGGAGTAGCAGATAATATACACTCACATGCACAAGCATAAACAAACTATAGGCAAACACTGCACCAATGAACCAGAAAAAGTTTTTGTTCCCCCTGATTTTTGCATTCAGGACAACTAATCAGGGTTGCTGAATTTGGGATGTTACAACATATTGGTAAGGTTCATCTCCCACAAAATGCTCCAATCCTACATTAGCAATTAAAGTATGGAAATCTTGAGAAATCCCTTTAGCCCTCATGAATTCGGGGCATGGATACATAGAAGGAAATACTTCCCCCTCACGGTGAACCTTCATCCCCGCAGGCACCCTTAATTCATGTTGGTTGAGTTGGTGTTCATTCATCTTATTTCTGAAATTTTTAGACAACCATCATACAAGTTATTGCAAAGTGATTACATAATGAAAGGAACTACTTATATGGACTTGTAAGAGGCCTAAACATGCATCAAAACAATTTCTCTAAGCATTGAACAAGCTTACAAGCTCACATAACCTGTCACCTACAATAGCAAAATACTCAAGGTATAATCCACTGAACACAAATCTACTTGGGCAAGCGGAGGAGTCACATACTAGAGAACAAATGATCCAAATTTTAGCAGCAAAGATGGGCTCATCAAGGAGATCAAAAAATCGCGAGAAAGAATAGCAGGAACATGAGCTTGAGCAATGAACTGGTGTTTTCTCGGGAGAGAGAAAGAAGTGGTAGGAGGGAGAGTAAGTGGAGGGCTAGGGGTGGCCCACACCATGGCAAAGCGTGCCCCTGGGGTAGCCGCACCACCAGGTGGTGTGCTTTCCTGGTGGGCCCCCCTGGGTCACTCCAGGTACTTCTCTGTCCCTCTTTGGACATAAAAATTTAATATGAATTTTCTAGAATTTTTCGAGACACTTTATTTTTTTAGCAATTTTCAGGTATTGATGAATAATTTTCTAACAGAAAGATAATATTGGATTGATGCAATAACAAAACAAAACTAAAACTTCAGAAGTTCTAAGACACTCTAATATGCAAGCAACTAGCAATAGAAAAGTAAACTAAGTGAAAGCAAAAATTAAAATGGATAAAATAAAAGTAAGCAAAGATAATCATGGTCAAACATTCTTTTGTTCATTAAAATCCCTTTGTTAACAAGGTTGATTAGGTCTTGTTACCAAAACAATTTGATATGAAACAAAACTTTGTATTCCACTAAATGATTATGTTTCCTCAACCTTGATAGCAATAGTCCCAATCATAATAGTTTCATATTTTTCTCGTGGTATGGGACAATATATTTCTCCAACTTGGATGCCCTCAATATTTTCAATTGAATTTAAGCCATAATTCCTATCAATCTTCTTGGGGAAATAGACAGTATGATCCTTGTCATTAACATTAAAAGTTACCTTTCCTTGCTTGCAATTAATAATAGCTCCTGCAGTATTAAGAAAAGGTCTCCCAAGAATAATAGACATATTATCATCTTCGGGCATTTCAAGCACAACAAAGTCAGTTAATATCAAGCAGTTATGGGCCACTTGAACAGGTACATCCTCACATATACCAACAGGAATAGTAGAAGATTTATCAGCCATTTGCAAAGATATATCAGTTGGTATTAATTTCTCCAATTGAAGTCTTTTGTAGAGGGAAAAAGGCATAACACTAACTCCTGCTCCTAAATCACACAAGGCAGTTCTAACATAATTATTTTTAATAAAGAACGGAATAGTTGGAATCCCTGGGTCTCCAAGTTTCTTTGGAACCTTACCATTAAAGTTTCTTTGGAACCTTACCATTAAAGGAATAAAGTAGAAATTTTCTCATTAGGGATCTTCCTTTTATTAGAGACAATATCCTTCATATACTTTGAATAAGGAGGTAATTTAATATCATTAGTTAAAGGAATTTGCAAAAAATAAAGGTTTCATCCACTCACAAAACTTATTATAGTGTTCGTCCTCCTTTGACTTGTGTTTCTTATCAGGAAAAGGCATTGGTTTTTGAACCCAGAGCTCTCTTTCACTACCATGTTTATTAGCAACAATATCTTCCTTAGTGTACTTAGAATTTTTAGTGTTCCTTTCAGGTTCTTTTCAATTTCTTCTTTATCAGGAGCATCATTTTTCTCATTACCACTCTCAGTTTTAGCATCAGAGACAGATAAACTATTAGGATCTTTAACAGGTTCAGGAGATTCTACAAATGTTTTATGTTTCTTTTTCTTTCTCTGAAAAGAAGTACCTCTATCTTTAGTTTGTTGGGAATCTTGCTCAATTCTTTTAGGATGCCCCTCAGGATATAGAGGATCCTGGGTGGCAGCACAACTTCTAGTTCTAATTTCATAAGCTTGTTTTTCCCTAGAAGCATTAACTAGCAAATCTTGTGTACCTTAAGAAGCTGATCAATTTGAGTTTGAACCATTTGGAAATGTTTAACAAACATTTTTACATCATTAGAGGTTCTTTCCACAATATCCCTTAATTCAATAATAGCTCTAGAGTTTTCCATCAAATGATTCTGCACTCTTCTATTAAAATTATCTTGCTTAACGATAAAGATATCAAATTATTCTAAGCATTGATCATGAGGTTTAGAATAAGGAATATCACCTTCATAAAAATGTTGGAGAGAGTGTACCTCAATAGTGGATGAGTGGGAGATTGGCTTACATAATTCTTCTCTAGGAGGTAAATTCTTCACGTCTTCATCTTTAATACCTCTCTCCTTAAGACCGCTTCTTTCATCACTTCATCATTTAGTGCAGTAACTCCCCTCTTCTTTGGTGTTGGTGTTGGCTCAGGCATAGTTAACTCAAGGGTAGTTGTCTCAGGTGTAGTTGGCTCAGGTGAAGTCCAGTCATCATAATTCTTGCTTATTTTAGCCATTAATTCCTCAGCTTCTTTGGGAGTTCTCTTCCTAAAAACACAATCAGCACAACTATCCAAGTATGTCCTAGATTCTTCAGTTAGTCCATTATAATATATATTAAGAAGCTCATTTTTAGGTAATGGACATCCAGCCTGTGCATGGATTAAAGCACAAAACCTTGCCCATGATTCAGGCAATATCTCTGTTTCTCCCTATTTAAAATCAAAAAGTTCCTGCAAAATGGCATGTCTAGCACTAGGAGGGAAATATTTCTGAAGGAAAGTACTATTCAAGAAATTAGGGCTATCAATAGATCTAGGAGGTAAATTATTAAACCAACCCTTAGCTTCTCCTTTCAGTTAAAAAGGGAAAATTTTAGCAACAAAGTAGGTGTGCATCTTAATATCTTCAGAAAATAGGCCACTCATGGTAGAAACTCAGTCATATGTGCTACAGCACTTTCATTCTTAGTCCCACAATAAGGTTCTTTCTCAACAATGGTTATGTAAGATAAATCAAGAGAGAAATCATAATGTTTATCTTTAATGTTTATGAGAGATGTAGAAAACTTAGTATTAGGAGATAATTTGGGTTTTATAGTACGCCTCTCAAAGAGACTCTTAATATCACTTTTACCATGAGTATTTTGAAATTCTTTAATAAATTCATCCTTCATTTCTATATATTCGTCTTCAATATCATAGCTCTCTATAGACTCAGGTGAACTGACAGGTGTAGTAGTGTCTTCGTTAGGAGTTTCAGTATTTCCTGCTATAGTTCTAGCAATCGTAGCATCTAGGAAAGGACCTAATGGACCACTCTTATCAAGCATAGTAGAAGCAGCATCATAAGTATCAGAAGTTTCAGCTTCAGCAGAAGTAGCAGTATGTGTAGCATGTGTATGTGGTGGTGGTGTAAGGATCTTACTCATCACATATGGTGAATCAAGAGCAATAGAGGTGTTCACAACCGTACCTCTCCTTGTAGTGGATGGTAATATATGTTGGGGTTCCGTGTATGAAAACAATAAAATTTTAGCCTACACCCCTGAACACCTGAAGCTGCCAGGACCTATCTATTAGTAATACAGTAACGGGAGGGGCTTTTCGCGAACTTACCCTTGAAGACCGAAAAGCGTTGTCAACGCTCAGGAGAGCGTGGTTGATGTAGGCGAGCCGAAGCCGACCTCAAGGTCATGATGAAGTCCTTGCGCTCCCTTGGATCCAACGACTTGAGTGCCTCAAGTGCGACACCTCGCGGGGAGTTACACATGTCCGGTGCCTGACGATGACTCTCGCTTCCCCAATCTAGCAGCAGTTACGGAAGTAGAGCTCCCGGATCCGAATCCCGCAGCGCGACGGCGCTTCACGGTGAAGATGTCTCTCGTTCGCGCAGTCCAGACTTGGGACTACTGTCATGTGAGAGAGAGGGGAGAGAGAAAATATCAATTAGAGGTCCTCCCAAAAGTGAGAAGACCTTTATTGATTATTGGTGTATTTTATTTGGCCAAATACCCCCACTATATATAGGGGGAGGGGAGGTACTACCTCCCTCAAAGTCCCGGGGTGGGACTAAAGGAGAGGAGGGAGAAGGGGAGGCCGCCGGCCAACTAGTGGGGCCCGCGCAGGAGGGGGGCTAGGCCCAGCCGGCCAACCCCCTTGCCCCTTCTCCCTCTCTCCTTTCCCTGATGGGCCCTCTCCCCTCCGGGAATTGGCCCATTAAGCCTTTGACCATTTAAATTGATTTTTCTCTTTATTAAATAATTATGAATAAATGATTAAATCAATATTTAACATTAATTCACATATTATTCAACCTCCGTGGCTATGGAACACTTCCACCTCCACTCCGGACATCCTCTGGACTTACCGAAACCCTTCCGGTTTTCTCTCTACAAATCTTCGGTGATTCCACCGATCCTATAAGCACTCTCTAAGCACCAATCCTATAAACACTCTCTAAGAATCATCAAGCCCTTAAGCATGATACCCCACGGTTTGGGAACACTCCAGACATGGTCGGGACACTCCCGCACCAATGATCGACAGAGGGACCTGGATGGCCATGTGACCCCTGTGCGTTCCACGAAGATCTTTCGTCGTTTGAATCGGGACAGTCGTGTCTTATTCCCTTTGTCTCTCGATACTTGCATTTCCCGAGATATTATCAATGACATCACCATGTCCTGTTCAATCTCGTTACCGAACAATGGTACTTGACTCGTTCTGACAAGTGATATCCCTGTGATCAAATCACATGCTGTGCAGCTATTGGATATAACCTCTCCGAGTGGGACCTTTCAGTATCTTCCCGTCACATGGACGGAAAAATCCCGCTCTTGACATATATTGCCTCTACGGTTTCCTCCGAGTACCTAAACACACCTTTATAACCACCGTATTACCAAGTGGCGCTTGATGCTATCTAAGCACTGTCGGGAGACAGTGATTGATATAGCCTCACGGTCTAAGGAATAGTCTACGAGGATCCATTTCTAATCATCGTAACTTGAACTTCGTGACATGATCGGGTCATGATGTTTAGGTTGGGTATTGGTTCATCATCTCATTCTCGGAATGAGATGACTCCATTTCCAACTGGCATAAATGCCACATGATCAGGAAACATGATCATCTGTTGACCAATGAACTAGTGACTAGAGTTTCACTGGGAACCCCTGGTTGTTTGTATATCACACGTGTATTGATGTTTCCACTCAATACAGTTATAGCATGATATAAAACTTAATCATAAACTATATGAAATATGATAATAGTCCTTACTACTATTTATCTCTAGGGCATAGTTCCAACAGTCTCCCACTTGCACTAGAGTACAAATACGCTAGCTACATTTGTTCTCAATCATTGGCACCATATATCCGGTATCCTAAACGTGCTCGCTCATGGAAGAGGTTGAGTCTTGGGTATGTACTTTACAATCCCAAATCTTTTGACTCTTTACTAATGTCACCTTGATTGACATTAATACTTTATCATCACATGATAACATCTATGTGTATGCATTGTCGCTATGGCAGCGGAACAAGGCCTGATTCAAGGAGCCTACAGTGACTTTAGATCAACCTCGAGGGCTTTCTCATGGGCACTGTGCCTTGGGACACATCATTCTACGTTAAAAGCGAACTAGCCCCGCCATAACATTATACAACACTTTAGATGGTACCCTTATCTATTATTATAAATGTATTCATCGAAACACTAGTGCACTCTGTGCAACTTCCGATGTTTTTGTTCACCTCGCTTCCTACTTGACTTCAATCGGTATTTATGGGAGTTTCCAATATATTCCGTTATAACATAACTCTTTATGTTTTAAGATATGTCATCCTTTATGGATTTGGAAAACATGTCTACAGTTCTCCATTAGACTCTGTGGACAATCTTAGCTCAACATTCTGTGATTCGAACTTAATCACTTTCAAACATTCCTTATTGGATTACATATTATGTTAAGTTATCATCATGGTTTTCTAAGATAGGACCTATGTCTCAACATAGTGGATGACGATCATCCTTTTCTTTCTTTCAACCATTGATGTTAAACTTAATGCTATTCCTAACTTGAGTTATTAAGGACCAGTTCCTTAATTAACTTCTATTCCGAAACCCTTTTTAGAATCCCTTAAGGAATACTACATAATATCATAATACACCTATTATCACCTTCTACACCTTATAAATCATTATTTATAAGTATTTGCTCTTTCATTCTTAACACAATTAAGAATTACTCCTATGAGCCCCCACTCAAAAATATGTCATTCACATATTGTTTTAGGAAGACTTTCATAGCTCCCACTCAATTTTATGCAAATTGCATATCTACTCACTATTTTGAACAACTTCAAATCCTTTGATCAAATATCAAAGTGAGAGATTTACTATGAGACACTAGTACTTTTACTAGTTCTAAATCCACCAGACATTTAGCACACTTGAATCAAATTCATTTGAATTCGTCCAATACTTGACAAATTGTGCTTTTGTCATTCACTCCTTTTTCCACTATGGCTTTGTGGTCATTTGGGAAAATTCAAGCAACTCCTTTTACTTGTGATATCCAGCAATGAATTGCTTTCTAGTCTCAAGGGAATTTTGCTTTTAGGATTTCTCATAATTCTAGTTTACCATTATTTCCTTAGTAGTTCGTAGGTATGTCATATTCGAAGAATCATGACAAATGATTCACAAATGTCTCCATACAATATATGGGTTACATTTTGAATCCTACTTCATGTAGTGAAAACACCAGTGGGGAAAACACAATGATCATTATCATTGATTCATTCCTTCTATGCAGAGAATCGTTCAGGAATGTTGTCCGTTGCGCTTCTCAACACTCCGATGCAGGGTTTTGAATCCTCATCATGTTTTAACTATCTTCCATTTGCTCCATAATTGAGAAATATCACTAAAAGTGGGCTTTCTCAAGAATCTACCAAAATCCAAGCAATATCAGTTTTGCTTCTCTTTTGGTTTTAGCTATGGATTTCGTATTCAAAGTTTCCAATGAATACTCTACAAGGACTTATTCGCTATTGTTTTGGTTATATCGAATAGCCCCAAAGCCTTCACGAATTCAAATTGTTTACTACATTCTAATTGAGTGCTAACTATTTCTTAACTAATGGTCTCTACATCTAACTACAACGATTTATTTGGTTCCTTCTATTCACCCACTTTGATATCTAATATCACATTGTGATGCTTTGCATTTTGACGTTTCAAAACGCTTTGCATTCCACAATTTCTTTTATGCCATTCTTATAAAGTCGAATTTCATTGCTATTGATCAAATCATAGTAATTAGATTCTCTTTTATCTTTATACCCTTTGTTGATGAAACACTTTGATCAAATCAAATAGTTTCATATTCATGTTTCCTTTGGTAAACTTCTTTACGCATTTAACCAATCATTTAATGATAATTACCATTTTCGTTAAAACACACTACATCGAATATGTATTGGTTTTCAACAATTCATTAAGCACTTTGTATTCAAGCAATACACGTTGTTCAAGTTATTTTGCCGAACTTAGGCATGATTTATATGTGACAAGAAATCGAATGACTTTCACATATTATCATTATAACTTTGAATTTAAACAATGGTTTCATTCATTAATGAATATCATTTAAGTTGGGTATTTTAAGGCATTTCCATATTTTACAAATGTTCATGTATTATCAATTAGTTTCAAACAACAAGAATGATTCACATATAATCAAACACGATATGAACACAAATAGAAATCATTCATAAAATTAGAACAACTGTTTGTTACAAACTCATATGAATAATCGTCTCACAAAGTGTGAGACACAGTAAAGAAGTTCACAATCTTTTTATTACGATAATTCTCCCAAACATAAACTAAGTGACAAATGTTGAGGGAGAGTGTCGTCGGCCATCATCATCATGCTCGCCATCAACACGCAACATCACTGATTGTAATATCTATAATTTTTGATGTTCCATGCTTGGTTTTATCCACTTTCTTGTGTTTAGTTCCAACTTTGGTGTACTTTTCATATGATTTCCTGGACTAACCTATTAACAAGAGCCATAGTGCCAGCTGCCTGTTTTCTGCTGTTTTTGGTTCCAGGAAAGTCAAAAAATGAATATTCTCGGAATTGGACGGGACAAAAGCCAAAGTGCCTATTTTTCCGGAAGGGATCAAGTGCTAGAATGCGAGACGGAGAAGGGCTAGGGAGCCACCACACCACCTGGCCGCGCGGCCAGGCCTGACCCACGCCAGGGGGTGGTGTGGCCGCTCCCGGCACCCCCTCGGCCTCTCCTTCCGACTATAAGTTGCCCTCGGGACGAAAACCCTAAGTACCCGATAAAAAAATCCACGAAAGAGTCTGTAGCCCCGTCATCTCCATCCCTAGATCGGGAGGGATCTGAAGCTCTTCCCGGCACCCTGCCGGAGAGAGGAATTCACCCTGGAGGCCTTCTTCATCACCATGCAAGCCTCTGGTGTGATGCGTGAGTAGTTCATCCTTGGACTACGGATCCATGTAGTAGCTAGATTTCTGGTTTCTCCTCCTTTGTGCTTTCATGTTTAGATCTTGTGAGCTCTGTTCATGATCAAGATCATCTATTTGTAATTCATACATGTTGTGTTTGCGGGGATCCGATGGATATTGAGATGCTATTTCAGATTGATTATTGATTCTATCATGTCTTTGTTATTTGAGATCTTGCATGCTTTCCGTTGTTAGTAGCTATCTTGGCCAAGTAGATGCTAGCAACTCCAATAGTTAGTATTTATGCTTGATAGTGGCTTCATGCCTCTGCTAATCTGGGGAAGTGACAGAAATCTCTAAGGTACTAGATGTGTTGTTGCTACTAGGGAGAAAACAACAATCCTTTGTTCATAGAACAATCGTATTGTTTACTTTACACGCAGTTCGTAAAGCAATAATTTGTTGCTTGCAACTTAATACTAGAGGGGGTTCGGATGATAACCTGAAGGTGGATTATTAGTCATAGATGCAGTTGGATGGCGGTCTATGTATTATGTTGTAATGCCCAATCAAGTCTCAGAGGAGTCAAGATGATTAGTATATGCATGTATTGCTTTCTCGGTGTTTGTTAATTGCACCGCTATAATTTGTTCACCCAGCATGTTATCTATCTAAGGAGAGCCACCTCTAGTAAACTATGGATCTCGGTCCTTTTACTTTACATACAATCTACAATCTTTTACTGCTTTGTGTTTACTTTCTGCAAACTTTTACTTCTTTCCATTCGATACGTTTAATCCTTTGTTTTCTACAAAACACGGTGAGATTGACAACCTGATCGCAAGTTGGGGACAAAGTTCTGTGGTTGTGTTGTGCAGGTCTCCACGTTGCTACTAGCACTAGTAGTGCGCCCTGCCAAAGCTCAGCTAGTAACACCTTTGGGGTGTTTCCTTGCTCCTACTAGTTTGATTAGACCTTGGTCTCATAACTGAGGGAAAACTAGCTGTTATGCTCATCATACCTTCCTCTTGGGGTTCCCAACGAGCTCTACATTAATCATGAGCCAGCAAAGATTTTTCTGGCGCTGTTGCCGGGGAGTCAAGGACATCTTCACAAGGGGAGTCCCTCATAACCAATCTCTTTACTTTGTTGTTTTTGTTTTGCGTAGTTTCCTTTTTGCTTTGTTTGCTTGTTTTGTTCTTCAAAAACACACAAAAATTAGTTTTGCTTGTTTGCTTTCTTATTTGAAAACCCAAAAAAATGACTACTCTTGAAAATACTAAGTTGTGTGACTTCTCTAGCACCAACAACAATGATTTTATGAGCACTCCTATTGCTCCACCTGTGGCTGAAAATACTTTCTTTGAGATAAAACCTGCTTTACTCAATCTTTTTAAGAGAGAGCAATTTTCTGGTATTGGTATTGAAGATGCTGCTTCCCATCTAAATAACTTTGTTGAACTTTGTGAGATGCAAAAGCATCGGGATATAGATGGTGATATTATTAAGCTGAAATTGTTTCCTTTCTCTTTGAGAGGAAAATCTAAAGAATGGTTGAATTCCTTAACTAGGAATAGTATTGATTCTTGGACTAAATGCAAAGATGCTTTTATTGGAAAATACTATCCTCCTACTAAAATTATATCCATGAGAAGTGAAATAATGAAGTTTAAACAACTTGATAATGAGCATTTTGCTCAAGCTTTGGAAAGAATGAAATCTTTGGTAAAGAATTGTCCCACTCATGGACTGACTGCTTAGATGATCATCCAAACTTTTTATGCAGGATTGAACTATTCTTCAAGGAACCTATTGGATTCAGCTGCTAGAGGTACCTTTATGACCATCACTTTGGGTGCTGCAACAAAACTTCTAGACAATAGGATGGTTAATTATTCTGAATGGCATACTAAGAGAGCTCCACAAGGTAAGAAGGTAAATTCTGTTGAAGAAACCTCCTCCTTGAGTGATAAGATTGATATTATTATGTCTATGCTTGTTAGTGGGAAACCCCATATTGATCCAAATAATGTTCCTTTAGCCTCTTTGGTTGCTCAAGAGGAGCAAGTTGATGTGAACTTCATAAGAAATAATAATTTTGGCAACAATGCTTATGGTAATAATGCTTATAGGAACAATTTTGGTAACAACAATTATAGGCCCTACCCTCCTAGTAATACTTATGGCTATAATGGTAAACCTGAATTACCTAGTGAAGGAAGAATTTTAGAAGTTGAAAGAGCCACTAAAAACTTCATGCAAATGCAATATGAGCAAAATAAACTATTTACTAAAACTATGGAGGAACAATCTATCATTTTGAAGAACATTAGCCATCAACTTGAGAGTCTAAATAGGGAAATTCCTAGTTTACAATTGAAACTCTCTAATGCTGAAAGAAATATATCATCCTTGTCTAAAGCTCAATCTTCATTGATTAATAAAATGGCTGCTAAACCTGAAACTAATGAGAATCCCTTTGCAGCCACTAATGCCATACAAGTAAGAATTGATGAAAATGTTAGACTATTAGCTAAATTACATGCTAAGTGGGAAAGAGAAGATGAAATTGCTAGAAACATCAGTGTTTCTACTATCACCACCACTAGTGTTGAGGCTAGTAATAGTTCTACTACTTTAGATGATAAAGTTGATTTTGATCTTGATGGTTGCAATATCTCTGAAGTTATTAAGTTTCTACAAAAGCTTGCTAAAAGTCCTAATTCTAGTGCTATGAACATGGTTTTTACAAAACACATTACTGATGCTCTCATAAAGATTAAAGAAGAAAAGATGAAACATAAAGCTTATATTCCTATAAAGCAAGAAGATGGTTGGGAACCCATCATTAATACGAAAGTGAATGACTTTGATTTGAAAGCTTTATGTGATCTTGATAGTAGTGTTTCTATTATGCCTAGAAGGATTTATGATATGGTTGATTTGCCTCCTCTTGAAGATTGTTATTTGAATGCCCCACTTGATGCTAATGCTAAAAATAAACTCATGGGGAGTCTTAATGATGCTCTTATTATGGTTAACGATTCCTATGTCCCCGTTGATTTCTATGTTTTGGATGTTGAATGCAATGCTTCTTGTCCTATTACTTTGGGAAGACCTTTTCTTAGAACTGTTGGTGCCATCATTGATATGAAAGAAGGCACCATTAAATATCAACTCCCACTCAAGAAAGGTATAGAACACTTCCCTAAAAAGAGAGAAAATATTTCTTTTGTTTCTCCTATGAAAACAAAATTTGGTCTTAATGCTTCTTCATTTGAGAACACTTGATTCTTTCTTTGCTTCTTATGCCTAACTTAAAGGCGTTAAAAAAAAGTACTTGTTGGGAGATAACCCAAGAGTTTTAGTTGAGTCTTGGAAGTAATTACCTCTGTAATAAACCCTCCTTATCCTTTTTATTTGCTTTTTGTGCCAAGAGTAACCTCTAATGAGAGTGAAGTAATGATTGGGAAAGTTGCTGTCCCGAAACAGATTTCTGTGCTTGACCGTAAATATTCCTGAGAGAGCTCCGTATGTCGTGAACTGGAATTTTTTGTTCTTCTGACCCAGGTTGTTATATAACTTTCGTTAGTTCAACACATTTTGATTCGAGCAACAGAAGATCTTCGAAAAAATTCATCTTTACCTGCTGGTCTGTTTTGACAGATTTCTGCCATTTTCTGCATTTGCTTCTTTTTAGTTCCTTCTTGAGTTCCTTTGGGGAATTGAGATTTTTGAGGGAAGTGCTACAGTAGCTAGTGTTCTAATGGAAGTTTATTTGTTGTTAAAACTGAACCTTGAGACTTATTTATCTTAAGTGCACTAATGTTCTAATGAGATTGTGTGAAGTTTTGTATGAAAGAAAATTTTCAGGTGTATGGAAGGAATGAGTAATAAGATGAAGGATGGACTAAAGCTCAAGATTGGGGATGCCACGCGAGTCACCCCAAGAAATATCCAATAAGTACAAGCATCAAAGCTTGGGGATTCCCAAGGCATCACCTTCTTCATCAATAAAAATTCCAGGTTTCTTCCAAACGCTTCATTTTTATTGTTTCATGCACAGTTGTGTTTTTCTTGGAGCGTCTTCTTTTTCGTTTTTGTTTTGGTTTTTAGTTTGCTTGGTTTTCTTAGTTTTGTGAATAAATTGGTTGGACCCCCTCTTTCACACTTTGGTTTGCGAATAGTTTGGTTTGGTTTGGAAAAGAGTAGGAAAGTTCATACTTATGTGGTAAAAGAGCTCGTTTTTGACTGTGGCCTATGCTTTGTCATGCCATGCTTGATATTGTTTTGGCTTTATGCTTAGTATTCTTTGCTGTAGCATGACTTGTTATAAACAATTGAGATTGCTTAATGCCCCTTGGATGAATCATGCGTTGTTTTAGCATATTAAAGCATAGTATAGTGGTATTCTCCTTTGATGCTTTATTTCGGTTGACTTGGCACATGTTCACACCATATTATGACTATCTCAAGTCACCATAGCCTTTATGATCCTTTAGTTTTCAACTTGTAGTATCACTTTATGCTTTGATCAATGATGTTTTGTTGCTCTGCATGATTATGGCCATTATTGCTCTCTTAGTTTGTCGCTCCCAGTCTTTTGCTAGCCTCCACAACAAAGTATGAGTTCCACTCATGCATCCAACTCCCTAAACCAAGTTTTTCCAAAGATTCCACCATACCTACCTACTAGCTTATGTTATTCCAAGTATATTCATGCTTTTGTTTACCTTCCACTTGTTGTGAAAAAACTAGTGATTAAAGCTCTCACGAACTTGATGGCACACTTTACTTTACTTGCCCTTAATAAACTTGAACCATTGTGTCTTCTATGTTATATATGCTTGCACTTATTTGTTGGGAATTAGCAGAACCATGCTTTCATGGGGAACTCTTTCAACATTGCACTTGGTACTTGTACCTAGTTGATATCATGCTCTTTTGTATATGGATGTCATCGGTGTGAAATGAAAGGGGGGCTTGTAAGTCCATGGAGTTATGTATATGTGTTAGAGAAACGCATGGGCCGCTGGCGATGCTGACATGGTGGAAACCTACAGCGTAACCATAATGAGCTGTCTATGAAGCATTCTTCTTATAAAAAAAGAGTCCTATATTGAGAAAAAGAGAAAAAAAAAGATATTATGAAAAGAGAAAAGAGAGAAAAAAGCACCATATTCCCATGGTAAATAAGAAAAATGCTGAGATGCTCGTTGTCTGCTTGCCTTGTCATTTTGATATGGGGATTCTTTCGTATCATCGGGCAAGGGGTACCCCGTTGGCGGTTCTCAATGATACACATGTACTTACGATGACAAGAACTTACCGGTGACTAAACTTGAGTAGCATGAGGAGCGGCCCTCGTATACAAGGGACATGAGATTTCTGACTTATACTTCGTCAAGCATGTACACCATAGTTTGTTCACTTTAACCTTAATCACTTCAAGATGCTTATGATAGGGGCAATGAGAGCTGAAAGCTCTAAGTACCATAATTTTTGGAAGCTCTTTATGAGACTTGAATCCCTAGTTCCTTTTAAAAAAGAATTTTCTTCCACTATTATATTGAGTCTCCACCTTCTATCTTTATGCACCTACTTTGAGAGCATAGTGGCCATTCTTAGTTATATGTGCATTGTCCCAAGACTAGTTGATTGATGCATAACTTGTTATTGCTTGTTTGAAACTATTGTATCTAGTCACTCTTATGAACTTTGAAGGTGTCCTATGCATTTATATTTGCTACTCTATTGAGGGACAAGCTGAATACTTTTATGCTATGTTTTCTTTATGTGAAACAAACAAACATCTTGCAAAGCATTATTATTCATGAATATTTTGTTTGTGCCTTTTCATGTTGCATCATAGTTTCTTTGCTTATTGCTAGAACTTTGTCTTTCATGTTATGATTGAAGTACTTTGATCCTAGCTTTGAATGTTTTGCAAATACTTTGATCAAGTCTTTGATGGTGCATGTCACCTCAAAAATTATTCTTTCTTTTTATCACTTACCTACTCGAGGACAAGCAGGAGTTAAGCTTGGGGATGTTGATACATTGCAAATGTATCTATAATTTTTGATGTTCCATGCTTGGTTTTATCCACTTTCTTGTGTTTTGTTCCAACTTTGGAGTACTTTTCATATGATTTCTTGGACTAACCTATTAACAAGAGCCATAGTGCTAGCTGCCTGTTTTCTGCTGTTTTTGGTGCCAGGAAAGTCAGAAAATGAATATTCTCAGAATTGGACGGGACAAAAGCCAAAGTGCCTATTTTTCCGGAAGGGATCAAGTGCCAGAATACGAGACGGAGAAGGGCCAGGGAGCCACCACACCACCTGCCCACGCGGCCAGGCCTGGCCCGCGCCAGGTGTGGTGTGGCCGCTCCCGGCACCCCCTCGGCCTCTCCTTCCGCCTATAAGTTGCCCTCAGGAAGAAAACCCTAAGTACCTGATAAAAAAATCCTCGAAAGAGTTTGTAGCCACCCTCATCTCCATCCCTAGATCTGGAGGGATCTGAAGCTCTTCCCGGCACCCTGCCTAAGAGGGGAATTCACCCTGGAGGCCTTCTTCATCACCACGCAAGCCTCCGGTGTGATGCGTGAGTAGTTCATCCTTGGGCTACGGATCCATGTAGTAGCTAGATGGCTGGTTTCTCCTCCTTTGTGCTTTCATGTTTAGATCTTGTGAGCTCCATTCATGATCAAGATCATCTATTTGTAATTCATACATGTTGTGTTTGCGGGATCCGATGGATATTGAGATGTTATTTCAGATTGATTATTGATTCTATCATGTCTTTGTTATTTGAGATCTTGCATGCTTTCCGTTGTTAGTAGCTATCTTGGCCAAGTAGATGCTAGCAACTCCAAGAGTTTGTATTTATGCTCGATAGTGGGTTCATGCCTCTGGTAATCTGGGGAAGTGACAGAAATCTCTAAGGTACTAGATGTGATGTTGCTACTAGGGAGAAAACAACAATCCTTCCTCTTGGGGTTCCCAACGAGCTCTACATTAATCACGAGCCAGCAGTCACCTCCTCTCCAGCAAGCACCTCTCATGCAGAAGGACTTGTTTTTAGCAAAATAGAACAAGTATCAAATATACTTAACACTATAAATGTGTTTGCAAGATTATAACATTTATAAAATTGTATATCAAATATATACCTTTGTCATTGATGACCCTAGCGACACTGGGTTCAACCACCACACCTCTGAAATGTGATATGAACTCGTGGAAATCCAGTGTTTCCGTGTCGCCTCTCATAATGCAAATCTTGACTTGTGCTTGGAAGCTTGGTGGTAGCGACCACAACACAACTCCCATTGCAAAAGAGCTTGCGAACCAGTTGTCCAGGTAGTATGCTAGACTCATGTATGCATCGTACATGCTCAATAAGTGCTCGTCCAGTGAGGAGCCCTCCTCCATCTTTATGGAGAAGAAGTCCCCCATCAGCTCATACTCCCACATGCGCACTTGTTCCACGAAATTCGATCTCAGATGTGCCATGACATTCGGGGATTAAGACTTTCCACCATTGGCCATAGCCCATCGTCCATCCCGAGGTGCATCGTCACTGATATGAATGTGGCCATCACACGACAACGGCAGCGGAGATCCCGCTGCTCCTAGGTCTCATGAGAATAGGGTGGCTCCAAGTACATCTCATAGATCATGTAGTCAGCCACTTTGTTCTCACCAAGGAGATCGAAAAGGCACATGACCCATGTAGAGAAGTTGGATCCATCTAACTTGAGCTTTTCTCCTTTTAACCAATCGTCAATAGGGAAGGTAATCTCGGGGAGAACCATTTTCTACATTTATAATTGCAAAAGGAATTTAGACTAAGTTTATAATTAAATGAGTTAATAATAACTCCACTCAGAAACACCTATCCCCATAAGGGTTCCTAGTGATAACACGATCCCTATTAGCCACATCTCCCCCGAACGTCACGGCCATCGATGTGGGTTCAAGGGTGGACGCTAAACGTCGATCACATCATTCATGTGACTCGTGCTCGATCTTTCGACCATCCGTGTTCCGAGGCCATGTCTGCACATGCTAGGCTCTCCAACTCAACCTTAGTGTATTCACTGTGTAACATGGCTTACACCCACTGTATGCGAACGTAGATATGTCTGACACCCATGCCTTTACCATGGATCGCCTCATACCTAAGAACTTTCTTGGTGGTGCACACTAAGGGGGAACACAATCGTTGGTAATTTTAACATGGATCATCTTATTAGGCTACCGTCGAGTATCTAATACTAGCACATAATAAGATATACAAACAATAACATTGATTGTAAATGCGATGTGATATGATCCTTCACGTCGTGATCTCCATCCGTCGTTACCAGATTCCGGCGCCAGGGTTCCGGCGCCGTAGACACCAGGGTACCGGTGTCATTCCGGCGTGGTAGTCCATCACCTCCGTGACTATCTACTACTACGTAACATAAGTTAATCACTTTACCTTTGCCACAACCATATCACAAAGCAACGCCCCCTGCAAAACAAAATTAGACGCCTCTACTTTATCTTTGCGTGTTTTACGTGGCTGAATGTGCTTTCCCACCAGAACCGTTCTTGCCTACGAACTTTCAGCACAACGCTGATCAAGTAGTTGTCTCTACTACACCCCCTTTCGAGGCCCTCCTTTGCAAATGGTATACCAACTAATGCAAGAGAGACAGAAACCCCCCTAAGCCACTTTATACGGTAAAAGCCGTATGTCAAGCGTGGACTAGTCTCGCGAATGAACGCGTAAAGTCTGTTGGGGCCGCTTCATCAAGCATTACTGCGGTATACAAGTACAGATCACGTGAAAGAGAGGGGGAGAGAGAAAATATCAATTAGAGGTCCTCCCAAAAGTGAGAAGAACCTTTATTGATTATTGGTGTATTTTATGTGGCCAGATACCCCCACTATATATATGGGAGGGGAGGTACTACCTCCCTCAAAGTCCCGGGGTGGGACTAAAGGAGAGGAGGGGGAAGGGGAGGCTGTCAGCCACCTAGTGGGCCCCGCGCGGGAGGGGGGGTGGGCTAGGCCCAGCCGGCCAACCCCCTTGCCCCTTCTCCCTCTCTCCTTTCCCTAATGGGCCATCTCCCCTCCGGGAATTGGCCCATTAAGCCTTTGACCATTTTAATTGATTCTTCTCTTTATTAAATAATTATGAATAAATGATTAAATCAATATTTAACATTCATTCACATATTATTCAACCTCCGTGGCTATGGAACACTTCCACCTCCACTCCGGACATCCTCCGGACTTACCGAAACCCTTTCGGTTTTCTCTCTACAAATCTTCGGTGATTCCACCGATCCTATAAACACTCTCTAGGCATCATCAATCCCTTAAGCGTGATACCCCACGGTTCGGGAACACTCCAGACATGGTCGGGACACTCCCGCACCAATGATCGACAGAGGGACCTGGATGGCCATGTGACCCCTGTGCGTTCCACGAAGATCTTTCGTCGTAACCGGGACAGTCGTGTCTTATTCCCTTTGTCTCTCGATACTTGCATTTCCTGAGATATTATCAATGACATCACCATGTCGTGTTCAATATCGTTACCGAACAATGGTACTTGACTCGTTCCGACAAGTGATATCCCTGTGATCAAATCACATGATGCACAACTATTGGATATAACCTCTCCGAGTGGGCCTTTTGAGTATCTTCCCGTCACATGGACGGAAAAATCCCGCTCTTGACATATATTGCCTCTACGGTTTCCTCTGAGTACCTGAACACACCTTTATAACCACTGTATTACCAAGTGGCGCTTGATGCTATCTAGGAACTCTTGGGAGACAGTGATTGATTTAGCCTCATGGTCTAAGAATAGTCTACGTGGATCCATTTATAATCATCGTAACTTGAACTTCGTGACATGATCGGGTCACGATGTTTAGGTTGGGTATTGGTTCATCATCTCATTCTCGGAATGAGATGACTCCATTTCCAACTAGCATAAATGCCACATGATCAGGAAACATGATCATCTGTTGACCAATGAACCAGTGACTAGAGTTTCACTGGGAACCCCTGGTTGTTTGTATATCACACGTGTATTGGTGTTTCCACTCAATACAGTTATAGCATGATATAAAACTTAATCATAAACTATATGAAATATGATAAAAGTCCTTACTACTATTTGTCTCTAGGGCATATTTCCAACAATATAGGAACCTTTCCATCATGAGATTTAACCATGATGAATGGATACAGCGAATAATAGTGATTCCAAGTGAACTTGATAAATAGAGCTATGCTCCCCGGCAATGGCGCTAGAAAATAGTCTTGATGACCCAAGAGTATAGGGGATTGAACAGTCTTCGAGGGAAGTAAAATCCAATTTATTGATTCGACACAAGGGGAGCCAAAGAATATTTATAAGCCTTAACAACTGAGTTGTCAATTTAGGTGCACCTGGAAACAATCTTGCTCGCAGTAGTTTATCAGTAGCAACAGTTTTATAGTAGCAATAGCAAAGGAATAGAAGTAGTAAAAGTAAAGACAGTAGTAACAATTGCAGTAAATAGTAGGATTAAAGCGCAATAGGCATAGGGATGGATGGACGGGCATTGCATGGACAAGACAATTCGCATAGCAATCAAAATATAGGGCATTTGCAGATAAATAAGGTAAAGCATCCAAGTACTAAATAATCATAGGCATGTGTTCCATATATAGTCACACGTGCTCGTAATGAGAACTTGCACAACATCTTTTGTCCTGTCAGCCTATTTGCAGCAGGGCCTCAAGGGAACTACTAGCAATTAAGGTGCTCCTTTTAATAGAGCACCGAAGCAAAGCATTAACACTCCATGAACACACACAATCCTCATATCATAGCATTCCCTCTGATTATCCCGATTATTGTCACATCGGGTCCTTTGATTCCGGACAATAATATGTGTATACAACTTGCAGGTAAGATCATAAACAATAATATCCTCATGAATCATTAACATGTTCAGATCTGAAATCATGGCACTCGGTGCCTAGTGACAAGCATTAAGCATAACAAGTTGCAGCAAAGTCAAAAAGCACTAATAGTAGATACTAGGCACCATTCCCTAACAATCTGATGCAAATACATGAACGATCTCATCCAATCCCTACCATCCCCATAGCCTATAGCGGGGGATTACTCACTCATGGATGGGGGAATCATGGATGGTTGATGGAGAAGCTATGGTGATCATGATGGTGATGATCTCCTCCAATTCCCGTCTCGGCAGGGTGCCAAAACGGAGTTTCTGGTTCCAAATCACGGTATTTGGTGGTGGTGGAGCAGGGAACTCTATCTGGAAAAATATTGACCCCCCTGAGTTTTTAGGTCAAGAGGCATCTTATAGGCGAAGAGGGAGGCCGAGGGGGTGCCCGAGGCGGCCACACCCCTCCCAGGCGTGGCCTGGGCTAGCCCGCGCGGCCAGGGGTGTGGCCGCCTCGTGGCCCTCCTCTGTCTCGTCTTCTGGCTCAGTGAGTCTTCTGGTGAAATAGGATTTTTGGCATATTTTCTGGGATTTTTCCTGATAGTTGATTTTCTGCACAAAAACTAGACAGCAAGGTAATTCTGCTAAAAACAGCATCAGTCTGTGTTAGTTGTAGCCAAATCACACAAGTTTAGAGGAGAAACAATAGCAAAAGTGTTCGGGAAAGTAGATACGTTTTGGACATATCAAAGTTCAACATGGAATCGTCTAAGAAAGGGTTCTTACCGATGTCCCATGGCATAAAACTTAGCAAGACTCAGTGTCATTCGACAACTGATAAGCGAAGTCAGATGAGTGCGATTCTGTATGCTTCTGCAGTCGGATCCATCATGTATGCTATGATTTGTACTAGGCCAGATGTTTCCTATGCTCTAAGTGTTGTGAGCAGATACTAGGCTAACCCTGGAGAGATCCACTGGGCAGTGGCTAAAAATATCCTCAAGTACTTGAGAAGGACTAACGATATGTTCCTGGTTTATGGAGGTGAGGATGAACTCAGTGTAAGGGGTTATATGGATGCGAGTTATCTCACTGACTTGGATGATTCTCGTACGCAATCTGGATATGTGTTTGTTATAAACGGAGGGGCTATGAGCTGGAAGAGTTCCAAGAAAGAGACGGTGTCCGCATCTATGATAGAGGCCGAGTATATTGCTGCCTCGGAGGTGGTAAAAGAAGCCGTTTGGATGAGGAATTTCCTCATGGATCTTGGTGTGGTTTAGGGCTCATCCAATCCATTAGACGTGTATTGTGACAACAATGGTGCTATCGCACAAGCCAAGGAGCCTAGACAACACCAAAAGAACAAACATATACTCATGCGGTACCACCTGCAATTCGTGGATCAAGGTGATATCAAGTTATGCAAGGTACACATGGATGCAAATTGCGGATCTATTGACAAAGCCGGCACTACCACAGCCGAAGCATGAGGCGCACCTAAGAGCTATGGGCATTAGATGCCTAGACATGTGATGTCGGATGATTGACTCTAGTACAAGTGGGAGACTGTTGGGAATATGCCCTAGAGGCAATCATGTATGATATATTTCCCAATGTATTAATAAAGTAATAAAGTTGTCCATGTACGAACTACTGATATGTATCATTGAATATGTGATTCGATTGTGGAACTATATACTAGTTGTCCTTGGTCGTTGAGGTTGTGATGGACACATAACTTAGACTAATGTGAAAGTCGGCTAATGACTCGGTTCCACTTGTCATGGGCATGGAGATGCTATTCCGACTTACACTGATTCTGCTAAAGATTTTAGCGAATCAGATTGACCCACAGTTGAGATGCAACGAGCATGTTCCCATTTGTATTCTCAAGCAATGGAATCCTTCGACCTGAGGTGATCGGATGATCCGAGTTGTGGATCGCTAGCTTAGGTCATATCAAATGTTGTTCCGTAAATGGGAAGTTATAAAGGTAGGGTTCAGGTTGGTTGTGAAGCAAGCTGCATAATGTGGATTACCAATATGGGATTTTCCCCTCTGTAATGGAGAGATTTTCTATGGGCCCTCTCGTGTGATATGATTCGGAAGAATGGCCTTGCGCGACTTGGTTAAGTGTTAACCAAGGAGTCGGACTAAGTGTTAGTCCAGTGAATCGTATATCATAGAATAAGAAGAGAGAGTCGAGCTATTAAAAGGATGGCAACAACTCGCCTATAGCTTGACAAGATATATTGTGAGGCAAAGGGACTTGGACGAAAGTCAAATTGAGAAAGGTTTGTCTTCTAACTTTATGACGCTTGGGAGTTTCCACGTCTTGCTAGAGGCCGCTACTAACTATCGACTCGGAGTGGTGACTCATGTCGCGTCCAGGCGTACATAAACCTACAGGGTCACACACTTAAGGGTAAGGATCCCATGTGGATTAGATCCTTGTGGAGATTGGGGTACGGCCTAGATGGGCCTCAAGCATTGAGCCCAGCTAGGAGTGTATATAAGTGGAGTGACAAGGGATTATCCCTGACCTAGCCGTCACTTTCTCCTCTCCCATTTCAAGCTAGACAGGATCTAGCAGTCCTCTGCGTGGAGATCCTTCTTATATGTGTGGATACCGGTAGAGCTGTTGCACATGAGGCGCTGGAGACAAGGAGGTCCGTGGGGATCTGGACGTGCTATACGGGGATCGTTCGACACGACATCAACTGATGCGCTTCATCAACAATCCGCACCTGCACGTCTTGTGGTAAATCTCGTGGCCTATCACCTGAGCTAGATCTTGGGAGCACCGCATAGGGTAAAAAGTTTTGTTTATCTATCTGCGGCCCTACATAGAGACTCCCAGCTCCAACAATATGCAGATAATAAACACCACCTCTCCTAGTGAGCATTCCATAGGCTCTCAAAGTGGGGAAACCAACACGTGTCTCATCTAGTACGGGTTGCAACTCACCTAGGTTGATGCCTAGGGTAGTGGCAAGCACGGTGATGACACCTCCACCTGTGATTGGCCCTTGGCTTTGGGAGGCTTGGTGCTCCAAGTAGCGCACAAGAATGGCGCCCAAGTTGAGTGACAAGCTACAGTTGATGTAAGCAGCCTTTGCAAGGACTAAGTAGTCCTCCTCGTTGAGTCTCGTTAACTCATTACGTGCCTGCAGGGTGTTAGCAATAAGATAGAACACATAGCGAATTGCAGGATGTTGAATATTCTCTTGTTCACTCTAGTACCATTATAATATTTTTTAGGGGAAGGATTTGAAGGGAATATGCCCGAGAGGCAATAATAAAGTGGTTATTATATTATTCCATGTTTATGATAAATGTTTATTTTGCATGCTATAATTGTATTAATTGGAAACGTTAATACATGTGTGTTTAATAAACAAAATACAAAGTTCCTAGTAATGCCTCTCATATAAACTAGCTCGTTGATTAACAAGATGATCAAGGTTTCTTGATCATGGACATTGGATGTTGTTAATAACGAGGTCACAACATTGGTGAAATGATGTGATGAACATTCATCTGAAGTATAGCATTACGATCAAAGTCATTATGTTTATATTGCTATAACATCATACGAAGTAATCTTAGTCCTTAGACCATGAGATCATGTTAATTGCTAACACCGGAAGAGTATCTTGATAACATCAAACGTCACACCGTAACAGGGTGACTATAAAGGTGGGTTCAGTGCTACGAAGGTGTTATGTTGAGGCTCATGGATCAAGAGTGGGATTTGTCCATCCCGATGACGGATAGATATATTCTGGGCCCTCTCGGTGATATCACATTAAGATAGCTTGCAAGCAAGTGATGTGATCACTAGAATGTAATATCACGGGAACGAGAAAAGAGTGCATGTCGGCAACGAGATCAAACTAGGTATGGAGATACCGATGATCGAATCTCGGACATGTAATATATCGCGAGACAAAGTGATTTAGTTACTAGCGTCAAAGGTTCTCACGATAACATAAGTCATCGTTGAATGTGTTGGAGTCAGTACGGATCTCCAGGTCCCGCTGTGGATTATTGATTGGAGAGGGGTCTCGATCATGTCTGCATTATTCGCGAACCGTAGGGTGACACACATAAGGGATACCGACACCATTTAGAGCAAATATGTTTCAGATAAAGATTTAATAAAGTGTTGGAATTATTTCAATAGACACCGAAACTGTTGTGGGTGAAATTGCTGAAATTGTTTCTATATGTAATATTGAAATGTTGCAGGGGGTTTTATGTGAATGTCTGTTAATCAAAGTAATTAATAAAATTCTGAATAAAAATAATAAAAGATTTTTATTAAATGAAAGAGCATTAAATTTGGAGAAATTTAATGCATTTAAAGTGGAGACTTTAAAAGAGAATGTGAAGGGGCATTTTAATGTGGAGGGGTTACCACCACATGAAAGTGGGAGGTGAGGAGTCACCCCCGATGGGGCACCGGCCATGGGAGGGGTACCCCCCTCCTCCTATAAAAGCCCCCCCTCACTCCCTTTCTTCCACACACCTCCTCGTGAAGGATCTCTCGCCCCATCTAGTATTATTCCCCCATGGTCTCGGATTAGCGAGATACATGTTCCCGGTGGCTTTATCTGGAAAGGAGTTGCTGCTTCCGCTGCTTTGCTGGAGCGAGGGACGGAGGTTGTCGGGGTACCGGATGTGTGTGCGATCACGGATGCACCGCTGCTTTGCGGTGCTGGACTTGGTGATGCTGGACTTGCTGGAGCTGGATATGAAGGACGTGCTGGAGCCGGACCTACTGGACTTCATCATGATCTTGAGATCGGCAAGTGTACGACTACATCATCCACGAGTTCGAACTTGTTAACAAAACTCGTTGTCTCCGTGGGTAAGTTCTCCATGGATGTATATCCACCCGTTGCACTATATCTAATAGATAGATCTTGGCGTATAGTTCACATCATAGGAAATTTTTTGTTTTCTCTGCTGCGAACCCAACAGTGGTATCAGAGCCTGATCTATGCGTAGGTGCTTTGCACGGGTAGTACACATATGTTTATATGTGGGCGATGATGATCATGTTATTGCTTATTTCATGTCTTTTGGATATTGGTGGCTGATACGTCCAAAACGTATCTACTTTCCTGAACACTTTTGCTATTGTTTCTGTTCTATACTTGTGTGATTTGGATGCAACTAATGCGGATTGACATTGTTTTCAGCAGAATTGCCTTGGTGTCTACTTTTTGTGCAGAAAATCAACTATCAGGAAAAATCCTCGAAAATATGCCAAAAATCCTATTTCACCCGAAGAATCCAGGAGCCAGAATACGAGACGGAGAAGAGCCAGGGGTGGCCACACCACCTGGTGGCGCGGGCCAGGCCAGGCTGCGCCGGGGGTGGTGTGGGCCCCTAGGCACCCCCTCGGCCTCTCTCTTCGCTTATAAGGAGCCTTCTGACCTAAAAACTTCAGGGGGTTCAACGTTTTTCCAAAAGGAGTTCCGCTCCGCCGCCACCACCAGATTCCATGAAACAGCACTAGAAACTCCGTTCTGGCACCCTGCCGAGACGGGGAATTGGAGGAGATCATCACCATCATCATCACCATTGCTTCTCCATCGACCATCCATGTTTGCCCCATCTATGAGTGAGGAATCCCCAGTTGTAGGCTATGGGGATGGTAGGGATTGGATGAGATCGTTCATGTAATGGCATCAGATTGTTAGGGCATGGTGCCCAGTATCTTTTATTAGTGCTTTATGACTTTGTTGCGACTTGTTGTGCTTAATGCTTGTCACTAGAGCCCGAGTGCCATGATTTCAGATCTGAACATGCTATTGATTCATTATGATAGTATTGTTTTTGGTCTGACCTGCAAGTTGTATACACACGTTATTGTCCGGAACCTATGTCCCCGAAGTGACAGAAATCGGGATAACCGGAAAGGAATGGATTTGATGTCAGGATCACATGTGTTCACGGAGTGTTAATGCGTTGCTCCGGTGCTCTATGATACATTGCAAATGTATCTATAATTTTTGATGTTCCATGCTTGGTTTTATCCACTTTCTTGTGTTTTGTTCCAACTTTGGAGTACTTTTCATATGATTTCTTGGACTAACCTATTAATAAGAGCCACAGTGCCAGCTACCTGTTTTCTGTTATTTTTGGTTCCAGGAAAGTCAGAAAATGAATATTCTCAGAATTGGACGGGACAAAAGCCAAAGTGCCTATTTTTCCGGAAGGTTATCAAGTGCTAGAATACGAGACGGAGAAGGGCCACGGAGCCACCACACCACCTGGCCGCGCGGCCAGGCCTATCCCGCGCCAGGGGGTGGTGTGGCCGCTCCCGGCACCCCCTCGGCATCTCCTTCCGCCTATAAGTTGCCCTCAGGACAAAAACCCTAAGTACCCGATCAAAAATCGATGTAAGAGTCTGTAGCCGCCGTCATCTCCATCCCTAGATCAGGAGGGATCTGAAGCTCTTCCCGGCACCCTGCCGGAGAGGAGAATTCACCCTGGAGGCCTTCTTCATCACCATGCAAGCCTCTGGTGTGATGCGTGAGTAGTTCATCCTTGGACTACAGATCCATGTAGTAGCTAGATGGCTGGTTTCTCCTCCTTTGTGCTTTCATGTTTAGATCTTGTGAGCTCCGTTCATGATCAAAGTCATCTATTTGTAATTCATACATGTCGTGTTTGCGGGGATCCGATGGATATTGAGATGCTATTTCAGATTGATTATTGATTCTATCATGTCTTTGTTATTTGAGATCTTGCATGCTTTTGGTTGTTAGTAGCTATCTTGGCCAAGTTGATGCTAGCAACTCCAAGAGTTAGTATTTATGCTCGATAGTGGGTTCATGCCTCTGGTAATCTGGGGAAGTGATAGAAATCTCTATGGTACTAGATGTGCTGTTGCTAATAGGGAGAAAACAACAATCCTTTGTTCATAGAACAATCGTATTGTTTACTTTACACGCAGTTCATAAAGCAATAATTTGTTGCTTGCAACTTAATACTGGAGGGGGTTCGGATGATAACTTGAAGGTGGATTATTAGTCATAGATGCAGTTGGATGGCGGTCGATGTATTATGTTGTAATGCACAATCAAGTCTCAGAGGAGTCAAGATGATTAGTATATGCATGTATTGCTTTCTCGGTGTTTGTCAATTGCCCCGCTGTAATTTGTTCACCCAGCATGTTATCTATCTAAGGAGAGCCACCTCTAGTGAACTATGGATCCCGGTCCTTTTACTTTACATACAATCTACAATCTTTTACTGCTTTGTGTTTACTTTCTGCAAACTTTTACTTCTTTCCATTCGATACGTTTAATCCTTTGTTTTCTGCAAAACACGGTGAGATTGACAACCTCATCGCAAGTTGGGGACAAAGTTCTGTGGTTGTGTTGGGCAGGTCTCCACGTTAGTACTAGCACCGGTAGTGCGCCCTTCCAAAGCTCAGCTAGTAACACCTTTAGGGTTTTTCCTTGCTCCTACTGGTTCGATTAAACCTTGGTCGCATAATTGAGGGAAAACGTGTTGATGTGCTCATCATACCTTCCTCTTGGGGTTCCCAACGAGCTCTACATTAATCACGAGCCAGTAAAGATTTTTCTAGCGCCGTTGCCGGGGGGTCAAGGTCATCTTCACAAGGGGAGTCCCTCATAACCAATCTCTTTACTTTGTTGTTTTTGTTTTGCTTAGTTTTCTTTTTTGCTTTGTTTGCTTGTTTTGTTCTTCAAAAACACAAAAAAATTAGTTCCTTTCTTAAGTTGCCTTTATGACTAGCTCTGCTCCAATCACTATTTCATTATGGATAGCTCACTCGGTTTCCTATTTGGGAACAGTTTTATGACTGCTAAGGTAATAGATGAACCACCGCCTGCTAGAACCTCCATGGAAGAAGAAATTGCTGAACCTGAAAGCTCGTTAGATGAAAAAAAAGGAGGTAGAATGGATCTACCCATGCCTACCTTCTAATGAGAGTAACTCTTTATCCCTTACATTATTTGATTGTCCCCCATGCTTATCAGGTGAATGTTATGTTCCCGAGGATTCTTTTGAAAATGTTTATAATAAAGCTCTAGTGCTTGTAGATCATGAAAAGCATGCCTTATGTGATATTTATATTGTTGATTTTATTCATGAGGCTACTGAAAATTATTATGAGAGAGGAAAATATGGTTGTAGAAGTTTTTATGGTAATGAAACACCTCTCTATGTGCTGAAAGTTTTGAAGTTACTTTTGATTTATCTTCCTATGCCTGTCACTTTGTTCTTTGTGCATTTATTTGCATACAAGATTCCTATGCATAGGAAGTGGGTTAGACTTAAACGTGTTTTGAATTTGCTTCTTGATGCTCTCTTCTACTTCAATTCATATTTCCTATGAGAGCATCTTCTCAAATTTTCATGCGTAACTTAAAGGCGTTAAAGAAAAGTACTTGTTGGGAGATAACCTAAGAGTTTTAGATGAGTCTTGAAAGTTATTACCTCTATAATAACCTCTCCTTATCCTTTTATTTTCTTTTTGTGCCAAGAGTAACCTCTAATGAGAGTGAAGTAATGATTGGAAAAGTTGTTGTCCCAAAACAGATTTCTGTGCTTCACCGTACAAATTCCTGAGAGAGCTCTGTACGTCGGCCTGAGCTGTAATTTTTTGTGCTTCTGCCCCAGGTTGTTATCTAACTTTCGTTAGTTCAACACTTTTTGATTTGGGCAACAGAAGATCTTCGAAAAAATTCGTCTATCTTTCATTAGTTCAACACTTCTGCTGGTCTGATTTGACAGATTTCTGCCATTTTCTGCATTTGCTTCTTGTTAGTTCCTTCTTGAGTTTATTTGGGGAATTGAGCTTTTTGAGGGAAGTGCTACAGTAGCTAGTGTTCTAATGGAAGTTTATTTGGTGTTAGAACTGAACTTTGAGACTTATTTATCTTAAGTGCACTAATGTTGCTAATGAGATTGTGTGAAGTTTTGTATGAAGGAAAAATTTCAGGTGTATGGAAGGAATGAGTAATGAGATGAAGGATGGACTAAAGCTCAAGCTTGGGGATGCCACACGTGTCACCCCAACAAATATCCAAGAAGTAAAAGCGTCAAAGCTTGGGGATGCCCAAGGCATTCCCCTTCTTCATCAATAAAAATCACATGTTTCTTCCAAACGCTTCATTTTTATTGTTTCATGCACGGTTGTGTTTTTCTTGGAGCATCGTCTTTTTCGTTTTTCTTTTGGTTTTTAGTTTGCTTGGTTTGCTTAGTTGTCTAAATAAATTGGTTGGACCACCTCTTTCACACTTTGGTTTGCGAATAGTTTGGTTTGGTTTGGAAAAGAGTAGGAAAGTTCATACTTATGTGGTAAAAAGAGCTCGTTTTTGACTGTGGCCTATGCTTTGTCATGCCATGCTTGATATTGTTTTGGCTTTATGCTTAGTATTCTTTGCTGTAGCATGACTTGTTATAAACAATTGAGATTTCTTAATGTGTCTTGGATGAATCATGCGTTGTTTTAGCATATTAAAGCATAGTATAGTGGTATTCTCCTTTGATGCTTTATTTGGGTTGACTTGGCACATGTTCACACCATGTTATGACTATCTCAAGTCACCATAGCCTTTATGATCCTTTAGTTTTCAACTTGTAGTATCACTTTATGCTTTGATCAATGATGTTTTATCGCTCTGCATGATTATGACCATTATTGCTCTCTTAGTTTGTCGCTCCCAGTCTTTTGCTAGCCTCCACAACAAAGTATGAGTTCCACTCATGCATCCAACTTCCTAAACCAAGTTTTTCCAAAGAGTCCACCATACTGTAGCATCACATCCGTCTAACATCTGTAATTCTACATGGTCTGATAATAAAATGCTACTTCCTACATATATTTGTTGCATCATAATTATTTCATGCTCATGTCATCATGCCACCTTGCATTTGAGCATCATATAAAACCCTTTTCTTTTTGGATTTTGTCTCATATGCATTTATTAATTGCATTTGGTTCTTAATAAATTGTATTTAGTTCTTGATAAATGCATGGTGCCCAAGTTGAGTTGGGGGCATATCTTTTATTAACTCCACCACCTTCTTGTCACCACCCCTTTAATTCTACCATCCAACTATATGAGAGCTTTGCATTCTATTTGGGTTTACCTCTAGCTCATGTGGGTTGGGATGGATCCACTTATACTTCCACATGCTCCCATATATGCATCATGTTGTTTTAACAATGTTGATATGTGGAAAGCCACATGCCCACCTTTGCATGCTATGTGAGTGGAAATCCTTATCAAGCTTCCATATGGTTTGTTTGTGAATGTATGCTCAAGTTGGAATATAATGAGGCTATTTATGCATCTAGTGGGACACACACACTAGCATGTCCAATTATATTCAAATGTGAGCATATTCCATCTACTCCACATGGAACACCCACTCTATTCCATTTTGGTTTGGCCTTAATTCCATATTTTGAGGCATGTGAGAATAAATGCCCATAGGCTATCTAGTTGTTCTCACATCTAGTAATTGTGGCATTTCCTTGCTTTGCATGGCCCATGCAACACCTCCTTCCCATTTATTTCTTTTTCTTCTATTTGAATTTATGAAGGTGTAGCTTTTCTTGAACTCTCTTGCAAGCTTGTGCTTTTATCAATGAAGCATCTACCATAGATCCTCCCTTTCATCCTACACCCTAACCTCACTTGCCACCACCCTCAACACCTCACATACATGTGTGTTTGCCACATGCTTTAACAAGTTCTCTCTAAGCATGGAATAATAAAACCTCCCCTTCCTCACATGGAATCATAAGCACTTTTTCTCTAATATCTAGCCTAACCCTCTCTCTCTCTCTCTCTCTCTCTCTCTCTCTCTCTCTCTCTCTCTTAAACCCTAGCTAACTAGTTTAAACACCTAGTCTATCTCTCTTGGTCCAACCTATTTACATCCTAAGCTAATCACCCGATCCCCTATCTTTTCTCTCTCTATTCGTCAGGACCACAAGGAGAGAAAGGAAAAACCCTCCCCAGCCCGACGCCCTCCTGGTCTAGTGCAAACAGCAGCACCGCAGTAGCTCCTCGCCCTTGCTGAACCTTCCCTGGAGTTTACCTGCACCCAGCCTCGCTCCTGCTGCTAGCACCGAACCTCTTTCCCTTTCTTGTCGCACCAGAAGCCCCACAGCAGCGCACCGGCTGTCCTCCTCTCGCCTCCTGGTGCAGTCGCACCCCTCCCAGCCTGAACCCGTCGCCGTTGCATGCCTCCTTTCTTCCCCCTCCTGTTTATCTTCCTCGCCCAGCACGTGCTCGCCCTAGTCCCGGTCTAAAGCAAAGCAGCAACATGCCGACCCATCCTCCTCCCATCTACCCTCTCATCTTTATCCAGATCGAGATCCATCAAGACCCAGACTTCCCCCTCCTTCTTCCCTTCCTCCATCCCCTTGGTCTTAGCCATGCCAAGTGAAACCTAGCTAGCCCCTCTGCCACCTCAGCTAACCAGCGAACCAAGGTACCCCAGGCCAAACTAGTTCATCTGGCGCCACCCTCGACTTCTTCTTGTTCATCCAGCACCGGGGAGATAACCTGGAGCTCGCCGGAGCGCCGCTGTCGCCGTGCCATGGGGGAGAACTACAAGAGCGACCGCGGTCTCTGCCTTCCTCGAGTACCAAGGCAGCCCAATCCTACCCACCACTCGTGAGAGCCTCCGGTACGCCCCTCTCCCTCTCGGTAGCCCCGCCGCCATATCTCTCGCGGTAGCGCCGGTAGCCTCGCTGCCGCGCGCCGAGCAACCGCAGTAGCAGGAAACACCTCTGCGGACCCTCTGATCTTCCGCCGATTCCGGCGTATCCAGTCCTCGTTTGGCGATGCCGCAAACACGAAAGTCGTAGATCTTGTCCTCCTCTACGTTTTTCATTTTTACCGCATCTCAAAAATCTCAGCAGATCGATCGGGATCTTCGTCCGAAAATGCTGCCAGCTAGTAGTCTCGCGGCGCAAGGTTCAGTTCGTCAGTCCGGCATCGCCGAGGTTTTTGCAGAAAACCCCCGGGTTTTCTTTCCTTGCAACCGCAGTCCTTCCCGGCCCACCTGCCAGCCGCCGTGGTCCTTTTACGAAAAGGCACCTGCCTTTTGGTCTTTCTCAATCCGCGCTCCCTTGGATCCACCACGTGGCCGCGCCCTGTTCGCGCGCCCGCGTGTGGGTTCGCACGCCCGTAGGTCCCACTTGTCATTCTCTGTGGCTGGATGAACCGCGGTGTGAAAAGCCGAGTGAACCTGCTGCGCCCCACCTGCTGCTGAGTCATCGCATGGCCCACATGTCAGTTGCAGTGGCTAGTTCTGCCTATGTGCAAAAAGTCGTTGATCTTATCTGTTTAATAAAAATAATTCCAGAAATTGTTTAAATGATTTTAAATCCAGAAAATAATAACTTTTAATTGACAAATCCAAATAATATAAATGATATATGTTTTTGAATCAGAAAAATGTGAGGATTTCAAATCTGCCCTTCAAAATAATGTTTGACTATTTTAAATTTTCGAAATTGTTTAATTGCAATAAAAATGCCTTTTCTTAATTAATTAATAACTTTAATTCTATAACTCCAAATCTGACAAATAATATGTCTAAATCGATTAGCGTGACGAGCCCGTTCTAACTATGCATTCCATGTTATGAATTGAAGCATGCATCATATCATTATTAAAAATCAGAACTGTTTATGGCAATAAAACTTGACCAAATAATTAATAAAATGATTTATTCTTGTCCCCACACGTCACCCTTGCCATGCTACATTATTGCCATGTAATTTGTGCATCATTCATCATGGCATGCTTGTTTGCTTGTCGCATCTTATTTATATGCTTATGCACTTTATTTATGTTGGCCTTGTTTTTTTGGTTCTTCTTTCGAATAGACGCCGAGCAGGGGAAATATCAGGAATCCTAGGAGTACTACCCAGATCCACCTCTCGCTTCAACTGAGCTGCCAGGCAAGCACTACCACATGCTTGCATACATATAGTACCTATTGCTTCTATCTTATCCTTGCATCATGGAGTCGCGACTGCATTAAATTGAATCCCATGTACTACATAGCCTTTACTTTTAAACCCCATCGAGCCTGTTCCTCAATCCCATGAGCCATTACTACAGGAGTTGTTTGAGCCATGCGAGTCGTAGAACAGCATGTGTAGGGTATGTGAGTGTCTGAAGGACAACGAGATACCTAAACAACTTAACCTGAGTAGTAATGGGATAACTAATGAAAGAGGCACCGGTGAGCAATATCTGCTATTTGGTTTTTCATGCTCACTTGTGTCCCGTAGGACCCCGAGTACTTGATTCCTGTTCCTTGATTATTCGCACTATCCACATACGGGAGACTCTATGAATCCCCCTTTGCTAGATCTTGATTTGTACTTTATTTCTTAGGGCCACAAAGTAGTTTGGGGCTTTATTACTATCCTGTACCTATGCCATGCTTTACTGCTTTATCTGAGATTGTGTGTGGAGCACCTGTACTGTTTTGGATCATGACACGTTTTCGCTGTATCGACAAGCCCAGTCACACTTTCGGGTTCCCAGTCATTTACCGCCGTCCACACAAACCTTGGGTCCATCTCGGAGCCGGCCAACTTTGTTGCCGGTAGCTTAATGGGGTGGCCCTCTACAATAATTTATGAATCCTGTGATTGCTTTATCATGAACGCCTCGTTGGGTTTTGATTTGGTTTTTCCGAGGTCGATCGTGTGTGTGTTGCTATTTGTGCACCCCTGCAGGGTAAATCTTTCTGAAAGCCGTGTCCGTGGTTATGGACGACTTGGAGCACAGTTTCTCGATCATAGACAAGTATAACTAAAGTACCGCTTTTAATTGACTAAATACCTGGCTAGTAAATAGTGCCATACTCAAGGAATGGTTAATAAAATTGCCAATGGATGGGCTGTTCGTCCGCTTTCTCGTTGGTAAGCGAGAAGGAGGATGGATCTGTTAATTTATACTGTTATAACTGTTGTTACTAATTAACGGACATCCGTCTATCATTGGTTAGGCGGATGGTTAGCGAGTATCTATAGGCTTGATAGTTATTATCTTTTGCTGCAATTGCGTCACCCCAGGTATATGTCCCCTTTAGAGGCGTAAAGACTTGCTGAGTACCCCTAGGGTCTCACACGATAAATTGTTTGATTCAGATGAACAGGTGTATTCGCAAGATGGGTACTAGGTGGAGGAGACAGATGATGTTGGCAACGATCACGCGGTGTAGAGATTCCGGGGATGGGGATCCGTGAGATCTGTGGGCGGGATGTGCTTAGTTATCTAGCATCTTATGCCGATTTGCTTCTTATCCGTACTCAGATCTTGTTCCCCGCTTCTGCTTGATACTCTGATGTTTGATGTATGAGGAGCTATCCTACACTATTATCTCTATCTAGGATATTTGGATCTTGCCGTATGGCATTGCAATATTTCTATTTTTTTTAGATGGTATGGCTCTGGGAACCGTTGTAAGGTAGCTTGCATACATACTCACTTGTGTATGTATTTGATCTCTTCGCCTGTTGCCTATGACGCTCGCTCTTGTCCCGATGCTCTTGGAAGTGGTTAGGACGACCGACGGGTCTACACATGGGTGGCCCTTGGGCCCCCGCTGTACTATTTTAACCACTTCTGGTTCATCCAGGCTCAAACTTAGAGCGTAGGGTCCGAGGTTGTTACACATACCTACCTACTAGCTTATGCTATTCCAAGTATATTCATGCTTTTGTTTACCTTCCACTTGTTATGAAAAAACTAGTGATTAAAGCTCTCACGAACTTGAAGGCACACTTTACTTTACTTGCCCTTAATAAACTTGAACCATTGTGTCTTCTATGTTGTATATGCTTGCACTTATTTGTTGGGAATTAGCAGAACCATGCTTTCATGGCAAACGATTTCAACATTGCACTTGGTACTTGTACCTAGTTGATATCATGCTCTTTTGTATATGGATGTCGTCGGTGTGAAATGAAAGGGGAGCTTGTATGTCCATGGAGTTATGTATATGTGTTAGAGAAACGCCTGGGCCGCTGGTCTAATCCATGCTGACATGGTGGAAACCTGCAGCGTAACCATAATGAGCTTTCTATGAAGCATTCTTCTTAAAAAAAGAGTCCTATATTGAGAAAAAGAGAAAAGAAAAAAAGAGATACTATGAAAAGAGGAAAGAGAGAAAAAAGCACCATATTCCCATGGTAAATAAGGAGAATGCTGAGATGCTCGTTGTCTGCTTGCCTTGTCATTTTGATATGGGGATTCTTCCGTATCATCGGGCAAGGGGTACCCCGTTGGCGGTTCTCAATGATACGCATGTACTTACAATGACAAGAACTTACCGGTGACTAAACTTGAGTAGCATGAGGAGCGGCCCTCGTATACAAGGGACATGAGATTTCTAACTTATACTTCGTCAAGCATGTACACCATAGTTTGTTCACTTTAACCTTTATCACTTCAAGATGCTTATGATAGGGGCAATGAGAGCTGAAAGCTATAAGTACCATAATTTTTGGAAGCTCTTTATGAGACTTCAATCCCTACTTCCTTTTACAAAAAGGCCTTTCTTCCACTATTATATTGAGTCTCCACCTTCTATCTTTATGCACCTACTTTAAGAGCATAGTGGCCATTCTTAGTTCTATGTGCATTGTCCCAAGACTAGTTGATTGATGTATAACTTGTTATTGCTTATTTGAAACTATTGTATCTAGTCACTCTTATGAACTTTGAAGGTGTCCTATGCATTTATATTTTCTACTCTATTGAGGGACAAGCTGAATACTTGTATGCTATGTTTTCTTTATGTGAAACAAACAAACGTCTTGCAAAGCATTGTTATTCATGAATCTTTCGTTTGTGCCTTTTCATGTTGCATCATAGTTTCTTTTCTTATTGCTAGAATTTTCTCTTTCATGTTATGATTGAAGTACTTTGATCCCAGCCCTGAATGTTTTGTAAATACTTTGATCAAGTCTTTGATGGTGCATGTCACCTCAAAAATTATTCTTTCTTTTTATCACTTACCTACTCGAGGACGAGCAGGAGTTAAGCTTGGGGATGTTGATACATTGCAAATGTATCTATAATTTTTGATGTTCCATGCTTGGTTTTATCCACTTTGTTGTGTACTTTTCATATGATTTCTTGGACTAACCTATTAACAAGAGCCACAGTGCCAGCTGCCTGTTTTCTGCTGTTTTTGGTTCCAGGAAAGTCAGAAAATGAATATTCTCGGAATTGGACGGGACAAAAGCCAAAGTGCCTATTTTTCGGAAGGGATCAAGTGCTAGAATACGAGACGGAGAAGGGCCAGGAAGCCACCACACCACCTGGCCGCGCGGCCAGTCCTGGCCCGCGCCAGGGGGTGGTGTGGCCGCTCTCGGCACCCCCTCGGCCTCTCCTTCCGCCTATAAGTTGCCCTCGGGACAAAAACCCTAAGTACCCGATCAAAAATCCACGAAAGAGTCCCTAGCCGCCGTCATCTCCATCCCTAGATCGGGAGGGATCTGAAGCTCTTCCCGGCACCCTGCCGGAGAGGGGAATTCACCCTGGAGGCCTTCTTCATCACCATGCAAGCCTCCGGTGTGATGCGTGAGTAGTTAGTAGCTATCTTGGGCAAGTAGATGCTAGCAACTCCAAGAGTTAGTATTTATGCTCGATAGTGGGTTCATGCCTCTGGTAATCTGGGGAAGTGACAGAAATCTCTAAGGTACTAGATGTGCTGTTGCTACTAGGGAGAAAACAACAATCCTTTGTTCATAGAACAATCGTATTGTTTACTTTACACGACGTTCGTAAAGCAATAATCTGTTGCTTGCAACTTAATACTGGAGGGGGTTCGAATGATAACCTGAACGTGGATTATTAGTCATAGATGCAGTTGGATGGCAGTCTATGTATTATGTTGTAATGCCCAATCAAGTCTTAGAGGAGTCAAGATGATTAGTATATGCATGTATTGCTTTCTCGGTGTTTGTCAATTTCCCCACTGTAATTTGTTCATCCAGCATGTTATCTATCTAAGGAGAGCCACCGCTAGTGAACTATGGATCCCGATCCTTTTACTTTACATACAATCTACAATCTTTTACTGCTTTGTGTTTACTTTCTGCAAACTTTTACTTTTTTCCATTCGATACGTTTAATCCTTTGTTTTCCGCAAAACACGGTGAGATTGACAACCTCATCGCAACTTGGGGAAAAAGTTCTGTGGTTGTGTTGTGCACGTCTCCACGTTGCTACTAGCACCGGTAGTGCGCCCTGCCAAAGCTCAGGTAGTAACACCTTTGGGGTGTTTCCTTGCTCCTACTGGTTGGATTAAACCTTGGTCTCATAACTGAGGGAAAACTTGCTGATGTGCTCATCATACCTTCCTCTTGGGGTTCCCAACAAGCTCTACATTAATCACGAGCCAGCACTCTATTAAAAGGAGCACCTTAATTGTCAGTAGTTCCCTAGAGGCCCCCCTGCAAACGGGCAGGCAGGACAAAAGATGTTGTGCAAGTTCTCATTGCGAGGACGTATGACTATATATGGAACACATGCCTAGGATTGTCTAGTACTTGGATGCTTTATCTTATTTATCTACAATTGCCCTATGTTCTGATTGCTATGTGAATTGGCTTGTCCATACAATGCCCGTCCATCCATCCCTATGCCTACCGCACTTGAATCCCACTATTTACTGCTTTTGTTACTATTGTCCTTGCTTTACTACTGCTGTTACTTTACTATTCCTACTACAAAACTGTTGCTACTGATAAACTCCTGTGAGCAAGATTGTTTCTAGGTGCAACTGAATTGACAACTTAGTTGTTAAGGCTTATAAATATTCTTTGGCTCCCCTTGTGTCGAATCAATAAATTGGGTTTCACTTCCCTCGAAAATACTGCGATACACCCCCTATACTTGTGGGTCATCAAGACTATTTTCTGGTGCCGTTGCCGGGGAGCATAGCTTTATTTATCAAGCTCACTTGGATTCTCTATTGTTCGCTGCTATCCATCCATCATGGGTAAGTCTCGTCATGGCAAGTTTCCTATTTTACCATCCACTACAAGAAGAGGTACGGTTCTGAACAGCTCTGCTGCTCTTGATTCAACGTCTATTATAAGTAAGCTCGTTACACCACCAAATACACATGCTACACACACTGCTACTACTGCTGAATCTGAAACTTCTGATGCTTATGATGTTGCTTCTACTGTGCTTGATAAGAGTGGTTCATTAGGTCCTTTCCTAGATGCTATGATTGCTAGAACTATAGCTGGAAATACCGAAACTCCTAATGAAGACACTACCACACCTGTTAGCTCACCTGAGTCTAGTGAGAGTTATGATATTGAAGATGGTTATGTTGAGATGACCGATGAGTTTATTAAAGAATGTAAGAACACCCATGATAGGAGCGCTGCTAAGAGTCTCCTTGGGAGGCATACTATTAGACCCAAATTATATCCTACTGCTAAGTTTGTTGCTTCTCCCATAAACATTATAGATGAAGATTATGATTTCTCTCTCCATCTATCTTACATAGATATTGTCGAGAACGAACCTTTTTGTGGGACTAAGAATGAAAGTGCGGTAGCACATATGAATGAACTTTCTACCATGAGTGGCTTGTTTTCTGATGATATTAAGATGCGTACTTACTTTGTTGCTAAGATTTTTCCCTTTTCACTGAAAGGAGAAGCTAAAACTTGGTTTAGTAATTTACCTCCTGGATCTATTGATAGCCCTGAGTGCTTGATTAGTACTTTCCTGCAGAAATATTTTCCCCCTAATGAACAAATTTCTACTTTGCTTCTAATTATTCCTTCAATGGTAAGGTTCCTAAGAAACTCGGAGACCCGAGGATTCCAACTATCCCTTGCTCTATTAAGAACAGTTATGTTAGAACTGCTTTGTGTGATATGGGAGCTGGAGTTAGTGTTATGCCTTTCTCTCTCTATAAGAGGCTTCAACTTGAAAAATTAATACCAACTGATATATCTTTGCAAATGGATGATAAATCTACCACTATTCCTGTGGGTATATTTGAGGATGTACCTGTTCAGGTGGCTCACAATTGCTTGATATTAACTGATTTTGTTGTGCTTGAGATGCCTGAAGATGATAATATGTCTATTATTCTTGGGAGACCTTTTCTTAAATACTGCAGGAGCTATTATTAATTGTAATCAATGAAAGGTGACCTTCAATGTTAATGACAAGGAACATACTGTCTATTTCCCCAAGAAGATTGAAAGGACTTATGGTTTGAATTCAATTGAACATGTTGAAGGCATTCAAGTGGGAGAAATATATTGTCCCATACCAAGAGAAAAATTTGAAACTATTATGATTGGGACCATTGCTATCAAGGTTAAGGTAAGATAATCATTAAGTGGAGTACAAAGTTTTGTCTCATGCAATTGTATTGGTAGCAAGACTTGATCAACCTTGTTAACAAAAGGATTCCATTGAACAAAACAATGTTTTCATTATGATTATCTCCATTTATTTCAATCCTTTGCATTTTAGTTTTTGCTTTCGTTTAGTTTTCTTTGTGTTGTTAGTTGCTTGAATGTTAGAACTTCTGTAGTTCTAGCCTTGTTTTGTCCTTGCATCATGTTTCCAAAAGAAAAAAAATCTGTCTGTTTGAAAAATCATTCTTCTATTTCTGAAAAATGCCCAGAAATAAAGTGTCTCGAAAAATTCCAGAAAATTCATATTAAATTTTTACATGAAAAAATGGGCAGAGGAGTACCTGGGAGGTACCAGGGGGCCCCACCAGGCAGGCACACCACATGGTGGCGCGGCTAGCCTTGGGTGGCGCCATGCCCTGGTGTGGGCCACCCCTGGCCCCCCACTAACTCTCTCATCTGCCACTTTATTCTTTCTCTGGAGTAAGATCCAGTTCATAGCTCAAAATCGCGTTCTTACTGTGCTTGCTCTCGATTTTTTCGATCTCCTTGCTCAGCCCATCTTTCTTGCTGAAATTTGGAGCATTTGTTCCAGGGTATGTGACTCCTCCCCTTGTCCAAGTAGATTTGTGTTTAGTAGATTATATGTTGAGTATTTTGCTGCTGTAGGTGACTTGTTATGAGAGCTTGTAAGCTAGTTTGATGCTTAGAGATATAGTTTTGATGCATGTTTAGGCCTCTTGCAAGTCCCTATGAGTAGAATCCTTCATTATATTTACTTTTCAATCACTTGTTTAATAGGTGTTTAAATTTCAGACTACCAAGCATGAATAACCATACTTTTGGAGAGATATTTGAGAGTGATGCACCTAGGAGGTCGAGGCCCTCAAGAACAGCCTCTCAAGCTAGGCCATCATACAATGAAGATCTCATTGCAACTCGTATTGGCAGTGAAAGGGATGATGAGGATGCTCACCCATCCTCTTTTCCTTGTTTTACTTTCTTACAAGCTGCAGGTATCCTTGATGATTTCTTGCTACTGATTGAGAGGGTTGGTTTGACCTCATATATGCAAGACGAGAGTGCACAATACGCTATGCTCACCAAAACTTTTGTTGAGACCTTCATGTTTACTAACACACCCTATCAGTCTACTATCTCTTTTAAAATCTATGATCTGCCCTTCACCATGCCTTTGGAGAGATTTTGCAGTATTGTAGGTGTGCATATGACAGGGACCGTGAAGAAAATTCAAGGGCGACCCGCTGATTTGTTGGAGCTTTACCGAGGGGTGACCAATGATGATGACCGCGTGACGCAGCGCGGAAAGATAAGAAATATCCAACTCCCTGCTCTTAGATACTTTGCATATTATCTTGCTACTAGTGTACTGGGTAGGGAGAACACAAGTAATATCTCCAACTATCATTTAGCATTGCTTGCTGCTGCGCTTAACAATGATACTCAGTACAATCTTGGCTCGCTTATTGCTCGCCGCCTAGCTGCTAGGGGGCCTATCTATGGGGGCATCATTGCATCGCGCATAGTCAATGCATTAGGTCTTTCAGTGGATCCCTATGATGCTATGCTGGCACCACAGAGGCTTGACCTTGTTGCCATGAAAACTCATCACTTTGTCACCGCTACCTCTGATCTGAACAATATAGTATATAGGATGCTTTTCACTGACGGGGATGAAAGGGAGATCCTTTTGCCACAGCCTACTTTGTTTAGTGTCCACAGGAGACCGTGGTCGCGCCCCAAGGAGGAGGTGGACGAGCAGCTTTGCTTGCTAGGTTTCCACGAGCAGCACCAGGAGGATGTGCCCTCCTATGATTACTTCGCGCATTACGAAGGGACATACTCGAGCTCGCACCAGGATGAGGGGACGTCTTCGTTGTACCAGGGTGACACTTCATCCTGGCCAGCTTGGGATTGATACCCACTTAGGCCAAAAGCCTAAGCTTGGGGGGAGGTACGCCGACACTGCACTCATCTCCATATCATGTTGCGTCGGTACTTTGTATATTCATGTTTTCGTTCTCTTTTTAGTTTTCTTCCTTCTATGCTTTTGCTTTCTAAAAACACAAAAAGGCCAAAAATATTTCTGTTGTTTCTCTTTGGTTTGGTTCTTCTTTTTGCCTTGGTTTGTTTTTCCCTTTTTGCTTTGTTTGAACTATTCGAAAAAACCCAAAAAGATTTTGCTTTGCTTGTTTTTCCTTTTTGGTTCATGTTTAAAAATCGAAAACACCAAAAATATTTGTTGTTCTTCTTTGGTTTTTGCGAGTTTGCTACAGGGTTCGGTAGTCCTCTGATATTGGTTTCATATTATTATTCAAGCCACACAAGTGAAGAGAAATAATGAGGATCAATGACAACTTGAGGCGTGGTAAGAGGCCGGTAACGAACTCTATTTGTTTTCATTTTTGTACATATACTCATCACTGTGGGCATGCTTAGCCTGTTCATGTAGAGTGTATGTTATATTTGGATGCTTAATAGTTCTTGCTTTCTTATGATTAGCTCCAGCTCACTAATAGTTTGTAGCATGTCTTATGAATGTTTGCTTGCATTGCTCTATTCATAAATTGGTATGACACCGTGGTATCCTCCTCTGAATGTTTCATTTGAATTGACTTGGCACATGCTCACGCATGCACAGGACTGTGATAATCAGTTAAGCCTTGATGAATTATTTTGCCTTGAGGATCTTGAATCACTTTCATGCCATGAGTAGTCCTCTTTTGTTGGAAGCATGATAATGACAACTATTTCTCTCTCGTTTGTCGCTCCCTTACTATTGCTAGCCTTCACTTCCACTGAGTGTTTTACTCATGTCTCCAACTCCCTAAACCAAATATTTCCAAGGTGTCCACCATACCTACCTATTAGCATCATTTGCTACTCCCGTGCATATTCAATATGCCTTGTTTTCTTCCGAATAAAATGTTTGCTTGTTATGGGAAAATTAGTTAGTAAAGCTCTCACGAACTTGATGGCACACTTTATTTTCTACACTTAATAAACCTGAACCATTGTGAACTCTCCATGAAAGTTATATGCTTGCAAATTATAGGCTGGGGATTAGCAGAACCGTGCTATCACGGGGAACGCTTTCAACACTTGTAAATATATACCCTGTGGATACCTTGCTCTTTTGTTTGCGGATGTCGTCGGTGTGAAATAAAAGGGGAGCTTGTAAGTCCATGGAGTTATGTATGTGTGTTAGAGAAACGCCTGGGCCGCTGGTCTAATCCATGCTGACATGGTGGAAACCTGCAGCGTAACCATAATGAGTTGTCTATGAAGCATTCTTCTTATAAAAAAAGAGAGAGATAGCTATTGCGAAAAAGAAAAAAAAGGAGTTTTATGAAAAGAGGAAAGAGAGAAAAAAACACCATTTTCCCATGGTAAATAAGAAGATTGCTGAGATACTCATTGTCTGCTTGCCTTGTCATTTTGATATGGGGATTCTTCCGTATCATCGGGCAAGGGGTACCCCGTTGGCAGTTCTCAATGATACGCACATACTTACGATGACAAGAACTTACCGGTAACTAAAGTTGAGTAGCATGAGGAGCGGCCCTCATACTCAAGGGACTTGGGATTTTCAGTTTATAGTCTGTCAAGCATATAACTCAGATTGGACCTCACTTTCACCTTAACCACATTAAAGATGCTTATGATAGGGGCAATGAGAGCTCAAAGCTAACGAGTACCATACTTTCAGCATTTGGAAGCCTTTCAAAATTACTCAAAACCTTTTCTTCTACTTGTTGAGTCTCCACATATTCTTTGAGCACCTTCTTGAGAGCATAGTTGTCATTCTTTGTGTTTGTTCCATTACTTGATTATTTGTGTTATGACTTTGATGCTTGTATCCTTGATATCTTTACTTCTAGTCATCACTTGAACTTCAGAGGTGCCTTGGCATTCATACTCAAAGGGCAAGCGAGATACCACTCTATCATACCTTTTTATCAGCATTGTAATGTTGCTTATGTTTGTGCTTCATGTTACTTATTATTCTTGATTTGGAATCTCTTCATAGCTTGCAATGACTATTAAGTAGACTCAATTGCATACTCTTTATTATGAACTGTCTAAGTAGTTGATCACATTGCTAAGAACATTTACATCATATGAAGCAAATGTGTCCGTGAAAGTTCTTTTATCGCACTCAGTTTTCAACTGAATTGCTTGAGGACAAGCAATAAGCTAAGCTTGGGGGGAGTTGATGCGTCCAAAATGTATCTACTTTCCCGAACACTTTTGTTATTGTTTCTCCTCTATACTTGTGTGATTTGGATGCAACTAATGCGGACTGACGCTGTTTTCAGCAGAATTGCCTTGGTGTCTACTTTTTGTGCAGAAAATCAACTATCAGGAAAAATCCCAGAAAATATGCCAAAAATCCAATTTCACCCGAAGACTCCAGGAGCCAGAATACGAGACAGAGAAGAGCCAGGGGGTGGCCACACCACCTGGTGGCGTGGGCCAGGCCAGGCCGTGCCAGGGGTGGTGTGGGCCCCCAGGCACCCCCTTGGCCTCTCTCTTCGCCTATAAGGAGCCTTCTGACCTAAAAACTTCGGGGAGGTTTGATGTTTTTCTAGAAGGAGTTTCGCTCCGCCACCACCACCAGATTCCATGAAACAGCACCAGAAACTCCATTTTGGCACCCTGCCGGGACGGGGAATTGGAGGAGATCATCGCCATCATAGTCACCATCGCTTCTCCATCGACCATCCATGTTTGCCCCATCTATGAGTGAGGAATCCCCCGTTGTAGGCTATGGGGATGGTAGGGATTGGATGAGATCGTTCATGTAATGGCATCAGATTGTTTGGGCATGGTGCCTAGTTTCTTTTATTAGTGCTTTATGACTTTGTTGAGACTTGTTGTGCTTAATGCTTGTCACTAGGGCCCGAGTGCCATGATTTCAGATCTGAACATGTAATTGATTCATTATGATAGTATTGTTGTCCGGAACCTATGGCCTCGAAGTGACAGAAATCGGGATAACCGGAAGGGAATGGCTTTGATGTGAGGATCACATGTGTTCACGGAGTGTTAGTGCTTTGCTCCGGTGCTCTATTAAAAGGAGCACCTTAATTGCCAGTAGTTCCCTAGAGGCCCCGCTGCAAACGGGCTGGCATGAAAAAAGATGGTGTGCAAGTTCTCATTGCGAGCACGTATGACTATATATGGAACACATGCCTAGGATTGTCTAGTAATTGGATGCTTTATCTTATTTATCTGCAATTGCCCTATGTCCTGATTGCTATGTGGATTGTCTTGTCCATGCAACTCCCATCCATCCATCCCTATGCCTACCGCACTCGAATCCCACTGTTTATTGCTTTTGTTACTACTGTCCTTGCTTTACTACTGCTGTTACTTTACTATTCCTACTACAAAACTGTTGCTACTGATAAACTATTGTGAGCAAGATTGTTTCCAGGTGCAGCTAAATTGACAACTCAGTTGTTAAGGCTTATAAATATTCTTTGGCTCCCCTTGTGTCGAATCAATAAACTGGGTTTCACTTCCCTCGAAAATACTGCGATACACCCCCTATACTTGTCGGTCATCAGTGGCATAGTGGGATGAAGCGGCCCGGACCAACCTTACATGTCATCGTACATGAGACCGGTTCCACGACTGACATGCATCTAGTTTTGCATAAGTGGCTGGTGGGTGTCTGTCTCTCCTACTATAGTCAATATCTGATTTACAACGAGTTGCTAATAACTTGGTTATCCTCGTTGTGGTTCATGTTCATAGGTAAGACCGGTTCTATCTCCGAAAGCCTAAGCCACGTAAAACTTGCAATTGATAATTAGAGGCGTCTAGTTTAGATCGTTCCTGGGCTAGTGTCTTGATATGGTATTGTTGTAAGTAGATGTATGATAGATACTCTTACAACACACTCAACGTGTAAGTTCCATAGACCTTGGCCTTACACACAAAGGAATGATAGAGATCATACCACGATGCAAATGATAGAGATCAAATGCATGGACCATATCATCCCACTTTACACATATGATGTTAGCATCTTATATTGCTAGTTTGGCGTTTTAGTAGCATTTTAAGATGATCCCACATTTAGATATCAAGATAAAAATGTGTTCTTTCTTAAGTATGCACCGTTTTATGGATCGTGTTTCGAGACATCACATGATGATCGGGTGTACTCGACTCTACGCTTTCATACAACGGGTGTAAGACAGTTTTACACACGCGAGTACTAAGGTTCTTACTTGGCGAGCCTAGCATGTACAGACATGGCCTCGGAACACGGACCGAAAGGTCAAGCATGAGTCATATAGTTGATATGATGCCCATATTGATCTCGCCTTTGAAGCTACACCGACTCACGTGATGATCGGACTTGGTGTAGTGGATTTGGTTCATGTAATCACCAAAAAGGCACGAGGGATGTCGTTTTTGAGTGGGAGTTCATTTCTAATTTAGATTAGTCGAACTCAATTTGTCATAAACTAAATCGAAGTGAATTTGCATAATTTGTTGTAGTCATTGGCGTATGTTCACTACCTTATGCTTAGTTTTAATTGAGATAATAGAACTATAAAATTCTGGATTTTTACTTTACGAACTGGTATCGTATTGTTTTGAATGTCAATTTAAAGTTTATAAGTCCTATTGCAAACTTTCAGCAAACTTATTTTACTCCATGAAGTTTAATAAGTAGTATTAAATCAAGAGTAAGAATTCCAATGTTAATATCTAAAGTATCATGTTTGCCTCCATGATTATTGATATTCAAAAGTTGTTTTAATATCAAGATTATATAGGAGCTGAAAATTGTTTCAGAAACCATCATGTGTGAAAGATATTGTGATATCTGAAACAATGCTTTTGGTTGCATTATGATAGAGTATAATTTAGAAAAATACATGTTCTCATAGTGTATGAGAATTTGTGAAGGATGGAGATGCTAGGCATCCGAATCTCCCAAAAAGGTTTCGGGAACTAAAATTATACTCGTCATTCTTCCTTATAGGCTATAGTAGCTTGATCATGAAAGTTGTCATGATAAGGATGAATAGAAGATGTAAGTAAAATGTTTACTACACTAATAGATTACTAAAGAATGGATTTTTGAAAGAACACCAAACATTTGATGATGGTGATCCACTTCAAAGTGCAAGTTCAAAGGTATTATTATTTGACTATATACACTTTGTACTATGTGTCATGTGAATGACACCACTATTGATGTTGATAGATTCTTTTAAAAGAAAAGGAATTGTTGAAAGAGAATCTATAAAATATTTGGCAGAAAAGAAAATGTTGGAGATGTCCAACTTAGGTATATAGAAGATATACATGTTATGGTTGTATTCCTTGCTTGTTAAACAATGTGGTTCTGAGGTACTGGATACCAGTATTGGATACCGAATTGGTTGGTATGAAGTGTCATACAGGACAACGCAATTCATGAACTTTGTTTTTCGTTGTCGTCAAACCTAGACTTCAAGATTTGTTTTAATAATGTTATTTTGTTCTAGTATTACGAGAACAATGGTTGTTCAAATAATTACCGTATTCCATAAAGGATGGATGAACTTTTACAAGTCTAGTGGGAGAAATCACATCCATAAACACTACTGCTAAAATGTCGCAAGACAAATGACTGAAAGATCACTTATGAAGTGACATCGCTGTTTTACATTATATTGGAAAGAAAACATGAAGAAACTCCATGTTGATGGAATTTTTGGAGTCTTTGATTTTGATCAATTGACGCTTGTGAAACTTTCCTCGAGATAATTGAAACTCTGTCCATAGGCCAAAGAGGAACGGATGACTAACTTATTGGATATTATACATATTGATGTATATAGTCCATTATATGTAGCCATATGCGATGGATCTTTTTGCTGCATATGCTTTCTCTAGAAATTTCAGTGAATATATGTATATATTTACTTAATAAGGAAGAAGTATGAAACATTTGAAAATTGTTCAAAGATTTTCAAGATGAAGTGGAAAATCATTATAACAAGAAAATAAAAGAATTTATGATTTGATCATAAAGGAAGATATTTTAGTTACATGTTTAGCAAAACACCTAAGATTTGAGGAATTGTTCCACGATTTGTGTTTCCCGATAAACCATAGGAGTATGGCATATTCGAGAGATGAAATCAAACCATGTTTGACATGGTAAGATCAAAGGTGTCATTTATAAAACTACCATTATGTTTTAAGGATTGAAGCTTTAGATACTACCGCTTTTACACTGAAAAGAGCACCATCGTGATCCGTTGAAATGACACCATATAAGTTATGGTTTGGGATAAAACCCGAATTGTCTTTTCTTAAATTTTGGTATGCTCTGCATAAGTAAAATGTTTACAACCAAAGTCGGATAAGCACGTCTTTGTAGGTTATCCCAAAGAATTTATTGGGAATTTCTCCATAACATCGAGGACAAAAGAGTTTGTTACTTGGAACGTCAAGTTTCTTGAGAAGGAATTTTTTGTGAAAAGTTAAGTGGGAGGACAATAGAACCTTGATAAGGTTGTTGAACCTTAGCTATATGTGCTAAGTAACGCAGCACCGGAAAGTGTCACGGTGGCGGCCACAAGGCTCATGGCTCCCGTGATTACAAAGGTTGTGATCTCGGAGATTAGAGTTCCTATTGAACTGTGTGGGTCAGTAAGAATCAAATAGTGTGATTTGATAAGAAAGTCGTTATTGTTTTGACAATGATGAACCGACTACATGCAAAGAAGCGATGATGGGCCCTGACTCCATAAAATGACTAGAAGTCATAGAATCCGTGATAGTATCCATACACGAGAAATCAAGTTTCTGAACTTGGAAGACCCTCCGGAAAGGCGTGAAGCCTATCGGTCGTGTTTGGATCTATAAAGAAATAGACATGGATGTTTAACATCTATGAAATAGTCGACATGTCGGAAAGAAGTTTACGGCAATGTTCAAGGAGTTGACTATGACAAGATTTGATCTTTCATAGCGATATATAGTCTTGACGGATTAATGTTGCAACCACTACATATAATTTGGTATATGGTAGTTGAATAAACAAAACAAGGTTCTTTTAATAGAACGGTTACCTAGGACGTGTACATGACATGGTCCGAAGGGTTTTGTTAATTAAAAGGGTGCTAAAATGGCATGCAAACTTCAACACTTGAAGTAAGCATAGCGGAGTTGGAATCTTCACCATGATGAAAATATTAAAAGAGTTTAAATTCATCCGAGATGATGAAGATGCTTTCATTTGCAAGAAATTAAGTGGGAGCGCCGAGACATATTTCTAATACATTATGTAGAGGACATATTGTTGATTGGAAATGATGTATCTTGTATTGACACAAGTTAAGAATTTCATGAAAATAAGAATTCGATGAACGACTTGGGAAAAACCGGAATATTTGGCATCAATATCTATATGGATAGATTGAGGCGCTAATATGGTTGTGCCAGACATACATATATGAGATAGTGAAAGGGTTCAATATGGAAACAACAAGAAAGGTTCTTTCTGCATGGAAAGGATGGTATCAAGATTCAAGTGTTTTAACACTTGGTGAGTAAAATCACATGAAGATTTTGATCGATTATACCATGATATGTATATATCCAGAATGTCCTATGCTCTAAATGTTATGAGCACATACCAGAATGATTCATAAGATGATCATTCGACAATAGTAAAGATATTCTTATGAGCTTTGGAAGAACCAAGAATATATCATGTATAAGTGACAAATAGTTAAAGGTAGTTCATTGTAAAGTGTTACATTGATACTAGTTTTGTCACAAGATACAAATTAAATTTATCTCAATTTAGACTATGGGTATAACAATGTAATGGAAAGCATGTTCCATGATGGATTTGGATGAGTTCCAAAGTTGAGACATTGTGACGGATACTACAACAAAAGGCTAAGTATATAACTGCTATAGTAGCAGCAAAGGAGGGCATTTGTGTTAAGTAGTTTGTTATCAAACTAGGTGTGGTTCAAAGTGGGCTAATACTATAAAGATATATTGTATGACAATAATATCAACATATTTTAACCCGAACAAACTAAAGGTCTCACCAAAGGACCAAATTTATACAATGCGATCTCATTTGAGAATGAGTGATGCGTAGAGACGCAAAGACATGCAAATACACACGGACCTAAAACTGTCAAATCCGGAGATTATGTTAACCACTAGCAATAGTGTATATGCAACACCAGAAAGCCATAGGTGTTCAATACGCAAAATTTTCAAACTAGATTATTGACTCTAGTGCAAGTGGGAGACTGAAGGGAATATGCCTGAGGCAATAATAAAGTGGTTATTATCTTATTCCATGTTTATGATAAATGTTTATTTTGCATGCTATAATTGTATTAATTGGAAACATTAATACATGTGTGTTTAATAAACAAAATACAAAGTTCCTACTAATGCCTCTCATATAAACTAGCTCGTTGATTAACAAGATGATCAAGGTTTCCTGATCATGGACATTGGATATTGTTAATAACGAGGTCACAACATTAGTTGAATGATGTGATGAACATTCATCCGAAGTATAACATTACGATCAGAGTCATTATGTTTATATTGCTATAACATCAAACGAAGTAATCTTAGTCCTTAGACCAGATCATGTTAATTGCTAGCACCGGAAGAGTATCTTGATAACATCAAACGTCACACCGTAACAAGGTGACTATAAAGGTGGGTTCAGTGCTACGAAGGTGTTATGTTGAGGCTCATGGATCAAGAGTGGTATTTTTCCATCCCGATGATGGATAGATATACTCTGGGCCCTCTCGGTGATATCACATTAAAATAGCTTACAAGCAAGTGATGTGATCATTAGAATGTTATATCACGGGAACGAGAAATGAGTGCATGTCGGTCACGACATTAAACTAGGTATTTGGATGCCGATGATCGAATCTCGAACATGTAATATATCACGAGACAAAGGGATTTAGTTACTAGCGTTAAAGGTTCTCACGATCATAGAAGTCATCGTTGAATGTGCAGGAGTCAGTTCGGATCTCCAGGCCCCACTGCTGATTATTGATCGGAGAGGGGTCTCGATCATGTCTGCATTATTCGCGAACCGTAGGGTGACAACTTAAGGGATACCGACACCATTTGGAGCAAATATGTTTCAGATAAAGATTTAAGAAAGCGGTGGAATTATTTCAATAGACACCAAAACTGTTTCGGCTGAAATTGCTGAAATTGGTTCTGCATGTAATATTGAAATGTTGCAGGGGGTTTTATGGGAATGTTTGAATTAATAAATTCTGAATAAAATTAATAAAAGAGTTTTATTAAATGAGAGAGCATTAAATTTGGAGAAATTTAATGCATTTAAAGTGGAGACTTTAAAGAGAATGTGAAGGGGCATTTTAATGTGGAGGAGTTACCACCACATGAATGGGGGAGGTGAGGAGTCACCCTCCCATGGGGCGCCGACCATAGGGGAGGGGTACCCCCTCCTCCTATAAAAGGCCCCCCTCACTCCCATTCTTCCACACACCTCCTCGTGAAGGATCTCTCTCCCCCTCTAGTATTATTCCCCCATGGTCTCGGATTAGCGAGATACATGTTCCCGGTGGCTTTATCTGGAAAGGAGTTCCTGCTTCCGCTGCTTTGCTGAAGCGAGGGACGGAGGTTGTCGGAGTATCGGATGTGTGTGCGATCACGGATGTACCGCTGCTTTGCGGTGCTAGACTTGGTGGTGCTAGACTTGCTGGAGCTAGATCTGAAGGACGTGTTGGAGCCGGACCTGCTGGACTTCATCACGATCGTGAGATCGGCAAGTGTACGACTACATCATCCACGAGTTCCAACTCGTTAACAAAACTCATTGTCTTCGAGGGTAAGTTCTCCATGGATGTATATCCACCCGTTGCTCTGTATCTAGTAGATAGATCTTGGCGTATAGTTCACATCGTAGGAATTTTTTTGTTTTCTATGCTGTGAACCCAACAGGATTTAAGCCAGTAAAGGATGTGCGCAAGGCATGAACATCATTGTTTGGCAATTTAAAACATGCACACCATTCATCTAATGTTAAAGTGTAGTTGTTGTTCATCAGTCGGAAAGAAATAGTGTCCTCTCCTTGCCATTGTTGAACGGTGCTTTGCAATGAACTTAAAAATTCAATGGTTAAGCAGCGATAAGTTGGCACACCATACACAAAGTTTTGCAGGCCAGATCTATTGCAAAGTAAATTGAACTCATAAAAAATACCGAGTTGGTTCAATATAATGGGGTAAGCCCACTTGGTAGCCTTCAGTTTGTGGTTCTTGATCATATTGAAGCGATCACTTGGGGCTAATCCTTGAACTTGATCCCCGTGCATTCTTGAGAGGTAGCCCGAGAAGCGCTAGTGGTGGCACGAGCACAAGTTTGGCTCCTTGTGTTCGTCATCTAAAACATTGAAGAAAGACAAAATAAAACTTTTTGATCCAACAACGTTAGTACAACAAATTCCTCATCATAGCACACTAAAGAATCTCCTCAAAATAATAATCTAGGCATGAAAATCATGGCAATTGATTCATAGTAGGTCTCACCCTAGATTGATAATGACAATAGATCGAAGATGAATTTGCAAAAAGTAATTGGAGGATCGGAGGAGAAACATACCGTAGATCACTCGTGTGCGAGGAAATCGAACGAAATTTAGTAGAGATGAAGATCTCTCGAGGTTTTGAGAGAGTTTGGAGGTAGAAGAGAGTAGAAGTATTGAAGTTTTGGAGTTGGAGGTACCTTCTCATGCTATTTTGTGGTCGGACGCAACTATACGGGCGCAACTATACGGCCGGAACATTGTGTCCCCGCCGTATAGTCGGCCTTCTGTCAAAAATTTAGGTTTTCCTCTTGGCGGTGCAGCTATACAAAATTTTCCCGCCATATAGTTGGTCGTTAAACTATTTGTCCTTGGGAAAGAAAATATACAAAGGCATCGATATCTATACGACCGAAACTATATGGCCGGAATTTTTATCCCTGCTGTATAGTTGGTCGTTAAACTCTCAGTATATCAGAAAAGAATTCGTATGGAGGCATCGATATCTATACGACCGGAACTATATAGCCGGAATTTTTATTCCCATCGTATAGTTGGTCATTGAATTCTCTGTACATATGAAACAAAAATTGTCAATGACAAAGATATCTATATGACCATAACTATACATCCGAAATTTTCATTCCCGCCGTATAGTTGGTCGTTAAACTCTCAGTACATTTTAAAGAAAAAATTTCAATGGAAAAGATATCTATACGACCGGAACTATATGGCCAGAATTTTTATTCCCGTCGTACAGTTGGTCGTTAAACTCTCTGTGTGCATAAAAAATTTTACTTCTTCGAGAATTGCTTATTTTCCTATAACTTAGTGATATACCTTGTTTATGATAGAAAATTGTCAGTAAATATTGTCGACTAACAACAACATGTATGTAGCAAAATTTTAAGTACTACCGAACTTCTTCTCCTCAAATGGAGTTTTCTGGCACTCTTTATTAAACATAAACTTAAACTAAAAACTAAAAACTTAACTCAAACCTTTATTAACATGGGTTGCCTCCCATGGAGCACTCTTTTATAGTCAATAGCTTGACCTTGACGATACTCACTTTGGCCAAATGAGTGGAACACCCACTCCAAAGTAATTGGCCTTCAAAGTGATGTCCTCCTTCTCGTCATGTTTGGCTTTCTTTTTCCTGGGGAAATGGATAACAAAAGGATCCCACGAAGGCAATTTCAGCTTCACGTTCCCTTCATGGAGGTTAATTAAAGCCTTTATAGTTCTTAAGAAAGGACGCCCTAGTATTATAGGAGCAATGGTATTTTCAGGCATGTCAACAATAACGAAGTCGATTAGAGCAGGACAGCCTTTAATGTAAACTAAAGTGTTCTCCTTAATTCCTACAGGTTGTTTGTAGGTAGAATCTTCTAGATGCAACTTTAATTCAGTAATTTCAAAAGAGCCAAGATTTAGCTTGTTAAATAAACTCTTTGGGATTGTTGAGACGCTTGCACCTAGATCAGAAAGTGCAGCTATCTCATTTGTCCCAATCTTTATCTAAATAGTAGGCTCAAATGTGTCATCTAGTTTAAGAGGTAACTTTTCAGTGATTTTCTTGTATTCCTCTTCAAGCTCGCATACCTTAATTTCTACTTGATCAACAAAGTGTTGATACATGGCTTCATTGTTACCTTCACTTAACGGAATTTTGACGTTGATCCTCTTTACGAGGTCTTCAATGGTGTAGCTTGGTGAAGGGGTATTACTATAGTCAAGTTCTCCAGGCTCCTCCCTTTGGATCCTCATCATTTTGAGTTCTTCAACAGGAATGGGCTCAGCTTTACCTGCAAATTTAGCTAGAATGAGAGTTTGACTCTCGGTTATCTTACCTAGCTGTGCCTAAACGATCCTTGTTCTTTCTTGGAGGGCCTACATATCATTTATCAAACTAACAGCTTGGTTAGATAATTTACCAAGCATGGCATCATGGTTCTCCGTTATTTTAACAAGAATATTGTTTTGCTGATTTTGTGAGTCTATAAAAGACTTAAGTGTTTGTTGGAGACTACCATTACTAGTTCACATATTATTATTAGAATTACCTGCAGGACTAGAATAATGTTTCTGAAAGTTAGGATTGTAACTCTTCTTCCAAGCAGGGTTGTAATCATTACGAGCTATAAAATCTATTTCTTCCATATTTGTTCAGGGGTGGCTGTTACCTGGGTTTCCTTACCTTTTACGGCTAGTATGAGCTCATCCAACTTTGTATTGAGTTCTTCATTTTCTTGTGGTGAGATGGAGTTCACCTTCTTCGTGTTTGATCTTTCCACATGCCATTAGGCATGGTTGTCTTGTATATTGTCTAGCAGCTGCTTTGCTTCGGTAATATGTTTACCCATGAATGTTCCTCCAACTGCAGTATCAAGCATAGACTTAGATACATGATTAAGATCATTATAAACTAAATGGAGGATTAACCAATCTTCCATCCCGTGACTAGGACAATTTCTTAGGCATTCTATCATCCTCTCCCATGCAAGCGCTAGAGGCTCATGCTCTTCCTTTCTAAAGTCAGTAATATTAGATCGGAGTTGCATAGTCTTTGCAGGTGGGAAAAATTTAGTCATAAATAAAGAAGTACATCCCACCCATGATGTAATAGTATTTCTAGGCCAAGATATCAACCATTCTTTTGCTCTCCCTCTTAGAGAGAAAGGAAATAGATGTAATTTGACTACATCGGGGTCAACATCTTTTATACGCATCATATCATATATTTCAGTGAAAGTATTCAAGTGCATACCTGCGTCTTCAATAGCATAGCCTCCAAATTGATTCTATTGAACCAAGCTTAGACAATGGAGCTTAATTTCATAGTCATCAGCAGCAATTGCTGGCTGAGTAATAGGAGTACGCCAATAATCATTGTTGGGAGTAGCAAACTCCCCAAGTTTCTTTTCAGCCATACTTCCTATGTTTTTGGGTTTTCTTAAGCAAAGAATTATAATAGTAAAAGCAAGAATTAAAAGGCTAACTAATTTTTTTAGTTTATCAAATAAAGACTGAAAGCGAACTAACAAAATTAAAAACAAGAATTAAAACTAGTAAGGTTCCTAATAACCTCACCAGGGTAGCTATTGCTTCCCTAGCAATGGTGCCAGAAAAAGGGTTGATACCTTCCATCCGAATTACGGATGTAGTGTAGCTTCTTTTTCCCTAGTAGACATAGGTTATCGAATCCTCAGGAAGCAAATGCATAGTGAAGTTACTTTAACGGACCTTCAGGAGTTTTAGAATTCTTTTTGTGTTTTTACCGGACCAATAGCTTGCTCTTTTTGTTGTTATCGATGATGGATAGAGAGGGCCTAGGCCGTTCGGTCTCAATTGTAGCTGTGCAAAACATCTGATGGGAATAAAAGATAGAAATAAAGTATGCATGTACTTGTTAGAGCAAGATAAATTATATGTGGGCAGTGCATCCACAATTGCTATTGCCTCCGCAACCGCTTATAGCAATAACCTAATAGTATCATCAATAGAAGAAAGAGAACTAATGATATGCATAGTGATGTCACTGTTAATCCCAAGTAAATCCCTCACATACAACCATACTACCCCTTCTGTCACTAGGGTTCCAAACCTGCAGATCAGTCATTACTCATACTCCTTATACCTGGATCAACCCTCGGGGTATTGGGTACCTGACAAGTCCTTGGATTGAGGCAAGATAAGATACAATAATCATCATGTCATACAAACTAATACACGATCCCATCTATGATAAATAACATGCACAATTGCTACATGGCTAGGCCGAAGCCCTTAGCCCAAGGAGAATTACTCCCATATAGAGATGAGATCAACAATCACAAACATTGTTATGAAAATCATAATATTGATAGCAATAGTCTTACAATGTCGGTAATCAAAGAAGAGATCTACTATTACAAGTGGTGGAATATGGCTATAGAGATGGAGAAGGGTTTTGAGATCTGGAGGCGGCTGGAGATCTATGGCAGAGACTTTTTGGTGACGCCTGGCTTGTTTTCTTGTCTCCGGAGGCTTCTTTACATAGGGGTCCCTTCATGAAAGTTGTTCTATTTGACCTAACGGTGGTGGCGCCAACTATACGACCGGAGCTATACAGCCGGAATTTTTGCTCCGGTCGTATAGTTGGTCGTTAAAGCATCTGCCTCCACTTTACGACTCCTTGTTTCTTCTCGTTGTTGGAAATCTCATATCTTTGACTTTAATGTAGTGATTCCCATCTTCAAACGACACTATCTGCGTAGGAAAATAATAAAAGAAAGGATTGCATACCCATCTGAATATTAGGCATTAGTGGCAGAGTTTAGAGAGATATTTCATCAAAATTATGAATAATATCCAGTTTAAATGTGGACGTAGATGGCTATATTTCAGAGCCATTAGAATATTCCTCTCAAAAAAAAAGCTGCACGAGGTGCGATGGTTCAAAAAAAGCTGCAGAAGTCGCTTATATACAAGCCAATAACAGTATTGAAAACTATAGTACAAAAATCACGCTACGAAATAAGCACCGCTACATAGATTATACAGTGGAAGGCAATACTAATTACAAAAGCATGACAAGGCTCAAATAAACTGATTCAAGCTGGCCACTAAAACCAGTGTACTAATAGTCAACTGTTGAACCACGATGCAAAAAAGATGACACAAGGATACACCAGAAAGATCCTTAGCTCAGTCTAGGGATGGCACAACGAGCCTACCACACCTAAACTAGGCCTAAACCAAATTGCCGCCTATCGCACACAATTCCAACCATCTTTGGGAAGGCCGATAACTGCCATAGGCTCAACTTCAGTTGGCTGTAGGTTGTAGCGTTTAATCTGAGGGAATTGTATTCTGCGTAAGCTCCTGTATGTTGTGTACACACAGTTTTTCCTCATGAATGGGAACAATGTGCCATCAGGAGCCTTGCATCGGCGTTTCTTCATCATCTTGTCAATGATTGGATAATTGAGACTGATACGTCTATTTTGCATCACTATTCTATATCGTAATTAACATTTACTCATTGATATATTTCATATTAAGAGGTGATACTTATGTTATTTCATCTGTTTTTGCCTGGTTGATGACTTTTGGAGCATGGACCGCTGTAGTCAGGATTCTGATGGAAAAGGTGTTGTTTGGAGGCAAAATTCGCGAAGATCAGAAAATCCGGGAAAATATATGGAAAATCCTATTTTTCCAGAAGATGAAGGAAGCCAGAAGGAGGAGTGGAGATGGGCCACAGGGGGCCCACACCACCCCCTGGCGCGGGCTACCCTGGGCCGCGCCACCAGGTGGTGTGGCTTCCCTGGTCCACCTCTGGCTCTCCCCTCTGGCGTATATTATCTCCACGGAACCCTAATACAGGGAGAGCGACCACATAAAGATTCCGCCGCCTCTACGTGGCGGAAAACACCGGGAGAGAAAGATTTCTCTGGCAGACAGATTTCTGCCGGAGGAATTCCTTCCCGGAGAGGGGAGGTCATTGCCATAAACACCACCATCAAGCTGGACTTCATCGGGATCATCATAATCATCACCACCAGCACCATCATCACCATCTCCATATTGATGTAACAATTGAGTTGAATTTTGCATTAGTTCTTAGGGGAAACTTTCCTGGTGTTGATTACTCTTTGTAGTTGATGCTATTGAGTAAACCGTTGAATTATTGTTTATGTTCAGATTGTTATACATCATTATTCCATCTCTGATCATGATCCATATGATGTCTTGTGAGTAGTTCATTTTGTTCTTGAGGACATGGGAGAAGTCATGTTGTTAGTAGTGGAGTTGTGTTGAGAAAGATTCAATGGTTTGATATTTAAGTTATGGTGTACTTCTTCTAGTGGTGTCATGTGAACGTCGACTACATGAAACTTCACCTATATGGGCCTAGGGGAATGCATTATGTATTTGGCTACTAATCGTAGGGGTTGCCGGAGTGACAGAAACCTGAACCCCCGTTAGGAAACCATTGCACAAGGGATGTAAGGGTCTTAGAGTTTAAAGCTGTGGTTAGATTTCTACCTTAATTACTTTCTTGTACTTACGGATGTTTGCAAGGGGTATAATCACAAGTATGTATTAGTCCTAGGAAGGTCGGTACATTAGCACAGGTTCACCCACACAATACTTAGCAAACTAAAGAAGATTAATCAACGATATGAAGAGAAAGCACTTGACAGTCTTCCCATGTGTCCTCAAGAACGTTTGGTCATCTTAAGTAATACAACTGGCTTGTCCTTTGTTGAATAAAGGATTGGGCCCCTTGCTGCATTTATTCCTACTGTCTTTTATTTACTCGTACTTTGTTTACTTTCTTTATCAAAAACCCCTAAAAATCTATTTGTTAAGTATTTGCTGAGAATTCTTGATCCATACCACTAGCCAACACCTTCTGCTCCTCGTTGGGTTCGACACTCTTACTTATCGAAAATACTGCGATACACCCCCTATACTTGTGGGTCATCAGAGACCGAGAAACAGAGAGTTGTCGTCCAGGTTGTTAAAATGCCTCTAAATGATGACCCCTGGAGGTCCAGCAGAGCTAGGATCCTCTTCAAAAATGTAGACACGAGAGGCAGGATATAGGCGTAGGTTAGTAGAATTTTGAGCATGGGGAATGATTTCATCCTCTTCGACATGGCAACCCTCATGCCATACGTTGTAATTATGATCATCAAGCATTCACCATAAGAAGATCGAGCGAGGAATCACATGCATGGCCGATCATTCAGAATAGGTGCTGGGATTACAGATGGAAGCTCCTTGTTTCTTACAACATCCGAATTTGAGACAAAAAGTGCATTACTGGTGTACATATTATAACACCAGCATTCTTCATTGTTCATGCTAACAATGTGAATAAGAAAATCCTGACAATAATATTACTCAATAAATTAACAACATTAGAAATTGCATTTCTTATTCTACTAGTCCGAATACTTGGATTTCTTGCTTATATTAGTTTCGTAGTTGTTGTAAGTTTCAAAAGAGGAAGCGCCGCTTTTTATTGATATAGAGGCATGTCCACTTGAATCCTATAGGATTAGATCCCTACAGTATTTTGGATCAAGTGGTGTTTGATTGCACAGGAAAACCAAGAATTATACAAAGAGGTTGGAGTGCATGGAAATTTTCCTCCAAAATAGTGTGCAAAGGAATCCTTTGAAGGAATTCCTAAGGATTATACTCCTTCAAATCAAGCAGAATTTTACAGAAAAAATCCTAAGGATCCAAATCCTACACAATTCCTCTGAATCCCAAGGCAAAATCTAAAAAGGAAAGATTTGTGTCCTAAAAAATCCTATGTGATTCCTAAAATCCGAGGAGGGCCTGAAAGTACAAATGGATAAAGAAACCTCGCTTCATTGTGTTGCGCTCACAATTGAGATGCTGGTTAATAATACCTTTCATATTCTGACAATGAACGAACTTACTAGTGCTGGGACACCGTCATACACTATATTTTTGAAAGGCATATTACTGGTACTAATTCATTACTGGTAATGGCTCATTCATTTTTTAGGACATAAAGCGTGTGCTCATTCAGTCATATGAAAGGTAAAACATAAACAAGGTAGTTAAAGAACAACTTCACTGAATCACTCACAATGTATCATCATGGAACTAGAATTACCTTCCGATGTGGGATCCCAGCAGTAGGTGCAGCCTTGACTTGTGATAGCAAAAAGGAGGCCACCGTGTTCAATGGCATCATAATACTGTTGTCTTCCATGACCTGAATGCTCCAGACGTCTCCAAACTTGGCTACTGCCTTCTAGGTAGGCGATTTCACCGTCGAACAACGTGAGGAGCTTATAATCTGTGTAACCCCTAGCTTATGTGGGCACTCTGCAGATTACGATATTCAACAGCTCAAGAGATCCATCCCACGACTTATTGAACTTTTCTCCATACCTACGGATTTGCCAAAAAAAACTTTCAAAATATGCATGAGTTCATAAATGAGTATAGGTAACTAGGGGAACCCTGGCTGGCTAGTAGCATTACACGTTATATACTGGAGGTGAGGCATCCTTAATGCCACAAGTATTCGTCGATGGAGGTCGATTACTCGATATGTGTAGATGTTCTCTAGGCACCAGGCCCCACGCTAGTCTACAACGGCGAGCCAGCCGCCGTTCATGCCAACCCAGAATTTTTCGTGCACGAAGGGCATGATGGCGGTGCACCGAGGATGGTCGAGGGGCACAATGTCGTACACCGTGTGATGGAGACAATGTACCCTCATACCATCATAGTGCTCATCGAACCAATAAGCAGGTTGAGGCATTAGTAGGCAGCATTCATTCTAATGGTAAAAAGTCCATTTCGTGCCTTCGTTGTTGGCGATATGATCGTACAACAGCTTGCAACATGCGGCTAGCCTGAGGGTGCTGGAAATGTCTAGACGCTGAATGATGAGGTCGACATCGTCCGCGCTGAGTTGATTCCACTTGCATCGCCCGTGGAGCTTCAAATCGGCCATCACAGCTGGATGGATTTAGGCGGATGCCAAGTGCGGCTAGGGTTTTGTGCAGGAGGAGGGGAGCGTTAGGACTGGGTGAGAAGAGAGAGCATGGGGGAGATCATGGGTGGAGTGGGGACTGGGCAACAAGATGGAGAGGCAAAGAAAAAACGAGGGAGGAGATTTTACTTGCTTTCTCTGTCTAGTCAACAACAGCATCGAGGACACCACCACCTAGACTTCACTGTATGTTAGACTAGCACGCCACGCAGCTAGTAATTTGATAATACTCCTACTTACTACTATGTATCAGAGGTGCAGTATGTCTAGTCACATCAGTTTGACCATAGGGTTTTCTTTTTATAGCTTTCATTTCAACATAGTGTAGTACTACATTTTCAATGGAAAATAGGAGGACAAACTACTATTAGTTGTAGTAGCCACGACATGGACACATGTACTTTCATCTTGTTCCCCTACATGCAGAACTCGTAGGATAGAACCGAAAATATATACACCGGATATAATGCATAGTACGGGTGTGTCTGTGGTATTTTTGGCATGTTGCATGTTCTCATATATGTTCTAGTACAAGGTGCATGGAATTACATGTGTACAACATGAAACCGCGTAGCAAAATGAGAGACGTGCACGGACACCAGATTTCGGTCAAGTCAGGCAACATGCATGACTATGTGTGGCTCTGATTCACTGACATGTGGTCCCTTTTTAGGTTGGCCACACCTGCCAGTGAGAATTTGCATGCATCATGTGCTTGGAGCCAATGACGGAAATTACAATTTGCAACTAGTTGCACCGGCAACAAGCTATTGCATGTGGCACTTCCAAGTTTTCAGAAAATGTGAAATAAATCATGAACATAGATCATATTTATATAGTTCATCTATAAATTTCCATCCCCAAAAAATTACTAGTACATGGTCTGTCCACCACAAAATGAACAAATGAACACAAGATATTGTTCGCTTAGGTTTTTTCGTTTTCATTCACACAGGTCACATAAGATCTTATTGTAGGACCAAATATTGTAGATGCACAAGATACGACATAGCCAATATTGCAGATTTATTTCACATTTTTTGAGAACTAGAAAGTGCAACAAATAATAAAGGGGTGCAGGCGCAACGAGTTGCATAATATTCTACCCGTACCGACTAAAACTATGGCTTGCATACAAAAGGAGTTTGATCAAATTGCAGGCCTTGCACTACATTGCGATGAAATGAGTGTTAGAGTATAGCAAGTTAATGGATGAGGCCATACGATACAAATTAGGCGAAGTAAATAATTCAAGATACGCAAATCCCTATTCCATATGATCTCCCTTCAACCGTTAGTTATGCCGGTTCCAATCCTTCGCGTTGGCCAAGCTTGGGACAAACCACAACGGAGTCTGCCGCCAATTCCAGTCAATGTTTTTTGGAGGGAAATTCCAGCCAATGTTGGTTGAGAAACCAACAATGACGTCTTGAGCATTCATACTAAAGCGGCATATTTTAGGATGAAGATTAAATCCACCAATACTAACTGCATGCGACGAGGTGTATACACAGTTGCTCCTCGTTAGATCTCCAGGACCAAGTCCTGTCGCACCAACTGGAATGGTAATCGGATAGTTCAATCCAAGGAAGATAGAAAATGCTCCAAGGTCTAAAACCCTTCGCCATTGGCTCGGTAGAAGTAACCTATTAGTGTCAATTGAGAACACATGGCAGCAAAACTCAGTAGAATAGTTGTGAATATTGCGGGCGTGATGATAAACAACATTTTCAGCGACACGATAACCACCATAAGTAGTGTCATACCGCCTATAACTAATGCCCACAGTATTGATCAGAATAAGGCTACCACCATCAGGAGATCTTGCTAACCACCATAGATTACGACTATACTCATGATTACCGCCTAATTCAGGTGGCTCCGGAAGACGCACATGACCTTGCAACGAAAGGACATTCAGAGGTTAGCTTAGCAAAATTTGAATGATCAAGCTTGAAAATTTGAGGATGGAAATTTTACCCCATGCCCGAGGATCCCATGCATAAACATTGCCAATCTAAGTTATATCATAGACAACTCCCTTGTGGATAATTGCATCGCGGTAGCTAAACATGTTGAACTGGTTCTCAAGAACCATCCACATACCATGAGAACCATCAAGGAAGGAAATTATTGTGTCGAAGATGGCTAGGACAGAGAAATCCTTATAGTTCCTAGCAGCTGTGGGAACTTGGCCAATGGCTATCTTCAGTAGATTAGTAGGTTGAACAGCCGCCATAAACTTAAGTACCATGGGTGTGGCCTCAAAATCTAAGATCGCGGGTAGAGGAATCTGGCAACGAGTGAACACATTCACAAGCTCCCAGTTCAAGGCGAGGCCAATAGTGGCGATCCAATGTCCATGGGCGCCTGCCCACTTCTTGCCCTCACAATCTGGCATCACAGCATGGGAGGAGGACATGTCAAGCGGCGTCAGCTCACACAAGGTCCACCCAAACTTCTTCTATGGATTATTCTTGCCCTTGCTGCAATAGTAGCTGCCCCTGTAGAACTGCTTCATGCAATTGTTGCAGTAGAAGACATTGTACTCACGCGGTACCTCAGTTGAGTGAGTGTGAAGAACACAGGGGATACCAAACGGATGAGATTTCGATAGGGATGCACTATGTGTTGCTGAGTAAAGATAATGTTTGAAGCAGGCAACGAGGCTCGCGGCAGTGATGACGTCGCATCTGGTTGAGATTTCTTCAAGGGGCCATCGAAAACACCCTAGAAGTGTCACTGACATAGATCAATTGGGCCATCGCATGGAAGAGCTCGAGCATGTGGGGGGTGATGGCGTTTGGTTTTGATTGGGGTTTTGGAGGAGAGAGCGAGCGACAGATGGTAGGGCGAGACGGAAACATTCTATCAAACTAGGCGCTGGAGCTGATCCTAAAGTGGCATGGCGACATTGGCGCGTGCCTATATTGGTGTGCGAGTGGGAGTGGCCGTCACCGGGATGCTGGAGGTGAAGTGAGGATGGAGATCGGGGCAAAGAGAAATACGGAATGAAATAAAACCAAGCGTGCCTTCTTTCTCTCTGTTAAATCTACTATGCCTATCGAACTAGGCTATAGAGATGCTCCAAAAGCGGCATGGCAACATTGGCGTGTGCTAAAGGTGGCGAGTGGGGATCAGCGAGAAGATGGAGATGAAGAGGACGGAGAGAAAAGGAAAATAGAATAAATCGATTCAAATCATACCGCCTACCGAGCGTGGTTTTGCTCTCTTCTCTTTGTTTCCTGGTGCCTATCGAGTAAATAGGTCAGACCTTTCTAGTAGTACAACATAGCTAGCCTAGCATAGGATGGGGTTGTACTATCCTGTCAAATAAATACTCATGGCAGAGAGACAGTTTGGAGTATACTCGGAGCTCCTCTTGCCCAACGTAATAAAATCCTTGGATCTTCTACATTCATCATCTTGTGCAGGCACATTTGGAACAAGTACTACTGTAACTAATGAACACATAAAAGTTCCACCGGTAATTAAGGAACCAAAACTGGAATAGTACTCTCAAACTCTTGTAGTACAACAACAAAATGCTCACAAAATGGGCTACCAGTACCATCTGTACACCCACACGCTGCCACCTCAAATAAGCTTGCCTACCACACCCTCAATTTCCTCTCCGTTGTCGGCCTCTATGCCCCCATTACCGGACCCTGATACATTGCAAATGTATCTATAATTTTTGGTGTTCCATGCTTGTTTTTATCTACTTTCTTATGTTTTGTCCACACTTTGGAGTACTTTTCATATGATTTCTTGGACTAACCTATTAACAAGAGCCATAGTGCCAGCTGCCTATTTTTTGCTATTTTTGGTTCCAGGAAAGTCAGAAAATGAATATTCTCGAAATTGGAAGGGACAAAAGCCAAAGTGCCTATTTCACCAGAAGACTCCCGGAGCCAGAATATGAGACGGAGTGGGGCTGGGGCCCAGCCACACCACCTGGCCGCGCGGGCTGGGCCTGGCCGTGCCAGGGGGTGGTCTAGCCACCCCAGACTGCCCCCGGTCTCTCTCTTCGCCTATAAGTTGCCTTCTGGCCTAAAAACTCAGGTGGGTTCGACGTTTTTCTAGAAGGATTTCCGCTCCGCCGCCACCACCAGATTCCACGAAACAGCACCAGAAACTCCATTCTGGCACCCTGCCTGGACAGGGAATTGGAGGAGATCATCGCCATCATCGTCACCATCTCTTCTCCATCGACTATCCATGTTTCCCCCATCTATGAGTGAGTAATCTCCGCTGTAGGCTATGGGGATGGTAGGGATTGGATGAGATTGTTCATGTAATGGCATCAGATTGTTAGGGCATGGTGCCTAATATCTTTTATTAGTGCTTTATGACTTTGTTGCGACTTGTTATGCTTAATGCTTGTCACTAGGGCCCGAGTGCCATGATTTCAGATCTGAACATGTTATTGATTCATTATGATAGTATTGTTTATGGTCTTATCTGCAAGTTGTATACACACGTTGTTGTCTGGAACCAATGGCCCCGAAGTGACAGAAATCGGGATAACCGGAGGGAATGGCTTTGATGTGAGGATCACATGTGTTCACAGAGTGTTAATGCTTTGCTCCGGTGCTCTATTAAAAGGAGCACCTTAATTGCCAGTAGTTCCCTTGATCCCCACTACAAACGGGCTGGCAGGACAAAAGATGTTGTGCAAGTTCTCATTGCGAGCACGTATGACTATATATGGAACACATGCCTAGGATTATCTAGTACTTGGATGCTTTATCTTATTTATCTGTAATTGCCCTATGTTCTGATTGCTATGTGAATTGTCTTGTCCATGCAACGCCCGTCCATCCATCCCTATGCCTACGGCACTCGAATCCTACTATTTACTGCTATTGTTACTACAGTCTTTACTCTACTACGGGTGCTACTTTACTATTCCTACTACAAAACTATTGCTACTGATAAACTGCTGTGAGCAAGATTGTTTCCAGGTGCAGCTGAATTGACAACTCAGTTGTTAAGGCTTATAAATATTCTTTGGCTCCCCTTGTGTCGAATCAATAAATTGGGTTTCACTTCCCTCGAAAATACTGCGATACACCCCCTATACTTGTGGGTCATCAAGACTATTTTCTGGCGCCGTTGCCGGGGATCATAGTGATACATCCATTTTGCATCACTATTCTATGTCTTAATTCACTATTATTCATTGATATATTTTGTATTGAGAGGTGATACTTATGTTATTTCATCTATTTTTGCATGGTTGATGACTTTTGGAGCATGGACCTCTGTAGTCAGGATTCTGATGGAAAAGGTGTTGTTTGGAGGCAAAATTCGCGAAGATCAGAAAATCCGGGAAAATATACGGAAAATCCTATTTTTCTAGAAGACTAAGGATGCTAGAAGATGGAGTGGAGGTGTGCCACAGGGGGCCCACACCACCCCATGGCGCGGGCAGGCCTAGGTCGCGCCTGGAGGTGGTGTGGCCGCCCTGGCCCACTCCAGCCTCTCCCCTCTAGCATATATCATCCCCACGAAACCCTAAGACTCGGGGAGTGACCACAAAAAGATTCCACCGCCTCTGGAGGGCGAAAAACACCGAGAGAGAAAGATCTCTCCGGCAGACAGATTTCTGCCGGGGGAATTCCTTCCCGGAGAGGGGAGATCGTCGCCATCAACACCACCATCAAGCTGGACTTCATCGGGATCATCATCATCATCACCACCATCATCACCATCAGCACTCTCATCACCATCTCCATATTGCTGTAACAATTGAGTTGAATCTTGCATTAGTTCATAGGGGAAACTTTCCCGGTGTTGATTACTCTTTGTAGTTGATGCTATTGAGTGAACCGTTGAATTATTGTTTATGTTCAGATTGTTATACATCGTTATTCCATCTCTGATCATGATCCATATGATTTCTTGTGAATAGTTCGTTTTGTTCTTGAGGACATGGGAGAAGTCTTGTTGTTAGTAGTGGAGTTGCGTTGAGAAAGATTCAATAGATTGTTATTTAAGTTGTGGTGTACTTCTTCTAGTGGTGTCATGTGAATGTCGACTACATGACACTTCACCTATATGGGCCTAGCGGAATGCATTGTGTATTTGACTACTAATCGTAGGGGTTGCCAGAGTGACAGAAACCTGAACCCCCGTTAGGAAACCATTGCACAAGGGACGTAAGGCTCTTAGAGTTTAAAGTTGTGGTTAGGTTTCTACCTTAATTACTTTCTTTAACTTACGGATGTTTTCAAGGGGTTTAGTCACAAGTATGTATTAGTCTTGGATGGGGCGGTACATTAGCACAGGTTCACCCACACAACACTTAGCAAGCTAGAGAAGATTAATCAGCTATATGAAGCGAACGCACTTGACAGTCTTCCCATGTGTCCTCGAGAACGTTTGGTCATCTTAAGAAATACAACCGGCTTGTCCTTTGCTGCATAAAGGATTGGGCCGCTTGTTGCATTCATTCCTACTGTCTTTTTTTTACTCGTACTTTGTTTACTTGCTTTATCGAAAACCACTAAAAATCCATTTGCTAAGTATTTGCAGAGAATTCCTGATCCATACCACTAGCCAGCACCTTCTGCTCCTCATTGGGTTCGACACTCTTACTTATCGAAAATACTGCGATACACCCCCTATACTTGTGGGTCATCAAGACTATTTTCTAGCGCCATTGTCAGGGAGTGAAGCGCTATTAGAGAGTGGAAATGGTAAAGGAAACTTCTACTGTGAGTATTGTTTACTTCTGCTAGTTGCTTTATTTTCGTTATGGATAATTCACTGAGTTTCTTATTTGGTAATGCTACTACCACTGCTAAGGTAGTAGATGAGCCACCACCTATTGAGAAAGATGTTTTCAAAATACCTACAAGAATTATTGATCGTGTTATAGATAACTACTATGTTGGGGATGGAACTGTCCATCTCGGTGATCATTTACTCTTTATACACGAATTATGCGGGTTGTTTAAGTGTGTAGGTATTACTACAGATCAAGTTAAGAAGAAGTTATTCTCACTATCATAGAAAGGAAGAGCTGAGGAATGGTATAAGATGTTGAAGAATGGTCAAGCTCTGGAATGGGAGGAAATAGTGCCTCTCTTTTATTCAAAGTTTTATCATCCTAGTGAGATTCATAAAGATCAGAATCAAATATACAACTTTTGGCATCTTGATGGAGAGAGTACAACTCAAGCTTGGGGGAGATTGAAGTTACTAATGCTCAAATGTCCCATTCATGAGCTCCCCAACAATATTATTATCAACAACTTTTATGCAAGGCTCCCTCTACATGACAAAGATTTATTGGATGCCTCTTATGCTGGATCATTCACTCGTATGGAAGAAGAAGCTAAGTGGGATCTTCTGGACCGTATTCAAGACAATACTGAAGCTTGGGAGAATGACAAAGATAGAAAGTCAGGTATAAATTATGATTATGAATGCATTGAATCTTTTATGGGAACTGATGACTTTCAAAATATTAAAAATGCTTATGGTTTAGATTCTCAAGCTATTGCTTCTTATTTTAAGGCTTTTGCTTCTTATATTGAAGTGCCTAAAAAGAAGTGGAATAAGTATCATGAACCTTATAAAGATATTGCTAAGAGTGTTCCTGCAAGAAATGCTGAAGTTTATACTGCTAATCATGTTTTACCTAAACCTTACATTGAGAAAATGCCTTTCCCAATCAAGGTAAAGGAACATTCTATGATAGCTAGTATGGTTAATGGAAGTACAAGTAAAGCTATTGAATCTGATAAACAAATGGTTGATGAACCTATAATAGCAAATGTGAAAGACTTTGTCACTAAGTATGAGGAAGAGGGACACACTATCCTTTGTAAGGATACCTCTAATATTGTTTCACATAGTAGTGTTATGAGAGCTAGTATTCCTGTGTTTTCTGTTAGAATAAGTGATCATTGCTATGATAGTCCTTGTGATAGCTATATTTTTAAGTTTATGCATGATACTGAAAGTTACTATGAGAGAGGGAAAAGTGTTCTTATGTATCTCAATAATATCAAGTTTCCTCGTTTTATGCTGAATTTTTTTATGTTGCACTTCTTTTGCCTTCTTATGCAAGTTGCCTTTGGTTTCAATAACTCGTTTGTTTAAAAAATCCCCTTGCATAGGAAGTGGGTTAGACTTAAATGTGTGTGTGTTTTTGCTTCTTAATGCTCTCTTTCGCTTTAATTCATATTCCTATAAGAGCTTCTTCAAAATTATCATGCCCATCTTAATGGCTATAAAGAAAGAGCTTTTTGGGAGACAACCCAATTTGTTTTTTGCTTTCAGTTTGTTTTTTGTTTCTTTGAGTCTTGGAAGTTATTACTTCGGTAATAACCACTCCTTATCCGTTTTGTTTGGTTTTTGTGTCAAGATCAACTTCTAATGAGAGAGAAGTAATATTTGGGGAAGTTGCTGTCCCGAAACAGATTTTTGTGCTTCACCGTAAAAATTCGTGAGAGATCTCTCTATGTCGGATCAAGCTGTAATTTTTTGTGCTTCTGACCCAGGTTGTTATTTAACTTTCGTTAGTTTTGCACTTTTTCATTTGAGCATCAGAAGAGTTTCGAAAAAGTTGATCTTTACCTGCTCGTCTGTTTTGACAGATTTTGCCACTCTTGCATTTGCTTCTTTATTCGATTTCCTTTTTGAATTCTTTTTGGGTCTTCGGAAGGAGTTGCTACAGTAGCTTATGTTTTGATGGTTTTCAGTTGAAGTTGGACTCAAAAGGTTTTATCACTTCACTTATACTAATGTTGCTAATAAGAACTGTGTGAAGTTTTGTGTGAAAGAAATTTCCAAGAAGTGGAGATAATGGTGTAATATGGAAGAGAAAGGTTTTATGACTCCAATAATAAGAGTATGAAGATGAAGATATTGATGTTATTCAAGTGATGACTTCGGAAGATTCTACTAGATAGAAAATTCAGAGACCTGCAGAGTCCGTTTCCAACTAGGTAACAGTTCTGGTAAGAAAAGTTCCGCGGAAATACAATCCAACTATATTTTTGCCGTTTTCAGTTAATAAGGAAAGCTACGAAGCGAAAAAGGGACGGAACCGGAGCCAGGGTGGCTCACACCACCCTGTGGCGTGGGCCCTCCCCGGCCGCGCCACCAGGTGGTGAGTCCACCTAGGACTCCGCCTCCGACTCGTTTTCTCCCAGTACCTTCCTTTTGATACGAAACTTCATAATATATAACCCCCCGGATCCCCTGAGGTCTGTATATCGTGTTTTCGTTGTGTTTTTGTTCCAATCTGTTTCTGCCAGGTCGAATCCCATATTTGGAGCCACAATGTCTTCCTCAAGATCATCCAAAGGAGATTCCTTAGAAGATATCATCAACCCATACATCAGAGAATTGAAGATTCATCCCAAGGAGTTGTTGCTCGAAGGTGGGGAGGTCCGGATTAAAGAGGTTCAAGGCCCTAAAGGTGAAGGAAATCTAGAGGACATGATGGAAGCACTGGAGCAAGAAGCCTTTACCCTAGAAGACGAACGAAGATGAGAGGATACCACCACCACCTAAGGAGTAATTCGTCATCAGGTTTGGCATCCCCTTGGTTTGTTCCAAGCTTGGGGGAATGCCGCGGTATCATATCACTATCTTCTATGTTTTTACCTTATTAGTAGAGTCATATCATGAATAAAGGAGTTATTATGTAGTATGGTTTGCATTATGGAAGTCCCCCCTCTCTCGTTAGATATGTATCCCTTGGTGTGAGTTTCCGTTATGGAACATTAATGAGAAGTTTTATCATTCACTCTTTTGCTTAGCTTATATTAGTTTTCAATTCGTGGTTATATGATTTATCTTGTTGTTAGTATTGGTAGCACTCTAGGATCATTGACTTAATTTAGTTGGTTATGGCAAACCTGGCTCGGTCAGTAGCAACACCTTTTTGAGAGTTGAAAAGAAAAAGATAGAAGTACCCTAGAGAAAAATAATTTCATCATCTTTCTTTCTTGATTTGCTCATAAGTCTAGTATAATCTATTTAAGATCTTTTGTGCTTCCAAGGAAGTTTGCATGTTTGTTTTTTATCACTTGTATGTTTGTTTGTCTCCTTCAACTCTTGTACTTGCTCCCTAGCCTTGCTAGCCAAAAACCTATACTGAGAGAGATTCTTCTCGTGCATCCACTCCTTTAAACCAAAACCTTTGCCATTTGTGTCCACCATATCTACCTAGTAGCATTATTGCTATTCCAAGTAAATTCTTGTTTTATCTACCTCCCAAATTAAACTTGTGATGTGAAAATTAGTGATTAAAGTTCTCACGAACTTGATGACACACTTTACTTTCCTGCACTTAATAAATCTGAACCATTGTGAACTCTGCATGAAAGTTATATGCTTGCAAATTATAGGATGGGGATTAGCAGAACCGTGCTGTCACGGGGAACGCTTTCAACACTTGTAAATATATACCAAGTTGATACCTTGCTCTTTTGTTTGCGGATGTCGTCGATGTGAAATAAAAGGGGAGCTTGTAAGTCCATGGAGTTAGGTATGTGTGTTAGAGAAACGCCTAGGCCGCTGGTCTAATCCATGCTGACATGGTGGAAACCTGTAGTGTAACCATAATGATATCTATGAAGCATTCTTCTTATAAAAAAGAGAGAGATAGCTATTGATAAAAAGAAAAGAAAAAAAAGAGATACTATGAAAAGAGGAAAGATAGAAAAAAAGCACCATTTTCCCATGGTAAATAAGAAGATTGCTGAGATACTCATTGTCTGCTTGCCTTGTCATTTTGATATGGGGATTCTTCCGTATCATCGGGCAAGGGGTACCCCATTGGCGGTTCTCAATGATACGCACATACTTACGATGACAAGAACTTACCGGTAACTAAACTTGAGTAGCATGAGGAGCGGCCCTCGTACTCAAGGGACTTGGGATTTTCAGTTTATAGTCTGTCAAGCATATAACTCAGATTGGACCTCACTTTCACCTTAATCACCTAAAGATGCCTATGATAGGGGTAATGAGAGCTGAAAGCTAGTAAGTATCATAATTTTTGGGAGCTCTTTATGAGACTTGCAATCCCTGCTTCCCTCTTTTAAGGGCCTTTCTTTTACTTTGTAGTTGAGTCACTAAACCTATTACTTCTATCTCAGCAAGTATTTTGAGTTGATGTGTTTCACTCATTCATATGATGATTTATTCAATCATGTCTCTTATGTTCCTTGTTTTGCACATTGCTCTTATCTTGAAGTTTACTACTTTGAAAGCTTTCATTGAAAACCAGCTATTTGTGAACTCTAGCAAATTATCAACTATTCTTCGACCAAGAGCTAAGTTTGCCATTACCAATTCTGATTCACTTTATGTATCTTTATTGTGTTTCCTTTACTCACTTCAAGTTGAGTTATATAATAGTGAGTTGTCTTCTATTATGATCTATGTATTTGATGAATGTGATGCTTATTGTCCGTATTCTTTTATCGACTCTTCACTCCATAAACCTGAGGTCATGTTTATAAAGCTCAGTTTCGCTTGGGGACAAGCGAAGTCTAAGCTTGGGGGGAGTTGATACGTCCATTTTGCATCACTATTCTATGTTTTAATTCACTATTATTCATTGATATATTTTGTATTGAGAGGTATACTTATGTTATGTCATCTATTTTTGCATGGTTGAAGACTTTTGGAGCATGGACCGTTGCAGTCAGGATTCTGATGGAAAAGGTGCTGTTTGGAGGCAAAATTCGCGAAGATCAGAAAATCTGGGAAAATATAGAGAAAATCCTATTTTTCCAGAAGACTAAGGATTCCAGAAGATGGAGTGGAGGTGGGCCATAGGGGGCCCACACCACCCCATGGCGCGGGCAGGCCTAGGCCGCGCCTGGAGGTGGTGTGGCTGCCCTGGCCCACTCTAGCCTCTCCCCTTTGGCGTATATCATCCCCACGAAACCCTAAGACTCGAGGAGCGACCCTAGAAAGATTCCGCCGCCTCTGCGGGGCGGAAAACACCGAGAGAGAAAGATCTCTCCGGCAGACAGATTTCTGCCGGGGAAATTCCTTCCCGGAGAGGGGAGATCGTCACCATCAACACCACCATCAAGCTGGACTTCATCGGGATCATCATCATCATCACCACCATCATCATCACCATCAGCACCCTCATCACCATCTCCATATTGCTGTAACAATTGAGTTGAATCTTGCATTAGTTCATAGGGGAAACTTTCCCGGTGTTGATTACTCTTTGTAGTTGATGCTATTGAGTGAACCGTTGAATTATTGTTTATGTTCAGATTTTTATACATCATTATTCCATCTCTGGTCATGATCCATATGATGTCTTGTGAGTAGTTCGTTTTGTTCTTGAGGACATGGGAGAAGTCTTGTTGTTAGTAGTGGAGTTGCGTTGAGAAAGATTCAATAGATTGTTATTAAAGTTGTGGTGTACTTCTTATAGTGGTGTCATGTGAATGTCGACTACATGATACTTCACCAATATGGGCCTAGGGGAATGCATTGTGTATTTGGCTACTAATCGTAGGGGTTGCCGGAGTGACAGAAAGCTGAACCCCCGTTAGGAAACCATTGCACAAGGGACATAAGGGTCTTAGAGTTTAAAGCTGTAGTTAGGTTTCTACCTTAATTACTTTCTTGTACTTACGGATGTTTGCAAGGGGTTTAATCACAAGTATGTATTAGTCTTGGATGGGGCGGTACATTAGCACAGATTAATCAGCTATATGAAGTGAAAGCACTTGACAGTCTTCCCATGTGTCCTCGAGAACGTTTGGTCATCTTAAGAAATACAACCGGCTTGTCCTTTGCTGCATAAAGGATTGGGCCACTTGCTGCATTCATTCCTACTGTCTTTTATTTACTCGTACTTTGTTTACTTGCTTTATCGAAATCCCCTAAAAATCCGTTTGCTAAGTATTTGCAGAGAATTCCTGATCCATACCACTAGCCAACACCTTCTACTCCTCGTTCGGTTCGACACTCTTACTTATCGAAAATACTGCGATACACCCCCTATACTTGTGGGTCATCACATAGCTTTATTTATCAAGTCCATTTGGAATCACTATTTTTCAAGCTTAGTTTATTTCCGTCTTGTTTGCTTGTTTCTTTATCAAAAAATACAAAAAAATTAGTTCCTACTCTAGTTGGTATTTTCGTTGGTCTATTATTGGCTTGACTTATCATGCTTTTTATCAATGGTTGGTTTCTTTGAAACTGAATCTTATTGGCAAGGTGGGTTCATGGAAGATCAAAAATATTATTATAAGGAACACCGCTTGTCACAAAAAGGGAAACACTTATGGGAACAAATTGATAAATTGTATACCATTGCTAGAAATGTGTGCTCTACTTATAATGTTACTTATTGCTTTGCTAAATCTTGTTGCTGTAGGAGGTACAAACACCTCCCTTTTCAATGTGAGTATAATGATAACATTACCATATCTTCTTATGTTAAGGGAAATTATGACTTTTATGATGTGGAACAAATTGAGGAATTTATTGCTTGGAAGGGTGCATTTGAGCTTGCTAGTTTGCTTGAAAATATAGATGATTCACCTTATAAATATGAGGTTTATGATATACTTAAATTTTTCTTTGATAATTACAAGGAAGAAAATGGCTATATTCTTAAATATATCAATAGATGCTTTCCACAAATGGAAGAGACTAATGCCTTGCAGGATCCTATGGAAGAAGAAATTGATGAACCTGAAATCTCATTAGATGAAAAAGAGGAGGAGAGTGATGAACAAAAGGAGGGAGAATGGATTAGCTACCCATGCCTACCTTCTAATGAGAGTAACTCTTTATCCCTTACATTATTTGATTGTCCCCCATGCTTACTAAAGAAGCATGAATGTTATGTTCCTGAGGATTCTTTTAAAGATGTTTATAATAAAGCTCTAGTGCTTGTAGATCATGAAAAGCATGCTTTATGTGATAGTTATATTGTTGAGTTTATTCATGAGGCTACTAAAAATTATTATGAGAGAGGAAAATATGGTTGTAGAAGTTTTCATGGTATTGAAACACGTCTCTATGTGCTGAAAGTTTTGAAGTTACTCTTGTTTTATCTTCCTATGCCTGTCACTTTGTTCTTTGTGAATTTATTTTCATACACGATTCCTATGCATAGGAAGTGGGTTAGACTTAAATGTGTTTTGAATTTGCTTCTTGATGCTCTCTTTTACTTCAACTCATATTTCTTATGTGAGCATCCTCTCAAACTATCATGCATGAAGATGATAATATGTCTATTATTCTTGGGAGACCTTTTCTTAAATATTGCAGGAACTGTTATTAATTGTAATCAAGGGAAGGTGACCTTCAATGTTAATGACAAGGAACATACTATCTATTTCCCCAAGAAGATTGATAGGACTTATGGTTTTGAATTCAATTGAACATGTTGAGGGCATTCAAGTTGGAGAAATATATTGTCCCATACCAAGGAAAAAATTTGAAACTATTATGATTGGGACCATTGCTATCAAGGTGTAGGTAACATAATCATTAGTGGAATACAAAGTTTTGTCTCATATGAAATTGTTTTGGTAACAAGACCTGATCAACCTTATTAACAGAAGGATTTCATTGAACAAAACAATGTTTTCACCATGATTATCTCCGCTTACTTCTATTCTAACCATTTTAGTTTTTGCTTATGCCTAACTTAAAGGTGTTAAAGAAAAGTACTTATTGGGAGATAACCCAAAAGTTTTAGATGAGTCTTGGAAGTTATTACTTCAGTAATAACCGATCCTTATCCTTTTTATTTGCGTTTTGTGCCAAGAGTAGTTGGGTTCGCAGCATAGAAAACAAAAAAAATCCTACGGTGGGAACTATATGCCAAGATCTATCTACTAGATACAAGCAACGGGTGGATATACATCCATAGAGAACTTACCCTCGAAGAAAACAAAGCTTTGTTAACGAGTTGGAACTCGTGGATGATGTAGTCATACACTTGCGGATCTCAAGATCATGATGAAGTCCAGCAGGTCCGGCTCCAGCACGTCCATCAGATGCAGCTCCAGCAAGTCCAGCACCGCAAAGCAGTGGTGCATCCGTGATCGCACACACGTCTGGTACCCCGACAAACTCCGTCCCTCGCTCCAGCAAAGCAGTGGAAGCAACAACTCCTTTCTAGAAAAAGCCACCGGGAACATGTATCTCGCTAATCCGAGACCATGGGGGTATAATACTAGAGGGGGAGAGAGATCCTTCACGAGGAGGTGTGTGGAAGAAGGGGAGTGAGGGGGGCCTTTTATAGGAGGAGAAGCGTAACCCTCCCCATGGCCGATGCCCCATGGGGGGTGACTCCTCACCTCCCCCATTCATGTGGTGGTAACCCCTCCACATTAAAATGCCCCTTCACATTCTCTTTTAAAGTCTCCACTTTAAATGCATTAAATTTCTCCAAATTTAATGCTCTCTCATTCAATAAAACTCTTTTATTATTTTTATTCAGAATTTTCTTAATTACTTTAATTAACAAACATTCACATAAAACCCCCTGCAACATTTCAATATTACATGCAGAACCAATTTCAGCAATTTCACCCGAAATAGTTTTTGTGTCTATTGAAATAATTCCAGCGCTTTCTTAAATCTTTATCTGAAACATATTTGCTCCAAATGGTGTCGGTATCCCTTAAGTGTGTCACCCTACGGTTCGTGAATAATGCAGACATGATCGAGACCCCTCTCCGATCAATAATCAGCAGCGGGACCTGGAGATCCGTACTGACTCCCACACATTCAACGATGACTTATGTGATCGTGAGAACCTTTAACGCTAGTAACTAAATCCCTTTGTCTCGCGATATATTACATGTCCGAGATTTGATCATCGGTATCTCCATACCTTGATCTCGTTACCAACATGTACTCTTTTCTCGTTCCCGTGATATAACATTCTAGTGATCACATCACTTGCTTGCAAGCTATCTTAATGTGATATCACCAAGAGGTCCCAGAGTATATCTATCCGTCATCGGGATAGACAAATCCCACTCTTGATCCATGAGCCTCAACATAACACCTTTGTAGCACTGAACCCACCTTTATAGTCACCTTGTTATGGTGTGACGTTTGATATTATCAAGATACTCTTTCGGTGTTAGCAATTAACATGATCTCATGGTCTAAGGACTAATATTAGTTCGTATGATGTTACAGCAATATAAACATAATGACTTTGATCGTAATTCTATACTTCAGATGAATGTTCATCGCATCATTCCACCAATGTTGTGACCTTGTTATTAACAACATCCAATGTCCATGATCAGGAAACCTTGATTATCTTGTTAATCAACGAGCTAGTTCATATGAGAGGCATTACTAGGAACTTTGTATTTTGTTTATTAAACACACATGTATTAACGTTTCCAATTAATACAATTATAGCATGCAAAATAAACATTTATCATAAACATGGAATAATATAATAACCACTTTATCATTGCCTCTCGGGCATATTCCATTCAAGAGTAACCTCTAATGCGAGAGAAGTAATGATTGGGAAAGTTGTTGTCCCGAAACAGATTTCTATGCTTCACCATAAAAATTCGCGTAAAATCTCTGAACGTCTTTTTGAGGCGTGATGTTTTGTGCGTCTGCCCCAGGTTGTTATATAACTTTCGTCAGTTAAACATTTTTTGATTTGAGCAACAGAAGGTCTTTAAAAAAATTCGTCTTTACCTGCTGGTCTGTTTTGACAGATTTCTGCCATTTTCTGCATTTGCTTCTTGTTGGTTCCTTTTTGAGTTATTTTGGGGGATTGAGCTTTTTGAGGGAAGTGCTACAGTAGCTTGTGTTTTAGTGGAACTTTTATTGGTGTTGGAACTGAACCTAAAGACCTATTATATTGAGTGCACTAATGTTGCTAATAAAGATTGTGTGAAGTTTTGTATGAAGGAAAAATTTCAAATGTATGGAAAGAATGAGTAATGAGATGAAGGGTGGACTAAAGCTCAAGCTTGGAGATGCCACGTGTGTCACCCCAAGAAATATCCAAGAATTACAAGCGTCAAATCTTGGGGATGCCCAATGCATCCCCTTCTTCATCAATAAAAATTCCAGGTTTCTTCCAAACAACTCATTTCTATTGTTTCATGCACAATTGTGTTGTTCTTGGAGCGTCTTATTTTTTGTTTTTCATTTTGGTTTTCATTTTCTTAGTTTGCTTGAATAAATTGGTTGGACCCCCTCTTTCATATATTGGTTTTCAAATAGTTTGGTTTGGATTGGAAAAGAGTAGGAAAGTTCATGCTTAAGTGTTAAAAAGAGCTTGTTTTTGACTGTGCCTATGCTTTGTCATGCCATGCTTGTTATTGTTTTGGCTTTATGGTTACTATTCTATGTTGTAGCATGGCGTGTTATAAACAATTGAGATTGCTCAATGTGCCTTGGAAGAATCATGCGTTGTTTTAGCATATTAAAGCATAGTATTGTGGTATTCTCCTTTGATGCTTTATTTGGGTTGAATTGGCACATGCTCACACCATGTTATGACTATCCCAAGTCATCATAAGCCTTTATAATCCTTTAGTTTTCAACTTGTAGTATCACTTTATGCTTTGATCAATGATGTTTTGTCGCTCTGCTTGATTATGGCCATTATTGCTCTCTCATTTGTCGCTCCCTTACTATTGCTAGCCTTCAATTTCACTGAGTATGTTTTACTCATGTTTCCAACTCCCTAAAACCAAATATTGCCAAAGTGTCCACCATACCTACCTATTAGCATCATTTGCTACTTCCGTGCATATTCAATATGCCTTGTTTTCTTCCGAATAAAATGTTTGCTTGTTATGAGAAAGTTAGTTAGTAAAGCTCTCACGAACTTGATGGCACACTTTATTTTCTTGCATTTAATAAACCTGAACCATTGCGTCGTTCTTTGTTGCGTATATGCTTGCGCTTTATAAGTTGAAGTTAGCAGAACCATGTATCATGGGGAACGCTTTCAACATTGCATTGGTACTTAGTACCTCATTGACATCATGTTCTTTTGCTTATGGATCCCGGCGGTGTGAAATAAAAGTGGAACTTGTAAGATCATGGAGTTTGTATGTATGTTAGAGAAACGCCTGGTCCGCTAGCCTAAGCCATGCGTAAACTTGGTGGAAACTTGCAGCATAACCATAATGAGCATTCTATGAAGCATCCTCAATAAAAATCTATGCACATAGTAAATAAAAAGATCGCTGAGATGCTCATTGTCTGCTTGCCTTGTCATTTTGATTATGGGATAGCTCCTATATCATGTGAAAGGGGTACCCCATTGGCGGTTCTCTATGATACGTATATACTTACAATGACAAGAGCTTACTCGTGACTGAAGTTGAGTAGCATGAGGATCGGTCTTTGTAAGTAAGGGGCATGAGACTTCGATTTATAACTTGTCAAGCATATCCTCTTAGTTGTGTCACTTTAACCTTAACCATTTAAAGATACTTATGATAGGGGCAATGAGAGCGCAAAGCTAATGAGTACCATACTTTCAGCATTTGGAAGCCTTTCAAACATTTCAAAACCTGTTCATTTCCTTGTTGAGTCTCCACACATTCTATGAGCACTTTCTTGAGAGCATAGTGGCCATTCTTAGTTCAATGTGCATTGTCCCAAGACTTGTTGATTGATGCATACCTTGATATTGCTTGTTTTAAACTATTTGTATCTAGTCACTCTTGTAAACTTTGAAGGTGTCCTATGCATTTATGTTTGCTACTCTATGAGGGACAAGCTGAATGCCACTATGCTATGTTTTCTTTAAGTGAAACAAACAAACGTCTTGCAAATCATTGTTATTCATGAATCTTTTATTTGTGCCTTTTCATGTTGCAACATAGTTGCTATGTCTTATTGCTAGAACTTTGACTTTCATGTTATGATTGAAGTACTATGATCCCAGCTTTGAATGTTTCACAAATACATTGATCAAGTTTATGATGGTGCATGTCACCTAAAAAATCATTCTTTCTTTTTATCACTTACCTACTCGAGGACGAGCAGGAGTTAAGCTTGGGGATGTTGATACATTGCAAATGTATCTATAATTTTTGGTGTTCCATGCTTGGTTTTATCTACTTTCTTATGTTTTGTCCACACTTTGGAGTACTTTTCATATGATTTCTCGGACTAACCTATTAACAAGAGCCACAGTGCCAGCTACCTGTTTTCTACTGTTTTTGGTTCCAGGAAAGTCAGAAAATGAATATTCTCGGAATTGGACGGGACAAAAGCCAAAGTGCCTATTTCACCAGAAGACTCCCGGAGCCAGAATATGAGACGGAGTGGGGCTAGGGCCCAGCCACACCACCTGGCAATGCGGGCTGGGCCTGGCCGCGGCAGGGGGTGGTCTGGCCGCCCCAGACTGCCCCTCGGTCTCTCTCTTCGCCTATAAGTTGCCTTCTGACCTAAAAACTCAAGGGGGTTCGACCTTTTTCCAGAAGGAGTTCTGCTCCGCCGCCACCACCAGATTCCACGAAACAGCACCAGAAACTCCGTTTTGGCACCCTGCCGGGATGGGGAATTGGAGGAGATCATCGCCATCATAGTCACCATCGCTTCTCCATCGACCATCCATGTTTGCCCCATCTACGAGTGAGGAATCCCCCGTTGTAGACTATGGGGATGGTAGGGATTGGATGAGATCGTTCATGTAATGGCATCATATTGTTAGGGCATGGTGCCTAGTATCTTTTATTAGTGCTTTATGACTTTGTTGCGACTTGTTGTGCTTAATGCTTGTCACTAGGGCCCAAGTGCCATGATTTCAGATGTGAAAATGTTATTGATTCATTATGATAGTATAGTTTATGGTCTTATCTGCAAGTTGTATACACACATTGTTGTCCGGAACCAATGGCCCCGAAGTGACAGAAATCGGGATAACCGGGGGGAATGGCTTTGATGTGAGGATCACATGTGTTCATAGAGTGTTAATGCTTTGCTCCGGTGCTCTATTAGAAGGAGCACATTAATTGCCAGTAGTTCCCTTGAGGCCCCGCTGCAAACGGGCTGGCAGGACAAAAGATGTTGTGCAAGTTCTCATTGCGAGCACGTATGACTATATATGGAACACATGCCTAGGATTATCTAGTACTTGGATGCTTTATCTTATTTATCTGCAATTGCTCTATGTTCTGATTGCTATGTGAATTGTCTTGTCCATGTAACGCCCGTCCATCCATCCCTATGCCTACCGCACTCAAATCCTACTGTTTACTGCTATTGTTACTACTATCTTTACTCTACTACTGCTGCTACTTTACTATTCCTACTACAAAACTGTTGCTACTGATAAACTACTGTGAGCAAGATTGTTTCGAGGTGAAGCTGAATTGACAACTCAGTTGTTAAGGCTTATAAATATTATTTGGCTCCCCTTGTGTCGAATCAATAAATTGGGTTTCACTTCCCTCGAAAATACTACGATACACCTCCTATACTTGTGGGTCATCAGACCCCAAATCGAACATCTCTTTATTCAATAAAGAAAAAAGTCGACAATCTCTCAAAAAAATCAACCATCCACAAAAAAAAATCCATTGTCTAATGCTTCCCGTTCATTATGAACGGACAGTCACAATTGCTCGGGCACCGCGGGAGTAGTCGCCTGAGCTATTGGTTGTAGCTCCACGAAAGCACGCGCCTGGAAGCGGCAGAAGAATTTATTCTCTATCAGTCACGGAAGAAGATCGACGATATACAATACCAAATCAACAGGTCAGTGGCTTTATCCATCTGACCAGTGAGAGCCGACACGAGTGGTGAAGAGCTTGAACCGCAGCGGAACAAGTTCCTTTAAGGCATACAGTATGTACACCTCCATTCTGATTTAGGATGGTCACATAGTGCTAAATAACTTAAACTAGTAACTTGCACATGTACCTTCATAGTGGGTAATAACACGTTTATAGTGTCACGCAAAGGTCTAATTAATTAGGTTGTAGAATCATATACTAGTCTAGGTATGTGTGATGTTATGGTAACTAGCTAAGTTATTACGTCACTTTATTTTTTCATTAATTAACTCTGGAAAGACATTTAATTCGAGACAAGTATATACGCTTACTTGTAGTTCAAGTTTGTCAAGATGCAAAATATTAGGAAGAAGTTGGACCTCTTGTCAAAACTCTCTGTGGGTTCTGATAGTATATTAATTGACCTACCTCTAAAAGCTTTTTCTTAAAAAATTTAAAGCAACCTAAAATTTACTTGTAGTTCAAATTCGACCTAATATAGTTTTGATAAATCGGGATATAGTCATTCAAGTTGGCAAAGTTAGATAGGAAGTTTGAAAGCACATAAAACATGGGTATCATCAATACAAAATGTTGGTCCACTATATATGTCTGAAAAAACCTAGATTATGGCATTCAGATCCATATTCTTCGGACTTTCTTTACAAAAAGAACAACCTCGCTTGTCATCTCTCAGCAAATTTAGAATTGAATGTTCTTTCCTGATAGTTCAAAACTCACACCGACGACATTTTTTATTGTATATTGATTGTTTTTCAATGAGTATACTTTTTAATACTGTACATAGTTGGTCAAACTTTGTAATGTGTGACTTTGACTAAACCTAATATGCTGAGTAATATTAAATAAATGGAGTATAGGATAAGATTAGGAAAACAACATTTTTTTGAGAACCCTCGCAAGCTTTTTCTTAGCATCATAAATCTAAATATTACATTCACATTGATGATTAACCAAACTGCAAACAGAGCAAACCCAAACTCATATGGAGTAGTAGTAGTATAACTTAACAACTTCTAGGGGGACTCCACGGTCTTCTCAGGCGACTTGGCAGCATCCTCCGCGGGCAACTTGGCTGCTTCCTCCACGGTACCATCACCAAGCAGGGACTCGTGGATGTTGGGCAGCACGCCGATGTGCGCGATGGTAACGTTGGCTAGCACCTTGCTGAGATCCTCGTCGTGCATGACGCCGAGCATCATGTGCCTAGGGATGATGCATATCTTCTTGATGTCCTTCGCGGCTTGCCCGGCGAGCTCCATCACCTCAGCAGTGAGGTACTCGAGAATGACCACGAGGTAGACGGGAGCCCCGAAGCCTATGCGCTAGGAGTACCGACCGACCTTGAGGCAGCGCCCGATACGACTAACGGGGAAATGCAGCCCGGCCTTGACGGACCTCGACACCTACTTCTTCCTTTGGTTGCCTAGTGCGAGACTATGACTTGGAGTGGCCAGAGCAGGATTTGGAAGCCGGCGACATGTCTTCTTTTTCTTCACGGCCTTTATCGCCGCCACCTGGGTCTTCTTCTTTTTCCCATAGGGAGCTCCGGTCTTCGCCATAGTTGCAAAGTCTTAAAGGAGCAAGGGGAAGAAGAGGAAGAAATGTTAATTATGGAGGGCTGGTGAAGGTGCCCACGTCCCTTGTATTGAAACTTTAACAGTGCCGTCTTTATTGTTTTACAAGTATGAATTTTTAATACTACTAAAAGGCTGTGTCCATCAACCGATGCATAGGCCATGGTTCTACTCCCCTTTTTTTATTAAAATAATACTGGAATTGTTTTGAGTTGTGATGATGTCCAATCTATTCTAGAGCTTGTTCTGCGCCTGCGCCCGTTGGATGTGAACCATTGTTTTTTGGAGTACTGTTGTATAATATAGCCATGACCTTGGTCATTCTTTCCATGTTTCCTTATTTTCTTTCACTTTTTTGAAACATGGTCAGAATTGTCAGCATGACTGCGTGGGTACAATAATCAGTTTCAGTATGACTGCGTGGGTACAATAATTAGTATATATGAATTTCTAACAAATTTACAAGCAATCTATCACGCACTTGTAGTTCAAATTTTACCTACTTTGGTTTTATTGACAAAATGTTATTTAATTATTGTGAAGAAGTGTTTTTAAACCTTGTCAAAATTCATGTTTATCATTTACGGAAGAGGACACCATGCATAAGTGCTTAACTTTTTTATTGTTTTCTTTAATTTTCTTTAATTTATCCCAATAAATGGGACGAGTGATGCAGATATGACCTTCACATTGGTAACTTGGCTTAAAATGTGAACAAATAATGTTCATACATGGTTGTGACCATTTTGTGTAGCAAGTTTTTCGAAAGCTGTCCAAATCCATGTTTGTAGTTTTTGTCCAAACAAGCACAAATATAAGAGGACATCATTTAAGTTTCAACTATGTATCATTACACCCCCTCCCCCCAAAAAAATATGTATAATTACACACATTGAAATAACTATTTTCATATAGTACTAACATGCGGTGGAAATTATTTATATTTTGCTAGAATACAATGAGTGCACTCTAAACAAAATTAGCCGGACATACTTAATTACTAAAAAACAAATCCTATCACTTGGAAATTGAAAAGCATTTTCCTAAAAGTTTGGAACTCTCATTGACAACATTATTTACCAAAGCCAAGATGCTTCCTCGAACAAGATATAGTACATTGCCCGCCTCTTATCCGTACGCCATTTAATTTTGCACCCGGGCACGCTTCTTCGAGGGGGGGGGCGGGAAGAGACCTCCTCGTCGTCTTCCTTGGCCTCCTCCATGTCGTCGTCTTCGGACTCCTCCTCTTCCTCAGCCACATCTTCCGTCTTATCGGAGTCGCTCAGCGTTGGTGGTGGCGTCCCTTTGAAAAAGCGCTGCTAGTGGCTATCTTCTTCATCAGAGGAGTCAAACAACGGTGGCAGCCATGGCCCGTGTCGACTAAGTCTGGGCTTCCACGCGCAGTTTCGGGGCCTTTCCCATTTGCTAAGTCAATCGACTTGTTCTGGAGAGAGTTGTCATATGATATTTTGGAAGGAAATAGAGAGATATCGAGTTCTAAGAACGGTAGGTTGGGTGTTTTGGGTGAAAGGACGGGTGCATAATGTTACAATTTATAATGTCTATTTATAGTCGTGCTTGTGTTAATACCCTAAAAGTATCCCAAATTATCATTAATAGATTGTACCAGACTCGTCCCGTCAACAAAAAAAGGATTATACCAGACATGTCGGTTCTTGATTTTTCTCGGCACAGAGAATTCAGGAGGCGCCCCGCTTTATCCAAAAATTAAGAGAATAATGCAGATCCTTCTGAATTACTCAGTGTCTCTAACTTCCTCCATTAAAAATTAAGTGTCTCCAGTAGTACATGCTTATCTAGCTACAATACTACTAGTATATGTATACTCTTCACAAAGTTGCATCACCGAACTTGATTGATGGTGATATGGTGTGGGCCTCATCTTTTTCTGTACCGCTGCATCTCAGACTAGAAGTATAATCATTGCATGAAAGCTTAGATGGGAATGAAGGAGAAATGGATAGGATAGTGGATGGATGGTGGGAGGGGGCGAAGGAAAGAGAAAATCTACTAGTAGTGTGTGTACTAGTACCGCGTGTCACGAACCCATCGTAGTATGTAACTTTTATGCCGAAGGTAGATAGGAACCATGATCAACTACAATATGTGTGAAACCATTGGCTTGTGGCATTGTGAACCATATTATTTGGACTTTCTTCACAAAAAACATCACCGTCCTCACTGGGAAAATTGAATTTATTTTTTCCTAATTGTTGGAAACTCCCACATGCAACAAGGTTACTACGCCAAGATGCACCCATCTACCAATTCTAGGAACTCTATAAAATTGTAAACTATGATGTCAATATGTCCTTGATGACCTTGGTCGTTCGGGTTGAAATAAACCCGATAATGTCCATACACATGGTAGGACAGTACTGTGAAGCTGTTTTCCAAAACTTATCTAATCCCATGATTATAGTTTTCATGGCACGTGGTGCACAAGACATGATAGGACATCATGAGTAAAACTTTTTTTTGTTTATTTAATGTGATCATTTTCAAAACAGGTTCAAAATTTCCTTCCCTTCTGATGTTTGGCCGATCTTTTGAATAACCTTCCCTCCCGATGTTAGGGAAGCAAGTGGAAATTTCGAAAAATGGAAAAGTTTGAATTTTTGTGCCGCCAAGGACCAAAGTGCTTTCCTTCCTATGTACTAGTATTACACCTCGTCCCTACTCCAGACCAACACGCGGCTGCTGAACACACCAGAGACACAAAGCCGCCGTACCAAGGCACACATGCGCAGCTCCACGTTGTCCGCATGAGGAAAGGAGAGGAGAGGTGGAGCATAGAGAAGGAGAGAGAAAACACACGATTTGTTTTGCGTGCATAGGTCCTGAAATTTACTACTAGAGTGTACAATGTAAGGCCGCATGAGTACCTTGTGTCATAAACCCATCATAACTTTGCTCTGACATGGAACCGCCTTCAACTTCTCTTCGCTTCTTCCCTCTTCCCCTGCCAACGTTTTATTCTCTCAACATGTAAAACGAGTGGACAGAGATGACCATATGTCTAAGCGAAGAAATATACTACTCCCGCATTGTGTAAACTAGTAACTTGCACGTGCCTTGCATATGAGACTTGTCGTCGGATTGATGACAAGTACGCCATGAGGGGGTCCTCGAGGCGTGTGGAAGAGAGGGTGTGAGATGTATGGTGTTCCAGGATGATGAGCACACAAGTTTACCCAGGTTCGAATCCGCTGGCTTTGGACGGATCCTACTCCTGCTAGCAATCCAGTAATACGGCAGAGCCGGAATATTGGTTACAAGGGTTCGCCTGTGCGAGTTGAGATTGTAGACTATTGAGGGTCTAGAGTGTTGCCCTAAAGGCTCTCCCTAGGACGGCTTATATAGATATCCGGCCTAGAGTTTACAGGAGAGATCTGTCCGGCTACAACTAAGAGTCGGTTATAGAGTACATCTTGAAATACAAGTAACACTATGAGCCTAAGTTGGTAAGTCTTCTGGGCCTTCCCGTAGCCGGACTGGACTCCGTCTCTTCTCCCTGACTGGGTGCCCGTGAAGCAAAGCTCTAACCCGAAGTGGGCCACCCTGGTCAGCGAGGAACTGTTAGGATACCCAGAAAGTATATCCCCAACAGGAGCCCGGAGGCCTCCAAGATCCAAAGTCGGATTCATCATCGTCTAGCTTGATCTTCGGCTTGCAGAATCTTGAAGGGTTCTTGAAACTTCACAACAAAAAATACGATCCGAGTCTTAAAAATAAGTCGGACCTATCAACAGGTTACTCGGATTTTCCAGCTTGATTTCAAACTAAGCCGAAACTTGGTTTCTAACGCCACCTGACACAAGTCATGGTCAAGTCACGGCATCTGACAGACATCCTATCAGCACGACCGTTGGTGGGTCTGCAGTTCGCGGAACCGAGGCGCTGTTTCAATGCGTACGCGGAGATCGAGGCGACGTAATCATCGCGCGGGTCCTTCCCAGTTCCTTCCACGACACGTGGCGGTTACACTGTAGCACTTGCACGAATCTTGGCGCGGTTAGGCGGATATAAGGGGTGAGGATTCTCCTCCTCCTTTCTTCACATGTTCCCTTGCCGTTTCTTCTCCTCCAAATCTCCCCCGCATGCACAGAGCTCCTCTGCTTTCCCCCAAAAACTCCCACGCCGCCCATCCTAGGTCATCTGTCCACCGGAGAAATGGCTTCTTCTTCCTCTTCCGGCTTGGCGGCAGCGGCGGCGACGGCAGTGACGGAAGCGGCGGCGGAGAAGGAAAGCTTCCGCGGGGTCTGGATCCCCTGCGTGTTAGATGATGAGAAACTCCGTGGTGTGGAGACAGAAGGGCTCCTCCGCACCGGCGACTGGCGGAGCGGCGCCGAGGATACCGTCCCCACCCGCACAACGACGAGCGGGTCCACTTCGACACTCACCTCGACAGAGGTTTGTCGTTTCCTCCCTCGGACTTCTTCTCCGAGGTGATTGACCATTATGGTGTTCAACTCCACCATCTTCCTCCCAACTCTCTCCTAGAGATGAGCGCTTACGCTTCTTTGTGTGAGGGATTTCTCGGCATTAGGCCGAGTTTGACCTTATTCCGGTATTATTTCCATGTCCAGAGAAATTCTATCAGTGCCGGTGTTCCTTACATCACCGGTACCATTAGTTTTTCACTTAGACGCGAGCATGCATATCCCAAGATCTTAGCTAGTGACTCGGTCAAACAATGGCCAGCCACATTCTTTTATCATAAGGATATTCTAGCTCCCGGCAAAGCTACTGCTTTGTCGGCTTTCATCGACATAGCTGGCACGGCCCAACCTTCTTGGGACGAGGCTCCTCCGGCTCTCACTGATGATCTGATCCTCGCTAAGAGGCGGATCGAATACTTGATCAAATACAAAGGACTGAAGGGATCCGACTTAGTCCAATGTTGGGTGTCACGCCGGATCCAGCCCCTTCAGTACCATAGAGACCGACTAATGCACTCCATCACGTCATCCAAGAAAGACTCCCTCCGCATCAGCTCTAGAGCCTACACCACGCAAAGCTTCATAAGCCAAATTAAATGGTTGATAAGGGAGCGGATCGAGAGGAGGATCCCGGAGGTTTCTCTGGATATGCATATGGCGGTAAACCCCGTAGTGTCGGTAAGCTTCTAACAGTAAACCTTTTTATGTGTTTCAATCTTTAAGTTACATTGCAATACTGATATGTTTTCTTCTTTTCAGCTTGTTGACCTCCCCGAGTCGGAATTTTCTCCGCTCGTAGGATATCCTCTAGAGTTTTCTCAGGAGACAGAGGTGGTCCCATTGCCGGACGCTGCGCTCAAGAAGTGCAAAGCTCCGACAGTGGCTGTTGGCACAAAGGAGGTGCCCGTCGTGAAGAGGTAACTTTCCATCACAACTTCCACCTTTGCACTTTACTCGAATTTTTCTTCCGAGATGTAATGTTTCTGGCTCTATTACATTCTCAGAGCTAAACAGCTCATCAAGGGCAAGGGGAAGGGAATTTCTTCGAAGCCCCTGCGACAGACGAAGCTTACCATAGCTTCTCCTGACGTGGCTCCTCCGACTCCTGCCCCTCAACCTTCCGCAATGCCGGTGATCATTCCTTCTCCGGCTATCGCAGAAGATCCGACTCCTTCAACGGAGCCTGCGATCCTTGAATCGCAAACTGACGTCACCATGGGTGAGTCAGGTATAGATAAGGGTGAACCCTCTTTGGGTAATGATCCCTCGGCAGAAACCTTTGCCGGAAACCTTATCAGCAATCCGGGAGTTGCCAAGTTTGGCCTGTCCCAGAAATCTACTGAAGAAATCCAGCGGTTGGCCAGGCAATGCCTGGACAAAAGAAACTTATCTGCCGAATAAGAAGCGCAAGAAGCAGAGGACATCAAGCACTCTGATCTTATTGAACAAGTGCGTCTTCGCGATGAGAGGATAAGGGCCGGTGAGCTTCCAAGGGCTCCAGTGACCCCTCTGACTCTCGCTGAGAAGGTCGTTGTTGAAGTAAATGCGAGTTTGGATAAACTTACTCGCGAACAATTTGTAAGTCGGAATTCCAACTCCTGTTTTTCCTTTATTTCGTATCATATCCTCTAGCCCCCAAGCATGAAGTAGGATAAGTAATGCGGGTTTATGCTTCCTTAGGATGCCAAAGAACAAACTAGTGTAGCCCCCAAGGCTCGTGCTGATATTAGCAAAAATATTAGCCTGAGTCTTTAGTAGCTTTCTGACTTTGGGTATTCTGACTTACAGAAAGTATATTCCTATAACCAGGATTTGTTAAAGAATGTCTGTGATAAGCAGAGAGAGATCAAAGCTCTCCGACCTAAAAATGCTGAGCTTAAAGTTTCCAAGGATGAGGCCGAAGGTAAACATTCCGAGACTCAAACCTTGTATTTCATGTTTTCATAGTCGAATTTTTGCTGAACTGTTGTTATTTTTTCACTTACAGCGCTGGTAAAACAGTCCTGCGCCATGATTGAAGTGGCCGAGAACCTCAAGACTTTAGTGGTGGAGAACAAGGAGCTTCGCCAAGAGCTGGATTAGCTCAAGGCGGATCATGAAAAGAGCATTGCTCAAATCCTTGAGTCCTCCTCCATGGCTACTGATGAGCATGATCGTAAGATTGCTACTCAAGATCAGAAAATCTCGGACCTCAATAATGAGTTGTGCAGAGAGAGAGATCATTCCGAGGCGCTCCGGGCTAAACTCCAGAGTCTTCGGGAAGAGAAGACCAAGATTGACGACGTCATTTTCGGTACGTTCCATCTGTCTGACTTGTCTATTTTCTTCGACTTCTTTCAATGTCGGATTTTCTTTAACTGTTTTTGTCTATAGGTCCTCTAAACTTGACGGACTCCACCTCCGCTGAGCCCCGCACCCACCGGCTTACCCAAGTCGGTGACCTGCTTCATGACTTCCGCCAATCCCTTGAGGACATTGGCGAAGCTCTCAAGATTCTGGACATGCATAGCATGTCGGATTTTCAGGTGCGGGACAAAGCAAAGGAAATGCCGCAGCTCGTCCAGGATTGGAACATGTCCTACGCGCGGACCGCGGTGCAGAACGCTCTCACCATGGTCATGAGCCATCATGGAAACATGGAAATATGGCAAGTGACCAGAGGGTACTGCAAAGTAGATGAAGACGGCCATGAGCAGGACATCAAGGCCATTATGGACTCCTGCGCCAGATATGGGTGTCACGTGGCTGATTTGACCAGCTATGAGACTCCTTTCTTCACCCGCGTGGACACTCCGCCTCCGCCTCCAGAAGATTCAGTAGAAGTTTCCGACGATGAACGCACCACCTCGGATGTGGACATCTCGGAACGATATCAAGGCGACGTATCCAGCGAGCCGGCAGCTCCTTCCTCTCCTGCATCCTAGAATCCCGGAAATATTTGTGTTATTCTGAGAAACATGATGGGCATGTAAATATGCAGTACTATAATTTTGCTAGTGCTAATCTTTTGATCTATTCAACACTTTTGGCTTTAAATTGTGTGTGTGCCTGAAATGTTTACATAAGCACTTGTATTTTCTCGCCTATACTTATCGTTTATCTGGCTCTCGTCCCTTTCATGAGCCGGCTAAACCTTCTGCACGGAAACTTTGCCGAGCAACGGAGCTCAATTGCTAAACTAGTTTAAACTCGGAAACAAAGCCGGCTTCCAGTACCAACAATTCACTACTCGGAAAATACCCGCATCCAGCAATTAGACAAAGAACCAAAGTATAGACTAGAAACTTTAGAGTTATACCCAAAGGGAGCATTTTTAGAATCGGAAATCTAAACCAGAACGAACATGAGCATAAAGTACTTGGGAACATGAGCATAAAGCATTCTGGGATTTTCGACTATGACATGATCATTCAGAAATAAATGGCAAAAAGTTCTCAGAAAAACTTGAGGCAACCAAAACTTTTATTTCTCACAGAACATGTACGTATATATGATTACAAAGAAGGATAAACTAAGAATAAAAGGGACGTAGCTGAGCAATAATCCATGGTCTGTCTAACTCATCTGGATTTGTACTGCCTCCAGCTCTCTTTCTCTTCTTAGTAGCAGGTCTTTCTTTGATTGGACTCATGTCAGTTAAGTAGTACAATCCATTGTGCAATACTCGACTAACTAAAAAGGGCCCTTCCCATACTGGGGAAAGTTTGTGCTTTCTTTGTTGCACAAGACGGAGAACCAAATCACCTTTATTGAAAGATCTATTTTGGACTCTCTGGCTATGATACTTGTGTAACTTCTGCTGATAGGTTGTTGATCTCATTTCAGCAACGACGTGAACTTCTTCGACTAAGTCAAGATCATTCTGTCGAGAAATCTCGGCATCCTCTTCAATATACGCGGCCACTCTAGGGGAAGTATGAATCAAAACACTAGGAAGAACTGCTTCTTCACCATAGACCAAGAATAAAGGTGTGTATCCGGTTGACCTATTTGGGGTTGTTCGTGAACTCCATATTACAGAGGGTAATTCCTCTGCCCAAGCCACCGCAGCATGTCGTAGTGGTGCTTCAAGTCTCGGTTTTAGGCCTTGCAGTATTAAACCATTTGCTCTTTTGACTTGTCTGTTAGCCTGTGGATGTGCGACTGGCGCAATGTCAAGCCGGGTACTTTGCTCGTTGCAGAATTCGGCCAATTCTCCCATAGAAAAATTACTCCCATTGTCCGTGATAATGCTATGCGGATAACCATACCGGATTATAACATCCTCGACAAATCTTTTGGATGTTTCTCCATCACAACTAGTGACAGGTTTAGCCTCAATCCATTTGGTGAATTTATCCACCATCACTAAGAGGTGAGTAAATCCACTTGGAGCTCGTTTAAACGGTCCTACCATATCAAGCCCCCAGACCACAAAAGGCCATGTTATAGGTATTGTTCGCAGCTGATCAGTCGGAACATGAGCTTGTTTGGCGTACTTTTTGCAGCCTTTGCACGTCTTGAGTAATCGTTCGGCATCTGCCTGAGCTGTAAGCCACAAAAATCCATGTCTAAAAGCTTTTGCCACTAAAGATTTGGCTGTAGCGTGGTGACCACACTTGCCTTCGTGGATTTCTCTTAAGATTTTCACTCCTTCTTCCAGAGATACGCAGCGCTGAAAAACCCCAGAAACACTCCGCTTATAGAGCTCACCTTTAACTATAGTATAGGCTTTCGCTCGTCGGATGATCTGCTGGCTCAGCACCTCGTCTTCGGGTAATTTTCCATCTACCAGATAATCTAGGTAGGGTTGAGTCCAGTTGGGAATTACAGCCAAAACTGCTATTAGAGGTGAGTCGGATTTGGTCGGATATTCCTCATCTACTCCCTTAATTGAGGGAACTTTGAGGTGCTCTAAAAAAGCGCCATCCGGGACCTCTTTCCGTGCAGAGCCAATGCGAGATAGTGCATCTGCTTCCTCATTTTCTGCTCGAGGGATGTGTTGAACTTCAAACCCTTCGAACAATTTAGATAGATCATCCACGACAGCTTTATATGCTGCCATGTGTTTATTTGTATTACACATATCCGACACTTGTTGAGCAACAAGATCCGAATCTCCGTAACACATCAAACATTGGATGCCATTATCCTTAGCAATCCGGATTCCAAGCTGCAGTGCTTCATACTCAGCAATATTGTTTGTCGCTGTGAAGTGGATCTGCAACACGTATAGAAGTTTATCTCCTTGGGGTGATTTGAGCACCACGCCAGCCCCCGAGCCCCCGCGAGCCTTAGACCCATCAAAGTAGAGGGTCCAATATTCTGACTCAGGGAGGGTCATATTTTCCTTCGTCTCTGTCCAATCAGCAACAAAGTCAGCAAGGATTTGGATTTGATTGTTGTCCGGGGTTTATACTCAATATCGAAAGCTGAAAGCTCTATGCCCCATTTGGCGACGCATCCTGTGGCGTCACTGTTGTTGATTATATCTCTCATGGGAGCTAGGCTCACCACGGTAATTGGATGCTCCTAAAAATAGTGTTGTAACTTACGAGATGCTAGAAAAACACCATAAGCCAACTTTTGATAGTGCGGATACCGCTGTTTTGATTCTGTCAGGACCTCACTGACAAAGTAAGTCGGACGCTGCACCAGGTGCTCCTGATTTTCCTCCGGTCTCTCCACCACCATGACGATACTAACGACCTTATTTGTCGCTGCAAGATAGAGCAACATCGGTTCCTGAGGTTCTGGCACTGCAAGGATAGGAGCAGATGAGAGTACTTTCTTTAGGTCTTGTAGTGCAGCTTCAACTTCGTCAGTCCAAATAAAATCCTTGGTCTTTTTCAGGAGTTTGTATAATGGTGTGGCTCTTTCACCGAGCCGGCTTACAAATCGACTGACCGCATCGATGCAACCAGTTAATCTTTGTATGTCCTTCAGGCGAGTTGGCCTGGAAATATTGAGTATAGCCTTGATTTTGGCCCGGTTCACCTCTATGCCTCTTTGAGACACGATGAAACCTAACAATTTTCCGGCTGGTATTCCAAAGAAGCATTTCTTCGAGTTAAGCATGATGTTGTATTTTCGTAGATTGGCGAACGTTTCCTCCAAGTTGGAAATCAGTGTTTCTTTCTTTTTGGACATCACCGCAATATCATCCACGTATGCATGTACATTGCGTCCAAGTTGGTCGTGGAGGCAACGCTGCATCGTGTGCTGGTAGGTAGCCCCTGCATTCTTCAGCCCAAAGGGCATTGTAACAAAATAGAAGGTTCCGAAGGGGGTTATGAATGAAGTTTTGACTTCGTCAGATTCCTTCATCCGGATTTGGTGATAGCTGGAATATGTATCGAGAAAATAGAGGAGTTCCGAGCCTGCGGTAGAATCGATAACTTGATCAATTCTAGGTAGAGCGAACGGATCTTTTGGACAAGCCTTGTTCAAGGCAGTATAATCAGCACACATCCTTAAATCAGTGGTGTCCTTTTTAGGGACCATTACAGGATTGGCCGAGCACTCAGTGTGGATGACCTCTTCTATGAAAACGGCTAACTCAAGCCGTGTTAGTTCCTTAGCTATTGCCTTACGCTTTTCATCACCAAAACATCGTAAGGACTGTTTGACGGGTTTAGCGTTTGGGTTTACATTTAAAGAGTGCTCAGTAAGTTCCCTAGGTACTCCGGTCATGTCAGATGGCTGCCATGCGAAGATATCTTGATTTGCTTGGAGGAACTTGACGAGCGCGCTTTCCTATGCGCAACTTTGGCCTACGCCTATCTGGGTCACCTTGGAGGGGTCATCATCCTTCAATGGTGTCTTCTTCGTCTCTTCTGATGCCTTGAACTCCGGATTTGGCTTTGTCACCTCCTTCTTCATTGCGGGCATCTCTGACGGATCTATGCTCTTCTTGATCTCCTAGTACTCCTAGGCGTGCAACATGACTTCAGCAAAGGCGGCATTTCCATCCTCGTACTCTCGCGCTTTCTTCGGGTCTCCCCTGATAGTGATTATGCCGTTGGGACCTGGAATTTTCATCATATTGTAAATGTAACTCGAACGAGCCACAAAAGCCCAGTAAGCCGGACGTACGAATATAGCGTGGTACGCGCTCTTGAACGGGACCACTTCGAAGGAAAGTGCCTCCGTCCGATAATTCTTTGGAGTTCCAAAGGTAACATCCAAAGTGATTTCTCCCAGGGAATTGGCTTGTCTTACTAGGACAACTCCGTGAAAAATCACAGTGCTGTGGTTGAGCTGGGTCTCCGAGATCTTCATCCGGCGTAGCGTTTCGACATAGAGTATATTGATGCTACTACCACCGTCCATGAGGGTCTTGGAGAAACCATAACCGTCAATACGTGGATTGACGATTAAGGCATATTTTCCTCGCCTGTGCAACTTAGGCGGATGATCAGCGCGGTCAAATGTGATTGCCACTTCGGACCAGTCCAGAAATTGGGGGACAGCCGGAACTGTTGCATTGAGCTCATGTAGAACTGCTTTCTTGAATTTTGCTGGTTGAGATCCGAGGAAGGTGACATAAGTGTCTTTTTTGGTCGGAAATTTTTTCTTCCCTTCTGGCTTGGGATTTGAAGCATCAGCTTCCTCCATGTTGGAATCTTCCTTGGTCTCTTTGTCTTTTTCGGGATTCTTCTTTCCTTTCTTTCTCTTAGCTTTGTTGCCTGTGGTGTCATCTCTTTTGATGTCGTCATTGAAACGACATTCAGCATTGGTGTGGGACGAGCCCCCATTAGCGTCTAAGTGATGCACACATGGGTTATTGGCAATGTCGGCCCAAGAGAAGGTTTTGCCTGGTTGCTGGTCTCCTCTACCTTGGACCCTAGAAGTCCCACGGCCACGCCCGCGGCCTCCGCCACGTCCTCCTCGTCCTCCAGACCCGAAAGTAGCAGTGACTACTGCCGTTTCCGCGTTGGGTTTCTCTTCCGAGGTATTTTTGCGCTTCTGAGCTTGTTGCTTTGGTTGTTTTGCCGACTAAGGCATAACTAGGGCATTGAGCAATCCCTCTGCATCGTCGTCAGCATCCGCATACTTGCTCGCTTTTTCTATCATCTCTCCCAAATAAGTGACTTTGTCACACTTCAAACGATGACGCAGTAAACCAATTGGGAGACCTGCAATGAAAGCTTCAATCACAGTTTGATCATTTACTCCTTCACAGGAGTTCTTGGTGTCGATCCATCATCCGAGGTAATCCCGCCAAGTTTCTCCGGCTTTCTGGGTGGAACGCTGTAGGTCTCCGACCGTAAAGGGCCTCCGATATGTGCCTTCGAAATTCCGAAAGAACGCACTTTGCATGTCATACTAGTTATGGATGGTGTTCTCTGGAAGTTCATTGAGCCATGATCGTGCCGTCTTCCGCAACATAAGTGGGAGATATCGGGTTGTGACCAGGCTGTTTCCGCCTTTGGCGATGCAACAAGCTTGGAAAAAATCCTGTAGCCAGGTATCTGGCTGAGCAATGCCGTCGTAGGCTTGGATATGTCTTGAGATAGCAAATCCTTCCGGGAATCTTGTAGCTCTGATGCGTGGTCCAAAACATTTTGGGCCCACGTAGATATCATCGTTTTCGTAGCGCCGCGCCTTTATGTTGGAGTTGATCCTATTCCTTGCGTCGTTCGGGGATAGAGATCGTACCGAATGTCGGTTGTGGCTGCGGTACCTTGGAGCCGGACTTCGGCTTCTGCCACCACCTCCTCCGCCACGTCGTCCTTCTTGTCCCCCTTGAGAGCCGTTGTGATGACTGCTTGGTGGAGAGGGTGGGGCAGCTGGATTGTTTCTGGCTGATCGCCGGCCTCCGTCTGGAGCATCATTATTCTGGTTCCTGGGAGGATCTTCACTATGACGAGCCCCCTGCCGGCTTGTGCCGACATGGTTTCCGTCGTTCCCAGTACGGTGAGGGTTAGCCGGATGGCTTGCATGTCTAGGAGGTGGCATTCTTTGGCGATCCTCCTCCCGACGTTTCTCTTTATCTTCTCCCCTTCGATCGTTCGACTCTCGTCGGGGAGGATTTCTCGGATACAGTGTAGCAATGGCCTCTCTTTCGGCCGCTGGGGAGACGTTGCTCCAGTCACGCGCAGTTCTGTGATGCTGTCCTGATGATCCGGTTCTCGAATAATTGTCTTCTTGGTGTTCGGGGCAATGATGCTGCTCTGGAATGTGATGGGGTCTTACGTCAGCCCATGCCAGATATGTGCGACATTGATTGGAATCCGAGACTAGTTTTTGGCTTCCAGACATGGTGACCTTTTGTTGCTCCAGTCCCTTGTTGAGTAGTTTGAGTCCCAACTGGATTTCCTCTGGTCCTGGATTAGCCGATAGAATTTCTCAGGCTGCCACAGTATTCTGTACTTGGGTTATTCTGTACTGGGGTTGGATATACCCAATCACCCTTACTATCTTTCCGAGGCTTCCCCATCTCATCTCCGAAAAGGACGGTGTGGATCTGCGCGAACTGGTTGTCATTGGTATGACGCTTCCTGGTCTTCTGGTATTGCTTGGAGTTGTACTTCCCCGTAGATGCTATGCGTTTCTTTTCCTCCTCAATGTTTTTGGCTTCATCAAGGAGTACTTGACGACGTGCTTCTAGGGCCTGTGCCCTCTCGTCCAGTTCGTCAGCAGTAAGTTCTGCAGCTATAGGAATAGGTGTGGTTAATGCAACATCGATGAGTTTACGCACACCTTCAATGATCACGTGTCCATCCACCTATTCTTCTTTTTTCAGCTCGTCTGGGATAAGTGCTCCATCCGAGTCTTCTTCGTATTCCTCAGAAATCACCTCCTCTGTCAGAGGGTCTTTTGCCGGGGTCTTGTTCTTCTTCTTTGCCTTCTTGGCAGCGCCGGTAGCAAAGACGGCTTTGGGTCCGTTTCCCGGAGTCAAGCTCTGATCGGTACATTCGGACATCTGGACTACGGGATTATCTCTGACTTCCATGTCATCCTGCGCTTTGGGAGAGTGTTCCCTGGATCCTTCATCCATGGCTTCTCCTTCTTCTGCAGCTTTGGAGTTATACTCCTCTTCGTATTCCGCGGAGAACTTTTAGAAATCCACTGACATCATCGATTCATCCGAGGATGCGGGTACGTCTAGTGTTTGTTCCAATTGCCTCCAGCACAGAGTCGGTGTTTTCTCCAGTATCGGTAGAGCCGGATCCGGATCCAACATATTCGACGAAGTGCGACGCGTTCCTCCTGATGTACCTGCGGCTTTCGCGATTAGCTTCTTCAAAACTTTTGATGGTCTCGAGAATTGTGTCTACTCTTGCGCCTTGCAGTATCATACGTCGCAGTGTGTACCTTAGGAAAGGCATGTCTATCCCGGCATCATCAGAGCCGGAATCAGTGTCGTTGATATGCTCCTCCTGGATTTCGACTTCCATGGGTGGGTCGATCTGGGATCCGGCTTCTCCAAGTTGATCCACTCCAGATTCGACTTGGTCTGCTAGGTCTTCCTCAGGCTCGGATTTCTCCACTATCTCTGCAACTGGTGCGGGCTGGGTGGGATTAGGATTTTCTGAGATCTGGAACTCTGCCACCTCCGCGGACAAAGGGGACCCCGAAGATTCTTCTACCTCTATCATCACCGTTGGGGTGGTGGGACAGGTTCAGCAAAACCAATGTAAACATCGATCTCGCCAAAAGACATGATTGTGTAAGCAGTCACGGCGTCCCTAGCCGGAATCTAGGTCTCGTCGAGAACGATGAGAGGGACATCGCTGGCATAGAGGATGCGACTGACGGTGATAGTCTCGCCGATTCCGATTCTCGCAGATTCCGCTCGGAACGCAGATCTGAAGCTCACTTGCCCCACAGTGGGCGCCAAATGTCGTCGGATTGATGACAAGTACGCCATGAGGGCGTCCTCGAGGCGTGCGGAAGAGAGGGGTGTGAGACATAAGGTTTTCCGGGACGGTGAGCACACAAGTTTACCCAGGTTCGAATTCGCCGGCTTTGGACAGATCCTACTCCTGCTAGCAATCCAGTAATACGGCAGAGCCGGAATATGGGTTACAAGGGTTCGCCTATGCGAGTTGAGATTGTAGACTATCGAGGGTCTAGAGTGTTGCCCTAAAGGCTCTCCCTAGGATGGCTTATATAGATATCCGGCCTAGGGTTTACAGGAGAGATCTGTCCGGCTATGACTAAGAGTCGGTTACAGAGTATATCTTGAACTACAAGTAACACTATGGGCCTAAGTCGGTAAGTCTTCTAGGCCTTCCCGTAGCCAGACTAGACTCCGTCTCTTCCCCCTGACTGGGCCGCCCGTGAAGCAAAGCTCTAACCCGAAGTGGGCCACCCTGGTCAGCGAGGAACTGTTAGGATACCCGGAAAGTATATCCCCAACAAGACTCAGATAGTAGACATATGACATATCATCACTATATAAAATTATAATTGGTAAAGCACAATAAATTATAAATCTGATCTACATCTATAAATTATGGGTGTATATTTGGTCCTTGTACTTTGTATCATCATGTAGAAGTCAAATATTATTAGCTACCTAACACATGAAATTTTTGATAACATGGTCTAGAGAAACAAGGGAGAAGATTCTAGTATGATGGAGAAGTGTGTTTTGAGGTTTGTGTATAGCATTCATTATGCCGAAGACTATCAATAGAATCTTCTAGATGCTAGAATGGAAAAGATCCAACGGATAGAAATGCTGGGATTCGTGAGTCTTGATCCAACGGTCAACATTCAAAGTTATTTGTACACTATATAGTGGTAAGATAAGATAAGATCATGTACAAGTTAACGATTATTAGCTACGTGGGAGAAGATTCTAGTATGATGGGGAAGTGTGTTTTGAGGTTTGTGCATAGCATTCATTATGCTGAAGACTATCAATATAATCTTCTTGATGCTAGAATGGAAAAGAAGATCCAACAGCAGGAAATGTTGGGATTCACTAGTCTTGATCCAACAGCTGATATTCAAAGTTATCCGTACACTATATAGTGGTAAGATATCTCTATCTCTACTACTATAATGGAGCAGTTTTGAATTGAATCAATAACACCAATCCTGACCGTTGGGTTGTTAGATCCAATGGTTCAGAGAAGCTGTTTTTGTGTTGAATAGTACCTAGAGAAAAATCCACCATGCATGTTCTAGAACCATCATGTCACCACCCCCAAAATTTCATAGCATAGTAGGTTGTATTCTCTCTACTACTATAGTGGAGCAGTTTTGAATTGGATCCATATCACCAATCCTGACCATTGGGCTATTAGATCCAATGGTTCGGATCAACTAGAGTCATGTTGAATAGTACATACCTAGAGAAAACTTCGCCATGTTCTAGAACCATCATGTCACCACCCCCAAAATGCATATATTAAGTCTATTAATAATAACTATCTACACATATTGAGAATACAACCTACTATGCTATGAAATTTTATGGGTGGTGACATGATGGTTCTAGAACATGGTGGAGTTTTCTCTAGGTACTATGCAACACGAATCTAGCTTCTCTGTACCATTGAATCTAACAGCCCAACGGTCAGGATTGGTGCTATGGATCCAATTCAAATATGCTCCATTATAGCAGTATAGAAAAAGCACACCTTAATAAGGCCTACTATGTGGCATCCGCTAAGGTTCACCTGATACATAGTGGAAAAAGTAAAGTTATCTTTAAGCCTAAGGTGCACCTCAAGCTTGTGGGTTGACCATAGAGAATAAAAAAACCATTTCCCCTCTCTCGTTATTTCATGTGATCATTTTCAAAAAGGGTTCAAAATTTTCAAGATGCAAAATCTTAGTAGCTAGAAGTCGAACCAGTCATCAACTGATATATTAATTAAACACTCGATGGGTACCCCCAAAATCTTTTTTCATAAAACTTTCAAACCAACCTACAATTTATTGATTGTAGTTCAAATTTGACCTTTTATTTAGATACATCAACATAAAATCATTCAACAAGTGGGCGGGGTCAGCTAGGAGCCTTGAAAACTCATAAAACATGGGAATCGTAAGTAAAACACATTGGTCCACCTAGCTAATATGTCTAGAAGCTTGGCTTATGGCACCGACATCCATATTCTTCGGACTTTCTTTACGGAAAAGAATCATCTTGTCATCACTCACAAAACTGAGAATTTTCTTTCCTGATAGTTGGAAACTCACACCATCGACATTGTTTACTACAAGAAGATGCACACATCTACCTCCGAAAAGACATTTAATTCAAGAGCAATATATCACACTTATTGGTAGCTAAAGTTTGACTTAATTTTTTTAAATTGATAAGAAGTCACCGAAGTGCGTGAAGTTAGCTAGGAAGCTTGAAAAAATCATAGTACTAAAAACTTGGGTATTGCGTATAAGAAACCGTGTTCCAGTTTGTGTGATAATTCGGGCGGTTGCATTTTCTTTTAACCTTGGTAGGTCTCATAGGAGCGAGGTGCTTGAGAGTTAACACGGTCGGTGGAAGTACAAGTTACATCAAAGACCACATAAAGAATGAAAATTGCATCCAAGTCCATGCATTTAGCACAAGGACCCTGAAACTGAGCAATGAAGTACTGTGTTTTGAGGTTTGCGCATACTAGTGTTCATCGTGCTCAAGACTATCAGTAGAATCGTTCTAGATGCTAAGAATGGAAAATAAGATCCAACAGTTAGCAATGTTTGGATTTCTAGTCTTGATCCAATGGTCAATGTTTCAAAGTTAATCCATACACTGTATGAAGTGGTATGGTATTATACGTAAGAGATAAGAAAAGATAAAGATAAAATAAGAAATACTAGGAAACAATGGCCGATCTAATGGTAGGTCTCGTAGGATCTAGGTGCTTAAGAGTTAACATGGTGGGTAGAATTACAATTTACATCAAGGACCTCATAAAAATGAAACTTGCATCCAAGTCCATGCATTTAGCACAAGGACGACCCTGAAACTGAGCAATGAAGTGTGTGTTTTGAGCTAGGTTTGCACATACTAGCGGTCATCATGCTAAAGACTATTAGTGGAATATTTCTAGATGCTAAGAATCGAAAAGAAGATCCAACAGTTAGCAATGTTTGGATTTGCCAGTCTTGATCCAACGGTCAGTGTTCAAAGTTAATCCGTACACTATATGTAGTGCGGGGTATGGTATTGTAAGAGATAAGACAAGATAAAGATAAGATAAGAACTACTACGAATGGCTGATCTAATGGTTGGTCTCGTAGGAGCGAGGTGCTTGAGAGTGAACACGGTCGGTGGAAGTACAAGTTATATATCAAGGACCTCATAAAAAATGAATATTGCATCCAAGTCCATGCATTTAGCACAAGGACCCTAAAACTGAGCAATGAACTATGTGTTTTGAGGTTTGCGCATACCAGTGTTCATCGTTCTCATCAAGACTATTAGTAGAATCTTTCTAGATTCTAAGAATGGAAAAGAAGATCCAACAGTTAGCAAAATGTTTGGATTTGCAACTCTTGATCTAACTTGTCGTCAAAACTCTCGGATGGTTTCTCATATATTAATTGTGACCCCCCAATGGGTACCTCCAAAAGCTTTTTTGTAGAAATTTCATAGTAACCTACAATTAACTTATACTAGTTCAAATTTCACCTATTTTTGATAAATTGACATAAAGTCATTCAAGTGGGCGGAGTTAGGTAGGCAGTTTTGAATTGGATCCATAGCACCAATCATGACAGTTGGGCTGTTAGATCCAATGGCTCAGAGCAGTTGGATTCGTGTTGAATAGTACATAGAGAAAACTCCACCATATTCTAGAACCATCATAGCACAGTAGGCTGTATTCTCAATATGTGTAGATAGTTATTATTAATATACTTAATGTATGACTTTTTCTCTAACAAGACTATTGGTTAATAACAACTTAATGTTTGTTAAATCACATTTCATACAGTATATACATGTGTGGCATGTGCCTTTTACTAGTATATAGATATGTGTGTGTGCGTGTGAAAACTTTGGCTTGTGGCATTTATTTAGATAAATATTCTTCGGACTTCCTTTACGGGATAGAATGATCATGACATCACTTGGAAAATTGAGAATGTTCTTTCCAGGTAGTTGGAAACTCACACCGACGACATTGTTAACTACAAGAAGATGCACCCATCTACCTCCAAAAAGACATTTAATTCAAGAGCAGTCTATCACGCTTACTTGTATATAAAGTCTAACTTCATTTCATTAAATTGATGCAAAATCTTAGCAAGAAGTTGAACCGTACCTATATATCATCAAAACTCTCGGTGGTTTCCCATATATTAATTGAACCCTCTCCCCGATATATGGGTACCTCCGAGAGAGAGAGAGAGATCTCGACAAACTTTCAAAGTTACCTACAATTTACTTGTGGTAGTTCAATTTTTTCCTAATAATTTTGATAAATTGGCATAAAATCAATCAAGTGGGCAAAGTTAGCTAGGAAGTTTGAGAACTCACAAAACATGGGAAATCGTAAGTGCAACATGTTGGTCCACAATATATGTCTAAAAACTTGCCTCATGTGTCATTCAGATCCATATTCTTCGGGCTTGCTTTACGGGAAAGAACAATCTCGTCTTCACACTCGGAAAATTGAGAATGTTCTTTCCTGAGATAGTAGGAAACTCATACTGATGGAATTGTTTACTACAACAAGATGCACCTATAGACCTCCGAAAAGACATTTAATTCAAGAGCAATCTATATCGCGCTTACTTATAGCTCAAGTTTGACCTAATTTCGTTAAATTGTCAAGATGAAAAATCTATCTTAGCAAAAAGTTAAACCTATTGTCAAAACTCTTGGTGTTTTGTGATATATTAATTGACCCCCCGATGGGTACCTCCAAAAGCTTTTTCGAAAAACTTTCAAAGCAATCTATAATTTTCTTAGACACGAGGCTAGTAAATTTCTAAGCTACGTCTAGTAAGGGCGTGTGTAGTGTCTAGAAGTAGCTATGAAAACTACTTTTCCTCCAGCGTTTAGAACTGAAGTGGGTCCACACAACCATGCTAAAAAGAAAAATAGATTGTTATCCACTGACTAGTGGGCCCTACTGCCAATAGATTCTCTTAGACATAAGTCTAGCACTAGAATCACCTTGAGCAATCTTTTTGTTAGCACTACCCACTCCACCATTAAGACAAATGTTTAAGACTTGACACCGTGCTTGCTCTGATGTCTGGGGCCTATGGGCTCACTACCGTGGGGCCCCATTGTTATTAGTGGTCTAGTTATATCCTATAGTAGCCAACAAATGTTAGCTCTAACTACTCTAGCTCTTCCTTCTCGATGAATCCTCGACTCTCATATTTGAAGGATGGTTACGAGGGCAGTAGGAGGCGACGTTCCCGTTGATAGTGAGGTGCCTATGGTGACTTCGTCAAGATCAAGCCCCCCACCGGATCGTCTGAAGACACAATGTTTTGGAGGTGATCCTAGGGGTAGGATGTGCGTGCATGCGTTCATAGGGGTGAGTGTGTGTATGCATTTGTGAGCTTGTGCGTTTTGTAGTGGATTTTCACAAAAAAGAGAGAGATGGGCCTTCCGTTTATATTAAGTTTTGCTCGGTTTTCCCAAAGTAATTGTAATGGTCACTGGTGTTTAGGGTCTATGGGCTCACTATCGGGGGGGCACATTATTAGTAGTTCAATTACATCCCATAGCAGCTAGCGAATGTGAGCTCCGACCCCCTAGCACTTCCTTCGCCATGAAGCCTCGACGCTCGACCTTGCAGGATGGTTATGAGGGTAGTGAGAGGTGAATTTTCCCGTCAATACATAGCGAGGTGCCTATGGTAACTTCGACAAGCTCAAGCCCCACGGGATCAGTCTCAAGATCAAGTCTTTCTCAAGTGCTCATAGGTGTAGGGTGTGCGTACCTGTATTCATAGGGGTGACTGTGTGTACGCATTTGTGAGTGTCTCTGTTTTGTAATGGGTTTTCGCAAAAAGAGAGGGGGCCCTTTGGTATATTTATTTATTTATTGAGTTTTGATCTATTTTCCAAACATACTCCATGTAATGCAAGTCAAACTAGGTGACTGATGTTTGGGGGCCCACGGGCTCTCTAGCACAGGCTCCAGTTATCAATGGTCAAGTTAAATCCAATACAAAGTAGTAGACAACAAATGTGAGGACCGGCTCCCCTACCTCTTCCTTCTCCATGAAGCCTCTGCGCTAGGCTTTGAAGGCGTGCTCTTTTTTCGAGCAATGTCGGCGGATTTAGTCATGCCGATTTGGCAAACGACGGGGGATCTTGATGCGCAAGGCTGCTGGGTTTGGGTAAGTACGCCAGAGTTCATGGTCTAAGTTTATTTTCTTGAATTCAGCTTATGGGTTCTCTCCTTTTGGGGTTTTTCTCTATTCTACCCGTCTTGATCGACGATGTTTCCTAGGTTCAGCTACCGGCACAGATGGTAGACGCGGAGTGGTACAACATCGTTACCGATGCGGATCTTCGGCTCTGGTGTGACCGCGCCCTGTCTTCCCGTTGCCACGACTTCGAACTCTGGCCGTGAGTTCTTGGGTTGCAACTATGAATGTGAGCGCTGCATGTTCGTCCACTTGGTAGCGTACTCACTTTCGCTGCAGCGCATGATGATGTTGTTGTGGTTACAGCTCGAGATCCACGATGACCTCGAAGAGGAGGAGCAGGAGTGCCCTCAGATGCATTCCGAGGAGATGGCTGTAGAGTTAACGGATATCTCCAACTCACTGCACTCAATCGTAAATAGGATAGATGCTCTTAGATTTGGATAATTAGAGCTGGTCATTAGGTTCTTAACCAAGTATGGTCTGCAATCTAGATATTTAGCATGCTCATGATGCTTTTGGTGGTTGGCTATAGATTCCACTAATATTTAAGTAATCTACTTTTGTTTACTAGTACTCACCATCTCATAGTACTTCCACGTTAAATTACACTAGGTTAATTAATATGGGAGTAGTTGACAGTCTTCTTATAGCCTGTCTGGAGTTTGCGGTTACTAGTAATTGATCTGGTTTATGGGTTACTACTATCTCTATCTCTATACGAGTATCGCTACATTCTTTGCACATTTGTGCACCGCCACCATCGCGCACCTTCTTTACCTAGCAGCGTCCACCTTTCCATCGCATCCATGCAATCTCCAGTGAGTCCGCAACCATCCGAATAGTTGCTTAGGTGATTTCTATTTGAAATAGTAGATCTATATGCCACATTAGGAAGCTGGGGTCACCATGGATGTCGCCATGGAATTAGTTATAAGGTCCACTGAAAATAGGTAAGTATATGCTGCCAAAAAGAGTCTTATGAGGATGGGAAGCTTGGCCCTGGCTTTATTTCATAGAATGGCCCTCTGCTGAATAATGCAGATCTAGTTTGCTGCATATCATTCATAAACAGATTGTTGTTTGTTGGTGTCCTACATTGTTGAGTTCTTTAAATTATATTTTTCGTTAAAGGGGAACACGCCCAATCCTTGGCATCAGATTAATGCACTTCTTTGCATTGCGAAGTTGATGTGTTCTTTCCTAAAATTTACTGGTTTTGCTGCATTTCATTTAGCATCATGCACATGTCCCACCCGTGGAGGAGCCATTATCGAGTCACAAGTGTTTTTATGTATCCAACTGCTTTGCTAGAATTTCAATACCCTATGCTTTGTCCCTGAAAAAATAATTATAAAGAGCGCTTTATTACTTTAAATGTCCCCTAAAATATACTGATCATTTTTATTGCATCATTATTTACAAAAACAAAGTCATTCAGATCTATTGCCACTTACTAAGGCCAGGACTGCTCATGTGCCAGCTAAGAAGGCAAACCCTGAAGAACGGCCCTTTTCATGTCGGTTATGTTTCCCATGTTTGGGAAATATGCCTCTATGGTTCTTTGTCATTTGCGGTACCACTATGGAGCCTGCATGATGTGTGCAGCTGAACTTGGATTTTTTTGAAGCCATAATTTGGTTTAATTTTTTTGAAATGAGAATCTGATTTAATTTTGGATTTGTTATCTACAGATTCCACCTTACTCATATTGCTCATGGCGTAATGGTGCTGGTCACTACAAGGATATGATAATTTCCCATCTCCGAGAGAAATACAAAGCTCATAGACACATGATTTTGTGCCTTCAAGAGAAAGTGAAACACCAGGACGAACATATTAGGCGCCTGAAGGAAGAAGTGGCCACATCCACTAAGTGGATAGCTGATTTGACTGTAGGATGGAATAAATCACTTTCAGCTGCTCATGATGCTTTTGTTGATTTTCAAAAGTTCGTGAAGGACAACTTAGTTCTCGAGTCGCCTAATGTGGATGGCGAAGAGCTGATTGGCCAGTGTAGGAGTTCGCAGCATAGAAAACAAAAAATTCCTACGATGGGAACTATACGCCAAGATCTATCTACTAGATACAAGCAATGGATGGATATACATCCATGAAGAACTTACCCTCGAAGACAACAAAGCTTTGTTAACAATATGGAACTCGTGGATGATGTAGTCGTACACTTGCCGATCTCAAGATCGTGATGAAGTCCAGCAGGTCCGGCTCCATCACGTCCTTCAGATCCAGCTCCAGCAAGTCCAGCACCACCAAGTCCAGCACCGCAAAGCAGCAGTGCATCTGTGATCGCACACACGTCCGATACCCCGACAACCTCCATCCCTCGCTCCAGCAAAGCAGCGGAAGCAGCAACTCCTTTCTAGATAAAGCCACCAGGAACATGTATCTCGTTAATCCGAGACCATGGGGAATAATACTAGAGAGGGAGAGAGATCCTTCATGAGGAGGTGTGAGGAAGAAGGGGTAGCCCTCCCCTATGGCCGGCGCCCCATGGGAGGGTGACTCCTCACCTCCCCCATTCATGTGGTGGTAACTCCTCCACATTAAAATGCCCCTTCACATTCTCTTTAAAGTCTCCACTTTAAATGCATTAAATTTCTCCAAATTTAATGCTCTCTCATTTAATAAAACTCTTTTATTAATTTTATTCAGAATTTTATTAATTACTTTAATTAACAAACATTCCCATAAAACCCCCTGCAACATTTCAATATTACATGCAGAACCAATTTCAGCAATTTCAGCCGAAACAGTTTTGGTGTCTATTGAAATAATTCCACCGCTTTCTTAAATCTTTATCTGAAACATATTTGCTCCAAATGGTGTCGGTATCCCTTAAGTTGTCACCCTACGGTTCGCGAATAATGTAGACATGATCAAGACCCCTCTCCGATCAATAATCAGCAGTGGGGCCTGGAGATCCGAACTGACTCCTACACATTCAATGATGACTTCTGTGATCGTGAGAACCTTTAACGCTAGTAACTAAATCCCTTTGTCTCGTGATATATTACATGTCCGAGATTCGATCATCGGCATCCAAATACCTAGTTTAATCTCGTGACCGACATGCACTCATTTCTCGTTCCCGTGATATAACATTCTAATGATCACATCACTTGCTTGTAAGCTATTTTAATGTGATATCACCGAGAGGGCCCAGAGTATATCTATCCGTCATCGGGATGGAAAAATACCACTCTTGATCCATGAGCCTCAACATAACACCTTCGTAGCACTGAACCCACCTTTATAGTCACCTTGTTACGGTGTGACGTTTGATGTTATCAAGATACTCTTCCGGTGCTAGCAATTAACATGATCTCCTGGTCTAAGGACTAAGATTACTTCGTTTGATGTTATAGCAATATAAACATAATGACTCTGATCGTAATGCTATACTTCGGATGAATGTTCATCACATCATTCACTAATGTTGTGACCTCGTTATTAACAATATCCAATGTCCATGATCAGGAAACCTTGATCATCTTGTTAATCAACGAGCTAGTTTATATGAGAGGCATTAGTAGGAACTTTGCATTTTGTTTATTAAACACACATGTATTAATGTTTCCAATTAATACAATTATAGCATGCAAAATAAACATTTATCATAAACATGGAATACGATAATAACCACTTTATTATTGCCTCACGGGCAAATTCCCTTCAGTCTCCCACTTGCACTAGAGTCAATAATCTAGTTTGAAAAACTTTTGCGTATTGAACACCTATGTCTTTCTGGTGTTGCATATACGCTATTGCTAGTGGTTAACATAATCTCAGGATCTGATAGTTTCAGGTCCGTGTGTATTTGCATGTCTTTGCGTTTCTATGCATCACTCATGCTCAAGTGAGATGGCATTGTATAAATTTGGTCCTTTGGTGAGACCTTTAGTTCGTTCGGGTTAAAATATGTTGATATTATTGTCATACAATATATCTTCATAGTATAAGCCCACTTTGAACCACAGCTAGTTTGATAGCAAACTTCTTAACACAAATGCCCTCCTTTGCTGATACTATTGCAGTCATATACTTAGCCTTTTGTCGTAGTATCCGTCACAATGTTTCAACTTTGGAACTTATCCAAATCCATCATGGAACATCCTTTCCATTACATTGTGCCACCCATAGTCTAAATTTAGATAAATTTAATTTGTATCTTGTGACAAAACTAGTATCAATGTAACACTTTACAATGAACTACCTTTAACTATTTGTCACTTATACATGATATATTCTTAGTTCTTCCAAAGCTCATAAGAATATCTTTACTATTGTCCAATGATCATCTTATGAATCATTCTGGTATGTGCTCATAACATTTAGAGCATAGGAAATTCTGGATATATACATATCACGGTATAATCGATAAAAATCTTCCTGTGATTTTACTCACCAAGTGTTGAAACACTTGAATCTTGATACAATCATTTCCATGCATCAAGAACCTTTCTTGTTGTTTCTATATTGAACCCTTTCAATATCTCATATATGTATGTCTTGCAAAACCATATTAGCACCTCAATCTATACATATAGATATTGATGCCAAATATTCCGGTTTTTTCCAAGTCTTTCATCGAAATCTTATTTTAATGAAATTCTTAACTTGTGTCAATACAAGATACATCATATCCAATCAACAATATGTCCTCTACATAATGTATTAGAAATATGTCTCAGCGCTCCCACTTAATTTCTTGCAAATGCAAGCATCTTCATCATCTCCGATGAAATTAAACTCATTTAACATTTTCATCATGGTGAAGATTCCAACTCCGCTATGCTCACTTCAACTATTGAAGTTTCCATGCCCTTTTAGCACCCTTTGAATTAACAAAACCCTTCGGACCATGTCATGTACACGTCCTAGGTAACCATTCTATTAGAAGAACCTTGTTTTGTTTATTCAACTACCATATACCAAATTATATGTAGTGGTTGCTACATTAATCCGTCAAGACTAAAAATCGCTATGAAAGATCAAATCTTGTCATAGTCAACTCCTTGAACATTGTTGTAAACTTCTTTCCGATATGTCGAATATTTCATAGATGTTAAACATCCATGTCTATTTCTTTATAGATCCAAACACGACCGATAGGCTTTACGCCTTTTCAAAGGGTCTTCCAAATTCAGAAACATGACTTCTCGTGTATGGATACTATCACGGATTCTATGACTTATAGCCATTTTATGGAGTCAGGGCCCATCATCGCTTCTTTGCATGTAGTCGGTTCATCATTATCAAAACAATAACGAATTGCTTATCAAATCACACTATTTGATTCATACCGACCCACATGGTTCAACAAGAACTCTAATCTCCGAGATCACACTCTTTGTAATCACGGGAGCCATGAGCATTGTGGCCACCACCGGGACACTTTCCGGCGCTGCGCTACTTAGCACTATACCTGGGCATGTTCCGGGTCGGGCCTGACAAAGCCCGCCCGTGCAAAACCTAGGCCCGAGCCTGGCCCGGCCAAAAAAGTGAGCCCAAGCCTGGCCCGTGGCACACTTATTTCTTCAGGCCGCCGGGCTGCAGGCCGGGCTTCTCCCTATTTTTAGCTTTCCTCAGGCCCGAGCCCGGCCCGTGCATCCTTCGGGCCGCAATTGTGAAGCCCAGGCTGAGCCCGCGGGCCTTAAAAGCCCGGCCCATCGGGCTTTTTTCGGGCCGGGCTGGCCGGGCCGGGCTGGCCATGCCCAGGGCCGCTTAGCACATATAGCTAAGGTTCAACAACCTTATCAATGTTCTATTGTCCTCCCACTTAACTTTTCACGAAAAATTCCTTCTCAAGAAACTTGATGTTCCAAGTAACAAACTCTTTTGTCCTTGGTGTTACGTCGAAATTCCCAACAAATGCTTTGGGATAACCTACAAAGACGTGCTTATCCGACTTTGGTTGTAAACATTTTACTTATGCATAGCACACCAAAATTTAAGAAAAGACAATTCGGGTTTTATCCCAAACCATAACTTATATGGTGTCATTTCAACGGATCACGATGGTGCTCTTTTCAGTGTAAAAGCGGTAGTCTCTAAAGCTTCAATCCTTAAAACATAATGGCAGTTTTATAAATGACACCTTTGATCTTACCATGTCAAACATGGTTTGATTTGATCTCTCGAATATTCCATACTCCTATGGTTTATCGGGAAACACAAATCATGGAACAATTCCTCAAATCTTAGGTGTTTTTCTAAACATGTAACTCAAATATCTTCCTTTATAATCAAATCATAAACTCTTTTATTTTCTTATTACAATGATTTTTCACTTCATCTTGAAAGTCTTTGAAATTTTTTCAAATGTTTCATACTTCTTCCTTATTAAGTAAATATATAGATATATTCACTCACATTTCTAGAGAAAGCATATGAAGCAAAAAGATCCATCGCATATGGCTACAAATAATGGACTATGCACATCAACATGCACAATTTCCAATAAGCCAGTCATCTGTTCCTCTTTGGCCTATGAACGGAGTTTCAATTATCTCAAGGAAAGTCTCACAAGCATCAATTGATCAAAATCAAAGACTCCAAAAATCCATCAACATGGATTTTCTTCATGTTTTCTTTTCAATATAATTCAAACAGCGGTGTCACTTCATAAGTGATCTTCCAATCATTTGTCTTATGACATTTTAGCAATAGTTTTTATGGATGTGATTTCTCCCACTAGACTTGTAAAAGTTCATCCATCCTTTATGGAATACGGTAATTATTTGAACAACCATTGTTCTCGTAATACTAGAACAAAATAACAATTATTAAAAAAAATCTTGAAGGCTAGGTTTGATGACAACGAAAACACAATAACACTTTATTTGTTTTCGATGAACATCATCACTTATTCTCTTGCTAGTTACTTAGGCTATTGCAGTTCATGAATTGTGTTGTTCTATATGACACTTCACACCAACCAATTCGGTATCCAATACCTCAGAACCACATTGTTTAACAAGCAAGGAATACAACCATAACATGTATATCTTCTATATACCTAAGTTGGAATCTCCAACCTTTTCTTTTGTGCCAAATATTTTATAGATTCTCTTTCAACAATTCCTTTTCTTTTAAAAGAATCTATCAACATCAATAGCGGTGTCATTCACATGACACATAGTACAAAGTGTATATAGTCAAATACTAATACCTTTGGACTTGCACTTTTAAGTGGATCACTATCATCAAATGTTTGGTGTTCTTTCAAAAATCCATTCTTTAGTAATCTATTAGTGTAGTAAACATTTTACCTACATCTTCTATTCATCCTTATCATGACAACTTTCATGATCAAGCTACTATAGCCTGTAAGGAAGAATCGTGAGTATAATGTTAGTTCCCAAAACCTTTTGGGAGATTCGGATGCTTAGCATCTCCATCCTTCACAAATTCTCATACAATATGGGAACATGTATTTTGCTAAATTATACTCTATCATAATGCAACCAAAAATATTGTTTCAGGTATCACAATATCTTTCACACATGATGGTTTCTGAAACAATTTTCAGCTCCTATATAATCTTGATATTAAAACAACTTGTGAATATCAATAATCATGGAGGCAAACATGATACTTTAGATACTAACATTGGAATTCTTACTCTTGATTTAATACTACTTATTAAACTTCATGGAGTAAATAGAGTTTTCTGAAAGTTTGCAATAGGACTTATAAACTTTAAATTGACATTCTAAACAATACGATACCAGTTCGTAAAGTAAATATCCAGAATTCTATAGTTCTCTTATCTCAATTAAAACTAAGAATAAGGTAGTGAACAGACGCCTAATGACTACAACAAATTATGCAAATTCACTTTGATTTAGTTTATGACAAATTGAGTTCGACTAATCCAAATTAGAAATGAACTCCCACTCAAAAACGACATCCCTTGTGCCTTTTTGGTGATTACATGAACCAAATCCACTACACCAAGTCCGATCATCACGTGAGTCAGTGTAGCTTCAAAGGCGAGCATCAATATGGGCATCATATCAACTATATGACTCATGCTTAACCTTTCGATCCGTGTTCCGAGGCCATGTTTGTACATGCTAGGCTCGCCAAGTAAGAACCTTAGTACTCGCATGTGTAAAACTGTCTTACACCCGTTTGTATGAAAGCGCAGAGTCGAGTACACCCGATCATCACGTGATGTCTCGAAACACGATCCATAAAACGGTGCATACTTAAGGAAGAACACATTTTATCTTGATATTTAAATGAGGGATCATCTTATAATGCTACTAAAACGCCAAACTGGCAATGTAAGGTCCAAACATCTAATGTGTAAAGTGGGATGATATGGTCCATGCATTTGATCTCTATCATATGCATCGTGGTATGATCTCTATCATTCCTTTGTGTGTAAGGCCAAGGTCTATGGAACTTACACGTTAGGTGTGTTGTACGAGTATCTATCATACATCTACTTACAACATTACCATATCATGACACTAGCCCGGCAACGATCTAAACTAGACGCCTTTAATTTATCAATTGCAAGTTTTACGTGGCTTAGGGCTTTTGAAGATAGAACCGTTCTTACCTATGAACATGGAACCACAACGAGGATAACCAAGTTATTAGCAACTCGTTGTAAATCAGATATTTACTATAGTAGGAGAGATAGACACCCGCCAGCCACTTATGCAAAACTAGTTGCATGTCAGTCGTGGAACCGGTCTCATGTGCGATGACAGGTAAGGTTGGTCTGGGCCGCTTCATCCCACTATGCCACCAATATCCAAAATACATGAAAGATGCAATAACATGATCATCATCGCCCAAATATAAACATATGTGTACTACCCGTGCAAAGAACCTACGCATAAACCTGGCTCTGATACCAATGTAGGAGTTCGCAGCATAGAAAACAAAAAATTTCCTATGATGGGAACTATACGCCAAGATTTATCTACTGGATACAAGGAACGGGTGGATATACATCCATCCAGAACTTACCCTCGAAGACAACAAAGCTTTGTTAACAAGATGGAACTTGTGGATGATGTAGTCGTACACTTGCCGATCTCAAGATCATGATGAACTCCAGCAGGTCCGGCTCCAGCACGTCCTTCAGATCCAGCTCCAACAAGTCTAGCACCACCAAGTCTAGCACCGCAAAGCAGCGGTGCATCCGTGACCGCACACACGTCCGGTACCTCGACAGCCTCCTTCCCTCGCTCCAGCAAAGCAGTGGAAGCAGCAAATCCTTTCTAGATAAAGCCACCGGGAGCATGTATCTCGCTAATCCCAGACCATGGGGAATAATACTAAAGGGGGAGAGAGATCCTTCACAAGGAGGTGTGAGGAAGAAGGGGTGTGAGGGGGGCCTTTTATGGGAGGAGGGGGTACCCCTCCCCCATGGCTGGCGCCCCATGGGAGGGTGACCCTCACCTCCCCCATTCATGTGGTGGTAACCCCTCCACATTAAAATGCCCCTTCACATTCTCTTTTAAAGTCTCCACTTTAAATGCATTAAATTTCTCCAAATTTAATGCTCTCTCATTTAATAAAACTCTTTTATTAATTTTATTCAGAATTTTTTTATTTACTTTAATTAACAAACATTCACATAAAACCCCTGCAACATTTCAATATTACATGCAGAACCAATTTCAGCAATTTCACCTGAAACAGTTTCAGTGTCTATTGAAATAATTCCAGCGCTTTTTAACATCTTTATCTGAAACATATTTTCTCCAAATGGTTTCGGTATCCCTTAAGTGTGTCACCCTACGGTTTGTGAACAATGCAGCCATGATCGAGACCCCTCTCCAATCAATAATCAGCAACATGACCTGGAGATCCGTACTGACTCCTACACATTCAACGATGACTTCTATGATCGTGAGAACCTTTAACGCTAGTAACTAAATCCCTTTGTCTCGCGATATATTACATGTCTGAGATTTGATCATCGACATCCAAATACCTAGTTTGATCTCGTCACCGACATGCACTCTTTTCTTGTTCTCGTGATATAACATTCGAGTGATCACATCACTTGCTTGCAAACTATTTCAATGTGATATCACCGAGAGGGCCCAGAGTATATCTATCCATCATCGGGATGGACAAATCCCACTCTTGATCCATGAGCCTCAACATAACACCTTCGTAGCACTGAACCCACCTTTATAGTCACCCTGTTACGGTGTGACATTTGATATTATCAAGATACTCTTCCGGTGTTTGCAATTAACATGATCTCTTGGTCTAAGGACTAAGATTACTTCGTATGATGTTATAGCAATATAAACATAATGACTCTGATCGTAATGCTATACTTCGGATGAATGTTCATCACATCATTCAACTAATGTTGTGACCTCGTTATTAACAACATCCAATATCCATGATCAGGAAACCTTGATCATCTTGTTAATCAACGAGCTAGTTTATAGTAGAGGCATTACTAGGAACTTTGTATTTTTTTTATTAAACACACATGTATTAACGTTTCTAATTAATACAATTATAGCATGCAAAATAAACATTTATCATAAACATGGAATAAGATAATAACCACTTTATTATTGCCTCTCGGGCATATTCCCATCAACCAGGTGTATGATCGGATCCTGGAACAGGTGGGAATGTGAGCTGACAATATTTTCAATTCGGCTCTAGAAGCATATGAGACCTTGATAGAAATTCAAGATTATCCACACCCATATAGTCCCAATCCTACAAAAGGTGGGGAAATCTATAAACCATATTGACTGCTCCTTTCATTTTTGAAGGGTTTAGGTCTCTTGTGAGGATGAATGTTTTTTAAGTCGGGTACTATAACTGTTTTTTACTCTCCTAGTGTGTGGTGTCCATGAATCTATATATTTGATGTACTATTATGACATATATATTGTACATGGCTTTATGTGACTATATTTGGCAACAACAGTCATCTTATTCGAACTTGCGGTGGTTTTTTATCTTTCAATTGTTTTGCTTCTGAGATTTGTTAATGATGATGTTAATGCTAGTTGCGAGTGATTTGTTAGCATGTTTCTAGTAGTAAACCAAAACTTCTAGTTGTAGATTTTGGAATTTCACGTCGATGTTTGAACTCTAGATCTTGATGTCATAGAAAGGGCAGGCTTCTACCACCTAGAATATTTTACCCAGCAATTCATTATATCACACGGATAAATACACAAACTTGATGTCTGTAGGTGAGAAACTGAGCAACACAAGTGCACAAACTTGTATCAGTCGTGTGGTTGCTAATATTAATAAAGCGAGGGTTTCCCCTAAAAAAAGAGGGGTTCGCAAAAAAATAGTGGGGAAAAAGTTAGTTTCTAGTTCGAGGATGCTTAGTCGTGTTCCCCTCGACCCCATTGTCATCTTCTCCGCCTGGCCGCCCTCCCTCGACCGGACTATCCCCACCTCTCCATAATTGAACACCACCGCACCACCGTTCGCTGGTATGTACGTCCCTAACCTCCAACCATTACGGGCTTTCTGAAGGATAGAATGCATTTATTTTTGGGCACTGTGAGCTAAATAAGCTGGTGAAATTTACATGAAATGGAATCGGCGGTTGTGGATTCATTTGCTGCGTCGGCGGATGCTTGTAAAGCAAAGGTGGATGCTGAAGCAGCACCAACAGATACATGTGAAGCGGATGCGGATGCCAATGCTTGTACCGCATCAGAGTCTTGGGCAGTGTTGAGTGATTCTTGGAAAGTAGTGGAGGCATAGTCGAAATTCTCGTCGGCTGATGCTGGAACAAATTCGGCTATGTTTATTGCCACTGCCAATGCGATGGTTGTGTGGGATGCTAGGAATGTGTCAGCTCGTGGTCGTGCTTCTTCAGCGTCAACGGTTGTGGTTCGTCATTCATTGGCAGCGCCTGCTCCATCTGTCAGAACTCGTCCACCACATTGTAAGTTCTGCGTTGGATTTTGTCACCCTGATTTCCTCCCTCTTTTGTGTATTCTGCTCCGGGGTTTTTTCTGGACGCAGTGGATATTAGTCACAAACTAGTAGTACTAGGAACATAAAAAGCTATTTAATCACAAACTAGTGATCCGAATGGGATGAAACCTTCTGAGGATTCAAACCTAAGCACCGATGATTTACTGATTTTTTGTCAATTTTTTCGAATAGTTTTACTTTTTAGTTCAAAATATGAGCTACTGCCATACGTTGGATCTAAGATGGAAGGTGGATCCTAGGGGAAATCACCATGAGACTTAGGTTCACCAAGTCACTGAAGCTACGTCCGTTTTCTCCCCTTCTTTATGATAAAACTAGAAAATTAAGGTGGGGGCCATGCTGTCCTCCCCGGTGACCTAAAAAAAGTTCTTTATTCCCTTTGCCTAGTTCCGACATGCTGAAGCATTTTGCAGTGCTTTCGTACTACTCTAGTTGATTCCTTGTGTTGTTTAGGTTATTTTGTTGACAGAATCTGCTTTTTAGGTAGTTTTTCAGATGCGTGCAGCTTAGGAAATTTCGATGATAAATTTTCCTGTCAAATTGTATGATGCATTGTGGTTTTTACTTAAATATTTTTAGGGGTGTGCATTGTGTATTGTGTTGTTTACTTAATTCTGATGATGTACTTGTGTTATTTTCATCATCGTACCAGCTTCGGTGTAATAACATATGCAACAATCAATGACTTGACAGGCGATGTATTTGGTCAGATTCTTGCCAGGCTTCCTCCGCACCCATCCTGCATACTGAGGGCATCAGTCGCCCAAAAATGTTGGATGGACTTCATGGGAAGCAACGATTTCAAAAGGCTAACCCTGTCCCACAATAGAGGAATATTGTTACTTTGGTTTTTCACCAACAGCTTCGAGGACGCTTGATTCTTAATAGATCATAATCTTGACCAATCCATCTGCTAGAAGTTGAACAGGCTGGTGGAAGTACATGAAGCCTACAAACCATATGTACTCGGATGTCGCAATGGTAGGGTGCTACTTCATTATCCGCAAGGGTCTAACATGATAAAGGCATGGGATCCAATCAGTGGAAGTGAAACAGTGATACCAGAACCACCAATTTGGTGGAGACGTGAGTATGATAGCGGCACAATTTGCTGTTCGAGAAATCATGGGCAATTGTCTTGACACTGTTGCAGCAATTTCTGGGTTGTTTGGATAGTAACCAATGGTAACCAAGCACTAGTGTAGAGGTACTCATCAGAGTTAGGAAAATGGGAGGACTGGATTGAACCTGCTATGATACTAGCTAAGATTGATCTTAGGCCGTCAACTCTCATAGGAGACATTCTGTACTGGCCAACAATGAACTTCAGATATATAATTGCCTTTGACAACGTGACAACAAAACTATGTTATATTGAGTGCCCCCATGAGACACATGATATTTCTAGATGCAATTTTTTCATCGCTAAGGGGCATAATGGAGATGTTTCCCTTGCGGTTATAAGAGACTTCACTCTAAACACGTGGTCTAGTGCAAGATCATCAATAGGAAAATGGGAAGCATGGGTGCCTCATATAAAGGTTGAGTTGGATACGCTCCTTGGCCTTGAGAAATCATGGGCATATGGTGGGAAAGGTGCAGTAAGGTTACTCTGCACATTTGAGGATAGAGAAATGGTGGTTATATGGGCGAAGGAGGGAGTACTCGAATTAGATCTCAGCAGCATGAAGTCTAAGAAGTTTAGATCGAGTAAATGTTGGTGAACTTTACATCCCTGCATAATGACACCTAGTTAGTGTTGTTGGGGGGATACCCCCAGGTAGGGTCATGCCGGGGTATAAAGGCCGAGTTAGCCGAGGTACGGCACGGTCAAAGCAAGTGCAGGCCGGGTCACCTCAAGGCAGGCCGAATTACGGAGTAACTTGGCCCGTGGGGCATCTTCCTAGCATTAACCCGGCCAGCATAAAATATATGTCGGCCATGTTTGTCTATCTATTATGTAGGTACCCTCGTAGCCAGGTTAGCCAAGCACTAGCCGGACTACCACTTGGCTTCCAAGAGAAGGAAGGAATCTCCCGCTGGTCAAAAGGTGACCTTTGCTAGCTGTAGCGTGAGCGAAGCAAAGCAGAGGGAAGGACCAGCGGGGCCGGGGCGACCAAGATGACGCGAGCAGTGTCGGCTAACGTAGCCCGTGTCTGGTGACACTTAAAGGCATGGATTACGCAGAGGGTTACGTTCATAATCCGGACGAACCGTTAAAGAGATAAAGAAGCATCTAGCTTTAAACAAGGGGCATATTCGGGGAATATGCTGCCACGTGTGCCCTAACTCTGTAACCTGGGCTCCCCTATATAAGGAGCACCAGGGCCTCCATAGAAGGGGATCGGTCATTTTCTTTGTCTAATATAGAACTCTAGAGCTAAGTTGTGGGGCGTAAGAGACCTAGTCTCCTTCTCACGAACAGCTCGAGGAGCACTTGTAACCACCATTGATAGAGGAAATACAACAACACTCGTGCGTGGAATCATTATGCTATCCCTCCCTGGATTCCCCTAGCGCTCATTGGCCCCATCTTTAGCCTATCCATGGCATCTGCCTTGCCACCACCATGATAGTTGGCGCCCACCGTGGGGCTAGCGGCGCTAGTAGGGGTGAAAATCTGGACGAGAAATATCTCTAGCACCCGCGAACGCATCGTCTCTAGCCTAGTTCAGCGCTTTAGAGCGCTGGACTACGTCAGCAATAACGCAGGTATCTTCGGCAGGCGTCCTCCTCCGCACAACGGCCTCTTCATCAAGCTTGGCGCGCACAAGATCTATGTCGGCGTGGACGAGTCCTGCGTTCATCCACGGTACGTCGTGTGCATATCACTCGCCCCGCTAGCAGTTTGAGGTCATGATGGCTGCGCCGGACGCAGGAGTGAGCAAGGACCCGACGCCAGACCCAGAAGTCATGCCAAAACAGGCAAGGTCTAGATTCCCACGTCTAGAAAGGCCAGAGAATGTACTCTAGCAAGCAATGGACAACCTAGCAACGCCAATAGCTCCTATGGTAGATCCGATTCAGGCGCGAGCTGAGCTAGAGGAAACTAGGCAGAAGATGCTAGCTAGCACGAAGAAGGTAGTGGAGTTACATCAGTCCTTGAACATCACTTTGAGGGAATATGCGAAGGCAAACCGCATAGACGGGGTGAAAATCCAAGGTAGAAACCTGATTACTGAGATTGATAAGGAGTATGATCCTAGGCCGGGTCAGACATCCACAATCATAACAGGATGGCTGGAGAGGTATAGTACTGTGAGACCAGGCACATGGCTTAATAGGATTGATATAATACTCATAAAAACAAGTTGCAACTTCTTTTGGAAGCTCATTCGAAAAGAACTCTAAGGTTAAGCGTGCTTGGCCTAGAGCAATTCTAGGATGGGTGACCGACCGGGAAATGGGTAACCAGGTGCGCACGAGTGAGGACAAAGTGCGCAGAAAAGACTAGTGTTGGTTTGTGGGGCTAGTCTAGATATCCTATAAAGCTGCCAGGAGTGACACCCCCCCAGGCCCAGGAGTGGACGGGGTGTTACAAAGTACCCCGGCAAAGAACCTCAGGGCGGCAAACGCAGCTGCATCTGAGTTAGTGGGTTTAACCGGAGAGGCCCGGGAAAGGCAACAGGTCGGGGTGAACCACTAGCTGAGCGTCACTTGCCAGAAAAATGAAGAAATGAACAAGGCAAACCCGACACCACCTGGAGCATCACACGTGGTTCATTCGGCCAAAAATAATCTGGCAAAATCCGTCGTAGCCGCGTCATCTCCGGGTCATAACCTGAGGAGAGAAGAGGTGGTAAACTCCAGGAGAAAAGAAAAATAGATGGTCCCGTATGACCCGGTGAGAGCTGGTAAAGGGAAAGCAGTGCAAGTTGATGAGGATCGCCATAGTACCAGCCGAGGTAACCACGACCAAGGCAATGCCTGTCGAAGGAATGTAGCCAACGGCAATGCCTGTCAAAGGAACATTGCCAATGGCAATGCGGGGGTAGGGTAAAATGCACCTCGGTAGCAACAGCTGCAATATGCACCTTGGCAGGAGAGAAGTGCTGGCCAAGCAATACAACAACAAAATGCTCATCCGGATCAATGAAGATACAATGGTGGTTATTCGGTGATGGTCAATGATGGATACCCAAGACCGGAGAACCATGTGATTGGGTTAAGGCTGGGAAACAGAAACTTGCATCCAGATGATGCAAGGCTGAAGCTTGACAGGATTTACAGGTCGGACATGATCGAGGTACAGGGACCTCCGGGCCCGGCGTGTTTTGGGACCTGGATCATGAGAGAACTGCCTATGCCAAACTTCCAATTGATGAGAGGAACAAAGACCTATGATGGAAGCACTAAACCTGAGGATTGGCTCATTGATTACGCAACAGCGGTCAAGATCGCAACAGGAAATTTGAGATGGGCAGTGAGGTATGTGCCCCAAATGTTGGAAGGACCTACGAGAGTTTGGCTAAACAACTTGCCACCAGAAAGTGTCAACTGTTGGTTGGATTTCGAGGAGGTATTCGTCAGCAACTTCTCAAGCACCTACAAGGGGCCCATTAGGCCACAGACTTTGGCCTTATGCCGACAGAGGCCGAATGAGCCTGACCGAGATTTCCTGACTCGGTGGTGCAATGTGCGTAACTCATGTGAAGGGGTAATTGAATCACAAGCAATAGCGTTGTTCGCCCAGGGCTGTAGATATGGAAGTATGTTGTGGCAAAGGTTACAGCAAGATATGCCAACCATGTTGGCTGAGACGATCCAGATCGTGGATTCATATGCTTTGGGAGACCCAACTCAACCCCGGCTAATGTCAGGTGAGGCGAATGAGGAGTACTACAATCGAGATGGATCCTGGTCATCAAGAAGAAACAATTTCCGAGGAAAAAGAAGGGACGAGCATCCGGATTACAGATATAACTCGCAGCAAGTGGCGGCGGTAGACCGAGATCAGCCCAATGCCGAAGCCAGCCAATGCTAGAAAACTGGAGGCCAACAATGGCAGCAAAAGGGTGAAGGCAAGAAGCCCTGAACTCCGTAGCAGAAGAAGCAGTGGCAGGAGCGAAAAGATCATCTGAGGTATACGTTCGAGTCTATGTTGGACCAACCTTGCAAATATCATACGCCAAGTCCGAATAGCCCGGCGAATCATATGACCCAGCAGTGTGAGTGGATGAGGAAGCTAGAACAGAATAGTTCAGGGAATGCTCAGGCACCTCAGAATGAAGCACCTCGGCAGCCATTACTAATAAGCGGAATGGACAACAACTAATGTTGCCTCCACATCCATCGAGATATGAAAATCAGGAAAGGAGGGATGTTGTGCATCAAGCACATAATAACCAGCAGCAAGACCAAGGTTACCACGCAAATGAGGGACAGAACGAGTACAGGGAACATCACCAAAGTTACTACGTATTTACCACGGAAGAAATTGACCGGAAAAGCTTGCAGCACTGGCATATGGAGGTAAATGCGGTAATGCTGGCGGTGGTGATGTATATGCCTTGGTCGGATTAGGAAATCACATGGAGTATCAAGGATCACCTGAAGCTCATGCCCAGTCCAGGGACCTACGCACTGGTCCTAGATCCGACATTCATCGGGCCGAATCTCAACGTGAAGTTTTCCAAGGTGCTGATAGATAATGTGTTGGGGGGATACCCCCGGGTGGGGTCACGCCGGGGTATAAAGGCCGGGTTAGCCGAGGTTCGGCAAGGCCAAAGCAGATGCTGGTCGGGTCACCTCAAGGCAGGCCGAATCATGGGGTAATCCAGACCTGGGGGCGTTCGCCTAACTAGCCCTCATCCGGCTTAAGCGGTAAGTCGGAAGTGTATGTTTTACCTGTATGCAGGAAAGGGTGTGGCCGGATGAACCATCATCCGGGTCACAGCAAGCTTCTAGGAGAAGGAAGGAATCTCGCTGGTCAAAAGGAGCACCGGTATGCACTACCTGAGCGAAGCGAGCAAGGACAGGACCACCGGGGCGTGGCCGACAAGCGTGACGACGCCCGTGTCAGCTGACGAGGGCGCCGCAGTGGCTCACGTAGCTAAAGCATGTGTGACGCGGGGGAAAAAGCACCCCGGTCGGCTTACCACTTTGGGAGGAGGCATATTCTTAGGAATATGCCTCCACGTATGCCCTAGGCAGAAACCGAGCCTCCCCTATAAAAGGGGGGCTAGGGCTTCTATAGAAGGGGTTGGCGGTTTGGTCTCTTTACGATTCTGTTGAGCTCTAGGGTTTCAGGTGAGATCTGTGGTTGAGAGTAAGAGAGTTCCTTCTTCCTCCTCTCGCCAATACAGCTCTTGGAGCACTTGTAACCTTGGAATTAAATCAATACAAGCACTTGTGTGGAGAATCACTTCACTATCCCTCCCTGGATTCCCCTAGCGAGTATTAGTCCCCACCTTTAGCCTATACATGGCATCTGCCGTGACACCACCACGACAGTTGGCGCCCACCGTGGGGCTAGCGGCGCTAGCAGGGGTCAAAATCCGGACGGGAAACTTCATCGCCACCGGCGAGCGCATCGTCTCCGGGCTCGTTCAGCGCTTTGGAGCGCGGGACTTCGTCAGCGACAACGCAGGCTGCTTCGGCACGCGCCCTCTCCCGCGCAACGGCATCTTCGTCAAGCTCGGCGCACGCAAGGTCTACGTTGCGGTGGACGTGTCTAGCGTTCATCCGCGCCACGTCGTCAAAGCAGGCGAACCGCCCCTCACTGTGGCTCGCGGGGAGCGTATCGCTCGTTCCCCGGACCATGCAGAGGTAAGGAGGACAGCGCCAGGTGCGGATGCGAGCAAAGATCTGGCACCAGATCAGGAGGTGACGCCCAAGGCACTAAGGAAAGGTAGAGGTCCTCCGCTAGAGAGGCCGGAAAATGTGTTGAGAGAGGCAATGGATAGCTTGGCAAACCCTGTAGTAGCAGCGGTAGATCCGGCTCGTGCACAGGCCAAGATGGAAGAAACTAGGCAGAAAATACTTGAGGGCGCAAAGAAAATAGCCGTGGCCCAACAGTCATTGAACATGACACTGCGTGAGTACGCTAAGGCGAACAAGGTTGATAATGTAAAAGTTAAAGGGAGAAATCTCATGAGCGAGATGAACAGAGAAGGTGACGCTGGAATCGAGGAATCAGAAAACTGTTTTTCCATGGGGCTGCCGAGGTATAGTACCTCGGCCAAGAACCTCAGAGCGGCGGATGCAGCTGCATCCGAGTTAGAGGGACTGACGGGTGAAGCCCGGCAAAGGCAGCAAGACCGCGTTAACGAGCTGGTTTGGATTGCGAATAGGCAAAACAAGGAACTGCTCAGGGCAAATCCGGAGAGAGCTAGGGCCTCCAAGATCGTCCATTCGGCGATGGGTAACCCGGAGAAATCCGCTGGAGCCGCATCGTCCCCTCATGGTGGTCCAAGGAGAGAGGAGGTGGTAACCTCGGCCAGACGGAACAAACAGATTGTCCCGTATGACCCGACACGGGCAGGGAAAGAAAAAGAAGCGCAGAAAAATGATGATCGACGGAGTGTGAGCCGAGGCGAAGCTGGCCGAGGTAACCGTGACCAAGGCAATGCCGGTCAAAGGAACGTTGTCAACGGCAATGCCGGGCAGCAAAATTCAGCTGGAGCAAGACAACCGCAATAGCGGAACATACCAAGGCAAGAGCATAGTGCCGGCCGAGGTGTGCAACAGAAAGGTGCACCGCAAGAGCAAAACCGGTATAACGACGGTGATTCGGAGATGGCAAATGCGGGATATCCTAGACCGGACTATCATGTGATAGGGTCGAGATTGGGAAGTAGGGATTTGATGCCGGACGATGCAAGGTTGAAACTGGATCAACTATATAGGTCGGAACAGATTGAATGTCAAGGTCCACCGGGTCCAGCATGTTTTGGACCCCGGATCATGAAAGAGCCACCAGTACCGAACTTTCAGCTGCCCAGGGGCACCAAGACCTATGACGGTAGTACCAAGCCAGAGGATTGGCTGATAAACTGTGCTACAGCTGTAAAAATTGCCACAGGCAACCTGAGATGGGCTGTACGATAGGTACCCCAGATGTTGGAAGGCCCGGCAAGGGTGTGGTTGAACAATTTGCCACCAGGAAGCATCAACTGCTGGATAGATTTTGAGGAGATGTTCATCAGCAATTTTTCGAGTACGTATCAAAGGCCAAATAGGCCACAGACCCTAGCTATGTGCAAGCAAAGACCCAATGAGACAGACCGGGAGTTCTTGACCCGGTGGTGTACCGTGAGAAACTCATGCGAGGGCGTGATAGAATCATAGGACATAGCATGGTTTGCACAGGAGTGTAGATATGGAAGCGAGCTGTGGATGAAGTTGCAACGGAAAATGCCGGCTACGTTGGCAGAAATGATCCGGATTGCGAATTCGTATGCGTTGGGTGACCTGACCCAACCAAGGCTCGCCTCAAACGAGTCAAGCGATGAGTACTATCAGAGGGATGGATCCGGATCATCCCAGAGGAATGATTACAGAGGAAAAAGGAGAGATGATAGACCAGACCACAGGTACGGTTCGCATCAAGTTGCAGCTGTGAATCAAGATCAACCCGGAGCAGGGGGTAGCCAGCACCAGAAAATTGGAGGTCAATGGACTCCAAGGAACGATGGGAAGAAAACTTGGACACCGGAGCAAAAGAAGCAGTGGCAAGAAAGGAAAGACCGTCCGAGGTATACTTACGAGTCGATGTTGGATCAGCCGTGTAAGTTTCACACGCCAAATCCGAACAACCCAGCGGGGCATACGACAAGGCAATGCGAGTGGATGCGCAAGATCGAGCAAGGTGGTTTGGGGAATGCTCAGGCACCCCGGAATGATCAGCCTCGGCAGGAGTTACCCCGCCAGCAACTGCTCTCCGGAGCAAACACGGATGCAGTGCAATGTTCCCTCCCCCTCCGCCGAGGTATGATAACAATGAAAGAAGGGATGCAGTGCATCAGGTAGAAAATCAGCATCAGCCGGATCAGAGGCACCCCGGAAATGAGGGGAGAAACGAGTACAGGGAGCATCACCAGAGCTACTATGTATTTACCACAGAGGAAACTGATAGAAAAAGCTTGCAGCGTAGGCATATGGAGGTGAATGCGGTAATGCTGGCAGTGACGAGGTACATGCCTTGGTCCGATCAGGAAATCACCTGGAGCATTAGGGATCATCCCAAGCTCATGCCGAGCCCTGGTTCGTATGCGTTGGTGCTGGATCCTACGTTCATTGGGCCTAGCATTAACGTAAGATTCTCAAAAGTACTGATCGACAATGGCAGTAGCATAAATATCATGTATGCGGACACAATGCGCAAGTTGGGTATCTCGGAGAACATGCTCTAGGCCACAAGGACAACTTTCCATGGCATTGTGCCCGGCATTTCTTGCGAGCCCATAGGCAAGGTCCGGGTCGACATCTTGTTTGGCACGAGGGACAATTGCCGAACTGAAAATCTGGAGTTCGAAGTGGTGAACTTAGAAAGCGCGTATCATGCGTTGCTCGGAAGGCCAGCGCTGAACAAGTTCATGGCAAGTTGTCACATTAGCTACTTGAAGATGAAGTTTCCTGGACCAAACGGAGTGATTACCATTGCTGGGGATTTCCGATGTTCGATGGAATGTGCGTCGGCCGGATCAAACTTAGCCGATTCACTTGTGATCGCGCAGGAAAAGAGAAAAATTCAAGAGGTGGCGGCATTGGCTCAGTCCGCGCAGCAGTATATGCCGGTGCTGAGTAACCCGCATGGAACTGTCTCTTTCCAGGCCACGAAAGATACCAAGAAGGTTCCCGTTGATGACATGTTCCCAGAGCGCACCGTAACAATTGGTGCCGGGCTAAGTGATAAATAGGAAAGCGAGCTCGTCAGCTTCCTCCGTGAGAATCGGGACATTTTTGCTTGGTCCACACAGGACTTGCAAGGTGTTCCGAGGGAGTTGGCCGAGCACTCTTTGAATGTGAGACCCGGAGCTAAGCCGGTGAAGCAACCTCTCCGCCGCTTCGCCGAAGATAGGAGGAAAGTCATTGGAGATGAGATAGCTCGGTTGCTGGCTGCAGGATTTATCATGGAAGTTCTTTACCCGGATTGGCTGTCTAATCCGGTGCTGGTGGAAAAGAAGAAGGATGTCCCGAACGTGGCAGTGGTTTGGCGTATGTGTATCGATTACACGAACCTGAACAAGGCGTGTCCAAAAGACCCATTTCCGCTGCCAAGAATAGATCAGGTCATAGACTCAACTACTGGATGCGAACTGTTGTCATTCATTGATGCTTATTCTGGTTTCCACCAGATACCTCTGAATCCGGATGATCAAATAAAGACTGCATTTATTACCCCGTATGGGGCTTATTGCTATCGCACCATGCCGTTTGGTTTACGTAATGTAGGGGCAACGTACCAGAGGTGTATGCAAAAATGTTTGCACGACCAAATAGGTCAAAATGTACAGGTGTACATGGATGATGTGGTTATCAAGACCAAGGAAAGCAAAATGCTCCTTGATGATATCAGGCAAACGTTTGCAAACCTAAGAAGGTTCCGGATGAAACTTAACCCAGAAAAATGCACCTTCGGTGTCCCGGCTAGAAAATTTCTCGGTTTTCTCGTCTCCAGCCGAGGTATCGAGGTTAATCCAACTAAAATCTGGGCCATCGAACGAATGGAACTGCCGAAGTGTCTTAACGATGTCCAGAAGTGCACAGGTTGCCTGGCCTCGTTAAGTCGGTTTGTATGTCGGTTGGGAGAAAAGGCTTTGCCTCTTTACCAACTCATGAAAAAGTCGGATAAGTTTGTTTGGACACCGCAGGATGATGAAGCCTTTACCCACCTGAAGAAAATGTTAGCCACGGCACTAGTGCTAGCCTCACCACTATCAAAGGGGCCAATGTTACTCTATATAGCCGCAACCAACCGAGTTGTAAGTGCAGTCATAGTGGTGGAGCACGATGAGGAAGCTAAGTCGGGGCAAAGGCCGGTGTATTATTTGAGCGAAGTGTTGTCAACCTCAAAGCAGAACTACCCACATTATCAAAAGGTGGCGTATGGCGTGTACATGGCTGCCAAGAAACTGAAGCACTACTTTGAGGAGCATCCCATCCGGGTCATATGTGAGGCCCCCATATCCGAGATAATGAGTAACAAGGACGCAAGCAGCAGAATTGCAAAATGGGCAATTGAGCTAGCTCCTTGTGCTCCGCAATATGACAGACGAGAAGCCATCAAATCTCAAGTTGTGGCGGACTTTTTTGTGGACTGGGCCGAGGTGCAGTACGAACCACCACTTCCGGATCCGAACTATTGGCGGATGCACTTTGACAGATCAAAGACCAAAACTGGGCTAGGTGCCGGAGTTGTACTCACGTCGCCAAAGAAGGACCAGTTGAGATATGTGCTGCAGATCCACTTCACCGCATCAAACAATGTCGCTGAGTATGAAGCACTTATGCATGGGATCAAGGTAGCAAAAGAAATTGGTATACGTCGGATTATATGCTTTGGCGACTCGGATTTGGTGGTGCAGCAAGTTTCCGGAGTGTGGGACGCCCTTGATCCAAACATGGCACTATACAGATTTCATGTGCAGAAGATTTCTGGTTACTTTGAGGGATGCGATTTCATCATGTACCTCGGGTGGAAAATGAGGCTGCCGACATGCTGTCGAAGCTCGGGGTCAACCAGACAAGCAATTCCATCGGGTGTAGCATTAGAGCACCTCAAGAAACCATCCATCAGGCCATCCCCAGAATCCGAGTCAATCTACGTCCTGGAGGACACAGAATCCGGAGCTGTGCCCATGGACATTGACACGGGAAGTGGTGCACAAAACCCGGGGACTGCCTCGACAAACCCGGGGACTGCTTCCCAAGACCCGGGGACTGCTCAGCATGGTCCGGTTGAAGTTATGCCGGTGGATTAGATGGAGATAGACGAGGACGTTCTCCCCGTGCGGCCAATACCAGCTTGGGCACTGCCTATATTTCAATTCCTAAGGGATGGAACGTTACCCACTGAGGAGGTGCTGTCTAGGCAAACACAGAGGAGGGCAAAGGCCTACACAATCATCAATTCCGAGTTATACAAAAGAAGTGTGACCAATGTCCTCCAGCGGTGTGTTGACCCGGAAGAGGGGCTTGAAATCATCCGAGATATACATCAGGGGGAATGCGGGCATCACGCCTCATCCCGAGCCTTGGTAGCAAATGCTTTCAGGCACGGATTCTACTGGCCAAATGCCTTAGAGCAAGCAGAAGATCTGGTGAGAAAATGTGATGGTTGTCAGAGGTACGCTACCAAGACACATATGCCAATGTCGGAACTCAAGACCATCCCAATCAAATGGCCATTTTCCGTATGGTGCTTGGATATGGTGGGCCCGTTCAAACCAGCAAGGGGAAATATGACTCACATTCTGGTAATGGTGGACAAGTTTACGAAGTGGATTGAGGTAAAGCCTATAAGAAAATGTGATGGAGCTACGGCCGTAACGTTTCTCAAAGATATCATCTTGAGGTACGGTTATCCACACAGTATCATAACTGATAATGGCATGAATTTTGCGGAAGGAGCATTTGTTCGTTTCTGCCGGGATAAGAGGATCCGGCTTGACGTAGCTTCGGCAACCCACCCCGCATCGAACGGGCAAGTGGAGAGATCCAACAAATTAGTACTATCCGGGATAAAACCCCGGCTCATTGAGCCGCTACAAAGATCAGTGGGGTGCTGGATAGAAGAACTACCAGCGGTACTGTGGAGTTTAAGAACAACTCCGAATCGATCAACAGGCTATACGCTGTTCTTTCTGGTATATGGGGCAGAAGCTGTATTACCAGCCGACATAGAGCATGATTCACCTAGGGTCACCCAATACACAGAAGCCGAAGTGCAAGAAGCCCGGCAAAATGATGTTGATCTGCTGGAAGAAGCGAGAGAACTGGCACTGTCCAGATCTGCCATATATCAGCAAAATCTTCGACGCTATCATAGCCAGAAAGTGTGCCCCCGAGTCTTTTAGGAAGGCGATCTGGTGCTCCGGTTGGTACAACGTACTACTGGAATGCATAAATTATCGCCCCCATGGGAAGGGCCGTTCATCGTGAGCAAAGGATTGCGCAATGATTCTTACTATCTTATAGATGCAAAGCCACAGGAAAAGAACAAGGCGGACAGGTCCGGAGAGGAATCAAAGCGACCATGGAACATATCTCTACTTCGGCCTTTCTACACCTAGCTAAGAAGTGAATGTATCCGGGTTATCTCATATGTCGGTATGTATGTCGGCAATGAGCTTATCAATGAAATGTTGGCACCTCGAGCAGTAACTCGGGGACTGCCTTAATAATGTTTGTTATTTTCTGCACGTCAGCTAGAGTAAGTTATTCTACTTAGCTCGGATTAGTAGTGTGTGAGCACCAAAAACCCAACTCTTCGACTTGCTGCTATCCAACAAGAATTGGCTTCATGGCAAGCAAGAGAACAAGTATGGAATTGCGTAGCACATGAAAAACAACTAAGGAAAAGAATTTATTCGAGCTGACATTTTTGTTTCGGACTAGCCCCGTATTCATTTTCAAATTGTTATACAGTTTTATTTTTGAGCTAAGTCTAAAAGTTTCCCAGTATTGTTAAGACAATTTTTCAAGCTCGAATTCGTAAGTTGTAAAACCGAATCAAGGTAGACATGATCCGAGCCAAAAGATTGAACGAACAAGAAAAAGAAACTCGGGGACTACGCCCAAGTCAATCCGGCATAAGTACTCAGTAGCAAAATATCACATGTATTTGGAATACAATTCCACCCGGCATACCGGGGATCTCATGAATTTTCAAGTGTTTTTACTTAGGGAGCAGCAGGAGGAAGTTCCGCATCATCGTCGCCCTCCTCAATATCCGAGGCAGTGTCCTCCTCGTCTTCACCCGAGTCATCTTTAATGTTCTCAACTTCCTCTTCACCTGCGGCTTCCAGGAAGCTCGGACCCTCAGTCCATTCATGAATGGGGGCATATTTGATGAGGCTGTGGGCGCAAGCCTGGCGCCGAGCTACCCACTCCGGGTCATCAGTCCATTTGGATCCAGTGCGCAGGCGTGTGAGGAGGCTGAGATCTATCTTTTCATACCACGTCAAAATGTGGTGAAGGACGGTATCGGCAGCAGCACGTCCAGCGGATTCTCGCCAGAGGTCGAGCTGGATCTTGATCTCTGAAAGTCTTTCAGCGAGCTGTGTGACTCTCTCCGGAGCATCATCGGCGGGCCAGAAGGCGTTGAAGACCCAGACTGAAACATCGAGGAGGTCCCTGCCGTAGTTCTTGATGATTTCCACGCGAGATGACAGGCTGACCAACAGGTCCTCCATGTCAAAGGGAATGCTCTCACCCTCACGAGCGACCAGAGTACCCCTTTCTCGGCGGAAATTGGCGACGGCTGCACTTGCAATAGCGGTGCCCTCTGGAAAATGGCCTGGGAAACAAGGCAAAGGACAAAGTTGAGAAAACAAGGCATATGAAGTAACCCGGAGAAGTAAGGCGGATAAAGGAAAAGAGATTACGTGAAATGTGACTGTGAATCCGGGTCAGTTCCTTGGTGCAAGCTTCACGCCTCCTCCGAAGCTGCTCGAGCTCAGCATTTGCCGACTCAAGTTTGACCTCGGCTTCCTGAAGAAGTTCACGGTCCTTAGCATTTTGGAGTTTGAAGCGCTCGCGTTCTTCGGTGTAGTCCTGGCCAGCCTTTTTCAACTCGGTTTGGTGCTGCGGCTTCATCTTAGCCATTTCAGCTTTGAGCTTGGCTATCTCATCGTCTTTGGTCCGGAGGAGGGCAAGCTCGTCATCTTTCTTCTTTAGTTCGGCTTGGTGCTGCCCTGCTTGTTCGAGAAAATGCAGCATCACGTCAGGCACATGCACACTTTCTTCAAGCAATGCTGAAATAGTGCGTTGGCCCGGCAGTGCCGAGCCAAGGAGGAAAGCCGATGGAAACCACGAAAAAAACAGACAAGAAGGACGTACCCTTGATCTGCTCCAAGTTCTTCCGCATTATCTTGTTTTCAGCTTCCACTCCAGCTGCGGAAACCGAACAATCAAATTAGTTCGGCAAGCAAAGTGGAAGAAAAATGAGGAAAGGAATGAGAAAGGAATTTACCCCTTTTCTCGTACTCCGCGATGAGTGCAGCCTGTTTCGTGCGAAGATTTTTGTGCGTATCCAACAAGCGCTGGAATTCAGCACTTCGGCGGTTGGTGGTCACCTAAAAGATACACAGAAACTTAGTCAGCTTTGTGCATGTTCGAAGTGTACTAAAATCTGGGCCAAGTGGAACTTAACCTGGCTCTAGGTGTGTGCATGTTCGAAGTGTACTAAAATCTGGGCCAAGTGGAACTTAACCCGGCTCTAGGTGTGTGCATGTTCGAAGTGTACTAAAATCCGGGCCAAGTGGAACTTAACCCGGCTCTAGGTGTGTGCATGTTCGAAGTGTACTAAAATCCGGGCCAAGTGGAACTTAACCCGGCTCTAGGTGTGTGCATGTTCGAAGTGTACTAAAATCCGGGCCAAGTGGAACTTAACCCGGCTCTAGGTGTGTGCATGTTCGAAGTGTACTAAAATCCGGGCCAAGTGGAACTTAACCCGGCTCTAGGTGTGTGCATATTCGAAGTATACTAAAATCCGGGCCAAGCGGAACTTAACCCGGCTCTAGGTGTGTGCACGTTCGAAGTTATCATGGAGCTACGTTAGTTCTATAAAAGAGCATCCGGCCGAGTAACAAGTTACTCCCCCGGAGGCTCGGGGACTAATGGTTATTATCTACAATTTGCAAAGGAGAGAGCAACGTACCTCCATCACTCGTCCAGCGAGGTTAATGGCCTTTGCGGCGGTATTCATCTGAGCGGAAAACTTGGCAGGACCGAACTACCTCGGCCTTATTCCAGTTCATGACAAACTCCATCAGGCTCGGAGGATACCGTTCTCCCGTGGGCATATGGGGCGTCACCAAGCCCTTTGAATGTGCTTCCTTCCTCTCCACCAAGGCAAGGGCGGGGCTGGTGTGCAGAACCAACTGCTGGGCTTCGGTTGGCTCAGCAAGCGTGTCCTTTGCCGCTGATGTCTTCTTGGGGAGCATTGACTCAAGGGTGCGTTGCCCAGGCTCGGCAGCACTGGGCTTGGCAGCGTCCTGAATCTTCTTGCCCTTGGCTTGCTGGGAAGAAGAAGCCGTAGCAGCGGTTTTTCCCTGCCGAGGTTGAGAGGACTCGGAAGATGCAGAGGAACTAGGCGTTGGTACTCTCGTTGCTGGACTTGATGCCGGCGCTGATGTTTTCGCAGCCGGAGTGGGCGCTGATGCCGGAGTTGGAGTTGGTGCTGGTCTTTTTGCTGGTACGGGAATTGGTGCTGGGGCCGAAGTAGCCTCAATGGCTGCTGGTTGAGGTGTTGTCGAGGTGGTGGATGCCGTTGCTCCGGCTGGGCCGGTTCCCCCCGCTCCAGGATGACCCGGAGCGGCCGCAGAGCCCTACGGAATAGGGCTCAGCGGACGTGACTCATCGTCACGATGGGGCGAAGGGCTAGCCCGGAGAGGTGATGAGATACTGGATCCACTTTGAGGGACCTCCACCGGAGCCCTGTGAAATCAAGTAACGTCAGAAGAAAAATTACGACGAAGTAACGAAGAACGAGCTACAGAAGAAAGAAGGACTTATGCATCCGAGGTTTCGGCTGCTCTGGGTCTCCGAGCCCTTCGTGTTGGGGCCTTCTTTCGCCTTTTAACGGGCTGGGAAGGTCCGGAGGAAGAGCTTGAGGAAGCCCCGTGCTTTTTCATCGACGCCACCGGAACTGGCTCATCCATAGCGAGGGGAGGATCCTCGTGGATATGACCACCGGGGTGAGCTGATGGCGGAAAAGCAAAAGAAAGGGGGACAGCCTCAAAGGGTTCAATTATCTCGATATCCGAGTAATCTTCATCATCGGGCCAATCTCTAGCCGAAGAGAAGTTACCCGTGGGTCGTTTCGTGGCGTCGGTCATGGGGAGAAACATCTCTAGGTCCGGTTCCTCCTCGTCCGAAGTCACCCGGTCCGGTGCCCACTTAAGGGTCGGATTGGTGCCGTCCTCGAGCATCTGCTGAAGGAATAGCTGGGGAAAAGAGTAAACAGACGAGTCAAAAATGCAACAATAACAGACACATGATTAGTCTGGGGTAAGTTTGCAGCATGAAACTTACCGCGGGAGGAAGCCGGTCACGGCAGAAGTGCTCAATCCCCCAAGTCCACTCAGAGGAGAAGTCCTTGTGAGTGGTGAAGAGAGCCTTAACCCGGCGAAAAATCTCCGTGTTGTTCAGTTCGAAGGATGAGGTCCGGTTGGGATCGCGGCCGTAGCTCATATGGCACACCTTGTGGGTGCGCTTCTGGAGAGGGGAGATTCGGTTGCGCATGAAAGTGATCATCGCATCCTCGTTGCGCAACCCAAGCTCCTTCAGCTCTGCGAACCTTTTGTTCACTTGGTTGGCCAGGGCCGTAGGATTCCTGGGAACGGCGTCCCACAGATCCGGGTTCGGCGGACCCGGTGTATAGGGGAGCAACCGGATCAAATCTTTGGTGCCCGTGTTCCGGACGTAAAAGAACGTCTGGGCCCACCCTTTGCAGAATTCTAGCCCTGTGACCCGGGGGAAAACAGAGAACCTCCGGGGTGAGATGGAGGCCGCTCCGAACTGAGTGAGCCGCTTGTCCTCCGGATCAGTGTGGATGTCGGGAATAACATTGCGACGAAGGGCAAAAAACTGGATCCACATCTCCTTCATGGGCCATAACCCGGCATAGCCTTCGATTGTAGAAGCAAAGGCAGAGAGAGAAGTAATGGCATTGGCTGGAAGATGCTGCGGCTAGAGATGGTAGGTACTGAGCCAATCGTGGAAGAAATCGCTCACCGGTAGTCCGAAGCCCCGTTGAAAGTGAGACAGGAACGCAACGAACTCCCCGGGATTGGGTGAAGGAGCTAGCTCGGCGGAGGCGAGGCGAGCGGCGACGCCGGCTGGGATGCGTCTGGTCCGGTAGAGCCAGTCCAGATCGTCCTGGCAGACCCAGGAGCCGGCCCACGCGCCGTGGTCCGCAGCAGCAGCGTCCTCCTCCATCTCTTGTTCAGCAATGGCGAGTTCTTCTTCCGTCATCTGCTCCTCGAAGCCCTCGCTGGCGCTAAAGGCAGCGGGGGACAGTGGCTTGGATTGACGAGGACCCGTAGCGGGAGATTTGCGTCGCAGTGACGGTGACGCAAAGGCGCAATGGAGAAGTGCGGCGGCGACGCTGCTTTTTGGCAGTGCTGGCGGCAGCGCGGTTGCGAGGAAGACGAAGAGGAATAGCAGCGGGCAGAGGGGTGCGGCGGGGGAAAAATCCTAAGGGAGGCACCCCTCCGCTATTTAACCACTCCAATCAGGGGTGAGTGGGATCACGCCATGTGGACCGGCCACACGCTGGGCCGTGTATTACCCATCCGGACCAATCAGTGAGGAGCCACACGGGGGGCCACAGGGCGAAGAGAATCCTATGACGTGACACTGTGATGCGAGAAACGAGGGGGCAGGCATGACGTGACCCGCGCGCAGTGATAACTGACAATTACTGCGGCGGTTACTATGCAGGCCCTTAAAATAAGGTGACATAATGATTACCGTTCACATGGGCTAGCGTATGAGAAAAGGAAGTAAGACCCGGATGGAACTGTGGTAACCCGGCCGGCAAGTGAAAACTTCTAATGTGCGAAGGGAACGTAAATCCAAGCTGTCCGAGGTACAGAGGTAACTCGGCAACAACGACAGGGGCACAAAATGGAACATGGTGTGGCCTTAGCGGCCAAGGAGGCTAAGACCGCACTAGCTTCGGGGACTAATGTTGGGGGCATACCCCCGGGTAGGGTCACGTCGGGGTATAAAGGCCCAGTTAGCCGAGGTTCGGCAAGGCCAAAGCAGATGCTGGCCGGGTCACCTCAAGGCAAGCCGAATCACGGGGTAATCTGGACCTGGGGGCATTCTCCTAACTAGCCCTCATCCGGCTTAAGCGGTAAGTCGGAAGTGTATGTTTTACCTGTATGTAGGAAAGGGTGTGGCCAGATGAACCATCATTCGGGTCACCACAAGCTTCTAGGAGAAGGAAGGAATCTCGCTGGTCAAAAGGAGCACCGGTACGCACTGCCTGAGCGAAGCGAGCAAGGACAGGACCACCGAGGCGTGGCCGACAAGCGTGACGACGCCCGTGTCAGCTGACGAGGGCGCCGTAGTGGCTCACGTAGCTAAAGCATGTGTGACGTGGGGGAAAAAGCACCCCGGTCGGCTTACCACTTTGGGAGGAGGCATATTCTTAGGAATATGCCTCGACGTATGCCCTAGGCAGAAACCGAGCCTCCCCTATAAAAGGGGGGCTGGGGCTTTTGTAGAAGGGGTTGGCGGTTTGGTCTTTTTACGATTCTGTTGAGCTCTAGGGTTTCAGGTGAGATCTGTGGGTGAGAGTAAGAGAGTTCCTTCTTCCTCCTCTCGCCAATACAGCTCTTGGAGAACTTGTAACCTTGGAAGTAAATCAATACAAGCACTTGTGTGGAGAATCACTTCACTATCCCTCCCTGGATTCCCCTAGCGAGTATTAGTCCCCACCTTTAGCCTATACATGGCATCTGCCGTGACACCACCACGACATAATAGGAGTAGCATTAACATCATGTACAAGGATACCATGCACAAGTTGGGGATATCAGAAAATATGCTCCAAGCTACAAGGACCACGTTTCATGGCATTGTGCCTGGTATCTCTTGTGATCCAATTGGTAAGGTCCGGGTTGATGTGCTGTTTGGTACGAGGGAAAATTGCCGGACTGAAAATTTGGAGTTTGAGGTAGTAAACTTGGAAAGCGCCTATCACGCGTTACTTGGCAGGCCTGCACTGAACAATTTCATGGAAAGTACTCACATCACTTACTTAAAGATGAAACTGCCCGGACCAAGGGGAGTGATAACCATAGCCGGGGACTTCAGGTGCTCTACTGAATGTGCGTCCGCCGGGTCTAATCTGGTTGAGTCACTCGTGATCTCTCAAGAGAAGAGGAAAATAATGGAAGTGGCTGCACTGGCTCTGTCCGTGCAGCAGCATATGACGGCCCTAACTAATCCACATGGTAGTGTGTCATTTCAAGCAACCAAGGACACTAAGAAAGTGCCAATTGATGATCAGTTCACAGAGCGCACCGTAACCATTGGTGCCGAGTTAGGCGACAAATAGGAAAGCGAGCTCGTCAACTTCCTCCATGAGAATCAAGATATCTTTGCTTGGTCCACAGAGGATCTGCAAGGTGTGCCGAGGGAGTTGGCCGAGCACTCTTTGAATGTGAGACTCGAGGCTAAGCTAGTGAAGCAACCTCTCCACCGCTTTATCGAGGATAGGAGAAAAGTCATTAGAGATGAGATAGCTAGGCTCCTTACAGCCGGGTTTATCATGGAAGTACTTTACCCGGATTGGCTCCCTAATCCGGTGCTGGTGGAAAAGAACAAGGATGATCCAAATGTGGTAGTGGTATGGCGTATGTGCATTGATTACACGAGCCTAAATAAGGCGTGTCTGATGGATCCATTCCCACTACCAAGGATAGATCATGTCATAGATTCAATTGCAAGGTGTGAGTTATTGTCATTCATAGATGCATATTTTGGTTTCCACCAAATACCCCTGAATCCGGATGATCAAATAAAGACTGCGTTTATCACCATGTATGGGGATTATTGCTATCGCACTATACCGTTTGGATTACGAAATGCAGGAGCAACGTACCAGCGATGCATGCAAAAATGCTTACATGACCAAATAGGTCGGAATGTACAAGTTTATGTGGATGATGTAGTAATAATAACTAAGGAAAGCAATACGCTCCTTGATGATATTCGGCAGACATTCGTGAACTTAATACGGTTCCGGATGAAGCTTAACTCGGAGAAATGCACTTTTGGTGTGCCTACAGGGAAATTACTCGAATTTCTGGTATCCAGCTGAGCTATTGAAGCTAACCCGATAAAAATCCGGGCTATAGAAAGAATGGAATTACCAAAATGCCTTCACAATGTGCAGAAGTTCACTGGTTTCCTAGCATCGTTAAGCCGATTCATATGTTGGCTAGGAGAGAATGCCTTGCCCCTCTACCAGTTAATGAAAAAGGTAGACAAATTTACATGGACACCGCAAGCAGATAACATGTTTCACGAATTAAAAAAGATGGTGTCCACTGCATCGATCTTAGCCGCACCATTACCCAAGGAGCCAATGTTGCTCTATGTAGCCGCGACCAACCGAGTCGTAATTGCAGTAATTGTGGTGGAGCATAAGGAGGAAGGAAAATTAGTGCAGAGGCCGGTGTATTACTTGAGTGAAGTGTTATCGGCTTCAAAACAGAACTACCCTCACTATCAAAAGATGGCGTATAGCGTGTATATGTCGGCCAAGAAACTCAAACACTACTTTGAGGAACACCCTATCAAAGTGATATGTGAGGCACCCATATCGGAGATTATGAGTAACAAAGATGCTCGTGGCCGAATAGAAAAATGGGCAATTGAGCTGGCCCCATATGCACCACAGTTCGATAGAAGAGATGCGATCAAATCGCAGGCTGTGGCGGATTTCTTCATGGATTGGGCCGAGATGCAATACAAACCACCTTTGCCGGACTCCAACTATTGGCAAATGCATTTTGACGGGTCAAAACTGAAAGAAGGACTGGGCGCAGGAGTAGTACTTACCTCGCCCAAGAAAGATCAGTTGAAGTATGTCCTTCAAATCCATTTTAGCACCTCGAACAATATCTCTGAATATGAGGCACTTGTGCATGGGCTCAAGGTGGCCAACGAAGTAGGGATACGTCGAATACAGTGCATTCGAGACTCGGATTTGGTGATGTAGTAAGTTTCTGGCAATTGGGATGCCTTGGATGCCAACATGGCCCTTTACATATTCCATGTTCAAAAGATAAGCGGATTCTTCGAGGGATGTGAATTCCATCACGTACCTCAGATTGAAAATGAGGCGGCCGATACACTGTCCAAGTTGGGCTCATCCCGGCAACCAATCCTGCCAAATGTTGCTTTGGAGCACTTGAGAAAACCATCTATTACCCCATCACCGGAGTCCGAGTCAATCTATATCCCGGCTCTCTCCGGGTCAGAAGCTACACCTATGGAAACAAACTAGGGCAGCACTTTGATAAACCGAGGGACTGCTTCGGCAAACACGAGGACTGCCTCAAAAAAACCGGGGACTATTCAGCCAAACCCGACAGGAGTTATGTCAGTAGAGGTGATGGAAATCGATGAGGAATTTTTTCCTATCCGAGCTATACCCGCTTGGGCCAAGCCAATATTTGACTTCCTGAAAGAGGGAATCTTGCCGGATGATGAGGTACTCTCAAGCCAAATCCAGAGAAGAGCGAAGGCCTATACCATTATCAATGTCAAACTATACAAAAGAAGTGTAACCGCTGTGCTGCAACGATGTGTTGATCTGGAAGAAGGGCTTGATATACTCCGGGATATCCACCGGGGAGAATGTGGTCACCATGCATCTTCAAGAGCATTAGTGGCAAAGGCTTTCGGACATGGATTTTATTGGCCAAGTGCTTTGGAACAAGCAGAGGATCTGGTGAGGAAATGTAATGGGTGTCAGAGGTAGGCCACCAAAACCCATGTACCAATGTCAGAATTGAAGACCATCCCCATTACTTGCCCATTTGATGTATGGTGCCTGGACATGGTAGGACCATTTAAGCCGGCTAGGGGAGGAATGACCCTTATCTTGGTTATGCTGGACAAATTCACTAAATGGATTGAAGTGAAGCCAATTAGGAAATGTGATGGGGCAACAGCAGTAAAGTTCCTCAAGGATATAATCTTGAGATATGGCTACCCACATAGTATCATTACTAATAATGGCACAAATTTTGCTGAAGGAGCATTTGCGAGGTTCTGCCGAGAAAAGAAGATCCGGCTAGATGTAGCCTCTATGGCCACCCAGCATCAAACGGGCAAGTGGAAAGATCCAACGGACTAGTGTTGTCCGGGATAAAACCCGGGCTCATAGAGCCACTGCAAAGATCAGCGGGGTGCTGGATAGAAGAACTACCAGCAGTACTGTGGAGTTTAAGAACAACTTCGAATTGATCAACAGGCTATACGCCATTTTTTCTGGTATATGGGGCAGAAGCTGTACTACCAGCCAACATAGAGCATGATTCGCCAAGGTTCACCCAATACACAGAAGTGCGCGAAGCCCGGCAAGATGATGTTGATCTGTTGGAAGAAGCGAGATAACTGGCCTTGTCTAGATCCGCCATATATCGGCAAAATCTCCGACGCTACCATAGCTGGAAAGTGAACACTCGAGTCTTCCGGGAAGGTGATTTGGTTCTACGGTTGGTGCAGCGCACTGCTGGCATGCATAAGTTATCCCCTCCATGGGAAGGACCTTTCATTGTCAGCAAAGCTTTGCACAATGATTCCTACTTCTTATTGATGCACAGCCATAGGAAAAGAACAAAGCGGACAGGTCCGGAGAGGAATCTAAGCGACCATGGAATGTAGCAATAATTCGTCCTTTTTACACCTGACAAAGAGGTGAATGTATCTGAGCTACTCATATGTTGATATGTATGTCGGTAATGGGTTTATTAATGAAACTTCAGCACCCCAAGCAGAAACTCGGGGACAGCCATAATAATTGTTTTTCTTGCCTTCATATTTTTTATATGTCAGCTGGGTTAAGCTGCTTACACCTTAGCCAAATTAGTAATGTGTGAGCACCAAAAACCCAACTCTTCAACTTTGCTGTTGTCCAACAAGAATTGGCTTCATGGCAAGCAAAAGAACAAGTTTGGAATTGCAGAGCACATAGAAAATGACTAAGGGAAAGAACCTAAGCAAGCCGACATTTGTTATTTGGACTAACCTTTATTTATTTTTTTCATCTACTGCCGGATTATTTTGAGCTAATCTCAAAGTTTCAAGTATTGTTAAGTCAATTTTTTGAACCTTGGACTCGTAAGTCGAAAACCGAATCAAGGTAGACGCGAGTTGAGTCAAGAATTGGGGAACAAGAAAAGGCAACTCAGGGACTTCGTCCACGATAATCCGACATTAAAAACTTAGTAGCAAACAACAATAATTGTAGCGAAACCAAACCAAAGTGCTTAAGTACATCTTCACCCGGCATTCAGGGGATCTGATAAATATGGTTAAGTGTTTTTATGCTCAAGGAGAAGGAGCAGAAGCCGAGTCATCGGCCGACGGAGGGGGTACTTCGACATTTGAGGGCGGGGCGCTAGCCTCGGCCTCATCTTCGAGGTTGGTTTCCTCATCTTCCGAATCTTTAGTGTCGTCGCCAAGTTTGAAAGCCTCGCCCTCACTTCCCTAGTCCTCCTTGCCCTCAAAAGCGACAGCATCATCGAATACGTCAATATAGCTCGGACCATCATTCCAGGCATGGCAGAAAGAATACTGGATGAGCTTGTTGGCGCAAGCTTGGCGTTGAGCAATGCACTCCGGATTATTGGACCACCTTGATCCGATGCGCATACGCTCAAGTAGCTCCAAGTCTATATCTTCATACCATGAGAGGACGAACTGCAGTGCAGTATCAGCACCGTCTCGTGCAGCACACTCTCGCCACAGGTGCAACTGAGTTTTGCACTCCATTAATTTGGCTATAAGAGCAGCATTTCCCTTGGGAGTGGGATCAGTGGGCCAGAGGGAGTTAAGCATCTGCATCACTGCCGGCATGATATCCGCACCATAATTCTTCACCAGCTCCATGCGAGCAATGAGGCTCACCAGCAGATCCTCTGTCTCGTAAGTGATTGACCCGGTGGTAGGACCTATGGGAATACCATGTTGCTGGTGAGATATTGCCACGACATTGGCAGCAATGGAGTCACCTTCTGGGAACTTGCCTGAGAACAGAACCACAGAAAATAGTAAGCAAAAGCACTAAATCCGGAGAGATGAAAATCGAGCAAGGGAGAGGAACTCATAGGAAATCTGGATGAGGAGACATTCGAGCTCGGCATGAACATTGACACTGCTGGCCTGGAGTCTTTCATATTCAGAGGTCACTGATGTAAGTTTTACAACGGCTTCCTGCAGCAGGTCCTTGTCCATCGAAATCTGAGTAGTCATGCCCTCCTTCTCCTTAGAGAACTCCTGATCCGCCTTATCCAGCTCGGATTTATGGAGATCCTTGAGCCTTTGGATTTCGGCGTTCAACCGAGTAATCTCCGAATATTGGACGCGGAGCTGATCTATCTCGTCATCCTTCTTCTTCAACTCACCTTGATGCTTTCCTGGTTGTTCGAGAAAATGTGTCATCATATTAGGAATGAGTATGCTGTCTTCAAGGGCAACTGCAATAATGGGTTAACCCGGCGGAACCGAGGTATAAATATCTACCAGGTCAAGGAAAGAGCGTACAATGGTCAAGAGGACAAGACAAATTACCTTGGACTTCAGCTAGTTTCTTGCGCATGATAATGTTTTCAGCCTCAACCTCGGCTGTATAGGTCGGATTAAAAATTAATAATAAGGATAACAAGCAATGAGGAGGAAAAGGTTTTGAGAAAAGAATGTTACCCTTCCTATGGTGATCCGCCAATAGCTTGCCATATTGGGTGCGAACGTCTTTGTATGAATCCAGCAAACGCTGGAACTCAGCGGTTCGGTTGTTGGTGGTTATCTGAGAAACAAGACAATGTTAGTTCACAAGAAAAATAATCGAAGTATTTGATGACCCACAAGTATAGGGGGTGTATCGTAGTATTTTCGAGGGAAGTGAAACCCAATTTATTGATTCGACACAAGGGGAGCCAAAGAATATTTATAAGCCTTAACAACTGAGTTGTCAATTCAGCTGCACCTGGAAACAATCTTGCTCACACCAGTTTATCAGTAGCAATAGTTTTATAGTAGGAATAGTAAAGTAGCAGCAGTAGTAAAGTAAAGACAGTAGTAACAATAGCAGTAACAATAGGATTCGAGTGGGGTAGGCATAGGGATGAATGGATGTGCGTTGCATGGAAAAGACAATTCACATAGCAATCAGAACATAGGGAAATTGCAGATAAATAAGATAAAGCATCCAAGTACTAGATAATCCTAGGCATGTGTTCCATATATAGTCATACGTGCTCGCAATGAGAACTTGCACAACATCTTTTGTCCTGCCAGCCCGTTTGCAGCGGGGTCTCAAGGGAACTACTAGCAATTAAGGTGCTCCTTTTAATAGAGCACCGGAGCAAAGCATTCACACTCCGTGAACACATGTGATCCTCACATCAAAGCCATTCCCTCCGGTTATCCCGATTTCTGTCACTTCGGGGCCATTGGTTTTGGACAACAACGTGTGTATACAACTTGGAGATAAGACCATAAACAATACTATCATAATGAATCAATAACATGTTCATATCTGAAATCATGGCACTCGGGCCCTAGTGACAAGCATTAAGCACAACAAGTCGCAACAAAGTCATAAAGCACTAATAATAGATACTAGGCACCATGCCCTAACAATCTGATGCCATTACATGAACGATCTCATCCAATCCCTACCATCCCCATAGCCTACAATGGGGTATTACTCACTCATAGATGGGGAAACATGGATGGCCGATGGAGAAGCGATGGTGATGATGATGGCGATGATCTCCTCCAATTCCCCGTCCCGGCAGGGTGCCAGAACGGAGTTTCTGGTGCTATTTCGTGGAATCTGGTGGTGGCGGCGGAGCGGAACTCCTTTTGGAAAATCGTCGAACCCCCCGGAGTTTTTAGGTCAGAAGGCTTCTTATAGGCGAACAGGGAGACCGAGGGGGTGCCTGGGGGGCCCACACCACCCCCTGGCGCGACTTGGCCTGGCCCGCACCACCAGGTGGTGTAGCCACCCCCTGGCTCATCTCCGTCTCGTATTCTGGCTCCTGGAGTCTTTGGGTGAAATTGGATTTTCTGCATATTTTCCAGGAATTTTCCTGATAGTTGATTTTCTGCACAAAAAGTAGACACCAAGGCAATTCTGCTGAAACAGGCGTCAGTCCGCGTTAGTTGTATCCAAATCACACAAGTTTAGAGTTGAAACAATAGCAAAAGTGTTCAGGAAAGTAGATACATTTTGGACGTATCAACTCCCCCCAAGCTTAGCTTATTGCTTGTCCTCAAGTAATTCAGTTGAAAACTAAGTGCGATAAAAGAACTTTCACGAACACATTTGCTTCATATGATGCATATATTCTCAGCATGTGACCAAATACTTAGGCAATTCATAATAAAGAGTATGCTACTAAGTCTACTTAATAGTCAATGCAAGTTATGAATAGATTCCAACTCAAAAATAATAAGTAGCATGAAGCATAAACATAAGCAACATTACAATGCTCATAACAAGGTATGATAGAGTGGTATCTCGCTTGCCTTTGATTATGAATGCCAAGGCACCTCTGAAGTTCAAGTGATGACTAGAAGTAAAGATATCAAAGATACAAGCATCAAAGTCATAACACAAATAATCAAGTAATGAGACAAGCACAAAAAATGACAACTATGCTCTCAACAAAGTGCTCGGAGAATGTGTGGAGACTCAACAAGTAAAAGAAAAGGTTTTGAATAATTTGAAAGGCTTCCAAATGATGAAAGTATGGTACTTTCTACCTTTGAGCTCTCATTGCCCCTATCATAAGCATCTTTAAATGGTTAAGGTTAAAGTGACACAACTAAGAGGATATGCTTGATAAGTTATAAATCGAAGCCTCATGTCCCTTACTTACGAAGACCGATCCTCATGCTACTCAACTTTAGTCACAAGTAAGATCTTATGATTGTAAGTATATACATATCATAGAGAACCGCCAACGGGGTACCCCTTGCACATGACACGGGAGCTGTCCCATAATCAAAATAACAAGGCAAGCAGACAATGAGCATCTCAGCGATCTTTTTATTTACTATGTGCATAGATTTTTATTGAGGATGCTTCATAGAATGCTCATTATGGTTATGCTGCAAGTTTCCACCATGATTAGGCATGGCTTAGGCTAGTGGCCCAGGCGTTTCTCTAACATACATACAAACTCCATGATCTTACAAGTTCCACTTTTATTTCACACCATCGGGATCCATAAGCAAAAGAACATGATATCAATGAGGTACTAAGTACCAATGAAATATTGAAAACGTTCCCCATGAAACATGGTTCTGCTAACTTCAACTTATAAAGTGCAAGCATATACGCAACAAAGAAGGACGCAATGGTTTAGGTTTATTAAGTGCAAGAAAATAAAGTGTGCCATCAAGTTCGTGAGAGCTTTACTAACTAACTTTCTCATAACAAGCAAACATTTTATTTGGAAGAAAACAAGGCATAATGAATATGCACGGAAGTAGCAAATGATGCTAATGGGTAGGTATGGTGGACACTTTGGAAATATTTGGTTTAGGGAGTTGGAAACTTGAGTAAAACATACTCAGTGTAAGTGAAGGCTAGCAAAAGTAAGGGAGCGACAAACGAGAGAGAAATAGCTGTCATAATCATGCTTGCAACAAAACAGGACTAATCATGGCATGAAAGTGATTCAAGATCCTCAAGGCAAAATAATTCATCAAGGCTTAACTGCTTATTATAGTCATGTGCATGCGTGAGCATGTGCCAAGTCAATTCAAATGAACCATTCAGAGGAGGATACCACGGTGTCATACCAAGTTATGAATAGAATAATGCAAGCAAACATTCATAAGACATGCTACAAACTATTAGCGAGCTGGAGCTAATCATAAGAAAGCAAGAACTACTAAGCATCCAAATATAACATACGCCCTACATGAACGAACTAAGCATGCCCACAGTGATGAGTATATGTACAAAAACGAAAACAAATGGCGTTCGTTACCAACCTCTTACCACGCCTCAAGTTGTCATTGATCCTCATTATTGCTCTTCACTTGTGTGGCTTGAATAATAATATTAAACAATATCCACTGAGGACTGCTGAACCCTGTAGCCAACTTACAAAAACCAAAGAAGAACAACAAATATTTTTGGTGTTTTCGATTTTTTAAAACAAGAACCAAAGAGGAAAACAAGCAAAGCAAAATCTTTTTGGGTTTTTTGAATAGTTCAAACAAAGAAAAAGGGAAAAACAAATCAAGGCAAAAAGAAAAAGAAGCAAACCAAAGAGAAACAACAGAAATATTTTTGGTCTTTTTGTGTTTTAGAAAGCAAAAGCAAAGAAAGAACCAAAACTAAAGAGAGAACGAAACATGAATATACAAAGTACCGATGCAACATGATATGGAGATGAGTGCGATGTCGGTGTACCTCGCCGCCCCCCCAAGCTTAGGCTTTTGGCCTAAGTGGGTATTGATCCCAAGCTAGCCAGGATGAAGTGTCACCGTGGTACGACAAAGAGGTCCCCTCGTCCTGGTGCGAGCTCGAGTACGTCCCTCCATAATGTGCGGAGTAATCATAGGAGGGCACATCTTCCTGGTGCTGCTCGTGGAAACCCAGCAAGCGAAGCTGCTCGTCCACCTCCTTGGAGCGCGACCACGGTCTCCTGTGAACACTAAACAAAGAAGGCTGTGGCAAAAGGATCTCCCTTTCATCCCCGCCAGTGAAAAGCATCCTATATACTAGACTGTTCAAATCAGAAGTAGCAGTGACAAAGTGATGACTTTTCATGGCAACAAGGTCAAGCCTCTATGGTGCCAGTATAGCATCATTGGGATCCACTAAAAGACCTAATGCATTGACTATACGCGAGGCAATGATGCCCCCATAGATAGGCCCCCTAGAAGCTAGGCAGCGAGCGATAAGCGAGCCAAGATTGTACCGAGTATCATTGTTAAGCACACCAGCAAGGAAAGCTAAATGATAGTTGGAGATATTACTTGTGTTCTCCCAACCAAGTATGCTAGTAGCAAGATAATATGCAAAGTATCTAAGAGCAGGGAGTTGGGTATTTCTTATCTTTCCGCGATGCGCCACGCGGTCATCATCATTGGTCACCCCTCAGTAAAGCTCCAACAAAACAGCGGGTCGCCCTTGAATTTTCTTCATGGTCCCTGTCATGCGTACACCTACAATACTGCAAAATCTCTCCAAAGGCATGGTGAAGGGCAGATTATAAATTTTGAAAGAGACAGTCAACTAATAGGATGTGTTAGTAAACGTGAAGCTCTCAACGAAGGTCTTAGTGAGCATAGCGTATTGCTCACTCTCATCTTGCATATATGAGGTCAAACCAACCCTCTCAATCAGTAGCAAGAAATCATCAAGAATACCTACAGCTTGTAGGAAAGTAAAGCAAGGAAAAGTGGATGGCTGAGCATCCCCATCATCCCTTTCATTACCAATACGAGTTGCAATGAGATCTTCGTTGTATGATGGCCTACTAGGTGTATCACTCTCAAATATCTCTCCAAAGGTATGGTTGTTCATGCTTGGTATTCTGAAATTTAAACACCTATTAAACAAATGATTGCAAAGTGAATATAATGAAGGATTCTACTCATAGGGACTTGTAAGAGGCCTAAACATGCATCAAAACTATATCTCTAAGCATCAAACAAGCTTAAAAGCTCCCATAACCTGTCACCTACAGCAGCAAAATACTCAAGATATAATCCACCAAACACAAATCTACTTGGACAAGGGGAGGAGTCACATACCAGGGAACAAATGCTCCAAATTTCAGCAAGAAAGATGGGCTGAGCAAGGAGATCAAAAAAATCGAGGGCAAACACAGCAAGAACGAGATTTTGAGCAATGATCTGGAGCTTACTCAGGAGAGAGAAGAAAGTGGCAGGTGAGAGAGTTAGTGGGGGCCAGGGGTGGCCCACACCAGGGCATGGCGGTTCGGTGGTTGGTGGTTATCTGAGAAACAAGACAATGTTAGTTCACAGGCACAAGTATAGGTGACCCACAAGTATAGGTGGTGTATCGCAGTATTTTCGAGGGAAGTGAAACCCAATTTATTGATTCGACACAAGGGGAGCCAAAGAATATTTATAAACCTTAACAACTGAGTTGTCAATTCAGCTGCACCTGGAAACAATCTTGCTCACAGCAGTTTATCAGTAGCAACAGTTTTATAGTAGGAATTGTAAAGTAGCAGCAGTAGTAAAGTAAAGATAGTAGTAACAATAGCAGTAACAATAGGATTTGAGTGCGGTAGGCATAGGGATGGATGGACAGGCATTGCATGGACAAGACAATTCACATAGCAATCAGAACATAGGGCAATTGCAGATAAATAAAATAAAGCATCCAAGTACTAGATAATCCTAGGCATGTGTTCCATATATAGTCATACGTGCTCGCAATGAGAACTTGCACAACATCTTTTGTCCTGCCAGCCCGTTTGCAGCGGGGCCTCAAGGGAACTACTGGCAATTAAGGTGCTCCTTTTAATAGAGCACCGGAGCAAAGCATTAACACTCCATGAACACATGTGATCCTCACATCAAAGCCATTCCCTCCGGTTATCCTGATTTCTGTCACTTCGAGGCCATTAGTTCCGGAAAACAACGTGTGTATACAACTTGCAAATAAGACCATAAACAATACTACCATAATGAATCAATAACATGTTCAGATCTGAAATCATGGCACTCGGGTCCTAGTGACAAGCATTAAGCACAACAAGTCGCAACAAAGTCATAAAGCACTAATAAAAGATACTAGGCACCATGCCCTAACAATATGATGCCATTACATGAATGATCTCATCCAATCCCTACCATCCCCATAGCCTACAACGGGGGATTACTCACTCATAGATGGGGGAAACATGGATGGTCGATGGAGAAGTGATGGTGATGATGATGGTGATGATCTCCTCCAATTCCCTGTCCCGATAGGGTGCCAGAACGGAGTTTTTGGTGCTGTTTCGTGGAATCTGGTGGTGGCAGCAGAGCGGAACTCCTTCTAGAAAATCGTCGAACCCCCCAGAGTTTTTAGGTCAGAAGGCTTCTTATAGGCGAAGAGGGAGACCGAGGGGGTGCCTGGGGGGGCCACACCACCCCCTGGCGTGGCCTGGCCTGGCCCGCGCCACCAGGTGGTGTGGCCACCCCTGGCGCGGCCTGGCCTGTCCCGCGCCACCAAGTGGTGTGGCTACCCCCTGGCTCTTCTCCGTCTCATATTCTGGCTCCTGGAGTCTTCGGGTGAAATAGGATTTTCTGCATATTTTCCGGGATTTTTCCTGATAGTTGATTTTTTGCACAAAAAGTAGATACCAAGGCAATTCTGCTGAAAACAGCGTCAGTCCGCGTTAGCTGTATCCAAATCACACAAGTTTAGAGTTGAAACAATAGCAAAAGTTTTCGGGAAAGTAGATACGTTTTGGACGTATCAGTATTCAAGATCCGGGCCAAATGGAACTTAACCCGGCTCTAGGTGTGTGCATATTCAAAGTATTCAAGATCCGGGCCAAGTGAAACTTAACCCAGTTCTAGGTTTGTGGATATTCAAAGTCTACAAGATCCCGACCAAGTGGAACTTAACCCAGCTCTAGGTGTGTGGATATTCGAAGTCTACAAGATCCGGGCCAAGTGGAACTTAACCCGGCTCTAGGTGTGTGGATATTCGAAGTCTTCAAGATCTAGGCCATGTGGAACTTAACCTGGCTCTAGGTGTGTGGATATTCGAAGTCTACAAGATCCGGGCCAAGTGGAACTTAACCCGGCTCTAGGTATGTGGATATTTGAAGTACACAAGATCCGGGCCAAGTGGAACTTAACCCGGCTCTAGGAGTGTGGATATTCGAAGTACGCAAAATCTGAGCCAAGTGGAACTTAACCCGGCTCTAAGACTACAGCTATTTGAAAATGCTAAGGACTTGCACGAAATTCTCTTGGAGAATTCGACCGAGTAATAAATAACTCCCTCGGAGGCTCGGGGACTAGTGGGTATATCTATAAGCATTCATGTACATAGAGTAGCATAGCAGAAGAAAAGGATTACCTCCATCATGCGGCCAGCCAAAGAGATAGCCTTGGTGGCGGAGTTCATCTAAGCGCTGAATTCAGCTGGCCCAAACTTCTCTGGCAGATCATCCCCTGGATCAATAAATTCAGCATTATTCCAGTTGTTTACATATTCTATAAGCAATGGGTTGTAGCTTTCGCTGCTGGGGGTATGGCTCGTCACCAAGCCTTTAGCGTGCGCCTCTCGCCTCGCGGACTGAGTAGCAGCAGGACTGGTATGCAGGACCAGTTGCTTGCTGCCCTCTGATCTGGCAGCGGGAGACCCAGAATCGGAGTCCTTGCTTAACTCGGCAGCTTTCTTGAGCTTGTTGGATGACGCAGGGCACTGGAGAAGAGCCGAGGCTACAGATCCGGACTGCGCCTGGGAAGCTGGCTGGAAGATGTCTGTAATGGACACCATAGATCCGGGGGCGGTGGATTGAGGTTTACTCTTTGGAGGCTTGGTTGCGGTTGTTGCTGCTGTAGCTGGCTTTCGTGCCGAGGTTGGTGCTGATGCTACTGGTGTCACTCATGCTGGTGCTAGTGGTGTTGCTGGTGCTGCCGGTACAGGTACTGTTGATGCTGAAGAAACAGAAGTTGAAGGAGTTGTTAGGGGTAGTGCTGATGAAGCTGGCACCTCAGAGCTGGACTCTGGCGGCATTACAGAGGAGCTAGGAAAATCCAGCATGGCCACATCCTGGGCCGCTCCGCTACCCCCACGTGGATGTTGCCCTCCTCATTGCGATGTGGGCTCTGATCAGGCGTAGCCACCGAGTCCTCGTGAATAGGACTTAGTGAGCGAACCTTGTCATTGCGAGGGGAGAAGAACCGCTCCGAATCGGAGAAGAAATGCTAGAGCCGCTCTGGGAATAACCCGGGGAGCTCTGGGGAAATGAGAAAACAACAAGTCAGAAAAGGAGATAGAAAGACAGATAAAAGGCGTCAAGACAGCACTAGAAAGACCCAAAGGCAAACGGAAAACGACTTACTTGTCCGAGGTTGGGGTGCCCGAGGTTTGGGTACCCTCTGGACCATGCTCTTGGCCGCTAGCTTGGCCGAGGCTTTCACCCCGAACTTCTTCTACCTCTTCTTGGGCGGTGGCACCACCGAAGCTGCGGCCGAGGTAGACGCACTTCTCGGAAGGGGCAGGAGCCGGATCACCCTTGGCGAGAAGGGGAACCTCGAGGACCTAATCGTCTGGGTTAGCTGAAGATTCAGACATAAGAAGGAATGCATAAGAAATGGGCATCGGATCAAGTACCTCAAGATCCTCAACATCTGAGTCATCGTCATCAGGACAATCCCTTTGAGAAAAGGCCTTACCGGAGGTGTGTTTGGTGATGCCCGGTGTGGGCAAGAAGCTCTCTAGGTTAGGCTCCTCCTCATCCGGCTCGGCACAATCCGCCACCCACTTGCTCTCCAGCACCTGGCCATCCTCAAGTGGTTGCTAGAGAAATCGCTGAGAACAAAAATATTGATGGTCGAGTTAGAGACTGCCGGGCATACCGAGAAAATCCGGAAAAACATCAATATAGAAATTTACCTTTGGAGGCGGGTTGTCCCAGGTATAGTGCGCAAGCCCCCATTCCCAAGCCTCGGAGAACTCCTTCTTCACGTTGAAGATGGCCTTGACCCGGCGGAACACCGCCGAGTTGTTGAGCTCGAAAGAGGAACTCCGGTGGGGGTCGAGGGGGGCGCTCAGGTAGCAGATCTTGTGGGCACGTTTCTGCATGGGGGAGACCCGGCTATGGACAAATCTGATCATGATATCCTCGCCCCGCAACCTCTCCTTGAGAAGCTCCTTGATCTAGCGGTCGACCAAGTTCGCTAGAGCCATGGGCCGCTTCGAGACGTTGTCCAACAGAGAGGTGTCCGGTACTCCGAGCTTGAAGGGGAGGCACCGGATCAAGTCCTCGTCCGTGGTATTCCGGATGTAGAAGAAGGTCTGGGCCCAGCCTTTGCAAGACTCAAGCCCGATGACTCGGGGGAACGCGAAGTTTTTGTGGGGAGATATGGAGGCTGCCCTACACTAGGTCAGATGCTTCTCAGCTGGAGTAAGATGCTTATCCGGGGCAACATTCTTCCGCAGACCGAAAAACTTGATCCACATCTCCTTGGAGGGCCAGAGGCCGATGTACCCCTCTATGCTGGAGGCAAAGGAGGAAAGAGAGGTAATGGCGTTGGCGGGGAGATGGTGTGATTGTAGTTGATAGGTCGATATGAAGTCCTGAAAGAAATCAGAAACGGGAAGGCCGAAGCCGCGTTGGAAGTGAGAAAGAAAAACAACAAACTCCCCTGGATTTGGAGAAGGGGCAATATCATCAGTGGCAAGGCGGCAGGTGACACCCGCGGGGATGCGGCGCGTCACATATAGCCAACCAAGATCATCTTGATAGACAAAGTCGCCATCCCAGCCACAGCGCTCACGAGCTTCACCCTCTTCCTCTTGTTGGGCGATGATGGCGGCCTCCTCTTCAGTCATGTCGAGGTATAGGTCCTCAAGGATGAAATCGGAGAAGAGGTAGCCGGCCGCGGGAAACCTCGAAGCGCAGGGGCCCGTGGCGAAGAGCTTGAGCATAGATAGAGATGCGGTCGCTAGGTGCGGCCAGGCGCGGTTGCGGCAGCGCAACACTAGCACAGAGGCGGTGGGGGTGGAGGCGTCGTAGCGGAGAAGAAGAGAGGCAGGGGCGCGAAGTGTGGGGAACTTCCCCAAGATGGCCCCTTCCCCCTATTTAACCGCGCGTTGCGGGGCACGTAGTGGGATCCTTTGCGGAAGCCCAACCGCATGGTGTGGCCGTGTACGCAGTGGATCGACCAATAAGGTGTGAGCCATAGCAAGGGGCACAGGGAACAAAAGATCATGTGACGTGACACAATGATACAGTTAACGAGGCGCTGCCGCGACAGGACATGCGGAGAAGTTATTCCTGACATTACTACAACAACCGGCGCTAGTAAACAGGCGTGGCCCTTAAAATGAGGCAAAGTGATGATTACCATCCATGTAGGACATGGGGAAGAGTATGAGGGAAGGAAAGATAACCCGGATACGTGAGCAAAGACCCGGCCAGCGAGGAATAACTCGGAACAAGCCAAGAGACCATCAACGTAAAGAGTTCGGATTACGAGATAACTCGGCCGAAGAAGAGCAGATTCGGATGGTGAACCTGCTGTGCCCTTAATAGCTGAAGTTGCTAAGACCGCACCAGCTTTGGGGACTAATGTTGGGGGGATACCCCCGGGTAGGGTCACGCCGGGTTATAAAGGCCGAGTTAGCCGAGGTACGGCATGGTTAAAGCAAGTGCAGGCCGGGTCACCTCAAGGCAGGATGACTTACACAGTAACCCGGCCCGTGGGGCATATGCCTAGCATTAACCCGGCCGGCATAAAATATATGCCGGCCATGTTTGTCTATTTATTATGCAGGTACCCTTGTAGCCGGGTTAGCCAAGCGCTAGCCGGACTACCACTTGGGTTCCAAGAGAAGGAAGGAATCTCCCACTGGTCAAAAGGTGGCTTTTCCTAGATGTAGCATGAGCGAAGCAAAGCAGAGGGAAGGACCAGGGGCAGGGCGACCAAGATGACGCGAGCAGTGTCGGCTGACGTAGCCCGTGTCTCGTGACGCTTAAAGGTATGGATTATGCAGAGGGTTGCGTCCATAGTCCGGACGAACCGTTAAAGAGAATAAATAAGCATCTAGCTTTCCAAGGGGCATATTCGGGGAATATGTTGTCACGTGTGCCCTAACTTTGTAACCCGGGCTCCCCTATATAAGGAGCACCAGGGCCTCCATAGAAGGGGATCGATCATTTTCTCTATCTAATATAGAACTTTAGAGCTAAGTTGTGGGGGGTAAGAGACCTAGTCTCTTCTCACGAATAGCTCGACGAGCACTTGTAACAACCATTGATAGAGGAAATACAACAACACTCGTGCATGGAATCACTACGATATCCCTCCCTGGATTCCCCTAGCGCTCATTGGCCCCATCTTTAGCCTATCCATGGCATCTGTCGTGCCACCACCATGACAAGTGCAGTCATTCATGTGCAACCCTTGCATTTTTATTCACCTATGATTTTGCTGATCATTTTTTTCATTTCCTTCAACAACCGACGTGATTCGGAGTGCTAAATTAAAGAATCGAAAAGGAAGTCCTATCAGCAACACAGCTGATCAGACTGCAACATCAAGGAGATGAAAATAACACAGGGATGAACAAGCAAGGCTTGTTTGGGCAAGCATGTGTTTTCCCAGGTTGTGTTATTTGGAGCTGCAGTCTAATGTTTGTTTGTTTTGGTAGCTGATGGAACTGTGGTGGCACCTTTGTTTCTGCTGTAGTCACAGTGGCAGGGGCTGGAACATTAGAGTTGTATATTCGTATTGGGGGCCTATGTGTGTCTGATAAAACATTGTTTTATATGATGAAATGGTGTTCTCTATATAGTAGTGTATGTGTGATGAAATCTTGTTTTATGTGATCTACGTATACTTTAGCTGGTGTTTGTGTTTTGATAGTATGCTATAGTAGGAGTATTTGTTTCGCAACAAGCTTTTTATTTGATCTGAATTAGTACTACCATTTAGTTAGTGCTTCCTGTAGAAGAGTCTGTGCCGACACCTAAATAATTAGTAGACCTTGGTTGCACACCATTTTCACATGCTTGAATTAGAGCTACTTCAGACATTTGTTTGTTGTTATGTTAAACAAACATTCTTGTATCGGACATCTGCATTTTCATATGCTTGGTAGATAATCACTCTCCTCGACTTGGATCCTTGAAATAGAGCAACAATGGCCTAGTTTTTTAATTATTCTTTGGAAAATCTCTAAATTCAAAATCACAGTTGACCGCCAAAACCTACCGCCTACCCCGTTTGAATCAAAAGCATCAGTTGATGTGACTCTCGCCTTAAATTCCTGACCAGATGGCATTCGATCTACACAACCTTTTTTCTAGTAATAAAAACTTGGCCAGCCAAATTTAAAATTGTAATCGGGCAGGAAACTAACCCACTAACCCCGAAGAATTTCGCACCCCTCTGTTTCAAACATTAATAGGAAAAATCACCCACCGAGGTTGTACCATTTTTATATTATTACATGGACGCTAGCCAAATTTAATATCTGAGTCAAGTGGCAAAATTTACCGCCTATGCTATATGAATCGAAGGTATCCAAGTTTCTATGCAAAAAATGTTTATAGATGATCAGTTGATGTGACTCGGCCTTGGATTCCTAGACAGATAGTGTACGGTCTACTACCTTTTTCTATTAGTAGATGGATGCTAGCCAAATTCAAAATCTCAATCGAGTGGCAAAATCACCCACCTATCTTGAAGCATTTACCGCCCCCACCGTTTCAAAAACTTTGAGCCAAAATATCCCACCGACTAGGGGAGTACCATTTTATTATTATTATTATTAGATGGGCGCTAGCCAAATTAAAATTCAAAATCAAGCGGCAAAACCACACACTGACCTTGAAGCATTTCGCGCCCTTCCGTTTCAAAAACTTTAGAATTTAAAATTCCAAATCTACCCATTGTTCAGATGACAAATGGGCATGCTAAAGTCCGTAGCTCGAGGGCACAATCGTAATTATTTTTTCTGCTCACCTCTATGGTCTCGATTCCCCCAGTTTTTCCCACCGGCCTTCCCAAAAATCCCAAGCTCATCTGTCCCCTCCACGACCACCGCGCGCACCGGCTTGAGCTGTGGTCTCGTTCACCACCGCGGAGCCGCTTCAGCAACGCTCACCCGCCGGATCTAGGAGCTGCAGTGTCGTTCACCATGCCGATGGCGTCATCGACCACACAAGCTCTGCTTCCTCGCTGTCGAAAGTTACCCAACCGTACCGGATCCGCTTCCCCGGTGTCCACCGGGCGTGATATAGTTCAAAGAGTTCCATGTCCATCGCTCTAGACCAGCTGCATGGTTGTCGTTGTTCACTGCACCAGATCTGCCTCAGGGACACTCTCGTCCACCGCATTCAAGCCGGCATCGACCGCCCAAGATCTGCTTCCCGACGCCAACAGCCACCACAACCGTAGCACCCTCGGTGACCTGGACGTCACTCACACGGTACCGACGATGCTTAGACGCCTCTCCGACCAAGGTTAACCAAATATCCAACCCATTTTTGTTTTGTCAGTAGTATTGCAGGTTCAAGCATGTCGTAGTGAACTGCATTTTCATAATCGTTCTCGTACATACAAGTCACTGGGCACGCCTGTTCTTCGTGCTAGTACATGCAAGGTCATTAGACATGTTGGTTTGCATTTGCTTCTCTACAAATTTAAAGTCATGCACATGTCTGCTATTTTGTCATGCACATGTTCTTAGCTACTCCATACTATAGTAATTGCCTACTACCGTGTAATTCTTGCAAAATTTGAAGTCAGTGGAAAATATTAGTGTGGATTCCCTGCTCTATAGTTGTTGAATCTATCTGGTTCATCCTGAGATCAGTTCCTACTATTATTTCCTCCTTGGCATTGTTCTACTATCCTGTAGTAGCCGTTTAAACTCTTCGTACTAATTTGATTATAACTTTGTTGTTGCCATCTGGTTCTTCAAAAGCTGCATCACTAACTATTTCCCTTTTCTTGCATAGAGCTCAAAATGGAACAATGAACATGTTGGTTTGCATAGCCTATTCTACCAGTTAACAAGGGATGCCATTACTTCCTTATTTGGTGCTGGTTTGTCCTGAAAAACGGCATAACTGTCCTCTACTATGTAGTGCACTCGTGGTTTGCATTCCTACTCTAGAATTTATATTATGATGCCATTATAATTTATATCTGGTTGATTCTTAGCTCTTATAGTAACTACATGCCATTGTGTAGCTCACCGCAAATTCTGAGTCACCCAACAACTCTATGCATTCCAGGAGATGCCACTGCTTCCATATATATTTGCTGAAATGACCTCGCTAGTTTATATTTGCTGAAATTCTAAGAAACACTTTGTTTCATTGCTCATTTTATTCTAGGCACACTTGTCTAATGCTTGTTTGTCCTGTTCTATGATGACTGCAAGTGCACAAATTGTTTGTATCCAGTTTCGAAATAAAGATATCGATCCCACAGGGAGCAGGAGTCTGAAGTCTAATGATTCTTGAAATAAATATTATGATAGAAATGCTAAATAAAGTTCTAAGTTACAAGATAAAATGCAAGTATTATGTAAAAGGTGTTTTAGGGTTTTAGGAATCAGAGCAACAATAAAGTAAAGTAAAAAACTAAATACAGAAAGTAAGTATAGTGTATGTAATAGAGATTTGAACTGCAATAGGGAAAAAAGCGTTCCTAGGGAGTAGCGGATACACCACTAGCATTATAAGGAGCTAAGATAAAGATTATTATCATGAACATTCTCAACTATGTATGTGTGGGAGGAACTCCATATTTGGACAAATAGGTAGCAACCGCTACTCCCATCATCCTCATAACCACATCAGTCAGCAATCGACATCAATCAAATTACTTTGCTATTAAGGGACGTAATCCCGTAGGACGTATCCCATGGCATGGATAGTGTTCCGTGAGTTTCCTCAATTTCCCAAGTTGATATGTAAGGAGTGCTAACAGCTTTATAGTCACTGTAAGTGCTAGAACGCCTCCGTCTACCAACAACTAGTTCCCTCCATCAAGTCCCCATGAGAGGCAAATATTGAGAGGTCCATTTCTCTCAACATCAAGATGTAGAAAATCTAACACATGGTCACAACGATGAATATCGTAATAGACTTTATCTTATTTCAATCTCGTGCTAGGGTTTCTCCATCTCCCCAAGAACTAATGATCTACTCATAAATGGAGGCAATCAACATCATGGCAATATCAATGGAATGTATCATAGATGAATAGTACTTGTATAAATCCACAACGAGTACGGAAATTACAACAAGATCTAGCCAAGATGTAGATGGGATGGATGGAGATGGTGGTGATGCATTGGTGGATGATGAAGATCGAGGCCTTAGCCTCCCGGATCTGTGCAGGGTGAAGATGGATCCCTGGTGGATGAGTTCCCCCTCTAGATGCCTTCCGAAGGTGAGGTTTCTGTGAGTTCTAGGTGTTCTATATGTCGTCTCTTTGATCTAGTTGCACGGGGTGAAACTATTTGAGGAGGCAAAGGCTGCGCCAACTATACCGCCGGAACTATACAGCTAGAATATTTATTTCGGACGTATAGTTGGTCGTTGAACCCTCTATCTCCTTTATTCGCTTCTGGTTTTCTTCTGGTATTATTAATATTTCCCAAATAAGCGATTTACGTTGTTTTTTACTCCTTTTCTCCACAGTACAACTTCTCCAAGAATTGTATCCCTTGGATCCATTATCTATCCTGATCCTAGTGAAAGCAGACATAAAATGCGTGCGCGAGCGCCGTAAAATACCAAGATCCTACATCTACTATGCAAAATAATAGTGTAAAACATGATGGAAATATGCATTCATCAACTTCTCCAAGCTTAGACTCTTGCTCATCCCGAGCAAGTTTTAGCTTAACGGATGTGATCCTCATATTCATTAAGCTGAGTCGATAAAATAAATGAGGCAGTTGCAGCATGTGTTTATCATATACGATACATAGGAATAAGTTCATGAATAGTACCTTACTCAAACCATATGTATAGTATTAGCAGGCTTCTAGACCTTAGTGATCAACAGTTCATAAAATATGAATCTTAACATAATGTAAAAGTATCTGGTTCAACCAAATGAGTTAACGAGGTAGTCCCAAGTGTTTTGGGATTAGCATATTCACTTGGGATTCAAAATCTCAAAAGTGTCTCTTTCTCATACTACAATATAGTGGTATATGCCTATTTGCTCTTTTCACACTCCCTCTTTTTCTTCTTTTTCTTTTTCTCTTATCTTTATATATGCTCACACTTTTGTTTAAGTGTTGTGCAAAGAAGCTAGTTATACATTCCACTTCATGTAGCAAAGTTTAACAATCTCAATTATCAAACTCCAATTGTATATGAAGCATTCTTATGACTTGGAGATTCTACCTCGACTTATTCTCACTCTATTTTGATAGCATTTTCATTTTCCTTTATTCAAGGTTTCTTTTTCAACTTAACTGCATAGATAATTATTATTTGAAAATAAAAACATAGACTTACAACATATTGACCAAATTATCTTTGTGTGTTCCATTAATACCAATGGTGTAACTACCTCAGTGAATTAGGCTCTTAGTTACATGCCTGGATGAACGAAAGTGGTTAAAATAGTACGGTGGGGCCTAGGGCCACTCACGGTAGACCTTTCGGCCGTCCTAACCACTTTCAAACATCGGGACAAGAACGAGCGGCGTAATCGGCAAGCAAAGGGATCAACTACATACACAAATGAGTATGTATGCAAGCCACATACAACAGTCCTCAAAGCCATTCCATCTAAAAGAAATAGAAATATTGCAACGCCATACGGCAAGATTCAAATATCCTAGATAGAGATAATAATTTAGGATAGCTCCTCATACAACAAACATCAGAGTATCAGGCGGAAGCGGAAAACAAGATCCGAGTACGGATAAGAAGCAAATCGGCATAAGATGCCCCATAAATAAACACATCCCGCCCATAGATCTCACGGATCCCCGTTCCCGGAATCTCTACACCGAATGATCGTTGCCAACATCATCTCTCTCCTCCACCCAGTATCCATCTTGCGGGTACACATGTTCATCTGAATCAAACAATTTATCGTGTGAGACCCTAGGGGTACTCAGCAAGTCTGTATGCCACTAAAGGGGACACAACCTGGGGTGACGCAATTGCAGCAAAAGATAATACCTAACAATTCTACAGATACACGCTAACCATCCGCCCAACAAATGATAGACGGATGTCCGAGAATTAAGAACAACAGTTATACTAGTATAATTAACAGATCCATCCTCCTCCTCGCTTACCAACGAGGAAGCGGACGAACAACCCCCGTCATCCGTTGGCAGTTTTATTAACCATTCCATGAGTATTGCACTATTTACTAGTCAAGTACTTAGTCAAATTAAAAGCGGTACTTCAGTTATACTTGTCTATGATCGAGAAACTGTGCTCCAAGTCGTCCATAACCGCGGCTTTCAGAAAGATTTACCCTGCAGGGGTGCACGAATAGCAACACACACTCGATCAACCTCGGAAAAACCAAATCAAAACCTAACGAGGCATTCACGACAAAGCAATCACAGGATTCAGAAATATTTCAGGGGGCCACCCCAATAAGCTACCCGCAACGAAGTTGGCCGGCTCCGAGACGGACCCAGGGTTTGCGACGACGGCTGTAAACGACTGGGAACCCGAAAATATGACTGGGCTTGTCGATACCGCGAAAACATGGCGCGATCCAAAACAGTACAGGTGCTCCTCGCACAATCTTAAATAGAGCGGTAACATGGCATAAGTACAGGATAATAATAAAGCCCCAAACTAATTGTGGCCCCAAGAAATAAGAATGAATCAAGCTCTGGCTCAGGGGGGTCCATAAGGCCTCCCGGATGTGGATAGTGCGAATATTCAAGGAATAGGAATCAAGTACTCGGGGTCCTACGGGCCACAAGTGAGCATGAAAAACCAAATAGCAGATATTGCTCACCGGTGCCTCTTTCATTAGTTATCCCATTACTACTCAGGTTATGTTGTTTAGGTACCTCATTGTCCATCAGACACTCACATACCCTACTCATGCTTTTCTACGACTCGCATGGCTCAAACAACTCCTGTAGTAATGGCTCATGGGATGGAGGAACAAGCTTCGGTGGGGTTTAAAAATAAAGGCTATGCAGTACTTGGGATTCAATTTAATGCAATCGCGACTCAATGATGCAAGAATAAGATAGAGGCAATAGGTACTGTATGTATGCAAGCATGTGGTAGTGCTTGCCTGGCAGCTCAGTTGAAGCGATGGATGGATCTGGGTAGTACTCCTGTGATTCCTGGTAATTCTCCTGCTGGGCGTCTATCTGACAAAGAACCAAACAACCAAGGCCAACATAAATAAAGTGCACAAGCATATGAATTAAAATGCGACAAGCAACCAAGCATGACATGATGAATGGTGCACAATTTCCATGGCAATAAAGTAGCATAGCAAGGGTGAGGTGTGGGGTTCAAGAATAAAGCATTTTATTATTTATTTAACCAAGTTTTATTATCATAAGCAGTTCAGATTTTTAATGATGACATTATGCATGCTTCAATTCAGAACAAGGACTGCATAGATAGAACGGGCTCGTCGCGTTGATCGATTTAGACATATTATTTGTCAAATTTGGAGTTGTAGAATTAAAGTTATTAATTTATTAAAAAAGGGCATTTTATTGTAATTTTAGTCATCTCGAAATTTTAAAGTCCCCAAAACATATTTTGAATGGCATATTTGAATTCCTCACATTTTTCTGATTCAAAAACATATATCATTTGTATTATTTGGATTTATATTTGAAAAGTTATTTAAATCTGATTTGAATTTGAATATAATTCAATTTTGAACAGGTTTAATTAAAACAGACAACAGGGCAAACTTTTGTTACCCAGCTCGACCCAGCCATAGCCACTAACGGGTGGGCCAGTCGCTGGCGGGGCACACACGCGCGGAAAACTTTCCACACCGGGGCTCTGGCTAGCCCGTGCGACTGTGAGGTGGGACCAACTGGCTGAGGCCCACGTGACAGTGAACGAACTCGCAGAGGCTGGCAGGTGGGACCGAACTAGAGCGCGGGTTAGGATAATAACAGGCTGGGGGGTTTTCTGAAAGAAGGCCACAGCAGCTGACAGGTGGGGCTAGCGAGGAGCGCGGGTTGAGCAGGTAAAAAGCTAGGGGGTTTTCTGCAAAAAGCGCGGCGGCACTGTTTCTCTTCTTCGCGATCTGACGACTGGCGAAGAAAAACGCCGCGCGGCACGGGACGGGGGTTCGAACCGGGGATCTGGGCATGCGCGCGGAGGGCGTAGCCGCTGCGGTGGCTTGGGTTTGGTGTTAGGTGGGGGCTAGACGGCTAGATGAGGCTATGCGCGGCGCGGGGCGTGCAGACACCAGCGTCTGGCAGTGCACCGAGGGCGCTCGGCGAAAATATCGGCGATGCTAGACGGCGACGGCGAGGCGGATGGTGTCAGGGAGGAAGAGGGACTCACCGCGGGGTGGTCGGTGGTGGTGGCACGGCCGGAGGCGCGACGGATCGCCGGGCTTGCTGGCGTCCTGGCGGTTAGGGTTTGCGTCGGGCGGCGCTGGTTCCGGCGGTCCTGGGGCTTCTTGTCCTCGTCGGCGTGTTCGAGGCGAAGCAGGGAACTGCCCTTGGTCTCCTTGTTCACCTCCACGTCGAGCACGTCGGCGGGAGCGCGAGGAAGACGACGGTGCTGGCGGTTCTCATGGCGAGAGCTGGGCGTCGTGGGGAGAGGAAGGAGAGGAAGGCAGCGACCTAGGGTGGATCTGGGTGAGGCAGGGAAGCCGTGAAGGAGAAGGAAAGCGAGGGGGAGGAAAGAGGGGCGTGTGGGCACGGGGTAGATGGAAAAGTGCCCTCGGCTCTTTTCCTTTCTCCCTGATCACGTGGTCGAGCTGGGGCTCGACCTGGGTAGCCAGGCAGGGCAGGGAGAGGGGCTGCAGGTGGGGACGGCGTGGGTAGCAGCTGGGTGGGGCTGGCACGGCGGTAGAGAGAAGAGAGAGAAGGGAGGGGGTAGCTCGGGTGAGCTCGGGTTAGGCTAGGGCATGGGCTAGGGTTTGGGGTGGTTAGCTAGGTAGATGGGGTGTGGGCCAAGGTGAGAAAGAGGGACAGGTGGCCATCATGGTAAAGAGAGAGATAGAGGGAGAGGTGAGGTTAAGGTTAGGGTTTAGTGTAGAATTAGGGTTAGAGGAAATATAGAGAGAGGAAGTTAAGTTAGGTTTTTATTAGGTGGTTTAGGTTTTAAAATGTGTTTATGAGATCAACCAAGAGGGTAAAGTGAAGCTTTGATTAAGTTAAGATGAGGTGAAGGAGAAACCAAGAAAAGAGAAAGAAAAGGATTATGGGTAAAGGCCTCATTTGAATCATGCATGGAGAAAGTAAAATAAAAATGACGTTGATGATAATATGGGGATGGTGGAAGGGATGGAGATGATCCACAAAGAAAAGATCCCATAAAATAAAGGAAAAACCAATGGGATAAAAGGTGGTAATGAAGGTTGCATGGCCCATGCAAAATAATAAATGCCATGATTTATTTTGTGAGAACAAACTAATGATATGGCATTATTCTTATGCATTCACAAGAATTGGAGAAAAAGGCCAAGCAAAGAAATGTTAGACTTAGATCCACCCCATTCACATGAGCTAAGAATAAATTCAAAAGAAAGAAATACAAGCTCATGGTAAATGGAATGGTGGAATTATAAGGTGGTGAAAAGAAAAGTGATGGAGTAGAATAAAAGATATGCCCCCTACTCAACTTGGGCATTTAAACAATATCAGTAACCAAATACAATATCAAGAGGCAAATACAAATAATAATGCATATGAGAGAAGAACCAAAAGAAAAGGGGTTTTATATGATGCTCAAATGCAAGGTGGCATGATCACATGAGCATGATATAATTATGATGCCACAATTATATATAGGAAGTAGCCAACATCTTACTAGACCAAGTAGCATTACAATTGTTAGACAATTGGGATGCTACAACTCTGCTCCACTAAATAGGAATCTCGCCCCGAGATTCTAGGAAGAAGAAGACTCAAAGAGGGTAGGGTACTTGGCACGGATCTCATCTTCACGTTCCCAAGTGGCTTCATCAAAGTAATGGTGCGACCACTGCACCTTGCAGAACTTGATGGAGTTGTTGCGAGTCCTTCTTTCTGCGACTTCAAGAATTTTTGTGGGGTGTTCCTGATAAGACAGATCTTCTTGGAGATTGATGAGTTCATGGTCCACGGTCCTGCCGGGATCCTTGAAGCACTTCTTGAGTTGAGAGATGTGGAAAACATCATGGACTTTGAGTTGTTCAGGGAGCTCAAGAGCATAAGAAACTTCTCCTCTTCTTCCACGAATTTTGAAAGGACCGATGTATCTAGGAGCCAGTTTTCCTTTGATACCAAAGCGGTGTGTGCCTCTCATGGGAGTGACACGAAAGTAAACGAGATCACCAGGGACATACTCCATGTCCGTGTGCTTCCTGTCATAATTGCTCTTCTGGCGACTTTGAGCAATCTTCAGATTTTCGAGAATGATGTGAACTTTCTCCTCCGCTTGAGTTACAATGTCGGGGCCAAACAATATTCTTTCACCTGCGCCCGACCAACCAATCGGAGTTCTGCATTTGCGACCACAGAGAGCCTCAAATGGTGCCATCTTTAGACTTTTCTAGAAACTGTTGTTGTAAGAGAATTCAGCATAAGGAAGACATTCTTCCCACTTCATGCCGAAAGAGATAACGCAAGCACGGAGCATATCTTCCAGAATCTGATTGATCCTTTCAACTTGTCCTTGCGAATGAGGGTGGTAAGCTGTGCTGAAGTTCAATTTTGTTCCCAAAGCATTTTGGAAACTTCCCCAGAACTTGGAAGTGAAGATGCTTCCACGGTCTGAACTGATCTCAAGAGGAACTCCATACAGAGAGATAATTCTATTGATATAAAGCTCAGCCAACTGAATTGCAGAAATTGTTTCCTTGACTGGAAAGAAATGAGCTACTTTGGAAAGCCTGTCAATGACAACAAAGATTGCATTGTTGCCTTTTTGCGACCTTGGAAAACTAGTGATGAAGTCCATCTCTACTTTCTCCCATTTCCATTCCGGAGGCTTCAATGGCTGTAGAAGACCGGAAGGTTTCTGATGGACAGCTTTAACTCTGCGACAGACATCACACTCCGAGACATACTTGGCACAATATCGTTTCAAACCAGGCCACCAATATTGTGTTTTTAAGTCCATGTACATCCTAGTGCTGCCAGGGTGGATAGAAAGAACAGAATCATGCGCCTCCTTGAGAACTTGCTCTCTTAAACCCGGGTAGTTCGGAACAAACATCCGGTGTTCAAAGAAAAGAGTGCCTTGGTCTTCTACGTGGAAAGACTCATACTTCGGAAGTTGAATGTTGGAGATGATCTTTTTAGTGTAAGGATCACCAAGTTGGATGGAACGGACCTTTTCTTCCAAGAGAGGTGTTGCTAGAAGGTTCAGAAAATGCCCTTGATCCACAATTTCAAGGTTGAGCCTTGCGGAATTCCTCGCATAAGAGAGGTTGTTGTTCTTCCACCATGAGATTGTTGACATAAGCTTTTTGGCTGAGAGCATCGGCCATGACATTAGCTTTGCCCCCGGAGTGTAGTTGATGGTATCGAAATCATTGATTGTTTCAATCCACCTCCTCTGACGAAGGTTGAGATTAGGCTGTGTGAAGATATACTTCGGACTCTTGTGATCAGAAAAGATCTCACAACAGTTGCCAAGCAAGTAATGCCTCCATACTTTCAAAGCAAAGACAACTGCTGCGAGTTCGTGGTCATGTGTGGGATAGTTGATCTCATGCGTCTTCAACTGTCGAGAGGCATAAGCAACAACTTGCTTTTCTTGCATAAGGACCGCACCCAATCCTTGCAATGAAGCATCACAGAAAATCTAGAAAGGCTTTGATGTATCAGGAGGAACCAAGACCGGTGTGGAAGTGAGCTTCTCTTTGAGTGTTTCAAAGCTTGCTTGACATGCAGGAGTCCAAAGGTATTTCTTGCCTTTCTTGAGTAGATCGGTAAGAGGCTTCGCAATCTTTGAGAAATTTTGAACGAAGCGACGGCAGTAACTGGCCAAACCAAGGAAACTCCGGACTTCTTTGACATTTATGGGTGGAAGCCAGTCCATAATTGTCTTAATAGTTTCTGGGTTGACGGCAATGCCCTTGGCAGAGATGACATGACCAAGGTATGTGACTTGAGGCAGCCAGAATTCACACTTGGAGAACTTTGCATACAGGCGGTTCTCACGAAGCTTGTTTAGGACACACCGAAGGTGTTCTTCATGTTCTTCTTTTGACTTAGAATAGACTAGAATGTCGTCCAGATAGACCACAACGAACTTGTCAAGATACTCCATGAAAACCGAGTTCATAAGCCTCGAGAAGGTGGCAGGTGCATTGGTGAGACCGAAAGACATGACCGTGTACTCATATAGGCCATAGCAGGTGGTGAATGCTGTTTTGGGAACATCTTCCTTGCGAATCTTGATTTGATGATAACCACTTCTCAAATCAAGCTTAGAGAATACCACAGCTCCAGCTAGCTGATCGAAGAGATCATTAATCCGCGGAAGGGGATATTTATTCTTGATTGTTTTAGCATTGAGTGCCCGATAGTCAACACAAAGTCTATCAGTCTTGTCTCGCTTCTTCACAAAGATGGTTGGGCTACCCCAAGAAGAAGTACTGTGCTGAATGAAACCCAACTTCTCTTGTTCATCCAACTAACGTTTGAGTTCCGCCAACTCAGCAGGACCCATTTTATAAGGCCGCTTGGAAATAGGAGTGGTACCAGGTTCAAGTTCAATGACAAACTCGACCTCACGATCAGGAGGCATACCTTGCAACTCTTTAGGAAAGACATCTGGAAACTCACAGACTACCGGAACACTCTGAGTACCTTCCATAGCATCATCTGTCAGAGCCGCCAAAGAATAAAGTTGAATTGCAGGAGTCAGACTTGGAGAATAGACTATATGGCCTTCAGGAATTTTCAGAGAAACCGAACATTCAGCACAATCAATCACAGCTGCATTTGCTGTCAACCAATCCATGCCCAAGATAACATCAATATCAGAATTGCCCAGAATAATTAAGGAAGCCGGAAACGAAGAGCCACCAATCTCAATTTGATTGTCACGGCTGATTTTAGAAGCCCTCATATTTGAACCAGGAGATTGCACCATAAGGCAAGTTGGTATAGCATCATAAGGTAACCCATTACTCTCCGCAAACTTGTATGACACGAAAGAATGTGAAGCACCAGAATCAAATAAAACTCGTGCAGGAACTGAGTTAACAGAAAGCATACCCATGACAACTCCAGGTGCATGCTCAGCTTGAGCGACGTTGACACAGTTGGCACGAGCAACCGTAGATCCAGGCTTGGTGTTGATGTTGAGAGCCCGAGGTGGAGGTGCACGAATCATAGGAGCACTTGCCGTAGGTCTTGGATGTGGTGGTGGAAGAGCTTTGTTGTTCATTGGACAATTCCAGTGCTGATGCCCAGTGTTTCCACAAATATAGCAGGCACGAGGTGGACATGGAGCAACGTAGCTAGGGACTCCGCCAGGCGCTCCAGGGTAGTTGTGGTTGTAGCCCCTGGGAGCCGCAGTGAAGGAGTTTGGTGGCCTTGGTGCGTAGCTTGACGGTCTTGGTGGAGCAGGGAGCGACGGTGGGGTGTTAGGAACCCAGACACGACGCTTAGAAAGAGCTATCATAGCAGAAGAGCTTGATGTATCACGGCTGTGTTTCTTTGACTCCTCAAACACTTGCCTACTTGCTTCTTCCTGCAGAGCTGTGTGTTGAAGTTCCAGAAAATATGCCGGCCTTGCATGAGTGATTGCATATTTGATGGAAGCATTGAGGCCTTGCCGAAACCTCTTTTGCTTCTTCTTGTCATCAGAGATCTCATCGCCACCATAATGAGACAGATTCATGAAGTTTCTGATGTAGGTGTTGACATTGTTAGTGCCCTGCTTGAGGTTGAGAAACACTTCCTTCATCCTTTCCATGACAATTTCTGACAGATATTGCTCTTTGAAAGCAGCAGTGAACCGCTCCCAAGTAGGCTGAAAACCAGAAAGATCTGCCTTGAGGTAATTTTCCCACCAGAGAGCTGCATCTCCCTTCAGAAGGTGAGTGGCACATTTGACCCATTCTTGCTCGGGAACATCCGCAGTCATCAGCAACCTTGACACTTCACGAAGCCAGTCATCCGCATCAAGTGGCTGATCAGACACTTCAAATTGGCGTGGGTTGAACTTGAGAAAACTCTTGATGTCTCCTCGCTTGGGAGGTGGAGGTAGCGGAGCAAACTCATTCCTCCTCACGCTTTCATCGAAGCGCTGCTGGTTCTGCTGCATAGTGCCCAAAGCATTTGCAATACTTGCCAAAGCAGCTCCAAGTTCAGGTGGTATGTCCTCTTCAGAACGGCATGGTGGTGCCATCCTGTGATTGATATAAAACACAAGTCAGTACTATAATGGAGAATGATAATAATCCAAAATAGTACCAAAATGGAATTAATCAAGATTAAAGAATGCAATTCACTGAGATGATATTAAAATATCAACAAAGTTCCAGGCAACTAGAAGATATTAAGCATAACGCACACGACTGAACAAGGAGTGTGGTACACAAACTAACAAAGAAAAATTTTCCGCAAATTTCGGCATTAAAATACCACTATATGCGCAAAACCACTTCACGAATCAAGATTAGTAACTCTACTAGTTCAATATACAAGAGCAAATGATAACAGTAGTGGTGTGGTCGCGACTCCATCCCGCACTCAAATCATTACTCCGCACATGAATTAGTAAAACACATATCCCAACACCTTCTTCTTAAGATGGACCTAAAGATTGGTAACTACGAAAGAGAACACCCCAACAAGATAACGTCGGATAACGAAGAGTAAGATAGATGGCATCGGTGTACAACGAATCAGAATAGATCGCGTCGGTTTACAATGGCCTGTCGGTATGGAATGTACCAATAGTTGATAACCAAAAGGCCGACAGTGATAACATTTGGATGCAACAGATAGACAAGGAATTCACACACACACACACAAACACAAACACAACCTATGGTACTATGGAACCCAGAACACGTGAATCCTAGTTTGAATTTTAGAAGAGGATTGAAAACGTTACACTTACTTACCAGAAAAGGGTGGGTGGGTGGGTAAGAAGAAAAATGGAAGCAGTCCTACTCTCACGTTTTGTTTTTCCCTAGTATACATAACTACCAAAATACTTGCTAGACTGACAACGACCATTTGGCTGAGACCCTGAAGGGTGGGATGGCTCTGATACCCATTGTAACTACCTCGGTGAATTACGCTCTTAGTTACAAGCCTGGATGAACAAAAGTGGTTAAAATAGTACGGTGGGGCCCAGGGCCACTCACGGTAGACCTTTCGGCCGTCCTAACCACTTTCAGACATCAGGACAAGAATGAGCGGCGTAATCCGCAGGCGAAGGGATCAACTACATACACAAATGAGTATGTATGCAAGCCACATACAACAGTCCTCAGAGCCATTCCATCTAAAAGAAATAGAAATATTGCAATGCCATACGGCAAGATTCAAATATCCTAGATAGAGATAATAATTTAGGATAGCTCCAAATACAACAAACATCAGAGTATCAGGCGGAAGCGGAAAACAAGATCCGAGTACGGATAAGAAGCAAATCGGCATAAGAAGCCCCATAAATAAACACATCCCGCCCACAGATCTCACGGATCCCCGTTCCCGGAATCTCTACACCGAATGATCGTTGCCAACATCATCTGTCTCCTCCACCCAGTATCCATCTTGCGGGTACACCTGTTCATCTGAATCAAACAATTTATCGTGTGAGACCCTAGGGGTACTCAGCAAGTCTTTATGCCACTAAAGGGGACACAACCTGGGGTGACGCAATTGCAGCAAAAGATAATACCTAACAATTCTACAAATACACGCTAACCATCCACCCAACCAATGATAGACGGATGTCCGAGAATTAAGAACAACAGTTATACCAGTATAATTAACAGATCCATCCTCCTCCTCGCTTACCAACAAGGAAGCGGACGAACAACCCCCGTCATCCGTTGGCAGTTTTATTAACCATTCCATGAGTATTGCACTATTTACTAGTCAAGTACTTAGTCAAATTAAAAGCGGTACTTCAGTTATACTTGTCTATGATCGAGAAACTGTGCTCCAAGTCGTCCATAACCGCGGACACGGCTTTCAGAAAGATTTACCCCGCAGGGGTGCACGAATAGCAACACACACTCGATCAACCTCGGAAAAACTAAATCAAAACCCAACGAGGCATTCACGACAAAGCAATCACAGGATTTAGAAATATTTCAGGGGGCCACCCCAATAAGCTACCCGCAACGAAGTTGGCCAGCTCCGAGATGGACCCAGGGTTTGCGACGACGGCTGTAAATGACTAGGAACCCGAAAATATGACTGGGCTTATCGATACCGCGAAAACGTGGCACGGTCCAAAACAGTACAGGTGCTCCCCGCACAATCTTAAATAGAGCGGTAACATGGCATAAGTACAGGATAATAATAAAGCCCCAAACTAATTGTGGCCCCAAGAAATAAGAATGAATCAAGCTTTGGCTCAGGGGGGTCCATAAGGCCTCCCGGATGTGGATAGTGCGAATAGTCAAGGAACAGGAATCAAGTACTCGAGGTCCTACGGGACACAAGTGAGCATGAAAAACCAAATAGCAGATATTGCTCACCGGTGCCTCTTTCATTAGTTATCCCATTACTACTCAGGTTATGTTGTTTAGGTACCTCATTGTCCATCAGACACTCCATACCCTACTCATGCTTTTCTACCACTCGCATGGCTCAAACAACTCCTGTAGTAATGGCTCATGGGATGGAGGAACAAGCTTCGGTGGGGTTTAAAAATAAAGGCTATGCAGTACTTGGGATTCAATTTAATGCAATCGCGACTCAATGATGCAAGAATAAGATAAAGGCAATAGGTACTGTATGTATGCAAGCATGTGGTAGTGCTTGCCTGGCAGCTCAGTTGAAGCGATGGATGGATCTGGGTAGTACTCCTGTGATTCCTGGTAATTCTCCTGCTAGGCGTCTATCTGACAAAGAACCAAACAACCAAGGCCAACATAAATAAAGTGCACAAGAATATGAATTAAAATGCGACAAGCAACCAAGCATGACATGATGAATGGTGCACAATTTCCATGGCAATAAAGTAGCATCGCAAGGGTGAGGTGTGGGGTTCAAGAATAAAGCATTTTATTATTTATTTAACCAAGTTTTATTGTCATAAGCAGTTCAGATTTTTAATGATGACATTATGCATGCTTCAATTCAGAACAAGGACTGCATAGATAGAACGGGCTCGTCGCGCTGATCGATTTAGATATATTATTTGTCAAATTTGGAGTTGTAGAATTAAAGTTATTAATTTATTAAAAAAGGGCATTTTATTGTAATTTTAGTCATCTCGAAATTTTAAAGTGCCCAAAACATATTTTGAATGGCATATTTGAATTCCTCACATTTTTCTGATTCAAAAACATATATCATTTGTATTATTTGGATTTATATTTGAAAAGTTATTTAAATCTGATTTGAATTTGAATATAATTCAATTTTGAACAGGTTTAATTAAAACAGACAACAGGGCAAACTTTTGTTACCCAGCTCGACCCAGCCATAGCCACTGACGGGTGGGCCAGTCGCTGGCGGGGCACACACGCGCGGAAAACTTTCCACACCGGGGCTCTGGCTAGCCCGTGCGACTGTGAGGTGGGACCAACCGGCTGAGGCCCACGTGACAGTGAACGAACTCGCAGAGGCTGGCAGGTGGGACCGAACTAGAGCGCGGGTTAGGATAATAACAGGCTGGGAGGTTTTCTGAAAGAAGGCCACGGCAGCTGACAGGTGGGGCTAGCGAGGAGCGCGGGTTGAGCAGGTAAAAAGCTAGGGGGTTTTCTGCAAAAAGCGCGGCGGCACTGTTTCTCTTCTTCGCGATCTGACGACTAGCGAAGAAAAACGCCGCGCGGCACGGGACGGGGGTTCGAACCGGGGATCTGGGCGTGCACGCGGAGGGCGTAGCCGCTGCGGTGGCTTGGGTTTGGTGTTAGGTGGGGGCTAGACGGCTAGATGAGGCTATGCGTGGCGCGGGGCGTGCAGACACCAGCGTCTGGCAGTGCACCGAGGGCGCTCGGCAAAAAGATCGGCGATGCTAGACGGCGACGGCGAGGCAGATGGTGTCAGGGAGGAAGAGGGACTCACCGCGGGGTGGTCGGTGGTGGTGGCACGGCCGGAGGCGCGACGGATCGCCGGGCTTGCTGGCGTCCTGGCGGTTAGGGTTTGCATCGGGCGGCGCTGGTTCCGGCGGTCCTGGGGCTTCTTGTCCTCGTCGGCGTGTTCGAGGCGAAGCAGGGAACTGCCCTTGGTCTCCTTGTTCACCTCCACGTCGAGCACGTCGGCGGGAGCGCGAGGAAGACGACGGTGCTGGCGGTTCTCGGGGCGAGAGCTGGGCGTCGTGGGGAGAGGAAGGAGAGGAAGGCAGTGACCTAGGGTGGATCTGGGTGAGGCAGGGAAGCCGTGAAGGAGGAGGAAAGCGAGGGGGAGGAAAGAGGGGCGTGTGGGCACGGGGTAGATGGAAAAGTGCCCTCGGCTCTTTTCCTTTCTCCCTGATCATGTGGTCGAGCTGGGGCTCGACCTGGGTAGCCAGGCAGGGCAGGGAGAGGGGCTGCAGGTGGGGACGGCGTGGGTAGCAGCTGGGTGGGGCTGGCACAGCGGTAGAGAGAAGAGAGAGAAGGGAGGGGGTAGCTCGGGTGAGCTCGGGTTAGGCTAGGGCATGGGCTAGGGTTTGGGGTGGTTAGCTAGGTAGATGGGGTGTGGGCCAAGGTGAGAAAGAGGGACAGGTGGCCATCATGGTAAAGAGAGAGATAGAGAGAGAGGTGAGGTTAAGGTTAGGGTTTAGTGTAGAATTAGGGTTAGAGGAAATATAGAGAGAGGAAGTTAAGTTAGGTTTTTATTAGGTGGTTTAGGTTTTAAAATGTGTTTATGAGATCAACCAAGAGGGTAAAGTGAAGCTTTGATTAAGTTAAGATGAGGTGAAGGAGAAACCAAGAAAAGAGAAAGAAAAGGATTATGGGTAAAGTCCTCATTTGAATCATGCATGGAGAAAGTAAAATAAAAATGACGTTGATGAGAATACGGGGATGGTGGAAGGGATGGAGATGATCCACAAAGAAAAGATCCCATAAAATAAAGGAAAAACCAATGGGATAAAAGGTGGTAATGAAGGTTGCATGGCCCATGCAAAATAATAAATGCCATGATTTATTTTGTGAGAACAAACTAATGATATGGCATTATTCTTATGCATTCACAAGAATTGGAGAAAAAGGCCAAGCAAAGAAATGTTAGACTTAGATCCACCCCATTCACCTGAGCTAAGAATAAATTCAAAAGAAAGAAATACAAGCTCATGGTAAATGGAATGGTGGAATTATAAGGTGGTGAAAAGAAAAGTGATGGAGTAGAATAAAAGATATGCCCCCTACTCAACTTGGGCATTTAAACAATATCAATAACCAAATACAATATCAAGAGGCAAATACAAATAATAATGCATATGAGAGAAGAACCAAAAGAAAAGGGGTTTTATATGATGCTCAAATGCAAGGTGGCATGATCACATGAGCATGATATAATTATGATGCCACAATTATATATAGGAAGTAGCCAACATCTTACTAGACCAAGTTGCATTACAATTGTTAGACAATTGGGATGCTACAAATGGTGTGGAAGACTCCTATTGCTATCATCAAGTGCAAGTAAAATTATACTCAAGCCATTCATATATCCAATAAAACAAACACAAACTCAATATTTCTCCATATATAATAATAAACTCAGAATTTTATTAAATGGATCAACTATTCCTGAAGGGAATTCTAATGATGCAAACTTTATTGCTAGTTGGAACTAATGCAAAAATAATAATAAAGACTTATAAGATAGATTACAAGGTCTTAAAGATCATCCTAACCTTAGAATCAAGCCAGGTGGGATCAAATAATCCCTTGCGATTATTTGATACTGTGACTGTTGTAGGTCACTTTGGCGCCATGGCATGTAACACCGCAATGCGTAGCTTCTTGTTGGTCTCCTCCAGAGCAATAATGCGGTTGTAGCACCTGCGCAGATCACATTGCAGAGTGTCCACTCTATCTGCGAGCTTAGTCACCAATGGGAGGAAGTCTTCCTTCTTCTCCATCTCATTGAGACGGTGACGGACTTCAACGCGATGGAGTAACTCCTGCTTCTGACATATCTCTAGTGCCTGCATGCGATCCTTAGTCCTAGGGACAACTTCTTCTTCCTCATCCATAATGGATGGATCGGGGAAGTGGAAACCGTACCTCCACTCTTCTTGAGGCTTAACCTTCATCCAAGCACCAATGGTTGGCTCTGAGAGTGGTGCCTTCGCTCCCTTGCTAGCACCTGCACCAATATTAGATAATTGCTTACGCTTGTGCGACCTTGGATCCGTGGTGATGAACTTGACTGTCTCAACACGCCCTTTTCCATGCAGCTTGCGATCTTTTCTTTCTTGTTGAGCCTTCTTCATTGCTGCCCAATCGATCTTCGGTGGATCATAGATGTCACGGTGGATGTAGACATCAACCACATCATCATTGGAATCATTGTTGAAGTACCTTGCCTCGACGTACTCCTTGTACCTTGGGCTAAACCTCTCCACCTCCGCGTCATCGTCCTCCATGGACGGGCTGCTAGAGGCGGTCCTTGGAAGGAGCAATGAGCCCCATGGGTTTCCCACGGCCTGGAACGGGATAGCGCATCACTAGATTAGTTCCTGTAGATTATGATTAGAGAGAGATAGACAATGGCAGTATATAAGGGAGTCAGAGGTCGGTAAAACTCGTGAAAAACACCAAATTGTCGCCCAAGAAAAGAATCTTAACAAAACAAGGAAAGAAATCACAGATTTGGAAGTGTCCTGCCGTGTAACGACCAACTATATAGGCGCGACCCGTATAGCTCTGGCCATATAGTTAGTTCCGGGAAGATATTTCCAAATATCTCGAGTCCAGGTCGATGAAATCACGACTCGGAACCTACAATAACCTTTTTTAATAAAAATGAAAAAACAAAATGAAAAGCGTTTGAGAGTTTAACGACCAACTATACGGCCGGAATTTTAGCTCTGGTCATATAGTTGCGACCGTATAGATAAAGACATCGAAAATAAAAAGTATCTGAGAGTTTAATGACCAACTATAAGGCCGGAATTTTGGCTCCGGTCGTATTGTTGCGACCGTATAGATAGAGACATCGAAAATCAAAAGTGTCTGAGAGTTTAACGACCAACTATACAACGGGAATTTTGGCTCCCGTTGTATAGTTGCGACCGTATAGGCTCAGATATCGAAAACAATTTCACGAAGATGATACAGAGAGTTTAACGACCAACTATACGGCGGGAGCTTCCTCTCCAGTCGTATAGTTCTGTCCGTATAGTTGGTAAAACCCCTCTAAAAGTTTAGAAAAACATAAGGAATTCAAAGGCAAAATTTCAGAAGTAAAATTTGTGGAAACAAATTACTTATTGGGGTAAGAATATTTACCTTGCACTTACCGTTTGCTTATTCGGGGATGAAAAGATCCTCCAACAATAAAGACTTCTTCTCTTTTGGAGGAATTGACCTTAGTTCATTGAACAATTCTTGTAAACGAAAATCACCAGGACTAAAGTTCCTCTCAAAAAGATTGGTGCCTTGTTGGGTAAATATGGACACTAGATCTAACATCTTTATTTCTTGCCTCTACATAATCTGCAACTGAAATTCTTGAAGTGAAAGAATCCAACGGATCAGTCCTTGCTTATGGTATTTCCTCTCAAGGAGTTCTTTTAAACCATCACGATCTGTATGAACTCTTACCTTTGCATCAACTATGTAAGAACGAAATTTATCACAAGATAAAAATACAGCAAAAGTTCCTTTTCTTCTTTAGGGTAATTCTTCTGAGCACCATTTAAAGTTCTACTAGCATGATGTATAATGTTAAATCTGTGACCGATGTGTTGTCCCAGAGTTACTCCTACAACATCATGACTAGCTTCACATATTAAGTCAAAGGTTGTATCCCAAATAGGTGGTTTAATAATAGGAGCACGAGATAAAGCATTTTTGCGTTTATCAAAGGCTTCAAGACATTTATCATCAAAATTAAATCTTACTCCCTTTTGCAGGAGCTTAGTCAAAGGTTTAGATATTCCATAGAAATTTCTTGAACCATCTATAAAAATCCACATGACCAAGGAAACTTCTTATACCTTTAATATCCCTAGGTTGTGGCATTCTCTCTATTGCCTCAACCTTAGCTCTATCAACTTCAATTCCCTTACTTGATACCTTGTGTCCAAGGACTATACCTTCTTTGACCATAAAATGGCACTTCTCCCAGTTTAGAACAAGGTTGGTCTCTTTGCAACGCTGCAAAACTCTTTTGAGATTATCCAAGCAACTAGTAAACGAAGTTCCATAGATGGAAAAGGCATCCATAAATGCTTCCATTATAAGTTCCATAAAATCCGCAAATTGCATTACATAAACCAAAAGGCAAACATCGGTAAGCATGTAAACCATAAGGACTAATGAAAGTTGTTTTAAGTTGGTCATCAAGATGAACAGCTATTTGAGAAAAACCAGAGTATCCGTCCAAGTAACAAAAATGAGTATGGTTTGCTAACCTTTCTAAAGTTTGATCTATGAACGGTAAAGGATAGTGATCTTTCCTAGTTTCTTCATTTAATTTTCTGAAGTCTATGCACATCCTATGCCCAACAATAGTTCTAGTAGGTATCAATTCATTGTTTTCATTATGAACAATAGTAAAACCGCCCTTCTTAGGGACACAATGAACAGGACTTACCCATTCACATTCTTTAATAGGATAGATTATACCTATGTCCAGTAGGTGTACAATTTCTTTCCTTACAACTTCCTTCATTTCTGGTTTCAATCATCAATTAAATTCTGCAACTGGTTTAGCACCTTCTTCCATTAATATTCAATGGACGGTTATCATGGGACTAATGCCTTTCAAATCATCCATTGAGTACCCAAAGGCTTTGTGATGCTCCTTAAGTATCTTCATGAGTTCTTCTTCTTCTCCTGAAAGTTTAGCACTAATAATAACAGGAAATTTATTTGTATCATCTAAAAACCTGTATTTACGATTATCTGGTAGAGTCTTCAACTATGGGGTGGTAGTTCCTCGTCCCCTCTCTTTTATGGCTCTTCAAAAGCCTCATCAGTTGGAGCTCCCATAATGGGAAGTGAATCGAATTCATCTTTTAGTTCTCCCAGGGACTTGTCCTCCATAACTATTCTTCATAATTTAGATCTTCATTTATTTCTTCTTATTGATTGCTAAAGAAAAGAGCCGCCATTTCCTCAATAGTTCTCTCTTCCTGTTCTTATTGTATTTGTGGAGGCTTGTCTTTAAATTTGGAAAAGTGGAATTCATTTTCCGCTCCCCCAATCTTAAGGGACACAATCTCCTTCTTGCAATTAACATAGGCACCTATATCACCCAAAAAGTTCATTCCAAATATAATTGGGAAAAGGGTGTGAACTGGCATATCAACAACTACAAAATCGATAGGAAAGTCTTTTTTGCCAATTGTGACAGTTGCATCTTCAACTACTCCCATTGGAATTCTAAGATTCTTATTGGCTAACATAATCGTCATATCAGTATTTTCAATTGTAGCTAGTTTTATCTCTTCTTTTATTTCTAAATAGAAATCATAAGATATAACATTAACTTCAGTGCCAAGATCACGTAAACCATAATGCGAGGTTTCTTTGAATATGCAGGGAAGTATAGGCTTACCCACATATTTTACCTTCGTTTTACCTTCAACCAATACGGAAGTCTCTTCATCAAGTTCAACTATGTTACAATGTGCATACATAGGCATAATCCCTTCCTTGGTCACCTCTTCATATTTGGTTTCTTCCAGATGTTCCACAACTTCTGGCATACTTTCTTATTCCTTATTTTCCTATACTGCTTTGACCTGTTCATATTCAAGAATATGCTTTTGTGCAGTGTTAGGGAAAGGAATATCATTTGTTGGTTCTAGGGAGGCTAGTGTTGCTTTATCTTCTCTTTTCTTCTCAGGTTCAGGGGGTGGATCATACTTGACCGGACCCTCTTTTGGAGCGTTGACATGTTCTATAAAAGCTTTAACAACCTGCAACACAAGATCTGAATCCAAGTAGAGTTCTTTAAATAATTCTTTAACATGGCCCTTTTTATTATAGTCATGAATGCTATCATGTTCTATTTCTACGCCTCCTTCACTTCCTAGACCAAAATTCCATGAAACTCTATGATCACGAATTTTATTAAGTAAAGCCCAAGCTTTAGGTATAGGAAGATTCATAAAGGCTCCTTCCGCGAAAGAGTCTAGTTCAATTTTATTAGGTTCCATTAAACCGCCATAAAAGATATGTAATAAATACCATTCAGGTAAATCATGATGAGGACATAAACGTAGTAAATCTTCAAATCAAATATAAGCTTTTACTAGTCCTTCATTAGAGTGATTCCTCCAAGTTATTATAATATTCCTTATTCCAAAAGATTTTGATAATGGGTAATATTTTGATAGAAATTCATAGGCTAGATTATCCCAAGTAGTAATGGCTTCAGGGGGTAGAGATCTATACCATGAGAGAGATGTACTAGTCAAAGTCTGACTAAAAAGTTTAACCCTTACCTCATCAGCGGTATATCTCGTCAATTGAAAAGTGCCACATATATCTTTGAAACATGCAATATGCTCATATGGATCAGGATCTTCTTCATCTCCACTAAATTGCTTCTTTTGTAGAATACCGTGTAGTAGAGGATTTATTTCAAACCCTCTTGTCTTCTCATTGGAGTTGTCTCTTTTATAAATATCATAGGGCTTCCCAAAGTAGTTGAGTGGGTTAGCACTAGTCATATGCTCAAACTCCATCATGTTGGTGGAAACCTGTAACTCAAAACAAAACTTAGCAAGACAAAAATAAATAAGCAAAAACTAAAAGACCTACAGCGCTTAGCTCCCCGGCAACAGCGCCAGAAAATAGCTCGATGACTGCAAGTGCACAGATCGTTTGTAGCTAGTTTCGAAATAAAGATATCAATCCCATAGGGAGCAAGAGTCTGAAGTCTAATGATTCTTGAAATAAATATTACGATAGAAATGCTAAATAAAGTTCTAAGTGACAAGATAAAATGTGAGTATTGTGTAAAAGGGTTTTTTGGGGTTTTAGGAATAAGAGCAACAATAAAGTAAATTAAACAACTGAATATAGAAAGTAAGTATCGCGTATGTAATAGAGATTTGAATTGCAATAGGGAAAAAGCGTTCTCAGGGAGTAGCAGATACACAACTAGAATTATAGGGAGCAAAGATAAAGATTATTATCATGAATATTCTCAACTATGTATGTGTGGGAGGAACTCCGTATTTGGACAAATAGGCAGCAACCTCTGCTCACATAATCGTCATAACCACAGCAGTCAGCAATCGACATCAATCGAATTACTGCGCTATTAAGGGACGTAATCCTGTAGGACGTATCCCATGGCATGGATAGTGTTCCGTGAGTTCCCTCAATTTCCCAAGTTGATACGTAAAGAGTGCTAACAGCTTTATAGTCACTATAAGTGCTAGAATGCCTCCGTCGACCAACAAGTAGTTCCCTCCATCAAGTCCCCATGAGAGGCAAATATTGATAGGTCAACTTCTCTCAACATCAAGATGTAGAAAATCTAACACATGGTCACAGCGATGAATATCATAATAGACTTTATCTTATTTCAATCTCATACTAGGGTTTCTCCATCTCCCCAAGAACTAATGATCTACTCAGACATGGAGGCAATTAACATCATAGCAATATCAATGGAATCTATCTTAAATGAATAGTACTTGTATAAATCCACAACAAGTACGGAAGTTACAACAAGATCTAGACAAGATGTAGATGGGATGGATGGAGATGGTGGCGATGCAGCGGTGGATGATGAAGATCGATGCCTTAGCCTCCCGGATCTATGCAGGGTGAAGATGGATCCCCGGTGGATGAGTTCCCCCTCATGCTTTCCGGAGGTGAGGTTTCTGCGATTTCTGGGTGTTCTGTATGTTGTCTCTCCAATCTAGTTGCACGGGGTGAAAGTATTTGAGGAGGCGGAGGCGGCGCCACTTATACGGCCGAAATATTTATTCCCGTCGTATAGTTAGTCATTGAACCTTTGTCTCCTTTATTCGCTTCTGGTTCTCTTCTAGTATTATTAATATTTCGCAAATAAGCGATTTATGTTGTTTTTTACTCCTTTTCTCCATAGTACAACTTCTCCAAGAATTGTATCCCTTGGATCCATCATCTGTCCTGATCCTGGTGAAAACAGACATAAAATGCGTGCGCAAGCGCCGTAAAATACCAAATCCTACATCTACTATGCAAAATAATAGTGTAAAACATGATGCAAGTATGCACTCATCATTCTACAGATTCACGAGCGACGCCATTATATCTCGCATCTGGTTTTGGGTCTGGTTCATCCTAAGTCACGACATAACTATCCTCTACAATATATAGTTCATTCGTGGTTTGTATTCCTGCTCTACAAGTTCTCTTATGATGCGGTTATAATTTCTATCTGGTTCATTCTTCGCTATGAAAGTAACTGCATGCTATTTTGTGGCTCAGCGCAAATTCCGAGTCACCCAACGTCTCTTGCATTTTAGGGTATAGAACTACTTCCATATATATTTGTTGAAATGACCTGGCTAGTTTATACTTGCTGAAATTCTAAGCCACACACACATTTTTTGATTGCTCGTTTCACGGTAGGTACTCTTGTTTAATGCGTGCTTTCTTGTCCTGTTTGTTTGCCGTGTTGGTCAATAATTGAACCATTGACCAGTTGTAAACTCTAGTTCATTGCTCCTGTCATATCAGTCAAATGAATAGTTTGTCTTGTTTGATGTATTAACTTGTTATTACTTAGTTTCAGACTGCAATTATTGCTATTGCCACCAAAGAGGGGGCTGCTAGATCATGTCTCCTCCAATATAGCTGTCACACTCAAAGGAAGATGCAGGTGATCGATTGAGAAAGCAAATTGAGGACTCTGCTAACAACTTGATTGTCAACTGAAATGCCGATTTTTCTTTCCCTTTAGTTGATAATATGTAATAATTCTAAGAAGTTTGTAGATGATGTAATATCTAGATAACTCGCGTAGAAATTTCTAAACAAGGGCAATAATAGGCTGACAAATTTACCAGGCTAGAACAGTAAAGGGCCGCCTCTGGGCCTGAACAGCAAAAGGCCGGAACATTAAAAGGCCAGAATACTAACATGTCAAAACAGTAATGGACCATCTCAGATAAGGGTCATTGGTAGGCGGCCCAGATGGGCTGTGATAACAGTTGTGGACTGACCGCACGTCTTAAGCATACATGAGCGACTTGGCGCATGCTGCTAATGGGCCGCACAGTGTTGGACCAACATGGGCCTTCTATAGGCCGAAACATAATCGGGCCTCAAAGTTTGTGGGCCGCTGATGGCTGCATTTTTTGGCCCATTTCAAACAGTGTAGGACAAAACAGTAACGGGTCATCTTCTTATTGGGCTCTCCTGACGGGCTAGTCCAATTAGTATTTAGCAGGTCTTGGTTGGGCCTGGCTTTTGCCACGGTTTTTATGACTGTTAACGGTGGTAACCGGCCGCTAACGGTGGCTACGACATGGCAGTTTTCATGACATTGGCAGTCAACGCCGCTGGCAAATAGATCTACAACGAAACAAGTTTTCGTGGCTAAAGGGTGCGATCCTCCACGGTCGAAAAAAAACCGTAGTTAATTCATTTGTGACGGGGCTTTTACCATGAAGGCCATCCGTCGCGGAGACTTTTTGGCCACGAAAAATGGGCCTTCAACCACAAAAATCTTCCATTGTAAAAGCCAACTTTTTTCTTGTAGTGCTTTCAAAATATAAGTCACTGGAAAATATTAGTTTGCATTACCTGCTCCACAGTTGTTGACTTCTAGTATCAAGTTTGTCCTCAGCTAAGTTCCTGCTATTATTTCCTCCCTGGTATCCTTCCTCTATCATGTAGTACCTATTTAAACTCTTCGTACTAATTCAATTATAATTTTGTTGTTTCCATCTGGTTCTTCAAAATCTGCAACACTAACTATTTTCTCTTCTTTTGCATAGATCTCAAACATGGAATACTACACATGTTGGTTTGCAAAAGCTTGTTCTACGGGTTCACAAGGGATGCCTTTCTATTTTGTATTTGGTTCTATTTCATCCTAACAAATTACATAATTGTCCTCTACTGTGTTGTTCATGGGTGTTTCGCATTCCCTGCTCTACAAGTTCAGGAATGACGCCATTATATTTTCTATCTGGCAACTACTTCCATATTTGGTGAAATGACTTGGCTATTTTATATTTGCTGAAATTCTAAGCCACACACACATTTTTTGGTTGCTCTTTTTTCACGAAAGGCACACTTTAATGCTTTCTTGCTTGTCTTGTTTTTTTAATTAAACCATGGACCTGTAGTAAACTCCACTTCAAATGGGTAGTTTGTTTCATGTGTTTGCTATAAAATCCTTTGATAATGATGATGGTTGTTTGTTTGCTTCCCTTATTTGTTGTATTAACTTGTTATTACTGAGTTTTAGACTGTAATTGTTGCTATCGCCACCAAAGAGGGGGATACAAGATCATGTCTCAAGGGGGTTTTCTAATGTAGCTATCACACTCAAAGGGATATGTTGTTGATACATAGATAAAGCAAACTGGGCACTTATGTACCTGTGGGCTCAATCTCGATTGGCAACTGAAATGCTAAATTTTCTTACCCTTAGTTTGTTGATGATATGTAATAATTTTAAAAAGTTTTCAACTGATGTAATATCTAGGTAAAATCGCATAGGCCATGTAGGTATTTAGTTTTTACACTGTCCCTACTTGGCGGTAGGCGGTACCATAACTCGGCTGATTGGGCCTTGGTATTAGACCGTAATGTACTAGACCAATTATGAACATCAAATGATGCTTGTTGACGGTCCATACATACCTTTTTTTATTGTTGCGATTGACATGGGCCTCAGAAATGCCAAAATAGTAAAAGTCCATAACTATAATGGACATCGCGTGCAAAAGGCCGAAAGAGGACACCATGAACGGGCTTGATGAACAGTAAATTGCAGGACAAAGAGGCAAAAGGCCTGACATACTTATGGGCCTGAACTGTGAAAGACTTGAATAGTAAAAGGCCCAAACAGTAATGGACCTCACGTGAAAAAATGCAGAACAGTAAAAATGGCCAGAACCATACAAGATGGCAATGCGGTAAAAAGACTACATCCTTATGGGCTAGAATAGTGGAAGGCTTGAGCAGTTACAGTCCCAAACAATGAAAGGCCATAAAAATAGCAGGCAAGAACAGTAGTAGACTTTCTCACATATGGGCCACTAGTGGGCGGCCCACGTTTGGTAGGCTCGAATTGTAAAAGGCTAGAATAGTAACGGATATTCTCGCTAATTAGCCTATAGTGCGCGGCCGAGCGTGGGCTTCATGAACAGTGATGGGCCTAAAACAGGCTTTAACAGTGTTGGACCGACGTGGTGTAGGCCTCTAATAGGCCGCATAGTGTGGGTTGACCGAAAAGTTAATAGGCCGCAGTTGGGCTATGAAGTGATGGTACCCTTCAATCAGCAATGGGCTTCTTATTGGGCTTGTCTAATGGGCTTCTTATTGGCCTTGTCTAATGGGTCGACCCACTTAATTACTAGTAGGTCTTGGCTTCCACCATGATTTTGTGACCGTTAACGTCGTTTGCCACGTGGCATTTTGCATGACATCAGCAGTCAACAGGCTACCGAAACTGATCTACCATGGCAAGATTTTCCGTGGTTGAAGGGTAAGATCTGCCACTTCCGTGGTTGAAGGGTAAGATCTGCCACGGTCAGAAAAAACCATGGTAGATTCTTTGCTGATGGTGCTTTTACCATGGAGGACATTCGTCGCGGACGATTTTTCCACCACCAAAAATGGACCTTCAACCATGAAAACTGTCTGTTGTAAAAGCCAAGTTTTCTTGTAGTGTGCCTTAGTACGTAGCACCTCCTGTTGTCCCTAGAGTTCTTGTCATCGCCCATGTCATCAGATTCTTCCTTTAATTTTTAAGTACATAAGAACTCGATCATACAAATGATTTAATTGATATACAGCCGAGCAAAAGGTATTACGTACTAGTAAGATAAAGGGCATGCACATCTGATCTACCACATCATCATAAAACAAAATGATAAGTAATTGGATCAGTAGTTGATAATTTATCATATGTATCATCATTACTTCATACACTAAAGTTTTCTCACAAATGAGTTTATCAATTCTTTGGTAAACTTCACATAATATGACTTAAAATATATCATGTGTTTCCTAAATATTTAATAAATTAAACAATATTCGTAGACATGTAATCGCAACAACTTATGATCAAACCAAGCATTTACATAAATCATATGAATCATTTGTTTCCTGGATAGTGTAATCATAATCACAAAAATCAAACAAGAGATTCAGATACATGTAATAATTAACTTCAATGTATGATCATAATTGGTTGTGTACTGGCAGAAACAATTCAAAGCTCATAGTTCCATATGAACGTAGAATAAATCTGGGGCCGCATAAGTTTTTCAAAGATGGAGTTAGTGAACCAAGTACCAAGCACAACCTTCTCTTTGTGTATATTACCCCAGGTTCACTAACCCATCCCCGAAAAAATCCGACACCATCAAATGTGTCTCCCTTACACTATTTTGGGGAAATTTTGAATGATTGGCGTTAGTAAGAAATTGAAATGTAATTCCTATACACTATGCAATCACTCAATACGTAATAGATGTAGTTAATACATGAATGCATGTGTTTCCTGAATATTGTAATAATAATAACAAGAATCAAACAATTCATAGACATGTAACGACAACAATTTATGATCAAACCATGCATATGAGTCATTTGTTTGTTTCCTAGATAGTGTAATCACATAATCACAAGAATCAAACAAGATCGAGATTCAGATACATGTAATTAATTCAATGTGTCGGGGGGATGACCCTTGGGTAGGCCAAGCCAGGATCAACTGGCCGACTCCAGGGATGCCTGGTCGGATGGCCGCAAGACAAAGAACCACAACTAGGTGGACCACTCCACCTGATCCACCCTCAAGATTCCCCGTTAGCCCGTCTAGCCAGGTGACGAGAAGAGCCAGCCGGGTGGCCACCTCCACCCAGTCGCCTCGGATCCACTGGACAAAGCATGGAGGGGTGATGCTCCTTGCTGAGCGCACCTTTGACCGGACAGGCTGGCGTGCCACCCTGACGGTGCTAAAAGACACCCGCGTCAAAGTGCCAAGGCTGGAGGCTGACAAGTAAAGCACCGGCTGACAAGTAAAGCAGCTGCTAACGAGTAAAGCACTGGTTGACGAGTAAAGAACCGGCTGACGAGTAAAGAAAAGGCGTTGGGACACTGTAGCATTATCCCCCCTATACTGAAGGCTTGACCGGGTCCTAGCCCACCGGCTGGGCCCAAACAGCTGGCATGCTTTGTAAACCCAAAGCCCAAACAGTAAACCCTAGAGCCCACAATGTAACCTACCTCTCTCGACCAGTATATAAGGGGTGGGGTAGTGCTAGGGTTCTAGGTAGAGGCTCTAAGTTCCAAGTTCCCTAGATTCAACAAGTTTAGTAGTTCATCTTCTTCCTCTATCTCTCCATAGCAGCTAGGGAAACAACTTAAGGAGCACTTGTACTAAGCATTCGCTCCCCATATAGTAGATCCTTGTAGGAGGGCTCCGAACCTAGGTACATCATTGTGTTTACAATATATGTGCCCAACCCGTTGCGAGTAGCCATCGATAGCATCATTTATTGTCCCCTTCATGCCATCCCCGATTGCACTGCCGTATTCCACACCACGTCAGTTGGCGCCCATCATGGGGCACATCGCTTTAGCTGGGGTCATCTTTTGCACGAGACTTCTGCTCATCGCTGGTGAGTGATGAGTGCATATTTGCATCATGTTTTACATTATTACTTGGCATTGTAGATGTAGGATCTTGGTATTTTACGGCGCTCGCACGCATATTTTATGTGTGTTTCCACCAGGATCAGGACAAATGATGGATCCAATGGACACAATTCTTGGAGCAGTTGTACTGTGGAGAAAAGGAGTCAAAAACAATGTAAATCGATTATTTGGGAAATATTAATAATACCAGAAGAAAACCAGAAGCGAACAAGGGAGGCATAAGGTTCACCGACCAACTATACGGCGGGAGCAACTTTTCCGCCCGTATAGCTCCGGCAGTATAGTTGGCGCCGCCTCTGTCTCGTCAAATAGTTTCACCACGTGCAATTGGTTTGGAGTGACGACATACAGAACACCCAGAAATCGAGAAAACACCACCTCTGGAAGGCATCTCGAGGGGGAACTCATCCGCTAGGGATCCATCTTCGCCCTGCGCAGATCCGGGAGGCTAAGGCATCAATCTTCATCAACCACCGCTGCATCACCATCATCTTCATCCATCCCATCTTTATCTTGTCTAGATCTTGTTGTAATTCCTATACTCGTTGTGGATTTATACAAGTACTATTCATCTATGATTGTTTCCATTACCATTGCTATGATGTTGATTGCCTCCATGTCTCAGTAGATCTCTAGTTCTTGGGGAGATGGAGAAACCCTAGCATATGACTTAGATGAGATAGAGATTATTATGTTATACATCATTATGTGTATGTGTTAATTGTATTCATCTTGATATTGGGGGATGTGCACCTCCCTAATATTTTCCTCTTATGGGGACTCCACGAAGGGGATTACCTGTTAGTAGACGGAGGGATGATAGCACTTACTGTGACTATAAAGCTGTTGTCATTCTTTACGTACTAACTTGGGGAATCGAGGAGAACTCATCAAGCCATGTCCATGCCACAGGAGAAATCCCTTAATAGCGTGGTAACGCGATGGTTGCCGGTTACTGTCTACTGTGGTTATGAGGACGATGTGGGCAGTGGTTGCTGGCAAATCGTCCATATATGGAGCTCCTCCCACATACATACAAAGTATGAGAATATTCATTATAGTACTCTCGATTACTTAGTATAAATTGCTAATGGTGTATCCACTACTCCCTAAGAACGACTTTTCCCTATTGTAGTTCCTAAAGTTCTATTACACCCGCGATTCTTACTTTCTGCATTAAGTTTTGCTTTACTTTAAATTACCTTATTCAACCAAAAACCCAAAAACAACTTTATTTATCTTGCATCTTAAAGTCATTTCTGAAATACTTCATTTAGTTATAGTTAAAATCATTTTAGTCTTTCGCCTACTACTCCATGTGGGATCGATATCTTTATTTCAAAACTAGCTACAAACGATCTGTGCACTTGCAGTCATCAAGCTATTTTCTAGCGCCATTGCTAGGGAGCTTAGCGCTATAAGTCACTTTACTTTTAGTTATTTATTTTCGTTGTACTAATTTTTACTTGAGTTTTAGGACCACAACAATGGACAATAGTCATCATTTAAGCCATCTTGAGGCAGTAAGGAAAATGGGTTCGCCCATGGACACTTTTATAACTGTCAACAAAAGCATAAATCTGGATGGAATCGAGATCCATCCTTTATTATTTGAATTATTACATTCTAAGAAATTTGCAGGAACTAATGAAGAAAGTCCATATGGACACTTATAATTATTTGAAGACATTCTCAGTTCCTTTATTTTCGACAACTGTGATCTTGATATGGTTAAAACCTAGTTGTTTAGACAAACTCTCTCTAAGAATGTTTGCGACTAGTACAGATCTTTTTGTGCAGAAGCACCAAGGACTTGGGAGGAATTGACAACTAAGCTATCAAAATGTTATTCTGAAAGCAAAGCTCACAGGATGAGAGGTATTATTATTAGTTTCAAAAATAATCCTAGTCAAGGCTTATATGAAGGATATCTAAGGTATAAAAGCTACCTAGATATTTGCCCCCATCATCGTTTGCCTGATTGGTTAATCACCCATACATTTTATGCAGGGCTAAATATTGAAAATAGGATGAATCTAGACACTGCTTCAAATAGAAGTTTTCTATCGTATACCTATGATGAGGCTTGGAATCTAATAATAAAAATGAGAGAAGCAACTGAAAATTTTAAAGACAAGGAAAATTTGACAAATAGTTTTTCTGAATATGCTTGCATTAACGGTTTCTTTGCAGATGAGAGGATAGATACAATGATTAAAACCATCGGTATTGATTATTACTTAGTAAAGAAAATTATTGAGAATTATGCAGGGCCTTTGCAGGTACCTACAGAATGGGAACCTCGTAAACCCCTCGAAGAAAAGAAGCATGCAAGATCACTAATGTAAGAGTTATCCTCAATACCTATACATGGTATCTTTGAAAAAAGAAAAAGAGAGGAAGAACAAATAAAGAAGAGACCAAAGAAACCAAAAAGGAATTCCAAAGCTACAAATATAAATAATGTTATAAATAAAGGATCTTATGGAAGCACGAATAGTGGAAGATGAAGGGGTTATGTTAGACCGTGAAACCTCGGAATTCACCAAAGGTAAGGTTCGAGGTAACGAAACTTCAAAACCAATGACCCCTATATATTATGGAGAAACTTTCTTATATGGAATTTGTGAACCAATTTCCACCATAAATATTATGCCTTCATCACTTTATGAAGACCTTCACTACAACTTAAATAATCCAGATGTTGAACCGGTAGACACTATTATTAAATTGTCTAATAGAACCAATATAAAACCGGAAGGGCTAATCAGAAATATCTATGTCTTTATTGGCTCACTCATGTACCCCCTTGATTTTCATATTGTTGATATGCCTCGAGATTCTTTTTGTCCTATTCTTTTAGGCAGGCCTTTTATTTCCATCACCAAAGATCGAGTAGATAATCAGAAGGAAACTCTTTCACTGAAGTTTGGAGAAGAGGAAATGACACTCCACTTTTCCAAACTAAAGAAGATGCCATTTGAAGTGGAGGATATCAAGGGAGAAAAGACGATTGCCGAGCTAGCGGCAATTCATTTCAGTACTCCACAAGATGAATTAGAAAAGAGCTTGATTAATTGGGAAGAAGCACCAAATGATGAGAAGAAACAAGACATGGATGATTACCTTGATTCAATTCCGGAAGCACAAAAATCCACATGACTATGAAGAATTGGTAAGAATAGGAGATGAAGAACCTCCACCAATAGAATTGAAAAAACTTCCAGACAATATGAGGTATGAGTTTTTAGATAATGAAAATAAATTTTATGTTATTATTAGCAAGAATCTATTAGAAATCGAAACGAATAAACTCATTTCAGTTTTGGTTAAGCATTGTGAAGCCTTTGGATACACATTGAGTGATATTAAAGGAATAGATCCATCTATTGTAACACATAAGATTACCATGCTTGATGATGCTGAACCCATAGTAGATACGCAAAGAAGGCTTAATCCTAAGATGAAGGAAGTAGTAAGAAAAGAAGTTATACGCTTACTTGATGCTAGCACAATATCTTCTATTTTTGATAGTAAGTGGGTTGGCCCAGCTCATTGTATACCAAGACAAGGTGGTCTTGATGCTGCTATGAATGAGGAAGGTGAGCTAGTTCCTGTGAGACCAATTGTAGGATATTTTATGTGCATTGACTTTAGGAAACTAAACCGTGAGACACAAAAGAATCATAAATCTATACCATTCATGGACAAAATTCTATAAAGACTTAGTAATAATTCTTACTTTTGTTTTCTTAATGGTTATTCTGGATATTCTCAAATTGCCAAACAGCCGGAAGATCAAGAGAAAACAACGTTCACTTGTCCTTATGGCACATACGCTTATAGATTAATTACATTTGGCTTATGTAATGCAGCAGGAACTTTTCAAGAATGTGTTCTAAAGATTTTTGATGATTTTGTTGAGAAGACTATGGAAGTACTGACAAACGATTTTGTTGTTTGTGGAACAACTTTTGATAATTTTCTCTAAAATCTGAACAAAGTTTTGCGGATATGCAGGCAATCAAACTTGGTTTTGAATTGGGAGTAATGTTGTTTCATGGAAAGAGAAGGTAAAGTTTTCGGGCACAAAGTTTCGGAGAAGGGAATAGAAATAGATAAAACTAATATAAATGTTATAGAAAATCTCCCAATACCTCAGGACATTAGAAATTGTTGCGGTCCCCTATACTTGTGGGTCATCAAGGACCCGGATGCAAGCGGCAGCTAGAGGCAGAAGCCCGACGACCGACCGCTGTGGACCAGGTACACCATTGAATTGATACTTGGTGGCCTCTGAAAATTCCATAGTGGAGGCAACAAGCAGGCTACGCATACAACTCGCCAATGCACCTAGACAAAGAAGATAGCCAAGGTGTGTGGGTTACCACCACCCCCGCCTCCGCCAGCCGGTGGCCAGCAGGACAACCGCGAACACCAGAACCGCCAGGACAAGGATGGAGGAGACTACCCTCGCCGAGTGGGAAATTACCACATCTTCACCACCGTGCCGGAAACCAAGCATAGCAAGAGGCGCCGTGAGGCAGAGGTGAACGCAATCGTTCCCCTTGTTCCTCAGTACCTAAACTAGTCTGAGCAAGAAATCATGTGGAGCTGGAGGGACCAGCCGAATGTGCTACCGCACCCGGGCACCTATGCAATGGTCCTAGATCCCATCATCGTCTCCAAGAAGCACTCCTGCAGATTCTTCCGTGTCCTTGTTAATGGAGGCAGCAACATCAACCTCCTGCACCGTAGCTCTCTATACCGGCTTGGGATCAGCGAGTCCCAACTGGAGCCATCTAGTACTTCCTTCGATGGAGCCGTTTCGGGTCCATCACATTCGCTCATCGGCAGGATCAGGCTAGCTGTCATCTTCGGCACGGAGGACAACTTCTGCCGCGAGCCCATCTAGTTCGAGGTGGTCAACCTCTACAGCGCATACCACTCCATTCCCGGACGCCCAGTGCTAACCAAGTTCATGTGGCTACCGCACTATGCATACCTCAAGATGAAGCTCCCTGGGCCAAAGGGAGTAATCACCATCACTGGTGACTACAGGAAATCGGTGGAATGCGCCAGTGATGGCTCCAAGATAGTCGAAGCCATGATCATTGCGGAGGAGAAACGCATCATCATGTAGATCGTGGCAGCCCTATAGGCAGACATGCCGGCTGGCGAGCCAAAGCTAGCCGGAGAGGCGCAGTTCGAGCCATCCAAGGGCACCAAGAAGATCCTGCTCAATGATGTCGAGCCGGACAAGTTCGTCCTGGTAGGAGACGGCCTTGACATCAAATAGGAAAGCGCGCTTGTCGACTTGCTTTGTGAGAATCGAGATATCTTCGCATGGTCCCCCAAGGACATGTCGGGTGTTTCGAGGGAGCTCGCCAAGAACTCGTTACATGTCAGGCCGGATACAAAGCCGGTCACGCAATCACTACGCCACTTCGTCGAGGAGAAGAGAAGAACCATTGGTGAAGAAATCACTCGGCTGCTTGCAGCTGGATTTGTCATGGAGGTTTTCCACCTGAAATGGTTAGCAAACCTAGTGCTAAAAAAGAACGAGACTCGGTGCATGTCTGTTGACTACACCAGCCTAAACAAGGCATTCCCCAAAGACCCTTTCTCCCTACCAAGGTTATATCAAGTGAACGATTCCACGACCGACTGTGAACTGTTGTTGTTTCTGGATGCGTATTCCGTCTACCACCAGATCCGTCTAAACCCTGCTGATCAAATAAAGACAGGATTCATCAACCTGTATGGGGCTTATTACTGCTACACCACCATGCCATTTGGAGTGAAAAATGAAGGTGTTATGTACCAATGCTGCATGCAGAAATGCCTGCAATCGCAGATCGGCAGAAACGTACACGCCTATGTCGACGATGTGGTGGTCAAGATAAAGGAGTGGTGATACCTTCGATTCGGATTCACGGATGTAGTATAATAGCTTTTTCCCTAGAAGACCTAGGTTTAATCGAACCTCGGAAAGCACTCCTAAAAGGTAATAAATAAACACACGTCTACAAGAATTTTTTTGTTTGTTTTACCCAGTTGACCAGACCAATCTAGTTTATTTTATAACGGGTTTGAATCAATGGGTGAAGATAGGCTAGGGTTTAAGATCCACCTGTAGCAGCACATCAAATGGGATAAAAGATAATAATAAGCAGTCATGTATAATGTTTGTATTGAGATAATCACGTGTGGGTAACACATCCTAATCTTCTTGAGCCCCCGTGATGCAGAGGGCATAACAATAGACTTTTAATCCAACCGAGAGTACACCGAAGCCACGGGTTACAAACGATTATTATGTGTAAAACACAGATCAAAGCTTTAAGTGGTGATGTTATTGTTGATCCCGAATGGGGCCCTAAGCGAAGGTCGTACTACCCTTTATGTCACTAAGGTTCCCATGAGATCGCTGCTAGCCAAGTATCTCACCTCAAGCATTTATCAATCTATGGGATCTTTGGTACCTACAAGTCCACAGATCGAGATAAGAGACGAAGAAACAAAAGATAAAAATCAAAATTCCAAACAAAATACAATTCTCCCATGATCTAGATGCACCCGTGAGGACTACTCACTCATAACAAATAGACCGGAGATAGAAAACATCATGCAAATACTTAGATTGAAATCAAATATTCTTACAATGGTCGCCAAATCACAAGGAGATCTAAAGTACAAAGCAATGGCTATGGGTAGTGGATGGATGGATGGAGGAAGTGATGAACAAAGGATGAACAATGGTGTGGATCTCATTTGGTGGTGTTCTGATGCAATCTAAGAATGGTGGCTCTCTGGCCGGTGGCTGGACCTCAAAATATATAGGCATCTTCACGAAAGTGTTAGGGTTTGACGAGACGAAGCCGTCGCCAGCTGGTACAGGTGGACGGTACGAGCGGACCGCGCCCGTACCAGTGGTCTTTAAGCCTTTAGGCGCGTTGGTACAACATCCCAATTACTTGTCCGTGTGTACTTCCTCAAAATCCTTCATTATGACTCCTTATTTCGCATTAAAAGTCGTGATTTCCAACACAACATAAATCAAAGAAGGGATTTGCATATATTTGGAATTATTAGTCATTAGTGGCAAAAGATGAGAGTTTGTTTGGCAATTGCTTGACCAAAAATAACGTTTAAATGCAGTGGAAGATGGCAAAGAGCCATCAACTTCCCCAAAGCTCAAACCTTGATTGTCCTCGAGCAAGAAGAACCAAAAGAACTATAAGGAATTATGTGTTTAAACTTGAAACAACGAGAATAAGAGTTCACTTATAGTTGGTAGTCGTATGTGCTCAACACTTCATTCATTTGCGAAGCTTATCAAAGTTAGAGAGATGACAAGAATACTATACAAACTTCGGTAAGTCAAGATAATCAAAGTAAAGTTTAATATAGGTATAAATAACTAGAAGTGTAGCAATCAATCCAATTCCTCTAATTAATTATCAGCTTTCCAAGGAATACTAGGATGTTTAAATAGCATAATTGAGTAAGAGAGTTTCATGTCCAAAGTAGTATAACAATGACATGTCTTATTTACACCCACATCCAAAAATCAAGTCTATCTAAAACACTTTTAATCCAATCATTGTCTTTCAAGAAAAATTCATAAAGTAGTAATGAGACCATGCCAAGGACTTGTGTAGATATCTTTTTTCTTTCATTCATTTTTCAAGGATCGCTGATTGTTTCTTTTCCAAGTGTCTGCACAACCTTTGAGACTACCAATACTTTTGCCCATATATTGGCATGGATGCCACTCATGTCATACACTCATAGCCTAAATCCGGGGTTATACCATAGATCGTTCAAAAGCTAGCGGAGTTGTTGGCATCCCAAAGGTGTGCATTACAGACATATAACAAAGTTGTCTCACTTCTTTCTCTTTCTCTTTTGTTGAGCTAGTACCGCAGTTTGATCCACAAGGTTAGCTTTGACATGCATCACAATTACCACTAGACTTTATTTCAATCAAACAACTCCTTTCATGAGTGTTGTCAAGACTACCAAAATATCTATGGGGTTAAGTATCATGAAGGGTATACTCTCAAGATAATCATTCATCAAATAAGTCATAAATTTCAGACTTTTTCTTATTGTACTTGTTTGGCATTATTATTTCCAAGGCAAGACTTGGTTAACTAAAAGAACTAGAGCAAGAGGTTCAACAACTAATCATCATACCAATAAAAAGACTTACTCTAACCATATTAAATTACTTCCCAGTAGTATGGCATCTTAGAAAATCAACCGACTAAGATAAAAAAAACTCAAACTTCATAAGTGGGAGACATAGGACATACCTCTCATAAGTGACTTCATGATCCTCTTCCTTATAGGGATGTGTTCCTTCAAAACTCAACGATTACTCTCGAAATGATATTAAAGCAAAGAGGCAAAGTTTTAATCCACATCTACGAAAAAAGGAAAAAAGGAAAAATATTTCTGTACATTTTAGGATACGGATGAAAGAATAGAAAAGAACTTGCAACCAAGAAAGGGTTTAAGAAAAGAAAAACAAACAAAATAAACTAAAACAAAAGCAAATTTAAAAGCAAAGGAAAAAAACAAAGTGTTGGAACAAGCCAACACGAGTGTTTCAAAGCTCCCAAGGATCTGGAGTACAACCTCATTACTACACAAATAAATGTGTCAGGGGAACACATCCCCAAGCTCAGGATTTTGCAAGCCCTTTTGTTGCTCATTGTGGTGGCGGTGGATAATCTCCCACATTCCATTGGCTGCTACAATCATGGAACTGGGTGGCGAGGCTTGCAATGGCATCTCGAAGGTTGATGGAGAGGTTGTTCATGTTTTGAATATTTCCTTTGAGTGCATAGATGTCTTCATAGGTGGTGTAGTAGTTCGGTGGTTGCACATCTTGTTCGGGTCCTCCTTGTTCTACTTCTTCATCTTCTCCTCCTCCCACGGGTATTTCTTGTTGGGCTAGATTAGCTTTATCCTACGCGTCATAATACAAACGTCCATCCTCGATTGAGAATAAACCGTTAGGAAATGGAGCTGGGATCAAGTGATCCGCTCCAGGTATATCAAAGAAATATCTACCATGATTCCTAGAAATCATACCACATGCTCTTAGACTAGAAATACTGAGAAGGTTACTTCCAGTCAACGGTTGGATGTTACCTAGGTTGATGCGAAGTGCGCGTGCAAGAACGGTCACAACTCCTCCTCCACATATGGGTCCTCGAGATTCAAGAGCCTGATGCTTAAGGTAAAACACAAGTAGAGCGCCAAAATTTGGCATTACGTTACAATTGATAAGGGTTGATTTTGTGAGGATCGACATGTCCTCCTCATTAACTCTAGTAAAATCACCACGTGCCCGCAATGTGTTAGCAATCACATAGAATAAATATCGAATAGTAGGATGATCAATTTGGTTCCCCTTGGGCGTGTTTCCACAAATTCTCATCAAATTAAAGTATTGTTAAGGGGAAGGATCTAAAACAAAGGTAGTTGTGCGTACATCGGTGGTGGTGTTGGCAAACCCAAAGCATTGAGCCCATTGGCTGAGCGTCAAAGTATACTTATAGATCATAAAGCGGCATTTGATTCGATCAACTCCGGGCATTTGTTCCTTGGAACAACCATAAGGATCCACTGTGTGCATCAAGGTGCTGAAGAACTCAAGCATCAAGCAGCAATACGTGGCAACATCTTTAAAGACAAAATTGTACAAACCAACATTGTTGCAAAGCAAATCGAAATCAACACGAATGCCTAGTTGGTTCAGGATATAAGGACACGCCCACTTGGTGGACTTGATCTCTCGAATCTTGAGACGGTCGAAACAGCTTAGATGGAACTCCTCGGTGAAATCGATACCAAGTGATTCGGAGGGTCAACGTATCAACGGGTGGTGCAGAGGATTCCGCAGCAATCTCACGTGTACGACTCCTCGTGTTCATCTAATAAATAAAAACAAGACAAAGTAAATAAAGATTGCTAATCATTTCTTTGGTCCAATAGAAAAATAGCATAAGTGATTCTCTACACTAACTACAAAATAAACTCCTCGAAAAACAATGCTAAGCACACTTAATATCAAGATTGAATCGAGAACAAGACCTATGTCTAGATTAACAATGATGAATGATTGAGTGAAGCTTTTGCACAAATAAGTTGGGGATCAGAGGAGAATCATACCTTAGATCTAATGAGTTCGAAGAATCAAAGAAATATTGAGTAAATTTGATGATCCAATGGAGGTGGTTTGGAGTTTGAAGGAAGAAGAAAGAGAAAATGATTTTGGGATTTTTAGGTTACCTCCTCGGGGTGCTTATGGCGCGTGCATACGTGGTACGGGCAGGCGGTACGGCCGGAGCCCGCCCGTACCAGGCGACTTACCTTGGGGGTGAGGACTACTCCCAGGCGGTGCACTCAGTACGGGCGTGCGGTACGGTCGCGCACGCCCATACTGCGGGTCGTTAACGCTGCGGTGACTTTGCTTGAAATCTTATATTTGCTCGGGGGTATGGTAAGGCGTGTCCGACCGTACCAGTGGTCATTATCGACTATGTTCCTTTTGGCAAACATCAAAAAAATTATCTCCCTTTGGCTTGATGTGGTATGAGTGCACGGTACGGTCCACTCCGGCCATACTAGTGGTCGTTAAGAATATTGTGAACTACAAAACTCAAAGAATTTGATTAGTAGCTCTGTGCGCCTTTGCACATCTTATAAAAGGACTAAATAACAACAAAAATACTAAGTAATGATCCAGCAATACTTCTTAGGCCATGTGTTAATAAAATAAAATATAGAGGATTGTCTTGGTTCTTCTCCTCTCTCCATAGGTATTCTTGAACACTCTTTATTAAAAACAAAACTAACACAATAAAAATATAATATAAAGAAAGAAATTTATTTCACATGGGTTTCCTCCCATGAAGAGCTTCTAGTTAAGGTAAATTAGCATGACCTCGATGGCAATCACTAAGGTTTGTGAAGTGGAACACCCACTCCAAAGTATTTGGCTTTTAAAGTAGTTACACCATCATCATCATTAGGCTTGGCCTTCTTTTTCCTAGGGAAGTGGACTACAAAAGGAACTCTAGATGGTAGCCCTGTTCTCACATTCCCTTCATGTAAATTAATCAAAGCTTTAATAGTTCTTAGGAATGGCCTACCTAGAATTATAGGTGCTATGGGATCTTTAGGCATGTCCGCAATAACAAGATCAATTAGAGCGAGACTACCCTTAATTTCAACAACTATATTTTCTTTTATCCCAACAACTTGTTTATAAGTTGAATCAGCTAGATTGAGTCTCAATTCAGTTGTAACAAATTGCCCCAAGTTTAATTTATCGAATAAGATTTTGGAAATTGTTGAGACGCTTGCACCAAGATCGCAAAGTGTGGATATATCATTAACTCCCAACTTAATTTTAATAGTGGGCTCAAATATATCATCTGGCTTAGGTGGAAGCTTATTAGCTAGTCTTTTATACTCCATCTCTAAATCACCAACCTTAGATGCTACTTGTTGTACAAATTATTGGTACAAAGCATCATTGCCTTGTTCTATACCAAGATTCTTAATGGTGATCATCTTCAATAGATCTTCCATGGTATATTCCGGTGTCGGCGCGTTGCTATAATCCAGCTCTTCAAGTTTTTCTTCATTGGTTACCACCCTTATCATCTTGAGGTCTTCTACCGGATTTGTCTCGGGTTTTCCAGCAAATTTTGCTTGTATGAGGGCTTGGCTCTCGGCTACCTTACCTAGCTGAGCCTCTATGGTCTTTGTTCTTTCCTGTAGAGCATGCACATCATTTCTAATTGCAATTGCCTGGTTAGATAATCTTCATATACTACTTTCATGGTTATCCGAAATCTTAATAAGCATATTATTTTGTTTGGTTTGAGCTTGTATAAATGTTCTAATGGTTTGCTCAAACGGGAGATTGCAATGATTTGCTCCATTAGTATTATCATAATTATTATAAGGAGCTCCTGCAGGATTAGCATGATATTTTTGAACATTAGAAGCATAATTATTTTTCCAGGCAGGATCAAAAGGAGGGAGAGCTATAAAATTAACATCGGTAGTGGTAGAATCAACTTGGGTATCTTCCTTACCCTTTACTAAGCTAAGCAACTCATCTACCTTAGATGTAAGCTCTTCATTATTTACCTCGGTAATTGAACTTACTCTCTTTGAGGTTCTTTCCACATGCCATTGGGCATGGTTATTTTGCATATCATCAAGTAACTTCTTTCCAACACTCACTTGCTTTCCCATGATCGTTCATCCTGTTGTTGTATCTAGCATAGACTTAGACATTGGGTTAATACCATATTCTTTCATCCTTTCGCACGCAAGTGCTAGTGGCTCACAGTCTTCTTATCTAAAGCATGTAATGTTGATCTTAGTTGCATAGTCTTAGCTGGGAGAAAATTAGTCATAAACAAATTAATATATTCCTCCCAAGATTTAATAGTGCCCGTTGGTAGAGCTATCAACCAATCCTTAGCCTTTCCTCTAAGAGAGAAAGGAAACAATCTTAGCTTAACAGCATTTGGATCTACATCCATAATACGCATCATGTCGCAAATTACCGTAAAAGTATTTAAGTGCAATCCTGAATCTTCAGCAGATGAACCCCCAAATTGGTTTTGTTGAACCAAACTTAAAAGGTTAGGCTTTATCTCATATGTTTCTGCATCAACTACGGGATGAGTGATGGGTGCACGAATAAAATCTTTAGTGGGAGTAGCATACTCCCCTATTCTCTTTTGAGCCATGGCTCTTATCTTTTTGGTAATTTTTTAAATAATGAAAACGAATAACAAGTGACTAATTTTTTGGGTTTTCAAATAGATAACAAGAAAGTAAACTAATAACAAAAATAAAACTACAACTAATAATAAAACTAAAAACAAGGTCTCTAATGACCTCACCAGAATCGCGAAATTGCTTCCTTGACAACAGCGCCAGAAAAAGGGTTGATACCTTCGATCCGGAATCACGGATGTAGTATAGTAGCTTTTTCCCTAGAAGACCTAAGTTTAATCGAACCTCGGCAAGCCCTGCTAAAAGGTAATAAAAAGGACACGTCTATAAGACTTTGTTTGTTCGTTTTACCTTAGTTAACCAGATCAATCTAGTTAACTTTATAACGGGTTTGAATCAATGGATGGAGATAAGTCAGGGTTGAAGATCCACCTACAGCTGCACATCAAATGAGATAAAATATAATAATAAGCATAGTTATGTACTCCCTCCGTCCCAAGGCTGAAGGCATTTTTTTTTAAAAGTCAAGCTACGGAAAGTTTGGCCAAACTTTTTGAAAAAACTATCAAGAACTATGATACTATATAGATACCACGTGAAAATATGTTTCATGATGTACCAAGCGTATATATTTCATATTGTAAATATTAATATTTTTTCTAAAAACTCGGTCAAACTTTACATAGTTTGACTTTTCGAAAAATAATAGGCCTTAAGCCTTGGGATGGAGGTAGTATAATGTATGTATTGAGATAGTCTCTTGTGGGAAACACGTCCTAACATTCTAGAGCCCCCGTGATGTAGCAGGCATAGCAACAGACTTTTAATTCAACCGAGAGTACACCAAAGCCACGGGTTACAAACGATTATTAAGTGTAAAACACAGATCAAAGCTTTAAGTGGTGATGTTGTTGTTGATCCCGAATGGGGCGCTAAGCGAAGACTAGACTATCCTTTCTGTCACTGAGGTTCCCATGAGATTGCCGCTAGCCAAGTATCTCACCTCAAGACTTTATTAATCTATGGGATCTTGGATACCTACAAGTCCATAGATCGAGACAAGAGACGAAGAAACAAAAGATATAGATCACAATTCCAAACAAAATACAATTCTCCCATGATCTAGATGAACATAATTGCTACAAGGTTTCTCCCCAACCCACAACCCGTGAGGACTACTCACTCATAACAAATAGATTAGAGATAGAAAAGATCATACAAATACTTAGATTGAAATCAAATATTCTTACAACGGTCACCAAATCACAAGGAAATCTAAAGTACAAAGGAATGGCTATGGCTAGTGGATAGATGGATGGAGGAAGTGATGAACAATGGATGAACAATGGTGTGGATCTCCTTTGGTGGTGTTGTGATGCAATCTAAGAATGTCGGCTCTCTGGCTGACGGCTGGAGCCTCAAAATATATAGGCGTCTTCACGAAAGTTGTAGGGTTTGACGAGATGCAGCCGTCGCCACCTGGTATGGGCAGGCGGTACGAGCGGACCGCGCCCGTACCAGTGTTCGTTAAGCCTTTAGGCGCTTGGTACAGCATCCCAATTACTTGGCCGTGTGTACTTCCTCAAAATCCTTCATTATGACTCCTTATTTCGCATTAAAAGTCGTGATTTCCTGCACAACATAAATCAAAGAAGGGATTTGCATATCTTTACAATTATTAGTCATTAGTGGAAAACTGAGAGTTTCTTTGGCAATTGCTTGACGAAAAACAATGTTTAAACGCAGTGGAAGATGGCAAAAATCGGAGCCATTAAGCGGCAAAAACTCCTCAAAGACCAGAAGGAAACATTCGCCAACCTCCGTCGGTTCCATATGAAGCTGAACCCAGAGAAGTGCGTGTTCGGCGTCCCAGCCGGCCAGCTCCTTGGTTTCCTCATCTCAGAACGTGGAATCGAGGCCAACCCGAAGAAGATCGGTGCAATCGAGCGCATGCAGCCACCGCAGAACCTGCGTGACATGCAGAAGTTTACCGGGTGCCTAGCCTCCCTCAGCTGGTTCATCAGTCGGCTGGGTGAGAAAGAACTCCCCTGTACCAGCTCATGAAGAAAATAGACAAGTTCATCTGGATGGTGCAGGCGAATGAGGCCTTCCGCGACCTCAAGCGCATGCTATCTCTGCCAATACTGGCGGCCCCGGCTGCAAAAGAACCAATGCTGATGTACATCACAGCTACCAACCGGGTCCTTAGCATCGTATTGGTAGTTGAAAGGCCAGAAGAAGGAAATGTGCATCCGGTCCAGTGCCTAGTATACTACCTGAGTGAGGTACTCTCGTTATCAAAGCAGAACAACCCTCACTACGAGAAGCTGGTGTATGGTGTATACATGGCTGCCAAGAAACTGAAGCACTACTTCCAGGAGAACTCCATCCGGGCAGTAGCGCTAGCCCCACTTTCGGGGATCATCGGCAATAGAGATGCCACAGGCCGGGTCGCAAAATGGGCGATAGAGCTTGCCACACACTGCATCCGGTAAGAGCCAAGAACGGTGATCGAGTCTCCGGCCCTGGTAGATTTCCTCGTTGACTGGGCAGAAACACAGTACCTGCCTCCATGCCCTGACTCCACACACTGGAAGCTGCACTTCAACGGCTCCAAGATGTATGGGGGCTCGGAGCCGGTGTCGTCATCACTTCTCCAAAAGGATACCGGCTAGAGTATGTGCTACAGATCCACTTCCGAGCATCCAACAACAGCACCAAATACGAAGCACTCGTCCATGGCCGTTTGTTGTCTGAGGTTTGGACATGGTTGGCCCCTTCAAAAACAGCACGATCTGACATGACACACTTGCTGATGGCGGTGGACAACTTCACCAAATGGATTGAAGTGAAGCCAATCAAGAAGCTGGATGGACCGATAGATGTCAAGTTCTTCACAAATATCATCACGCGCTTCGGCTACCCCAACAGCATCATCACTGACAACAGCACAAACTTCGCCAAAGGGGCCCTCACACATTTCTGCGGAGACAAGGGTATCTTCCTGGACCTAGCCTCTGTCGCACACCCCTAGTCCAATGGGCAGTGCGAGCAGGCAAACGGTCTGGTCCTAGCCAGAATCAAGCCACGGCTGATCGAGCCACTAATGAGATCCCCCGGATGCTGGATAGAAAAGTTGTTGGCTGTGTTGTGGAGCATGTGCACCACACCAAACCGCTCCACCGGCTGCATGCCATTCTTCATCATCTACGGGGCAGAGGTAGTCCTGCCAACCAACATCAAATTTGATGCACCCCGCAAGTTGTTATACATAGAGCAGTAGGCCAAGGAAGCATGTGAGGACAATGTCGATCTCCTCGAAGAGGCACAAGAGCTGGCCTTGTCCAGATCCTCCATCTACTAGCAGAACCTACACCGCTACCATGCTACTAGATTGGCAATGTCTTGTTCCGAGAGGGCGACCTAGTTCTGCAGTTGGTACAAGACACCAAGGGGATGCACAAGCTATCTCCACCTTGGGAGGGGCCATTCATCATCAGCCGAGCACTACAGAACGACTCATACTACCTCATCAACGTCCGCCAGCCGGCAAAGAAAAAAATGGACCGCTCCGGCGAAGAAACTGAGCGCCCGTGGAACACGAACCTGCTTCTCCCATTCTACACCTGAATAAGAAGTGAGTGTATCTTACTTTTTTGTAATGAAAAAATTGAGGAGCCTCAACACAGTTTCAGGGACTTCATAATCATTTGGCATTTCTAGCTTCATAATTTGATGATTTCCGGCTGCATTATTTTTTAACCCCGGATCTGATAGTCTCTCCCGGGGACTCGCAGGATGGCCCAAACGGCCGCGCATTCCAGAAAGGCGAAGTAATGTATGCGGCTCTAAGGGTTTTCCTCTTTGATTATAGCTACAGACCGCACGCCGGCTGACAGACACGGCAAGAGAAGAAAGCTCAAAGACCCATACACGAAAAGTCATAAGGAAAGCAAAAATGTATGGATGTTCCGGTTGTGCCTGCTCGCTTGATGCTGATAACTGAATTTCGAAGTATTGTGTAGTACGCCCACTAGCTAACCCTTCGATCCTAGCTGCAAACCGCAACCTGGCTCGCGGCGGGCAAGGGCGCAGCTTGAATATCCAATGCTCACTAAGAAAAGGACCAAGTTGTTAGTTTAGTGTGAAACGGCAAAGTTTCCAACACCAACGAACGAACTACAGACCATATTCCTCCTATGCATATCTAACGCTTAAACCATTACTTGTGTTTTTTTGCACGAGCTCAAATTCAAGCCAAGTACCAAGGCCGGATACTAACCTCCCCTAGATGGCAGAAGGCAAAAGGGAGATTTGACCTGGCTGGATTATCCAGCCGGCCCGAACCTCGGGGACTACACCCTATGGGTGCGCTCGCGTGCCCCCACACAAAGACAAGCAAACAATAACAACACAAAGGGATCTTCGACCCGGCTAATCCTTTAGCCGGCCCGAACCTCGGGGACTACACCATGTCCCCTCGCGCTCCCCCACACAGAAATCGGCATACAAGAGTAAGCCAAACAAACAGAAAGTGCAAGCAAAAGAGCACAAGATAATATCGCAAAAGGAGACAAAACTCCCACCAGAGTTCAACATAAAACAGAGTGAATTTTTCACACACACAGACAAAAAGGACAAGTTTCCAACCGATACAAATACTCCTGGCATTCTAGGGATCAGGCCTAAGGGTCGGATGAAGGTGTAGAGGCATCCGTCGGAGCCTGGCTGCAGGAGGCGACATCGGCCGGGTCGGAGGCTATTGTAGCGGGAGCTTTAGTCGGTGTTGTAGTCGGAAAATGGTCGGGGGAGTACGGCTCCGTGTCGGCCGAATCGCTGAAGTCCTAGTCCATCTAGACGAAGCTCCCGATCTTGACACCGCAAGAGCGGATGTCACGAACCTCGGCATGAAGCTGGTTGTTGCTGGTCCCCTGCCGAAATCCTCAAAAAGGCTCCAAAGATCCACGTCAAGATACCAAGACTCCGGGCCACTGCATGTTGCCCACTCCCAAGTTGCGTCCATGAGATTAGGAGCATCAGCAAACTAGGCGGCCAAGGCATGCATGCTGGCGGGAAAGGCGGCTTCAGGCCAGACATAAGCAAAGACATCCAGAACAGCACTAGCAACCGGTTGGCCTCCTCACTGACAACTGCTACCAGCTCCTTCGGATGAAGGCATGCCCAGCATCTGCCTCGGGCACGCGGGCAAGAGCTTGGTCAGTCGCCTCAGGATACTGAGCTGCACCCGGCGGAACAACAAAATGTCAAAACTGGTTATAGAGGATGAAAAAAACTTTGGTAGTTGAAGAGTAAATTACTCACAATGATCTCAACGATCTGACAAACCTCCACCAGCGCAGCCTTCTCGTTTGACTTGGCCTCCTTCAGGGCATCTTCCTGCTTCTTGTACAGGCCCTCAAGCTGCTTGAGGTTTTCGGTGCGGATGTCGGCGGTCTTCTTGGCCTGACCGGCCTTGACCTCCCTCTGTTTTTGGTGCTCCACCATCTCGCCAATCTGGGCTTGGTGAGCCTCGTTGTACTCCTCCATCTAGTGGACCTCCGCCTTCAACCTCTCCACCTCCCGATCCCTGTCCACTAATAGAGCTGCAGGAGGGTACCCGATAGTCAACAAAAAAGCAAAAACTCGCGCAAACGGGAGGACATGGCAGAGCAAGCAATCTTATGCATTAGGTCCTGCATATTCTTGGAGGCTTCAACAAAAGGTTTCTGCTGAAAAGAAGGAGTTAAAAATAGAACAAGGAAAGCAGATGAAGAGAAAAGCAGCAAAAATAGAAAGGAGAAATCTACCTCGAGCGAAGCCTCCAGTGCCTTGGCCTGGCCAAGTCCCGTCTCCATCGCTTCAACCAGGTGGCGCGCCTGGCCGAGAGCGACGGGGGGGCGACTCAGAGAGCTGCGCTAGGACATTGTCTAACATCGTCGCGACTCGGGCCGGCTGCCAGCCGGTCACCTAGAGATCGTCGTCGCTACCGGTAGCCGCACGATGCTTCCCTTAGGCCCTGACACACGCACCACCGGAGCCAGGAGCCGCCTCCCGCCCGTTGTCACTTTCATCCGGCGACACGGAGGCCCCTGGTGCCGCCTCCACCTGCTCCTCCACCTGGTAAGTGGTGGAGCATGGTTGAGCCTCGCTCAGCACCAGGTCCACGCCTTCTGTCAGATGGAGCAGAGGAGAAGCCGCGGCGCCACGCCCGACCAAGAGAGCCTTGACAAGCTTGGAGGCAACGGAGGCACGATGTAGGGTTAAGGGCGCAGCTGGCGGTGATGGCTCCGCCACACCCACATCAGCTTCGTTCGGTGCAGCCACAAAGGGCTCAGCCGGTCCGACAGGTCCCACAACCCTAGCCGGAGGAGGGGCGGACGCGGTGGTGATGGTCGCGGAGCTGGCCAACAGCATCGCCTCCCTACACGAAGAACACAAGGGCATGCTAAGCAAAGGGCAAGTCAATGGTCGCACATAAGAAAAAGAGCAAGGGCACGTACCCGGCGACGCTCGGCACGACGGCCGTGGCCCTCGGCCAGCGAGACCTCTTCGTACCGCCTCCAGCTGGGGCAGCACTGGCAGAGGCGGCCCTCTTCCCCCCTCACCCTACCTGAGGTGACTGGGCAGATAGCATCCTTGCCATGCGCGGCTGCACTAGTCAAGACAAGAAGACGTCAAAAATTCCGGCTACGGAAGCCAACCAAGGAAAGGAATACAAGTTAAGCAGACTAACCAAGTGGGTCCTCACAACCCTCGTTGGCCTGGGCAGGAAAGCGCTCCGGCTATGTCGGCGGATACTTCTACGGCTTGAAGTCCGAGGAGAAGATGGGCAGCTCATGGTCACCCATGCCATCCTCCACAAGCTACGCCGTAAACAGTTACTCAAAAGTGGCAGATGAGGAGCAATCACAAGCCCTTTGGAAAAATTAACCAAGAGAGGAAAAAGAAGACCAACCTTAGGTGGTAGCCGGCCCTGGTGGAATGGCGCGCAAGAGAAGGTCCAGTCCTCCTCCAGGTCCTCCTTGGAGATTGTGGTAACCCACTCTCGGAGGGACCCATAAGGCACCTCAAGCCAGGAAACCCGGGTGGGGTCATCGGAGCCGGAGAGATGGCACATCTTGTGCGACTGTGCCATCAGCGGGAGCACGTGGCACGTAATCCAGGACAACGAGATGACCCGGGCGGTGATTCGCTCCTTCTCCACCAGGACATCTTGTCGGGCTACCATCCGGTCCATGTCCGCCTGGGCACCCAGGACCTTGACAGACCAGGCCCTCCGGGTCAACGGAACGTTGGTGAAGGGAGGAAGCCAGATCCAGTCCAACTCGGAGGCCTTGCACACGTAGAAGTACAAGCGCTACCACAGCTTCACCGCGTCGGGGATGCTCAGCCATGACATTGGCAACGACGGCTGCGGGTAGATGGCGCAGCAGCCCGTCTCCATCAGTGGCCCGTCCTTCCCCACCACCTGGACCTTGAAGTTGAGGAACCTAAGAAATTTCTCCTTATAAGGGTGAACCCCCAAGTAGGCCTCACAGCAGGCCACATGATGCGACAGCTGCGCCACCGCATTCACCCCCATGTGATGGAGCTGAAGGTCGAATGTGACGAAGAGATCGAGGACAAACTTGCTCTCCAGAAATCCGAACCCACGGGCGAAGTGCACGAGGAAGACCAACGACTCGTTGGGCCGGGGCTTGGAGACCCGCTCCCCCTCTAATGCGAGGTGATGCTTCACCACCCGCTCCGACGGGATGAGTCTCACCCGCCGGTACTTCTAGATGAGGCCCTCCGTGATGTATGAGCCGCACCAACCTTCACCCTTCTCTGGCAGCACCTCGTTGGGTGCCTTGGCTGTCACGGAAAATCAGGGTCCCGTCATCGTGAAGGAGATGCGGCAGCGCTGGCGACCAAAAATGGGAGGCACAAAGGGCAGAGAGAAGGCAGAGCACAAGGGGCACAAGCATCAAGGCAAGGAGGAAGATGGACTGGGGGAATGCCTCCCATTGCATCAGTATTTATCGAGGCAGAGCAGCACGCCCTCTGTGCTCCCCTCCACCACGTGGCAAGCAACTGCTCCACTCCCCCATGACGCTTCAGTTACGGATCACGTGTGCCAAAATAACTCCCGTAGAAGATCACATAGGCGTTATTGTGGGAGGCGAGGCATGCGCACGACCCCTAAGAAACCGCAATGATGAAGACGTGTGCGCGTTTACCAAAACCTGCCGTGGTAGACCAAGAGGTCAAACTAACGCGACGCGTGCCAGAAGGGGTAGGCGTGGCCGATGTAAGAACTGACGCCAGTGACCAAGCGATCCATCTCCCCGCCGTATGCGGCAGCCGGTCAAATCGATCCTCGCTCACACCCTATAGGTGGGCCACCAATTCCATAGCCGGTAAACTCTAGCAGGGAATAACAAGAATCTCGAGGCGGAAAATGACAAACACTACAAGAAAAATCTGCAACCAGTTCTTCATCACCAATCATTTCAGTACAGTCAATGAGCATGCAAGAACTTCTCTATAAGGCGAAGTCCCTACGCGCTCGGGGACTAGTGTTGGGGGATGGCCCCCGGGTAGGCCAAGCCAGGCTCAAACTAGCCAGCTCCAGGGATGCTTGGGAGGATGGTTGCAAGACAAAGAACCACAACCAGGTGGATCGCTCCACCCGATCCACCCTCAAGATTCCTTAGCTGGCCCGCCTAGCTAGGTGACCAGAAGAGCTGACCAGGTGGCCACCTCTACCCGGCCGCCTCAGATCTCCTGGCAAAAGAATGGAGGGGGTGACGGTCCTTGCTAAGCGCACCCTTGACCGGACAGGCTGGCGCGCCACCCTGCCGGTGCTAGAAGACACCCGTGCCAAAGCGCCAAGGCTAGAGGCTGACGAGTAAAGCACCTGCTAACGAGTAAAGCACCGACTGACGAGTAAAGCACCGGGTGATGAGTAAAGCAAAGGCGCTAGGACACTATAGCATTGTCCCCTGTACTGAAGGCTTGATCGGGTCCTGGCCCACCGGCTGGGCCCGGACAGCCGACCCACTTTGTAAACCCAAAGCCCAAATAGTAAACCCTAGAGCCCACAATATAACCTACCTCTCCCAACTAGTATATAAGGGGGTAGTGCTAGGGTTCTAGGTAGACGCTCTATGTTCCAAGTTCCCTAGAATCAACAAGTATAGTAGTTCATCTTCTTCCTCTAGCTCTCCATAGCAGCTAGGGAAATAGCTCAAGGAGCACTTGTACTGAGCATTCGCTCCCTGTATAGTAGATCCTTGTAGGAGTAGGAGCGTTACCTTGACCAGAGGGCTCTGAACCTGGGTACATCGTTGTGTTTGTAGTATCTGTGCCCAACCCGTTGCGTGTAGCCACCGCTAGCATCCTGATTGTCCCCTTCATGCCATCCCCGATGGCGCTACCATGTTCCACACCACAACATAATGTATGATCACAATTGGTTGTGTTCTAGCAGAAACAATTCAAAGGTCATAGTTCCACATGAATGTAGAATAAATCTGAGGCCTCATAAGTGTTTAAGAGATGGTGTTAGTGAACCAAGTACCAAGCACAACCTACTCTTCGTGTACAATGCCCCAGGTTCTCTAACCCATACCTAAAAAAATCAGACATCATCAAATGTGTCTCCCTTGCACTCTTTTGGGGAAATTCTGAATCATTGGCCTCAGTAAGAAATTGAAATGTAATATTTATACACTATGCAATCACTCAGTACGTACTAGATGTAGTTAATACATGAATGCATGTGTTTCCTAAATATTGTAATAATAATAAGAAGAATCAAACAATATTGATAGACATGGATCAAACCATGCATATGAATCATTTATTTGTTTCCTGGATAGTGTAATCACAAGAATCAAACAATATCGAGATTCAGATACATGTAATAAATTTAATGCATGATCACAATTGGCTATGTACTAGCAGAAATACTTCAAAGATCATAGTTCCATATGAATGTAGAATAAATCTGAGGCCTCATAAGTTTTTCAGAGATGGGCTTAGCGAACCAAAGTACCAATCACAATCTTGTTCGTGTACATTGACCCAGGTTCATTAATCCATCCCTGAAAAAACTGACACCATCAAATGTGTCTCCCTTGCACCCTTTTGGGGTAGATTTGAATCACTCGCCTTAGTAAGAAATTGAAATGTACTCCTTATACACTGTGCAACCATTCAGTACGTACTAGATGTATTTAATACATGCATGGTGTATGGAATCAACACTCTAGTAACAACAATGCCTAAAACCCCTAAAATAAAATATGTTACAGATCAATTAAATCTACAACACAAGAAGACCGTATGAATCACAAACAAATGTAAAATTACTAGATGGAATATCAGCATATCTAATCAAATCTGCAAAACAATCGACCATTCAAACAATAGATTATCATATGTCCATAGCAAGAAAAGGGGGGCAGAGCAAAAGAATCTATAGATTGAGCAAACCCTACGTACGAAAAGTGAAATCTGCGACTATGAATAGAGAAAAAAAGTAGTACCTCGGTGCCCTCATCGGAGACTACCTCCTCAAATTCATCGACCTCTTTGATAGCTTCTACAAAGGGGTCGATGATGGCGTGCGCATAGTTCTCGTCTTCCTCCGGGATGAAGACGCCGCCTCCGCCTCCATGCCTATCATCCAGATCTACCACTAGCACCATGACATTGTCATTTACCTTCTTCTCGATAGCGACGGCGACTTGTTGTGGAGGGATCCCAAAGCAGCGATGGTGCAACGACGAGCAGCATGTCTGCCCGTAGAAGCTGGACCTGCCACATGAACGATGATTGTAGAGCTCGAGACATCTGCTGCTCCTCTAACTAGCGTCACATCGGGCTCGTCTCCACAGCGGGTACGCTTCAAGGCATAGCTAAGGGAGGGTGGTGCTATCAAAGTAGCTTCTACGTGTGTAGTAGGTGCAAATTGGGGTTTTTTGACTAGACAGGTTGGGGAGAAGCGAACGCTCATGGAAGATACAATGATGCCAAGCGGGTTTATATATGCGGGGACGGATGGGTTTCCCTCAAGTTGACACGTGGGTGTGGACGATATCGAAGCTTGCGTCCTGTGAAGAAACTAGGGGTCCAATTATCCCTAGATTTGAGTGGGGGCCGAACATGCGTTCAAGACTTCGACGGCAATGACAACATCAACGGAGCACATGCAAGACAGATAGTAGACACAAAGGTTTTTTGCCCAGGTTCAGGACCCTCTTGAGGAGGTAAAGTCCCTACTGATGCCTTTGTTGTATTACATGCGATGCTTCACGAGGGTACAATGGTAGGTATCACTTAGGGATTCTTAATCTTTCAGATCGACCATCCCCTTCTAAGGTGTGAGGTGTTATCCTTTTATAGTGGTGGTGGGCCTCTTCCCTCGCTAATTTAGGAAACAAGGGCTTCCACATTCCCGCCTAAGGAACTCCGCCTAGGTCTAGATCCAGCCGCTTGTTCTGACTGATGCCTTGGTCAAAGGTGACACCCCTCATGCGTCGCCACGTCACTTTTGTTCTCCTTGCATCAAACTAGTAAGGTAGGGATCTAAGGGACCCTAATGCCGCTAGCCTGTCTTTAACACCGAAGTGGCCAGTTAGCATCTTACTTTACTGATGAGGGTAGGGCCCAACGGAACTTCCTGTTTCGTTGTCGTCTTGCCGCCATGGTAGAATTACCACCATGCCCCTTGGCGGTGCCTCCTCGAGAGGTCATTCCCTTCCAGTCTTTGGCCTTGCCACCTGCGCCCATGCCTAGGCTTCCCACGGCCTCGATAGGGGTGTGACCTTCTTGAATCCTTCACAGAGAGTGCGATGTGGGCCCAGCTACTTTGACGGGACACGGTACATCCTGTATCGATGGTCTGGTAGTAGCCCCGTGGCGCTTAGCTTGACCGCGTCAGCGCAAGATCAATTGAAGGGTTCATCTGTGCCTTCCATGTGTGGTTGGAAAGGGGAGTTACTTGCCGGATATAGGAACCGTCGCCTCCACTGTTTGGCCTTGAAGCCCGCTCCTTCTATAAAAAGGCGAACCCATGTCGCGACTGTTTACTTGGCTTTCCTCCTCCACCGTTTCTGTCCAGCTCTCCTCTGTCGCCATACCATCATTTCCCTAGAGCCCTACGATGGCGCCCAAGATAACACGCGACACTCTAGCCGTGGCTGGTCCTCCGCTGCCGAGATACTGAATGTTGTCGATACTGAAGATCGTCAACGAGGGGCCATCGTATTGCCAACGAGTACTGCATGGAGGGGTCCTCGCAAAGCGTGTTTCGAGAGGTGGGGGAAGGCGTTGATTTGGTGCATACGAGGTAACACAGCTTACCCAAGTTCATATCCCACGATGGTGGAGGAATCCTACTCCTCCTATAAATCACTATAATTGCAATACGCCGAGTTACATGGATTGGTTAGCTGTGCAAGGTTGTGGTGTTCTATGAACTTGGTCCCTAAAGGCTCCCACAGGTTCGGCTTATAAAGGTGCTAGAACCTAGGGTTACAAGGAAAGATCCTTGCTAGACAGGTTATAGAGTCCTACACTAATACTAACTAGTCTTCTTGTCTTGCACTCCAAGGCTCCGGGTTGGTCGGTGACTACACAGTAGCCTTCCATTCCTAACATGGGCCTCCCTTCTAGATCCGTCTAACTAGGCCGCCCAGGAGGCCATAGGCCTTTCTACCAACTATGGGCCACTAATGGCTGTGAAAATAGCCATCTTTCTCCACATTTAAACCCTATTTTTAGTCATGCAGTTGACAAGAAACTCTCTAGTTTTGCCACTAATAACTAATTATTGCAAAGATATGCAAATCATTGCTTTGAATTGTGTTATGTAGGAAGTCACACTTTTAAGGCTAAATCTAGAGCCATAAATGAATATTTTGAGGAAGTCTACATGGCCAAGCAAACCTGGAGTCAATGCCAAGCGCTAGAGGCCATAATGACCACTGGTACGAGCAAGGTACGCCCGTATAGCCCGGCCGTACTAGGTGGCAGCAGCTTCGTCTATCCAAACTCTACGACTTTCGTGAAGGTGCCTTTATATTTTGAGGTCCCAGCCGTTGCAGAGAGGTTCGCCATTCTCAGATTGCGTCACAACACCACCAAAGGAGATCCACCACCATAGTTCATCCTATCCACCCTCCATCCTCTCCATAGCCATATCCATTATCATGTACTTTAGATCTCCTTGTGATTCAGGGACCATTGTAAGAATATTTGATTTCAATCTAAGTATTTTTCACAATGTTTTCTATCCTTGATCTTATTGTTATGAGTGAGTAGTCCTCACAGGCTGCGGGTTGGGGTGAAACCTCGCAGCAATTATGTGCATCTAATCTATGGGAGCATTTTTTTATTGTTTGAATAATAGATTTGTATCTTTGTTTCTTGTCATGATCTTTGGACTTTTAGGCACCCAAGACCCCCAATATCGATAAAGGCTTGAGGTGAGATACTTGGTTAGTGGTGATCTCATAAGAAACCCAGTGACAGAAAGGGTAGTATGGTATTTGCTTAGCGATCCATTGGTGAACAACAGCAACATCACTTCGAAAGGCTTTGATGTGTGTTTTCACTTAATAATTGTTTGTAGACCGGTGCTTCATGGTGCAAACGGGTGGATCAAGAGGTTATTGCTATGCCTGTGGCTTGTAGGGGCTTTAGTATATCAGGATGTGCTGCCCACAAATTTTATCTCTATTAAAACATTACACATGATTGTGCTAATTATTATCTTTATCCCATATGATATGCAACTTGTCGTGGGAATGACCACAGCAGTCGCTACTAGGGGTAGCGATTGGAAGGATTTGGGGCAAGAGCGGGCAGCCATATGCGGAGTGAGATGAGGGAAAAGACACAGGGATTTACCTAGGTTTGGCCCCCTTGGGTAAAGACCTACTCCTGCTAGATTGTATTATCGGTGAGTGAGTTGCAAGGGTGGCGAGATCGATGGATAGGCAGTGAGTCGCTTGGATGGGGTGTAGCTGGAACGTAAGTACAGAGAGTACCCTAGGGAGGTTTATATAGGGGGTACCTCGCTAGGGTTTACAGATATACAACCAAGTGATCAGTTAGGGACTCGGAGGATTTGATCTAATCTGACTAGGCTTCGGCTATGCTTCTAGGCCTCCATCTTCTAGTTGCCACGCTTCTTCTCAGTCACATTCTAGTCGTCGTCCTGCAGGACCACTCGCAGAGGCCTCAGACTAGTCAAAATGTCCTACTAGGTATACCCCATTCGGCATATCCCCATCAGTAGTCCTCGAGGCCAACATTGGTTTGGCGCAGGTGTTCATTTGGCAGTCGGAGTAGGAGAGTCTAATTTGGACGCCCAGTCGAATCGGCGATGGACTCCCTTAATGAATGAGGAAGTCTCCCCAGCATGTATTCAGACGTAGCATCGGCAAGTGGAATTATCCTCGAGTCACTGCACCCTATCAAGAGGACAAGGTGCACCAGTAGGCTAGTCGAGTGAATGAAGTTGGACCGTCAGTTTGGTCAAACTAGCCATTGGGTAACACAACAGTACCTTTAGCGCAATTACCACGGGGTAATGGCTACTCCGAAATTGGCGAGTAGCATCCCTTTATAAGGGGAGTGATAGGGGGAGTCGTGCATCTTCCTCGCATTTCTCTACCCTCGCGCATCCTTAGTCTTTCCGCCTTACCTGATCCAAAAGTTCTGGAGAGAGCGAACCCATTCCTCCTGATGACACCTCCGAAGAATATGTGGGGCAAATCCAAATGCACCATGGCTACCTTGAAGTCATTAGCTTCTAGGATGCGGGCATCCTTTGTAAGGGGAATTGGGGGATCCCCGCGCCCGGCGAGATGGAGCCGAAGCCTCACCCTGGTGAGTTCATCTGCTTCTAGAGACACTTAGAAAGAGGGCTAGCCTTCCCAACATCACTCTTCTTCCGGCGATTCTACACGTATTATGTAACCAAGCTGTCGGATCTAGGGCCACACAGCGTGGAGCAGCTCACGATCTTCATCGCTTTTTGCAAAAGCTACCTCGGGTGCCGCCCCTACTTCCCCTTGTGGCTGGAGCTGTTCCACGGCCACGTTAGTCGCGAAGGGACCAGCGGCCCCATCCTGGTGGCGGGTGGAGTCACATTTCAACTTAAGCCCAAGGACACCTTCATAAAGCTTCTGTTGTCGAAGAAATCCGCCAGCGAATGGAAGGAGCTCGTTTTATGTAAAGGAGTCTACCCCCGACGGCGAGGTGGCACTCACAATGTTCACCACCGAGAGGAGAAAACCATATCGGCTGTTGGTGACCGCGCTTCCTGAAGATCAAAGGATGGATATTGATGAAATGTTGACGCAGATCAAGGAGCTGAAGAAGGAGGGCCTGGAGACCATCAATTTGTACAACTACTGGCTCGGGCGGCAGTTGGTCCCGCGAGCCAACCAAGCCCACTGGATGTATAAATATATCGGCAAGGACGATGCCATGAAGGCGAGTAAGGAAGCCTAGGAGGCCGACAATTACATAACCGCGCTGAAGAAGATCACGGACACGGAGTACAACGACCTGAAGGTCGGGCTCGCTCCATATACCGCAACCGGGAAACACCATGCCCCCACAGTAAGCCTCCCTTCTTACCCTAAACTTCGCAATTGGATCCTTTGTAGTCGCAATTTCGCAGTCGTAGTTTTGTGGACGCGGTTTTCTGCTTGTTTTGATTACTTTTCTATCCTTAGCAGCTATTTCAGGTGCTAGAAAATTGGCTTCCTCCTCTTGACGACGTGGTTCCTTCAGAGCTTCAAGAAGGGGTGGTGGAGTCCTCCAACAATGAGGACAAGGTAGCAGAGGTCGGCGCGCCCATTCCCATGGCTTGCAAGACCCGTGGGCAAAAGAAACGCGAGGTCGAGGCTAGCTGCAGTCTTGAAGAGCGCGAAAGCGATGAAGATATCGTGCAGGACCACAGCTCACGGCCCGTGGTTACACCGGCAAAGCCTGTGCCGAAGCCGAAGTCGCCCACGAGGAAACCGCCGACAAAGCGGACGTCCCTTCCTCAGTTGGTGGTGGCATTCGAGTCGTGGGGCGAGGAGTCTGACGACGAAGAGGGTGAGGCTATGACCAAGATTCCGGAGGACATCGCTCTGATGAAGGAATCAGGGGAAACGGACGTAGTGGTGGAATTGGCGGTTCCTCTTGCCGTGATCGCGCCGACCGCCTCAGTGGCCCCAAAGCCAAGAGCTGCCGAACACATGGGGTCGAAGTCCCCGCCACCGGAGGGGGCGCCCGTGTCGCCCAGGCGGGAGGTTCCTGTGGCCATGATGACTGCAAGTGCACATATCATTTGTAGCTAGTTTCGAAATAAATATATCGATCCCATAGGGAGCAGTAGGCAAAAGACTATGCTTTTAACTAAAACTAAACGAAGTACTTAAGGAATAAATTTAAGATGCAAGAATAGTAGAGTTGTTTTTGGGTTTTTGGTTGAACTAAGAAAGTAAAGTAAAGCAAAGTATAACTTAATGCAAAACGTAAGAATCACGTGTGTAAAAGAACTTAGAACAGCAATAGGGGAAAAGGCATTCTCAGGGAGTGGTGGATACATCGCTAGCAATTTAGACTAAGCAATCAAGATTACTATAACGAATATTATCATGATGTGTATGTATGTGGGAGGAGCTCCATATATGGACAAATAGGCAGCAACCACTGCTCACATCATCCTTCATAACCACAGCCGATAGATAAACAACATCAATCGTATTATCCCGCTATTAAGGGATTTCTCCCATGGCATGGACATGGCTTTATGAGGTCTCCTTGATTCCCCAAGTTAGTACGTACAGAATGACAATAGCTTTATAGTCAAAGTAAGTGTTATCATCCCTCCGTCTACTAACAAGTAATCCCCTTCATCGAGTACCCATAAGAGGCAAATATGATGGACATGCACAAATCCCAACATCAATATGAAGACAATTAATGCATACACATAATGATGTATAACATAATAATCTCTATTTTATCTCTATCATATGCTAGGGTTTCTCCATCTCCCCAAGAACTAAGGATCTAGTCAGACATGGAGGAAATCAACATCATACCAATAGTAATGGAATCAATTTTAAATGAATAGTTCTTGTATAAATCCACAACGAGTACGGAAATTACAACAAGATCTAGATGGGTGAAGATGGGATGGATGGATATGATGGTGGTGCAGCGGTTGATGAAGATGAAGATCGATGCCTTGGCCTCCCAGATCTGCGTAGGGCGAAGATGGATCCCTTTGGCGAGTTCCCCCTCTAGATTCCTTCCGGAGGTGAGGTTTTCAGCGATTTTTGGGTGTTCTGTATGTCGTCTCTCCGATCTAGTTGCACGGGGTGAAACTATTTGAGGAGGCGGTGGCGGCACCAACTATACGAACGGAACTATATGGCCAGAAAAAGTATTCCAGTCGTATAGTTGGTCGTTGAACCGTCTGTAAGCCTTGATCGCTCTGGGTTTCCTTCTGGTATTATAGATATTTCCCAAATAAGCGATTTACGTTGTTTTTGACTCGTTTTCTCCCTAGTACAACTGCTCCAAGGATTGTGTCCATTGTATCCATCATCTGTCATGATCCTGGTGAAACAGACATAAAACATGCGCACGAACACCGTAAAATACCAAGATCCTACATCTATAATGCAAAATAATAATAATATAAAACATGATGCAAATATGCACTCATCAGGCCGTGAGCTCGAGGTCGAAGAAGCCCGCGGTGTCGTGGGCTGCAAGCATTTTTGAGAAGGGGCCCACGCGCAGGTTGGGCCTGGAGCTAGAGAAGCCTGCCCATATTTGCACCGGACTGGGCACTCTCCCCATCGCCAAGTAAGTTTGATGCTTTCTTTCTCTTGGTTTGATGTTTTTCTTGTATCCTCAGCTTGCTTAGTTTGGCGATTGCGCAGGTCTGGTTCCAAGAAGATTGGTCGCCCTTTGGTGGCCTAAGTTCCGCCTGTCGACGCCGAAGGGAGAGTCGACCTTTCCAAGAAGAGGAAGGATGTCACGGTGGAGGCGCCAAGCGAGGGCGCAAAGAAGAAGGAGGGTGACTGTGCTACCGTGGCGGAAGAAGACATGGAGGAGGGCGATCCTGTCGTTCCTGCCAAAGGTGAAGTGCCTTCCAGCTCGGAGCCGGGCAAACCGACCAAGCCAGCGGAAGTGCTGATGCCTGCGGCCAGCGCCCATCGGCAACAACCGCGTCATTCCCTTGCTTTGTGGCGAGGGCCTATACTATAGCAACTGCAATACCGTCACCACAAGTTCCGAAGGTCGTTGATGGTGATGTCAGAAAATGTCACGGACGTACATCGTTCGTGATTGCCTCGACGGATTCTATCAAGCTGCATGGCATGTTAGATGCCGCTATACAGGTATGTCCAGTCCCCGAGGGTCTAGTCGCTAAATTTTAGTGGCTAGACACTTGGACCTTTAATTGTCCAGTCCCTGAGGGTCTAGTCGCTAAATTTAGTTGGCTAGGCATTTAGAACTTTGGTCGTCTAGTCCCTTATTGTTTTCTGTTTGCAGGGCCTGCAAAGGGAATCGTCCGATCGGCAGGCCACGAAGGAGTGCTTGGAGCACGATCTGTAGGAGATGCAGGAGGTCAATCAGCGACTCCAGGCGTCTGCTGGTAGGTTGTATTACCTTTGGTAAATTTGGGTTCTTGCTATTGTGGGGATACTAAAATATGGTCTTCTTTCCTTCAGTTGACTCTTTTGCTGCAATCGCCAAGGCCGCAAGGGCTATGTTCTAGTCACCAAACTAGAGGCCGCGAAGGCCCCTTTGGCCACGGCGAAGGAGCGAATCCTCTTGTTGAGGAAGGAGCTAGAGGCGGGAAAGGCCTAGATGATCTCTTTTGAGGAGAGGGCCAAGGCTGCGGTCACCGTAACGAAGGAGGAGCGAAAAGCCTCTGACTCGGTCCCTTGCGACGCTTGACAAGCATGTGACGGAGAGTTGCCGCAAACTCCTTGGTGAGTATATTTTTCTTCTTTCCCTTCTTTTCTGGTAAATGGCGAGTCCCCGAGTGGGTGAGTCCCCGAGCGCGTAAGTCCACTGGGTAAAAGTGGTATTGTTTTTCTGACATTGTAGCCGTGATAGGTCAAAATGACCCGGTGGTGAAGACTTTTGATGCCTCGCAATGCGTGACGGTGGTGGCGAATGCAGCCACTGCATTGGTGCTTTGCATCCAAGCTATTCTCCAAGGGATCTCTCCCACCGAGGTAATTCCCGGTGGGCTGATGGAAGTGTGGCGCTATCTCGAGGAGGCGCCCGCAGTGGTCGAGTGGATGGAATGATCGGCCTTCTGGCGCAGGGCCACCACGGCACTCAGTGTCGGGCTCGCGCACTTCCCGACGACTCCGACCTCGACGACGTCACTAGTGGGTATCCCTCGGCGACTGTCTTAGTGGAGATAGCGAAGGTGCTCAAGTTAACTGCCAAGGCTGCTCCGTTCACGGAGCGGGTGTTGGCGATGGGGGATCTGCTGCCGTACCAGGAGACGATGGTGGCGCCAGGCGACTCCGAGCCGAAGCACTGTGACTTGAAGTCATAGCAGCCCTTCTGGCCGTCGTTGGCAAAGCAGCTGACGATGTACCCATCAAACCCTTGGGAGCCATTTGTCCGGGCCAAGGGTGATGCCGCCGCTTCTTCTTCAAATCCTGCAAAGTGAAGTAATTGCTTTAGGGCATTTGTGTTAATCATGGTAACTGGCCCCTTTCATAATGTACCTTGATGACGAACAATGTATATTGTTGTTTGAAGGAAAAAAAGGTCAATCGACTCGCATTGCTATGTTATTTTTGTTTGTTTCGTGTTTTCATTGAGCGAGTACCCAACCGCGTCTACCTTTGGTGGGGTTAACCTCGCGTGTATGTATGTTTGTTCGTGTTAAGATGTTAAGTTAACCATAGTCAACTCGCCGTGGCTCGTGGAGCCAGTCGCTTGGTGACCCCAAGGGGTGTGACCGGGGTCGGTTAGGCGAGTCCCCGAGCGTGGTGCTTGGTCGTGTTAGTCGCATTCCCAAGGTATGTGAGGATGTTTGTATGTTGTTTGTAACATGTCGCCCCCTTCCTTGGAAAAGCAGTTGCATGGCGAGCCCGAGGCAGGCTCTCACACTCAGTGTGTTCTCGAGTTGCGTGAGGAATGTTTGTGGCGAGTCCCCGAGCATGGTACTTGACCTTTCGAGTCGCCATGCGCGGGGTTAGGGAGGACAGGTTTGCTATGAGAAGTGTGTTCGGTTGTCTTGGCCCGACAGGCCAGTCGAATGAGGCGACTCCGATGGTGGCTCTGGGGTGGCGTTTTCGTGGACGACGCAAGGCCCGAATATTTTTGGTGCCCTTGAGACGCACTACTTAGCCGTGTCGGTTGCTCGACCAAGGGTTGACTTCCGAAAGTAGCATATTGCTAAATGTACGAGTGCGATTGGCACAAGGAAATGGCGAGTAGACACAATTTGTGTGATCCGATTTTATTTCATCGTATAGCAGTTGAGTACATTTTTTAGTTCTATGTATAGAACTTTCAAAGGAGGTTTACATTCCATGGCCGCCTGACTTCGAGCTGGCCGTCGCCTCATACGTCGATGAGGTAGTAGGCGTCGTTGCCAAGGATTTTCCCTATGGCAAACAGCCCCTCCCATGGGGGAGAAATCTTGTGCATGCCCTTCTTGTCCTGGACCAGTCGCAGGACCAGGTCGCCCTCCTAGAAGGTGCGAGTCCAGACTCGATGGCTGTGGTAGTGATGGAGTCCTTGCTCGTAGATGGCGGTGCGAGAGTGAGCTAGGTCGCATGCTTCGTCGAGCTGGTCGACCCTGTCTTGGCGGGCGACCTCATTATCTAACTCCGCATAGTTGACGACCCCAGGGGAGTCGTGTTCTAGGTCAGTTGGCATGACGGCCTCAGCGCCATACACCATGAAGAAGGGTGTGAACCCTGTTGAGCGGTTGACGGAGGTGCGGATGCTCCATATCACCGAGGGTAGCTCTTCGACCCAGCATCCGAGGGTTCGCTCGAGGGGGCCTTGTAGTCGCGGATTGAGGCCACGGAGGATGCTTTGATTGGCGTGCTCTGCTTGGCCGTTCGACTCTAGGTGGGCAACTGAGGCGAGGTCGAGTCGAATGTCCTGCTCTTTGTAGAAATCAGCCATGGCGCCCTTGGAAAAGTTGGTGTCGTTGTCCGAGATGATATTGTGCGGGTAGCCGTACCAGTAGATGAGCTCGTGGAGGAATTTCGTAGCGGTCTTGCCGTCGCACTTCTTGATTGGCTTGTCCTCCACCCACTTGGTGAACTTGTCAACTCTGACCAGGAGGTGGTTGAAGCCATATGGGGCCTTTTTGAATGGGCCGACGGCGAATGGCCAGGTTAATGGGATGGTCTTGAGGGCCGAACCAGGTATATGCATGGGGTTGGTGTACTTCTAGCACACGACGCATCGTTTGACGATGTCGGTGGCGTCAGCGTGTGCTATGAGCCAGAGAAGCCATGTCGCATGTCTTTGTGGACTAGAAACCGGGCCACGGCGTGGTGGCCGCAGTCACCGGCGTGGATGTCCTGGAGGATCTTGCGCCCTTCTTCTAGATGTACGCAGCGCTGGAATACGCCAGTCATGTTGTGTTTGTAGAGCTCACCGTTGATGATGACGAAGGATTTGCAGCAGCGCACGATCATTCGCGCCTCTGACTCGTCGGTGGGTAGGATCTTGTGCTCGAGGAAGGCGACGTATGGTGCGGTCCAGTCCCTGGGCTCCATGATCATGGCGACTAGGGCGGGTTCGAGCTGCTGGGGTATCCTTTGGCAGGAGACCGAGGGCTTGTTGATGATGTAAAGGAAGACGCCCGCAGGTGGTGTTTGGCGGGCCGACCCGATATGGGAGAGTGTGTTAGCCTCCTCATTCTTCCGCTTGTCGATCCACTCGATCGAATAGCCAGCGAAGTGGCCCCCAGCTGGTCCACCGCTTGGCGATATGCTATCATGGTGGGGGAGACGGTGTCGCAGGTACCAATAACTTGTGCAGCGACGAGGTCAGAGTGGCCATAGCACCGTAGTCGATTGGCGTTCATCTCCTTGGCGTCCTGCATGCCGTGAAGGAGAGCCTCATACTCGGCCATATTTTTGGTGCAAGGTGTGAAATCGAGGTGCAACACGTAGCAAATCTTGGTGCCTTTGGGGGAGGTGAGCGCGATCCCAGCCCCAGTGCCATCCGTGTTCTTGGACCCGTCGAAGTGGAGCAACCAGTAGTGGAGATAGGGAAGCTTCTCCGGCTATTGTGCTTCTTCCCAGGTGGCGAGGAAATCAGCCAAGGCATGTGACTTGATTGCTTTGCGTGGCTCGTACATGATGTTGTCGACGCCGATTTTGACAGCCCACTTGGTGACTCGCCCAGTCGCCTCACGATTGTGGATGATGTCCTGCAGCAACACGGAAGAGACGACCATGATGGGGTGCTCTTGGAAGTAGTGTGGGAGCCGTCGCTGGGCTCTGAAGACCACATACACCAGTTTCTAGTACTACAGTTAGCGTTGCCTTGAGTCCGTTAGGACCTTGCTGATGTAGTATATCGGGTGTTGTATGGGTTGCTCCTTGCCCTCCTCTGGTCGCTCTACGACCATCATGACGCTGACAACTCGAGTGGAGGCCGCGACATAGACAAGCATTGGCTCTTTGTCGACTGGGGTGGCAAGCAGTGGTGCTGCGAGCAACACTTCCTTGAGCGCTTTGAGCGTGGTGTCCGCTTCTTCATCCCATTGGAATGTGGGGTTCTTGCGCATCAGGCGGTAGAGGGGCATTGCCTTCTCACCGAGCCGAGGGATGAAGTGACTGAGAGCCGCGACTCACCCAGCTAGCTTCTGAATGTCGCATAGGCACTCGGGCTTCCCGAGCTGCATGATGGTGTCGATCTTGGTGGGGTTTGCCTCAATGCCTCACTTAGAGACGATGTACCCCAGGAGTTGTCCGATGGGTACGCCGAAAGTGCACTTCCCTGGGTTAAGATTGACCTTGTACCTCTGTAGATTTGCAGAGGTTTTGGCCAGGTCAGCGAGCAGGTCGCTCTGGTGGGTGGACTTTACCACCACCTCGTCGATGTAGACGTGGATGCTGCGGCAAGTTGGACTCGCAAGGCACTCCTGCATGCAATGTTGGTAGGTTGTGCCAGTGTTCTTGAGGCTGAATGTCATAGTGGTGTAGCAGAAGGCACCGAATGGCGTGATGAACGATGTTTTCTCTTCGTCCTCGGCCGCCATCTTGATCTGGTTGTACCCAGAGTACGCGTCAAGGAAGCACAGTGACTTCGAGCCTACAGTCGAGTCGATGATTTTGTCGATGTGGGGAAGGACAAACTCCTCCTTAAGGCAGGCACTGTTCAGCTTGGTGTAGTCAATGCACATTGATACATTGCAAATGTATCTATAATTTTTGATGTTCCATGCTTGGTTTTATCTATTTTCTTATGTTTTGTCCACACTTTGGAGTACTTTTCATATGATTTCTTGGACTAACCTATTAACAAGAGCCATAGTGCCAGTTGCTTGTTTTCTGCTTTTTTTGGTTCCAGGAAAGTCAGAAAATCAATATTCTCGAAATTGGACCGGACAAAAGCCAAAGTCGATATCTTACCGGAAGACTCACGGAGCCAGAAGACAAGACAAAGAGGGGCCACAGGGCGGCCACACCATGTGGTGGCGCGGGCTAGCCCTAGCCGCGCCACCAGGTGGTGCGGGCCCCATGGCTGCCACCGACCTTGCCTCTTCGCCTATAAAAAGCCTCCCGATGCCAAAACCCTAAATAATCAAGCCTCCGGCCACGAAAAGTTCCACAGCGCCGCTGCCACCGAAAAGGAGATTCGGGGGACAGAAAGTCTCTGTTCCGGCACCCTGCCGGGACGGGGAAGTGCCCCCGAAGCCATCTCCATCGATCTCCACCACCATCTCCATCACCATTGCTGATTCCCATGATGAGGAGGGAGTAGTTCTCTCTCGAGGCTAAGGGTTCTACCGGTAGCTATGTGTTCATCTCTCTATCTATGCATGATCTTGTTGTGGTCATGAGCTTTGTAATCAAGTAGATCTACCTTGCTACTCAAGTGCTTTATTAGATCTCTACTCTCCCCATGTGTGTGAAAGTGACAGCGTGCTCACCATGGTGGCACTTAGGCTAGACATTACAAATACTTGTTATGAGTTATATTTGGAGTTGGATGTTTCTATGAAATTGTGGTGTTTGTTGGACTCATCTAGTACTCAAGCTGACAGTGTGGGGTTTTCTAGATGGGAAAGATGGATTTTGAGGTGTGCTGTTATAGCCCTACCATCGATTAGAGTGTCCAACCAGAGAGTAGTTAAGAGTAGTATCATAAAGAGACGATATTTATATGAGAGTGTTCACTAGTGAAAGTATGATCCTTAGGCCTTGTTTCTAAGCATTGATACACCGTTTGCAATTAGATCTGTTACATGTTTGCTTGCTTCCATCTTTGTTTCAGTTTGCCTTTAGTTTTTTCCACGCCATCAAGTTATCTTCTATCACCGTTACCACTTATATTTATCTATACCACTTGTGTTTCACTATCTCTTCGCCGAACTAGTGCACCTATACACCTGACAAGTGTATTGGGTGTGTTGGGGACACAAGAGACTTCTTGTATCTTGATTGCAGGGTTGCTTGAGAGGGGATACCTTTGACCACTTCCTCCCTGAGTTCGATAAACCTTGGGTGATCCACTTAAGGGAAAACTTGCTGCTGTTCTACAAACCTCTGCACTTGGAGGCCCAACAAGTGTCTACAAGAATAGAAGTGCATAGACATCACACATCCTCCAAGTGTTGTGCTTATTCAGAACCAGGACTGGTTTTGCCAGCCACTTGGAGTACTTGACTGGCCGGATGAAGCCTGCGGTGAGTAGACGCTGCACTTCTTCAGCGATTGTTCAGTGGCGCTCTTCATTGAAGGGCCACAACGAATGCTTCACGGATGCACTTTGGGGTCGGCGTTTAGTTTGTGCTCAACGAGTTCCCTCAGGACACCAAGCATGTCAGATGGTTTCCATGCGAAGATGTCACGATTCTCACACAGGAACCCGATGAGCGTGCTTTCTTATGCAGGCCTCATGTTCATCCCGATGGTGACCGTCTGGCTAGAGTCACCCAGGACGAGCTCGATGGTGTGAGTGTGCGTGGCCTCCTAGAAAGTTGTTCCCCCGGAGTTCTCCGAGGTGGGCTTCTTCAGAATGGTGGGGTCGTCCTTGTCGATGTTGCTCGCAAATTTCGCAAGCTCATCCGCGTGGTTGGTTTCCGCGGTGATGACAGTGTCAGTGAGCTCGGCGCCTTTGTCCTCGCACTCCACGGCCATATCGGGGTCGCCGTGGATGGTGATGATGCCACTTGGCCCGGGGATCTTCATCATGTTGTAGACATAGTGTGGGGCCGCCATGAATTTGGTGAACGCCTGGCACTCCAGGACGTAGTGGTAGTGGCTGCAGAAGTTCACTAGCTCGAATACGATCCGCTCGGTGTGGAAGTTTCCTGGTGTGCTGAAGGTGACTGGTAGTATCACCTTGCCAATCGGGAATGCCTTCCGACTGGGGACGATGTCGTGGAAGGTGATGAAGGTCGACTCGATCATCGACTCCGGGAGGTGTAGCCTCTTGAACGTATCCAGGTATAGGATATTGATGGAGCTTCCACCATCCATCAGCATCTTGGGTAGCCAGTAGTCAGCCACTTTGGGCCTAACCACCAAGACGACTCGCCGCGGATATTTGATCCTGGGTGCATGATCTTGGCGACTCTAGGTAATGCTTTGCTCAGACTAGTTGAGGAAGCAGGGGACGTCAACCTGTGTCACCGCATTGACGGCGCCCGCGCGGGCGAGCACCTTCTTCTCGTGTTTGGTGCCGAGCCCGATGAAGGTGTGTAGCGAGCTGACGGCGTTGACGAATCCGCCGGTGTTGCCGTTGTCCCTTGGCGGGTTGTTGTTGGGGTCGTCCCTTGCTCGCCTTGCCTTCTCAATCTCCTTCAGAGAATGGCAGTCTGTGGTGGTGTGAGTGGCGGTCTGCCCCTCCCTGTTGTGGTAGACATAGGGCTAGTTGAGTAGGGCGGCGGGGTCGAATTTCGGCCTCACCACGTTGTTGGCGCGGTAATTTCTGTTGTCGCAATAGTTTCCTACATCTCAGTGGAAGTTCTTCGGGTCGCGCTGCCCATAGCCAGCATTGGTGACGAAGTCGACTTGCCCGTCGCCACAGCGCTTGACGGTGAGGCGAGTGTTGCTGTAGCACATGTCGCGCTGTCGCCCGTTGTCGTTGCCGTTGTTGCAGCGTCTTCCCCTCGACTCGTCGTCAGAGTCTTGGTTTGGGTCCTCCTCCGCGTAGCGCTTGGCGATCTCTAGGGGGTCGGGGATGTTGTCAAGTGTCCGGTAGACCCTCTTGATCTTGGCGACCAGAGGTTTGTACCAGCACGCATTCTTGAAGCAGTGGATCGTCGTGTCTGGGTGGATGCCAGAGGCGTTGATCCACAAGTCTTGCCACCACTGGACCTACTGGCGAGTCGACTCACGCTGTCCCTGGATGCATTGCTCCAGCTCCTCGATGGTGGTGGCACGGGTGTAGGTGCCCTCGAAGTGCCTAACGAAGGCCTCTCGCATGTCCTCCCACGAATCGATACTGTCCGTGGGGAGGATGTTGATCCATTGTCAGGTCGCTCCCTCCATCATCAGGGGGAGGTAGCGAGCGGTGAGCAGGTCAGTGTGGCTAGCGATCCCCATTTCCATGAGGTATGTGTCGAGCCACACCACTGGGTCGTACGTTGGGTCATACTTTTCAATCTCCTTCGGCGCCTTGAAGTTTGTCACGTACTTTTCACCTTGGATCATTGGTCCGAAGCACTGTGGGCCAACTCGGCTGAGTGAGCCCCTTGGCTCTGGCTCGCCGCGGTTGATGAGGGTATGCCGCGGATTGTGTGGCTGGTGGGCTCGCCAAGCCTGGTTGATGATGTGGGTTCGCGCGTCGAGCAGTTGGCCGTTGGTGGCAAACGTGTTGTTCACATGTCGCTGATCGTTGGTGGAGAGCGCAGGATTTGCGGCCCGTGGTTGGAGCTGCAGGGGCTCGGGCGGCGGACAGTTGAGGGTGTTGGCGACTGTTGGATGGCTACTTGAGGCCGCCTTGCTCCCCAATGAGCGGGAGTACATCTATCCCCGCGGATCGACTCCCGCGGTTTGCTGCTCGACGGCCCTGACGAGTATGGCCTGGGCGTACTGGATCTGCAGTGTGCCCTCTCCCTGGATGTTGAGGTTGGCAACTGCGGCTTGTCCCGTGATGACATTATCCATCGGGCTGGAGTACAGCGGGAGCCCGTTGGCGTCACGGGCTTGTGGCGAGATGATGATCCACGGCGGATCCAGTGGAGGCATGCGACCTATGGGTGGCGGTGGAGCTCCAGTCGCAGGTGCCCCAGGTGGTGGGTGGTTGCTACCGTCGGGCGGCGCGTTCTTGTAGAACTCGTGCACGGCTGCACGGGTGGGGTCGTTATCGTCGTTGAAGTTTAGGACGCGGCCCTGGATGCTGGAGTTCAGGCGGGTCCTAATGCGGCGTTGGTAGTAGAGCGATAGCTCCTGCGCTGTTTGCTGCTCAAGGCGGAACTTCTCGTGCTCGGCATGTTCCTTGCGTGTCGCCTCTTCCAGGCGTAGGTGGGCTTCCTCCACCTCCGTTGTTGTTGCGGTTCGCGGGATCGGCATAGAGAATGGATCTGGCGGGGTGGTCGCATTGCTTGCCATGTAGATCGCATTGAAGCGATTGGATCTGCCGCGGAAGTCCTCGGGGGACTCCGACCCAGAGTCAAAGTCAAAGATCCCGAGGATGGAGGAGTCCTCGAAATCCTCAGGGTTGGAGACACGCGTGATGGAGTCTTCGCGTGATGCGGCGGTGATGGAACCATCGACCAAGGCAGGGGTCATCGAATCGGCATCGTCATGGAGGGCCGCATCGTCAGCGACTGTGTCATTTCTGACCACCTTGCTGGTAGCCGAATAATACTCGGAGGCGAGGCGGCTGATGGAGCGGATATGGCATTCCGAGAGTAGATCATGGCGTGGCGGCAATTCGCCGATGATCGTCGTTGCCGTCGGGTCGACGGCATCCGTGCAGCCGATGAATAGGTTGATGGTGTCGACTGGCATCACCACGATATGTGTGATCGGGCGCGACACCGGATGTAGCTGCTGGGCAGGATCTAAAGGATCTCGTCGCTGGCGATCATGCGGTCAGTGGCCATCGGTCGATCGATTAGCGAGTAGGGTCTCGCCGCAGAACTCAGGCCAGACCGGCCATGCCCCACGGTGGGCGCCACTGTCGTGGGAATGACCACGGCAGTCGCTACCAGGGGTAGCGATTGGAAGGTTTTGGGGCAAGAGCGGGCAGCCATATGCGGAGCGAGATGAGGGCAAAGACACAGGGATTTACCCAGGTTTGGCCCCCCATAGGGTTAAGACATACTCCTGCTAGATTGTATTATCAGCGAGTGAGTTACAAGGGTGGTGAGCTCGGCTGCTAGGCAGCGAGTCACTTGGATGGGGTGTATGCTAAAACGTAAGTACAGAGAGTACCCTAGGGAGGTTTATATAGGGGGTACCTCACTAGGGTTTACAGATATACAACTGAGTCAGTTAGGGACTTAGAGGATTTGACCTAATCTGACTAGGCTTCGGCTACGCTTCTAGGCCTTCAGCTTCTAGTTGCCAGGCTTCTTCTCAGTCACATTCCAACCGTCGTACTACAGGCCCACTCGCAGAGGCCTTAGCCTAGTCAAAACGTCATGTTGGGTATACCCCAATCGGCATATCCCCATCACAACTGTAGGTGAAAATTCAACCTTGGCCTATCTCCATCGATTGATACAACTAACGATATAAAGTAAACTATAAATGTATGGTAAATGAAGGTAAAACAAACAAACAAAGTCTTGTAGACGTGTCCTAATTTTATACCTTTTAGCATTGTTTCCCAAGGTTCTATTAAACCTAGGTCTACTAGGGAAAAGGCTACTATACTACATAAGTGAATCCGGATCGAAGGTATTATCCACCCGAGTTAGACAGATTAGATACATGCAATGGTGATACCCATTTATCATTACCCCAACACGAGGAGGGCCTGGAGAAGGTCATGCGAATGGCGGATTCAGCCACGAACGAGTGGGGAGCCACCTAGATGTGGTGCGATGCCGCAGGTGTAGATGGGTGTCCTGCCACCACGTACCCCGTCTTCACGCACGCCATTGCTATCGGATTGGTGCCATCGTTTCCCCCCTTTCTCCTTGCCATTCTGTAGCGCTACTGCATCCAGCAGATCCATCTCCATCCGCACACCGTGACCCTTCTGGCCGATTTATCCTATTGGTTTGCGAAGCCTTCATGGGGGTGATGCCCTCAGTGACATTGTTCTGACACTTCTATGGACTTCATGTACTCATGTCGGGTAAGCACCTTGGTTGTATCGGGTTCTCCGCCGGTGATGGTGAGGGATTCCTTCCCATATCCATTCGAGGGGAAACGATCGATTCAGCTGATACTGCGTTTTTATGGACACCCTTAGAGCACCTTCACAACTCGGTGTTCCTTCTGGGTCGGTGGTGGAAAACCTTGGATGGGCTCGGGAGGCGTCCGCCTATATGAACTCTAGTCCCCTTGAGAGGAGTGTGGTGGTTATGCTGGACCGCGGTCTGACCAGTGAGATGGTGGTCCAGGAGTTCCCCCAATGGCAAATTGCCCCTATGCAGGCACACAACAACATTGTTTGGGCCATGTCTGATGGCAGGGATAGAATCAAGATGTCCGACGGGCCTCTCCCAAACGATACCGTGGCTATCCGCATGCAATTACTCCTCGGGGAGAGCTCTATGGCTGAGATCCTCTGGGCTCTGGGAGGCCCCTCCCTTGTACCTGATTGGATATGTCGATGTCGCGTGCTCGCGGCTTCCCTCGTTCAATCAGTCGGCTGAGTGCCCTCGGATTAAAGAGGCGCGGGATGATCTTTGCTACCCTAGCCCGGTTCGGAGCTCTGTGGGGGATCTATATGACGAGGGTGTGATGTAGAGCAGAGGCATCGAGGCTTGCCAGTCTATTCACCAAGGGCATATGATCCACAACATGTCTTCTTTTGAACAGGATGCGAAATACTTTTCTAGCATTGAGCCTCGTAGCGCTAGCAGTGGCAAGAGCAGTATGCTCCATCCTGAACTCAGGGTCGATGGGGCAACTGTTGCGGACCTTCTTGTGGAGAGAGAACCCGTCGAAGATGGATAGGATGCCTTTCTTCCCCCTTGTCTGGATAGGGGAAGTTTGTCCTACGCTGGCTTCATAAGAGGAGGGTGAGTTTTCCTCTTCTAGGTTAATTCATCTCCTTCTCTTTTTGAATCTCACCCTCTCCTCTGTTCATGCCTTACATCCAGGAAGAGGAGGGAGCGAGGGGCTCCTCATGTGGGAAGGTTATTGGGGAATCTGGTTCCACCCATCTTGCATGTCCCTTACTGAGGGTCATGAGTGGGGGTGATCTCCCTGCTGAGGGTCAGGCATGGCTCTGCCAACGCCTAGTGTGGTAGGGCCTAGGATGAAGGTGACGCTTCAACCCATGGTAGGGGGCCTGCCCTACTTTCCGTACATTCCCAGACCTTTGACTCCGCTAGCTCGAGCTGAAGGGGAGGGTGAATATGTGAGGCCTGATCGGGATGATGTTTGCACGCCGGAGGACCCCGTGGGTGCCCAGCAGGTGACTCCATCTCCAGCACCCCGTGCTGACGAAGGCTCCGGCTTGGTCAGCCCTCGAGGCCTTGTGATCGTGGGGCCCAGCATGCCTATGGCGGGACGGCACAGTCTTGATTTGCCTAGGAGGATGGGTCGGCTTCATGCCATCGTGGAGGCTGCATGCACCGGTCTTGACCAATTCCTTGCAGATGTGACCGCAAAGGAGCATCGGCTAGCGGGGACATGGCGTCGCCTTCACGAGGAGCTAGAGGTTTTGAACACAGTTGCTAGGCTATGGGAGAAACGTAGGGAGTCGAGGAGCTCTCAAGCCATAGAGATCCTTGGCGGGACCGAGGAGGAGCCGGCACGGATCCTGGCCCCGATCTGGGGTTGATCCATACCGCCAAGGCGCTGAAGATCTTGTTTGCCAGGCCTAGGAGCTCTCGATTCATGAGCGCATGATCGCCTTATCGGAGAAGGAGACCAAGAAGGATCACCAGAAGGTCCAACATAGGGAGTAGGACGTGGCGCGATGCGAAGAGTCCATTCGGCTCCATGAAGAAGCGGCCAGGTTGGAGCGCAGCCACCCGGTGGTAGCTTGCGAGAAGCTCGATGAGCGTGAATGCGACCTTGAGAGTATAAGTTCCAAGAGACAGGAATGGATCCACTGCTGCAACGAGAAGCTTACCAGCGAACAAAAGAAGATGCAGGCGGACAATTCCAAGGCTCTCGCTTTGGGTCGTAAGGCCCTCTGCGAGGTGTATGTGAAGAAGGCTAATACCCTTCGAGAGGGGTACGTGAAGAAGGCTAACACCTAGGAGCGGCGTTTCCAGGCAAAGAAGACCGAGTAGGCGGTAGCATAGAGGCAAACAGGAGAGCGACTGGCTCAGGCCCTTGCCGATCTTGAGGAGTTGAAGAAGGGAAAGGCCCTCTGTGATGAGGAGGATGTGGGGCGCAGGGTGCTTTAGAGGACACGGTGCAATATGTAAAGGGCGCTTTCCATGCGTGCTGCCACTACCCTGAGCGTCTTCAGGGTGAACAACTTCTATATCGGAGCTCTTGCATATGCCAGCAAGAGCGGTTCCTCTCTAGAGCTCTTCACCCGGATTACCACCGAACTTGAGGGGAAAGCAGCGCTCTACCGAGGCTTCCATGAGAAGGAGTGCCACAAGCTATGGCATCTTTTCACGACCAAGCACTTATACAACCATTACCAGATCGACGTCGACTTTTCTTGGAGGAAACTCTTGAGGAGGGTGATGCACTCCAAGGTGAATCCTCTAGAGGAGGTCCGACGGCTTTAGCAAGTTATGGGAGAGCGTGTGGGTACCTTTATGCAAACGTATGCTTGGAGCAAAGAAGGAGGGGTTGGCCTGGCTGCTACGAATGACCAAGGAGGTGAGTATGGAGATGACGTCCCTGAGAGTAGCAAGTCAGGCAACAGACGGGATGACGAGAGATCCATCGAGGGTAGTAATTCGGCTTCCTAGCCCTGAGGGGACTTTGGTGACTTCAAGCGGTTGTTCTTTTTGGTGAAGGCCATCTTTTGGGTGTTCATGCATGTTTATGCTTCACTTGGTTTTGTTGGAGGAGTCCTTTTAGTCCGTGTATGCCATTGTTAGGCTTTGGCAAGACCGTTGTAACCAGATCTGGTGATGTGTGCTACGGAATTTTGTCTGTATTGTTTGTAAGATCATGCTTCATTGCTAGACTCTTGGTGAGGTGACCGTGGTTACAACACGTGTAGGGCCGGTGTGGAGGTGAGCTCTCTCGTAGTTGTACCATACTTCCCTTGTGGAGGAAAAACGTGGGAATTGTGCCTTTCATGTGGGCTTCTCGAGGCGATGGCTATAGGCCTTACACGTTCTACCCTGTAGGTTCTCTCATGGAGGAAACCGTAGGGCCCGTACTCATCTCCTTGTCCTCTCGGGGAGACAGTCGTAGGCGCGGTACGTATAAGACCCTTCGGGGGTGTGATGTCCCTTGAGAGCTTCCCCATGGGTCCCTTGTGGAGGAAACCCTAGGGCCAATGTATTTTCTATTGGTCCCTCAGGGGGCGACTGCCGGTGTTACACATGTTGGCCGCTAGAGGGTGAGTGCCGTCATGGGCCGCCATGTAGGTCCCTCGAAGAGGAGGCCATAGGGTTAATGCGTGTCCTATTATCCCCTCGAGGAGAGGGCCATAGGCTTTGGATGAGTTTCAGCCCGCTTGACGGGAAGTTCCCTCGGGAGCCATGCCCTGTAAGCCCCCCTCTAAGAGGAGGCCATAGGCCTAATGCATGTACTTTTAGACCCTCGAGGAGGGACCAGTAGGGTCTACATGAGTTTTAGCCCGCTTGATAGGATGTGCCCTAGGAAGCCATGCCCCGTAAGCCCCCTCGAAGAGGAGGCCGTAGGGCTAATGCGTGTCCTATTAGCCCTTAGATGAGGGAGCCGTAGGCTGTTCATGAGTTTCAGCCTGCTTGAGGGGAAGTGCCCTTGGAATTCATATCTCGTAAGCCCCCTCGAAGAGGAGGCCATAGGGCTAATGGGTGTCTTGTTAGCCCCTCGAGGAGGGATTCGTAGGCTCTGCATGAGTTTCAGCTCGCTTGAGGGTAAGTGCGCTCGGGAACCGTGCCCCATAAGCCCCCTCGAAGAGGAGGCCGTAGGGCTAATGCGTGTCCTGTTAGCCCCTCGAGGAGGAAGCCGTAGGCTCTACATAAGTTTGATGCGCATATGCTATTTTCGTATGAGTGCCACATGAGGAGTTCAAGAACGGAGAGTCGTGGGTGAGGTGACTTGGTTGATAAATCCAGTCCGCAAGTCAGAGCTCGACACTTTAGGTCTCAGTGTTGACAAGAGGAGAGATGGATTGGTGATAAACACCGTGCCCCGTCCCACGCTCATGTTGTGGGCATGGGAAATGCACACCAATAAATATACAACTTGAGGAAAAACGACTTCTAATTTGTGCAAGATCTAAAAAGGCTATGAAGGTCCATGTTTGTTACACGGCAACCGCGATCTCATGTGTGTCCTAAATCTGAAGATGGAGAGGGTTAGGGGTCACCTTAGGAGAAGGAGAGTATCCAACCGCGTATGTAGAGGAGCGTCCGCACGGGTGATGAGTGCATATTTGCATCATGTTTTACATTATTGTTTTGCATTGTAGATGTAGGATCTTAGTATTTTACGGTGCTTGCGCGCATATTTTATGTCTGTTTTCACTAGGATCAGGACAGATGATGGATCCAATGGATACAATTATTGGAGCAGTCGTACAGTGGAGAAAAGGAGTCCAAAACAACGTAAATCGCCTTTTTGGAAAATATTAATAATAATACCAGAAGAAAACCAAAATAGAACAAGGGAGGCAGAGAGCCCAACGACCAACTATACGGCAGCAGCAACTTTTCCGCCCGTATAGCTCCAGCCGTATAGTTGGCACCGCCTCCGTCTCGTCAAATAGTTTCACCCTATGCAATTGGTTCGAGGAGACGACATACAGAACACCCAAAAATCACAGAAACCTCACCTCCGTATCTTGGAACATCGATCACCGAGCCATAGATATTGACAAGGATCTAACTTATCGTGAAGTGCCCATTCGTATCTTGGAAGAAGCATTTAGAACCACTCGGACCAGAAGTATCAAGTTTCTCAAGATTCAATGGAGTAACCATACCGAAGAAGAAGCCACCTGGGAACGAGAAGATTACATTAGGACTGAGTATCCCAATCTCTTTAGTTCCTAGTTTTTCCTGAATCTCGGGACGAGATTCTATTTAAGGAGGGAAGGTTTGTAACATCCTAAAAATATTAATCAAGCTTATCAAGTTCTAATCACCCAAGTTTAGGGTTAACAAAAACTTTTAGGATTAAACTTAATAAGAATGCATGTGTGGTTTGCATTAGTATTTGAATGATTGCAATTTCCATGTTTGATGGTTACAAATGATAAGGTTTGGTTCAAAGATGAATACTACATCACCTAGATCAAATCCAAGCAGAATCAAATAAAGGAAAAATCAAAAATAAGATATATAAGCAAATGGTCATTTTGTCCAAACTTATCCACTAGACCACTTTGAGTGTTTCTAGTAAAGGTTTTCAAACACAAACATTTCCCAATCTTTTCACCCCTTGCTAAACCAAGTAAAGATGAATCCAAGCAAACCTTAAAAAAAGACAGAAACTATTTTTAAACCCCTTTGAGAGACATTTCAAAATTGAATCAAGTGTATGTAAGATCACTTTTCAAAAACCACTCAAATCATTTCCACTTGACAAATCCCAGCAACCACAGTCTACCAAGCAAACAACAAGATAACTCACCAAATATCTTTCAAAAATTCAAAATATGAATTCATGCGGCCAATTGTGTCGAACACTTGGCATGCACAGTACAACCTCACCAACTATTCACTATTTGGAATTGTCATTTGCTCACAAAATGTACTGCAGTCAACCCATTGAATTGTCCTAGATCATCCATGGTACTTTGTCGTGCAGTGGAGAGCCCTTTGCCCACTGTTGCACCATTGACATGCCCATGCTGAGCCGTCCATGCCGATCGAGCACGAGTCAGTCACTGCGTGCCGCGCCGCCCTCTACCACGACCCCCACGAGGTAGGCATGACCTCACTGCCACCCCCTGACCAGCCCTTGACCAACGGCGAGGCGAGAAGGAGCCAGACCAGCCGCGCCCATTTAACCCCTGGCAATGCCGAGAGCACGACGAAGCACCGCAACCACCTCACTTTCACACATCGCACCTCACTCTCTTCGCTCGTACCCACGACCGCCATAGCACCAGTGAGCTGCTAGACATGACTGTTCGCCATCTCGCGCCCCGTGACCACCGTACCAAGTGACGAACACCTGTGTACCCGCCCAGAGAATCGACATATCCCGACAAATGGAGAGAACCCATTGTCGTGCCCTCACTTCCATGATGATCGCCATAGTCCATCGCCTCAACCCATGCCCTCCGCCGTGACGATTGCAACCTGTAGCAGCGTCGCCAGAGTAGCCCGACCATACCGCCCAACCACCACACTGGGTGTATAAATAGAGGCCACCCCAGACCTCTATCTCCACACCATTCCACTCCCCACTCACCACAGAACCTCACCGTCCCTTCCCCGGAGCAAGGCGAGCACCAGCCCGCCGGAATTTAGTCAGAGACCGCCGCTGCAGAGGAGGTAGGAGCCCGTTGATTGCGACCACCCTAGGAGCCGCCGTGACCGCGCCTCGAACCGTCGTCGACGACAACCCCATTCGCCCCCATCACCGACCTTAGTTGGAGCCCAGGTGAGCCTCACGCGACCCCCACCACCGCGTTAGGGTTCAGTTCTCGCCGGAGCTGTTCGACGTAGACGACGCACGTCAGCCGTTAGATTGTGTTCTAATCGTAGGGCTAAGATTGAAACTTACAGTTTCGGCTTAGTTAAGTCAGTAACAAGTAGGACCAACCTGTCAATAGCCAGCTGCGCCAGCGCTATGCAGTTGGGCCGGCCCGTTTAGTTTCCCGTACAGGGCCCACCCATTCAAATAGGATTTTTTCCATTTTAGTTAAAACTAGATTCTATCAGTAGATTCAAAAATTAATTCAAAGAGATTCACTAAACCAAATTGCATGATTCCAATTTTGTTGGAAAGGTACTGAAATTATTTAATCATTCCCGTTGGATTCAAACCAATTGGAATTATAGATCACCTATGCCAAAAATAACAAGACAGAGACTTTTGACACTTCAAACATTTTTCTAAAATAAAAAATAAATGCTTTTGAGATGATTCCACCTCTCAAAAATTACATTTTCCATGCTCTACCTAAATATGTAAAAACATTTGGTTTTATAGATATTAAACTTGGACTAGTATCAAAAGAAGGCTATATAAGCTTTTCTAGTCAATTAAATCTTATTAAATAGTAATGCATGAACACCCTTTTAAATCACATTCCCAAGCTTGAGAATATATGGTGAGGACATGGTCCATATGAACCTATATTCTAGTTGGAGAATATTAAATCTTAAACAATTTCAATGAGTAGAAATTACTTTTCTCATTAAAGAGAAATAAAAATGTGCCATTATAACATGGAATGATTGAGATGATATTAGATCATCTAGTATGATCCCTTGTGTGCTAAATAGAAGTAGTAAAGTGTTGTTTGGTGATTGTGTTCATTGAATATGTTTATAGACGCTAGTACCGACCCGGGATTCAACGAAGAGGAGTGCTTCGAGGAAGAAGAAGAGAACTTCAATGACTGCAACCAACAAGGCAAGCTATCAGTGCAAGTTAGAGCTAGACATGCTATATATGCCAGCCTTATACCAGATGCATTAGGCATACTGGGTTGTGTCACTTTACTTATACCATTCCCAGTTTTTCTCCAAGCTTTACTTTCCCTTTTATTACCATTTTCTTACTTAGTAACGAATTGTGATTAGTGGAAATTAGATTGGATCCTATCAAGATCATAGGACTAGTCTTGGATACTTATACCTTACTAGCACCCCCAATAGTGATAACCTCAATATTAGTGGCTAGTGTTAAGCTAAAACTTGATTACTTTAGACGGAAATACTTGGTGAAAATGATTATAAAAACCTTGGAATGATGATTCATTCTATTGAAATGTTTTGACATGTGTTGATAAACACCATGGTTGATGATGAAAATGTTGAGGCATGAGCCTTGACCCTTTATAAAAACTAATGGTTGGGTTCGGATGTGATACCATTCCAATTTTACCATACAACCACAATACCTGAGTTAGGTAGGGCTTGACTGGAAGTTTATATGTCTTAGTATGGGTTCTCTTGCGGAAGAGGTTGAGCTGAGGATACCTCATGATGAATGTCCACCTATGCAGTACCCAAAATGACAGATGGTCATGGTTGGGAGGCCAAACTCATAGGGGAGGTGCCTATACTAGGGTGTGTAATTGAAAGGTTAAGATTGATTATCCGTATACCAAGTATGATGATTCAGGTTATTCCTAACGGATGTATCGAATTTTGTGGTGAAAGTGTACAATCTCTGCTGAGTGTCAAACTATTCGAATAGCAGTGTCCGCGGTTATAGCCAGTTGGAGTGGTCATACTGTTCCGTTGTCAGATGTTTTCAAAATGATTTGTGACTTGAAAGATGACTTTGACTTGACCACAACAGAGTTGTGGACATGAGATCTAAGTTCCCACTTAAGTAATGTAGAGAACTAAATTAGGTCTTTACCCTTGAAGCTTTATGATAAATCTAGCTTTTTGCAAAATCAGCCTAGAGCTTAAGTTTCCTATTAGCTTTGACCTTACTTATACTACTGTTAGTTTGCGAGTACTTAAAGAGTACTCATGGCTTTGTCCCTAGCTATTCCCATGGCCAGACTATGAGGAGGATTACCCGGAAGATGGACAGCAGGAGGTCTATAACAACTAGGATCATCTTCCATCGTCAGCATTGCCTATGAACCTGAAGATGAAGCCCCGCTACGTTTACTTTCCGCTGCTTTGATTGTATTAAAGACTGGATGATGAGATCCTTTGTTTGTAAGAACCTTATTGTAGTTTGTAATGGATGATGTACTGTGGTACCACTTATGTTATGTCTCGCAAAAATGGTAATCCTGGGATTGCGATGTACGGCATAACAGGTATCTGGACTTAAAAATCTAGGTGTTGACACAACTCCAATGAGAAGACAAGGGGATTTGAAATAAATCCTCTACTACTTAGTATTCTACATAAGAAGCAGTTTACTGGAGATGAAAAAGATCCTGATCCATATGAGCATATTGCATGTTTTAAAGATATATATGGCAATTTTCTATTAACGCACTACAAGAAATATACATGATCCTCCATATTGGTCACTGAAAGGTAACCGTTTTTGATTTATGACCTTTTTGTGATCAAATATAGTTGGTCAAAAGCTGAGCATACTAGTTAAACACCATGACCTTTTTTTAACATTGGTCATAGACAATTATGACCAAAATAGATGATCATAGATTCTATGACCAAAATTTTGGTCGCAGGCTATCTGCCTTATCCATGTCAGATCCTACGTGTCAAATTAGTGACCAATCCAAATGGTCGTTGATGAGATTCAGCCCAGTCCATTTTGTTGCATTACATGGGCTAAGCCCAACAATTCCACAGTTTCCTTTCTAGGCTTCTGGCCTTTTAACAGCCATTTAATTTTGGGCCTTAACTTTTTTGTCTAGTATTTTCTTTTTCTTTTAGAGCCGGTCCCACCAATCAGATATGTCCCACTTGTCAGGTTTCTATTTCACATTGGTCCACCAGTCAGATGTGCCCCACTTTCTAGGTTTTATTTCACATAGGTCTCACACGTTAGATTCAAATCTCCCTTAGGTCCACACGTCATATTTCTGCATTTTGAGAGTAAATTATTTCATTCAGAAAAGGGAGAGTAAATATACACATAAAAGCTCAAAAGGCCATGCAAGCTGAATCTCTCATGGTTACACAGGTACAAAAAAATATCATCCATGTCGAGGTTATCTACTGTACACAGCCACCGTCTACACAGCCACCATCTGATGCAATACCAACTCGAAGTATCAACAATCTCTAGTTCACCTTTGACTTGGGACTTAAATTCGTAGTCTTCTCAACAGAGCCTTGTCCTGCAAATGATCTTAAGTTATGTATGATCACGAAAACTGGCAAACAGAAAAATCTACTTAACAACTACCACATAATTTTGTGAAATCATTTACAATATGATTCATTATGGTACGACCAAGTTTATGAGGTACCAATACATCAGTCAAACGTCATAGAATCATAACATGAGAGATAATCATAGCAACTAGAGAGTTGCAACTGGACAATACAAAATTGCTAGACAAACTATAAAGGAATGAATTAATGCATAATCTCGGAGTTTGAAAGAATAATTTTGTTCCACGTCAATTTGCTCACTACATGAGCATCATTTTTAAGCCTTACCACAAGCACAAGAAGGGCAGGGTTGTGAAATCTCCAGTACCTGAGAAGCAGCATTGTGACACCGTTGTAGGGAGTTGCCGCAATAAAATGGACAGTGAGCACTAGTCATACACAAACACTTCTACAGCAACATGGCCGGTTCATTCTGCTATCTGCAACATAGACGAGAACATGGGATTAATTTTGGCAGGCAAAAGAAAATAGATGGTTACTGTGAATGTTGATTTTGAAATACATCTTGTAATAAGGAAAAGATTATTGTGTTGGAACACACGTTTATGTGCAATAACCAAATAATGACACTCCCACACAGGGTAGGAGGTATACTAAGGGGGTCATTAGCTAGATATACTAACAGGGACATTAGCTAGATAACCAAATAATGACACTCCCACACTCCCACCATGAAGAACAAAGGTATATGATTACTTAGATATACTAACAGGGACATTAGCTTGCATACAAAAGGTAGCGTGCATCAATCTAAACCTTAAATTAGCGTGCTAAATATACTAATGATAGTATTTAACCGAAACTGCGGGTTGTCGTGTTCTCCATAGTAACTAGGCAACTAGGCAACGACAGTAGTGCTCAGCTAAATCTAGATAACACAAAACAGTGGAATGTTTGCAAGAACAAAATAGTGGACTAGGCAGGTTGTTGTGATTTTCGTTTCTGAATTTAGCACCGAACAGAGTAAGTAATATTTAAAGAAAGACAAGCACGCACATACATCAAAGACTAGGATAGAATATAGATATAAAAACGAGACAGAACAAGACGAGCACCACTCCACTAACACTACAAACTGAACACGATTCTGCTACAAGTGCAGTACACGGGAGACAGATTTAACAACTCATGCATATATAATATGGTGTTGCAGGATACGGTTTGGATCTCACAAATGAACCAAATAACTACCAGGCTAGCACAAGTTTCAACACTAAACAAATCACCACATCGGACATCACTAGTTTCAGATGAAATTCAGAAATTAAAGAGAGGGATGGAGAGATCGATTTGGTCCAACACAAGTGATGAACCTACAGATGCTGAGAAATATGCGATGAAGTGTTGTGCAGTCCAAATTGAAACATAGCACGACGCGATGTAACTAGGTTACATGGAATACATCTAAGATGGAGATGGGAAGGTTTTTTTTTACCTTGCTTCGACATCTTGGAAGAGGGGAATTTTACTCTCATCTGTAACTCCCGCTCTACCCGTATGTCGCCCACCATGAGTAGCACGCCATGGCTGCTGCCGTCGGAGGCGAGTGTGATGGTGGAGGCCAACCTGATATGGAGAACGCAAGGAGGAGGGCTTGCCAGAGCTGGGGCCGTCAGTGACGCATGGATGCGGTTGTCGGCGGTCCTTGATGCCATGGAGGAGGTAGTCCAGCACTGGCCGCTCGTGCTGTTTGTGTCGTCCCCCACGCCGGGTGCGGCAACTGCTCCCGCGCCTAGGACAGCAGGGCAAGCGCATCTGTAGGCACACGCCGGAGCAGTTCGATGCCCTGCAGACCAGAATCATCCCCTAAAGCATCATCTCCGGATCGGTTCATCGGAGATTTTTGGGAGAGGGGAGAGGAAGGGACTCACAGGGACATGGCGCATCGGCTCCGGATCTGGATATCACGTGGGGTCATGGGGGCAGCCAGACTTTCGTGCACCGTCGGGTCGAGGAATATCCCGTCCTCCTGGAGAGAGTACTGGTTGCGATGGCTACTAGTGTGCTTGTAGCAGCGCTGCCTTGGGAGGGAGAGGAAGGTGGCGAGCTCCTCATCTGTGCTACCAGCCACCTACGGAGGAGTGGGGTAGAGAGGAGGAGATGGCCGCCGCTGCTGAGAGGTGCTGCTTGGTAGAGAAGAAGAGACGGGGGCGGCAATGGGGCGAGTGTCAGGATCTTGAAGAACCTGATGAGCCAAATTCAGAATTCAGTAAGCACTAGACAGGATCAACGGTCCAGACGTCGCTTCTAGAAGCAGTGATTAGCTTATTGTAATCTGTTATTACCATTGATCCTTGTAACTTAATTAAGCACTAATAGCTTGGGCACTGGGCTTCGATATAAAACCCAGTGCGAGGGTGGATGGGAGGCAAGCTATGAATAAACCTAAAATTTTCCCTTGTCTTCGTTTTCCTTGCAATACTTCCTTCCTTAGTATAAACTGTATCCGGTCCTGACAGTGGTATCAGAGACTCAACTCTCCCGAGCGAGCTCCCCTCTTTTTTCCCCTCTGGTCTATCGATCCCTCACCCCAGGTTACCAATCATCTTGAATTGGTAGTAAAATCCCTCGGTTGGGTGTCTCGACATACTCCAACTCGCTCCGCAGAGTTCAGATCTGTGAGTCTGGGCAACAAATCTCACATTTCCTTCCCATGGCGTCAAGCGGCCATCGCCGAACTCGTTCCCGGGAACGAGTCGTACAAGCGGAGGAAGACGCCGCGATCTTGGCTGCGGCGGTATTCATCAATAACATCTTCAAGCTACATGGTCCGCCAACAACCATAGTTTCTGATCGCGACAGGATCTTCACTAGTAAGCTCTGGTAGGAAATCTTCAAGACAATGAACATTTCCTTGAATTTCGCCACTGCTTATCATCCGGAATCTGATGGCCAAACGGAACATGTCAATCAATGTGTTGAGCAATACTTGAGGTGTATGACATTCTCGGAACCCAAGAAATGGGCTGATTGGATAGCTGCAGCTGAACTCTGGTACAATAGCTCCTATCACACAGCAATACAAATGTCTTCAAGTGTCAGTTCCCTGTCACATCTCTCCTGAGGAAACAATCACTTTACAAGATAAGGAACACATGTTGCAGAAACTGAAGCACAGCCTTGCTCAAGCACAGCAACGAATGAAAAAGTTTGTCGACTTGAATCGAACAGAAAGATCATTTGACATTGGTGATCTAGTCTACCTCAAAATGCAGCCATATCGAGAAACAGCTCTTGGCTTGCGAAATTCGCGAAAACTGACGTCCAAATGGTACGGACCATTCAAAGTTATAGCCAAAGTTGGCCATGTTTCCTACAAACTACAACTCCCAGAACGTACGCTACTGCATGATACCTTCCGTGTTAATCAGCTGAAAAAGCACCTGGGACCTGCTGCTGTTCCAAATTCCAAGCTACCCTTGGTCACACCTGATGGGAAGATCAAAGTGGCACCAGTAGCTGTGTCGCAACGTCGCCAAGTTCCTCGAAATGTTGGTGAATATGATATTGCCGTACCACAATGGCTTGTGCATTGGGAGAATCTATCACCTGAAACGGCCACTTGGGAAGACGCTCAGTTCATACAGGCAACATTCCCTCATTTCAAGCCCTGAGGTCTTGCCTCAAGAAGGGGGCATTGCTAGGATCTTGAAGAACCTGATGAGCCAAATTCAGAATTCAGTAAGCAGTAGACAGGATCAACGGTCCAGACGTCGCTTCTAGAAGCAGTGATTAGCTTAATGTAATTTGTTATTACCGTTGATCCTTGTAACTTAATTAAGCACTAATAGCTTGGGCACTGGGCTTCAATATAAAACCCAGTGCGAGGGTGGATGGGAGGCAAGCTATGCATAAACCTAAAATTTTCCCTTGTCTTCGTTTTCCTTGCAATACTTCCTTCCTTAGTATAAACTGTATCCGGTCCTAACAGCGAGGCATTTGGGAGGTGGCGGCGGGGCCGGGCGTTGGGGAGGCCGCGCGGCTATGGATCTATGGGTGGCGGCGCTAGGGAGAGAGAAGAAGATGGGGTATGAGGGTTAGGGTTTGCGAGAGTTTTCTCCCCCGCACTCCCACTTTCTGAATTTTTTCCCGACATTCTGTTGCGACACGATTTCAGCGGGAGTGAAATTTTAACCGTTGGATGGTGGTTACGTAGACGGGCGAGATATGATCCGACGGGTGATCCGTGGGTAGTCTTCTTTCATCTTCTCATTGGTTGGCTCTATTCTAAAGTGCCAAAAGGGTGTTTTGAGAAGCAACCACCAAATTGCGGCATAGTTTGTGAACATACGTGTATCTTGGGATGGCGAACAATGTTATAGGAGAAAGTTTTTCTTTTGACCGCATAAAAAAATACATTTTCTATTTTTCGAGTGCCAAAAAGGGGTGTTTTGTTAAACAACTACCAAAAAAAAATTTCAAAATGGTACCATCCTATTTTTCAAATATACTAGACCATGTTACATGGCCATTATCCCAACTAGGGTATCTAAAACCTTTTCGTCCACCCCTAGCGAAAAACACAAATGTCTGCCGAATCGGCACGACGTGGTTCCGGTTTAAACTACATGTACATGATCTAATGCTCATGTTTTTTTGCAAAAATCATTTTGGGGTTCACAATATATTGTTTTATCAGAGATCCAATGCAAGTTCATCGAGGCTCAGTCGCTAGCTAAGAACCTTCATGCCCGCCGTTTTGACCATAGTTTGAAACAGGCATAACATTTCAAAAACAGTCCAAACAAGGTAAATCCTTCGTGTGGTGTCATATTTTGTGACATAGTTGTAAGGAAAATACCAAACTTGGTATATTGATTGCATCTCGAAAAAATTTCACAAAAATAACCTATCATGTTCGAGGTTTAATGGCTTTGAGGCCAAACGACCAGTGTTATGGCCAGAATCATGGCATAATTTGTGATAATGTGTCGATATTTTGCACACACGTGTATCTTCGGATGGCGAAAAATGTTATAGAAGGAAGTTTTCCTTTTCGTCGCACAAAAAAGCCATTTTCTATTTTTCGAGTGCCAAAAATAGGGCGTTTTGTTAAGCAACTACCAAATGAAAGTTTGAAAATGGTACCACCCTAATTTTCAGATATACTATACCATGTTACATGGCCAATGTCCCAATTAGGGTATCTAAAACATTTTTGTCCAACCCTAGTGAAAAAGACAAATGTCTGCCGAATCGATAGGAAGTGGTTCTGATTTGAACTACAGGTACATGATCTAATGCTCATGTTTTTAAAAAAAATCAATTTTGGGTTCATAATATGTTGTTTTATCAGAGATCCAATGCAAGTTCATCGAGGTTCAGCCGCTAGCTAAGAACTTTTATGCCCGCTGTTTTGACCATAGTTTGATAGAGGCATAAAAATCCAAAAATGGTCCAAACAAGGTAAATCTTTCACGTGGTATCATATTTTGTGACATAGTTGCAAGGAAAAATACCAAACTTGGTATATTGATTGCATCTCGAAAAAACCTTCATATAAATGACCTATCATGTTTGAGGTTTCATAGCTTTCAGCATAAACGACCAGTGTTATGGCCAGGATCGAGACATAATTTATGATAACGTGCCTATATTATGCACACACGTATATATATTGGGATGCCGAACAATGTTATAGGAGGAAGTTTTCATTTTCGCCGCACTACCAAATGAAAGTTTAAAAATGTTCTATTTTTCGAGTGCCAAAAACGAGGCATTTTGTTAAGCAACTACCAAATGAAAGTTTGAAAATGATACCACCCTATTTTTCAAATATACTAGACCATGTTACATGGCCAATGTCTCAACTAGGGTGTCTAAAACCTTTTTATCCACCCTAGCGAAAAATACAAATGTCTGTCAAATCGGTAGGAAGTGGTTTTGGTTTGAACTACAGGTACATGATCTAATGCTCATGTTTTTTTGAAAAAAATCATTTTTGGGTTCACAATATGCTGTTTTATCAGAGATTCAATGCAAGTTCATCGAGGCTCGGCCGCTACCGCTAGCTAAGAACCTTCATGCCGGCCGTTTTGACCATAGTTTGAAATGGGCATAAAAAATCTAAAAAAGGTCCAAATAAGGTAAATCCTTTGTGTGGTGTCATCAATTGTGACATAGCTGCAAGTAAAAATAACTTGGTATATTGATTGCATCTCGAAAAAACCTTCACAGAAGTGACATATCATGTTCGGGGTTTCATAGCTTTCAGGCCAAACGACCAGTGTTATGGCCAGAATCACGACATAGTTTATGATAATGTGCTCATATTGTGCACACACGTGTATATTAGGATGGCAAATAATGTTATAGGAGTAAGTTTTCCTTTTCGCCGCACAGAAAAGCAATTTTCTATTTTTCGAGTGCCTAAAACGAGGCATTTTGTTAAGCAACTACCAAATGAAAGTTTAAAAATGGTACCACCATATTTTTCAAATATACTAGATCATGTTACACGGCCAATGTCCCAACTAGGGTATCTAAAACCTTTTCATCCACTCCTAGCAAAAAGACAAATGTCTGCCAATCGGCAGGAAGTGGGTCTGGTTTGACTACAGGTATATGATCTAATGCTCATGTTTGCAAAAAGCATTTTTGGATTCATAATATGCTAATTTATCAGATATCCACTAAAATTCTAGTAAGACTCAACACCTATACGAGTCACTCCTGTCGTTTTGAGCGCGTCTTGAAATTGTCATAACTAATTAAAACAATTTAAAAATAGATATCCTTCACATTGCATAATTTTATATGATAATAAAGTTATACACCTCCTAAATACGAACCAAATTGATTTTTATATCATTTCAATTCGAACTCATATGGAAAAATTATAGGGAAATTAAGTTTTTAGACTTTCTAAAAAAATAGAAAATCCCTCCATTTATGTGGGCTCAAACTTTACAAATATCCCATAGTTTTTACTAAAATTGACCTGCTAATGACTATTGGGCAGTTGACCCAGCCGGTAGGGCAAAATATTCAGGAAAAAAAGAGAAAGCCATTTCTGACTGAGGCCCAGGCCCAACACTGTCTCGAAATATACAAAATGCTTCGTGCGAGCTATGTTAACACGAAGGTTGTATTGGTTGATTGGTTCAGTCCCTTGGTTTTGAGCAATTGGTCTTGGGTTCGAGACTCCTATTTTGCCTTAATTTCAATATATCTCAGAATGACATTTTGTGGGTTTCGTATATATAAAATGGTGCACGTGTGGAATTTTAACACGAGTGAAGTGTTGGTGTAGTGGTTTGGTTGCCTGGGCCTGAGGAACAGGTGGGTGGTTTGACCTCCCGCGGAATGCTTTTTTCCTTTAATTTCTATTATGTTCTACATATATAAAAAGGAGCATGCGCTGTCTGCATATATAAAAAGGAGCATGCGCTGTTTATTTATGTGTATAAAGTATTGGTTGAGTGGTCACGTTCTATGAGAGAGAGCAAGTGGTTGTGCGTTCGAGTCCTCACGGCTCCAACTTTTTGCCTAACTTGTCGCCGCACCTCATGGTACCACATAGACAGATAGATCTCACGCAAATTGGCATAACACGTAGACGAATTGTGTAGGTGGCGATCTGGTCACCCACTTTGTATTTAAGAATATATTTTTATTATATAATATGACTATCTAAATTTGTCGTAGTCTTCGAGATAAAAGGCTTTAGACTAGTCCTATCTATTTATGACCATTTCGTGTTAGGATACTATGACCTTTTTGATAAAATTGGTCGTTTTTTTCAAGGTTTGGACCCTCCCAAATTTCTTACGACCAACTGGTTCATAGATCTATGACCAAAAATCAATGATCGTTAAGAAAAAGTCACTAGTTAACAGATTTTTTGTAGTGACGGGATATACCGCTGATGAGATAAGGGTTAAACTTTTTAGTCAAACTTTGACAAGTAAATCTCTCTCATGGTATAGATCTCTACCCCCTAAAGCCACTACTACCTGGGATAATCTACCCTGTGAATTTCTATCAAAATATTATCTATTATCAAAATCTTTTGGAATCAGACGTCTTATAATGACTTGGAAGAATTGTTCTAATGAAGGACTAATAAGAGCTTATATTAGATTTAAAGATTTACTACGACTATGTCCTCATCATGATTTGCCTGAATGGTATTTACTACATTATGGCGGTTTAATTGAATCTAATAAAATTGAATTAGACTCTTTCACGGAAGGAGCCTTTATGAATCTTTCTATACCTAAAGCTTAAGCTTTACTTAATAGAATTCGTGATCATAGAGTTTTATGAAATTATGGTCTAGGAAGTGAAGTAGGCGTAGAAATAGAGCATGATTGTATTCATGACTATAATAAAAAAAGGCCATGTTAAAGAATTATGTAAAGAACTTTATCTGGATTCAGATCTTGTGTTGCAAGTTGTTAAAACTTTTACATAACATATTAAAGCTCCAAAGGAGGGTCTAGTCAAGTATGATTCACCACATGAACCAGAAAAGAAAAGATAAGATAAAGCAACACTTGCCTCTGTAGAACCAATATATGAAGTACCTTTCCCTAACACTTCACAAAAGCATATTTTTGAATATGAACAGGTTAAAGTAGTACATGAAAAGAAAGAAGATGAAAGCATGCCAGGAGTCACGGAACACCTGAAAGAAAACAAAGATGAAGAGGTAGCCAAGGAAGCAATTATGGCTATGTACTCACACTGTAACATAGTTAAACTTGATAAAGAAACTTCCATATTGGTTGAAGGTAAAATAAAGGTAAAAGATATGGGTAAGCCTATTCTTCCCTGCATATTTAAAGAAACCTCTCATTACGGTTTATGTGATCTTGGCACCAAATTTAATGTTATATCTTATGATTTCTACCTAGAAATAAAAGAAGAAATAGAACCGGCTACAATTGAAAATACTGACATAACAATTATGTTAGCCAATAAAAACCTTAGAATTCCAATGGGAGTAGTTGACAATGCAACTGTCACAATTGGCAACAAAAACTTTTCTATTGATTTTGTAGTTGTTGATATGTCAGTTGACACTCTTTGCCCTATTATATTTGGAAGAAACTTTTTGGGTGATATAGGTGCCTATGTTAATTTCAAGAAGGATATTGTGTCTCTTAAGCTTGGGGGAACGGAAAATAAATTCCATTTTTCAAAATTTAAAGACAGACCTCCACAAATACAAGAAGAAGAGGAAGAAAGAACTATTGAGGAAATGGTGGATCTTTTCTTTGATAATCAAGAAGAATAAATAAATGAAGATCCAAATAATGAAGAAATAGTTATGGAGGACAAGTCCCTAAGAGAACTAGAAGATGAATTTAACTCACTTCATATTTTGGGACCTCCAACTGATGAGGCTTTTGAAGAGCCAAAAAAGAGAGGGGACGAGGAATTACGACCCCCAGATTTGAAGACTCTGCCATAAGACCTTAAATACAAATTTTTAGATGATACCAATAAATTCCCTGTTATTATCAGTGTTAAACTTTCAGGAGAAGAAGAAGAAGAACTCTTGAGGATACTTAAGGAGCATCGCCAAGCCTTTGGGTATTCAATGGATGACTTGAAGGGCATTAGTGCCATGATAGCCGTCCATCAAATATTCATGGAAGAAGGTGCAAAACCAGTTATGGATTTAATAGAAGATTAAAGCCTGAAATGAAAGAAGTAGTAAGAAAAGAAATTGTACGCCTACTGGACGCATGTATAATTTATCCTGTTAAAGAGAGTGATTGGGTAAGTCATGTTCATTGTGTCCCTAAGAATGGCGGTTTTACTGTTGTTCCTAATAAAAACAATGAACTAATACCTACTAGAACTATTGTTGGGCACATGATGTGCATAGACTTCAGAAAGTTAAATAAAGAAACTAGGAAAGATCACTATCCATTACCATTCATAGATCAAGCTTTAGAAAGGTTAGCAAACCTTACTCATTTTTGTTACTTAGACGGATACTCTGGTTTCTCTCAAATAGCTATTTATCTAGATGACCAACTTAAAACAACTTTCATAAGTCCTTACGGTTTACATGCTTACCGACGTATTCCTTTTGGTCTATGTAATACTCCAGCTACTTTTCAATGATGTATGACTGCTATTTTTGCAGATTTTATAGAACTTCTAATGGAAGTATTTATGGATGACTTTTCTATCTATGGAACTTCATTTACTAGTTGCTTGGATAACCTCAAAAGAGTTTTGCAGCGTTGTGAAGAAACTAATTGATACATTGCAAATGTATCTATAATTTTTGATGTTCCATGCTTGCTTTTATCCACTTTCTTGTGTTTTGTCCACACTTCGGAGTACTTTTCATATGATTTCTTGGACTAACCTATTAACAAGAGCCACAGTGCCAGCTGCCTGTTTTCTACTGTTTTTGGTTCCAGGAAAGTCAGAAAATGAATATTCGCGGAATTGGATGGGACAAAAGCCAAAGTACCTATTTTTCCGGAAGTCATCAAATGCCAGAATATGAGACGGAGAAGGGCCAGAGGGCGGCCACACCACCTGGCCGCGCGACCAGGCTTGGCCCACGCTAGGGGGTGGTGTGTCCAGCCTAGGCACCCCCTCGGCCTCTCCTTCCGCCTATAAGATGCCCTCGGGACGAAAACCCTAAGTACTCGATCAAAAATCCATGAAAGAGTCTGTAGCCGCCGTCATCTCCATCCCTAGATCGGGAAGGACCTGAAGCTCTTCCCGGCACCCTGCCGGAGAGGGGAATTCACCCTGGAGGCCTTCTTCATCACCATGCAAGCCTCCGGTGTGATGCGTGAGTAGTTCATCCTTGGACTACGGATCCATGTAGTAGCTAGATGGCTGGTTCTCCTCCTTTGTGCTTTCATGTCTAGATCTTGGTAGCTCCGTTCATGATCAAGATCATCTATTTGTAATTCTGCATGTTGTGTTTGCGGGGATCCAATGGATATTTGTGATCTTGCATGCTTTCCGTTGTTAGTAGCTATCTTGGCCAAGTAGATGCTAGCAACTCCAAGAGTTAGTATTTATGCTCGATAGTTGGTTCATGCCTCTAGTAATCCGGGGTAGTGACAGAAATCTCTAAGGTACTAGATGTGTGATACATTGCAAATGTATCTATAATTTTTGATGTTCCATGCTTGGTTTTATCTACTTTCTTATGTTTTGTCCACACTTTGGAGTACTTTTCATATGATTTCTTGTACTAATCTATTAACAAGAGCCATAGTGGCGGTTGCCTGTTTTCTGCTGTTTTTGGTTCCAGGAAAGTCAGAAAATCAATATTCTCGAAATTGGACGGGACAAAAGCCAAAGTTGATATTTTACCGGAAGACTCACAGAGCCAGAAGACGAGACGGAGAGGGGCCACATGGCAGCCACACCATGTGGTGGCGCGGGCTAGCCCTGGCCGCGCCACCAGGTGGTGTGGGCCCCCTGGCCGCCCACCGACCTTGCCTCTTCGCCTATAAGATGCCTCCCGATGCAAAAACCCTAAATCATCAAGCCTCGAGCCACAAAAAGTTCCACAGCACTGCTGCCACCGAAGGGGAGATTCGGGGGACAGAAAGTCTCTGTTCCAGCACCCTGCCGGGACGGGGAAGTGCCCCCGAAGCCATCTCCATCGATCTCCACCACCATCTCCATCCCCATTGCTGATTCCCATGATGAGGAGGGAGTAGTTCTCTCTCGAGGCTAAGGGTTCTACCAGTAGCTATGTGTTCATCTCTCTCTCTATGCATGATCATATGGTGATCATGAGCTTTGTAATCTAGTAGATCTACCTTGCTACTCAAGTGCTTTAATGAATCTCTGCTCTCCCCATGTGTGTGAAAGTGACAGCGTGCTCACCATGGTGGCACTTAGGCTAGAGATTACAAATACTTGTTATGAGTTATATTTGGAGTTGGATATCTTTGTGAAATTGTGGTCTTTGTTGGACTCATCTAGTACTCAAGGTGACAGTGTGGGGTTATCTAGATGGGAAAGGCTTACTTTGAGGTGTGCTGTTATAGCCCTCCCAACGATTAGAGTGTCCAACCGGAGAGTAGTTAAGAGTAGTATCATGAAGAGAAGATATTTATATGAGAGTGTTCACTAGTGAAAGTATGATCCCTAGGCCTTGTTTCCAAGCATTGATACATTGTTTGCTACTAGATCTATTACATGTTTTCTTGCTTCCATCTTTATTTCAGTTTGCCTTTAGTCTTTTCCACGCCATCAAGGTATTTTCTATCACCGTTACCACTTATAATTATCCATACCACTTGTATTTCACTATCTCTTCACCGAACTAGTGCACCTATACACCTGACAAGTGTATTGGGCGTGTTGGGGACACAAGAGACTTCTTGTATCTTGATTGCAGGGTTGCTTGAGAGGGATACCTTTGACCACTTCCTCCCTGAGTTCGATAAACCTTGGGTGATCCACTTAAGGGAAAACTTGCTGCTGTTCTACAAACCTCTACACTTGGAGGCCCAACAACTGTCTACAAGAATAGAAGTGCGTAGGCATCAAGCTATTTTCTGGCGCCGTTGTCGGGGAGGAAAGGTAAAAGGTATTCACACCGTAGGATTAAAGAAGAAGAACCTCCCACGGAAACGCCTATTTTCTGGCGTTGTTGCCGGGAAGGTAAGGTAAAAGGTACTCACATCCTCCAGTGTGAGTGCTCGAAGTTATTTCCCTTAGATTCTGCAATTTTGTCTTTTTGTTTCTTGTTTTCACTAGTTAGGCTTAATGGAAAACAACAACAAAATTAGAGAGCTTTATAGTATTTATCTTGAGTTAGGACATGAAGTGTTTGAAGAGAAAATTAAAAAACCTATGGAACTTTATTTGCATGCTAATAGCAATGTTGTTAGTGTGAATTCTTTGGACACCATTATTGCTAATGCTATGGAAAAGTCTAAGCTTGGGGAAGCTAGTTTTTATGAAAATGATCTTTTTAGTCCCCCATGCATGGAGGAGAAAATTTACTTTGATGATACTATGCCTCCAATATATGATGATTACAATGATGAATATGATATTTTTTGTCCACCTACTATTGAGGAGAACATTAATTATGATTACAATATGCCTCCTATATTTGATGATTATGGTGATGAGAATAATAATGATAGCTATTTTGTTGATTTTGCTCCCACTATAATTAATAAGAATGACTATGCTTATAGGGGGATTATTAGTTCTTTTATGCATGTGGCTCATGATAATAATGTTTTATGTGACAGTTATATTGTTAATTTTATTCATGATGCTACTGAAAGTTATTATGAGAGAGGGAAACATGGTTTTATGCATCTCAATAATATTAGGTTTCCCCTCTTTATGTTGAAAGTCTTGAAGTTGCACTTGTTTTGCTTTAGTATGCTTGTTGCTTTGTCCTTTCATGACTTGTTTCTTTACAATATTCCTATGCATAGGAAGTGGGTTAGACTTAAATGTGTTTTGAATTTGCTTCTTGATGCTCTCTTTTACTTCAATTCATATTTCTTATGCGAGCATCTTCTCAAATTATCAAGCCTAACTTAAAGGCATTAAAGAAAAGTACTTATTGGGAGATAACCTAAAAGTTTTAGATGAGTCTTGGAAGTTATTACCTCTGTAATAACCGCTCCTTATCCATTTTTATTTGTTTTTTGTGCCAAGAGTAACCTCTAATGAGAGAGAAGTAATGATTGGTAAAGTTGATGTGCCGAAACAGATTTCTGTGCTTCACTGTAAAAATTCGTGTAAAATCTCTCCGTATTTTGAGGCATGAATTTTTGTGCTTATGCCCCAGGTTGTTATCTAACTTTCGTTAGTCCAACACTTTCTGATTTGAGCAACAGAAGGTCTTCGAAAGAATTCGTCTTTACCTGCTGGTCTGTTTTGATAGATTTCTGCCATTATTTCCATTTGCTTCTTGTTGGCTCCTCTTTGAGTTCTCTTTAATCATTTGAACTTTTTAAAGGAAGTGCGACAGTAGCTTGTGTTTTCATGGAAGTTTTACTTGTGTTGGAACTGAACCCAAGGACTTATTATCTTGAGTGCACTAATGTTGCTAATAAAGATTGTGTGAAGTTTTATATGAAGGAAAAATTTCAGGTGTATGGAAGGAATGAGTAATGAGATGAAGGATGGACTAAAGCTCAAGCTTGGGGATGCCACGGGTGTCACCCCAAGAAATATCCAAGAAGTACAAGCGTCAAAGCTTGGGGATGCCCAAGGCATCCCCTCCTTCATCAATAAAAATCCCAGGTTTCTTCCAAACACTTCATTTTTATTGTTTCATGCACAATTGTGTGGTTCTTGGAGCGTCTTATTTTTCGTTTTCGTTTTGGTTTTTCGTTTGCTTGGTTTGCTTAGGTTTTTGAATAAATTGGTTGGACCCCCTCTTTCATACATTGGTTTGCAAATAGTTTGGTTTGGTTTGGAAAAGAGTAGGAAAGTTCATGCTTATGTGGTAAAAAGAGCTCGTTTTTTACTATGGCCTATGCTCTATCATGCCATGCTCGATATTGTTTTGGCTTTATGCTTAGTATTCTTTGTTGTAGCATGACTTGTTATAAACAATTGAGATTGCTTAATGTGCCTTGGATGAATCATGCGTTGTTTTAGCATATTAAAGCATAGTATAGTGGTATTCTCCTTTGATGCTTTATTTGGGTTGACTTGGCGCATACTCACACATGTTATGACTATCCAAAGTCACCAATAGCCTTGATGATCCTTTAGTTTTCAACTTATAGTATCACTTTATGCTTTGATCAATGATGTTTTGTCGCTCTGCATGATTATGGCCATTATTGCTCTCTTAGTTTGTCGCTCCCAGTCTTTTGCTAGCCTCCGCAACCAAGTATGAGTTCCACTCATGCATCCAACTCCTTAAACCAAGTTATTCCAAAGAGTCCACCATACCTACCTACTAGCTTATGCTATTCCAAGTATATTCATGCTTTTTTTTACCTTCCAAATTAAACTTGTTATGAGAAAACTGGTGATTAAAGCTCTCACGAACTTGATGGCACACTTTACTTTTCTTGCCTTTAATAAACTTGAACCATTGTGTCTTATATGTTGTATATGCTTGCACTTATTTGTTCGGAATTAGCAGAACCATGCTATCATGGGGAACGCTTTCAACATTGCACTTGGTACTTGTACCTAGTTGATATCATGCTCTTTTGTATATGGATGTCGTCGGTGTGAAATGAAAGGGGAGTTTGTAAGTCCATGGAGTTATGTATATGTGTTAGAGAAACGCCTGGGCCGCTGGTCTAATCCATGCTCAGATGGTGGAAACCTGCAGCGTAACCATAATGAGCTGTCTATGAAGCATTCTTCTTATAAAAAAATAGTCCCATATTGAGAAAAAAGAGAAAAGAAAAAGAGATACTATGAAAATAGGAAAGAGAGAAAAAAGCACCATATTCCCATGGTAAATAAGAAGAATGCTGAGATGCTCGTTGTCTGCTTGCCTTGTCATTTTGATATGGGGATTCTTCCGTATCATCGGGCAAGGGGTACCCCGTTGGCGGTTCTCTATGATACACATGTACTTACGATGACAAGAACTTACCAGTGACTAAACTTCAGTAGCATGAGGAGTGGCCCTCGTATTCAAGGGACATGAGATTTCCAACTTATACTTCGTCAAGCATATACTCCATAGTTTGTTCACTTTAACCTTAATCACCTTCAAGATGCTTATGATAGGGGAAATGAGAGCTGAAAGCTAATAAGTACCATAATTTTTGGAAGCTCTTTATGAGACTTGAATCCCTACTTCCTTCTATGAAGGCCTTTCTTCCACCATTATATTGAGTCTCCACCTTCTACCTTTATGCACCTACTTTGAGAGCATAGTGGACATTCTTAGTTCTATGTGCATTGTCCTGATGGCTCAATGCACGGTCCCCAGAAAAGTGCTTTGTGCGTGGTTGATGTAGAGCTCGTTGGGAACCCCAAGAGGAAGGTATGATGAGCACAGCAGCAAGTTTCCCTCAGTTATGAAACCAAGGTTTAATCGAACCAGTAGGAGCAAGGAAACACCTCAAAGGTGTTACTAGCTGAGCTTTGGCAGGGCGCACAACCGGTGCTAGTAGCAACGTGGAGACCTGCACAACACAACCACAGAACTTTGTCCCCAACTTGCGATGAGGTTGTTAATCTCACCGTGTTTTGCGGTAAACAAAGGATTAAACGTATCGAATGGAAAGAAGTAAAAGTTTGCAGAAAGTAAACACAAAGAAGTAAAAGATTGTAGATTGTATATAAAGTAAAAGACCGGGATCCATAGTTCACTAGAGGTGGCTCTCCTTAGATAGATAACATGTTGGGTGAACAAATTACAGCGGGGCATTTGACAAACACCGAGAAATCAATACATGCATATATACTAATCATCTTGACTCCTTTGAGACTTGATTGGGCATTACAACATAATACATAGACCGCCATCCAACTGCATCTATGACTAATAATCCACCTTCAGGTTATCATCCGAACCCCCTCTAGTATTAAGTTGCAAGCAACAGATTATTGCTTTACAAATTGCGTGTAAAGTAAACATACGATTGTTCTATGAACAAAGGATTGTTGTTTTCTCCCTAGTAACAAGATCACATCTAGTACCTTAGAGATTTCTATCACTTCCCCAGATTACCAGAGGCATGAACCCACTATCGAGCATGAATAATAACTCTTGGAGTTGCTAGCATCTACTTGGCCAAGATAGCTACTAACAACGGAAAGCATGAAAGATCACAAATAACAAAGACATGATAGAATCAATAATCAATCTAAAATAGCATCTCAATATCCATCGGATCCCCGCAAACACAACATGCAGAATTACAAATAGATGATCTTGATCATGAACGAAGCTCACAAGATTTAGACATGAAAGCACAAAGGAGGAAAACCAGCCATCTAGCTATTACATGGATCCGTATTCCAAGGATGAACTACTCAAGCATCACACCGGAGGCTTGCATGGTGATGAAGAAGGCCTCCAGGGTGAATTCCCCTCTCTGGCAGGGTGCCGGGAAGACCTTTAGATCCCTCCCGATCTAGGGATGAAGATGACGGCGGCTACAGACTCTTTCGTGGATTTTTGATCGGGTACTTAGGGTTTTCGTCTCGAGGGCAATATATAGGCGGAAGGAGAGGCCGAGGGGGTGCCGGGAGCGGCCACACCACCCCCTGGCGCGGGCTAGGCATGGCCGCACGGCCAGGTGGTGTGGTGGCTCCCTGGCCCTTCTCCGTCTCGTATTCTGGCACTTGATCACTTCCGGAAAAATAGGCACTTTGGCTTTTGTCCCATCCAATTCCGAGAGTATTCATTTTCTGACTTTCCTGGAACCAAAAATAGCAGAAAACAGGCAGCTGGCACTGTGGCTCTTGTTAATAGGTTAGTCCAAGAAATCATATGAAAAGTACTCCAAAGTTGGAATAAAACACAAGAAAGTGGATAAAACCAAGCATGGAACATCAAAAATTATAGATACATTTGCAATGTATCATGTCCCAAGACTTGTTGATTGATGCATAACTTGATATTGCTTATTTTAAACTATTTGTATCTAGTCACTCTTATGAACTTTGAAGGTGTCCTATGCATTAATGTTTGCTACTCTATGAGGGACAAACTATGCTATGTTTTCTTTATGTGAAACAAACAAACGTCTTGCAAAGAATTGTTATTCATAAATCTTTTGTTTGTGCCTTTTCATGTTGCAACATAGTTTCTTTTGTCTTATTGCTAGAACTTTGTCTTTCATGTTATGATTGAAGTACTATGATCCTAGCTATCAATGTTTTACAAATAGTTTGATCAAGTTTATGATGGTGCATGTCACCTCAAAAATTATTCTTTCTTTTTATCACTTACCTACTCGAGGACGAACAGGAGTTAAGATTGGGGATGTTGATACATTGCAAATGTATCTATAATTTTTGATGTTCCATGCTTGGTTTTATCTACTTTATTATGTTTTGTCCACACTTCGGAGTACTTTTCATATGATTTCTTGGACTAACCTATTAACAAGAGCCACAGTGCCAGTTGCCTGTTTTCTGCTGTTTTTCGTTCTAGGAAAGTCAGAAAATCAATATTCTCGGAATTGGATGGGACAAAAGCCAAAGTTGATATTTTATCGGAAGACTCACGGATCCAAAAGACGAGACGGAGAGGGGCCATAGGGCAGCCACACCATGTGGTGGTGCGGGCTAGCCCTGGCCGCGCCACCAGGTGGTGTGGGCCCCCTGGCCGCCCATCGACCTTGCCTCTTCGCCTATAAGATGCCCCCCGATGCAAAAACCCCAAACCGTCAAGCCTCTAGCCACGAAAAGTTCTGCAGTACCGCCGCCACCGAAGGGGAGATTCGGGGGACAGAAAGTCTCTGTTCCAGCACCCTGCCGGGACGAGGAAGTGCCCCCGGAGCCATCTCCATCGATCTCCACCACCATCTCCATCACCATTGCTGATTCCCATGATGAGGAGGGAGTAGTTCTCTCTCGAGTCTAAGGGTTCTACCGGTAGCTATGTGTTCATCTCTCTCTCTATGCATGATCATATTGTGATCATGAGCTTTGTAATCTAGTAGATCTACCGTGCTACTCAAGTGCTTTAATGAATCTCTGCTCTCCCCATGTGTGTGAAAGTGACAGCATGCTCACCATGGTGGCACTTAGGCTAGAGATTACAAATACTTGTTATGAGTTATATTTGGAGTTGGATATCTTTATGAAATTGTGGTGTTTGTTGGACTCATCTAGTACTCAAGGTGATAGTGTGGGGTTATCTAGATGTGAAAGGCTTACTTTGAGGTGTGATGTTATAGCCCTACCAACGATTAGAGTGTCCAACCGGAGAGTAGTTAAGAGTAGTATCATGAAGAGAATATATTTATATGAGAGTGTTCACTAGTGAAAGTATGATCCCTAGGCCTTGTTTCTAAGCATTGATACACCGTTTGCTACTAGATCTGTTACATGTTTGCTTGCTTCCATCTTTATTTCAGTTTGCCTTTAGTCTTTTCCACGCCATCAAGCTATTTTCTATCATCGTTACCACTAATAATTATCCATACCACTTGTATTTCACTATCTCTTTGCCGAACTAGTGCACCTATACACCTGACAAGTGTATTGGGTGTGTTGGGGACACAAGAGACTTCTTGTATCTTGATTGCAGGGTTGCTTGAGAGGGATACCTTTGACCACTTCCTCCCTGAGTTCGATAAACCTTGGGTGATCCACTTAAGGGAAAACTTGCTGCTGTTTTACAAACCTCTGCACTTGGAGGCCCAACAATTGTCTACAAGAATAGAAGTGCGTAGACATGAATGTGCCGTTGCTACTAGGGAGAAAACAACAATCCTTTGTTCATAGAACAATCGTATTGTTTACTTTACATGCAGCTCGTAAAGCAATAATCTATTGCTTGCAACTTAATACTGGAGGGGGGTCAGATGATAACCTAAAGGAGGATTATTAGATATAGATGCAGTTGGATGGCGGTCTATGTATAATGTTGTAATGCCCAATCAACTTCCAAAGGAGTCAAGATGATTAGTATATGCATGTACTGCTTTCTCGATGTTTGTCAATTGCCCCGCTGTAATTTGTTCACTCAGCATGTTATCTATCTTAAGGAGAGCCACCTCTAGTGAACTATGGATCCCGGTCCTTTTTCTTTACATACAATCTATAAACTGTTTACTGCTTTGTGTTTACTTTCTGCAAACTATTACTTCTTTCCATTCGATACGTTTAATCCTTTGTTTTCCGCAAAACACGGTGAGATTGACAAGTTCATCGCAAGTTGGGGACAAAATTCTGTGGTTGTGTTGTGCAGGTCTCCATGTTGCTACTAGCACCGGTAGTGCGCCCTGCCAAGGCTCAACTAGCAACACCTTTGGGGTGTTTCCTTGCTCCTACTGGTTCGATTAAACCTTGGTTTCATAACTGAGGGAAACTTGATGTTGTGCTCATCATACCTTCCTCTTGGGATTCCCAACGAGCTCTACATCAACACTGCACCAGCATTTTCCTGGCGCCGACACTGAGCCATCAAGCATTTTTCTGGCGCCGTTGCCGGGGAGTCAAGGACATCTTCATAAGGGGAGTCCCTCATAACCAATCTTTTTACTTTGTTATTTTTGTTTTCCTTAAGTTTCTTTTTGCTTTGTTTGCTTGTTTCTTTATCAAAAACACACAAAATTTTAGCTTTACTAGTTTGCTTTCTTTATTAAAAACACACAAAAAATGACTACTCTTGAAAACACTAAGTTGTGTGACTTCACTAGCACCAACAACAATGATTTTATGAGCACACCTATTGCTCCACCTGTGCCTGAAGATACTTTCTTTGAGATAAAACCCGCTTTACTCAATCTTGTTATGAGAGAACAATTTTCTAGTATTGGTAATGAAGATGTTGCTTCCCATCTAAATAACTTTGTTGAACTTTGTGAGATGCAAAAGCATAGGGATGTAGATGGTGATATTATTAAGCTAAAATTGTTTCCTTTCTCTTTGAGAGGAAAAGCTAAAGAATGGTTGAATTCCTTAACTAGGAATAGTATTGATTCTTGGACTAAATGCAAAGATGCTTTTATTGGAAAATACTATCCTCCTGCTAAGATTATATCTATGAGAAGTGAAATAATGAAGTTTAAACAATCTGATAATGAGCATGTTGCTCAAGCTTGGGAAAGAATGAAATCTTTGGTTAAGAATTGTCCCACTCATGGACTCACTGCTTGGATGATCATCCAAACTTTTTATGCAGGATTGAACTATTCTTCAAGGAACCTATTGGACTCTGCTGCTGGAGGTACCTTTATGACCATCACTTTGGGTGCTACAACAAACCTTCTGGACAATATGATGGATAATTATTTTGAATGGCATACTGAGAGAGCTCCACAAGGTTGGAAGGTAAATTCTGTTGAGGAAACTTCCTCCTTGAGTGATAAGATTGATATTATTATGTATATGCTTGTTAATGGGAAAGCCCATATTGATCCAAATAATGTTCCTTTAGCTTCTTTGGTTTCTCAAGAAGAGCAAGTTGATGTGAACTTCATAAGAAATAACAATTTTGGCAACAATGCTTATGGTAATAACAATTATAGGCCCTACCCTCCTAATAATACTTATAGCTATAATGGTAAACCTGGATTACCTAGTGAAGGAATAATTTTAGAAGTTGAAAGAGCCACTAAAAACTTCATGCAAATGCAATATGAGCAAAATAAACTATTTACTAAAACTATGGAGGAACAATCTACCATCTTGAAGAACATTAGCCATCAACTTGAGAGTCTAAATAGGGAAATTCCTAGTTTACAATTGAAACTCTCTAATGCTGAAAGAAATATATCATCTTTGTCTGAAGCTCAATCTTCTTTGATTAATAAAATGGCTTCTAAACCTGAAACTAATGATAATCCCTTTGCAGCTATGAATGCTATACAAGTAAGAATTGATGAAAATGTTAGACTATTAGCTGAATTACATGCTAAGTGGGAAAGAGAAGATGAAATTGCTAGAAACATTAGTGTTTTTACTCTGACCACCACTAGTGTCGAGGCTAGTAATAGTTCTCCTACTTTAAATGATAATTATGATTTTGATCTTGATGGTTGCAATATCTCTGAAGTTATTAAGTTCCTACAAAAGCTTGCTAAAAGTCCTAATGCTAGTGCTATGAACATGGCATTTACCAAACACATTACTGATGCTCTCATAAAGATTAAAGAAGAAAATATGAAACATAAAGCTTCTATTCCTATAAAACAAGAAGATTGTTGGGAACCCATCATTAATATGAAAGTGAATGACTTTGATTTCAAAGCTTTATGTGATCTTGATAGTAGTGTTTCTATTATGCCTAGAAGGATTTATGATATGCTTGATTTGCCTCCACTTGAAGATTGTTATTTGAATGTCCCACTTGATGATAATGCTAAAAATAAATTCATGGGGAGTCTTAATGATGTTCTTATTATGGTTAACAATGCCTATGTCCCCGTTGATTTCTATGTTTTGGATGTTGAATGCAATGTTTCTTGTCCTATTACTTTAGGAAGACCTTTTCTTAGAACTATTGGTGCCATTATTAATATGAAAGAAGGCACCATTAAATATCAACTCTCACTCTAGAAAGGTATAGAACACTTCCCTAAAAAGAGAGAGAAGATTTCTTTAGCTTTTCCTATGAAAACAAAATTTGGTCTTAATGCTTCTTCATTTGAGAACACTTGATTCTTTCTTGCTTCTTATGCCTAACTTAAAGGCGTTAAAGAAAAGTACTTATTGGGAGATAACCCAAAAGTTTTATATGAGTCTTGGAAGTTATTACTCTGTAATAACCGCTCCTTATCCTTTTTATTTGCTTTTCGTGCCAAGAGTAACCTCTAATAAGAAAGAAGTAATGATTGGGAAAGTTGCTGTCCCGAAACAAATTTCTATGTTTCACCGTAAACATTCATGTAAAGTCTCTAAATGTATTTTTTAGGCGTGACTTTTTGTGCTTCTGCCCCAGGTTGTTATATAACTTTCGTTAGTTCAACACTTTTTGATTTGAGCAACAGAAGGTCTTCGAAAAAATCCGTCTTTACCTGCTGGTCTGTTTTGACAGATTTCTGCCATTTTCTGCATTTGCTTCTTGTTGGTTCCTTTTTGAGTTCTTTTGGGGAATTGAGATTTTTGAGGGAAGTGCTACAGTAGATAGTGTTCTAATGGAAGTTTATTTGGTGTTAGAACTGAACCTTAAGACTTATTTATCTTGAGTGCACTAATATTGCTAATAAAGATTGTGTGAAGTTTTGTATGAAGGAAAAATTCCACGTGTATGGAAGGAATGATTAATGAGATGAAGGATGGACTAAAGCTCAAGCTTGGGGATGCCACGCATGTCACCCCAAGAAATATCCAAGAAGTACAAGCGTCAAAGCTTGGGGATGCCCAAGGCATCCCCTTCTTCATCAATAAAAATCTCAGGTTTCGTCCAAACGCTTCATTTTTATTGTTTCATGCACAGTTGTGTGGTTCTTGGAGCGTCTTCTTTTTCGTTTTCGTTTTGGTTTTTCGTTTGCTTAGTTTTATTAGTTTTCAGAATAAATTGGTTGGACCCCCTCTTTCATACATTGGTTTGCAAAAAGTTTGGTTTTGTTTGGAAAAGAGTAGGAAAGTTCATGCTTATGTGGTAAAAAGAGCTCGTTTTTGACTGTGGCCTATGCTTTGTCATGCCATGCTTGATATTGTTTTGGATTTATGCTTAGTATTGTTTGTTGTAGCATGACTTTTTATAAACAATTGAGATTGCTTAATGTGCCTTGGATGAATCATGCGTTGTTTTAGCATATTTAAGCATAGTATAGTGGTATTCTCCTTTGATGCTTTATTTGGGTTGACTTGGCACATGCTCACACCATGTTATGACTATCTCAAGTCACCATAGCCTTTATGATCCTTTAGTTTTCAACTTTGTAGTATCACTTTATGCTTTGATCAATGATGTTTTGTCGCTCTGCATGATTATGGCCATTATTGCTCTCTTAGTTTGTCACTCCCAGTCTTTTGCTAGCCTCCACAACCATGTATGAGTTCCACTCATGCATCCAACTCCCTAAACCAAGTTATTCCAAAGAGTCCACCATACCTACCTACTAGCTTATTCTATTACAAGTATATTCATGTTTTTGTTTACCTTCCAAATTAAACTTGTTCTGAGAAAACTAGTGATTAAAGCTCTCACGAACTTGATGGCACACTTTACTTTTTTGCATCTCATAAACTTGAACCATTGGGTCCTTCTTTGTTGCGTATATGCTTGCGCTTTATAAGTTGAAATTAGCAGAACCATGTTTCATGGGGAACGCTTTCAACATTGCACTTGTACTTTGTACCCCGTTGATATCATGTTCTTTTGCTTACGGATCCCGGCGGTGTAAAATAACACAACTAGGGAACAACTCTTCTGTGGCGCATGCAAATACATCTTCTGTGGCGCATATCCTAGTCGCCACTGGTATCTCGCCACTGATATCTTCTTCCTGTGGCGCATATGGATATGCGCCACAAGAAGAACTTCTGTGGCGCATTTACGTGTATGCGCCACAGATATGCCATGCGCCACTGACTATATAATTATATGCGCCACTGATTTTGTAACACATATTCAAAGTAAATACTTTCCTGGTGTATAATTAGGTATTTATACAGGATTTATACAGTATTTATCCGGATGAGTATAAAATACATTGCACAAGTAGTAGATGCATGAAAACCGATATATATATATAATACAAACACTTAGAGCCCGATCGAGATACATATATAGTGTCAAGTGCCAATTTTTTACACAAGCACCGAATACAAAATTCATATCATCTCACATTACAAATATGAAGTGGCCACCGCCGCCTACACTAGGATCAAATAGAATACAACTGTGATAATGGTGAGCAAGAGCATTAGCCCGACCAATATCTTCATCCGGTTCTTCTTCCACAAGTGGTTCCTCCACTTGGCTATCGCCTCCTCTCTAGTCGCGTATCCTTTGTAGATGTTGCCGCTGAACTTATTCACTTGTTTGTGGCAATCCTCCCACTCCTCGTAGACTCCTGGAACCCTACCCATGTACACCACATACCACCTCGTCGCCATCTCTATAGACGACAAGGCTATTAGTAAAAATACAATGAAAAGAATGAATAAAGGGTTCACATCCATATATATATATATATGTTCATAGAATATAAAACAAAGGATCCATAAACCTAAAAGTTAGATCATCATAGAAGCAATAAGTTCAACGACAACACGACCACAAGGTAGTTTAAGTCTAACAACAATGACCATTTCGACCACGAGATAGTAAAGTTTATGAAACACACACACTAATACAGCAAGCATCCATCAAGAATATACACACGCTGGATCATGCTAGAGGCACACATCGATCATGATGAAGACTTCCTCTTCTCGCTCGGCTTCGGGAACGGTAGATAGCCCTCTTTCGTCATCCACGTCCTTGTGTCACCCTGCTTACGGAGGCGTTCTTCGATCTCCCTCTTACTCAACCCTCTGGCTTGTTGTAGGGCACCGCCCCTTGTGTTGACATCTTCAATGATGATTTGGGACAACTTCATCTGAATGCGATGGAAGTCTTCTCTAAGATCAGCATCATCGATTTTCGCCAAAGTTTTGGCCCATCCTCGGAGACTAGATGGCAGCGTTAGGTTATGGCAATCCCGAACATAGCCTTTAAGGTGATGGAGGACGTAGAAGGCCTCCTTGGCACCAGTAGTCGACTGCTTGACACAGGGGAAGTCGAGCACGTGCTTGAACACGTGTTTGCCATCTTTGATACATTCCCCCTTATCTACGAAGGTGCATCCCTTCTTGGTGTAGCCCTCGAGAGCCTCATTGAGAACACCCCTTATTCTGGTGTAGTCTTTCTTCTTCGTCAAACTCCCCGAGTCAAAATACGTGGCTAGCGAATACCTCGGGGCAAGGATGATGAGTGTGCAGTATTTGTCTCTGCGCAACACAATTGGAACGGAATGTTGGAAAAAGAGCAAAGGAAAGAAATCTATAAGAAATGCATAAGTTATGGTGGCGATGAGTGAGTGTGTGTACTTACTCAGGAAAGAAAGGCAAACGAAGTGTGCCCTTCCTCTTGTTGTGCACCATGAACTTCTCGACGTACGCCGTCGCCTTGGTCAGTGTCTCTGATCCTTCGACCAACTGGCTGTCCCGCATGCAGTAGGGATCCACTATCGCGATTTCCGGGGTACTTTCTCTCTTGATCGTGAGCGCCAGATTGAGCGCGTATAGGCGGACCAAGTTATAGTCCAGCTGTTTCGTGAGAAACAACTTGAATATGTCCTCGAACGCTATGAAGAATATATCCGCGGGGGGTTCATCGACGAAGCCCACGTCCAATGGCACCTTGGCCGTGAAAACCGGGTAATTTGGATCTTCGTCTTTAAGAAGGAGGGCCTCTAGTGTCTTGACACCCTCGTGCAAAGTTAACATGGCTCCAACCGCAATGTGGATCATATCCGGAGTCAATATCGGATCACCAGCTACATGCACTCGGGGCAAGCCAAATTGTGTGGATGGTACGACGACGGCGTCCTGACCCCCGATCCTCTTCAGAAGAGGCTGGCTCGCACCCTTCTTATTATTATTATTACCTCTCTTCCTGTAGTGCTTCTTCTTCACAACAGTGTCAGCCACTGCCATCTACTCATTAGTCGCCTTTCGGAGTGTGTTGGGGCTGAAAACCAATCCTGGTTTCTCTTGTGGTGGATCGGCGGCCGGAGGCGTCTCTTGAGAAAGACCATGGAAGACCAGGCGCTGCGTGCATGTATTGGCCAACTAGCTTGATGGTCATCACGAGCTGCGAAGGGTTCTTCATCCACAGAAGGCATATACAATCCTTTGGCGGCGCCGGTGTTGATGAAGTCGTCAGCGTTGACCAATTCATCATCATCTTCATGGGTGCCATCATGTGGTGGTGGTAGCGGGGGCGACGGAGGTTACAACACAACGTCTTTGCCATGTGGCAGTGCACACGCTGCCAAGAGTTGATGGTGACGACTGGTGGTGGCGACAACGGCGGCTACTGGCTTCTGAGGTGGTGGCCGGGCGATGATCGGTCGAGAGGTGGCGCCGGTGCTCCCCCCCGCAAGACGAATCTGGGTCTTCGGCCATGTCAAGGGCCACTTGTAGCATTCCCCAAGGGTATTGTGTTCGTCGGCTCCCTAAGGTTGAAAGGGGGGTCCATGTTATCGCACCCTGGCAACACCCGAGCCAACCTGACCCTCATCACGTCATCATCCATTGGATTGTTGTGCATCGTGCGGCTCGCCGGTTGTATAAGAGTGCCCTTGGCAACATCCTTCAAATCACCGCCGACATCTTTAAGCAGGAGTATGCAAGAAGTGTCCTGAGGCAAAAACATGTTGTTGCGCGTCATGAGATGGCAACAGTCATGCATCAAAGGCATAAAGGAGATGACGTGCACTAACTAATTAGTTACCTTGGTGATGGCGTGGATCTCCGCTAATGTAGAGACACGGCCGATGCCGGCGGCCGGCCTATCATCATCTGCAATCTCCCGCTCGGGTGCCTCACGAAGCACCACCGCCGTCGGCTGCGCCTTATTGGTATCTTTGGCGGGAGGGGCGTCGGTGTGACCAAAACGAGGGGCTGCGTCCCGACATTGACGGCCGGCGGGGTCACCAGGTCCGGCGACACGGTAACATTGATGCCCGAGTTGCTGCCGCTTAAGCTGGGCAGATGTATCGGCCCCTTTCGACCTCCCGCATTCCAAGCAGTAGCCCCTCGAAAAACTCAGGGGGATCATCGAGCGGAGCTTCTCTTCCACTAACTTGTCCACCGTTTTCTGGTCCACCGCCTTCTCCTCAAATGTCTGCACCTTCATCTTCAGCTCTGCAACAACGGCTTTATCCTGGTTCTTCCTCTCCCTTCTTTTCTTGGCGTCCTCTTTGTAGTACTCCTTGAACTTCATGCTCGTACCGAAGCCGAACACATGGCCAGCTGAGGACGGTGGCAACCCCTTGTCCCTCTTGTTGTAAGCATTGGTCGCCCTGTTGAAAACCATGTCCCACGGCTCCGTCGAATCCTGGGACAACTCTGTGGCAGTATCGTTCAGTTCCTCCTCCTGCAGAGACAAGGAAAGGTGAACCCATTTAGATTCTTCACTTCATTATCTTAATTAGAGCGCAATAGACTTGAGATCGGCGATAAATTCCTTACCAGCTTCTTCTCGAATGCCTTCACCTCCGGATCGTCGGTGATGAACTCCCCTGTTTCCTTGTCCAAGTAGTAGCGGGCCCAAACAAATTGCATAAGCTGCAAGTCCGTGATTTTAAGCCAAGGGTTGTCTTTACCAAGGCATTCAAGCTTGGCGTCCTCCTTGTCCCAAATGGCTTGTTTCCCCCTGTAACCGCCGCTTCCAAGGCGGTGGTTACCTATGTTCTATTCCCGCATACTCCTTCCCCATTGAGTCCATTTTATAGCATCATCGGTAGCTATATCCGCCTTGAAAATCCTAAACTCCTCTTCGTCGAGCATCGGATTTTTCTTACTAATAACCTCCCAGCTTTCACCTTTGTCAATGCTATTCTTCACCCGGGTTTTCCAGCTGCTCAAGGCGTTGCTCATCTTCGTGAGGGCTAGTTTGTTCACCGGGTTCTTATTTCTCTCGAGGTTTCTAAACTGCTCTGGGAACCTGTATTGCTTGTGAAGCTTCTTAAGGAGGTTATCAACTAAAGCTGCATGGTTAGCATGTCTGATGTACTTCATGTTGATCGACATGCTTTCCCGGACGATGCACCCGAGTTGCAGGCCATACCCTTTAGCAATCGCCTTTGACATAAAAATTGTACATATTAGGTTGTTTACAGTACTAATTAAGCTATAACCCCTCTCTGTGTATAAAATGCATTCGATCTAATATACAAAGACCATAATTTGTTAGTACTAATATACAAAGACCACAATTAAGCTATAGCCCCTCTCTGTGTATAACCCCTCTCTGTGTATAAAAAAATCCACAACACATATTTCATTATTGATCCATTCTATTTGTTAGTACTAAAAACAAAATGCATGCCTTCTCCTTGTAGAAAAATGCAGCTAGCTAGGGTTCAGAGGGGGGGTGGGGGTGGGGGACAAACTGTGCTCACTTGTGTAGTGACAGCAGACAAGAGGGGGGGACGAACCGTACGTGTGCGCTGCTGCTGCGGTGGTCGACGACGACGAGGTGTTGCGGTGGTCCGGCGCGGCGGTGGCGGGTCTTTGGCAAGGTGTCCCCTTCTCCTCCTCCTCCTGTTGCGGGCGGGCTCCGGCGGCTCCTCCTCCATGCTGCAGGGCTCTCCTCCACATACGGGTTCGTCGGGCGGAGCTAGGGCTCCGGCGCGGCGATGGCTGCAGGGCTCCGGCGATGGGGGCGGGCTCCGGTGGGGGCGGGCGAGAGCTAGGGTTCTGTCAATCGGGCGCGATAGAGATTGTGGGGAAAATAAAGTGGAAGGGGAAAAGGAGAAGGGGCGAGCCGTTTTGGCTAAGTGCCAAGGTTCTGTGGCGCATTACTCCGAAATGTGCCACATAAGCTAAAACTTCTATGGCGCATTTCGGAGTAATGCGCCACAGAACTTCTTGACATAGTAAAAACCGTGGCGTCTTGTAGTATGACAAGAACTGATACTTGTCCTAGTGGTCTTGCTCGCTTGCTCTCACCTGGGGCAGCCAGGTTCGAATCCTGGCTGTCTCACACATTTTTTTATTATTTTTTAAATATTTTTAATTACATACATATGCATATTTATTCAAAAAAAGCAAGAACATATACATATATGCATATTTATTCACATATGCATATTTATTCAAAAAAAGCAAGAACATATACATATATGCATATTTATTTACATATGCATACTTATTTAAAAAAGTAAGAACATATACATATATGCATATTTATTCAAAAAAAGCAAGAACACATATGCATATTAATTCATACATATATATTTGTGTGTTTGCTTGTCACACACAAATGTGAATTTGTATACCCACACGAATATCACATTATATGTTTTAGTCTCTAACTAATACCCACACGAATTAATACACCAAAAGTCACATAATTGCTAGTGTCTCTTCACAATCTTCTTGCCCTTTTTCGTCGCGGTTGAATACTTTAGCCCATGCACTTTGAGATTTCTTCTTGTGAATGGACAACCTTTAGTAGGTAGTGTGGTCTTCCTTCTTACTTTAGTAGTAGTAGGCATGTTAAAGTACTTGTCGAATTCCTCTTCGATCTTTGGGTCGCCGTTTTTGTCGAAGTTTTGCTCGTTGGCGGCTCCTTCTATTCCGATGATGCTCCTCTTGCCCCTCCTAACTACAACACGGTTGGACTTTGACGGGTCGGTAATAAAAAAGCATTGATCAACTTGGCTAGCGAGTACCCAAGGCACATTTTTTGCGGAGGCGTTCTTTGTTGATTTGGCATCTGGTATAACCATTGTGGTGAAATAACGGCCTTCTTTTTCCATGTTCTTGGCCCATCAAACACGGAACATCGGTACGATCTCTCCACAGTAGTCGAGCTCCCATATCTCCTCGATCCTTCCATAGAATCTTTCCATCATAGTAGTCTCGTCATCAGCAAAGGATAACATAGTTACTCCTGAGTTTTGATATTCACTATTCTTGTCCTTTTCCTCGGTGTAGAATCTATAACCGTTTATGTCGTATGACTGATAGGTCCTTAGGTTGTGCCCTGGGCCCTGCGACAAGGAGAATATGAGTTTTTGATCTTCCGTAGAAGGCGTTTGTGGGGGATTGTCCAGTTGCCTTTTCTTGAACCAACCCGTGAAGCTGGAGTTGTGCTCTCTGGTTACGTCTCCCTTCTTCCTCGGTCGGCCCTGGTCAACGTACTCCTGATCCATTAAGCTTATGTGCTCTTCGACCCAAGGGCCGACCACTTCAATGTGTTGTAGCGTGACTCGGTGTGCCCTTTCAAAATCAATGCGTCGACCATCAATGCCAACATGTAGTGAGCGGCAGCCCTCGCGGTGACCATATCCACCGAGCCTGCCGAGGTGCTTCTTTGTGGGTATTCCAACATCCTCGTTCTCGGTGGTTAGATAATTCTGGCAGAAGGAGATGCACCTGTAGATCAGAAAGCCCTTGGCTATGCTTCCATCTAGACGAGACCTGTTGCGAACGAATCCTTTGATGACATTGTTTAGCCTTTCAAATGGCATCATGTTGTGCAGGAATGTCGGCCCAAGCTGGATGATGTCGTCCACGACATGTACAAGCAGATGCACCATGATGTCGAAGAATGCGGGCGGGAAGTAAATCTCAAGCTCGCATAGTATCATCACGATCTCATCCTGTAGCCTGTCGAGCTGCTTCACACTGATCGACTTCCTAGATATGAAGCCGAAAAAGTTACAGAGGCCAAACAACGTCTCATGGACATGCTCGTCCATTATCCCACGGATCGACTTCCTAGATATGACGTCGAGCTCGTCCTTACCATTGAAGAGGTCACCACGTTTTGTCCATGGGTGATCCATGTGGAGCCACTTTCGAGTACCTTGGAACACGGTTTTCGAAGACCCGGGATCCCTTGGTAGCTGGAGATGCGGTGTCTCATCCATGCACTTGACGCATGCATTGTGTCCGTGGTTCACCTGGGCCGATACATATGCGTAACCAGGATAGTCCTGCATGGTCGTGAGAAACGCGGCTCTCAGATGGAAATATTCTTTAGTGTAGGCGTCCCACGTACGGGACGACGTCTCCCACAAGCTGGCTAACTCCTCTCTCAATAGCCCGAGATACAGATGCATATCGATACCTGGTTGTTTCGGCCCCTGAATAAGAATGCTCATGTGTACATACCTTTGCTTCGTGCATAGCCACGGGAGGAGGTTGTATGGCCATACAAACACGGGCTAGGTGTTATGCGTGCTACTCTGGTTTCCAAAAGGATTGAGTCCATCGGTGCTCATACCCAGCTCGACGTTCCTTGCATTGCCCCCGAACTCTTCGAACTCGATGTCTAATGCGTTCCACTGGCTAGTGTCTGAAGGGTGTGTCAGGATCTTGCCCTTCTCTGGATCATCTTCGGGTTTCTCTCTTTCCGCGTGCCATTGCATGAGCTTTGCTTCCTTAGGATCTACGAAATATCGCTGCACATGAGGGGTTATAGGAAAGTACCATACCACTTTTCGAGGAACTTTCTTGTTCCCTCTCTTGTACCGTCCTTGGCCACACACCGGACAAGTGGTTCTATCCGCGTACTCGTTCTGATAAAGTGCGCAATCATTGATGCATGTGTGGTATTTAATGTGTGGTAGGTCGAGAGGGCACACGATTTTCTAGGCCTCCTCGATACTTGTTGGCAATGTGTTCCCCTTAGGAAGTCGGTCGTGCTAGTATTCCATGTTCGTGTTGAAGCTCACATCGGTCCATTTGTGTTCGGCCTTCATCTCTAGAGCCTTGAGCGTTACACTCAAACGTGTATCCTCGGGGCGACACCTAGGATACAATGGAGTCATCCCGTCTACCTCCATTTGGGCCAGCTTGGCTTTCTCTCTGGCTGCAGCTTTGTCATTGCTCGTCTCCTTGAGGAGCAGTTCTTGAACATGAGGGTCCTGCAAGATCGAAGTTAGCAACGTCTGTGTGTTCGCGTCTTCTCCTTCTTCATGATCATGCCCGTCATCATCTCCTTCTCCATGCTGATCATGCCCGCCGGCATCTCCTTCGTCGTGATGATTATGCCCGCTGGCATCTCCTTCATCATGATGATCATGCCCGGTAGACTCTTCGTCTTCTCGCCCGCCCACGTCTTCGTGACCACCACCATGTCCTACCGGCGCCTCATTGAGGTCGCGCATGAAACCGCGCCTAAGCAGGTGACCCTCCAATTGTCCAGATTCAGGGTCGATCCAGCGCTGTAGTTTGCATGTTCGACATGGACATCTTATCATGGTCTTGTTGTTCAGAATCATGTCATCCTTCGCGCCTTTCTTGTACCTAGCAATTCGACCTTCGCTCATCGTGAGGACCATGGTTGCCTGAGCGGTCAAAACAAAGAGTATAGGTGAGAACCACAACATATGAACACACACATGCATGAATGCTAGCCGAAAAAAATTCGACATGACCTTTCCTAAAATTAGGACATATGGGTAGTGCAAAAATTTGCCGAAATGGAAATGAATCAACATTTCGGCAAACATCCATGCAACCACACCGGCCGGGCCCGACAACAACAAGCAAACAACAAGCAATCAACAAAGAACTTCCTCCCATTGCAAACATTCATGCACCACACAAGCATCGTCTTGCCATGGATCGCACACACACACCGCCCGCGCGACAAGCTTCACCTACATGTTCATGATGGCCAAGTACTCACCTATAGTAGACACAATAATAGCGAGACGAGACCGCGCGATGAGAGAGTGTGGACAAATATATCTACAATGCAAGTTGGTGGAAAGGAAATTAGTAAACAAATAGAGATGTGAGAGAGAAAAGTAAGGAACTTTTAGATCTAAAAGTTGGAGCGAAGCTTCCACTTACCAATCTATGGATTAAAGTAGGTTTAGTTACAAGAAAATGGAAAAACTATGGGTAAGATGGGGTGTGAGGGAGGAGAAAGACGAGTTGGGAGGAGGTAGAGATGTGAAATGGTTGGTGGTGGATAGATAGATAAGAAAGCTAGCTCTGGTCACCTTTTTAACATGGATCTGGACGCCTCATCTGTGGCGCATATAGAGGGAATGCGCCACAGATGTGGAACTTCTGTGGCACATAAGTCCATATGTGCCACAGAAGTGGGTGAATAAGATTCGCTGTGTGGGGCCCACCTCCAAGTTCTATGGCGCATGGCGGACTTATGCGCCACAGAGGTGACACACATCTGTGGCGCATATGCCAACATGCGCCACAAAACTTGGGTGAATTAGATTCCACGGTAGGGCCCCCCTCCATGTTCTGTGGCGCATGAGGCAATATGCGCCACAGAAGAGGCAACTTCTGTGGCGCATATTTCAGAATGCGCCACAGAACTTGGATCAACCCACCCTGGCCGGCGGGTCCCACCCATCTTCTTTGGCGCATGTTCTGGATAATGCGCCACAGAACTTCCAATCTTCTGTGGCACATGCTTTCTGGTGCGCCACTTATGTTTTCCTGTGGCGCATAGTTTGGCATATGCGCCACTGAACATCTTGTCTATCTATAGGCCGTTTCCTAGTAGTGTAAAAGTGGAACTTGTAAGATCATGGAGTTTGTATGTGTGTTAGAGAAACGCCTGGGCCGCTAGCCTAAGCCATGCCTAATCATGGTGGAAACTTGCAGCATCACCATAATGAGCACTCTATGAAGCATCCTCAATAAAAACCTATGCAAAATGCAAATAAAAAGATCGCTTAGATGCTCCTTGTCTGCTTGCCTTGTCATTTTTATTATGGGATAGCTCCAATATCATGTGCAAGGGGTACCCCGTTGGCGGTTCTTTATGATACATATGTACTTACAATGACAAGAGCTTACTCGTGACTAAAGTTGAGTAGCATGAGGTTCGGTCTTCGTAAGTAAGGGGCATGAGAGTTCGGTTTATAACTTGTCAAGTATATCCTCTTAGTTGTGTCACTTTAACCTTAATCACCTTCAAGATGCTTATGATAGGGGCAATGAGAGCTGAAAGCTAACAAGTACCATAATTTTTGGAAGCTCTTTATGAGACTTGAATCCCTACTTCCTTTTATGAAGGCCTTTCTTCCACCATTATATTGAGTCTCCACCTTCTATCTTTATTCACCTACTTTGAGAGCATAGTGGCCATTCTTATTTCTATGTGCATTGTCCCAAGACTATTTGATTGATGCATAACTTGATATTGCTTGTTTTCAACTATTTGTATCTAGTCACTCTTATGAACTTTGAAGGTGTTCTATGCATTTATATTTGCTACTCTACGAGGGACAAGCTGAATACTATTATGCTATGTTTTCTTTATGTGAAACAAACAAACATCTTGCAAAGCATTGTTATTCATGAATCTTTTGTTTGTACCTTTTCATGTTGCATCATAGTTTCTTTGTCTTATTGCTAGAAATTTATATTTCATATTATGATTGAAGTAATATGATCCCAACTTTGAATGTTTTACAAATACTTTGATCAAGTCTTTGTTGGTGCATTTCACCTCAAAAATTATTCTTTCTTTTCATCACTTACCTACTCGAGGACGAGCAGGAGTTAAGCTTGGGGATGTTGATACATTGCAAATGTATCTATATTTTTTGATGTTCCAGGCTTGGTTTTATCCAATTCTTGTGTTTTGTCCACACATTGGAGTAATTTTCATATGATTTCTTGGACTAACCTATTAACAAGAGCCACAGTGCCAGCTGCTTGTTTTCTGTTGTTTTTGGTTCCAAGAAAGTCAGAAAATGAATATTCTCGGAATTGGACAGGACAAAAGCCAAAGTGTCTATTTTTCCAGAAGTCATCAGATGCCAGAATACGAGACGGAGAAGGGCTAGAGGGCGGCCACACCACCTAGCCACGCGGCTAGGCTTGGCCCACGCCAGGGGGTGGTGTTGCCAGCCCAGGCACCCCCTCGGCCTCTCCTTCCGCCTATAAGATGCCCTCGAGACGAAAACCCTAAGTACCCGATCAAAAATCCACAAAAGAGTCGGTAGCCCCCGTCATCTCCATCCCAAGATCGGGAGGGATCTGAAGCTCTTCCCGGCACCCTGCCGGAGAGGGGAATTCACCCTGGAGGCCTTCTTCATCACCATGCAAGCCTTCGGTGTGATGCGTGAGTAGTTCATCCTTGGACTACGGATCCATGTAGTAGCTAGATGGCTGGTTCTCCTCCTTTGTGCTTTCATGTCTAGCTATTGTGAGCTCCATTCATGATCAAGATCATCTATTTGTAATTCTGCATGTTGTGTTTGTGGGGATCCGATGGATATTGAGATGCTATTTCAGATTGATTATTGATTCTATCATGTCTTTGTTATTTGTGATCTTGCATGCTTTCCGTTTTTAGTAGCTATCTTGGCCAATTAGATGCTAGCAACTCCAAGAGTTAGTAATTATGCTCGATAGTGGGTTCATGCCTCTGGTAATCTGGGGAAGTGACAAAAATCTCTAAGGTACTAGATGTGCTGTTGCTACTAGGGAGAAAACAACAATCCTTTGTTGATAGAACAATCGTATTGTTTACTTTACACGTAGTTCGTAAAGGAATAATCTGTTGCTTGCAACTTAATACTGGAGGGGGTTCAGATGATAACCTGAAGGTGGATTATTTGTCATAGATGCAATTGGATGGCGGTCTATGTATAATGTTGTAATGCCCAATCACGTTCCAAAGGAGTCAAGATGATTAGTATATGCATGTATTGCTTTCTCGATGTTTTTTAATTGCCCGGCTGTAATTTGTTCACCCAGCATGTTATCTATCTTAAGCAGAGCCACCTCTAGTGAACTATGGATCCCGGTCCATTTTCTTTACATACAATTTATAAACTGTTTACTGCTTTGTGTTTACTTTCTGCAAACTATTACTTCTTTCCATTCGATACATTTAATCCTTTGTTTTCCGCAAAACGCGGTGAGATTGACAACCTCATCGCAAGTTGGGGACAAAGTTCTGTGGTTGTGTTGTTCAGGTCTCCACGTTGCTACTAGCACCGGTAGTGCGCCCTGCCAAGGCTCAGCTAGCAACACCTTTGGGGCGTTTCCTTGCTCCTACTGGTTCGATTAAACCTTGGTTTCATAACTGAGGGAAACTTGTTGTTGTGCTCATCATACCTTCCTCTTGGGGTTCCCAACGAGCTCTACATCAACACCGCACCAGCATTTTTCTGGCGCCGACACTGAGCCATCACTAATCGTGTTCTAAACTGGGAGAAGTGCCACTTTATTGTCAAAGAAGGTATATTCCTCGGACACAAGGTATCAGGTAAGGGAATTGAAGTTGATAGAGCTAAGGTTGAAGCAATAGAGAGAATGCCACAACCTAGGGATATTAAAGGTATAAGAAGTTTTCTTGGTCATGTGGGTTTTTACAGAAGGTTCATTAGAATTTCTCTAGGATATGTAAACCTTTGACTAACCTCTTGCAAAAGGGAATAAGTTTTAATTTTGATGATAAGTGTCTTGAAGCCTTAGATAAACTTAAAAATGCTTTAACTTGTGCTCCCACCATTAAACCACCTATTTGGGGTACAACCTTTTACTTAATATGTGAAGCTAGCGATGATGTTGTTGGAGTAACTTGATACATTGCAAATGTATCTATAATATTTGATGTTCCATGCTTGGTTTTATCTACTTTCTTGTGTTTTGTCCAGACTTTGGAGTACTTTTCATATGATTTCTTGGGCTAACCTATTAACAAGTGCCACAGTGCTAGTTGCCTGTTTTCTGCTGTTTTTGGTTCGAGGAAAGTCAGAAAATCAATATTCTCGGAATTGTTCCGGAGAAAAGCCAAAGTTGATATTTTCCCGGAAGACTCACGGAGCCAGAAGGAGAGTCAGAGAGGGGCCACAGGGTGGCCACACCACCCCATGGCGCGGGTCCCCCCAGGCCGCGCCAGGGCATGGTGTGGGCCCCCTGGCCGCCCACCGACCTTGCCTCTTCGCCTATAAGAAGCCTCCCGATGCGAAAACCCTAAATCATCAAGCCTCCAGCCACGAAAAGTTCCGCAGCCGCCGCCACCAAAGGGGAGATTCGGGGGACAGAAAGTCTCTATTCGGGCACCTTGCCGGGACGGGGAAGTGCCCCCGGAGCCATCTCCATCGATCTCCACCGCCATCTCCATCACCATTGCTGATTCCCATGATGAGGAGGGAGTAGTTCTCTCTCGAGGCTAAGGGTTCTACCGGTAGCTATGTGTTCATCTCTCTCTCTCTCTATGCATGATCATATTATGATCATGAGCTTGTAATCTATAGATCTATTCTGCTAATCAAGTGCTTTAATGAATCTCTGCTCTCCCCATGTGTGTGAAAATGACAGCGTGCTCACCATGGTGGCACTTAGGCTAGAGATTACAAATACTTGTTATGAGTTATATTTGGAGTTGGATGTCTTTATGAAATTGTGGTGTTTGTTGGAACCATCTAGTGCTCAAGGTGACAGTGTGGGGTTTTCCAGATGGGAAAGACTTACTTTGAGGTGTGCTATTATAGCCCTACCATGGATTAGAGTGTCCAACCGGAGAGTAGTTAAGAGTAATATCATAAAGAAGAAGATATTTATATGAGAGTGTTCACTAGTGAAAGTATAATCCCTAGGCCTTGTTTCTAAGCACTGAAACACCGTTTGCTATTAGATCTATTACATGTTTGCATGCTTCCATCTTTATTTCAGTTTTACTTTATTCTTTTCCCACGTCAACCACACGCCATCAAGCTATTTTCTCGCACCGTTACCACTTATAATTATTTATACCACTTGTATGTCACTATCTCTTCGCCAAACTAGTGCATCTATACACCGGACAAGTGTATTAGGTGTGTTGGGGACACAAGAGACTTCTTGTATCTTGATTACAGGGTTGCTTGAGAGGGGATACCTTTGACTACTTCCTCCCTGAGTTCGATAAACCTTGGGTGATCCACTTCAGGGAAAACTTGCTGCTGTTCTACAAACCTCTGCACTTAGAGGCCCAACAACTGTCTACAAGAATAGAAGTGCGTAGATATCAAGCTATTTTCTGGCACCGTTGTTGGGGAGGTAAGGTAAAAGGTATATACACCGGAGGATTAAAGAATAAGAACCTCCTACGGCAAATGCCTATTTTCTGGTGTGAGTACTCGAAGTTATTTCCTTTAGATTTTGCAATTTTGTCTTTTTGTTTCTTGTTTTCACTAGTTAGGCTTAATGGAAAACAACAACAAAATTAAAGAGCTCTATAGTATTTATCTTGAGTTAGGACATGAAGTGTTTGAAGAGAAAATTAAAAAACCTACGGAACTTTATTTGCATGCTAATAGCAATGTAATTAGTATGAATTCTTTGAACACCATTATTGCTAATGCTATGTAAAAGTCTAAGCTTGGGGAAGCTGGTTTTGATGAAAATGATCTTTTTAGTTCCCCAGCTTTGGAAGATAGCTATTTTATTTGCTTATGATGATACCAAACCTCCAATATATGATGATTACAATGATGAATATGATATTTTCAGTCCACCTACTATCGAGGAGAAAATTAATTATGATTACAATATGCCTCCTATATTTGATGATTATGGTGATGAGAATAATAATGATAGCTATTTTGTTGATTGTTCTCCCACTACAATTAATAAGAATGACTATGTTTATGTGGGGAGTATTAATTCTTTTATGCATGTGGCTCATGATAAGAATGTTTTATGTCATAGTTATATTGTTAATTTTATTCATGATGCTACTGAAAGTTATTATGAGAGAGGGAAACATGGTTTTATGCATCTCAATAATATTAAGTTTCCCCTCTTTATGCTGAAAGTCTTGAAGTTGCACTTGTTTTGCTTTACTATGCTTGTTGCTTTGTGCTTTCATGACTTGTTTCTTTACAAGATTCATATGCATAGGAAGTGGGTTAGACTTAAATGTGTTTTGAATTTGCTTCTTGATGCTCTCTTTTACTTCAATTCATATTTCTTATGTGAGCATCTTCTCAAACTATCATGCCTAACTTAAAGGCGTTAAAGAAAAGTACTTATTGGGAGATAACCCAAAAGTTTTAGATGAGTCTTGGAAGTTATTACTTCTGTAATAACCGCTTCTTATCCTTTTTATTTGCTTTTTGTGCCAAGAGTAACCTCTAATGAGAGAGAAGTAATGATTGGGAAAGTTGCTGTCCCAAAACAAATTTCTGCGCTTCACCGTAAAAATTCCTGCAAAATCTCTGAACGTCTTTTTGAGGCATGAAGTTTTTGCTTCTTCCCCAGAAGTTTTTGCTTCTGCCCCAGGTTCAACACTTTTTTATTTGAGAAACAGAGGGTCTTCGAAAAAATTCGTCTTTACCTACTGGTCTATTTTGACAGATTTCTGCCATTTTCTGCATTTGCTTCTTGTTGGTTCCTTCTTGAGTTCTTTTGGGGAATTGAGGTTTTTGAGGGAAGTGCTACAATAGCTAGTGTTCTAATGGAAGTTCATTTGGTGTTAGAACTGAACCTTAAGACCTTTTATCTTGAATGCACTAATGTTGCTAATAAAGATTGTGTGAAGTTTTGTATGAAGGAAAAATTTCAGGTGTATGGAAGGAATGAGTAATGAGATGAAGGATGGACTAAAGCTCAAGCTTGGGGATGCCATGCGTGTCACCCCACAAAATATCCAATAAGTACAAGCATCAAAGCTTGGGGATGCCCAAGGCATCCCCTTCTTCATCAATAAAAATCTGAGGTTTCTTCCAAACACTTCATTTTTATTATTTCATGCACAGTTGTGTTGTTCTTGGAGCATCTTCGTTTTTGTTCTTTTGGTTTTCGTTTGCTTGGTTTTCTTAGTTTGCTTGAATAAATTGGTTGGACCCCCTCTCATACATTGGTTTTCAAATAGTTTGGTTTGGAAAAGAGTAGGAAAGTCCATTGCTTAAGTGGTAAACAGAGCTTGTTTTTGACTGTGGCCTATGCTTTGTCATGCCATGCTTGATATTGTTTTGGATTTATGCTTAGTATTCTTTTCTGTAGCATGACTTGTTATAAACAATTGAGATTGCTTAATGTGTCTTGGATGAATCATGCGTTGTTTTAGCATATTAAAGCATAGTATAGTGGTATCCTCCTTTGATGCTTTATTTGGGTTGACTTGGCGCATGCTCACACAATGTTATGACTATCCAAAGTCACCATAGCCTTTATGATCCTTTAGTTTTCAAATTTTAGTATCACTTTATGCTTTGATCAATGATGTTTTGTCGCTCTGCATGATTATGGCCATTATTGCTCTCTTAGTTTGTCGCTCCCAGTCTTTTGCTAGCCTCCACAACCAAGTATGAGTTCCACTCATGCAGCCAACTCCCTAAACCAAGTTATTACAAAGAGTCCACCATACCTACCTATTAGCATATGCTATTCCAAGTGTATTCATGCTTTTGTTTATCTTCCAAATTAAACTTGTTATGAGAAAACTAGTGATTGAAGCTCTCACGAACTTCATGGCACACTTTACTTTTTTGCATCTAATAAACTTGAACCATTGGGTCCTTCTTTGTTGCGTATATGCTTGCCCTTTATAAGTTGAAATTAGCAAAACCATGTATCATGGGGAAGGCTTTCAACATTGCACTTGTACTTTGTACCCCGTTGATATCATGTTCTTTTGCTTACGGATCCCGGCGGTGTGAAATAAAAGTGGAAACTTGTAAGATCATGGAGTTTGTATGTGTGTTAGAGAAACGCCTGGGCCGCTAGCCTAAGCCATGCCTAATCATGGCGGAAACTTGCAGCATCACCATAATGAGCACTCTATGAAGCATCCTCAATAAAAACCTATGCAAATTGCAAATAAAAAGATCGCTCAGATGCTCATTGTCTGCTTGCCTTGTCATTTTGATTATGGGATAGCTCCAATATCATGTGCAAGGGGTACCCCGTTGGCGGTTCTTTATGATACATATGTACTTACAATGACAAGAGCTTACTCGTGACTAAAGTTGAGTAGCATGAGGTTCGGTCTTCGTAAGTAAGGGGCATGAGATTTCGGTTTATAACTTGTCAAGCATATCCTCTTAGTTGTGTCACTTTAACCTTAATCACCTTCAAGATGCTTATGATAGGGGCAATGAGAGCTGAAAGCTAACAAGTACCATAATTTTTGGAAGCTCTTTATGAGACTTGAATCCCTACTTCCTTTTATGAAGGGCTTTCTTCCACCATTATATTGAGTCTCCACCTTCTATCTTTATTCACCTACTTTGAGAGCATAGTGGCCATTCTTATTTCTATGTGCATTGTCCCAAGACTATTTGATTGATGCATAACTTGATATTGCTTGTTTTCAACTATTTGTATCTAGTCACTCTTATGAACTTTGAAGGTGTCCTATGCATTTATATTTGCTACTCTATGAGGGACAAGCTGAATGCTATTATGCTATGTTTTCTTTATGTGAAACAAACAAACGTCTTGCAAAGCATTGTTATTCATTAATCTTTTGTTTGTGCCTTTTCATGTTGCATCATAGTTTCTTTGTCTTATTGCTAGAACTTTGTCTTTCATGCTATGATTGAAGTACTATGATCCCAGCTTTGAATGTTTTACAAATACTTTGATCAAGTCTTTGATGGTGCATGCCACCTCAAAAATTATTCTTTCTTTTTATCACTTACCTACTCAAGGACGAGTAGGAGTTAAGCTTGGGGATGTTGATACATTGCAAATGTATCTATAATTTTTGATGTTCCATGCTTGGTTTTATCTACTTTCTTGTGTTTTGTCCACACTTTGGAGTACTTTTCATATGATTTCTTGGACTAACCTATTAACAAGTGCCACAGTGCCAGTTGCCTGTTTTCTGCTGTTTTTGGTTCCAGGAAAGTCGGAAAATCAATATTCTCGGAATTGGACCGGACAAAATCCAAAGTTGATATTTTCCTGGAAGACTCACGGAGCCAGAAGGAGAGTCGGAGAGGGGCTAGAGGGTGGCCACACCACCCCATGGCGCGGGTCTCCCCAGGCATGGTGTGGGCCCCCTGGCCACCCACCGACCTTGCCTCTTCGCCTATAAGAAGCCTCCCGATGCGAAAACCCTAAATCATCAAGCCTCCAGCCACGAAAAGTTCCGCATCACCGCCGCCACCGAAGGGGAGATTCGGGGGATAGAAAGTCTCTATTTGGGCACCCTGCCGAGACGGGGAAGTGCCCCCGGAGCCATCTCCATCGATCTCCACCGCCATCTCCATCACCATTGCCAATTCCCATGATGAGGAGGGAGTAGTTCTCTCTCGAGGCTAAGGGTTCTACCGGTAGCTATGTGTTCATCTCTCTCTCTATGCATGATCATATTATGATCATGAGCTTGTAATCTATAGATCTATTCTGCTACTCAAGTGCTTTAATGAATCTCTGCTCTCCCCATGTGTGTGAAAGTGACAGCGTGCTCACCATGGTGGCACTTAGGCTAGAGATTACAAATACTTGTTATGAGTTATATTTGGAGTTGGATGTCTTTATGAAATTTTGGTGTTTGTTGGAACCATCTAGTGCTCAAGGTGACAGTGTGGGGTTTTATAGATGGGAAAGACTTACTTTGAGGTGTGCTGTTATAGCCCTACCATGGATTAGAGTGTCCAACTGGAGAGTAGTTAAGAGTAATATCATAAAGAAGAAGAAATTTATATGAGAGTGTTCAGTAGTGAAAGTATGATCCCTAGGCCTTGTTTCTAAGCACTGAAACACCGTTTGCTATTAGATCTATTACATGTTTGCTTGCTTCCATCTTTATTTCAGTTTACTTTAGTCTTTTCCCACGTCAACCACATGCCATCAAGCTATTTTCTCGCACCATTACCACTTATAATTATTTATACCACTTGTATTTCACTATCTCTTCGCCGAACTAGTGCACCTATACACCTGACAAGTGTATTAGGTGTGTTGGGGACACAAGAGACTTCTTGTATCTTGATTGCAGGGTTGCTTGAGAGGGGATACCTTTGACCACTTCCTCCCTGAATTCGATAAACCTTGGGTGATACACTTAAGGGAAAACTTGCTGCTGTTCTACAAACCTCTGCACTTGGAGGCCCAACAACTGTCTACAAGAATAGAAGTGCGTAGACATCATAACTCTTGGACAACATATTGGTCATAGATTTAATATTATACATCATGCTAGTAGAACTCTCAATGGTGCTCAAAAGAATTACCCAAAGGAAGAAAAGGAACTATTTGCTATATTTTTCTCTTGTGATGAATTTTGTTCTTACATAGTTGATGCAAAGGTGAGAGTTCACACAAATCATGATGGCTTAAAAGAACTCCTTGAAAGGAAAGACCATAAACCAAGGCTGATCCGTTGGATTCTTTCACTTCAAGAATTTGAGTTGCAGATTATGCAGAGGCAAGAAATCAAAATGTAAGATGCAGTGTCCATGTTTTCCCAGGAAGACACCAATCTATTGAGAGGAACTTTAGTCCTGGTGATTTTTGTTTACAGGAATTATTTAATGAACTAAAGTCAATTCCTCCAAAAGAGAAGGAGTCCTTGTTATGGGAGGAACTTTTCATCCCCGATTAAGCAAATGTTAAGTGCAAGGTAAGTGTTCTTACTCAAATAAGTGATTTGTTTTCACAAGTTTTACTCCTAAAAATTATGCCTTTAAATTCCTTGTGTTTTTTCTGAAGTTTTAGAGGGGTTTTACCAACTATACGGGCAGAGCTATACGGCCGGAGAGGGAGATCCCGCCATATAGTTGGTCATTAAACTCTCTGTATCATCTTTGTGAAATTGTTTTCGATATCTGAGCCTATACGGTCGCAACTATACGATCAGAGCAAAAATTTCGGCCGTATAGTTGGTCGTTGAACTCTTAGATAGTTTTGCTTTTTGGTGTTTGTAGTTATACAGTCGCAACTATACAGTCGCAACTATACGACCGGAGTTTTGCTGTATAGTTGGTCGTTAAACTCTCGAACACTTTTTCGTTCGATCTTTCTATTATATATAAAAATGTTATTGTGTATTTCGAGTCATAATTTAATCGACCTGGACTCAAGATATTTAGAAATAACTGCCCGGAACCACCTATATGGCCGGACCTATACGGTCCGCGCCCATATAGTTGGTCGTTACACGCAGGACACTTCCAAATCCATGATTTCTTTCCCTGTTTCATTTGGATTCTTTTCTTGGATGACAATTTGGTGTTTCTTGTGAGTTTTACCAACCTATGACCCCACTTATATAATGCCATTGTCTCTCTCTAATCATAATCTATAGAAACCAATCTACCTCTTATTTACACGTGAGGGCTCTCAACCAAGGGATAGAAGTCAATAAGAAAAGCTCCCATGGAGATCGGGAGCAATAGCGATCAAGGCAAGGAGATCAAGACCATCCCTATAGAGTTCCTCGATGCCGACCATGGGTGTCAGAAGAGGGATTTGAAGGCCCTGGAGCTGAAGATTGTAGAATTGGACAAGGAGAAGCCAGGGACGCCCAAACACCTTCGATTACTGCGACTTTATCTTGATAAACTTGATGAAGATATCAAGCGGACAACCAAAGCAGGTTTTTCTATGAGTCTTAAGGCTCTACAAATAGTTCAGATTAACAATGAGTTCATTAAAGAACAAATGAATGTGCTGGAGAGGAACAATCTTTTCTACAAGTTGCGTGTTAAAGAATTAGAAGTTGTCAATCAATCCCTCCGCCTCAGACTGGCCCGTGAGGAGAAGATACCATGTGCCATGGCGTCATAGTGATCTACAACAATCACTGTATCAAATAATCGCAAGGGATTATTTGATCATGCCTAGCTTGATTCCAAGCTTGGGGAGATCTTTAAGACCTTGTAATCTATCTTATAAGTTTTTATTACTATCTTTGCATTAGTTCAAACTAGAAATAAAGTTTGCATAATTAGAATTCCCTTCTGGAATAGTCGATCCCGTTTATGAAATTCCGAGTTTATTATTATATATGGAGCAATATTGAGTTTGTGTTTGCTTTATTGATATATGAATGGCATGAGTATGATTTTACTTGCACTTGATGATAGCAATAGGAGTCTTCCACACCATTGGTATTAATGGAACACATAAAATAATTTGGTCAATATGTTGTAAGTCTACGGTTTGATTACAATTTTTTTTATCTATTCAATTAAGTTAAAAGAGAAACCTTGAACAAAGGAAAATAAAAGTGCTATCCAAATAGAGTGAGAACAAGTCGAGGTAGAATCTCCAAGTCATAAGAATGCTTCATATATAGTTGGAATTTGATAACTGAGATCATTGAACTTTGAATTCCTACACAAGGTGGAATATATGGCTAGCTCCTTTGCATGACACTTAAAACAAAAATGTGAGCATATATGCAAAAGAAAAGAAAAAGAAAGAAGAAAAGGAGTTAATGTGCAAAGAGTAAATAGGCATATACCACTATATTATAGTATGACAAAGAGACACTTTTGAGATTTTGAATCCCAAGAGAATACGTTGATCCTAAAACACTTGGGACTACCTCGTTAACTCATTCAGTTGAATCAGATCCTTTTACATTATGTTGTGATTCATCTTTTATGAATTGTTGATAACTAAGGTGTGGAAGCCTTCTAATACTATTCAGATGGTTTGAGTAAGGTACTATTCATGAACTTATTCCCCTGTATCGTATATGACAAACACATGCTGCAATTGCCTCATTTATTTTATCGACTCAGCTTTATGAATATGAGGATCACATCCATTAAGCTAAAAACTTGCTCGGGACGAGCAAGAGTCTAATCTTGGGGAACTTGATGAGTGCATATTTGCATCATGTTTTACATTATTATTTTGCATTTTATATGTAGGATCTTGGTATTTTACGGCGCTTGCGCGCATATTTTATGTCTGTTTTCACCAGGATCAGAATAGGTGATGGATCCAATGGATACAATTATTGGAGTAGTTATAATGTGGAGAAAAGGAGTCAAAAAAAATGTAAATCGCTTATTTGGGAAATATTAATAATACTATAAGAAAACCAGAAGCGAACAAGGGAGGCAGAGAGCCCAACGACCAACTATACGGCGGGAGCAACTTTTGCACACGTATAGCTCCGGCCGTATAGTTGGGGCCACATCCGCCTCGTTAAATAGTTTCACCCTGTGCAATTGGTTCGAGGAGACGACATACAGATCACCCAGAAATCATAGAAACCTCACCTCCGGAAGGCATCTGGAGGGGGAACTCATCCACAAGGGATCCATCTTCGCCCTGCGCAGATCCGGGAGACTAAGGCATCGATCTTCATCATCCACCGCTGCATCACCACCATCTACATCCATCCTATCTACATCTTATCTAGATCTTGTTGTAATTCCTATACTCGTTGTGGATTTATACAAGTACTATTCATCTATGATTGTTTCCATTAACATTGCTATGTGTTGATTGCCTCCATGTCTTAGTAGATCATTAGTTCTTGGGAAGATGGAGGAACCCTAGTATGAGATTGAAATAAGATAAAGTCTATTATGATATTCATCCCTGGGACCATGTGTTAGATTCTCTACATCTTTATGTTGAGAGAAGTCGACCTCTCAATATTTGCCTCTTGTGGGGACTTGATGGAGGGAACTACTTGTTGGTAGACAGAGGCGTGCTAGCACTTACCATGACTATAAAGCTCTTGGCACCCCTTACGTATCAACTTGGGAAACCGAGGAAACTCATAGAACACTATCCATGCCATGGGATACGTCCTACGGGATTCCATCCCTTAATAGTGCAGTAATTCGGTTGATGTCGATTGCTGACTGCTGTGGTTATGAGGATGATATGAGCAGCGGTTGTTGCATATTCATCCAAATACAGAGTTTCTCCCACACATACATAGTTGAGAATGTTCATGATGATAATCTTTATCTTCAATCTTTACAATACTAGTGGTGTATCCGCTACTCCCTGAGAACGCTTTTTCCCTACTTAGTTCCAATCTTTCTTACATACGCGATATTTACTTTCTGTATTAAGTTATTTTTCTTTACTTTATTATTGCTCTTATACCCAAAACCCCAAAACACTTTTTTACACAATACTCGCATTTTATCTTGTCACTTAGAACTTTATCAAGCATTTATATCGCAATATTTATTTCAAGAATTATTAGACTTTACACTCCTGCTCCCTACGGGATCGATATCTTTATTTCGAAACTAGCTACAAAATATATGTGCACTTGAAGTCATCAACAGGCTCCGAGTCGTCCGGGTCTCATGGGGGTAACCTCCGGGTCCATGGCTACGGAGGCCTGGAATGGGAAACCGTCAGGTCGTAGATAACGACCCTCCCGAGCCACCCGCACCTTCGCGACAATGCTTGGCATCCTTGGCTTGGTGCTTGTGCTACATCAGCTTGTCGTATTCCAACCGGATCATCCTGACCTTGAAGCATTGGTCAGTGTATGCCCACGCACCTGATGGAAAGCGCAGAATGGAGGGCCGCGGGCCCCATCCTCTATGCTCCCTCTGCGAGGACGTCTCCGTTCATTCCCATCTGCCATGGAGCCGGTTATCCTGCTCCTCGCTCTAGCGAGGTCCCTAGAACGGGGAGTAGGGAAACCCTTCTCGCATGTGAGGAAGCATCGTGGTTCCTCCGCGGCTCACCAATCGACCATCGCGAAGAGCTCTGCCATGTTGGATACGTTCTCGCTGCGATACCCTATCTCGTTGAGCACCTTGCCATCTGCAACACCCTCTGTGAAGTCGGATATGACGCTGGCATCCGAGATTCACAGGATCTTGCGGCGGCACTGGTCAAAGCGCCACGGGTACTTTCAAAGGGTCTCACCAGGCCTATGTCATACTTGACGTAGGTCGTGGTATGTGAGGAGGCACTCACTTGCCTCGCCGAACTTGGTGATGAAGAGGTGACAGAGTGTGGGCCATGAGTCGAAGGATCCTTCTAGCAAGCTTGCTAGCTAGGCGTGTGTTGTGGCCCTAAGTCTCAGGGGAAACTAGTTAGCCATGGTCATCGCCTCTGGTGGCCTCAATGCCCATCATGTAGAACTGTAGGAACTCTGTCGGGATAGTGGTGCCGTTATATCGCGGGGGTAGGTCTGGACTAAAACCGGACTTCTAGAGCATGCAGCGGACGTGCTCGATGAGCGCGAGGTAGTAGGTTCTATGAGTCTTGACGCTAGTGATGAGAGCAACACGGTTCTGATGGCCCGTAGCAGCAACACTTTGGGCAATGTGGGCCCCGCATGCATGATGTCGCGCGAGGTTACGCGCGCGTATTCTATTGTGCGTATAACTCTGGTGTCTTGGCCGGAATTCTGTGACATCCATGCTTTGCAGGCTACATGGCTGCTCCCCGAGCTCTCGGTTCTTGTTGGCGGAGTTGGTGGGGGAGGCGCTCCATACGATACTTCCCCCGCCTAAACCTCTAGAGAAGTCGAGACCGGGTCGGCCCATGCGATGTCCATAAGCGCGGTGAGAGGCGCGTGCCACTCTTCTCGTGCAGCCTCCGTGGGGGGATAACGAAGAAGTTCTCTTGCCATAAGCCATGCAACCCTTGGTGCGAGCATGTCCTAGTGCTCGCACCATGGTAGGCTGCACGAGGGGGCGCATCACCGTTCTCTGACGGGAGTGCCCTTTTCAAAGGGCAGACAGGGGATTCCTCCTCACTTCCCCTTGGTGTTATGCTAGAGAAGATAACCCGATGAGGGCTCTAATTCTCCTACCCTCGCCTACGCCTCCTTAACGAGCACACATTGTTCGCATGCCCGCATGTTGCGCCATGGCGCTCGGGTTGCTGAAGGTCTTCAGATCATGCCTCAACCCCCTACATGGCGTGCCAAATGTCGGAGCTTGCGTCCCACGAAAGAACTAGGGATCCAATGATCCGTAAATTTGAGTGGGGTTCGAACACGCATTCAAGACTTCGATGGCAGCGACAACAGCAGTGGAGCTCGTGCACGACAGAGAGTAGACACAGTTTTTTTACCAAGGTTTAGGACCCTCTTGAGGAGGTAAAGTTGCTACTCCTTCCTTTTTTGTATTGCATGTGATAAATCACGAGGGTACAATGGTAGGTATTACTTAGGGTTTCTTAATCTTTGGGATCGATCCCATTCTTAGGTGGGAGGTGTTCTCCTTTTATAGTGGCGTTGGGCCTCTTCCCCTGCTAATTTAGGCGGGAAGGGCTTCCACATTCTTGCCTAAGGAACTCTGGTGTACACCATAACTCCATATGGACTAGGTCTAGATCCTCCCACTTGTTCCGACTGATGCATTGGTCAAAATCAGTGCCCTCCTTGTGTTGAGGCCATGAAGCAAAAACAAATAAAAATTTCAATATGGTGGAATATTCATATCTACCTCTAAACACATACAAAACAAATGACTGGAATTTTGATATTCTTTGACACCTCTAAACTCAAGACTCTTAGTGGGATCTTCATCTGATGATTGGAACTCAAAACTGCCAAAGCTAATGGCAACATTATCATCGCTAGAGAGCATTATTGCATCATCACTATAGGTTTCCATATGTTAAATAGATACAAACATTAGGCATCTTAATACAATCAAATATAAGAATCAATTAGACTAAAAATAGAAACACATTTCATGTTATCGTACATTAATCATACTAGACTCCTCCATGTGCCCCCCGGGCGCAGCTGTTAAAGATAATGTTTATACATATGCGAAGCAGTTCGTCTAATGAGAAAATCGGTTAGGCATGATGCACTGGAGATAAATGACCGCGGAAAAAACTCTTGCATAGCAGTTCGTATGATAAGGAAATCGGTTAGGCACGTGGCACCGGTGATAAATGCTCGCGAGAAATAACGCATATAGCGCACAAGTTCGAGCTGATAACAGACGACCAAATAGAATGCATACATAGCAGTTACTTACATGACAAATAAAAAATATAAACACACGAATAATCTACTTAGTAAATCATATGAACAAAACTTATGCAGAATGCTTCCTTTTCTTGTCACCACTGTCCTTCGCAACATAGTCGCCGCCAACGTCAGAAGCAACCTGATCTTCTTCGGTAGAATCTGTCGATGCGGGCGCCACTATGTTGGAATCAGGCTCCGTATGGACCTGCATCTAGTCCTCCATGCCAAGATTGCCGAGAATCTAGGTACCACGTGTATCCGGCGCCGTGTTAGGCATCGCCCTGGTCATAGCAGTCTGGTCGACCAAGTATGTGTGAAGACTGTATGTGTATTTCTGAAAAAGATCACGCGCATGTCCTATGAACGAAGGAGGCAAAACAACATGTGAATCACCATTGTGTGCGCGAAAGCTTGCCATATCTTGCAAGGAATCATCATGGAAGCGTACCACACGATGAGCCATCGAGGAAGAGGGAGATCCCAAGATGGCTAATCGTCAAGTGAGGCGACCATTAGTCACGCTTTTCATATAGTCCATTAGGAATGAAGAGGAATGTAGGAAAAACGTCTGAAAACAAAAGATAATACGCTCCTAGAAGAAATTAAAGCGGGAGAAGAGCGACAAAGATGGGAAGGTAAATACGACGATTAGATTTGGAAAGCTCGGCGCATGGAGAAAACTGTTTTATACCGGACTCGTCTCTCACCAAAACCTCTCATTAGCGGGCCCCACCGCACGACATCGCTGAGAGATAATACTGAGAAATAACCTAGCGCCCGCGAGAACCAGAGTATGGCTAGAGTCTATATTTTCAGCTCGGCCATGGATCTGAAAGACAGCGTATTATAGATGTGTGGACCAATTAGAGCGCTAAGACCTACATACGCCGTATGCTTTTCCGTACGCAGGAACGCGGGTACATACGTGCTTGACCATGTCAGATCCAATATCGTCATAGGCAGTCTAGCCTGACCACGTCAGATCCTACGTGGCTTGTCCTACGTGGCAAAATTGTGACGAAATAAAATCGTCGTGGTGCAAAATAAGCCCAGTCCATTTAGTTGGTACATATGGACTGAGCCCAATAATTCCAGCCTTGTATTTACTAAGTCATGGCCTTTTATGGTCCATTTCGTTTTTGGGCCTTAGCCTTTTTCGAGCCTTTTTCTATTCTAGGCGTTGGCCTATCTAATGTCCATTCCTTCATGGGCTGGTCCTACCAGCCAGATGTGTCTCACTTGTTAGTCAAAACCAGAGAAATACATGAAATCCTTTTGATAACAACCATAAGTCTATTAGAATATTTCGGTTCAAATCCCATACATACAATAATAACCGCGCTATCAAAATATAACACACAATGGTCTTCACGAAAGAGGCTACAATAGAATCAAGCCCAAAATGAAGACCCCAGGACCATATCCCTACAGCAGGAATAATCCATCATCAGTTGAAGCCTCATCAGAACCTCCCTCTCCACCAATGCTAAGGAAACCTGCCCAGACTGCTCCCAGTGTGCACCACTCCCTCCGGCACCACGTCCTAGCAGCTGGTCACATACCACCAACGGTCCAACAACTAGCAGTAAAACAGAGAAAGACCGCATATGTCAATGTAGAAGAGGGAAAAAAACCCCAAAAGGAAAATGACATCATGGAAAAATATGAACAAGAACTAGCAGCAGAGACAATAAAAGAGGTAGAAACTAGGTTCACCTTGTAGGCGTTTTTTGGACTAACTCCACCATCAGCCTCAATCCAGGGGTTCACTCCCTACAACAAGAAAATGAATTAGAAATTTCAAATATCAGGTTTGGTAATACCAGCAAGACATGAGGGGTATACCTTCTCTTCACATAATTTTCTCAAGTATGCAATCTTCTTTATAAAGCTCTACCCACCGTACCCAGGATTGACAAACATAATCAATACCAGAAAAACGGCTGCACAGGCAAAAAAATGCAATAGCTCATCATCTGTCAGGGAAATCATTAAAAGTGGTGTATACCTTGCTGGGTTAGCTATAAACTAAAGAGATCTGTATTTGTCTAGTGCAAGCATAGTAAGAAATGCAACAAAGATTTATTATCCACAAGGAGTGCGAAGGAGGTAAATCGACATCAATTTTGGTTAGTACCTCGACATGGAAATAGTGTGGCTGAACGCATCAATCTATACTTCTATACCTAAATCCACAAGGATCCAACCCATGCCATGTAAACATAGGGATCTAACAGTAACTAAGTTATCGAAGATAATGCGCGAGTAACAAATCTGGGAACTCGAAAACGATACCATGTAGTCGGTGGCGATGAAGGGGGTCGTTGACGGCTACGAACTCGACATCGGGGCACTTGAGTGCAACCCTGGCCACCAGCCTGCCGGTACGGTCGAAACCTGCAGCATGCACCAAGGAAAAATTCCATCAGAAATTAACCAAGAAAAGCAGTCAAACATCAGAGCAAAACCAGATCATATCGGAGGGGTGAACTCACCATTGATGTTGGACTGGGAGGGAGAGGCAACGGGGCACCGGGGTTAAATACTACTCCAAAGAAAGAACAGCTGAATCTGAAACATAAAGCACATCCTACAGTTAAGTACAAAAATTGCTACTCACATTCTACAAGTGGCATAAGTCAAGCTAAATGAATAATAGTAACAGCCACACGGAGGACTAGCTGACAGAAACAAGGAACAAATGCTTATTTCCATGCAAAACACCATATAAACAATATCAAAAGATAGGCACTTGTAAAAAATTATCTACTGCAGTTGTGATACTTTATAAGATCACTAAAAGAACAGAGAACATGTAATTATTCTAAAATGGTTCCATTAATAAGACATCGATATAGCAGCAGTAATGCCTAATTAATAGTCCATGGAACAATGGGATATATGAGAGTGGAAGGCACGTACTCATGCTCTACAAGATATGCTAGTACAAGTGCAGCCGCCCCTTTGTACTTTATGCAAGAAAATACGCTAGATGATTGAAATCAATCATATAATTTTTCTGTAATCTATTGTGCATCACCATGTGCTTAATTATTGTGTCGCAATAGGTTGGTGGCCGTTGTATCAATGTTTTCAGCTTGCCTAAATAATGTATTACTTGGCAAGAAGCTAATGTGTTTGTTGTCCATTGGCAATAGTATCATTTAATCAAGTCAACTGTACAGTGGAATGGTGAATACATTTGAATAAAGGCTCGAACATGCACACAAGATTTTAAATAACCATCGCCTCAGATTATCAATTACAATTTGTACATAGTTACAAATCCACATGGCACCGTAAATACATATAGTTTCCATTAAAATATTTTTAACTTATCTACAAGATCTACAAGACTGCATAGTGTCAACCATATCCTAAGTTCAAATAGAAGCAGATTTACCAACAATTTCAGGGCAGGACTGTTTCAGACTTCTAGTAAATTGTTTGCCGGACTACTAATAGTTTTTCAAGCCAACATGTATGTATTGCCAAAAGGAGATCAGTAGGGTGTTGGGGACATAGAGAGAGGCTCTCACCTGGTGTCCAATCCATGATGACGACCATCTCGTTCCTCAGGTGGTACACGAACCTACCCCTAGATGGGAACGCAGACCATCCCTCCTTGGTGACCACACGAACCGAATCAGCTGCCACGCTGCCACCACATCCCGAATTAGTTCCCTGATCCAGCGATGGAGGGGATCGGTCAGCACCAGGCCGGCGTGTCCTTCGTGGAGAGCAGCAGCAGAAGAAGGAAAGCCTCACCGTCATGGCGATGCATCATAAGGAAGCGGCGCCCTCCTCCCGGATGAGCACCGGAGACAGAACGGGCGGACCTCGCCACCGAGGAGTGCGGGCATCCATGTCGCATAGAGGAAGGTCAGAGAGGAACTAGAGAAGTTGCGAGAGACCGGGATTTTTCCTCCACAACGGCGGCCTATAGTGTACTGGCTAGGGTTCGCATGCGCAGGGGTGCGGCGAGGAGAGGAGGATATGGTGGCGGCGGTGTGGATCCATCGGAGGAGAAGAGCAATGGGAGAGAAAGACCAGAGATGGATGTGGTGTGGCGGCGGGGGAGATAAGGGTTAGGGTTAGAGGATGGATTTGGCGGTGGTGGATTTGGTGTGTGCGCCAAATATTCGCCCTGTGTGCGCGTGATGGATGCCAGGTCATCGATCCGCAGCAAGTTTCCACAATTCACATCCTATCCGTTCATTAGGTTCACATCCTTGATGTGTCTAGCAATTATGACGATTTTGTTTATAGAAATAATGACGTTTTTTCGCAAAATCGTCATATTTTAATAAGGATTTGGCCCTCCCAAACAGCTTACAACCGTCTGGTGTAGAATCGTCATAAATTTATGACGATTTCATTCACGGTCACTACCAAAACGTCATAGGTTGACACATTCCTTGTAGTGGCCTACTACCAAAATCTGAGTGAATCCCTTCTCTCCTACATTCAAAGGTGGTCCATCATCAAGAATTATGTGGAGTATATCTTAGAGGATCACGCAATTAACATGTTCAACGGTGGCGTATGCCATAGAGAGCTTAGAGCGAAGTTAGGCCACATGAAGCCCAAAACCAATGACCACTCGATGGACATTGCGAAACGGTGGGCGGACGGAGAAGATTCGCTCAACAACAACCGCGTCTGCTCATATGATGAGGATGACCTCGGCCATAGACGCGACCGCCGATGGAAGCATCGGATGCACGGTTACGAAGACCGTAAGGAGGTCGACATGGTCGCAGCTGGCTACGCCGAGAAACACAATGAATGTAACATCAAAAGTGGATAGCATAGCAGTAGCTACCGTGACAGCGGAAAAACCGCACAAGTGTGGCAACACCGCACCTGCGACGATGCACTTGGCGCTCCCCGTGTCTTGGAGAAGCTACCTGGACCCTACAACATCCACTTCTACATCGATAAACATGATGGCAAGAAGAAATCTAGCCACCACCTCAAGGACTGTCGCGGATTCCAGAATCTCCTTGAGGGATACGCCCAACTGCATCGTGATGCGATGAATCAGGGATACGGGGTTGCACCAGGCACTATAGCTCATGGAGCACCACCACCACCTCGAGGACCCGGGCAGCATGCGGCTGCGCCGGTATAAAACAATGGAGGAGAGCAATACCCACGTCCACTCGGGAATATGAGTATGATCCATAAGGGGCGTCCCTCCAACATAACGAAAAAACAATCACTCGCCAAGTCAATTTAGCAGTCAACGCTCCACCCTTAACCCATGAGTACCTCAACGGGTCGGAGTGCTATAGCACCTTCAACATGAGTGACCACCCAAGATAGGTCCCTCACCCAGGTCATTCTCCCCTAGTGCTCGAGGTGCAGATCGGTGGATCCGAGATGAGCTGAGTTTTCATGGACGGGGGCAACAATATAAACCTCATGTTCGTCAGCACCCTACGCGCCATGCGGATCCCCGTCTCAAGCCTGGAATCATCTGAAACAACCTTCCACGACATCGTACCAGGGAAAGGAGTGTATCCACTCAGGAAATATGGTTGGATGTCATCTTCGGCATGCCCACAAACTTCTGACTGGAGCACCTTGAGTTCGAGGTGGTCGACTAGCCATCCCAATATCACACTATCATCGGGTGTGTAGCATTCACAATGTTCATGGTGGTCTCGCACTATGCGTATCTCCAGATGAAGATGCTGAGAACTAATGGCATTATCACCAACAATGGAAGCATTACCAAGTCCGACAGTTGTGACAGGGAGTTCAACAGAATCTCCCAGTATTTCAGCATGCAGGAGGAGCTCGTAAGGCTAAAGGAGTCAATGGACAACTTTCTTCCTCTTGTGAGCAAGAAGAATGCACCGGACTAGTATTTCGACTCTATGGTGAACACCAAGGTGGTCCAGGTCCACCCGACGAACCCGACCAAGACGACCCTCATCATCAACAACCTGAGTTCTGCATAGGAACTCACGCTTGTCGAATTCCTCTGTGAGCGCTGGAGATATTAGGATGGTGTCCTGTGGACATGCCAGGGATCCCTAGGGAATTCGCCGAGAATGCACTCAACATGTCTCCGGATGCAAGACTAGTCAAATAGTCGATGCGTCGACTATCAGAACCAAGGGAAAAAGCAGTTGGCGTGGTAGTCAATAGACTCATCGAGGCTAACTTTATACACAAAATCAAGGAAAGCACCTGGGTGGCTAACCCCGTGCTCGTTCCTAAAAAGGACACTGACATCCTACGGATGTGCATGGACTTCACCTCCCTCAACAAGCAGTGCCTGAAGGACCACTTCCCATTACCATGGATTGACCAGATAATGGACTCCACCACAGGATGTGAATGCCTTTGATTCCTCGACGCCTACTCAGACTATCATCAGATCTGAATGAAAGAAGAGGATCAAGAGAAGATGGCCTTCATCACGCCTTTCAGTGTCTAATATTACACCACGATGCCCTTCAAGCTGAAGAACACGGGAGCCACCTACTAGTGGGGCATGCAGGCCTACCTCAAGAGCCAACTTGGCTACAATGTTTAGGTCTACGTCGACAATATAGTGGTCAAGACCAAAGAGGAAACTACACTCATCGATGATCTCCACGAGACCTTTGACAACCTCGACCACTACAAGATCAAGTTGAATCCAGAGAAATGCGCCTTCGACGTCCCATTTGGGCAACTGCTCAGGAGTTCATCTCTACTAGGGGGATAGAGGCCAACCAGAAAAAGATAAAGCCATACTATCCATGGAGAAGCCGAAGAATGGCAAGGGCATCCAGCAGCTGGCTGGACGAATTGCGGTGCTCAACCGATTCATCAGTTGGATGGTTGAAAAGGCACTGCCGTTCTACCAACTCCTCTACAAGATAGACAAGTTCGAGTGGATGGACCAGGCGCAGGAAGCATTCGAAGACATCAACCGCCTGCTCTCCACCTTGCCAGTTCTGGTGACCCCCAGGGAGAAGGAGCCGATGATGCTATACATATCAGCCACCAACTAGGTGGTCAGTATCGTGTTGGTGGTTGAACGGGTCGAAGAGAACAAGATCCATTGAGTACAATGTCTGATGTACTACCTCAGCGAGGTATTGACACCCACTAAGCAGCGGTACCCGCATTACTAGATTCTGGCCTACGGTGTCTTCATGACAGCACGACGACTATGCCACTACTTCTAGGAGCACCCGATAGTTTTGGTAAATGGCGCCCGCTAAACCACATCCTCAACAACCTTGATGCAATGGGGCGGGTCGCCCTCTGGTGCATCGAACTGTCCCCACGGGACATCACCTACGAGCGGCAGACAACATCAAGTCACAAGTACTGCCAGACTTCTTCATCCACTAGATGGAGAATCAGCTCCCAGACAGACTAGACATGTCCAACCTATGGACTATGAACTTTGATGGATCCAAGCGTAAAGAAGGAGCTGGCGCCGGTGTCATCCTGACATCTCCTCAGGGCAATAATATGCGGTATATCCTGCGGATGAAGTTCCGTGCATCTAACAACGAGGCGGAGTACGAAGCACTTATCCACGGGATGCGGATGGCCAAGGCTTTCAGCGCAATAAGGCTAGTCATCTACGGCGACTCCCACCTCGTGGTTCAAAAAACCATGAACAGGTGCGACGCCTTGAGTGACAACATGATCACATACCATGACCTCTACAACACACTCGAAGGGGACTTTGATGGATGCAAACTGTGACACGTCGGCCGCGAAAGCAACGAGGAGGCCGACATACTTGCCAACATAGAATCTAACTACACCCTGGTACCATAGGGCTTATTCTTGGAGAAAATCTTCAAACAATCCATCAAGCTAAAGGCTACTACAGGACCATCATATGCAGCAGCGCACTCGTGGGCTACGCCACCCGAAGAAGTCGAAGGATCTAGCGAGGAAGAACAAGGATCTTCACCTGAAGGCCCCATGGAGGAGAATATCATTTTGTGGCCCGAAAGTTGGGGCGCCCAAGCAACGCGGTACCCAGGTTGCCTGTAATGAGCCACGATGACCACAGTTGACGTGCCAAATACTAAGAGGGTCTTTTCAGCATGAATTCAACTTTACGTTTCAATACAAAATATCAGGCTAATGGCCATCAAGTTGGCCCCCCCGTCAGTTTTCGTTGTTATGTTGCTCCCATCGCTTAGGCATCAATTAGGCTTGCATCATTGGAGCATGCATCCATTACACGTCTTCTTCTTCCCCGGAGCGGCAATCTGTGGGACGTCAACCCAAAGTGCGGAGGCGGGACATGGACGAACCTGCTTGGACCCGCTCTCCTCTCTAAGAATATTACACTAAGAATGACAACTATGCTCTCAAGAAAGTGCTCATAGAATAGGTGGTGACTCAACAAGGAAATGAAAAGATTTTGAACAGTTTGAAATGCTTCCAAATGCTGAAAGTATGGTACTCATTAGCTTTGAGCTCTCATTGCCCCTATCATAAGCATCTTTAAATGGTTAAGGTTAAAGTGACACAACTAAGAGGATATGCTTGACAAGTTATAAGTTAAAATATCATGCCCCTTACTTACGAGTACCGAACCTCATGATACTCAATTTCAGTCACAAGTAAGCTCTTGTCATTGTAAGTACATATGTATCATAGAGAACCGTCAACGGGGTACCCCTTGCACATGATACAAGAGCTATCCCATAATCAAAATGACAAGGCAAGCATACAATGAGCATCTCATCGATCTTTTTATTTGCTATTTGCATAGGTTTTTATTGAGGATGCTTCATAGAATGCTCATTATGGTTATGCTGCAAGTTTCCACCATGATTAGGCATGGCTTAGGCTAGCGGCCCAAGCGTTTCTCTAACACATATACAAACTCCATGATCTTACAAGTTCCCCTTTTATTTCACACAGCCGGGATTCATAAGAAAAAGAATCATGATATCAACGAGGTACAACGTACTAGTGCAATGTTGAAAGCGTTCCCCATGATACATGGTTCTGCTAACTTCAACTTATAAAGCGCAAGCATATACGCAACAAATATGGACGCAATGGTTCAAGATTATTAAGTGCAAGAAAGTAAAGTGTGCCATCAAGTTCGTGAGAGTTTTACTAACTAACTTTCTCATAACAAGCAAACATTTTATTCAGAAGAAAACAAGGCTACTGAATATGCACAGAATAGCAAATGATGCTAATAGGTAGGTATGGTGGACACTTTGGCAATATTGGTTTTGGGGAGTTGGAAACACGAGTAGAATTCATACTTAGTGCAAGTGAAGGCTAGCAAAAGTAAGGGATCGGCAAATGAGAGAGCAATAACTTTCATAATCATGCTTGCAACAAAACATGACTAATCATGGTATGAAAGTGATTCAAGACCCCTGAGGAAAAATAATTCATCGAGGCTTAACTGATTATTGTTTCAGTCATATGCATGCGTGAACATGTGCCAAGTCAATTCAAATGAAACATTTAGAGGAGGATACCACAGTGTCATACCAAGTTATGAATAGAGCAATGTAAGGAAACATTCATACGACATGCTACAGACTATTAGCAAGCTAGAGCTAATCACAAGAAAGCAAGAACTACTAAGCATCCATAAATAACATACACCCTCCATGAACAAACTAAGCATGCCCACAATGATGAGTATATGTGCAAAAATGAAAACAAATAGAGTTTGTTACCAGCCTCTTAGCACACCTCAAGTTGTCATTAATCCTCATTATTGCCCTTCACTTCTGTAGCTTGAATAATAACATGAAACCAAATTCCACTGTGGACTGCTAAACCCTGCAGTAAACTTCACGAAACCAAAGAAGAACAACACATATTTTTGGTGTTTTTTGTTTTTTAAAGGAAAGAACAAAAAGGAAAACAAGCAAAGCAAAATATTTTTTTTGAATAGTTCAAACAAAGCAAAAAGGAAAAAACAACCCATGGCAAAAAGAAGCAAACAAAGAGAAACAAAGAATATATTTTTGGTCTTTTTGTGTTTTAGAGAGCAAAAGTAAAGAAAGAACGAAAACGAAAAAGAGAACGAAACATGGATACACAAAGTACCGATTAAACATGATATGGAGATGAGTGTGATGTCGGTGTACCTCCCCCCAAGCTTAGGCTTTTGGCCTAAGTGGGTATCAACCCCAATGCGGGTAAGGGTTCCAAGCAGGCTGGTCATTGTAAGAATGATCGTGGTTAGGCCCTTGGGAAGAAGAAGAATCTCCCCAATCATAGGTAGGCTACTGATATGAAGACCCCTCCTCATTCGAGGGCTGGACCGAATCATGTGTAACCTCCCTTCCAGTATCCTGCTCATGTTGGGAGAGATCTCCCAAGTACGTATCGAGCTCCTCCTCAGTGAGTGACCATCCTACCCTGGTGTCAAGGTTAAACAAAATAGGTGCAGGCAAAAGAACAACTCGCTCATACTTACTCCTTCTCCAACCAGCCTTGAGAAAGGTTATTTCATTAGACAAATCACTCAAATTAGCCCAAGAAGAAACAAATTTATGATGTATCATGGAATTAAGGTCAAGCCTTTCTATCGGAAACTGTAGGTCTAGATGATGAGTACTACACCATGCAAAGCTAATAAACGAGAGGCGATGAGGCCTCCACAAATTCCACCTTTCTCGTAGTTAGCAGCAAGACGGAAAGCTATCAAGGCACCCAAAGTATAAGTCCTATCTCATTTTAAAGCAGCTGAGATGAATGCTAGATCATAAGAGGATAACTTATTAGCAATTTTCCTAGCGAGAACACACTTGGCAATAAAGTAAGCAAAGCAGAGAATAGACGGGAGATGAATGTTACAGATTTTCCTGCTCTCCTTTGAGAAGCTTCTCCCTTGGCAAATCTCCGCATACAAGTCCATGAGTGGTGCAGGTCGCTCTTTAATCCTTCCACACTATCCCCACCAAGGTACCTTAATAGCTGCACAAAAGTCATCAAGAGGAAGGTCGATAGCTATATTGTAAATTTTGTAGTGAACCATGGGGTTAGGCAAAGAGCAACTAAATCAAAAGTCCTGCACTAGAGACATAGTTAGTTTCACAAATTGACAAGGTTCATCTGTTGGGTCCGCAGCATAGAAAACAAAAAATTTCTATGATGAGAACTACATGCCAAGATCTATCTACTAGGTACAAAGCAATGGGTGGACATACATCCAACGAGAACTTACCCTTGAAGACAACGAGTTTTGTTAACGAGTAGGAACTCGTGGTTGATGTAGTCGTACACTTGCCGATCTCAAGATCGTGAGGAAGTCCGAGCGCCGCAACTCAGCGGCGCATCCGTACTCGCACACACGTTCAAGCCACCGGACAACCTCCACATCCTCGCTCCAGCGATCCAGCGGAAGCAGCAACTCCTTCCAGACGAAATGCCACTGGGAACATGTATCTCGCTAATCCGAGACCATGGGGGAATAATTCTAGAGGGGGAGAGAGATCCTTCAAAAGGAGGTGTGAGGAAGAAGGAGGGAGAGGGTGGCCTTTTATAGGAGGAGGGGGGTGCCCCTCCTCTCCATGGCCGGCGCATGGGGGGTGGTGACCCCTCACCTCCCCCATTCATGTGTTGGTAACCCCTCCACATTAAAATTCCTCTTCACATTCCCTTTTAAAGTCCCCACTTTAAATGCATTAAATTCTCCAAGTTTAATGCTCTCTCATTTAATAAAACTCTTTTATTAAATTTATTCAGAATTTTGTTAATTACTTTAATTAAAAAACATTCACATATAACCCCTTGCAATATTTCAATATCACATGCATAACCACTTTCTGCAATTTCACCCGAAACAATTTCCGATTTCTATCGAAACAATTCCTGCGCTTTGCAATTCTTTTGTCTGAAACATATGTGCTCCAAAATGGTCTCTAGTAACTCTTAAGTGTGTCACCCTACGATTCGCGAATAATGCAGACATGATTGAGACTCCTCTCAGATCAATAGTCAGAAGCGGGACCTGGAGATCCATACTGACTCCTGCATATTCAACGATGACTTCTGTGATCGTGAGAACCTTTAACGCTTGTAATTTAATACCTTAGTCTCATGATATAATACATGTCTGAGATTCGATCATCGGTATCCAAATACCTAGTTTGATCTCGTTACCGACATGCACTCTTTTCTCATTCCCGTGATATAACATTCTAGTGATCACATCACTTGCTTGCAAGCTATCTCAATGTGATATCACCGAGAGGGCCCAGAGTATATCTATCCGTCATCGGGATTGAAAATTTCCACTCTTGATCCATGAGCCTCAACATAACACCTTCGTAGCACTGAACCCATCTTTATAGTCACCCTGTTACGGTGTGACGTTTGATGTTATCAAGATACTCTTCAGGTGTTAGCAATTAACATGATCTCATGGTCTAAGGATAAAGATTACTTCGTATGATGTTATAGCAATATAAACATAATGACTTGATCGTAATGCTATACTTCGAATGAATGTTCATCACATCTTTCCACCAATGTTGTGACCTTGTTATTAACAACATCCAATGTCCATGATCAGGAAACCTTGATCATCTTGTTAATCAACAAGCTAGTCTATAAGAGAGGCATAACTAGGAACCCTTTTTGTTTATTAAACACACATGTATTGATGTTTCCGATCAATACAATTCTAGCATGCAAAAAAAAACATCTATCATATATAAGGAATACATAATAACAACTTTATTATTGCCTCTCAGGGCATATTTCCTTCAGTCTCCCACTTGCACTAGAGACAATAATCTAGTTCACATAGTGATAAATCTAACACCCATGGAGTTCTGGTGTTGATCATGGTTTGCCCTAGGGAGAGCTTTAGTCAACGGATCTGCGACATTTAGGTCCGTGTGTACTTTACAAATCTTTATATCTCCATCCTTGACATGCTCGTGGATGGAGGGAAACCGGAACTTAATATGCTTGGAATTCTTGTGAGACCTCGGTTCCTTTGCGTTGGCTATGGCCCCATTGCTGTCACAATAGATCACCATCGGGTCCAATGCACTAGGAACCACACCTAGTTCCGTAATGAACTCTTTCATCCAAACCGCTTCGTGCGCCGCTTCTGAAGCAGCAACATATTCCGCCTCCGTCGTTGATCCAGCCACCACAGGTTGTATGGAACTCCTCCAACTAACTGCTACTCCGTTCAAGAGAAATACGTATCCAGATTGAGACTTAGAGTCATCCGGATCAGTGTCAAAGCTAGCATCGACATAACACTTAGTGACTAGCTCTTCTTCACCTCCGTATATAAGAAACATATCCCTAGTTCTTCTCAAGTACTTGAGGATGTTCTTGACCGCTATCTAGTGTTCCGAACCTGGATCAGATTGGTACCTACTAGTCAAACTAATAGCATGTGCCACATCCGGTCTTGTACATAGCATGGCATAAATTATAGTGCCTATGGCCGAGGCATAGGGGATCTTATCCATTATCTCTCTTTCTTCCGCCGTAGCCGGACTTTGAGTCTTACTCAATGTCTTGCCTTGCAACATAGGTAAGAACCCCTTCTTACTTCCGTCCATATTAAACTTATTTAATATCTTATCAAGGTATGTACTCTGCGATAGCCCAATTAGGCGCCTTGATCTATCTCTATAGAGTTTAATGCCTAATATATATGATGCTTCACCAAGGTCTTTCATTGAAAATTTGCTGTTTAGATAACTTTTAACATTGTTTAAAAGATCTATATCATTTCCAATCAATAATATGTCATCCACATATAATATCAGAAATGCCACATTGCTCCCACTCACTTTCTTGTAAATACAAGCCCCTCCATAAGTTTGGACAAATCCAAACTCTTTGATCACGTCATCAAAGCGGAGATTCCAACTCCGGGATGCTTGCTTCAGTCCATAGATGGATCACTAAAGTTTGCATACCTCATTAGCATCCTTAGGATCGACAAAACCCTTAGGTTATATCATATACAACTCTTCTTCAATATTACCATTGAGGAACGCAGTTTTGACATCCATCTGCCATATTTCATAATCAAAATACGCAGCAATTGCTAACATAATCCTAACCGACTTAAGCATCGCTACGGGAGAGAATGTCTCATCGTAGTCAACTCCTTGAATTTGTCGAAACCACTTTGCGACAAGTCGAGCCTTATAGATGGTCACATTACCATTAGCATCAGTTTTTCTTTTGAAAATCCATCAATGCCGTGGACGATGACGCTTCCTCCGCCGCCTCTCTATCGGACCACGCCGCCACGCTTGAGATGGCGGTGAAGGAGATCCGGCAGCTAGAGGCCACAGCCGGCGGGAACCGGACGTTGGAGCAGAAGCTCGCTGCAGCCAACGGGACTTCCTAGAGTAAGTTCACTTCACCCGGCTTGCCTTTTTTTTTGGTACTGATAGCCGGTCTTGTTGCAGCAATCCTCGTGTGCGCTCAGCACGAGATCGATCGCTTGAAGAAAGCGAACGACCAGATGAGCAAGTCCAATTCTACTCTGTGGCTGTAGAACAAGGATTGGAACGCGCGGGTGGACGGTCTGGAGGCCACCATTAAGGAGCGCGACGCCTCACTCGCTAGCCAGACCGAAGCCTTCTCCCTTCTCGAGGCCCAGAACAAGGACCAAGAGAAGGAGATCAAATGGCTAGCGACCAAGGAGAAGGCGCTGGTGGAGGAGCTAATGCAGGTCGGCCACACTGCCAAGGGTGAGTCCTTTTTCCCGTCTTCCTTTCTTTCCGGATCCGGTAGCCGGATCTGACTTCTCTTTTCTGACAGCCTTTTACCCCGGCCTAGACCTGCTGGCCTACAACCGGTTGAAGGAGAACTGGCCGGGAGCGCAGCCGACGGCCCAGAAGCTCGTCGTTCTCCTTGGCAAGGAAGCTGCCAAGCTTCGCCAGGCAGCGAGGGACGTCTTCTCCTTCGTGTGGCTGGAGGCTCCGGTTCCGGAGACGATGGCACAGCTAGCTGCGAAGGTGGGGGAGGTGCCGGCTACGATGGACCGGATGCGAGACTGGTGGCGCGGGCCGGAGCGGAGATGGCCCTGGCCCTCATGCTCTCCTGGTACAAGGACGCCCGCGTCGAGAAGATCGACGGTGGCTTCCGTGCCGGAGCCGATCTTGCTGCCATACGCCAGGCCCATCCGGAGCTCCGCATATCCGCCATCAAGATCGCCGATTACGTGGATCCCGACGAGGTGCTCACCGACTCGGAGTCCGTCGGTACTCCTGATGTGGAGGTCCCGATGCCACCGGCTGCCAGCGCCGGAACCGAAACCGGATCAAGCTCCGCACCTCCTCCGCCGCCCGAAGCTTCTGCCGGCCAAGAACTCCCCCGCGGCAAGGGTCCTGCCGTCTAGTTGTCGCCCCGGGATGCCGGGTGTATTTTTCTTGTGTTACATACTTATGAACCTTGTCTGTTTGTGCCAGCCGTCTTTGATGCCGAGTAGCTTATGGGAGCTTCGTCTCTCTTTTGTTTGCTAATATTGACCTTGCTTAGATTTCCTTCAACTTGTGTGCTTCGAATTTTCTTTCAATACTTCGCCGGTTAACTTTATCCGGCTTACTTCGCCCGGCTACACACTTTTAGCCGGGGGAACTGCACCTCCAGTGGGGGCGCACGAGCGCACCCACTAGGTGTAGCCCCCGAGATTCGCAGTAGCTGGCGTAGCTAGGTGCTTTGAATCTTCCTTCTTTCCCAGTTCTTCTCTCTTTATCCGACTAGACTCATCTCAGTCGGTTGCTTTCGCTGGTTGAACACTTTCAGCCGGGGGAACTAACATTCCAGTGGGGGCGCGCGAGCGCACCCACTAGGTGTAGCCCCCGAGATTCGGAGTACCTGGCATAGCCAGGTGCTTCAAATCTTCCTTGTCTTCTCTTGCTCCAGCCCTTGCCCTCACCTAGGCTCCGATCGACCGACTAAACGCCTTTAGCCGGTCGGGAACCACAAGATTCCACTGGGGGCGCGCGAGTGCACCCAGTGGGTGTAGCCCCCGAGATTCAGAGCACTTGATGAAGGCAAGGACTTCGAATCTTCTTTCCTTCTCTTGAATTCCGACTCTAGGTAGTCGGACAAAACGTACATACGCATACACACATGTCCACATAGGTTAGTAGGTTAGTCTGCCAAATTGTAGCCGGAAAACGGCTTGTTTTTTCGAAAACTAACTTGTCCCTTTCTAGACACTTAGTCGCTTTCTCGTGCACTCTGCTGTTTTCGCTGCGTCCTTGCCGGGCAGCCGGGTTGCGGTCTGCAGCCGGAATCGAAGGGAGCTGACAGTACATTGCACACGGTACTAATGGCTTAGCAGTTAGATTGGTTCGAGCTAGTTGCAGGGCCGGGACACCCGATCTGTCGCGTCTCCTCCCTGTTTTTCGTGTGGGATGCCTCGGGCTTTTGCTCTTGCTCGCCGGACAGCCGGGTTGCAGTCTGTAGCTGAGATGAAGAGTGGGCCTCTGACATCATCGCACGGTACTCAGCGGTTTGTTGACTTACCAGGCCGGGCCAGCCGGCGAGCCCCCGGGTAGGGGTTGCCGGAGCCGGAAAATCATAACCGGAAAACAGATGCATACACATTTCTAGCAAGGAGCCCCCGAGATTCTCGTGGGGGTCCGCATTTTCATTCATAGGGTTTTCGGGATACATACACTGCCTGGCGACTAGGTGTAAAACGGGCGCAGCAGGGCCGCGTTCCAGGGACGCTCGGTTTCCTCGTCCGATTTGTCCATCTTGTTCTTGCGCGGCTGCTGCGCGTCGATGAGGTAGTAGGAGTCGTTGGGCAGCGCCCGGCTGATGATGAAGGGGCCCTCCCAGGGTGGCGATAGCTTGTGCATGCCCTTCGTGTCTTGCACCAGCCGGAGAACTAGGTCGCCCTCGCGGAATGCGACTGGGCGGATCCGGCTTGAATGGTAGCGACGTAGTCGCTGCTGGTACAGGGCTGATCTGGACAAGGCCAGCTCGCGGGCCTCCTCTAGGAGGTCCACTCCGTCCTCCCGCGCCTCCTGGTTGGCTTTTTCGTTGTAGAGGAGCTTGCGAGGGGAGTCGAACTCGATGTCGGTGGAGAGAACGGCTTCCGATCCGTAGACCAGGAAGAATGGCGTGTAGCCGGTTGACCTATTCGGCGTGGTGCGGAGGCTCCACAGCACAGCCGGTAGTTCTTTGATCCAGCATCCGGGTGAACGCTCCAATGGCTCGATGAGACGTGGCTTGATGCCGGCTAGCACCAAGCCGTTTGCTCTTTCGACTTGCCCGTTGGATTGCGGGTGCGCGACGGAGGCGAGGTCCAGTCAGATGCCTTTGTTGCTGTAGAACCGGGCGAAGGCCCCCTTGGCGAAGTTTGTGCCGTTGTCGGTGATGATGATGTTGGGGTAGCCGAAACGGTTGATGATGTCGGTGAAGAAGGTAACAACCGTCGCCCCGTCCAGCTTCCGAATAGGCTTGGCCTCGATCCACTTTGTGAACTTGTCCACCGCCACCAGCAGGTGGGTCATGCCCGCGCATGCTCGCTTGAAGGGACCGACCATGTCAAGGCCCCAAACCGCGAAAGGCTAGGTGATCGGTATGGTCTTGAGTACCGAAGCTGGCATGTGCCTGAGCTGCCCAAAGCGCTGGCACCCGTTGCATGCGTGGACCAGCTGCTTAGTGTCCTCGAGGGCGGTGGGCCAACAGATACCATGGCGGAATGCCTTGGCGACTATCGCCCTTGACGAAGCGTGGTGCCCGCACTCGCCCTGGTGGATATCTTTGAGTAGCCGGTAGCCCGTGTCCACATCAACACATCTTTGGAAGATACCGGATACACTGTGCTTGTACAGCTCGCCGTTTATGATGGTGTATGTGTGCGCACAGCGCCAGATTTGCCTGGCCTCCACCTCGTCGCCCGGAAGTTCTCCATTGGCGATGTAGCTTAGGAAGGGCTGTGCCCAGGATGGCACTTCCCGGATGACAAGGACGTTCATGTCCTCTGGCTGACGGATGTCGGGGGGTCGTCCGGATGGCGTATCCGGAACGGCAGCCCCCGAGCCGCTAGGCGAGCTGGCAACCCCCGGGTCTTGCGAGCCGGAAGGCGCTGCCTGGCCGGAATTGGTGCGGGTCTTCTTCTTTGGTGGTTCTGCCGGCTCCGCTTCCGCCGTTCCGTCAGCTAGAACGGTTCCTGCCCAGACGATGGAGTCTGATTCTGGCGACGAGTTGATGGATGGCTTGCGCAGGTGCTCCAAGGAGACCCCTGGTGGGATGGCCTCCCTGGTGGATCCGATCTTGGAGAGCCCATCGGCTGCCTCGTTGTTGACGCGGGGGATGTGGTGAAATTCGCACCCATCGAAGGAGGCGCTGAGCTTCTGGATGTGGAACCGGTAGAGAGCCCTGTTTGCGTCTCTGGCGTCCCATTCTCCGGATACCTGCTGCACCACCAAGTCCGAATCACTAAAGCACAGGATCCGGTTGACACCGATCTCCTTGGCCAGCCGGAGCCCGTGCGCCAGTGCCTCGTATTCGGCTACGTTGTTGGAGGCCTTGAAGTGGATCTGTAGTACGTACTCCATCCGGTCTCCCTTGGGCGAGGTGAGCACGATGCCGTCTCCCAAGCCCCCGAGCATCCTCGACCCGTCGAAGTGCATCCGCCAATGGTCCGAATCCGGAACCGGTGGGAGATATTGGGTCTCGGCTCAGTCGACGAGGAAGTCCGCCAACGCCTGTGACTTGATCGTGAGCCGGGGCTCGTACTGGATGGAGTAGGCGGCAAGCTCGATGGACCACTTGGCGACTTGGCCGGTGGCGTCCTTGTTGCCGATGATTTCCGAAAGGGGTGCAGTGCACACGACCTTAATCGGATGCTCCTAGAAGTAGTGCTTGAGCTTCTTGCATGCCAGGTACACGCCGTAGCACATCTTCTGGTAGTGGGGGTAGTTCTGCTTGGAGAGGGAGAGAACCTCGCTGAGGTAGTAGACGGGTCTCTGAACCGGCTGAGCCTTGCCTTCCTCGGGGCGCTCCACCACCAGGACGACGCTGACGACTCGGCTGATGGCTGCTATATAGAGCAACATTGGTTCCTTACTAGCCGGCGTGGCTAGAACTGGTACTGTGGATAGCATGCGCTTGAGGTCATGAAACGCGGCGTCGGCTTGCGAAGCCCAGGAGAACTTGTCCGTCTTCTTCATCAGCTGGTACAACGGGAGATCCTTCTCCCCAACTGGTACAACGGGAAGCCAGACATCCGGTGAACTTCTGGACTCCAAGAAGGTTCCTGGGCGGCTGCATCATCTCGATGGCCGCGATCTTCTCCGGATTCGCCTCGATACCTCGCTGTGAAACAAGGAAACCGAGTAGCTGGCCGGACGGCACTCCGAAGACGCACTTCTCTAGGTTTAGCTTCATCTGGTATTGGTGGAGGTTGCCAAACGTTTCTCCCAGATCCTCGAGGAGGGTGCGCTTCTCTTTGGTCTTGATGACCACGTCATCCACGTAAGCGTGCACGTTTCGGCCTATCTGCGAGTGCAAGCAGTTCTACATACATCGCTGATTGGTGGCGCCTGCGTTCTTTAGGCCGAAATGCATGGTTACATAGCAGAAAGCCCCATAAGGAGTGATAAATGATGTCTTAATCTGATCAGGCGGGTTTAACCGGATCTGATTGTACCCGGAATAACAATCTAAAAAAGACAACAAATCATAGCCGACCGTGGAATCGATGACTTGATCGATACGGGGCAAGGCGAAGGGGTCTTTCGGGCACGCCTTGTTCAGGCTGGTGTAGTCGATACACATGCGCCAGGTCTTGTTCTTCTTCAGCACCAGGACTGGGTTCGCCAACCAGTCCGGGTGGTACACTTCCATGATGAACCCGGCTGCAAGGAGCCGGGTGATCTTGTCACCGATTATCTTTCTCTTCTCCTCTGCGAACCGGCGCAGAGGTTGCTTGACCGGCTTGGCATCCGGACGCATGTGAAGTGAGTGCTCGGCGAACTCCCTCAGCACACCCGGCATGTCCTTGGGGGACCACGTGAAGATGTCCCGATTCTCACGGAGGAAGTGGACGAGCGCGCCTTCCTATTTGCTGTCCAAGCCGGCGCTAATGGTGATGAACTTGGTCGGATCGGAGGGGTCGAGCAGGATCCTCTTCGTCTCCTTTGCCGGCTGGAAGGCTCCTTCTCCAGCCGGCTTGCTGCTAGCCAGAATGTCCTGCTGGGCCATGGCCACATTGCGCATGATCACGCGCTTCTCCTCGGCTATGATGAGGGCCTCTGCCAGCTTGGAACCGGCTGAAGCACACTCCATCGACCGCCTGAAGCAGCCGGCAACGGTGATCACGCCGTGGGGTCCCGGCATCTTCGTCTTGAGGTAGGCGTAGTGGGGGATGGCCTTGAACTTGGCGAGGGCGGGGCGCCCGAGGAGAGCGTGGTAGGAGCTCGTCAGATTTACCACCTCGAACCAGATTGGTTCGCGGCGGAAGTTCTCCTCGGTCCCGAAGATGACGTCCAACTAGATTTTCCCCAGCGGGGCGCAGGCTGGCCCCGACAGTACGCCGTGGAACATTGTGGTAGTCGGGCGCAGGTCGCTTTCACGAATGCCCAGCTTCTCCAGCGAGGACTAGTAGAGGAGGTTGAGGCTGCTGCCTCCGTCGATGAGGACGCGCGAGAATCGGCAGGTGCGCGCGTTGGAAACGATGAGGGGGTCGAGCACCATGGCGTAGCCCTCGGGAGTCGGTAGATCCTTAGGCTGATCCGCCCGGCTCCAGGTGATGGGGGTTTCCGACCAGTTCAGGTACTGGGGGACCGGAGAGGCGATGGTATTGACCTCCTTGGAGCGTCGCCTGCGGCTGTGCTTGTCGTCCTGCTCCGTCTCGAAGATGTGGTAGGCGGCATGCGGCTGTGGGTAGCCGTTGTTGTTGTTGCCGCCGTTACCATCATTGCCGGCTCCCCTAGCCGGTGGTGGAGGTCCACCCGATGGGGGAGGCGGGGGACGAGGCTGGTTGCCGTGGTCCTTTAGCTGGCGGGTCCAGCTGCAGTTCCAGGTGGTGTGCGTAGCCGGCTTGAAGGGACCGCTATGCCACTTGCACGGGCCATCGAACATCTGGTCGAAGGTGAGCCGTGGCTTCTGCCTCCTTGTCTCATTAGCCGGCGTGTCGGGCGCGCCCTCCATAGTGTTGACCTGCCGCGCATGGTAGTGAGGCTTCTGCTGTCCGGCCTGGCGGTCCCCATGGAACCGGTTGTCGTTGCCGTGGCGCCTGGAGGATCCGGCTTCTCCAGCCGCATTGCTGGGCCGGTCGCGAGCCGGCTCCATGGGAGTCGGACTTCCGTCCGCGTTTACTCAGAGGGGCTTCTTCATGGTGGCATCCGTCGTGGCGTACTGGTCCGCAACCGTCATGAGCTCCGCCATGGTTTTCGGCTCGTCACATAGTAGCCGGTGGCGAAGCATGGTGCCCTCTCGGCAACCCTCGATGAAGAAACCGATGGCTTGGCTCTCCAGGATACCCTCGCAGGTGTTGCGCAGCTCCGTCCACTTGGCGAGGTACTTGCGGTCGGTCTCGTGGTCGCCCTGGACGCACAAGGCCAGGTCGCGCGGGCGCCCTGGGCGCTTGTACGTGCCGTTGAAGTTGCGAACGAACACCTTCTCGAAGTCAGGCCAGGCGTTGATGCTGTTGGGCGCGAGGCTATTGAGCCATGTCGTCGCCGACCCGGTTAGCATGAGGGGGACGTAGCGCATGGCTGTGCGCTTGTTCCCATGGGCGATGCCGATTGCCGTAGCGTAGTCGGTCAACTAGTCTTCCGGTTTCATGCTGCTGTCGTACTTGGGGGTGTCCCTGGGCAGGGAGAATTTATCCGGAAATAGCTCGTTCCGGATGCGGGGTCCGAAACAAACCGGGCCGGTCGAATCTTCCTCCTCCGTGACGTGCGCTTGAGCGAGGAGCTCGATGCGGTCGCGAGCATCCGGACAGTCCGGGTTGGGCGCTCCTACCCGACCCGATAGACGGGAATCGGCTGGTTTGGGCGCTCCGGCTGGCGGAGGGGGAGGGGGCGGGTTGCTGTTCACCGGCCGCTCCTGGCACGGCTGGCCCCTATTGCCAGAGTTGCGACGCCTACTGCGGGCCCTGGGTGGCTGAGGGGAGGACGCATGCTGGGTGTTGCGCGACGCGCCCCTGTTGTTGGCATGTAGCCTGCTCCCCTAGAGTAGCTAAGGTCTTCCTGCGTCTGCCGGTTAGCACCGGCCTGCTCGTCCGCGACGCGGAGGAGCTCCTGCACGCGAGCGTGCTGGCGGGCTCGCTCCTCGCCCTCCAGGCTGGGTAGTTCCTCTGCCGCGGCTCGCGCCGCGTGCAAGTTCTTGATGGGCGTGCTATAGGTGGGCCGTGTGAGGGCAGGCACGGGATCCGGTTCCCCGTCCTTTTCCAACCTACCGCCTAGCTCGCCGCCCCGACGTCGTACCTGGCCGCACCGGCTCGGCTCCGCGGTAGCCGGAGTGAGGTTGTGCGCGCGGTCGTACTCGCGCCGGGTGATCTCGAGTTGCTTGCGGGCTGCCGCTAGCTCCATGGCCTCATGGAGGAGGATCTGTCTCTCCATGCTGAAGTTGGCCTCCGCTTCCTCTGGGTTATCCCCGAGGTTAATCGGCTTCAGGAGCCGATCAATGGCATCCTCCACCGGGTTCCGAGGCTGCGGGGGAGCGGAAGTTCCGACCTCGTCCGTGCCTCGCTCCTGCGGCTGACGGGGATGGGAACTGGAACCGGCCATCATGACTTCTACGCCGCGAGACGCGGCGGAGGCGCTGCCGCCTAAGCATGGCAGCTCCGCGACAGAGACGATTTCCCTAGGGAAACGCTCCGGGACGGTGGCGACGTAAACGGGGAGGTGGCCGAATAGCAGGACGGTGCCGTTCGCTAGGAAGGAGGTTCCGGCGAAGTAGGAGGCGTTGTCGATGACGCATTCGAACTTGCCGAGCATGAGCACCAGGCCGGAGGCCACGCGCTCACCGGCTGAAGTGCGGGGTCCCGTGCGAAACGTGACTCCGGTCGAAGCCATCATGCCCCACGGTGGGCGCCAACTATCGTTGTATTGGGAACGACAGTACCTGAGGAGGTTAGATAGAGGTGTGGGGACTAGCAGGGAAGCTATCGACGGCGTCCGCAGGCGGGATTGGATACAAGAAAGCGTAGCGGGACACAAGAAGTACCTAGGTTCGGGGCCCTCGTGGTGAGGTAAAGCCCCTACTCCTGCCGGATCTGACTATGTGGAATACTCGAACTACAAGAGCTCCTCGAGCTGTATACGCTAGCTACTGCCTTAAATGCTGTAAGACCAACCCTTTCTACTGAGGCCTTGCCTCTCCTTATACAGGCAGAGAGGCAAAGGTCTCACTGGCTAGTCCGACTGGCGGCCCTACAGGCGGGGTCCCAACTAACTAGTCATCTACAGTGTCCAATATGGCTTGTCTCATCGGAGTACGAGCGGTATGGCCGCCGTAGGCATAGTGGACGCCGTGCGAGCCTGTCGTCAGCACATGCCACTGTTCCTGCGTCATCCCCGCAAAGTCTTCGGTATGGCCAGCTGGTTGCCAGTCTTGTCACCGTACAGGGCGTACCGTGCACTGATACACACGTCGTCCTGTCCCATTGATTGTGTCCGTCTACGTCGCCGTATCTGGCTGCCTCTTGCTGATCCGGCTACCGGGGGATAGCTGGCATGTCTTGCCCTGTCCGGCTGTATCTGGTCAGTCAGACACGATCCGACTGTCTTGTTTCCTATTCGGTTGGGGTACCCAGGGATCATCCCCCTGACACATAGCATGAAAGACAAGGTTCAACCAATAAGACAAAGAAACTATGATGCAACATGAAAAGGTACAAACAAAAGATTCATGAATAACAATGCTTTGCAAGACGTTTGTTTGTTTCACATAAAGAAAACATAGCATAATAGTATTCAGCTTGTCCCTCATAGAGTAGCAAATATAAATGCATAGGACACCTTCAAAGTTCATAAGAGTGACTAGATACAAATAGTTAAAAACAAGCAATATTAAGTTATGCATCAATCAACTAATCTTGGGACAATGCACATAGAACTAAGAATGGCCACTATGCTCTCAAAGTAAGTGCATAAAGGTAGAAGGTGGAGACTCAATATAATGGTGGAAGAAAGGTCCTTCATAGAAGGAAGTAGGGATTCAAGTCTCATAAAGAGCCTTCCAAAAATTATGGTACTTATAGCTTTCAGCTCTCATTGCCCCTATCATAAGCATCTTGAAGTGATTAAGGTTAAAGTGAAAAAACTATGGTGTACATGCTTGACGAAGTATAAGTTAGAAATCTCATGTCCCTTGTATACGAGGGCCGCTCCTCATGCTACTCAAGTTTAGTCACCGGTAAGTTCTTGTCATTGTAAGTACATGTGTATCATAGAGAACCGCCAACGGGGTACCCCTTGCCCGATGATACGGAAGAATCCCCATATCAAAATGACAAGGCAAGAAGACAACGAGCATCTCAGCAATCTTCTTATTTACCATGGGAATATGGTGCTTTTTTATCTCTTTCCTCTTTTCATAATCTCTTTTTTTCTCTTTTCTCTATTTTTCTCGATATAGGACTCTTTTTTTATAAGAAGAATGCTTCATAGACAGCTCATTATGGTTACACTGCAGGTTTCCACCATGTCAGCATGGATTAGACCACCGGCCCAGGCATTTCTCTAACACATATACATAACTCCATGGACTTACAAGCTCCCCTTTCATTTCACACCGACGACATCCATATACAAAAGAGCATGATATCAACTAGGTACAAGTACCAAGTGCAATGTTTAAAGCGTTCCCCATGAAAGCATGGTTCTGCTAATTCCCAACAAATAAGTGAAAGCATATACAACATAGACGACACAATGGTTCAAGTTTATTAAGGGCAAGAAAAGTAAAGTGTGCCATCAAGTTCGTGAAAGCTTTAATCACTAGTTTTCTCATAACAAGTTTAATTTGGAAGGTAAACAAAAGCATGAATATACTTGGAATAGCATAAGCTAGTAGGTAGGTATGGTGGACTCTTTGGAATAACTTGGTTTAGGGAGTTGGATGCATGAGTGGAACTCACACTTTGTTGTGGAGGCTAGCAAAAGACTGGGAGCGACAAACTAAGAGAGCAATAATAGCCATAATCATGCAGAGCAACAAAACATCATTGATCAAAGCATGAAGTGATACTACAAGTTGAAAACTAAAGGATCATCAAGGCTAAGGTGACTTTTGATAGTCATAACATGGTGTGAGCATGCGCCAAGTCAACCCAAATAAAGCATCAAAGGAGAATACCACTATACTATGCTTTAATATGCTAAAACAACGCATGATTCATCCAAGGCACATTAAGCAATCTCAATTGTTTATAACAAGTCATGCTACAACAAAGAATAGTAAGCATAAAGCCAAAAGAATATCAAGCATGGCATGACAAAGCATAGGCCACAGTCAAAAACCAGCTCTTTTTACCACATAAGCATGAACTTTCCTACTCTTTTCCAAACCAAACCAAACTATTTGCAAACCAATGTATGAAAGAGGGGGACCAACCAATTTATTCAGAAAACTAAGAAAACCAAAGCAAACGAAAACCAAAACGAAAAAGAAAAAGAAGACGCTCCAAGAAAAACACAACTGTGCAAGAAACAATAAAAATGAAGCGTTTGGAAGAAACCTAGGATTTTTATTGAGGAAGAAGGGGATGCCTTGGGCATCCCCAAGCTTTGACGCTTGTACGTCTTGGATATTTCTTGGGGTGACACGCGTGGCATCACCAAGCTTGATATTTAGTCCATTCTTCATCTCATTACTTATTCCTTCCATACACCTGAAATGTTTTTCTTCATACAAAACTTCACACAATATCATTAGCAACATTAGTGCACTTAAGATAAATAAGTCTTAAGGTTCAGTTCTAACACCAAATTAACTTCCATTAGAACACTAGCTACTGTAGCACTTCCTTCAAAAAGCTCAGTTCCCCAAAAGAACTCAAAAAGGAACCCACAAGAAGCAAATGTAGAAAATGGCAGAAATCTATCCAAATAGACCAGTAGGTAAAGACGAATTTTTAGAAGACCTTCTGTTGCTCACATCAAAAAGTGTTGAACTAACGAAAGTTAGATAACAACCTGGGTCAGAAGCACAAAACATTACAGATCAATCCGACATACATAGCTCTCTCACGAATTTTTACGGTGAAACACAGAAATCTGTTTCGGGACAGCAACTTTCCCAATCATTACTTCTCTCTCATTAGAGGTTACTCTTTGCAGAAATAGCAAATAAAAAGAATAAGGAGAGGTTATTACAGAGGTAATAACTTACAAGACTCATCTAAAACTTTTGCGTTATCTCCCACTAAGTACTTTTCTTTAACGCCTTTAAGTTAGGCATAAGAAGCAAAGAAAGAATCAAGTGTTCTCAAATGAAGAAGCATTAAGACCAAATTTTGTTTTCATAGGAGAAGCAAAAGAAATCCTTTTTCTCTTTTTAGGGAAGTGTTCTATACCTTTCTTGAGAGGTAGTTGATATTTAATGGTGCCTTATTTCATATCAATGATGGCACTAACAGTTCTAAGAAAAGGTCTTCCCAAAGTAATAGGACAAGAAGCATTGTATTCAACATCCAAAACATAGAAATTAATGGGGACATAGGAATCGTTGACCATAATAAGAACATCATTAAGACTCCCCATGAGTTTCTTTTTAACATTATCATCAAGTGGGACATTCAAATAGCAATCTTCAAGAGGAGGCAAATCAAGCATATCATAAATCCTTCTAGGCATAATAGAAACACTACTATCAAGATCACACAAAGCTTTGAAATCAAAGTCATTCACTTTCATATTAATGATGGGTTCCCAACCATCTTCTTGTTTTATAGGAATAGAAGCTTTATGTTTCATCTTTTCTTCTTTAATCTTTATGAGAGCATCAGTAATGTGTTTTGTAAAGGCCATGTTCATAGCACTAGCATTATGACTTTTAGCAATCTTTTGCAGGAACTTAATAACTTCAGAGATGTTGCAACCATCAAGATCAAAATCAAATTTATCATCTAAAGTAGTAGAACTATTAGTAGCCTCAACACTAGTGGTGGTAATAGTAGAAACACTAATGTTTCTAGCAATTTCATCTTCTCTTTCCCACTTAGCATGTAGTTCAGCTAATAGTCTAACATTTTCATCAATTCTTACTTGTATAGCATTAGTAGCTGCAAAGGGGTTGTCATTAGTTTCAGGTTTAGCAGCCATTTTATTCAAAGTAGTTTGAGCTTCAGCCAAAGATGCTATATTTCTTTTAGCATTAGAGAGTTTTTCCTCAATAGTTTTATTGAAGGCAGTTTGTTTACTAATAAACTCTTTAAGCATAACTTCAAGTTCATAGGGAGCACTCCTATTATTGTTGTCAGAATTTCCATAAGCATTACCATTGTTGGGAGGATATGGCTTATAATTGTTGCTACCAAAATTGTTCCTATAAGCGTTATTACCATAAGCATTGTTGCCAAAATTGTTGTTCCTTATGAAGTTCACATCAACTTGCTCTTCTTGAGCAACCAAAGAGGCTAAAGGAACATTATTTGGATCAATATGGGCTTTCCCATTAACAAGCATATACATAATAATATCAATCTTATCACTCAAGGAGGAGGTTTCCTCAACATAATTTACCTTCTTACCTTGTGGAGCTCTCTCAGTATGCCATTCAGAATAATTAACCATCATATTATCCAAAAGTTTTGTTGCAACACCCAAAGTGATGGTCATAAAGGTACCTCAAGCAACAGAAACCAATATGTTCCTTGAAGAATAGTTCAATCCTGCATAAAAAGTTTGGATGATCATCCAAGCAGTCAGTCCATGAGTGGGACAATTCTTTACCAAAGATTTCATTCTTTCCAAAGCTTGAGCAACATACTCATTATCAAGTTGTTTAAACTTCATTATTTCACTTCTCATGGATATAATCTTACCAGGAGAATAGTATTTTCCAATAAAAGCATCTTTGCATTTAGTCCAAGAATCAATACTATTCCTAGTTAAGGAATTCAACCATTCTTTAGCTTTTCCTCTCAAAGAGAAAGGAAACAATTTCAGTTTAATAATATCACCATCTATATCCCTTTGCTTTTGCATCTCACAAAATTCAACAAAGTTATTTAGATGGGAAGCAGCATCTTCATTACCAATACCAGAAAATTGTTCTCTCATAACAAGATTGCACAAACCAGGTTTTGTCTCAAAGAAAGTATCTTCAGGCACAGGTGGAGCAATAGGTGTGCTCATAAAATCATTGTTGTTGGTTCTAGTGAAGTCACACAACTTAGTGTTTTCAAGGGTAGTCATTTTTGTGTTTTTGATAAAGAAAAGCAAACTAGTAAAACTAAGTTTTTTGTGTGTTTTTGATAAAGAAACAAGCAAACACAACAAAAAGAAACTAAGCCAAACAAAAATAACAAAGTAAAGAGATTGGTTATGAGGGACTCCCCTTGTGAAGATGTCCTTGACTCCCCGGCAACGGCGCTAGAAAAATGCTTGATGGCTTAGTGTCGGCGCCAAAAAAATGTTGGTGCGGTGTTGATGTAGAGCTCGTTGGGAACCTCTAGAGGAAGGTATGATGAGCACAACAACAAGTTTCCCTCAGTTATGAAACCAAGGTTTAATCGAACCAGTAGGAGCAAGGAAACACCCCAAAGGTGTTGCTAGCTAAGCCTTGGCAGGGCGCACTACCTGTGCTACTAGCAACGTGGAGACCTGCACAACACAACCACAAAACTTGTCCCCAACTTGCGATGAGGTTGTCAATCTCATCGTGTTTTGCGGAAAAAAAGGATTAAACGTATCGAATGGAAGGAACTAAAAGTTTGCAGAAAGTAAACACAAAGCAGTAAAAGATTGTAGATTGTATATAAAGAAAGAGGACTGAGATCCATAGTTCACTAGAGGTGGCTCTCCTTAAGATAGATAACATGCTGGGTGAACAAATTACAGCGGGGCAATTGACAAACATTGAGAAAGAAATACATGCATATACTAATCATCTTGACTCCTTTCTAACTTGATTGGGCATTACAACATTATACATAGACCGCCATCCAACTACATCTATGACTAATAATCCACCTTCAGGTTATCATCTGAACCCCCTCCAGTATTAATTTGCAAGCAACAGATTATTGCTTTACGAATTGCGTGTAATGTAAACAATACGATTGTTCTATGAACAAAGGATTGTTGTTTTCTCCCTAGTAGCAACAGCACATCTAGTACCTTAGAGATTTCTCTCACTTCCCCAGATTACTAGAGGCATGAACCAACTATTGAGCATAAATACTAACTCTTGGAGTTGCTAGCATCTACTTGGCCAAGATAGCTACTAACAACGGAAAGCATGCAAGATCACAAATAACAAAGACATGATAGAATCAATAATCAATCTGAAATAGCATCTCAATATCCATCGGATCCCCGCAAACACAACATGCAGAATTACAAATAGATGATCTTGATCGTGAATGGAGCTCAAAAGATCTAAACATGAAAGCACAAAGGAGGAGAACCAGCCATCTAGCTACTACATGGATCCGTAGTCCAAGGATGAACTACTCACACATCACACCAGAGGCTTGCATGGTGATGAAGAAGGCCTCCAGGGTGAATTCCCCTCTCCGGCAGGGTGCCGGGAAGAGCTTCAGATCCCTCCCGATCTAGGGATGGAGATGACAACGGCTACAGACTCTTTCGTGGATTTTTGATCGAGCCCTTAGGGTTTTTGTCCCGAGGGCATCTTATAGGAGGAAGGAGAGGCCGAGGGGGTGCTCGGGTCGGCGAGACCACCCCCTGGCGCGGGCCAGGCTTGGCCGCACGGCTAGGTGGTGTGGCTGGCCCCCAGCCCTTCTCCGTCTCATATTATGGCATCTGATGACTACCGGAAAAATAGGCACTTTGGCTTTTGTCCCATCCAATTCCGAGAATATTCATTTTCTGACGTTCCTAGAACCAAAAACAGCAGAAAACAGGCAGCTGGCACTTTGGCTCTTGTTAATAGGTTAGTCCAAGAAATCATATGAAAAGTACTCCAAAGTGTGGACAAAACACAAAAAAGTGAATAAACCAAGCTTGGAACATCAAAAATTATAGATACATTTGCAATGTATCAGCCCACACCATGGCCAGGCATGCCCCTGGGCTGGCCACGCCACCAGGTGGTGTGCCTGCCTGGTGGTCCCCCCTGGTACTCTCCATGCACTTCTCTGCCCCTTTTTCACGAAAAAATTTAATATGAATTTTCTGGAATTTTTGGAGACACTTTATGTTTGAGCAATTTTCACGGATAGATGAATCATTTTCTGACAGAAAGATATTTTTCGAAAGATGCAAAAGCAAAACAAAGAGAAAACTTTAGAAGCTCTAAGACACTCTAATATGCAAGCAACTAACAACAGAAAAGTAAACTAAACGAAAAGAAAAACTAAAATGGACAAAATAAAAGTAAGCGAAGATAATCATGGTGAAAACATTGTTTTGTTCATTAAAATACCTTTATTAACAAGGTTGATCAGGTCTTGTTACCAAAAAAATTTTATATGAAACAAAACTTTGTATTACACTAATGATTATGTTACCTCGACCTTGATAGCAATGGTCCCAATCATAATAGTTTCATATTTTTCTCTTGGTATGGGACAATATATTTCTCCAACTTGAATGCCCTCAACATGTTCAATTGAATTTAAACCATAATTCCTAACAATATTCTTGGGGAAATAGACAGTATGCTCCTTGTCATTAACATTAAAATTCACCTTTCCTTGATTACAATTAATAACAGCTTCTGCAGTATTAAGAAAAGGTCTCCCAAGAATAATAGACATATTGTCATCCTCGGGCATTTCAAGCACAACAAAATCAGTTAATATCAAGCAAATATGAGGCACTTGAACATGTACATCCTCACATATACCAACAAGAATAGTAGTAGATTTATCAGCCATTTGCAAAGATATATCAGTTGGTATTAGTTTTTCCAATTGAAGTCTCTTATAGAGAGAAAAAGGCATAACACTAACTCCTACTCCCAAATCACACAAAGCAGTTCTAACATAACTATTTTTAATAGAGCATAGAATAGTTGGAATCCCTGGGTCTCCAAGTTTCTTTGAAACTTTACCATTAAAGGAATAATTAGCAAGCAAAGTGGAAATTTCTTCATTAGGGATCTTCCTTTTACTTGAAACAATATCCTTCATATACTTTGAATAAGGAGGCAGTTTAATAGCATCAGTCAAAGTAATTTGCAACGATTTCATCCACTAACAAAACTTGTTATAGTGTTCATCTTCCTTTGACTCGTGTTTCTTATCACGGAAAGGCATAGGTTTTTGGACCCAAGGCTCTCTTTCACTACCATGTTTCTTAGCAACAATATCTTCTTTAGTGTATTTAGTATTCTTAGTCTGCCTTTCAGGTTCTTCTTCAACTTTTTCTTTATTAGGAGCATCATTTTCTTCATTACCACTTTCTTTTTCAGCATCAGAGACAGATATACTATTAGGATCTTTAGCAGGTTTAGAAGGTTCTACAATACTTTTATGTTTTTTTCTTAGGAGTAGTACCACTATTTTCAGCTTGTTGAGAATCCTGCTCAATTCTTTTAGGATACCCCTCGGGATATAGAGGATCCTGGGTAGCAGCACCACTTCTAGTTCTAATTTCATAAGCATGTTTTTCTTTAGCAACATTAACTAGCAAGTCTTTTTGTACTTTAATAAGCTGATCAATTTTAGTTTGAACCATTTGAAAATGTTTAACAAGCATTTTAACATCATTATAGGTTCTTTCCACAATATCTTTTAACTCAACAATAGCTCTAGAGTTTTCCAATAGATGATTTTGCACTCTTTTATTAAAATTATCTTGCTTAACAATAAAAATATCAAATTCTTCTAAGCACTGATCAGGAGGTTTAGAGTAAGGGATATCACCTTCATCAAAATGTTGGAGAGAGTGTACCTCAATAGTGGATGAGTGGGGGATTGGCTTACATAATTCTTCTATAGGAGGTAAATTCTTGATGTCTGCAGCTTTAATTCCCTTCTCCTTAAGACATTTCTTAGCTTCCTTCATCACTTCATCATTTAGTTCAATAACTCCCCTCTTCTTTGATGTTGGTATAAGCGCAGGAATAGTCGGTTCAGGTATAGTTGTCTCAGGCATAGCTGGTCCAGCAGGAGTCCAGTCTTCATAATTCCTGCTTATTTTAGCCATTAATTCCTCAGCTTCCTTGGGAGTCCTATTCCTAAAAACACAATCAGCACAACTATCTAGGTATGTCCTAGATTCTTCAATTAGTCCATTATAAAATATATCAAGAAGCTCATTCTTAGGTAATGGACATCCAGCTTGTGCATGAATCAAAGCACAAAACCTTGCCCATGATTCAGGCAATATCTCTTTTTCTCCCTGTTTAAAATCAAAAAGTTCCTGCAAAATAGCATGTCTAGCACTAGGTCAAAAATATTTCTGAAGGAAGGTACTAATCAAGCAATCAGGGCTATCAATAGATCCAGGAGGTAAATTATTAAACCAAGTTTTAGCTTCTTTTTTCAACAAAAAAGGGAATTTTTTAGCAAAGTAAGTGCACATCTTAATATCTTCAGAAAATAGGCCACTCATGGTAGAAATCTCAGTCATATGTGCTACCGCACTTTCATTCTTAGTCCCACAAAAAGGTTCTTTCTCAACAATAGCTATGTAAGATAGATCAAGAGAGAAATCATAATCCTTATCTTTAATGTTTATGGGAGATGCAGCAAACTTAGCATTAGGAGACAATTTGGGTTTTATAGTACGCCTCTCAAGGAGACTCTTAATAGCACTCCTATCACGTGTGTTTTGACATTCTTTAATAAATTCATTAGTCATTTCTATATATCCGTCTTCAATATCATAACTCTCTCTAGACTCAGGTGAACTAACATGTGTAGTAGCGTCTTCATTAGGAATTTCAGTATTTCCACCTATAGTTCTAGCAATCGTAGCATCTAGGAAAGGACCTAATGAACCACTTTTATCAGGCATAGTAGAAACAACATCATAAGTATCAGAAGTTTCAGATTCAGCAGTAGTAGTAGTAGTATGTGTAACATGTTTATGTGGTGGTGTAACTAGCTTACTCGTAATGGATGGTGAATCAAGAGCAACAGAAGTGTTCAGAACCATACCTCTTCTTGTAGTGGATAGTAATATAGGAACTTTTCCATCACGAGACTTACCCATGATGAATGGAGGGCAGCGAACATTAGTGATTCCATGTTAACTTGATAAATAGAGCTATGCTCCCCGACAACGGTGCTAGAAAATAGTCTTGATGACCCACAAGTATAGGGGGTGTATCGCAGTATTTTCGAGGGAAGTGAAACCCAATTTATTGATTCAACACAAGGGGAGCCAAAGAATATTTATAAGCCTTAACAACTGAGTGGTCAATTTAGCTGCACCTGGAAACAATCTTTCTCACAGCAGTTTATCAGTAGCAATAGTTTTGTAGTAGCAACAGTAAAGTAATAGCAGTAGTAAAAGTAAAGACAGTAGTAACAATTGCAGTAAACAGTAGGATTAAAGCGCGGTAGGCATAGGGATGGATGGACGGGCGTTGCATGGATAAGACAATTCATATGGCAATCAAGACATAGGGCATTTGCAGATAAATAAGATAAAGCATCCAAGTACTAAATAATCATAGGCATGTGTTCCATATATAGTCATACATGCTCGCAATGAGAACTTGCACAACATCTTTTGTCCTGCCAGCTTGTTTACAGCGGGGCCTCAAGGGAACTACTGGCAATTAAGGTGCTCCTTTTAATAGAGCACCGGAGCAAAGCATTAACACTCTGTGAACATATGTGATCCTCACATCAAAGCCATTCCCTCCGGTTATCCCAATTTCTGTCCCTTCAGGGCCTTTGGTTCCAGACAACAATATGTGTATACAACTTACAGGTAAGACCATAAACAATACTATCATAATGAATCAATAACATATTTAGATCTAAAATCATGGCACTCGGGCCCTAGTGACAAGCATTAAGCATAACAAGTTGCAACAAAGTCAAAAAGCACTAATAATAGATACTAGGCACCATGCCCTAACAATCTGATGCCATTACATGAACGATCTCATCCAATCCCTACCATCCCCATAGCCTACAGCGAGGGATTACTCACTCATAGATGGGGGAAACATGGATGGTCGATGGTGAAGCAATGGTGATGATGATCCCGATGATCTCCTCCAATTCCCCATCCCGACAGGGTGCCAGAACGGAGTTTCTGGTTCCGAATCGCGGTATCTGGTGGTGGCGGTGCAACGGAACTCTTTTTGGAAAAACGTCGAAGCCCCCTTGGTTTTTAGGTCAAGAGGCAACTTATAGGCGAAGATGGAGGCCGAGGGGGCTGCCGAGGTGGCCACACCACCCCCAGGAGCGGCCTAGCCTGACCCGCGTGGCCAGGTGGTGTGGGCCCCTCGTGGCCCTACTCCGTCTCGTCTTCTGGCTCCGTGAGTCTTCTTGTGAAATAGGATTTTTGGCATATTTTCTAGGATTTTTCCTGATAGTTGATTTTCTGCACAAAAACTAGACACCAAGGTAATTCTGCTGAAAACAGCGTCAGTCCATGTTAGTTGTATCCAAATCACACAAGTTTAGAGGAAAAACAATAGCAAAAGTGTTCGGGAAAGTAGATACGTTTTGGACGTATCAACGAACCTACTCTGCCCCGCTCTCCTCCCCATCCCGAGTCGGAACTCACCCTCACCATGGCCACACCCATGGCATGGTGCGGGGACAAGAATTGGTTCCTGGTGAGATCTGTCATTGTGTCGACCGTGCTCGGTCCTATTTTCCTCCTCCAGAATCCGAGCTCACTGTCGCCGTGGTCGCACGCACACCAATTCTGCCACCTCTGTCGAGGTATCTGTGGTAGCTCAAGTTCTGCCATGTTGAACCTGTAAGCGAATTCAGAGCTGGGAGGCGGCAACCCGTTGTTGAACCTGTAAGGAATTTGCTAAAGACTGCATGCCGCTCCAAGGTCTTCGGCTGATGCCTTCGGCTTCTGCCAACATCCACCACCGATGTGAGATCATTTAGTTACTTCAATACAAAATTTTGACCAATTTAACTTGTTGATGTATTCTTTGACAATTATAATATAATCGAGTAGTAGAAATATTTTGTAGTGTGTATGAGCATGATCACTAATATAATTGAACACTAGAAATTTTAAGGCACTCCATATAAAGGAGTAGATTAATACATATAGAAGGTTCACCAGAGACACCACGCAGATATATTGTCTTACATGCCAAACACAGGTAATAATAATTAACTAAGAAAAAAGAAAAGCAGGGGCAACCGTAGGAGGCCGGGACACGGAGATGCCTAGCAGGGCAGGGGCATTAGTAGGAGGCAGGGACAGCCTAGTCGAGGGGATACAGGCTAGTACTGACATAATCCTGGAGGAATTTGCCGAAGGCTGCGTGTCGCGCCAAGGCAATCGGCCTATTGCTTCTGCCTCCACCTCTGGCAATGCCCACCGTGTGCTGGATCATGCTTTTGAGGTCCACATTGATTGCTCTACCACTGAATGGGCAAAACAGTCTCCCCCTACGATAGAAACGGATTAGCCCACACCATAACCGCCTCATCACGTAGCGGCTCTTTTTGTCCATGGATTCCTTGCTATCGTCCACGTCATCATCATCCTCCTGTTGATTTTTAAGAACATAACTTAGAACTCATACATATGATTGAATTGTATTACAACTCAAGAATTGACAACATGTATATGTAAGACAATATATCCGTGGATATCAAAGAGAAGGCATATCAGCAATAGTTTGATCAGTTCATATATCGTTTCATCTCAACACAATGACAATTAATTGCATCAGAGTGTATGTAGAATAAATCTAGGGGCCTCATAAGTTTCTTTAGGGATAAATCAGAGTGTATATAGAATAAACCAAGTAACAATTGCACAACCTATAATGTTCTTATACATCTCCCTAGGTTCGCTAACTCATCCCTGAAAAAATCTGACACAAATGTGTCTACCTCTCTTTTGGGGCAAATTTGAATCATTGGCCAAGAAATTGAAATGTAATCGTACAAAACAATATTCAGGGATATACATAGTCAGGCACAAAAGCAAGCCTAAATATTGTAATTATAAATAAAAAACCAAACAGTTAACTTCAGGTACATGTTAAAAATTCTTATGATCAAAACCATTCATTTACATATGCATCATACAAATCATTCAAAGATCGGAAACAAATCAAGGATCATATATGTAGTTCCATATGCGAATAAATCAAGGGCCTCATAATTTCTTTCGGAGATGGAGTTGGAGAACCAAAATACCAACATCACAACCTATATTGTTTGTGTGCATTGCTGCCTCAGGTTCACCAACCCATCCCTAAAGCACGACACCATCATACGTGTCTCCCCTTGAACTCTTTTGGGGGAAATTTCAATCATCGGCCTCAGTGACAAACTGAAATGTAATTCTTATACACTATGAATGCATGAAATAGATAATTCAAATATCATAGTTTTATGAATGTAGAATAAAGATTGCAGCCTCATAAGTTTCTTCAGGGATGGCGTAAGCGAACCAAGTAACAATTGCACAACTTATATTGATCTTGTAAATGGCCCGAGGTTCGCTAACTCATCCCTGAAAAAATCTGACACCAATGTGTTTGCCTCTCTTTTGGGGCAAATTTGAATCATTGGCCACAATAAGAAATTGTAACGTAATCGTACAAAACAATATTCAGGGATATACATCTGCATCATACGACTCATTCAAAGATCAGAAACAATACAAAGATTATATATAGGTTCCATATGAGAATAAATTAAGGGCCTCATTTTTTTAGAGATGGAGTTTGAGAACCAAAATACCAACAGCACAACCTATATTGTTTATGTACATTGCTGCCTCAGGTTCACTAACCATCCCTAAGAAAATGACACCATCAGATGCCCTTGCACTATTTTGGGGAAAAATTGAATCATTGGGCTCAGTAAGGAATATAAATGTAATGTTATAGGCATGTTGTGTACCGAAATCAACACTCAACTAGCAAACTCAACTAGATGGCAGATGAGAAGATTGGGGTTTTGTGACTAGACAAATTGGGGTTTTGTGACTAGATGGGAAATGCATGAATCAACCGTTCGAACCATATATATACTACCCTACTTCAAGGGCAAAAGAATCTATACACGATTGAGAAAATCCTATGTATGAACGATGAAATCTGCGGCTGCGACTAGATAAGCTAGCAATCTAGTACCTCAGACTCCTCATCAGGGACCTCCTCCTCGAACTCGTCATTCTTTGCAATTGCGTCGAAGATTTCTTGGACGGCGATGGGGTCGTTGATGTAGAGCACCGGATTGCCTCCGCCTGCTGCCTACCCCCCATACAGATGTGCCGCTAGCACCACGACATTGTCGGCCACGACATTGTCAGCCACCTCCTGCTCCGTGGCGATGGCTACTAGCTAGACGGATGAGCTCGAACCCTCGATGGCGCGGCGGCGAGCGGTGTTTGTGCCCGGAGAAGACGCCTCCGCCTGCTTGGCAATGACCGAGCCATCTGCTGTTGGGCCTTCAACTGGCTTCACCTCCGGCTTGTCTCCATGCATACGCTTCATAGCGCACCTAGGGAAGGAGGTGGTGCAAGCGAAGGACCTTCGGCGCGCGCGGTAGGTGCAGATTGGGGTTTTGGGACTAGAAAGATTGAGGAAAATGACATGAGCACATAGAAGAAGAAGGCCGAGCGGGTTTATGAACACTGGACCGTTCATAGTCGTCGAGTGGACACGTGTGGTGGGAGGGGGCATGGGGCTACCACGATCTCCACCTTTTTTTGGATTCCCTTGTTTTTGAAACAACCACGATCTCCACTTTAGAACTGCATTGAAAACACGCTCATGGCAGACCTCGATTCCATGGCATGTAAGTGGCGCGAAACCAATTTCTAGCAACATTAGATCTACTCGAGGGGGCCCCTTAACTCATGGAAGTTACTTGCGGTAGGGCCCAGTTGGAAGTGAGATTGAGAGCACTGTGTAAAAATGGGATATGTCTTATTAAAATCAAGTGGCAATAAATTACAGCGTCCCATCGACAACCGTGCACTCGATGACCCTGTTGCCCTGTGCATGTGTTGTAGTAGCAGTAGTAGCCTTTGCAGACTAGATTAAACATGACATGACCACTCGACGACTTTTTCCATGACCACTCGACGACGTGTGCAACGATGCTCGTTGGATCACACATGATTAATGGTTGGTGCGCACGATCCGCGTGACAACTGTGATAACCAATTAGGGCATAGCAGACAAAGTGAGCACATGTTTGGGCTTCTACGAAAGAGAGAGAGAGAGAGAGAGAGAGAGAGAGAGAGAGAGAGAGAGAGAGGGCAAAACTGAGTAGTATCAAAAAAACAAGGGAAAAACTGAGTAGTATAAAACTGTAAAGTGAGTGTCTTGTACAATGAAATACATTGTGGCATACATCAAATTATTCCAAGATAGATCCACTAGAGTTCATTGGATGTGTGTTCTTCTCATAAACCACATATGGATCCACCAGAGTCATTGCATGTGTCGTATTGTCACAAACCACACATGGATCCACTAGTGTCATTGCATGTGTGTTCTTTTCACAAACCACAACTAGATTCATTGCATGTGTGTTCTTTTCACAAACCACATATGAATCCACCAGTGTCATTGCATGTGTGTTCTTTTCACAAACCACAACTAGAGTCACTGTATGTCTGTTCTTTTCGCAAACCACATATGGATCCACCAGAGTTCATTGCATGTGTGTTCTTTTCACAAACCACATATGGATCTACCAACGTCTGATATGTTGCTAACATATCCATAATTTTTGATGTTCCATGCTTGGTTTTATCTACTTTCTTATGTGTTTGTCCACACTTTGGAGTACTTTCTATACACTTTTCTTGGACTAACCTATTAACAAGAGCCAAATTCAGTTTTTCACCGAGGGACACAAGGAGCCAGAGTACGAGATGGAGAGGGGCCAAGGGGCTGCCACACCACGTGGTCGCGTGGCCCAGCCTGGCCCGTGCAAGGGGGTGGTCTGGCCGCCTCCGGCACCCCCTCGACCTCCCCTTTCACCTATAAGATGCCTCTGATATAAAAACCCTAGGTACCCGATCAAAAATCCACGAAAGAGTCTGTAGACACCGTCATCTCCATCCCTAGATTGGGAGGGATCTGAAGTTCTTCCCGGCACCCTACCGGAGGGGAGAATTCACCCTAGAGGCCTTCTTCATCATCATGCAAGCCTTCGGTGTGATGCGTGAGTAGTTCATCTCTTGACTACGGGTCCATGTAGTAGCTAGATGGCTGGTTCTTCTCCTTTGTGCTATCATGTTTAGATCTTGTGAGCTAGGTTCATCATCAAGATCATCTATTTGTAATTCCTACATGTTGTGTTTGCGGGGATCCGATGGATATTGAGATGCTATTTTAGATTGATTATTAATTCTATCATATCTTTGTTATTTGTGATCTTCCCTACGTTCCGTTGTTAGTAGCTATCTTGGCCAAGTAGATGCTAGCAACTCCAAGAGTTAGTATTTATGCTCGATAGTGGGTTCATGCCTCTAGTAATCCGGGGAAGTGACAGAAATCTCTAAGGTACTAGATGTGTTGTTGCTACTAGGGAGAAAACAACAATCCTTTGTTCATAGAACAATCGTATTGTTTACTTTACACACAATATGTAATTTAATTATCTGTTGCTTGCAACTTAAACTGGAGGGGGTTCGGATGATAACCTGAAGGTGGATTATTAGTCATAGATGAAGTTGGATTACGGTCTATGTATAATTTTGTAATGCCCAATCAAATCTCAAAGGAGTCAAGATGAGTAGTATATGCTTGATTGCTTTCTCGATGTTTGTCAATTGCCCCGCTGTAATTTGTTCACCCAACATGTCATCTATCTTAAGGAGAGCCACCACTAGTGAACAATGGACCCCGGTCCTTTCTTTTATCATCAATCTACAATCAACTGTTTACTGCTTTCTATTTACTTTCTGCAAATTATTACTTTCTTCCACACAATACGTTTAATCCTTTGTTTTCAGCAAAACCGGTAAGATTGACAACCTCACTGTAAGTTAGGGGCAAAGTTCTGTGGTTGTGTTGTGCAGGTTTCCACGTTGCTACTGGCGCCGGTAGTGCGCCCTGCCAAAGTCCAGCTAGTAACACCTTGGAGGTGTTTCCTTGCTCCTACTGGTTCGATTAAACCTTAGTTTCATAACTGAGGGAAAACTTACTACTGTACTCATCATACCTTCCTCTTGGGGTTCCCCCAATGAGCTCGTTAATTCACGAGTCAGCAAGTACTTTTTCTGGTGCCGTTGCCGGGGAGTCAAGGACATCTTCACAAGGGGAGTCCCTCATAACCAATCTCTTTACTTTGTTGTTTTTGTTTTGCTTAGTTTTTTTTGCTTTGTTTCTTGTTTCTTTATCAAAAACACAAAAAATTAGGTTTACAAGTTTGCTTTCTTTATTAAAAAACAAAAAAATTAAGTCTTTCTATAGTTGTTACCTCTTTGTTAGCTCACCATGTTGATCCCTAAATTCACTTTGAAAGACCTTTCAATAGGTAGTGGCTCTATAATTGGAAAATATAATATTGAAGAATTCTTTAATCATGTTAGTAAACATAAGGATGTTGAGGATAGATCCCTTGCAGAACTTGCTCCAAACTATGCAATTGCTGCAGCTTCTTTAATTCACATGTTGGAAGCTAGGTTTGTGAACCTTAACCCCTTAATGCAAGTAATGTTTCTTAAACTTAAAGAAATCAAGGACCTTAAAAAGAGAGATTTTATTCTAGAAACTTTGCTTAAGGAATTCTATGATGTTGCTAAGGAAGCTAGAAAAGTCTTTGAATGTTTTAATATGCTAGGCTCATGCATAGATGTTATTGGTACACGAGAAAAGATGAACAAAACTGAATCTAATGGGGAGGAAATTAAGATACCAATACCTTTCAAACTAGTAGCAATGCATGAAGCCATAAAACAGAATCTTGGTTGGATTGTTCCCGAAAACCAGTTTGATGAAAATAGTGAACCCAAGAGCGTTGAGAGAGGATCCTATAGAACTTATTTGGGTGAGATACCTTGCCTTGTTGAAGATATTTCTGGTATTGCTCTTAATGCTTCTTCATTTGAGAACACTTGGTCCGTTTTCTTGCTTCTTATGCCTAACTTAAAGGCGTGAAAGAAAAGTACTTATTGGGAGATAACCCAAAAGTTTTAGATGAGTCTCGGAAGTTATTAATTCAGTAATTACTTCAGTAATAACCACTAATTATCCTTTTTATTTGCTTTTTGTGCCAAGAGTAACCTCTAATGAGAGAGATGTAATGATTGGGAAAGTTGCTGTCCCGAAACAGATTTTTGTGCTTCACCGTAAAAATTCGTGTAAAATCTCTGTATGTCGTTTTGAAGCGTGAATTTTTGTGCTTCTGCCCCAGGTTGTTATCTAACTTTAGTTAGTACAACACTTTTCGATCTGAGAACCATAAGGTCTTTAGAAAAAAATTGTTTTTACCTGCTGGTCTGTTTTGACAGATTTCTGCCATTATTTGCATTTGCTTCTTGTTGGTTCCTTTTTGAGTTCTTTTGGGGAATTGAGCTTTCTGAGGGAAGTGCTACAGTATCTTGTGTTTTAATAGAAATTTTATTGGTGTTGTAACTGAACCTAAAGACTTATTATCTTGAGTGCACTAATATTGCTAATAAAGATTGTGTGAAGTTTTGTATGAAGGAAAAAGTTCAGGTGTATGGAAGGAATGAGTAATGAGATGAAGGTTGGACTAAAGCTCAAGCTTGGGGATGCCACGCGTGTCACCCCCAGAAATATCCAATAAGTACAAGCGTCAAAGCTTGGTGATGCCCAAGGCATCCCCTTCTTCATCAATAAAAATCCCAGGTTTCTTCCAAACACTTCATTTTTATTGTTTCATGCACAGTTATGTTGTTCTTGGAGCGTCTTCTTTTTCTTTTTTGTATTGGTTTTAGTTTGCTTGGTTTGCTTAGTTTTCTGAATAAATTGGTTGGACCCCCACTTTCATGCATTGGTTTTCAAATAGTTTGGTTTGGATTGGAAAAAGAGTAGGAAAGTTCATGCTTAAGTGGTAAAAGGAGATTGTCTTTGACTGTGGCCTATGCTTTGTCATGCCATGCTTGATATTTGTTTTGGCTTTATGCTTAGTATTCTTTGCTGTAGCATTACATGTTATAAACAGTTGAGATTGCTTGATGTGCCTTGGAAGAATCATGTGTTGTTTTATCATATTAAAGCATAGTATTGTGGTATTCTCCTTTGATGCTTTATTTGGGTTGACTTGGTGATGACCGACAAGTACAATATTTTCGATAAGTAAGAGTGTCGAACCCAACGAGGAGCAGAAGGTGCTGGCTAGTGGTATGGATCAGGAATTCTCTACAAATACTTGGCAAACGGATTTTTAGGGGTTTTTGATAATTCAAGTAAATAAAGTACGAGTAAACAAAAGACAGTAGGAATAAATGCAGCAAGTGGCCCAATCCTTTATGCAGCAAAGGACAAGCCGGTTGTATTACTTAATATGACCAAACGTTCTCGAGGACACATGGGAAGACTTTCAAGTGCTTTCGCTTCATATAGTTGATTAATCTTCTTTAGCTTGCTAAGTGTTGTGTGGGTGAACCTGTGCTAATGTACCGACCTTCCTAGGACTAATACATACTTGTGATTATACCCCTTGCAAACATCCGTAAGTACAAGAAAGTAATTAAGGTAGAAACCTAACCACAACTTTAAACTCTAAGACCCTTACATCCCTTGTGCAATGGTTTCCTAACGGGGGTTCAGGTTTCTGTCACTCCGGCAACCCCTACGATTAGTAGCCAAATACACAAGGCATTCCCCTAGGCCCATATAGGTGAAGTGTCATGTAGTCGACATTCACATGACACCACTAGAAGAAGTACACCACAACATAAATATCAAACTATTGAATCTTTCTCAACACAACTCCACTACTAACAACATGACTTCTCCCAAGTCATTAAGAACAAAATGAACTACTCACAAGACATCATATGGATCATGATCAAAGATGGAATAATGATGTATAACAATCTGAACATAAAAAATAATTCAATGGTTCACCCAATAGCATGAACTACAAAGAGTAATCAACACCGGGAAAGTTTCCCCTAAGAACTATGCAAGATTCAACCCAATTATTACAGCAATATGGAGATGGTTGATGTCTACGCACTTCTATTCTTGTAGACAGTTGTTGGGCCTCCAAGTGCAGAGGTTTGTAGAACAACAACAAGTTTTCCCTTAAGTGGATCACCCATGGTTTATCGAACTCAGGGAGGAAGTGGTCAAAGGTATTCCCTCTCAAGCAACCCTGCAATCAAGATACAAGAAGTCTCTTGTGTCCCCAACACACCCAATACACTTGTCAGGTGTATAGGTGCACTAGTTGGGTGAAGAGATAGTAAAATACAAGTGCTATGGATAATTATAAGTGGTAACGGTGATAGAAAATAACTTGATGGCGTGGAAGAGACTAAAGGAAAACTGAAATAAAGATGGAAGCAAGCAAACATGTAACAAATCTAAATGCAAATGGTGTATCAATGCTTAGAAACAAGGCCTAGGGATCATACTTTCACTAGTGAACACTCTCTCATAAATATATTCTTCTTTATGATACTACGTTGAACTACTCTCCGGTTGGACACTCTAATTGATGGTAGGTCTATAACAGCACACCTCAAAACCCCACACTGTCACCTTGAGTACTAGATGAGTCCAACAAACACCACAATTTCATAAAGATATCCAACTCCAAATATAACTCATAACAAGTATTTGTAATCTCTAGCCTAAGTGCCACCATGGTGAGGACGTTGTCACTTTCACACACATGGGGAGAGCAGAGATTCACTAAAGCACTTGAGTAGCAGAATAGATCTATAGATTACAAGCTCATGATCTCAATCAGATCATGCATAGAGAGAGAGATGAACACATAGCTACCGCTAGAACCCTTAGCCTCGAGAGAGAACTACTCCCTCCTCATCATGGGAATCAGCAATGGTGATGGAGATGGTGGTGGAGATCGATAGAGATGGCTCCGGGGGCACTTCCCCGTCCCGACAGGGTGCCGCAACAGAGACTTTCTGTCCCCCCGAATCTCCCCTTCGGTGGCGGCGGCGCTGCGAAACTTTTCGTGGATTTCTGATTGATGACTTAGGGTTTTGGTATCGGGAGGCTCTTATAGGCGAAGGAGGCAAGGTCGGTGGCCAGCCAGGGGCTCCACACCATGCTCTGGCGCGGCCTGGGCTGGCCCGCGCCAAGGGGGGTGTGGCCACCCTGTGGGCGCTCTCCGACTCTCCTTCTGGCTCCGTGAGTCTTCCGGGAAAATAGTAACTTTGGCTTTTTTTCCCATCCAATTCCGAGAATATTCATTTTCTGACTTTCTGGAACCAAAAACAGCAGAAAACAGGCAACTGGCACTGTGGCTCTTGTTAATAGGTTAGTCCAAGAAATCATATGAAAAGTACTCCAAAGTGTAGACAAAACATAGGAAAGTAGATAAAACCAAGCATGGAACATCAAAAACTATAGATACATTTGCAATGTATCAACATCCCCAAGCTTAACTCTTGCTCGTCCTCGAGTAGGTAAGTGATAAAAAGAAAGAATAATTTTGGAGGTGACATGCACCATCATAAACTTGATCAAAGTATTTGTAAAACATGGATAGCTGGGATCATAGTACTTCAACATAGCATGAAAAATAAAGTTCTAGCAATAAGACAAAGCAACTATGTTGCAACATGAAAAGGCACAAACAAAAGATTCATGAATAACAATGTTTTGCAAGACGTTTGTTTGTTTCACATAAAGAAAACATAGCATAGTAGTATTCAGCTTGTCCCTCATAGAGTAACAAATATAAATGCATAGGACACCTTCAAAGTTCATAAGAGTGACTAGATACAAATAGTTTAAAACAAGCAATATCAAGATATGCATCAATCAACTAGTCTTGGGAGTTGGGACAATGCACATAGAGCTAAGAATGGCCACCATGCTCTCAAAGTAGGTGCATAAAGGTAGAAGGTGGAGACTCAATATAATGGTGGAAGAAAGGCCTTCATAGAAGGAAGTAGGGATTCAAGTCTCATAAAGAGCTTCCAAAAATTATGGTACTTATAGCTTTCAGCTCTCATTTCCCCTATCATAAGCATCTTTAAGGTGATTAAGGTTAAAGTGACACAACTAAGAGGATATGCTTAACAAGTTATAAGCCAAAATCTCATGCCTCTTACTTACGAAGACCGAACCTCATGCTACTCAACTTTAGTCACAAGTAAGCTCTTGTCATTGTAAGTACATGTGTATCATAAAGAACCACCAACGGGGTACCCCTTGCACATGATACATGAGCTATCCCATAATCAAAATGACAAGCCAAGCAGACAATGAGCATCTCAGTGATCTTTTTATTTGCTATTTGCATAGGTTTTTATTGAGGATGCTTCATAGAGTGCTCATTATGGTGATGCTGCAAGTTTCCAACATGACTAGGCATGGCTTAGGCTAGCGGCCCAGGTGTTTCTCTAACACACATACAAACTCCATGATCTTACAAGTTCCACTTTTATTTCACACCGCCGGGATCCGTAAGCAAAAGAACATGATATCAACGGGGTACAAAGTACAAGTGCAATGTTGAAAGCGTTCCCCATGAAACATGGTTATGCTAATTTCAACTTATAAAGCGCAAGCATATACGCAACAAACAAGGACTCAATGGTTCAAGTTTATTAGAGGCAAGTAAAGTAAAGTGTGCCATCAAGTTCGTGAGAGCTTTAATCACTAGTTTTCTCATAACAAGTTTAATTTCGAAGGTAAACAAAAGAATGAATATACTTGGAATAGCATAAACTAGTATCTAGGTATGGTGGACTCTTGGGAATATCTTGGTATAGGGAGTTGGATGCATGAGTGGAACTCATACTTTGTTGTGGAGGCTAGCAAAAGACTGGGAGCGACAAACTAAGAGAGCAATAATGGCCATAATCATGCAGAGCGACAAAACATCATTGATCAAAGCATAAAGTGATACTACAAGTTGAAAAATAAAGGATAATAAAGGCTATGGTGACTTGAGATATTCATAACATGGTGTGAGCATGTGCCAAGTCAACCCAAATAAAGCATCAAACGAGAATACCACTATACTATGCTTTAATATGCTAAAACAACGCATGATTCATCCAAGGCACATTAAGGAATCTCAATTGTTTATAACAAGTCATGCTACAACAAAGAATACTAAGAATAAAGCCAAAACAATATCAAGCATGGCATGACAAAGCATAGGCCACAGTCAAAAACAAGCTCTTTTTATCACATAAGCATGAACTTTCCTACTCTTTTCCAAACCAAACCAAACTATTTGCAAACCAATGTATGAAAGAGGGGGTCCAACCAATTTATAAATAAAACTAAGCAAACCAAGCAGACGAAAAACCAAAACGAAAACAAAAAAGAAGACGCTCCAAAAAAACACAATTGTGCATAAAACAATAAAAATGAAGCATTTGGAAGAAACCTGGGATTTTTATTGATGAAGAAGGGGATGCCTTGGGCATCCCCAAGCTTTGACGCTTGTACTTCTTGGATATTTCTTGGGGTGACACGTGTGGCATCCCCAATCTTGAGCTTTAGTCCATCCTTCATCTCATTACTCATTCCTTCCATACACCTGAAAATTTCCCTTCATACAAAACTTCACACAATCTTTATTAGCAACATTAGTGCACTCAAGATAATAAGTCTTAAGGTTCAGTTATAACACCAAATAAACTTCCATCAGAACACTAGCTACTACAACACTTCCCTCAAAAAGCTCAATTCCCGAAAAGAACTCAAAAAGGAACCAACAAGAAGCAAATGTAGAAAATGGCAGAAATATGTCAAAACAGACCAGCAGGTAAAGACGAATTTTTTCGAAGACCTTCTGTTGCTCAAATCAAAAAGTGTTGAACTAACGAAAGTTATATAACAACCTGGGTCAGAAGAAAAAAATGCTCACCTGAAAAGGACGTATAGAGATTTTACACAAATTTTTACGGTGAAGCACAGGAATCTATTTCAGGACAGCAACTTTCCCAATCATTACTTCTCTCTCATTAGAGGTTACTTTTGGCACAAAAAGCAAATAAAAAGGATAAGGAGTGGTTATTACAGAAGTAATAACTTCCAAGACTCATCTAAAACTTTTGGGTTATCTCCCAATAAGTACTTTTCTTTAACGCCTTTAAGTTAGGCATGATAGTTTGAGAAGATGCTCACATAAGAAATATGAATTGAAGTAAAAGAGAGCATCAAGAAGCAAATATAAAACACATTTGAGTCTAACCCACTTCCTATGCATAGGAATCTTGTAAATAAACAAGTCATGAAAGAACAAAGCAACAATCATAGGAAAGCAAAACCAGTACAACTTCAAAACTTTCAACATAAAGAGGGGAAACTTAATATTGTTGAGACACATAAAACCATGTTTCCCTCTCTCATAATAACTTTCATTACCATCATAAATAAAATTAATAATATAACTATCACATAAAACATTCTTATCATGAGCCACATGCATAAAAGAATTAATACTCCCCACATAAACATAGTCATTCTTATTAATTGTAGTGGGAGCAAATTCAACAAAATAGCTATCATTATTATTCTCATCAGCATAATCATCAAATATAGGAGGCATATTGTAATCATAATTACCTTCCTCCTCAATAGTAGGTGGATTTAAAATATCATATTCATCATTGCAATCATCATATATTGGAGCTGTAGTATCATCATAAGCAATAGAATAATTATCTTCCCAAGTGTGTTCATTTGTAAACATATCATCATTGGAAGGAACATGGATAACACTAATAGTACAACAATTATCATCATTTTCAGAATTGGTACCGAAGAGATTTTCAATATCAAAAGTACTGTGCTTTTCCTAATCATGATCACTACTATAGGTAATAGGCATAGGAACATCATCGAGTTCAGACTCATCAAAAACTATAATAGGAGCAACATGCTTAGGGGAAAATACCGTTTCCTCTCTCCTTTTACTCCTCCTCTTCTTCTTTCTCTTATTCTCTATAGGAGGGAGAGGCTTGAAAGGAAGCTTCTCCATATACCCTAGTTCATTGTTAGAGACAATAGAAGAAACTTTGGAGGATTCCTTCTTTTCATTAATAATATCAAAACACATATTAGTCCTATCATATTTTGGTAAAATCTCATCTTCTATAATATTTTGTATGTAAGTATTTGTGTGGCAATTATGAACACAATAAAGATGACAACCATGTAGGACACTATTCATATCAAAAGCACCCATATCTACCAAAGAGGTTTTTCTTGATAACTCTTCACACCCCAAAAATAATGTAAGTTCATCATGCTGATTAGGAGTGATCATGTCATCACAATACAAACTTGCAGTACTCATTGGATTAGAAGGGCTATTATTATGGCCTGAGCATTGAAAATTGAAATGACCGACTTCGAAGCAAAGTTCACAAATAAAAGGATAAAGGCACAAACTTTTTTACCAAGATCATTTAAGGCCCTATACCACATTCTAGTTTTTTCATTCCTGTGGGTGATACAATATTCTTCTTCAATTTGATTATTCTCACAAGGTCTATGTATTTGATGGCTCAATGCACGGCGCCCAGAAAAGTGCTTGGTGCGCGGTGTTGATGTAGAGCTCGTTGGGAACACCAAGAGGAAGGTATGATGAGCATAGCAGCAAGTTTCCCTCAGTTATGAAACCAAGGTTTAATCGAACCAGTAGGAGCAAGGAAACACCTCAAAGGTGTTACTAGCTGAGCTTTGGCAGCGCGCACTACCGGTGCTAGTAGCAACGTGGAGACCTGCACAACACAACCACAGAACTTTGTCCCCAACTTGCGATGAGGTTGTCAATCTCAGCGTGTTTTGCGGAAAACAAAATATTAAACGTATCGAATGGAAAGAAGTAAAAGTTTGCAGAAAGTAAACACAAAGCAGTAAATAGTTGTAGATTGTATGTAAAGTAAAAGGATCGGGATCCATAGTTCACTAGAGGTGGCTCTCCTTAGATAGTTAACATGCTGGGTGAACAAATTACAGCGGGGCAATTGACAAACACCGAGAAAGCAATACATGCATATACTAATCATATTGACTCCTTTGAGACTTGATTGGGCATTACAACATAATACATAGACCGCCATCCAACTACATCTATGACTAATAATCCACCTTCAGGTTATCATCCGAACCCCCTCCAGTATTAAGTTGCAAGCAACAGATTATTGCTTTACGAACTGCGTGTAAAGTAAACAATACAATTGTTCTATGAACAAAGGATCGTTGTTTTCTCCCTAGTAGCAACATCACATCTAGTACCTTAGAGATTTATGTCACTTCCCCAGATTACCAGAGGCATGAACCCACTATCGAGCATAAATACTAACTCTTGGAGTTGCTAGCATCTACTTGGCCAAGATAGCTACTAACAATGGAAAGCATGCAAGATCTGAAATAACAAAGACATGATAGAATCAATAATCAATCTAAAATAGCATCTCAATATCCATCGGATCCCCGCAAACACAACATGTATGGATTACAAATAGATGATCTTGATCATGAACAGAGATCACAAGATCTAAACATGAAAGCACAAAGGAGGAGAAACCAGCCATCTAGCTACTACATGGATCCGTAGTCCAAGGATGAACTACTCACACATCACACCGGAGGCTTGCATGGTGATGAGGAAGGCCTCCAGGGTGAATTCCCCTCTCCGGCAGGGTGCCGGGAAGAGCTTCAGATCCCCCCCGATCTAGGGAAAGAGACGACGGTGGCTACAGACTCTTTCGTGGATTTTTGATCGGGTACTTAGGGTTTTCGTCCCGAGTGCAACTTATAGGAGGAAGGAGAGGCCGAGGGGGTGCTGGGGTTGGCCAGACCATCCCCTGGCACGGGCCAGGCCTGGCCGCACGGCCAGGTGGTGTGGACGGCCCCCAGCCCTTCTCCGTCTTGTATTCTGGCACTTGATCCCTTCCGGAAAAATATGCACTTTGGCTTTTGTCCCGTCCAATTCCGAAAATATTCATTTTCTAACTTTCCTGGAACCAAAAACAATAGAAAACAGGCAGCTGGCACTGTGGCTTCTTGTTAATAGGTTAGTCCAAGAAATCATAATAAAAGTACTCCAAAGTTGGAACAAAACACAAGAAAGTGGATGAAACTAAGCATGGAACATCAAAAATTATAGATACATTTGCAATGTATCAACATCCCCAAGCTTAACTCCTGCTCGTCCTCGAGTAGGTAAGTGATAAAAAGAAAGAATTTTTGAGGTGACATGCACCATCAAAGACTTGATCAAAGTATTTGCAGAACACTCAAAGCTAGGATCATAGTACTTCAATGATAACATGAAAGACAAAGTTCTAGCAATAAGCAAAGAAACTATGATGCAACATGAAAAGGCACAAACAAAAGATTCATGAATAACAATTCTTTTCAAGATGTTTGTTTGTTTCACACAAAGAAAACATAGCATAAAAGTATTCAGCTTGTCCCTCAATAGAGTAGCAAATATAAATGCATAGGACACCTTCAAAGTTCATAAGAGTAACTAGATACAATAGTTTCAAACAAGCAATAACAAGTTATGCATCAATCAACTAGTCTTGGGACAATGCACATAGAACTAAGAATGGCCACTATGCTCTCAAAGTAGTGCATAAAGATAGAAGGTGGAGACTCAATATAATGGTGGAAGAAAGGCCTTTTGTAAAATGAAGTAGGGATTCAAGTCTCATAAAGAGCTTCCAAAAATTATGGTACTTATAGCTTTCAGCTCTCATTGCCCCTATCATAAGCATCTTGAAGTGATTAAGGTTAAAGTGAACAAACTATGGTATATATGCTTGACGAAGTATAAGTCAGAAATCTCATGTCCCTTGTATATAGTGGTGGAGCCAGGAATTCAACTGAGCCGGGTCGAACAAAAAGGCTATAAACTTTTTTCAGTAGAAAATCAAGTGTAATCAACAAAAAATGGTCCAAACATATTCAATTTTCATGTTTCGTCGAGTAGAACTACAAACTGACTATAAAGAACAAAAACAAGATACAAAAGTGCTACATTTTGATAAGATAGTATCATATCATTAAGTTGAATCCATGTTGGGAAGACGAAATTGACGAGGAAGATGACCGCGGTCCTTGTAGGAATCAAAATGTAGCATAATCTTCTTGTCATTAATTTTGGCAAATATCTCTTTCTCAACATAGCAAATCATGAAATCATTGAGCCAATCATCTCCTATCTTGTTTCGAAGATCTGACTTTATAATATTCATGACAGAGAAAACTCTTTCAACTGATGCTGTGGCCACAGGTAATGTCAAAGCAAGTGTAATAACACGATAGACCAATGGAAAGGTCAAATGTTGTCTCTTCTGAACCAACTTGAGAGCAAGATCACTCAGACTATCACAAGCAATAAACTCAGGGCTTCTCTTCATCACATCAACATATATGTTCAATTCGTCAACCAATAGACAACAATCATGTGAAGAGAAATCAGCAGAGTACATAGTTGCAAGCTCAACTAGCATATCATTATCAAAGCTGCTGAATGAGTCTCTAGGATCAAGGCATGCAGTGCACAATAATAGACGTGTAGAAGTTTCAGAAAATCTACGATTCATCTCAACTATGTTTCTGTCAAGCACCTCATTAAAGATTGCTACCTTGTAATGATGGAAGCAAGTAACCATTTTGCGTGAGCTCCTTGGATAACCCCTAGCTGCAATGTTATCATCCATATTTGGTACTATAATATTTCTTCCACCACAAAAGTTAGTAGCAGCAAGCAATAGAGGCTCCCATCCATCATCTCTCAATTTCTGCAATACACTTTTCACAGAGACAATCATATTCATAGCGCTCACTATGTTTTGATCTTTGGATTACAATGCGTGGGACACACCATTTGTTAAACCAAGCACTCGAAGCATCAAATGCAAGATAATAACAAATTCAAAGGTTTCCATGTATATGATATAACCTGAAGCCACACCTTTCTCCTCGACATCTGTCCCATCATGAGAAACACTGCATATCACTTCAATGACTGAATCCCACATTTGTTGTATCCGAATTAGAGTTCTATGGTGTGATCCCCAACGAGTATCACCCGGTCTTGTTAAACTTGTCTCTTGATGTTGGCCTCTTCTAGAAGAGATCTCCCCACTCTCTAGTTGTGCTACCAAATGGTCATGATGCAATTGCAACAATGCATCTTTCTTCTTACAAGAGGCACTCACGTACAAAAATGTGCATGTACAAATTAGAATTCATACATAGACAAAGAGTGGGAGAAAACTATTTACGATTATGTACAAGAAAACTAACCATACTGAGAATCTTGTTTAAGTGACCAAAGAACTGACCAACTGGAAGAACTCCTTTCACAACCGCCACAACCACCAATTGAAGTTGGTGGGAAAAACAATGCACATAATAAGCATGAGGGTTGTCAGCCAATACCAACGTTTTTAAACCATGTAGCTCCCCACGCATATTAGAGGCACCATCATATCCTTGACCTCTTAATCTAGACATGGACAAATTATGTTTAACAAACATTGCATCTAAATATCTTTTCAAAGAAACCGATGTAGTATCAATAACATGCTCAACACCGAGCAATCTTTCCACAATCTCTCCTTTTTGGTTCACAAACCTACAAGCAATAACATATAAAAATGTAAGAAGGTATGAGAGTATGATAAACTAGTTGTGAGAGTATGATAATTCAGTTATGAGAGTACTACCTCACCATCACGGCCATTTGCTCTTTAACCGATACATCACGAGACTCATCAACAAGTAGAGAGAAACTAGAATTTCCAAGCTCGTTCATAATGACTTGAGTAGTCTCTTCTGCACATGCTCGTGCTATATCTAGTTGGATTTCAGGAGATGTCAATTGACAATTTCCAGGAGCATTCTCATTAATCACATCGGCTACATCCTTGCATCTTGCACCATACCAATCCAACATCTCACGGAAATTTCCCCTATTTAAGGAAGTGCTAGACTCATCATGCCCACGAAAAGCTAGACCCTATTCAAGGAGAAATCTGACAACACCCACAACAGCCCTCAAATGAATATCATAATCAATATGTGATTTTTCTTCATGACAAACAAGAGCATATGCCACACTTTGCCTTTTATTTCTGAAATCTTCAGAACTATTTCTTGCATTGTTGTGAAAGCTATTTGGTCCACCCACATGAGACCTAAAATTTGTCGATGCTTTCTTCCAATTTTTTAACCCTGACTTTGTGAAAACATCCGATCCAAAGTGGTTACTATTGCTTGAAGACTTGAAAAGAAAACAATAGAAACAAAATGCAGCATCCTTCTCCACACTATACTCTAACCAATCATAGCTCTCATACCAGGTATCTAGAAATGACCGCCAATCCGGACCAAATTTAGTTTTGGGAAAATTATGACCAATTAAACGATTACGGCCTTTCGACAAATATGCCCATCTCATTTTATCTCTAATTTCAGGGGTACCATATGACTCAATTGCTCTTCGAACTCCAGGATCGGCAATGACATTTGCTAGATCAAAGATTTGCGCAATATTTGCTTGTTCATTGTCCTACAGCATTGAAATCAAAATAATTCTTTCAGCAAACTCCTACACAATACTACCCACTAGACAAGTATACATTAAAATTACAACTGAAATCTAAAGTCTTGGAAAACAACCTGTTGTGGGCGTGGCCTCTTCAAATTTCTCGAACCTTCTGCCTCGTGAGCTTGAGCCCACACTGCTTCTTCTTCCTTCTCGGCTAGGATCTAGTCTGCCTCCTCGTCTTCGTCCATCAGAACTAGCGGGGCCGTGGCGTGATGGGGCGCTACTTGCTGCCTGGGGCCCTGGGCAAGAGCGGGGCGCTGGTTGCTGCCTGCTGCCTGGGCGGGGCACTGCGCCGCTGCTTGCTGGTGGTGGGGCGAGGGAGGGGCGGCGGGAGAGTGTTGGCCAGCAGGGAGGGGCAGGGCGGCGACCGGCGGGACTGCGGGAGAGGAGAGCGTGGCGGCGGCCCAGCGGGACTACGTGAGAGGAGGGGTGGGGTGTGTGGGGGAATAGGGGAACGACTCGGCCAGGGAGTCACGCGGTCGCGTCACGGTGTAGACACCGGTGTTTCTGGCTCCCGATTTTTTTCCCTGGCGATTTGAGCCGGGTCGGTCGCCCCTGCTCGACCCGGTGCTGGCTACGCCTGTGCTTGTATACGAGGGCCGCTCCTCATGCTACTCAAGTTTAGTCACCGGTAAGTTCTTGTCATCGTAAGTACATGTGTATCATTGAGAACCGCCAACGGGGTACCCCTTGCCCGATGATACGGAAGAATCCTCATATCAAAATGACAAGGCAAGAAGACAACGAGCATCTCAGCATTCTTCTTATTTACCATGGGAATATGGTGTTTTTTTCTCTCTTTCCTCTTTTCATAGTATCTCTTTTTTTCTTTTTCTCTTTTTTCTCAATATAGGACTCTTTTTTTATAAGAAGAATGCTTCATAGACAGCTCATTATGGTTACGCTGCAGGTTTCCACCATGTCAGCATGGATTAGACCAGCGGCCCAGGCGTTTCTCTAACACATATACATAACTCAATGGACTTACAAGCTCCCCTTTCATTTCACACCGACGACATCCATATACAAAAGAGCATGATATCAACTAGGTACAAGTACCAAGTGCAATGTGAAAGCGTTCCCCATGAAAGCATGGTTCTGCTAATTCCCAACAAATAAGTGCAAGCATATACAACATAGACGACACAATGGTTCAAGTTATTAAGGGCAAGTAAAGTAAAGTGTGCCATCAAGTTCATGAGAGCTTTAATCACTAGTTTTCTCATAACAAGTGAAAGGTAAACAAAAGCATGAATATACTTGGAATAGCTTAAGCTAGTAGGTAGGTATGGTGGACTCTTTGGAAAAACTTGGTTTAGGGAGTTGGATGCATGAGTGGAACTCATAGTTTGTTGTGGAGGCTAGCAAAAGACTGGGAGCGACAAGAAGAGAGCAATAATGGCCATAATCATGCAGAGCAACAAAACATCATTGATCAAAGCATAAAGTGATACTACAAGTTGAAAACTAAAGGATCATAAAGGCTATGGTGACTTGAGATAGTCATAACATGGTGTGAGCATGTGTGCCAAGTCAACCCAAATAAAGCATCAAATGAGAATACCGCTATACTATGCTTTAATATGCTAAAACAACTTATGATTCATCCAAGGCACATTAAGCAATCTCAATTGTTTATAACAAGTCATGCTACATCAAAGAATACTAAGCATAAAGCCAAAACAATATCAAGCATGGCATGACAAAGCATAGGCCACAGTCAAAAACGAGCTCTTTTTACCACATAAGCATGAACTTTCCTACTCTTTTTCAAACCAAACCAAACTATATGCAAACCAAAGTTTGAAAGAGGGGGTCCAACAAATTTATTCAGAAAACTAAGCAAACCAAGCAAACTAAAAACCAAAACAAAAACGAAAAAGAAGACGCTCCAAGAAAAACACAATTGTGCATGAAACAATAAAAATGAAGCGTTTGGAAGGAACCTGGAATTTTTATTGATGAAGAAGGGGATGCCTTGGGCATCCCCAAGCTTTGACGCTTGTACTTCTTGGATGTTTCTTGGGGTGACATGCGTGGCATCCCCAAGCTTGAGCTTTAGACCATCCTTCATCTCTTTACTCATTCCTTCCATACACCTGAAAATTTTACTTTATACAAAACTTCACACAATCTCATTAGCAACATTAGTGCACTTAAGATAAATAAGTCTGAAGGTTCAGTTCTAACACCAAATAAACTTCCATTAGAACACTAGCTACTGTAGCACTTTCCTCAAAAAGCTCAATTCCTCAAAGGAACTCAAGAAGGAACTAACAAGAAGCAAATGCAGAAAATGACAGAAATATGTCAAAACAGACCAGCAGGTAAATACGAATTTTTTCGAAGACCTTCTGTTGCTCAAATCAAAAAGTGTTAAACTAATGAAAGTTAGATAACAACCTGGGGCAGAAGCACAAACAATTACAGATCAATCCGACAAACAAAGCTCTCTCAGGAGTTTTTACGGTGAAGCACAGAAATCTGTTTCGGGACAACAACTTTCCCAATCATTACTTCACTCTCATTAGAGGTTACTCTTGGCACAAAAAGCAAATTAAAAGGATAAGGAGGGGTTATTACAGAGGTAATAACTTCCAAGACTCATCTAAAACTCTTGGGTTATCTCCCAGCGAGTACTTTTCTTTAACGCCTTTAAGTTAGGCATGAAAATTTGAGAAGATGCTCTCATAGGAAATATGAATTGAAGGAAAAGAGAGCATCAAGAAGCAAATTCAAAACACATTTAAGTATAACCCACTTCCTATGCATAGGAATCTTGTATGCAAATAAATGCACAAAGAACAAAGTGACAGGCATAGGAAGATAAATCAAAAGTAACTTCAAAACTTTCAGCACATAGAGAGGTGTTTCATTACCATAAAAACTTCTACAACCATATTTTCCTCTCTCATAATAATTTTCAGTAGCCTCATGAACAAACTCAACAATATAACTATCACATAAGGTATGCTTTGCATGATCTACAAGCACTAGAGCTTTATTATAAACATTTTCAAAAGAATCCTCGGGAACATAACATTCACCCTCCTTTGATAAGCATGGGGGACAATCAAATAATGTAAGGGATAAAGAGTTACTCTCATTAGAAGGTAGGCATGGGTAGATCCATTCTTCCTCCTTTTTTCCATCACTCTCCTCCTCTTTTTCATCTAATGAGCTTTCAGGTTCAGCAATTTCTTCTTCCATGGAGATTCCAGCAGGCAGTGGTTCATCTATTACCTTAGCAGTCATAATACTGTTCCCAAATAGGAAACTGATTGAGCTATCCATAATGAAATAGTGATTGGAGCAGAGCTAGTTATAAAGGCAACTTAGGAAAGGAACTATTTTTTTTTCAAATAAGAAAGCAAACAAGTAAAACTATTCTTTTTTGTGTTTTTGAAGAACAAAACAAGCAAACAAAGCAAAAAGGAAACTAAGACAAAAAAACAACAAAGTAAAGAGATTGGTTATGAGGGACTCCCCTTGTGAATATGTCCTTGACTCCCCGGCAATGGTGCCAGAAAATCGTTAATGGCGTGTAGTTGACGTGGGAGTTTCTTCTTCTTCGTTCCCCGGCAACGGCGCCAGAAAATCGCTTGATGGCTCAATGCACGGTGCCCAGAAAAGTGCTTGGTGCGCGGTGTTGATGTTAGAGCTTATTGGGAACCCCAAGAGTAAGGTATGATGAGCACAGCAGCAAGTTTCCCTCAGTTATGAAACCAAGGTTTAATCGAACCAGTAGGAGCAAGGTAACACCTCAAAGGTGTTACTAGCTGAGCTTTGGCAGGGCACACTACCGATGCTAGTAGCAACGTGGAGACCTGCACAACACAACCACAGAACTTTGTCCCCAACTTGCGATGAGGTTGTCAATCTCACCGTGTTTTGCACAAAACAAAGGATTAAACGTATCGAATGGAAAGAAGTAAAAGTTTGCAGAAAGTAAACACAAAGCAGTAAACATTTGTAGATTGTATGTAAAGTAAAAGGACCAGGATCCATAGTTCACTAGAGGTGGCTCTCCTTAGATAGATAACATGCTGGGTGAACAAATTACAGCGGGGCAATTGACAAACACCGAGAAAGCAATACATGCATATACTAATCATCTTGACTCCTTTGAGACTTGATTGGGCATTACAACATAATACATAGACCGCCATCCAACTGCATCTATGACTAATAATCCACCTTTAGGCTATCATCCGAACCCCCTCGAGTATTAAGTTGCAAGCAACAGATTATTGCTTTATGAACTGTGTGTAAAGTAAACAATACAATTGTTCTATGAAAAAAGGATCATTGTTTTCTCCCTAGTAGCAACAACACATCTAGTACCTTAGAGATTTCTGTCACGTCCCTAGATTACCAGAGGCATGAACCCACTATCGAGCATAAATACTAACTCTTGGAGTTGCTAGCATCTACTTGGCCAAGATAGCTACTAACAACGGAAAGCATGCAAGATCTCAAATAACAAAGACTTGATAGAATCAATAACCAATCTGAAATAGCATCTCAATATCCATCGGATCTCCGCAAACACAACATGTATGGATTACAAATAGATGATCTTGATCATGAACGGAGCTCACAAGATCTAAACATGAAAGCACAAAGGAGGAGAAAATAGCCATATAGCCACTACATGGATCCGTAGTCCAAGGATGAACTACTCACGCATCACATCGGAGGCTTGCATGGTGATGAAGAAGGCCTCTAGGGTGAATTCCCCTCTCCGGCAGGGTGCCGGGAAGAGCTTCAAATCCCCCCGATCTAGGGACAGAGACGACGACGGCTACAAACTCTTTCATGGATTTTTGATCGGGTACTTAGGGTTTTCGTCCCGAGGGCAACTTATAGGCGGAAGGAGAGGCCGAGGGGATGCTGGGGTCGGCCAGACCACCCCCTGGCGCGGGCCAGGCCTGGCCGCGCGGCCAGGTGGTGTGGCCGGCCCCTAGCCCTTCTCCGTCTCGTATTCTGGCACTTGATCCCTTCTAGAAAAATAGGCACTTTGGATTTTGTCCCGTCCAATTCCGAGAATATTCATTTTCTGACTTTCCTGGAACCAAAAACAACAGAAAATAGGCATCTGGCACTGTGGCGCTTGCTAATAGGTTATTCCAAGAAATCATAATAAAAGTACTCCAAAGTTGGAACAAAACACAAGAAAGTGGATAAAACTAAGCATGGAACATCAAAAATTATAGATACATTTGCAATGTATCAGTATTCCAAAAAAATTAACATGCTTATAAGAAATAGTACTTTCAGAGGTTTGAGCATGTTTATTGCTATCATTAACAACAATATCATTTTCCATGCAAGTGTCTTTAAAAGGCTCATGACACATGTCCCACTGTTATTTAGGAGCATTAATACGAGAAGAAAAGGTTTTAAAACAATCAATAAGAATTTGAGGATCAAGACCATATTTAGCACTAAGCTCTTGAAAATCAGCAGTTTCAGCGAAAGACTTAATGCAATCATACTCATAGTTTATACCTGGTTCTTTACCTTTGTTGTTATGCCAATCTTCGGTATTGCTTTGAATTGTTTCAAGAAGATCCCACTTAGCTTTGACCTCCTTACTTGTGAAGGATCCCTCTAAACAAGTATCTAGATAGTCCTTGTAATGTCCGGAAAGCCTTGCATAGAAATTATTAATAACAATATTCCTTGGGAGCTCATGAATGGGACATTTGAGCATTAGCGACTTCAATCTCCCCCAAGCTTGGGCAATACTTTCTCCATCATGAGGATGAAAATTATAAATATAATTCCTATCTTTATGAATTTCATGAGGAGGATAAAATTTAGATTAAAAGAGAGATTCAAGTTCCTTCCACTCCAAATGATGAGGATCATCTAGTAGCTCATACCACTCCCTTGTTTTGCCCTTAAGTGATAAATATAATAGCTTCCTCTTAACTTGGTTCATTGAAATACCTGCACACTTGAACAACCCGCATAATTCATGTATGAAGAGTAAATGATCACCAGGATGGACAGTTCCATCTCCAAAATAAGAGTTATTCATAACACGTTCAACAATTTTTATAGGTATTTTAAAAGGGATGCTTTCAGTATGTGGATTTAAAATATCACAAGTATCATTAGAATTACCACATATGGGAGATAAAGTATCATCAGAGCAAATTTTCTTCTTTAAAGCTGGGGAACTAAAAACATCATTTTCACAAAAACTAACTTCCCCAAGCTTGGACGTTTCCATAGAATTAGTAACAAAGGTGTTCAAAAGATTCATACTAATAACATTGCTATTAGCATGCAAAGAAAGTTCCATGGGTTTTTTAATTTTCTTTCTAGACAATTCGAGTTCTAACTTAGGAAAAATAATAAAAATCTCTCTAATTTTGTTGTTGTTTTCCATTAAGCCTAACTAGTGAAAACAAGAAACAAAAGACAAAATTGCAGAATCTAAAGGAAATAACTTCGAGCACTCACACCGGAGGATGTGAGTACCTTTTACCTTACCTCCCCGGCAACGGCGCCAGAAAATAGGCGTTTGTTGTGGGAGGTTCTTCTTCTTTAATCCTCCGGTGTGAATACATTTTACCTTTCCTCCCCGGCAACGGCGCCAGAAAATAGCTTGATGTCTATGCACTTTTATTCTTGTAGACAGTTGGTGGGCCTCAAAGTGCAGAGGTTTATAGAAAAGCAGCAAGTTTTCCCTTAAGTGGATCACCCAAGGTTTATCGAACTCAGGGAGGAAGTGGTCAAAGGTATTCCCTCTCAAGCAACCCTGCAATCAAGATACAAGAAGTCTCTTGTGTCCCCAACACACCCAATACACTTGCCAGGTGTATAGGTGCACTAGTTCGGCGAAGAGATAGTAAAATACAAGTGCTATGGATAATTATAAGTGGTAACGGTGATAGAAAATAACTTGATGGCGTGGAAGAGACTAAAGGAAAACTGAAATAAAGATGGAAGCAAGCAAACATGTAACAGATCTAAATGCAAACGGTGTATCAATGCTTAGAAACAAGGCCTAGGGATCATACTTTCACTAGTGAACACTCTCTCATAAATATATTCTTCTTTATGATACTACAATGAACTACTCTCCGGTTGGACACTCTAATCGATGGTAGGGCTATAACAGTACACCTCAAAGTGAGCCTTTCCCATCTAGAAAACCCCACACTATCACCTTGAGTACTAGATGAGTCCAACAAATACCACAATTTCATAAAGATATCCAACTCCAAATATAACTCATAACAAGTATTTGTAATCTCTAGCCTAAGTGCCACCATGGTGAGCACGCTGTCACTTTCACACACATGGGGAGAGCAGAGATTCATTAAAGCACTTGAGTAGCAGAATAGATCTATAGATTACAAGCTCATCATCTTAATAAGATCATGCATAGAGAGAGAGAGATGAACACATAGCTACCGGTAGAACCCTTAGCCTCGAGAGAGAAGTACTGCCTCCTCATCATGGGAATCAGCAATGGTGATGGAGATGGTAGTGGAGATCGATAGAGATGGCTCCGGGGGCACTTCCCAGTCCCGGCAGGGTGCTAGAACAGAGACTTTCTGTCCCCCCGAATCTCCCCTTCGGTGGCGGCGGCACTGTGGAACTTTTCGTGGATTTCTGATTGACGACTTAGGGTTTTGGTATCGGGAGGCTCTTATAGGCCAAGGAGGCAAGGTCGCTGGCCAGCCAGGGTGCCCACACCATGCCCTGGCGCGGCCTAGGCTGGCCCGCGCCAAGGGGAGTGTGGCCACCCTATGGCCCCTCTTCGACTCTCCTTCTAGCTCCGTGAGTCTTCCGGGAAAATAATAACTTTGGCTTTTGTCCTGTCCAATTCCGGGAATATTCATTTTCTGACTTTCTGGAACCAAAAACAGCAGAAAACAGGCAACTGGCACTGTGGCTCTTGTTAATAGGTTAGTCCAAGAAATCATATGAAAAGTACTCCAAAGTGTCGACAAAACACAGGAAAGTAGATAAAACCAAGCATGGAACATCAAAAATTATAGATACATTTGCATTGTATCAATGGTGATGAGGGTGCTGATGGTGATGATGGTGGTGATGATGATCCTGATGAAGTCCAGCTTGATGGTGGTGTCGATCTCCCCTCTCCAGGAAGGAATTCCCCCGGCAGAAATCTGTCTGTCGGAGAGATCTTTCTCTGTCGGTGTTTTCTGCCCCGCAGAGGCAATGGAATCTTTCGGTGGTCGCTCCCCGAGTCTTAGGGTTTCGGGAGGATAATATACGCCAGAGGGGAGTGCCAGGGGTGCACCAGGGCGGCCACACCACCTGGTGGCGTGGCCTAGGCTGGCCTGCGCCAGGGGGTGGTGTGGGCCCCCTGTGGCCCATCTCGAGCCCCCCTTCTGGCTTCCTTCGTCATCTAGAAAAATAGGATTTTCCATGTATTTTCCCGGATTTTCTGATCTTCACGAATTTTGCCTTTAAACAGCACCTTTTCCATCAGAATCCTGACTGCAGCGGTCCATGCTCCAAAAGTCATCAACCATGCAAAAATAGATGAAATAACATAAGTACCACCTCTTAATATGAAATATATCAATGAATAACAGTGAATTATGACATAGAATAGTGATGCAAAATGGATGTATCAACTCCCCCCAAGCTTAGACTTTGCTTGTCCCCAAGCGAAACTGAGCTCAATAAACATGGCCTCAGGTTTATGGAGTCAAGAGTCGATAAAAGAATACGGACAAGAAGCATCACATTCATCAATACATAGATCATAATAGAAGACAACTCACCATTATATAACTCCACTTGCAATGAGTAAAAGGAAACACAATAAAGATACATAAAGTAAATCATAATTGGTAATGGCAAACCTAGCTCTTGGTCGAAGAATAGTTGATAATTTGCTGGAGTTCACAAATAACTGGTTTTCAATGATAGCTTGCAAAGTAGTAAACATCAAGATAAGAGCAATGTGCAACACAAGGAACATAAGAAACATGATTGAATAAATCATCATATGAATGAATGAAACACAACAACTCGAAATACTTGCTGAGATAGAAGGTAATAGGTTTACTGACCCAACTAAAAAGTAAAAGAAAGGCCCTTCGCAGAGGGAAGCAAGGATTGCAAGTTTCATAAAGAGCTCCCAAAAATTATGATACTTACTAGCTTTTAGCTCTCATTGCCCCTATCATAGGAATATTTTGGTGATTAAGGTTAAAGTGACACAACTAAAAGGATATGCTTGACAAGTTATAAGTTGAAATCTCATGCCCCTTACTTATGAGTACCGAACCTCATGCGCTCAACTTCAGTCACGAGTAAGCTCTTGTCATTGTAAATACATGTGTATCATTGAGAACCGCCAATTGGGTACCCCTTGCACATGGCACAGGAGCTATCCCATAATCAAAATGACAAGGCAAGCAGACAGTGAGCATCTCAGCGATCTTTCTATTTGCCATTTGCATAGGTTTTTATTGAGGATGTTTCATAGAATGCTTACTATAGTTATGCTGCAATTTTCCACCATGATTAGGCATGGCTTAGGCTAGCGGCCCAGGCGTTTCTCTAACACACATATAAACTCCATGATCTTACAAGTTCCACTTTTATTTCACACGGTCGGGATCCATAAGCAAAAGAACATGATATCAACTAGGTACACAGTACCAATGCAGTGTTTAAAGCGTTCCCCATGATACATGGTTTTGCTAACTTCAACTCATAAAGCGCAAGCATACGCAACATAGGTGAGCACAATGGTTCAAGTTTATTAAGTGCAAGAAAGTAAAGTGTGCCATCAAGTTCGTGAGAGCTTTAATCACTAATTTTCACATAACAAGTTTAATTTGGGAGGTAGATAAAACAAGAATTTACTTGGAATAGCAATAATGCTAATAGGTAGGTATGGTGGACACAAATGGCAAAGGTTTTGGTTTAAAGGAGTGGATGCACGAGAAGAATTCCCTCTCAGTACTGGTTTTTGGCTAGCAAGGCCGGGTAGCAAGTACAAGAGTTGAAGGAAACAAACAAACATATAAGAGATAAAGACAAACATGCAATCTTCCTTGGAAGCACAAAAGATCTTAACTGGAGTATACTAGACTTATGAGCAAATCAAGAAAGAAAGATGATGAAATTATATTTCTTTAGAGTACTTTTATCTTTTCATTCAACTCTCAAAAATAGTGTTGCTACTGACCGAGCCAGGTTTGCCAAAACCAACTAAATTAACTCAATGATCCCAAAGTGATACCAATACTAACAACAAGATCAATCATATAACCACGAATTGAAAACTAAAATAAGCTATGCAAAAGAGTAAATGATATAACTTCTCATTAATATTCCATAACAACTTCTCTATTCATGATATGACTCTACTAAAAAGGTAGAAAGATAGAAGATAGTGATGATACCGCGGCACTCCCCCAAGCTTGGAACAAACCAAGGGGATGCCAAACCTAATGACGAATTACTCCTTTGGTGGTGGTGGTATCCTCTCGATGAGCTTCTTGACCAATTTCCCCAAGTCTTCAATCTCGAAGGTGAGAGTACGAATCAACTCCGAGTTGTGATCGATGCGTTGCATGATCATGTCAGATTGTGGATCCCAGCTCTTGTGATTATTTTTCCGTTCTTCCCTCTTGGTGTCTTCTTTTCCTGCATGGTTATGGATAAAGGTATGGAAGGGACTCTTGGTGCTTGGAGAAGGTGTCCTTGGTGCCAAACAGTGACGCGGAGGTTTCCCTCCAGTTGACATCCGTGCAGTCCTTCTAACCCTGGCAGGGTTCGCCACCACTCCAATGCTTGCAATCGTAGTGCCGGTGTGCTTTTCCTCCTCTTCACCTTCACTCTTGATCTCCTTCTCCTGCCCGGGGTCTTGGAGGTCTTCCTCCATAGGCTCCTTCCCTTTATCCTTGGAGGACACCATTGTGCTTCTAAACCTTCAAAGAGTATGTCCTGGTAGAAACAAATCGAAACAAAAACACGATGAAAACATGATATACGAACCTCGGGGGATCCGGGGGATTATATATTACGAAGTTTCATAACAAAAGGAAGGTACTGGGAGAAAACGAGTCGGAGGCGGAGTCCGGGGTGGACTCACCACCTGGTGGCGCGACCAGGGGTGGGCCCGCGCCAAAGGGTAGTGTGAGCCACCCTGGCTCCGTTTTCGTCCCTCTTTCGCTTCGTAGCTTTCCTTATTGACTAAAAACTGCAAAAATATAGTCGGATAGTATTTTCGCAGAACTTTTCTTACCAGAACTGTTACCTATTTGAAAACAGACTCAGCAGGTCTCTGAATTTGGTATCTAGTAGATTCTTCCGGAGTCACCACTTGAATAACATCGATATCCTCATCTTCATACACTTATTACATGAGTCATAAAACCCTTCTCTTCCTTATTACACCATTATCTCCACTACCTGGAAATTTCTTTCACACAAAACTCCACACAGTTCTCATTAGCAACATTAGTATATATGAAGTGATAAAACCTTTTGAGTCCAACTTCAACTGAAAACCATCAAAACATAAGCTACTGTAGCAACTCCTTCCGAAAACCCAAAAATAATTCAAAAGGAAATCGAATAAAGAGGCAAATGCAAGAGTGGCAAAATCTGTCAAAACAGACCAGCAGGTAAGGATCAATTTTTTTCGAAAATCTTCTGTTGCTCAAATAAAAAATTGCAAAACTAACGAAAGTTAAATAACAACCTAGGACAGAAGCACAAAAAATTACAGCTCAATCCGACATACAGAGATCTGTCACGAATTTTTACGGTGTAGCACAAAAATCTGTTTCGGGACAACAACGTCCCCAAATCTTACTTCTCTTTCATTAGAGGTTGATCTTGACACAAAAACCAAACAAAACGGATAATGAGAGGTTATTATCGAAGTAATAACTTCCAAGACTCAAAGAAACAAAAACAAACTGAAAGCAAAAATAACTTGGGTTGTCTCCCAAAAAGCTCTTTCTTTATAGCCATTAAGATGGGCATGATAATTTTGATGATGCTCACATAAGAATATGAATTGAAGTGAAAAAGAGCATTAAGAAGCAAAATTACACATGTTTAAGTCCAACCTACTTCCTATGCAAGGGAATTTTGTAAATAAACAGGTTGTTGAAACTAGAGGCTACTAGCATAGGAAGGCAAAAGAAGTGCAACATAAAAACTTTCAGCATAAAACGAGGAAACTTGATATTATTGAGATGCATAAGAACATTTTTCCCTCTCTCATAGTAACTTTCAGTATAATGCATAAACTTAACAATATAACTAGCACAAGGACCATCGTAACAATGATCACTTATTCTAATAGAAAACACAGGAATACTAGTTCTCATAACACTACTTTGTGAAACAATATTAGAGGTATCCTTACAAAGGATAGTGTGTCCCTCTTCTACATATTTAGTAACAAAGTCTTTCACATTTGCTATAAAAGGTTCATCAATCATTTGTTTATTAGGTTCAACAACTTTATTTGTACTTTCATCAACCATACTAGCTATCATAGAATGTTCCTTTATCTTAACTGGGAAAGGCATTTTCTCAATGTAAGGTTTAGTTAAAACATGATTAGCAGTATAAACTTCAGTATTTCTTGCGGAAACACTATTAGCAACATCTTTATAAGGTTCATGATACTTATTCCACTTCTTTTTAGGAACTTCAATATAGGAAGCAAAAGCCTTAAAATAAGAAGCAATAGCTTGAGAGTCTAGACCATAAGAATTTTTAATATTTTGAAAGTCATCAGTTCCCATAAAAGATTCAATGCATTCATAATCATAATTTATACCTGACTTTGTACCTTTGTCATTCTCCCAAGCTTCAGCATTATCTTGAATATGGTCCAGTAGATCCCATTTAGCTTCTTCTTCCATGCGAGTGAATGATCCAGCACAAGAAGCATCCAATAAATCCTTGTCATGTAGAGGGAGCCTTGCATAAAAGTTATTGCTAATAATATCATTGGGGAGCTCATGAATGGGACATTTGAGCATTAGTAACTTCAATCTCCCCCAAGCTTGAGCTGTACTCTCTCCATCAAGAGGCCAAAAGTTGTATATTTGATTCCGATCTTTATGAATCTCACTAGGAGGATAAAACTTTGAATAAAAGAGAGGCACTATTTCCTCCCATTCCAGAGCTTGACCATTCTTCAGCAGCTTATACCAGTCCTCAGCTCTTCCTTTCAGTGATAATGAGAATAACTTCTTCTTAACTTGATCTGTGGTAATACCTGCACACTTGAACAACCAATAATAATTCGTGTATAAAGAGTAAATGATCACCGAGATGGACAGTTCCATCCCCAACATAGTAGTTATCCATAACACGATCAATAATTCTTGTAGGTATTTTAAAAACATCATTCTCAGCAGGTGGTGGCTTATCTACTACCTTAGCAGTGGTAGTAGCATTACCAAATAAGAAACTCAGCGCATTATCCCTAATGAAAATAAAGCAACTAGCTAAAGTAGATAATACTCATAGTAGAAGTTTCCTTTACCAGTTCCACTCTCCAATAACGCTTCACTCCCCAACAACGGCGCCAGAAAATGGTCTTGATGACCCACAAGTATAGGGGGTGTATCGCAGTATTTTTGATAAGTAAGAGTGTCGAACCCAACGAGGAGCAGAAGGTGCTGGCTAGTGGTATGGATCAGGAATTCTCTACAAATACTTAGCAAATAGATTTTTAGGGGTTTTTGATAATGCAAGTAAATAAAGTACGAGTAAACAAAAGAGTGTAGGAATAAATGCAGCAAGTGGCCCAATCCTTTATGCAGCAAAGGACAAGCCTGTTGTATTACTTAAGATGACCAAACGTTCTCGAGGACACATGGGAAGACTATCAAGTGCTTTCACTTCATATAGTTGATTAATCTTCTTTAGCTTGCTAAGTGTTGTGTGGGTGAACCTGTGCTAATGTACTGACCTTCCTATGACTAATACATACTTGTGATTATACCCCTTGCAAACATCCGTAAGTACAAGAAAGTAATTAAGGTAGAAACCTAACCACAGCTTTAAACTCTAAGACCCTTACGTCCCTTGTGCAATGGTTTCGTAACCGGGGTTCAGGTTTCTGTCACTCCGGCAACCCCTACGATTATTAGCAAAATACACAATGCATTCCCCTAGGCCCATATAGGTGAAGTGTCATGTAGTCAACGTTCACATGACACCACTAGAAGAAGTACACCACAACTTAAATATCAAACTATTGAATCTTTCTCAACACAACTCCACTACTAACAACATGACTTCTCCCAATTCCTCAAGAACAAAACGAACTACTCACAAGACATCATATGGATCATGATCAAAGATGTAATAATGATGTATAACAATCTGAACATAAACAATAATTCAATGGTTCACACAATAGCATCAACTACAAAGAGTAATCAACACCGGGAAAGTTTCCCCTAAGAACTATGCAAGATTCAACCCAATTGTTACAGCACTATGGAGATGGTGATGAGGGTGCTGATGGTGATGATGGTGGTGGTGATGATGATGATCCCGATGAAGTCCAGCTTAATGGTGGTGTTGATGGCAATGATCTCCCCTCTCCGGGAAGGAATTCCCTCGGCAGAAATCTGTCTGCTGGAGAGATCTTTCTCTCTTGGTGTTTTCCGTCCCGCAGAGGCGACGGAATCTTTCTGTGGTCGCTGCCCGAGCCTTAGGGTTTCGGGAGGATAATATACGCTAGAGGGAGTGCCAGGGGTGGACCAAGGCGGCCACAATACCTGGTGGCGCGGCCTAGGCTGGCCCGTGCTAGGGGGTGGTGTGGGCCCCCTGTGGCCCATCTCCATCCCCCCTTCTGGCTTCCTTCGTCTTCTAGAAAAATAGGATTTTCCATGTATTTTCCCGGATTTTATGTTCTTCGCGAATTTTGCCTCCAAATAGCACGTTTTCCATCAGAATCCTGACTACAGCGGTCCATGCTCCAAAAGTCATCAACCATGCAAAAACAGATGAAATAACATAACTATCACCTCTTAATATGAAATATATCAATGAATAACAGTGAATTATGACATATAATAGTGATGCAAAATGGACTTATCACTTGGCACATGCTCAGACCATGTTATGACTATCCCAAGTCACCATAGCCTTTATGATCCTTCAGTTTTTAACTTGTAGTATCACTTTATGCTTTGATTAATGATGTTTTGTTGCTCTGCATGATTATGGCCATTATTGCTCTCTTAGTTGGTCGCTCCCAGTCTTTTGCTAGCCTCCATAACCAAGTATGAGTTCCACTCATGCATCCAACTCCTAAAACCAAGTTATTCCAAAGAGTCCGCCATACCTACCTATTAGCATTTGCTATTCCAAGTATATTCACATTTTTATCTACCTTCCAAATTAAACTTGTTATGTGAAAATTAGTGATTAAAGCTCTCACGAACTTGATGGCACACTTTACTTTCTTGCACTTAATAAACTTGAACCATTGCGTCCATCTTTGTTGCGTATATGCTTGCGCTTTACAAATTGAAGTTAGCGAAACCATGTTTCATGGGGAACGCTTTCAACATTGCACTTGTACTTTGTACCCCATTGATATCATGTTCTTTTGCTTATGGATCCCGGCGGTGTGAAATAAAAGGGGGACTTGTACGATCATGTTGTTTGTATTTGTGTTAGAGAAACGCCTGGGCTGCTAGCCTAAGCCATGCCTAATCATGGTGGAAACTTGCAGCATAACCATAATGAGCACTGTATTAAGCATCCTCAATAAAAACCTATGCAAATAGCAAATAAAAAGATCGTTGAGATGCTCATTGTCTGCTTGCCTTGTCATTTTGATTATGGGATAGCTCCTGTATCATGTGCAAGGGGTACCCCGTTGGTGGTTCTCTATGATACATATGTACTTACATTGACAAGAGCTTACTTGTGACTAAAGTTGAGTAGCATGAGGTTTGGTCTTTGTAAGTAAGGGCATGAGATTTCAGCTTATAACTTGTCAAGCATATCCTCTTAGTTGTGTCACTTTAACCTTAATCACCTAAAGATGCTTATGATAGGGGCAATGAGAGCTGAAAGATAATAAGTACCATAGCTTTTGGAAGCTCTTTATGAAACTTGAATCCCTACTTCCTTCTATGAAGGCCTTTCTTTTACTTTTATGTTGAGTCTCCACCTTCTATCTTTATGCACCTACTTTGAGAGCATAGTGGCCATTCTTAGTTCTATGTTCATTGTCCCAAGACTTGTTGATTGATGCATAGCTTTGATATTGCTTGTTTTAAACTATTTGTATCTAGTCACTCTTATGAACTTTGAAGGTGTCCTATGCATTTATGTTTGCTACTCTATGAGGGACAAGCTGAATACCACTATGCTATGTTTTCTTTATGTGAAACAAACAAACGTCTTGCAAAGCATTGTTATTCATGAATCTTTTGTTTGTGCCTTTTCATGTTGCAACATAATTGCTTTGTCTTATTGTTAGAACTTTACCTTTCATGTTATGATTGAAGTACTATGATCCCAGCTATCAATGTTTTACAAATACTTTGATCAAGTTTATGATGGTGCATGTCACCTCAAAAATTATTCTTTCTTTTTATCACTTACCTACTCGAGGACGAGCAGGAGTTAAGCTTAGGGATGTTGATACGTTGCTCAAGTATCCATAATTTTTGATGTTCCATGCTTGGTTTTATCTACTTTCTTATGTTTTGTCCATACTTTGGAGTACTTTCTATACACTTTTCTTGGACTAACCTATTAACTAGACCCAAAGTGCCAGCTGCCTGTTTTCTGCTGTTTTTGGTTCCAGGAAAGTCAGAAAATGAATATTCTCGGAATTAGACGGGACAAAAGCCAAAGTTAGTTTTTCACCAAGGGACACAAGGAGCCAGAGTACGAGATAGAGAGGGGCCAGGGGGGCGCCACACCACCTGGCCGCGCGACCCAGCCTGGCCCGTGCAAGGGGGTTGTCTGGCCGCCTCTTGCACCCCCTCGGGCTCCCCTTTTGCCTATAAGATGCCTCCAATACAGAACCCTAGGTACCCAATCAAAAATCCATGAAAGAGTCTGTAGTTGCCATCATCTCCATGCCTAGATTGGGAGGGATCTAAAGCTCTTCCCGGCACCCTGCCAGAGGGGAGAATTCACCCTGGAGGCCTTCATCATCATCATGCAAGCCTCCGGTGTGATGCGTGAGTAGTTCATCTCTGGACTACGGGTCCATGTAGTAGTTAGATGGCTGGTTCTTCTCCTTTGTGATATGATGTTTAGATCTTGTGAGCTCCGTTCATGATCAAGATCATCTATTTGTAATTCCTACATGTTGTGTTTGCGGGGATCCGATGGATATTGAGATGCTATTTCAGATTGATTATTGATTATATCATGTCTTTGTTATTTGTGATCTTGCATGCTTTCTGTTGTTAGTAGCTATCTTGGCCAAGTAGATGCTAGCAACTCCAAGAGTTAATATTTATGCTCGATAGTGGGTTCATGCCTCTAGTAATCTGGGGAACTGACAGAAATCTCTAAGGTACTAGATGTGATGTTCCTACTAGGGAGAAAACAACAATCCTTTGTTCATAGAATAATCGTATTGTTTACTTTACACGCAATGCATAATGCAATTATCTGTTTCTTGCAACTTAATACTGGAGGGAGTTCGGATGATAACCTGAAGGTGGATTATTAGTCATAGATACAGTTGGATTACGGTCTATGTATAATGTTGTAATGCCCAATACAATCTCAAAGGAGTCAAGATGAGTAGTATATGCATGATTTCTTTCTCGATGTTTGTCAATTGCCCCGTTGTAATTTGTTCACCCAACATGTCATCTATCTTAAGGAGAGCCACCACTAGTGAACAATCGACCCCGGTCCTTTCTTTTATCATCAATCTACAATCAACTGTTTACTGCTTTCTGTTTACATTCTACAAATTATTACTTTCTTCCACACAATACGTTTAATCCTTTGTTTTCAGCAAAACCGGTGAGATTGACAACCTCACTGTAAGTTGGGGGCAAAGTTCTATGGTTGTGTTGTGCAGGTTTCCATGTTGCTACTGGCGCCGGTAGTGCGCCCTGCCAAAGTCCAGCTAGTAACATCTTGGAGGTGTTTCCTTGCTCCTACTGGTTCGATTAAACCTTGGTTTCATAACTGAGGGAAAACTTACTGCTGTACTCATCATACCTTCCTCTTGGGGTTCCCCCAACGAGCTCGTTAATACACGAGTTAGCAGCGTCATTGGAGGTGTGTTGTTTTCATGAACACAACTAGAGTCAGTGAATGTCTGTTCTTTTACAAACCACACATGGATCCACCAGAGTCATTCTATTAGATGTTCTTTTCACAAACCACGGTTAGAGTCATTGCATGTCTGTTCTTTTCACAAACCACCTAAGGATCCACTAGAGTCATTGGATGTGTGTTCTTTTCACAAACCACATATAGATCCACCAGTGTCATTGCAGGTGTGTTCTTTCCACAAACCACATATGGATCCACCAGTGTCACTTGATGTGTGTTCCTTTCACAAAACCACAGCTAGAGTCATTGCATGTGTGTTCTTTTCACAAACCATATATGGATCCACCAGTGTCATTGCTTGTGTGTTATTTTCATTAACCATAGTTAGAGTCATTGCATGTATACTTATTCTCACAAACCACACATGGATCCACCAATGTTATTGCATGTGTGTTCTTTTCTCAAAGCACAGCTAGAGTCATTGCATGTGTGTTCTTTTCATAAACCACATATGGACCACCAGTATCATTGCATGTGTCTTATTTTAATTAACCATAGCTATAGTCATTGCATGTGTGTTCTTTTCACAAACCACATGGATCCACCACTATCATTTCATGTTTTTTTTTCATTAGCCACGACTAGAGTCATTGCATGTGTGTTCTTTTCACAAACCACATATGGATCCATCAGAGTCATTGCATGTGTGTTCTTTTCAGAAACCACAGGAAGAGTCATTACATGTGTGTTCTTTTCATAAACCACATATGGATCCACTAGTGTCATTGCATGTGTGTTCTTTTCATTAACCATAGCTAGAATCATTGCATGTGTGTTATTTTCACAAACCACATGGATCCACCAGTGTAATTGCATGTGTGTTCTTTTCATTAACCAAAGCTAGCTTCATTCCATGTGTGTTCTTTTCACAAACCACATATGGATCCATCAGAGTCATTGCATGTATGTTCTTTTCATTAACCACAACTAGTGTCATTGTATGTATGTTCTTTCCAGGAACCACATATGTATCCACCAGTGTCACTGGATGTGTGTTCTTTTCACAAACCACAGTTGGAGTCATTTGATGTGTGTTCTTTTCACAAACCACATAGGGATCCACCCGTGTCATTAGATGTGTGTTATTTTCATTAACTACAGTTAGATTCAGTGAATGTCTATTCTTTCCAAAACCACATATGGATCCACCAGAGTCATTGTATTGCCTGTTCTTTTCACAAACCACAGTTAGAGTCATTGCATGTCTGTTCTTTTCACAAACCACATCTAGAGTCATTGCATGTGTGTTCTTTTCACAAACCACATATGGATCCACCAGTGTCATTGCATGTGTGTTCTTTTCATTAACCACACCTAGAGTCATTGCTTGTCTATTCTTCTCACAAACCACAGATGGATCCACCTGTGTCATTGCGTGTGTGTTCTTTTGACAAACCACAGCTAGACTTATTGCATGTGTGTTCTTTTCATTAACAATGGCTAGAGTCACCGCATGTGTGTTCTTTTCACAAACCACATTGATCCACCAGTGTCATTGCATTTGTGTTCTTTTCATTTACCACAGCAAGAGTCATTGCATGTGTGTTCTTTTTGCAAACCACATCTGGATCGTTCAGAGTCATTGCATGTGTGTTCTTTTCACAAACCGCAGCTAGAGTCATTGCATGTGTGCTCTTTTCATAAAGCACATATGGATCCACTAATGTCATTGCATGTCCGTTTTTTCATTAACCACAACTAGAGTCATTGCATGTCTGTTCTTTTCACAAACCACACAAGGATCCACTAGAGTCATTGGATGTGTGTTCTTTTCACAAACCACATATTGATCCACCAGTGTAATTGCATGTGTGTTATTTTCACAAACTACATAAGGTTCCACCAGTATCATTGGATGTGTGTTCTTTTCATTAACCACCGCTAGTGTCATTGCATGTCTGTTCTTTCCATAAACCACGTATGGATCCACCAGTGTCACTGGATGTGTGATCTATTCACAAACCACAGCTGGAATCATTGCATGTGTGTTCTTTTCACAAACCATATATGGATCCACCAGTGTCATTGCATGTGTGTTCTTTTCATGAACAACAGCTAGAGTTAGTGAATGTATGTTCTTTCACAAACCACACTAGGATCCACCAGAGACATTGTATTGCCTATTTTTTCACAAACCACAGCTAGAATCATTGCATATATGTTCTTTTCACAAACCATATAACGATCCACTAGAGTCATTGCATGTCTATTCTTTTGACAAACCACATAAGGATCCACCAGTGTCATTGCATGTGTGTTCTTTTCACAAAAAACAGCTAGACTCATTGCATGTGTGTTCTTTCCACAAACCACATATGGATCCACCAGTGTCACTGGATGTGTGTTCTTTTCACAAATCACATCTAGAGTCATTGCATGTGTGTTCTTTTCACACACCACATATGGATCCACCAGAGTTCATTGGATGTGTGTTCTTTTCATAAACCACAGCTAGAGTCATTGCATGTGTGTTCTTTTCATAAACCACATAAGGATCCACTAGAGTCATTGGATGTGTGTTCTTTTCACAAACCACATATGGATCCAGTGTCATTGGATGTGTGTTATTTTCAAGAACCACAACTATAGTCAGTGAATGTCTGTTCTTTTACAAACCACACATGGATCCACCAGAGTTATTGTATTGCCTGTTCTTTTCACAAACCACAATTAGGGTCATTGCATGTCTGTTCTTTTCACAAACCACATAAGGATCCACTAGAATCATTGGATGTGTGTTCTTTTCACAAACCAGATATTGATCCACTAGTGTCATTGCATGTGTGTTCTTTTCACAAACTACATAAGGATCCACCAGTGTCATTGGATGTGTGTTCTTTTCATTAACCACAACTAGTGTCATTGCATGTCTGTTCTTTCCACAAACCACATATTGATCCACCAGTATCACTGGATGTGTGTTCTTTTCACAAACCATAGCTAGAGTCATTGCATGTGTGTTGTTTTCACAAACCACATATGGTTCAACAAGTGTCATTGCATGTCTGTTCTTTTCACAAACCACATATTGATCCACTAGAGTCAATGCAGGTGTGGTCTTTCCACAAACCACATGGATCCACTAGTGTCATTGCATGTGTGTTCTTTTCACAAACCAAAGCTAGAGTCATTTCATGTATGTTCTTTTCACAAACCACATATGGATCCATCAGAGTCATTGCATGTCTGTTCTTTTCATTAACCACAGCTAGTGTCATTGCATGTTTGTTCTTCCACAAACCACATATGGATCCACCAGTGTCACTAGATGTGTGTTCTTTTCGCTAACCACATCTAGAGTCATTGCATGTGTGCTTTTCACAAACCACAGATGCATCCACTAGTGTCATTGCATGTGTGTTCTTTTCTTTAACCATAGTTAAAGTCATTGCATGTCTCTTCTTCTCACAAACCACACCTGGATCCACCAGAGCTCATTGGATGTGTGTTCTTTTCACAAACCACAGCTAGAGTAATTACATGTGTGTTCTTTTCATAAACCACATATGGATCCATCAGAGTCATTGCATGTCTGTTCTTTTCATTAACCACAGCTAGTGTCATTGCATGTCTGTTCTTTTCACAAACCACATAATGATCCACTAGAGTCATTAGATGTCTGTTCCTTTAAAAAACCACATATGGATCCACAAGTGTCATTGGATGTGTGTTATTTTCATGAACCACAACCAGAGTCAATGAATATCTATTTTTTCACAAACAACACATGGCTCCATCAGAGTCATTGTATTGCATGTTCTTTTCACAGACCATAGTTAGAGTCATTGCATGTCTGTTCTTTTCACAAGCCACGTAAGGATCCACTAGAGTCATTGGATGTGTGTTCTTTTCACAAACCACATATTGAACCACCAGTGTCATTGCATGTGTGTTCTTTCCACAAACCACATAACGATCCACCAATATCATTGGATGTGTGTTCTTTTCATTAACCACAACTAGTGTCATTGCATGTCTGTTCTTTCCACAAACCACATATGGATCAACCATTGTCACTGTATGTGTGTTCTTTTCACAGACCACATGTAGAGTCATTGCATGTGTGTTGTTTTCAAAAACCACATATGGATCCACCAGTGTCATTGCATGTGTGTTCTTTTCATAAACAAAAGCTAGAGTGAGTGAATGTCTGTTCTTTCACAAACCACACATGGATCCACCAGAGTCATTGTATTGCCTGTTCTTTTTGCAAACCATAGCTAGAGTCATTGCATGTCTATTCTTTTCACGAACCACATATGGATCCACCAGAGTTCATTGCATGTGTGTTCTTTTCATTAACCACAGCTAGAGTCATTGCATGTGTCTTCTTTTCGCAAGCCACATATGGATCAATTAGAGTCATTGCATGTCTGTTGTTTTCATTAACTTCAGCTAGTGTCATTATATGTCTGCTCTTTTCACAAACCACATATGGATCCACCAGTGTCACTGGATGTGTGTTCCTTTCACAAACCACAGCTAAAGTCATTGCATGTGTGTTCTTTTCACAAACCACATATGGATCCACTAGTGGCACTACATGTGTGTTCTTTTCATTAACCACAGCTAGAGTCATTGCATGTCTGTTTTTTCCACAACCCACACATGGATCCACCAGTGTCATTGTATGTGTGTTCTTTTCACAAACCACAGCTAGAGTCATTGCATGTCTATTCTTTTCATAAACTGCATAAGGATCCACTAGAGTCATTGGATGTGTGTTCTTTTCACAAACCACATATTGATCAACCAGTGTTATTGCATGTGTGTTGTTTTCACAAACCACATACGGATCCACCAGTGTCATTGGATGTGTGTCTTTTTCACAAACCACATGAGCGTGTGTCTTCGTCTCACAAACTAGATATGGATCCACCAGAGTTCATTCCATGTGTGTTCTTTTCATAAACCACATATGGATCCACTAGTGTCATTGCATGTGTGTTCTTTTCAAAAACCACACCTAGAGTCATTGAATGTCTTATCTTTTAACAAACCACATATGGACCCACCAGTGTCATTGCATGTGTTTTCTTTTCACAAACCACAGCTAAAGTCATTCAATGTCTATTCTTCTCACAAACCACACATGGATCCACCAGAATTCATTGGATGTGTGTTCTTTTCACAAAGAACAGCTAGAGTCATTGCATGTGTGTTCTTTTCATAAACCACATATGGATCCACCAGTGTCATTGCATGTGTGTTCTTTTCATTAACCATAGCTAGAGTCATTGCATGTGTGTTCTTTTCACAAACCACATATGGATCCACTAGAGTTCATTGCATGTGTGTTCTTTTCATTAACTATAGCTAGAGTCATTGCATGTGTGTTCTTCTCACAAACCACATATGGATCCATCAGAGTCATTGCATGTCTGTTCTTTTCATTAACCACAGCTAGTGTCATTGCATGTCTATTCTTTCCATAAACCACACATGGATCCACCAGTGGCACTGGATGTGTGTTCTTTTCACAAACCACAGCTAGATTCATTTCATGTGTATTCTTTTCACAAACCACATATGGATCCACCAGTGACATTGCATGTGTGTTCTTTTCATTAACCATAGCTAGAGTCATTGCATGTCCGTTCTTTTCACAAACCAGACATGGATCCCCCAGTGTCATTGCATGTGTGTTCTTTTTGACAAATCACAGCTAGAGTCATTGCATGTTTGTTCTTTTCATAAACTGCAAAAGGATCCACTAGAGTCATTGGATGTGTGTTCTTTTCACAAACCACATATTGATCCACCAGTGTCATTGCATGTGTGTTCTTTTCACAAATCACATATGGATCCACTAGTGGCACTGAATGTGTGTTCTTTTCATTAACCACAGCTAGAGTCATTGCATGTCTGTTCTTTTCACAACCCACACATGGATCCACCAGTGTCATTGCATGTGTGTTCTTTTCACAAACCACATATTGATCCACTAGTGTCATTGCATGTGTGTTCTTTTCACCAACCACATGAGCATGTGTCTTCGTCTCACAAACCAGATATGGATCCACCAGAGTTCATTCCATGTGTGTTCTTTTCATAAACCACATATGGATCCACCAGTGTCATCGCATGTGTGTTCTTTTCATTAACCATAGTAGAGTCGTTGCATGTCTGTTCTTTTCACAAACCACATATGGATCCACCAGAGTTCATTGCATGTGTGTTCTATTCATTAACCATAGCTAGACTCATTGCATGTGTGTTCTTGTCAGAAACCACATATGGATTCATGAGAGTCATTGCTTGTCTGTTATTTTCATTAACCACAGCTAGTGTCATTGCATGTATGTTCTTTTCACAAACCACATAAGGATCCACTAGAGTCATTTGATGTGTGTTCTTTTCAAAACCCACATATGGATCCACCAGTGTTATTGGATGTGTGTTCTTTTCATGAACCAAAACTAGAGTCAGTGAAAGTCTGTTCTTTCACAAACCAGACATGGATCGACCAGAGTCATTGTATTGCCTGTTCTTTTCACAAACCACAGTTAGAGTCATTGCATGTCTGTTCTCAAACCACATAAGAATCTACTAGAGTCATTGGATGTGTGTTTTTTCAAAAAGCACATATTAATCCACCAGTGTCATTGCATGTGTGTTTTCTTCACAAACCACATAAGGATCAACCAGTGTCATTGGATGTGTGTTATTTTCATTAACCACAGCTAGTGTCACTGCATGTCTGTTCTTTCCACAAACCACATATGGATCCACCAGTGTCACTAGATGTGTGTTATTTTCACAAACCACAGCTAGAGTAATTGCATGTGTATTATTTTCACAAACCACATATGGATCCACCAGTGTCATTGCATGTGTGATCTTTTCATGAACCATAGATAGAGTCAGTGAATGTCTGTTCTTTCACAAACCACACATGGATCCACCAGAGTCATTGTATTGCATGTTCTTTTCACAAACCACAGCTAGAGTCATTGCATGTGTGTTATTTTCACAAACCACATAAGGATCCAGTAGAGTTGTTCGATGTGTTATCTTTTCACAAACCACATTGTGATCCACTAGAGTCACTGCATGTGTATTCTTTTCACAAACCATAGTTAGAGTCATTGTCTGTCTGTTCTTTCCGCAAACCACATGGATCCACTAGTGTCATTGCATGTGTGTTCTTTTCACAAACCACATAAGGATCCACTAGAGTCATTTGATGTGTGATCTTTTCACAAACCACATAGTGATCCACTAGAGTCATTGCATGTGTGTTCTTTTCACAAACCATAGTTAGAGCCATTGCATGTCTGTTCTTTCCGCAAACCACATGGATCCACTGGTGTCATTGCATGTGTGTTCTTTTCACAAACCACACCTAGAGTCATTGCATGTCTGTTCTTTTCACAAACCACATATGGATCCACCAGTGTCATTGCATGTGTGCTCTTTTCACAAACCGCAGCTAGTCATTGCATGTTTATTCTTCTCACAAACCACACATGGATCCACCTGAATTCATTGGATGTGTGTCTTTTCAGAAACCACAGCTAGGGTCATTGGATGTGTGTTCTTTTCATAAACCACATATGGATCCACTAGTGTCATTGCATGCGTGTTCTTTTCATTAACCATAGCTAGATTCATTGCATGTCTGTTCTTTTCACAAACCACATATGGATCCACCAGATTTCATTGCATGTGTGTTCTTTTCATTAACCACATCTAGAGTCATTGCATGTGTGTTCTTTTCACAAACCACAAATGGATCCATCAGAGTCATTGCATGTCTGTTCTTTTCATTAACCACAGTTAGTATCATTGCATGCCTGTTCTTTCCACAAACCACATATGAATCCACCAGTGTCACTGGATGTGTTTTCTATTCACAAACCACAGCTAGATTTATTGCATGTGTGTTCTTTTCACAAACCATATATGGATCCACCAGTGGCATTGCATGTGCGTTCTTTTCATTAACCACAACTAGAGTCATTGCATGTCTAATCTTTTCACAAACCACACATGGATCCACTAGTGTCATTGCATGTGTGCTCTTTTCACAAACCACAACTAGAGTCATTGCATGTCTGTTCTTTTCATAAACTGCATAAGGATCCACTAGAGTCATTGGATGTGTTTTCTTTTCACAAACCACATATTGATCGACCAGTGTCATTGCATGTGTGTTCTTTTCACAAACCACATAAGGATCCACCAGTGTCATTGGATGTGTGTTCTTTTCAGAAACCACATGAGCATGTATCTTCGTCTCACAAACCACATATGGATCCACTAGAGTTCACTCCATGTGTGCTCTTTTCATAAACCACATATGGATGCACTAGTGTCATTGCATGTGTGTTCTTTTCATTAACCATAGCTAGAGTCATTGCATGTCCGTTCTTTTCACAAACCACATATGGATCCACCAGAGTTCATTGCATGTGTGTTCTATTCATTAACCACAGCTAGATTCATTGCATGTGTGTTCTTTTCACAAACCACATATGGATCCATCAGACTCATTGCATGTCTATTCTTTTCATTAACCACATCTAGTGTCATTGCATGTATGTTCTTTTCACAAACCACATAAGGATCCACTAGAGTGATTGGATGTGTGTTCTTTTCAAAAACCACATATGGATCCACCAGTGTCATTGGATGTGTGTTCTTTTCATGAACCACAACTAGAGTCAGTGAATGTCAATTGTTTCACAAACCACACATGGATCCACCAGAGTCATTGTATTGCCTGTTCTTCCCACAAACCACAGTTAGAGTCATTGCATGTCTGTTCATTTCAAAAACCACATAAGGATCCACTACAGTCATTGGATGTGTGTTCTTCTCACAAACCACATATTGATCCACCAGTGTCATTGCATGTGTGTTCTTTTCACAAACCACATAAGGATCCACCAGTGTCATTGGATGAGTGTTCTTTTCATTAACCATAGCTAGTGTCATTGCTTGTCTGTTCTTTCCACAAACCACATATGGATCCACCAGTGTCACTGGATGTGTGTTCTTTTCACAAACCACAGCTAGAGTCATTGCATGTGTGTTCTTTTCACAAACCACATATGAATCCACCAGTGTCATTGCATGTGTGTTCTTTTCATGAACCACAGGAAGAGTCAGTGAATGTATGTTCTTTCACAAACCACACATGGATCCACCAACGTCATTGTATTGCCTGTTCTGTTCACAAACCACCGCTAGAGTCATTGCATGTCTGTTCTTTTCAGAAACCACATAAGGATCCACTAGAGTCATTGTATGTGTGTTCTTTCACAAACCATAGTTAGAGTCATTGCATGTGTGTTCTTTCCACAAACCACATGGATCCACTAGTGTCATTGCATGTGTGTTCTTTTCACAAACCACACCTAGAGTCATTGAATGTCTTCTCTTTTAACAAACCACATATGGACCCACTAGTCTCATTGCATGTGTGTTCTTTTCACAAACCACAGCTAGAGTCATTGCATGTCTATTCTTCTCACAAACCACACATGGATCCACCAGAATTCATTGGATGTGTGTTCTTTTCACAAAGAACAGCTAGAGTCATTCCATGTGTGTTCTTTTCATAAACCACATATGGATCCACCAGTGTCATCGCATGTGTTCTCTTTTCATTAACCATAGCTAGAGTCGTTGCATGTCTGTTCTTTTCACAAACCACATATGGATCCACCAGAGTTCATTGCATGTGTGTTCTATTCATTAACCATACCTAGACTCATTGCATGTGTGTTCTTGTCAGAAACCACATATGGATTCATGAGACACATTGCTTGTCTGTTCTTTTCATTAACCACAGCTAGTGTCATTGCATGTATGTTCTTTTCACCAACCACATAAGGATCCACTAGTCATTTGATGTGTGTTCTTTTCAAAACCCACATATGGATCCAGCAGTGTCATTGGATGTGTGTTCTTTTTATGAACCACAACTAGAGTTAGTGAAAGTCTGTTCTTTCACAAACCAGGCATGGATCGACCAGAGTCATTGTATTGCCTGTTCTTTTGACAAACAACAGTTAGAGTCATTGCATGTCTGTTCCTTTCACAAACCACATAAGGATCTACTAGAGTCATTGGATGTGTTTTTTTTCAAAAAGCACATATTAATCAACCAGTGTCATTGCATGTGTGTTCTTTTCACAAACCACATAAGGATCCACCAGTGTCATTGGATGTGTGTTATTTTCATTAACCACAGCTAGTGTCATTGCATGTATGTTCTTTCCACAAACCACATATGGATCCACCAGTGTCACTAGATGTGTGTTCTTTTCACAAACCATAGCTAGAGTCATTGCATGTGTGTTCTTTTCACAAACCACATATGGATCCACCAGTGTCATTGCATGTGTGATCTTTTCATGAACCGCAGCTAGAGTTAGTGAATGTCTGTTCTTTCACAAACCACACATGGATCAACCAGAGTCATTGTATTGCATGTTCTTTTCACAAACCACAGCTAGAGTCATTGCATGTGTGTTATTTTCACAAACCACATAAGGATCCACTAGAGTTGTTGGATGTGTGATCTTTTCTCAAACCACATTGTGATCCACTAGAGTCACTGCATGTGTATTCTTTTCACAAACCATAGTTAGAGTCATTGCCTGTCTGTTCTTTCCGCAAACCACATGGATCCACTAGTGTCATTGCATGTGTGTTCTTTTCACAAACCACACCTAGAGTCATTGCATGTGTGTTCTTTTCACAAACCACACCTAGAGTCATTGCATGTCTGTTCTTTTCACAAACCACATATGGATCCACCAGTGTCATTGCATGTGTGCTCTTTTCACAAACCGCAGCTAGAGTCATTGCATGTCTATTCTTCTCACAAACCACACATGGATCCACCTGAATTCATTGGATGTGTGTCTTTTCACAAACCACAGCTAGAGTCATTGCATGTGTGTTCTTTTCATTAACCATAGCTAGATTCATTGCATGTCTGTTCTTTTCACAAACCACATATGGATCCACTAGAGTCATTGCATGTCTGTTCTTTTCACAAACCACATTGGATGTGTGTTCTTTTCACAAACCACATATGGATCCATCAAAGTCATTGCATGTCTGTTCTTTTTATTAACCACAGCTAGTGTCATTGCATGTCTTTTCTTTCCACAAAGCACATATGGATCCACCAATGTCGCTAGATGTGTGTTCTTTTCACAAACCACAGCTAGATTCATTGCATGTGTGTTCTTTTCACAAACCACATATGGATCCACCGGTGGCATTGCATGTGTGTTCTTTTCATTAACCACAGCTAGAGTCATTGCATGTTTGTTTTTTTCACAAACCACACATGGATCCACTAGTGTCATTGCATGTGTGTTCTTTCACAAACCACATCTAGAGTCATGGCATGTATGTTCTTTTCATAAACTGCATAAGGATCCACTAGAGTCATTGGATGTGTGTTCTTTTCACAAACCACATATTGATCCACCAGTGTCATTGCATGTGTGTTCTTTTCACAAACCACATAAGGATCCACCAGTGTCATGGGATGTGTGTTCTTTTCACAAACAACATGAGCATATATCTTCGTCTGACAAACCACATATGGATCTACTAGAGTTCATTCCATGTGTGTTCTTTTCACAAACCACATATGAATACACTAGTGTCATTGCATGTGTGTTCTTTTCATTAACCATAGCTAGAGTCATTCCATGTTTGTTCTTTTCACAAACCACATATGGATCCACTAGAGTTCATTGCATGTGTGTTCTTTTCACAAACCACATATGGATCGATTAGAGTCATTGCATGCACTACTGCAGAAAGGCTTATAGGCGCCAGGTGATTAGTGACGAACAAAAGTAGGCCAGTCACTAGTAAGTATTACTAGCGATAGGCAAGGATAAGCCTGTTACTAGTACAAAACATTAGTGACATGTGTATAAAAGTGACTGTCACTTGTATATTATGTGAGACCAGGCACATGGCTTAATTGGATTGATAGAGTACTCATACCAACAAGTTACAACTTCTTTTCCGGAAGCTCATTCGAAAAGAACTCTAAGGTTAAGCATGCTTGCCTAAAGAAATTCTAGGATGGGTGACCGACCGGGAAGTGGGTAACCGGGTGCGCACGAGTGAGGACAAAGTGCGCAGAAAAGACTTGTGTTGGTCTGTGGGGCCAGGCTAGATATTCTATTAAGCTACCAGGAGTGACATCCCCCAGGCCCAGGAGTGGACGGGGTGTTACAAGTGGTATCAGAGCCGACCCTTGCGATTACACGGGTGTGTGCGGGTTAGTGGTGGGACATGTGGAGCATGGCGCGTGTGGCCTCGAGTGGACACGGCATGACACATGTGCCGACACTAGACGCACAGACGCGTGCCAAGAGGGAACGTTCCTAGGGTGTGCTTGATCGATGAGGGCATCGATCTTCTAAAGGGTGGGTGTATGTGAGACCAGGCACATGGCTTAATAGGATTGATAGAATACTCATACCAACAAGTTGCAACTTCTTTTTCGGAAGCTCATTCAAAAAGAACTCTAAGGTTAAGCGTGCTTGGCCTAGAGAAATTCTAGGATGGGTGACCGACTGGGAAGTGGGTAACCGGGTGCGCACGAGTGAGGACAAAGTGCGCAGAAAAGACTAGTGTTGGTCTGTGGGGCCAGTCTAGATATTCTATTAAGCTGCCAGGAGTGACATCCTCCAGGCCCAAGAGTGGACGGGGTGTGCTGACTGGGCGAAACGGCGCGCAAAACTTTCCTCACCGCGGGCTTACCTAGCCCACGAGGCAGACAGGTGGTACCTGTTGTCAAATGGCCCCACGTGCCAGTGGCTGAGCCCGCAGGGGCCACGCGGCAGAGACAGGGACGGCGGTTGCGGCCCAGACTTTGCGGGGGCGGTACCAGTGCGGTAGGACGGAGGTCGTTGTTAGGAGGGGATGAACGGTTAGGTTAGGCATGTCGTGGCACGGCGACGAACCGAGGCAGCGACCACCGGCGCACAGAGCGTGTTCGGTGAAACGAACGGCGAGACCAGGCCGTGCCGGAGATAGAGAGGATGTCAGACAGGATCATGGGCTCACCGCGGGGTCGTCGGTGGGTTTGTATCGGGACGGGGCGCAGCAGATCATCAACGATGCAGACGCCCGGTTCGGCTAGGGTTTCGGTCGGGACGCGTCGGTGTGCATCGGTACAGGCGTCTCCTCCTCGCTGGCGTGTACGGGGGCGATGAAGGGGATCTCGCTGGCTTCCTCGACAAGCTCTATGCCAAGCCCGCCTGTTGGTACGAGAGATCGGTGGTGGACACCGACGGTGGGCGCCGACGAAAAGAGAGTGAGGGTGGCGTCGGTGGAGAAGGAGAGGGGAAGGGCAAGGCCCTGGGGATGGATCTGGGCGATGCTAGGACGGAGAGGGAGCAGATAAAACGAGGGAGAGAGGAGAGGTGCCGTGGGGAATTGGGGTAGAGAAAAAGGTGGCTTTGGCCACCTTTCCTTCCTCCTTCACGTGCTCGGCGTGGGCGGCCAGGGCAAGGCAGGGTAGGGCTGCCAGGTGGGCCAGGGACGCCGGTGAGGTCGGGTAGAGCCGGCTGGCAGCGAGAGAGAGAGAGAGAAACAGGGAGAGGGGGGCTCGGGTGTTAGAGCAAAGGGGCTCGGCTATGTTTAAGTTAGAGGGGTGGGGTAGCTCGCATGGGTAGAGAGGGCTAGGTGGGCCCTTGCTGGCAGAGAGAGGGATGTGCCTCGGCATGGTGAGAGGAGGTGGTAAGGTGAGTGTTAGGGTAAGGGGTTAGGGTTTAGACTAGAGCTAGGGTTAGAGAGAGGAGGTTAGAAAGGGGTTAGGGTTTGAAGAGAGAGAGAGAGAGAGAATCAAATGTTAAGGGGTTTTTAACATGGTCACATGCAAGATCAAGCCAAGAGGTGAAAAGGGATGGAGAGGTGGTTTTGTTGAAGCATGATCAAGTGCATGATCAGGATTATGAGGGTTTAGCAAGAGCAATAGAATAGAGCCACAAGAAAAGAATCCAAAAGGACCAAGCTCCACTAAAAAATCCAAGTAAAACCCAAAGGATAGAATGGTGATGATTTGCATGGCCCATGTATGGGTATTAAAGCCATGGTCTTATTCTTGTGAAAGCAATAATAATGTAATATGGTATTATTCCCATGCATTACCAAAATGTGGAGTAAAGGCCAAGCAAAAGAATTTAAATGAAGGTTCCAAGTGGAGTAGATGGATATGATCATATTTGAATATAATTGGGGCTTGCTAGTATGTATATTCCACTAGATTTTTAATAGTCTCAAAAATATCCCAACATGAGCATACATCCATAATAATCCATATGAAAGCTAGTAAAAGGGGTACCACTCATGATGCAAGCAAAGGTGGCTCCACATATCAATAATGTGAAAACAACATGATGCTAATATGAGAACATGTGGAAATAGAAGTGGATCCATCCCAACCCACATGAGCTAGATTAAATGCCAAAAGAAAGCAAAAGCTCATGGGTAATTAGGATGGTGGAATTATAAGGTGGTGACAAAGAAAGGTGGTGGAATGGAATAAAAGATATGCCCCCAACTCAACTTGGGCATCAAGCATTTATCAAGATTCAAATACAATATATCAAGAGCCAAATACAATTAATAATGCATATGAGAGAAGAACCAAATGGAAAGGGTTTTATATGATGCTCAAATGCAAGGTGGCATGATGGCATGAGCATGATATAATTATGATGCAACAAATATATGTAGGAAGTAGCCATTATATTACTAGACCATGTAGCATTACATATGTTAGACAGATGGGATGCTACAACTCTCCCCCACTAAACAAGAATCTCGCCCCGAGATTCTAGGAAGAAGAAGAAGACACGAAGAGGGTAGGGTACTTGGCACGGAGCTCATCCTCGCGTTCCCAAGTGGCTTCATCAACGGAATGGTGCGACCACTGCACCTTGCAGAACTTGATGGACTTGTTGCGAGTCCTTCTTTCCGCGACTTCAAGGATTTTTATGGGGTGTTCTTGATAAGATAGATCATCTTGGAGATTGATAAGTTCATCGTCCATGGTCCTGCCGGGATCCTTGAAACACTTCTTTAGTTGAGAGATATGGAAAACATCATGGACCTTGAGTTTTTCAGGGAGCTCAAGAGCATAAGCAACTTCTCCTCTTCTTCCACGAATTTTGAAAGGTCCGATGTATCTAGGAGCCAGCTTTCCTTTGATACCAAAACGGTGCGTGCCTCTCATGGGAGTGACACGAAGGTAAACAAGATCGCCAGGGACATACTCCATGTCCGTGTGCTTTCTGTCATAATTGCTCTTCTGGCGACTTTGAGCAATCTTCAGGTTTTCAAGAATGATGTGAACCTTCTCCTCCGCTTGAGTTACAATGTCGGGGCCAAACAAAGTTCTTTGACCTGCGCCCGACCAACCAATAGGAGTTCTGCATTTGCGACCATAGAGAGCCTCAAATGGTGCCATCTTTAGACTTTTCTGGAAGCTGTTGTTGTAAGAGAATTCAGAATAAGGAAGACATTCTTCCCACTTCATGCCGAAAGAGATAACGCAAGCACGGAGCATATCTTCCAGAATCTGATTAATCCTTTCAACTTGTCCTTGCGACTGAGGGTGGTAAGCTGTGCTGAAGTTCAATTTTGTTCCCAAAGCATTTTGGAAACTTCCCCAGAGCTTGGAAGTGAAGATGCTTCCACGGTCTGAACTGATCTCAAGAGGAACTCCATACAGAGAGATAATTTTGTTGATATAGAGCTCAGCCAACTGAATTGCAGAAATTGTTTCCTTGACGGGAAAGAAGTGAGCTACCTTAGAAAGCCTGTCGATGACAACAAAGATTGCATTGTTGCCCTTCTGCGACCTTGGAAAACCAGTGATGAAGTCCATCTCTAGTTTCTCCCATTTCCATTCCGGAGGCTTCAATGGCTGTAGAAGACCGGAAGGTTTCTGATGGACAGCTTTAACTCTGCGGCAGACATCACACTCTGAGACATACTTGGCACAATATTGTTTCAACCCAGGCCACCAATATTGTGTTTTCAAGTCCATGTACATCTTAGTGCTGCCAGGGTGGATAGAAAGAACAGAATCATGCGCCTCCTTGAGAACTTGCTCTCTTAAACCCGGGTAGTTCGGAACAAACATCCGGTGTTCAAAGAAAAGAGTGCCTTGGTCGTCAACGTGGAAAGAATCATACTTCGGAAGCTAAATGTTGGAGATGATCTTTTTAGTGTAAGGATCACCAAGTTGAATGGAGCAGACCTTTTCTTCCAAGAGAGGTGTTGCCAGAAGGTTCAGAAGATACCCTTGATCCACAATTTCAAGGTTGAGCTTGCGGAATTCCTCGCACAAGAGAGGTTGTTGTTCTTCCACCATGAGATTGTTGACATAAGCTTTTCGGCTAAGAGCATCGGCCATGACATTAGCTTTGCCCGGAGTGTAGTTGATGGTTAAATCGAAATCATTAATTGCTTCAATCCACCTTCTCTGATGAAGGTTGAGATCAGGCTGTGTGAAGATATACTTTAGACTCTTGTGATCAGAAAAGATCTCACAACGGTTGCCAAGCAAGTAGTGCCTCCATACTTTCAAAGCAAAGACAACTGCTGCGAGCTCGAGGTCATGTGTAGGATAGTTGATCTCATGCGTCTTCAACTGTCGAGAGGCATAAGCAACAACTTGTTTTTCTTGCATAAGGACCGCACCCAATCCTTGCAATGAGGCGTCACAGAATATCTGGAAAGGCTTTGATGTATCTGGAGGGATCAAGACTGGTGTGGAAGTGAGCTTCTCTTTGAGTGTTTCAAAGCTTGCTTGACATGCAGGAGTCCAAAGGTATTTCTTGCCTTTCTTGAGGAGATCGGTCAGAGGCTTCGCAATCTTCGAGAAGTTCTGAACGAAGCAACGGCAGTAACTAGCCAAACCAAGGAAACTCCGGACTTCTTTGACATTTATGGGTGGAATCCAATCAACAATTGTCTTAATAGTTTCTGGGTTGACGGCAATGCCCTTGGTAGAGATGACGTGACCAAGATAGGTGACTTGAGGCAGCCAGAACTCACACTTGAAGAACTTTGCATACAAGCGGTTCTCACGAAGCTTGTTTAGGACACACGGAAGGTGTTCTTCATGTTCTTCCTTTGACTTAGAATAGACTAGAATGTCATCTAGATAGACCACAACGAACTTATCAAGATACTCCATTAAAAACCGAGTTCATAAGCCTCGAGAAGGTGGCAGGTGCGTTGGTGAGACCGAAAGACATGACCGTGTACTCGTACAGGCCATAGCGGGTGGTGAAAGATTTTTTGGGAATATCTTCCTTGCGAATCTTGATTTGATGATATCCACTTCTCAAATCAAGCTTAGAGAATACCACAGCTCCAGCTAGCTGATCGAAGAGATCATTAATCCACGGAAGGGGATATTTATTCTTGATTGTTTTAGCATTGAGTGCCCGATAGTCAACACAAAGTCTATCAGTCTTGTCTCGCTTCTTCACAAAGATGGTTGGGCTACCCCAAGAAGAAGTACTGTGCTGAATGAAACCCAACTTCTCTTGTTCATCGAGCTGACGTTTGGGTTCAGCCAACTCAGTAGGACCCATTTTATAAGGCCGCTTGGAGATAGGAGCGGTACCAGGTTCAAGTTCAATCACAAACTCGACCTCACAATCCGGAGGCATACCTGGCAACTCTTCAGGAAAGACATCTGGGAACTCACAGACCACCGGAACACTCTGAATAGCTTCCATAACATCATCATTCAGAGCCGCCAAAGAGAAAAGCTGAATTGCAGGAGTCAGACTTGGAGAATACACTATATGGCCTTCAGGAATTTTCAGAGAAACCAAGCGTTCAGCACAATCAATCACAGCTGCATTTGCTGTTAACCAATCCATGCCCAAAATAACATCAATGTCAGAATTGCCCAGAATGATCAATGAGGCCAGAAACGAAGAGCCACCAATCTCAATTTGATTGCCATGGCTGATCTTGGTAGATAACAATCTTGCCCCGGGAGAAAGAACCATTAACTTTTTATCCAGCTGGTCTATAGCAAGCTCATGCTCATTTGCAAATTTGTGAGACACAAAAGAATGCGATGCACCAGAATCAAACAAAACTCGTGCAGGAACTGAGTTAATAGGAAGCATACTCATCACAACTCCAGATGCATGCTCAGCTTGAGCGACGTTGACACAGTTGGCACGAGCAACCGTAGACCCGGGCTTGGTGTTGATGTTTAGAGCCCGCGGTGGAGGTGCACGAACCATAGAAGAACTTGCCACAGGTCTTGGAGGTGGTGGTGGAAGAGCTTTGTTGTTCATTGGACAATTCCAGTGCTGATGCCCAGTGTTTCCACAAGTGTAGCAAGCACCAGGTGGACGTGGAGCAACGTAGCCAGGGACTCCGCCAGGCGCTCCAGGGTAGTTGTGGTTGTAGCCCCTAGGAGCCACAGTGAAGGAGTTTGGTGGCCTTTCCGCGTAGCTTGACGGTCTTGGTGGAGCCGGGGAGCGACGGTGGAGTGTTAGGAACCCACACGCGACGCTTAGAAGGAGCTGTCATAGCTGAAGAGCTTGCTACATCGCAGCTGTGTTTCTTTGACTCCTCAAACACTTGCCTACTTGCTTCTTGCTGCAGAGCTGTATGTTGGAGTTCTAGAAAAACCCCGGCCTTGCATGAGTGATTGCATATTTGATTGATGCATTGAGCCCTTGCCTGAACCTCTTTTGCTTCTTCTTGTCATCAGAGATCTCATCGCCACCATACCGAGAAAGGTTCATGAAGTTTCTGATATAGGTATTGACATTGTCATTGCCCTGCTTGAGGTTGAGAAACACTTCCTTCATCCTTTCCATGACAATTTCTGACAGATATTGCTCCTTGAAAGCTGCAGTGAATTGCTCCCAAGTAGGCTGAAAACCAGAGAGGTCTGCCTTGAGGTAATTTTCCCACCACAGAGCTGCATCTCCCTACAGAAGGTGAGTGGCACATTTGACCCATTCTTGCTCAGGAACATCCACAGTCATCAGCAATCTTGACATTTCACGCAGCTAATCATCAGCATCGAGTGGCTGATCAGACATCTCAAATTGGCGTGGGTTGAACTTCAGAAAACTCTTGATGTCTCCACGCTTGGGAGGTGGAGGTAGCGGAACAAACTCATTCCTCCTCACGCTTTCTTCGAAGCCCTGCTGGTTCTGCTGCATTGTTCCCAAGGCATTAGCAATACTTGCCAAAGCAACCCCTAGTTCAGGTGGTATGTCCTCTTCAGAATGGCGTGGTGGTGCCATCCTGTGATTGATATAAAACACAAGTCAGTACTATAATGGAGAATGATAATAATCCAAAATAGTACCAAAATGGAAATAACCAAGATTAAAGGATACAATTCACTGAGATGATATTAAAATATCAACAAAGTTCAAGGCACCTAGAAGATATTAAGCATAACA